>JARUHQ010000007.1:1296250-2590000 GCA_029955515.1 Chrysomela aeneicollis | reverse complement strand
TAGCTGAAACCCTAGTTGATTGAGGTTATTACATTGTCAGATCATTTTTGCTATGAGACACCGCATTTTAAATTAAACGTTGGGTGAGTGGTTCAGATTCCACTGTAATCTGTAGGTCTCGCTCTTCAAGTTTTCGACTTTTGGGTCATTTGGGGTACAAATAAAAAAATACACCACTTAGCAGATTTCTCTTTACCAAGAGCTTAGGCCAGATCACCGAAAGTAAAACGATAATCATCAACTATAAATATGTAACACTCTTTTCTCTATTTTTGTGTACTATTGAACAATGGGCCAAAACTACATTTTGACTTCTTGTTAATGAAGTTTTCACATCATGGTCGATTATAGTGGCCTCTATATGCGAAAATGTTTAGAGGCTCGAATAGATTGAAGACGTCCCTGCCTATTGAGGTTATTCAAACTCTAGACGCATTTTTCTTGATTTGATATTAGAAAGTAGGAAGTAGGTGGTACGCATAATATGAAAAATTCTTTCATTAATAAATGTTGACGAATAGCGATATGTACAGGGTGGCTGGAATTCGAGCCTCATCATTGGGATCTCGTAAACCGTAAGAGATACAAGGTCGGTTAGATTATGGCAAAGTTGCGCAATTTGATGCCTAACAAAATGCCGTTCTGAAACTTGGAAATTTCCGAATACTTCGAAATATCGCAATTTCTTAAAACAGTTTTTATTCTTATCTGGCGTTATTTGAGAAAATCAATCGATATTAATAACACTTCATCATTGCCACTTTCTCTTCTCCACAAGATAGCGTTATCAAATTTGAAATCCAACGTTTCGTCTTCTATAAACCATCTTCAACTTATTTTTTTTAAATACGGACATGGATTTTTTATTAAATTTTTTGTTACCTTTCGATAGCCCAAAAACTATGAGCGATCACAAATTCTGATTTTCAAATGTTTCGATGACAAATATTTACAGTTTCTCTATTTTTTCAAGTATCCAATCTGAAACAATTTTTGAAATATTAATATTCATTAGTAATAATAACTTTGGAACGCTCATCAGCACCTGAACACTGGCAATATTTCAATGAAACCCCTAACCCATCCACTGCCTAATTATTACGAAATTTAACTAGGTACCTGAAAAATAACATCTATGATACTCAGTCAGTTGATGAAAACAATGCTCGAATGATCCCCCTTGCACCTATAGGCCGTTTAACTTTTCGTGTTTGGTATGGAAAATTTAAAAGTATAAAAAATTATGTCTCAAAACAAACTTGTTTGAAAAAATATCGAAAAATTTTGTTAATCCAACAGTAATATAATTTAAAATCTGGAAATTTGCCATTTGCTCAGATGATTATTTGAAATTTCTTTTTGTTATAATAAAAAATTCAAATTAAATTGTGCATTTACAAGTGTTACGACACCTTCATCAATTATAAACACCAGTATCGGGATTATTATGTGCTGATGGAGATAATGAATGACCTCTTATGAAGCAGCTGAACACATGGAGAATTCAGAGATTTAATTTTTTAATGACATTCCAAATAAGAGACAATTTGAAAGAAATAAAGTGCCAGGGCAGAGCCGAGCGAAAAGGCTAGTGAGCAAATCTCCAAGAAAAGCTAAACAGCTTCTCGAGTTGGACAAAAAGACTTGAAACTGGTAACGGGACTTCTCACTAGACAGTATATTCACAGAAAAATTTGATTTTAGATTGTTTTCATTCACTTTTAGGAAAAATTGACATTGGATGTTGGCTTCAAACAACTACTGTGGCAAGGATTGTGCGTCTTTCATCTAATCTGTTATAGAGCTGCACAGCCTCAACACAGATTAGAGAACCTGCCTTAACGACCCCCACCCCTATAATCTACAATCTATCCCATGTTCACCTGTGGAGTGAGTCAAGTGTTTATTGGTTCTAGTTTCGGCTGTGGTGACAAATTCTCTCTCCAATTTTTTCTTTTTTTCAACATTTCTCAATATCAGTCTCATCTTGGTTCGCAATCACCGCCATTCCTGATAGATACACAGTGTAGAGCATAGATCTTATTGCTTACGCTAGATCCGGTATCCATCAGGTTACTTGTTGTGTAGGTCCGAGGGGGTTGAAAGTACTAGGCCATTGATTGGTCGTTTTAATTGTTGACCATACAAATGTGTTGTACCACGTGATCATGTAGTACCTAATTTCTTGCAGACCCCTCTTGACCTAAGAACTACTACAATCATAAGAACAAATTCTCAAATGAAAACGATATATTCGTTCAACGTCCAATTCTTGTTTTGAGAAAGTGCATTCTTCTGAAATGATTTATTTAAAATGAATTTATTGAATATTGTAGAAAATTATTTCACTGGAATATTCATTTGGTATAAGAAATTCAAAGTATCCAGAAAAAATAATGAAGTTCTTGAAAAATATATCACGGAATGTCTTCTTTAAAAATAAAATATGTAGCATTTTCTTCAATAACGAGATTGACAAGACAATTAATCTCTAAATAAGTAAATCTCTGAGAAAATTTCTTTGGATTGACCATAACATTTTCTTGAATATAATTGCGATCCCTCCGAGCCGAAAATGTTACCAAACGGTGTGAGTGTGTTGTTTCGGTGCTCTTGTCGTGCATCCATCATTGTTCAACCAGTTCAACCTATTTTATTGGCATAAAAATATTGGCTTACCATGAAAGAAGAACTAAGGTCTTAGGAGATATCTGAGGATATAATTACCACTTTTAGAGGTAAGTTACATGCCTATATCTTATCGACGTTCATTCTTGGGTAGGTATTATTGATGTGTATCCAATCAATTAAATTATATCATCTCTATAACTGATAATTTGTGAAAAACTCGAATAACCAGGATCGGCATAGTGAGTGAAAATTAAGGTTTTGGGTACCTATGTGTGGATGAACGTTTAAATTTGTTCAAACACTGATTGAACAATGGAAAAGAGCTTCTTGAACTTGTAGACATCTTAGGTATTCTGATATTGCATATTATTCCTAACATTTTTTTACCAAATTTCGATCCAAGGAAAATGAATTCAGTAGTAAGAATGTGAAACCAGATTTTAAGAAATATAATAACCATGCATTGTGCTAAGTCAGATTATCTCTCACATTGTACCTACATGGAGTTGTGAATGATATATTTTATATTTTTCAGTCGTTTGAAACCAGAGGAATACAACTTTATTGCGAGGTAAACTGGTGGACAAGTTCAGAAATAATCTCTACGAATAGGGGGAAAGGTTGTCAAGAAGAAGGTCTGCAAGTGATGATGTGATTGATGAGAGCCCCAATAAGAGAACGGAAGTTGAGAATGATTCTCATTTCAAGAAATCGATATAATTCCTCTAATTTGATAAAATTCTTGATACAAAACAATCTACAGCTAAAACAGAAAATCTGATTCTTTTTGTTCAAGAAAAATGCGAGTCATTGAGAGATTATGATTGTATTGATTTGAATATATTGTGTTTTCAATCTGAAATATTGTATTATTCTCACGAAGAACTTCATTCATTTACGATTCAAGAAATCTATAACATTGGTATGCGTGTATTTAGTTGGAAACATAATAGTCTTGAATTGAGCAGACATTTATTACAGTATATATAAACAAGCCATACTCTTGAATCAAAGCATATCAAATCAAATTAAGTAATTCTTTTTATGTGTGTACAGGATGCCGGATCTAGCGTAAGCAGTAAGATCTATGAGGTAGAGCCACAGATTATCATTGGCAATGTAGTGGAATCTCCAGACCGTGCTGTTGTTCGCAGACCAGAGTCCCTAATCAAGGGTCAACATCGTCATTCGGCCCTTAGCATTCGGTCCTGTTGTTTATGTTGGACACCATCTGTTGCTAATTTGTTACCGGTTTAATGCCGAGTCCAGTTTACAGAATGATAATCATAAATTTGTTTGTTTAATTAATTTTCGGGACTGGCCCGATCATTTCCGCCAACAGCATCGCTAGAGGGCAGAGATTCATCCGGCCTTGTACAGGGTGGACAATTTTCGATGTTTGTCTAGGGTAGCTCGGTAACTAGTAGGAGATACAAAAAAATTGAGGTCGCATCTTCGATCTCTTTTTTCGTGACAAATTCACTGGCGAAAACAAAAATCAACTATCGTCTTTTGTTTTTGAGCTAAAAAGAAAAGTTCGATTTTTCGACTTTTAGACACATGTGAACATCATGGTTGTTTGTTAAGTTACGAGATGATAACATTTACATTCTTGAAGCACTTTTTCGTGTATAATCCAGTGGCGTTGAGGAAATTTGAAAAAAAGATGTAATTTCCTGTTATCAAAGTTCGTTGAAACTGATTTGTTAACTTTCGATAAGTAAGTCTTCAATGGCAAATATAATATTTTACTAGATCACTTTTTGCGTTTTTTTTTATTATTATTCCTAGTATAGGCAGGTGTCATCTATGACGGTTCGTAAGTTTGTTTTGATTTTAGTTTTAGTTGAAAATGAGTATGTTGAAATATTATACATGGTTTGAATGAAAAAAAATCCGTTCCAACAAACCATAGCCCATTTGAAAAACTATAGCTTCAGGCCATAACTCGGCGTAGCACCTTTTTTTTAATTTATCTCGACGCCACTGGATTATACAGGAAAGGTGCTTCAAGAATGTGAAAGTTATCATCTCATTATTTCACAAACTAATGATGTTCACATGTCTAAAAGGCGAGATCGCCATTTCATCGAATTTGCAATGCGCAAACCTCGTCATTTTTTGACGTTTGTATAAAAAAATTTGTTTCCATCAGTGAATTTGTATCGAAAAATGAAAGAGATTGGATATGGGATATCAATTATTTTGTATCTCCTATAGTTACCGAGTTACCCTATAGAAACATCGAAATTTGCCCACCCTGTAGAAGGCGATATCCGATGGTGGTATTCGAGCATACACTGAAAAAAAAAAGAATGAAGTTCGTAAAAAAGAAACATTCCCATTCTGTATTGTGTGAATCGGTGCATATACTGCGAGTGGGTATAATTCACTGTTCAGCGTAGCATTAGCCAGGAAAGTAGTTGTTTTCTGCTCGATGACTACCACTCTACCAGTCATCCAAACTATGTTTGAAAATTATAAACTGGATGACGTGAACAGTATTTTTTTCGTTTGTGTGATACTCCTTCCAATTCGTGTCTTATCTTTTGTGAAAAATAGAAGTTTCCAATGCAATCAGTAACAATACCAAATTATATGTATGTACAAGATGTTTCTCATAAGATCATCTATAAACTAAAGGTGCTGAAGTTTCAAGAAATAGTTATTTATGTATTAAGGGAATTATGAGGGCCTTAATTACCGATGGCAAAGTTTGCGTCCCGAGGGCCTCTGACCCTCGGGCCAGAGGCCCTCGGGACGCAAACTTTGCCATCGGTAATTAAGGCTCTATAATTCCCGTGGTACATAGATAATTTTATTTTTGACCGATTTTCATAACAATATGTCCATATTTAGAACGCAATAAATGTTTAAATTCATAACCTTTCTGGTATATTTGAATTAGGTAGCGTTGATTGTAGCATTGTTGGTTGTTGCTAGGTTGTCGCTATGTTACATGTTTATGAGCAAACCTTCTTTATCAATCAATGTTTTTCCGTCAAAAACGTGTTTATTTTTTACCACAAATTGACGATCTTTTTCTGATATAATGGAGGATATTATAAAAAAAGCGGAAAAAGCAAGACAATCATTACTTCCATCGAAAAGTGAAGCCCTATATCAAAAAGAATACAACTTATATCTGAAGTAGCTGACACAGAGAAATGTTATGTCAAAAGATGCCAACGAAACTGTCTTTCTGGCATATTACATATTATGTACATATTACATATTACATATTATGTACATTTATTATTTGTAATGACGTGAATAAGGAAAATATATCTTAGTTTTCATTACATATAAACGTTTATAAGCATTTCCTGTATCATTTTCACCTGTAAAAGGTAAGGGGGAGTTTTTGAACCTTAATATCCCAAGAGAGTTATGACCCTCATTATAGATATCGTAACTATGACGATATAAGCTCATAATGTCACTGTCAGAAATAAAGATATTTTTTGATAATTGGTAGGTACGTATAACCCTGAATATTTTTGTGGAACGCATCTTCTTTGCATCAAAAGGCATTTTGAATAGAAGTTTCTAATACAATTAGTAACAATACCAAATTATATGCATGTACAAGATGTTTCTAATATCTATAGGTATACTAAAGGTGCTGAAGTTTTAAGAAAAGTTTTTTTTATAATTGGTAGGTAAGTATGACCCTGGATATTTTTGTAGAACGCATCTTCTCTGCATCAAAATGCATTTTCTGCCTACAATCTTATTGTATAAATCAAATTCCAATTGGCTTGTTCAGCATCGTCCGGACATTGAAACATTGCTGTGGTCAGTTGCGTTTAACAGTTCAGCTTAATCATCTTCATGGCCGATTGCCGTTTCTCCTGAGCCCATATAGACTTGATTTTCTGGTGATTTGTGTCCGAATTAAACAGACAAATTGGCCACTTACGCGAGATTTATCGAATAAAAAACTATTAGTCGGTAATGGGGGCAATAAAACACGATTACTTCCGTTGGACCGCGTGTATACCTACACCTGATTGGCTGCCAATGTTGGTGAAAAATAATGATTGTTATTCTTAATACATTGCTGCATACAACCAAAGAATACCTAACGCACTAGAACGCGATATGATCGTGAATATTTCAATCAAATTCTCAAATTTTTAGCAAATGGATTGTAGATTGTGCAAATGATCAAATTGAACCCTTACTAGAGGTTATTTTCCTTGACTATTCTATGGAAATTTCCCATCGATATGCATTGAAATAGTATATTATATAACGAGTGTGGAAAGTGGCATATTTCACAAGAATTGCGTAGCGTAACGAGTGCAGAGAATGTATTTGATTCGATATTATTGTCTAGTTCCATACTTTAGGAGATAACCTAAAACTTTTTTGACAATTCCAGATGTAATTTACTGATTTTTATTCGTTTGCACAAACAATTTCATTGATATTTATAACCACATGCCTACACGAATGTCGAATGTCACGAATATAAATTGATAAAAGTTATAATTGTCACCTTTTATCAAATAACAATGCAATGGTGATATGAGCTACTTTCAGTACTTTCTTAACAAGAAAACAGTGTGCTCTTTGACGTTTTCATACATAGATTTGATATGCTTACGTTAGATCCGGTTATTTGTTTGTAGGTCCGAGGGGGGGGATTGAAATTACTGAGCCATTGATTGGTCGTTTTAATTTTTGACCATATATTGTGTTGTACCACGTGATCATAGTACCTTTACTTTCTTGCAGACCTCTCTGATACCAAACAAATACTACATGATGCCGTATCGAGCGTTATAAGATCTATGTTTTCATCCATGGACGTAGGAAAATATCATTTTTACCAAATATACATTCATCTGACCAAATATTTTGTGGAAGAAGTGATTTCGTTTCATCATGTTGCGAACTTACTGTGAAAAATTTCATCGAATACAAAATGTATTTTTGTTTTTGCTCCTAACCAAGCTATTGAAAAAACCTGGAAAAAACAAAATACCATAAACGGAAATCAAACCAAGTCACAAAAAATGCGATATATCTGGAAGTATTTGATGCGGTATAGCTTGATCCCAATAGAAACTGCAAGACCCCCATAACTTTCCACTCACCATCAACAACCCTGTAAGGAAATTCCAAACTCCGTTGAGGCCCCCCACAATTACCGTTACCGCTTTCTAAGACTTATTGATTAGCGTCCCTTAAGGCTCAATATATCAATGGTGTAGTGGTTCAAACTCGAAACTTAAATTATAGTTAACTCGAATTTAAGGGCTCGTTTGCTCGAACACTAAGCCATTGTCCATAAATTAGTTTTCTCGACTCAGTTTATTCGAACAAATAAATTCGCCCGTTAAGGCAAACTTGAATTTGAATAGCAAGTCGAAATCGGTATTACATGAATTAAGTTCTGGGAGTTTCTAATCACTTTGGTCGAAGTCAAGGGATAGCCTATTGTTTTTGAGATTGTGCGGTGGGTAATAATACGACTATTCGAGATTGCCACGACCATTGGATGTTTTCAATCTGTGTAGTTCGAATGATCGATTATGGTATATCTTGAATTTCCAGGAAAAAATAGAAACGATTTTCAGAAAATTCTAGTATGACTCACATTTGTAGCGTTATATGTAATATGTAACATTATTTGAGAAATGCACATATTATCGTGTGTTTCAGAAAGTTTTATTCTAAGGGTGTAATTTTCAAACGACGTATCCTTTAACATCTTTATTTTTGTATTTATTTTGTTCTTCAGGCAACTGATACAATATGAGGCCACATATGGCAATAAATGCCCATATTCCACGAACGCAGGGTGCCCATATTCCATATACAGTATGGTGGAAATGTATGGAATAAATTCATTATCTCTAACGTATATGAATTTTAAGGAAAATCCTGAGACAGGTCGATTTTTATTTTTAAATTGACATCTCTTGATATACATACGGAGTTTGTGACGTCATCCGCGTAGTTGTGGTGACGTCATCGATTATTTTTTAAATAGGAGGACACCCTGTTTAATTTTTTTTCTGGAAGGTATATTCATTGTCTATCTGACCGTATACTAATATTAGAAAAATAAAGTAATACAGGATGAGAAAAAATTATTAGTTATTTTATATTCACAACGGAAATCGTTACAATAAATAATCAAATTCGCGACCTTCTGCAAGAATACAATGTAATAGACATAAAACAAATCATTCTCGAATTTTGCTTTCGTTTCTGAATATATTTGTGAAATATTCACTCGTATTCGTTCTTTCAAATTATCTGTTCTTTCCGGCTTCTTACATAAACTTTGATATCTTCAGATAACCTCAGAGGAAAAAATCGAGAGGAGTTGAATCAGGAGATCTAGTTGGCCATACGATTTACCCTCTCCGACCTATTTAGGTAATTGTGTACATTGATAGCATAATGAGGTTGTAAATATAAAATCTTTTTTTCTCACCCTGTATCACTTTATTTTCCTAGTACTAGTATATGATCAGATAGACAATGGATATACCTTCCAGAAGAAAAAATAAACAGGGTGTCTTCCTATTTAAAAAATAATCGATGACGTCACCACAACTACGCGAATGACGTCACAAACTCCGTATGTATATCAAGAGATGTCAATTTGAAAATAAAAATCGACCTGTCTCAGGATTTTCCTTAAAATTCATATACGTTAGAGATAATGAATTTATTCCATACATTTCCACCATACATATGCTATAGAAGATTTAGAAGTTATACCAAAATTAAACAAGAGCAATTATGAAACTGAGCCAGTGGTTACTTTGTTTTTGAGCATCTAAATAATATAATCTGCAATGCAGCGCATTCTAAATTAAAATATTACTGGAAATCAATCTGATCAAGTAACCCGCTCTGCACAAACGAATGATGTTGATTATGTAACAACAAAGTGGGCAATGAAAACAGGAGACTAAACAAATGTAATCACAACTTAGGCTGGTGTATAGAAACTATACCAAATTCAAATATTTCAGAACAATGTTTAGTGATGAAGCAATAATGAATATTAGCATGGGTATATTGTCGCGTATAGGTCCTTTCGGTCCTATACTGGGGGTTGTAGTTCAGAGGTTCGACCTCGCTCAATCCAAAAATACATTTAATCTAACATAAATATCCAAGAAATAACAAATTGACTTAATCTTACCTTAAACTAGATTCCTATCACAGGGGCCATCTCCTAACACCTCACACTACATTCTCACTATTTAGAAATTATTAAATTTAAATACATCTTCAACTGTACTCTCTCAGAGCTCAAGAGTGAATCCCCAAAACTATCTTCTGGCATTCAACGAAACTTCTTCAAACCAAAGATTATTATGTGTCAGCAGTATCAACTATAACTAGCATTGACCTAGTTTTATCAAGGTATTGTTGATTCCTACTGACCTATAATGCACAGAGAAAATTATAATATTCAAACAATGATTTTTATCGAAACATAATTTGGAATAGGAACTTCTCGATATTCTTTATGAAATGGAATTTGGAAAATATCTATTCACGACAATATTCTGCAGGATATAAGATGTCTTGAATTATTGATTTCTGAGTGAATTAACAATTCTGCAAAAATCAAGTACTTACAACAATAATTTTATTATGGAATTTCAAGAAGAACATAAGTGAACGATAATTCGTTGACGTATTCAATCTGATGTAATGTTGAGTATGGGAGTTTTAATAAAAACTCAAGTCATTATTCATTTTACTTGACTGATTATGCTTCAAAGGGACAAAATATTAAAATGGTAGGTGGAAATGTTCTTAGAATAATCAAGAAATATAACCAATCCAATTTTGCTCAGAATAGTTGATAAAAAGTCATTTCAATATGACGCACAAAAAATTATGAAACCACTATACATAATTATAATTTGATATCAACCATTTTACGATCTGATTTCTTCCAGCTCGAGTTTGATGCTTGCTTGGTTTCTAAAGTGAAATTGCCAAATAAGTAAATTATTTCTGAAAACATATTGTAAAAAGCTCAATTCATAAGTATTCATGATTTTAGAGAAGTGTTTTGTGATTGGCTAGGAATTAATTCGGGCGACAGAAAGCTATCTAAAGTCCAATCAGAATTCGAAGAGGCGACGCCTGGTTAACAGCAGATAACGGCATCATGTAAGCCAAACTTCAAGAAAGATGTCATTTTGTGAAATTTGACATAGACAGAGTCAGATGACCCAACGACCAATCTTCAAGGTCAATCGATACTATTTTACTATTTCATTCACAAATACGCTGAGTCGACTCTCTTGTTAGTAGAACCTATACTCTTTGATAGAGAGAGAGAGAAGAGAGAATATGCTTTATTGTTCAAAGATACAAATCTTATTGACAAAGTAAAAGCCTAACAAATTCCTAAATTAAAGTGAATAAAATACACATACAGAAAGTATAAATGGGACAATAAGTTGATACCGACATTGTACTAGAAGTATCATACCTACCACAATATATGAAACAAAATTTAGCACATAAAAAACATCTTACGACATATTAAAACAAGCTCGAGTTAGAATGCATCATCATAAAATTCTTGTAAACTATAATAGGGTTTATCCAACAGGAAAGCTTTCACTCCCTTTCTGAATTGTTTTACGGAACTTATTTCCTTGATGTGCTTTGGTAAGTGATTAAACATCTTACCGCCTCCATAAATTACTGAATCTTTAATTAATGTCAATGTTGGGATCGGGAGTTTAATGTTACCAGCTTGACGTGTGGCGGGACGTGTGTAGGTAGTGTCAAATTTATGAATATGTTTTTTTATTAGACATACCGTTTCCAAAACAGAAATTGCGAATACTGTTAATATTTTGTGTTTAACGAAAAGAGGTTTACAGGAATCTCGAATTTTTGCTTTGCACATATATCTTACTGCACGTTTCTGCAGTATAAAAACAGAGTTTATAAGATTCAAATTACACACCCCCCAGAATGGGATTCCATATATCAAGTGGGATTCTACTAAAGAATGGTACACAACCTTGGCAGAAGAAAGACCACATCCCCAGGCGACAGACTCTCCATTTCGACATAGAGAACAAGCATATTCACTTACGGCTCCGCCAAGCTGATCCTTTCGTCTGTCCATTCGAGGTCCTCCTCGCCCGTGTACCTCTCAACTATTGATGCACCAGGAGGGTAGAGGGTAGAGGGTTGGGGTGTGTGCATTATTCAGCCGCCCAATCTCGCTAATTAATACCGTGGAAGGGACCGTGACGGGTCTTGAGGTGTATAGCCGAGATGGCGAAGTTATGTTTGGGAATCGGTGCGCGTTCTGGAGTTATAAATTATTCCCACTTTGGATTTTCGGCGGCCCTCAATCGAAAATAATCAGACCTAGAATGGTCGATGACGAGGAGTCACGGGAAAATAGTTAGGAATACAGCGTTGAAGTGGTTAGTTGACCGAACGGCTGTGTATAAACAATGAAATAGAATCCAAAGTTGACGATATTGGATTTCTATTATATTCACCGTGAGTTTTGTTAATCGAGGAGTATAATTTCAATAATCGCAGGACATAAATTTGATTCTCATCAACACCTTCAGTTCAACATTATTTAACTTCTGGATGGAAGAGTCATTCTGGTAAACATGTACGAAGTATGTTTATCAGACATTATAGAACAGGAAAACTCAGAAACTCAGTGTTCAGTTAGCAGCTGCTGAGGTAGTTTTTCGGAATCAACCATGTGGAAAGTTGTCGCTGAGATGCAGGCTGAAGTCACTGTTGCATCCCAAGAAAGAAGCGAATCCAAAGGGATACCTCATTGGATGAAACTGAGTAACAAGCTATTCTTGCAACAGTTTACGCTTTCGTACATAGAAATGAAATACCAACATTGTTTGTGATTATTGTTATTGAATATAATCCAAGAAATACATGAATTCAACTGAATATATTATTGTCATGGATAATGCTCAATACCATTTACGCAGCATGGTAAAAAATTAAATAATAAACGATTTTTTGCGTAGGTGATGGATTTGATTTCAAGTTTGTCAATTTTTTGATTCCAAACAACTCTTTTAAATAAACTTTATTGATAACATCGAAATAAACTCTCATTAAAAGTTCATATTCTTTGTATGTCCCTGTACAGTGTCTTCATGCACGTATATTTTGAACCCCTCCTTAAAACTAAGATTTTAAGTTTATGTAGCCTAGTTGGTGAAATAATAGAAAAACTACGGAGAGATTATATATTTATAACGTTTTTCTTAGACAAAAATCATAGTTAATCATGGTAAATGCATGTAATATCTCCTGGGATCTAAGAAGATACAATACTAGCCCCATCTTGCCCAAAACTTTCGATCTTTGGCATTGACTATCTCGAAAACTAGATAATTATGATCACGATAATAGTATGAAATTCGTGTTTTCAGGTCAAAATACGTAAGTTCCAACAAAAATTACCTAATGAAGTACTATGTACAGGGTGGCCAGATAAGAATGCAAAGTGCAGTATCTCGGAAACTATTCGTCTAAAAGACTTGCGGTGAAAAATGTTTATATCGAGATATGGTTTCCACTAGCCTATTAGGGTATCATTCCACTACATTCTTATGGAAAAAAAGTCACGTAATTGCATTTGATTTTTCAGACAATTTTGCAATTTTTTGTTATTATGTCAAAAAACGCGCTCTATGGCATCACTAAAAATCAGACACATTACAAATGAGATGAATTTGAAAGACCAATGAATGCTCTTTTCAACGATACCAAGTTTGTTGAAATCCGTTCAGTCGTTCAGGAGTTACAGCTGTTTATTTGAAAAAATATTGAACCACCCCCACCACTTCATTATAATAGATACGTCAAAAAGTGTCGAGCAAAAATTACTCGAATGAAGATCAACTTCAAAAGGTATATATTTTATTGGTACGTTTACTAGGCGTATTTCGTCGAAAATTCATTTCCATAGTTTTAGAAGGCGGTTACGCCCCCTGGCGGCCATCTTGGAAACATGAAAATAATTTCCAGGATTTTCCAAGTCTCTTAGACGAATAGTTTCCGAGATACTGCACTTTGCATTCTTATCTGGCCACCCTGTACATACCTCTAGAGTAATAATCAAAATCATATTACAATGCTACACTATGATGCCTCATTTTCAAATCCTATGAGTGAAAAAACAACTTTATCTTCTAGACACTAAAAGTGTTGCCTGTCAACATACATAATCATTACAATCATTATATTGTATCAGTGAGAGATAGGGAACAAAAATGGACGACTTTTGAGTGGGTTGCTGAAAAAAGCGTATTTGCTGGCAGCACAAAACAATCAAATCGCCCATCAAATCACGCTTTCTGACTCATAAATTATTCAGAACGGACATTCAATCACGTACCCCACCATGCACGGTCGGTCATTGTGGCCCCGAATGAGCGACATTTTTCTTGTCACGAAGAAACAAAGATATAAATGGGTGGTTAGCGAATGCGGGCCCGGCTTAAGCTGTGCAAAGACCGGCTATTTTTCCTGCTGCAGGCAGGGGCGCCAGCAGCACTGACCACAACTCAATCCTCGCGGGGAAGCAGGGCGTTGTACAGGGTGTGCAAATTTCTATATTTGTATTGGGTCACTCGGTAATTATAGGAGATACAAAATATGTGAATATCATGGTTGATTGTCAAGTTACGAGATAATAAGTTTTTTATTATACTTCTTTGAAACCACTTTATTTTCATCTATATTAGTAATATTGTAAAATGGGCTTTTTCGGGCTAGCGCACGGAAAAACTTTGAGAATAGCCATGGAAACGAATCATACATGCCAAACAAAGTATTGTCAGCATTGTTTTATTGTTTATTTTCTGTCAATCAAATTTATGCCAACAAAATGAAATCAGAAGAAAATCCCGACATTCCCGATAATATCCTAGAGCAAGCGACCGCGAATTTATTACCAGTAAAATCCAGGTTGAGATATGACCACGAATATCAACTCTACATCTACTAGTAGCTCCAAACAATTTTAATTTCTATATCTGTGACAATAAAAATGTTTCAAGTTTCTTTTGGGTCTTATGTTTTCATTTTCAACGAAGTATAATGAAAAACAGAAGGCAAGAATTTGTCACACGCGCACTGTATGATCCAGTGGCATCGAGGAAATTAAAAAACAGTGAAATTTCGAGTTATGGTTTTCAAATGGTAATCATAGTTGGTTGAAATTATTTTTTTTCCTTTTCCAACCATGTATCATATGTCTTGTCACTCTTGATGTGTAAGTCTTGATAGCGAAAATAATGTTTTACTAGATTACTTTTTGCGTTTTTTTTTAAATTTTTATTCCAAGTAGACAGTAATGTATTTGACAGTTCGTTTGTTTTCGTCATAATATCAATTGACACATTTAATCGTTAGAATTAGGATGCCGTACAAAAAGATTCGCTATTAAAGAATCACACATCAAAACCGACCCAACCAAACCATAGCCAACTATGATTCCCATTCAAAAAATACTTTAGGCCACAAAAAAAGTTATTATTTCGTA
Source organism: Chrysomela aeneicollis (assembly GCA_029955515.1). Taxonomy (NCBI): domain Eukaryota; kingdom Metazoa; phylum Arthropoda; class Insecta; order Coleoptera; family Chrysomelidae; genus Chrysomela; species Chrysomela aeneicollis. The sequence goes on along the minus strand of JARUHQ010000007.1, from coordinate 2,574,816 downwards.
ACTCCACACCACAAACATGGAATTCACATGTGTCTAAAAGTATAAAAATCGAACTTTTGTTTATAACTTGAAAACAAAAGACGATAGCAAATGTTAATTTATCTAGAAAAAAAAAATATCGAGGATGCGATTTCCATTTTTTATCTCCTATAGTTACCGTGTACAAACATCTAAATATGCCCACCCTGTATAGGACTAGTCCAGGAAGCGTTGGAAAAGACACATATTGCTGCAGGTCGCAAAAATGAAATTGACATAAACTGATTTTTCTTCATAGAGTTGAAAAAATAATCAAAGGGGGTACCCTTGGAACTTTTTCAAATCTTCCGAACGGATAGACCCGAGTTTCAACTTCAGGTATACCATTTTTTCTCGTAGAATCCATTTCTTCAATCGAAAACAATCTAAAAAATCAAAATAGTGAAATTTTTTTTAATCATAGAAAAACTTTTCGATTTTTATAAATCGCTATAACTTCCGATAGGATGATTCGATTTTTAACTTCGGATAAATTATTTTGCATTTTCTTTTTTCAAAATACCAAAAATTGGAAAAACAATGGTCTCTCAGAGAAAAGTTGTAGCAGAAGGGGGTAGGTACACTTGAAATATTTTCGAATTTTTCAAATCGCCATAACTTCCGAACGGATAGACCGAGTTTCAACTTCGTGTATATCATATTGCTTATTTTTTCTCGCAGAATCCATTTCTCCAATCGAAAACAATTGAATCAACCGAAATCGTGAGATTTTTTTCATCATGCAGAAAAGCTTTTTCGAATTTTTCAAATAGCTATAACTTCACAAAGGATGAACCGACTTTTATCTTCGGCTATATCATTTTTTCTTTTTTTTTCTTATAAAAACGAAAATTCCATTCGATGAAATGATAAGTAAATTAATCATATTCTCACAAAGAAATTGCTTTCCTCTTTCTCCCTGTATTCAAAATCAAATCACTTTATTTCTTTTAAGACAACATACATTGTATAAGAAAAAGTCAGTTGTGGGTGTTACCGCAAGATAACACCTCATTTTGAGTAGTACATAACACTCACACGTTTACATAATAAATATACACATACACAGTCAGAATAAAATATATGCAACACAGATTTACATTAAAATATCAGTGAAGTTGAAAGTATTCATTTAAAGAATATATACATTTCTCAACCAAATATCTTTTGAGCTTTTTCTTGAAAGTACTTTCATGTTCGATGCTTTCGATGAAGAAAGGTAATTTGTTAAAAATTTTGGCACCAATTCTAGCTGGAGCTTTATATGAAATATTCCGTTTAGAATTTGGTAATCTTAAATCATCCTTATGACGTGTGTTGTATTCGTGAATAACGTTATTACTGAAAAACAAGTTCCTATTTTTGAATACAAAAGTACAGATTTCAAATACGTAGAGACCTGTACAGGTCAGAATATCAAATCTTTTGAAGATTTCTCGACATGAATAGTCCTTTTTCACACCGGCAATACACCTCATAATTTATTTTTTGAGAAACGAAGACGTTATTTGACAGTGTAGAGTCCCATAGGCAGATTCCATACCTCAGTCGACTCTCCACTTGTGCGTAATATAAATTTATCAATTGGAAATCAGGTGATTGCAATGTTCTTTCCAATCTAAATGTGAGTCCATATATATTCCTAGGAATTTACAACTGTTATTCATATGCGAAGGTGTGTTATTCAAAATTATATCTACATCTACCAGTTCTCTCTGATGAGTATGAAATCTCACAATGTTTGTCTTTTCTGCATTGAAATAGAGAGATATTTGGTTAAACCAAGAAACCAGTTGGCATATAGCAGATTCTCAGGTTTCTTTCAATTCTGTTTCGTTTTTGTTGGATATCAGTAAAGAAGTGTCATCAGGATAAATAGTTATCTTAATATGCGGAAATGAATTTGTGATTTCATTAATATATAAAATGTATCCACCCTGTAATAATTTCCACGCGGGTGATTTTGTCACTTTCCCTTTGGGAAAAATGAACGTCATGCAGATGTGAAAAGGAGTTGATCTAATCTAGCTCCATGTATCATTCGACTAATGTAGTGGAATGGTTGCAAGCTACCTCATTAGTGTTAACCATGCCTACCAGCTTATTATGATTTAATATTGCGGTTTGATTTTCCGCCCAGTCGGTTTCACAAAAACCGCTACATATCCTTTGAAGTGCGATCATTTTCTCACAAGGTTTATCCTGGGGATAATTTTAGTTTCAACTCGTTGTCGAAAATTAGCCAATCTTAACTGAGTTTTTTTTGTTAAAAAAATAGAATTGCGAATATACCGTGCTTTTTGAAAGAAACTTGAGATAATGAAATTGATGCATGAATACTATATTTGGTGTATCGAAATTGATGTTTTTATATTCAGGTCAATATCAAATGTTCCGCCATTGTGTAGTAGATGAAGATATTCTGGAGTTGTGAAGTATTCGTCAGGAGCTTCAAAAGGATGTGTCACAAGACCCTCCTTTCAATTTAATTTTTTTTTCCAGATGGCAGTTTCATCTGTCAATTCCACTAAAAAATTTATCATTCATGCATCAATTTCATTATCCCAAGTTCCAGTTTTTTTAGTTGACCCGTTCAAAAAATTAAAGGGGGGGGGCATTAAAGTAAAGCATGGTATAATAATGAAAATGATGAGGTATTCATTGGACATCGTAGTTTCAAAACAATTTGGTATTCCTATATCATATATCATTAAAGAAGAAGAAATAAAACTAACAATATGAATAATTAAACAGGCGAAATGAGGATACAAAGTGAAAATTACAAGTTTAGAAACATTATGATGAACGATATTTCGAACGATGGTAGGAGGAAAGAGATACTTAAATAATAAAATAAGTAAAAAAATTCCTATAGAGCATTAAAATACCCGCGTTTATTATTTTGTTTCCAAAGATTGTCAAGGTTTCCCACGAATTATTAAATGTTATAAGTGAATATTGTTCCCAGACAATTTATCGGTCAATAAACAAAATGAGATATTAAATAGAAGAAAAATGTATGTTTCAATCATATTTACACTTTAACTTTCAGCTCGAAAAATAAATATTTGATAGGTTTTTGAAAGTGGGACAAATTAATATAAAAGCAATGTACTTGATGGTGAGCAATCTCGTGCATGTTCACCCTGTATACACCCAATAAATCAATGTATCCACCCCCATCGGGGTACGTTCCTCCCGAACCGATTATCTTGGACTTTTTGTCAATTCGACCTAGCAGAAGCGCTCTTATCAGATTAGGTTTGATCGCGGCAAGCGGTGACTATATTCGCTTACGCCTGTCATTTGTTTTACACATTTGTTCATGCTACATTAGCCTCGGTGTAGGATAGCGGTCGGGATTCTATTTGGCATTTTGCTCGGATGATTTTCGTTCAGTTCATGGATGATAATCTCGTTATGTCCTTGCTCATGTAGCATTAACATGGTTTTTATTGGTTATTTTGTTCGGGACGCAGGGGTTTTTCGAAATTCGATTTAATTCTGTTATATGATACGTACGAAGTGAATTATCACTTGTAATCCCACTAGCAGCAGAATTATTACCGATCATTTTTTTCAAGGTCACGAATGTTTTTGTTGTTGATAGAAAATTATCCCAAGTCGAAGACATGAGTGAAAACGAGAAAAAAGTGAAACCGAGAAAAAAATTATAGGAAATTGATTCTGCTGCGTGGGAGATTCGGTAAGAAAATTTTATAAATTGGAGTTGCTTTTGATATGATGAGGAGATGAATCCTACGACCTATTCTACGTAGATACTGTAGAGAGTAACTGAGGTTTATTACTAAAATTTCAGGAACATTCAAAACAGTTATCCATTTTCAATCATAACATCTAATATCACATGTCTTCCCAGATTTTATTCTGAGTGACGTTTGTCAATAAATATAAGGCGCTAATTTTATAAGTCCGTTCAGGATTTAGAATAAAAAAATATTTTTATTCGTCAAAATTATACAATAGAGATTGATGTTTACAGTATGAGATTCTAGACAAGACTGAGTGTATATAAAATAATCGTTATGATGTGAAAAGTGCAAAAGCTGAAATATAATATGCAAGATAAAGGAACTGCTGACTCCGCTCCTCGCTGAGAATCTTGAGTCTACGAGAGTTCCCATGAAATGGTGATATAACTCCTCCCTCCTAAGAAAGATCCATACAGGGGGTGGATATCTGGTGGGTAGTCACTCGTCGTCGTCTTCAGCCCTTGGAAACAGGGATGGTAGAGAAGTAGGTGCTGCCACTGGTGTCGGAGTTCTATTTGGGTTCGAACTCCTAAGCTTCTTGAAATATATCGTTCCAATAACCAATGATACGATCAATACTATGTATATTGGTATTGACCAAAAATATGTTGTCTCGCTAGGTGTGGTTTTGAGCGAAATTCGCTCCATTCTATGTTGATCCTGTTGCAATCGATGTACTTGGTCCAACGATATGTCATTGATCACGAGTTCTTGTAGATGAGTATTCTTGATCTTCGGTATTGTGATATCTGGTAGTAACAATGGTTGGCCGGTGATGACGGTTTCGTCGTTCGTGAAGATATTGTGTGGGGTCTCGAAACTACATGTCGTGGGTACTTCTAGAAGGTAGGTACCCTTGAGAATCGTAAAATCGGTTTTGAGGCAAACGATTTTTACTTTGGTTTCTTCGGGGAAGATAGCAATGTAGTGTGCTGGATTGATTTCTTCGATGATTTCACGTTGGATTACAACTGGGGTTATCTCGCAGCTAACCGGGTTCTTGTTCTTCAACTGCAGAATTTGGTGTGTACAGTCTTCTCCGGATTGCAAAATCGGGTTCTCGTTGGCACAGAAATACAGGGGATGCATATTTCTGCATTCGTTATTCTCGTACTGGTAGAATGTTTCTTCCATTGCCAGGAAAGGTTTGGTGGGAATGAGAATTGAATTATTTTTTGTTGGAATCGGATAAAGGTGGAAATATGAAAATGTTTTAGGATATACGATTGGAAAGTGAATCATGAAGACTATTTTATTTTTTGAATGGTAACATTCGACATCAAGTATTTCATAATATTTGTATGAATTTGAAATATCGTTCCCGAATAATAATTCATCAGGTGAATGATGTTCCAGAAGTTTATTTACAATTGATTCCAAATCTTCGATTCTCAGTATGCTATTATGCATGGTTTTGAGTCTAGCAAATGTGACAGCGTTCTCTAAGTTATTCAAAAGTTGGAGCATGATGTTAAGAATTTCGCTTATTTGATTCAAGCCATTTTGTGCTATTACATAGCAATTGAAATTGAATAGAAAACTGCGATATTCCTTATTCAGTTCGTTAATTTTGTCTGTGATATGATTTTCGTTTTGTTTGATTAAAACAAGAGTTTTATTATAATCGTCAATTATGTTTGTAGTCAATGAAATCTGTTTATTCAAGGTGGTTACTACATTTTTCTGATTGGTTTGAAGAAGAGAGATGGCTTCGTCGTATCTTTTTCCATCTGTTGCGTCTAAATTACCAGATATACTTTTGAAAATTGATCCCAATCCATCAATGAGCCCTCTTTTTATTCGTTTATTTGAATTAATAGAGTTGAATTTATCTTTAACGGCATTGAGTTGGAATGCAATAGAATTTTCTATGTTTCTCAGTCCATTGGTGTACTGGTTATGTGCGTTACGGGTATTCTCTTTAATTTTGGTATATTGTTCGGTTATTACGTCAAGTTCTTGTTCAATTGGGTATAAGTCAAAATAGTGTATAAATGTATGATGTGTTGTCTTTAATTTCGCGTCTCCTAGTCTATAGGGTAGGATACCAGGATTGGAGGCTAAATTTGTCAGTTTAATCTCTTGAGCAGTGAGGTTCGTCGTCATGACGAGAAGTATCCTGTAATAGTACATTTGTTTGATTAGCTAGAGGTCTTTTCAAGTTGCTTTTATGATATTTGGTAGTATTAGTTTGAATTTTATTTTGTTCGTCAACTGCTACTACATGAGGTTTAAACCGCGGGCTAGATTTGTCACGAGCACGTGTTTTGTGATAGGCCAAAGTGCCTGGTTCGTAAACAAGGGGATCTTGCCTGTTTTCGTTTCTTTTTTCTATCAGGGATTCTTTTTGTTGGGACATGTGTTCATGCAAATTCTTATAAATTTCTCGGGTACATTCTCTATGCTGATTTACGTAATTCGTATATAACTTTTGATTCAGGTCGATATCGAATGGATTATTGGAATCCATATGTCCATTGATTATATCGATTGGTCGTTGTTTTGTTGTAGAATGAATTGTGTGGTTATATCCAAGAATAGCGTATGGCATTTGATCGAGAATATTCAGTTCTTTTCGCGTCTCTTTTATAATCCTTAGGTGCTCTATCAATGTTGAATGGAATCTTTCGATAGGGCTATTCGAGTTTGGATTCAATGGAGTGATGTAGTGGATTTGAATCTTATGTAGTTTCGCAAAATCATTCATAATATTATTTTTAAGTTCTGTTCCGTTATCGAGGACTATCAACTTTGGTGAGCCATGGTGGGTCATGAATATCAGAAATGCTTTGATAACATGGACGGCTGTCAATCCTGTAAGAGGGTAAGCCTGAGCATACTTGGAGAATTTGTCAATTATCGTTAGGAATTTTTGGTTCCTAATTGTGAACGTATCGGCGTGAATGATTTCGAATGGTTTACTCGGAGTAGGTGTGACTTCGAATTTTTGTTTTGGGGGTTGTCTGTCGTATTCGTCAAGTTTCAGTCTCCAACGTGTAAGTCTTGCGTTCGGATCTTTTATAGAGAATAGCCAATGTAGGGGTTTATGATCGCAAAATATGTTGAATTTTCGGCCGTACAGATACGGACGGAAGTATTTTGTCGCCCATACAATTGCGAGAAGCTCCCTCTCGATAGTACTATAGTTTTGCTCTGCCTGAATTAAGGTCCTAGAGGCGTAAGCAATAGGCTTATCTTGACCTACTGGTCCTTGGGACAGGACTGCTCCGATGGCAAATTGACTGGCATCGGTTGTGAGGTGGAACGTCTGAGAAAAATCAGGAAATTGAAGAATCGGGTCATTTACTAAAAGTTCTTTGCAAGTCTCGAAACATTGAATATAAATTGGATCTTGGATGTCAATTTTAGAACCCTTTTTTAAACAAGACGTCAATGGTTTAGTAATTTTCGCAAAGTCAGGAATGAATTTTCTATAGTATCCGAGGAGACCTAGGAAGGATTTTATTTCTTTTGTGGTCGTCGGGATAGGAAATTCTTTAACTGCTCTTATCTTGTCCGGATTTGGTTTTATTCCATTTGTTGTTATTATATGGCCCAAATATGCGGTTTCCTTTTTCAGAAATTCGCATTTGTCCAATTGGATTTTGAAATTAGTTTCTCTTAGACGTTCGAATACCTTTTTTAAGTTAACCATGTGTTCTTGAAGTGAAGTTGAGTAAATTACTATATCGTCTAGATAGACAAGGCAAATTTCGTTTTGCAACCCTCTCAAAATATTGTCCATCACCCTTTGAAAGGTGGCTGGAGCATTTTTGAGCCCAAAAGGCATCCGCAGGTACTCGTAGTGCCCATTTTCGACATTAAAAGCGGTCTTTTGGATGTCATCCGGGTGCATCTCTATCTGGTGAAAACCACTAGCGAGGTCTAAGGTGGTGAAGTAATTGCATCTGCCAAGTTTATCAAGCACATCGGAAATATTAGGAATAGGGTATCGATCATCGATTGTTTTATCGTTAACTTTACGGTAATCAACCACAATACGCCATTTCTTTCTGCCAGAGGCATCGGCCTTTTTGGGAACCACCCAAATAGGTGATGACCATGGTGAGTTACTTGGTCTGATGATGTTTTGGCTAAGCATTTTTTGAATTTGCTCGTTAACTTCAGCTTTATGGATAAAGGGATATCGATAGCTCTTAGTGTGAACAGGTATTTCATCATGAGTATTAATTTTGTGTTTGATTTGGTTAGTGAATGATAATGAATTTTCATTTGAATGAAATATATCTGAGTATTTTCGACAGAGAGTGAGAATGTTATGTTTTTCCTCATCGTTCAAATGGTCTGTTCGTATTAAATGGTCAATGTCGTACGAATGATGTTCATAATCAGGTTCTTCTATTGTCATGTGATAGAATTCAAATTTGTTTTGCACAGGAATTGTCTTTATAGGGTGTAGTAGGGTGAAATTTGTATCACTGGTAGAATTATTATATATTTCTATGTTTGCCCAGCCATTCACGGAAACTGACAATGTTTCTGGGATGATACAATTTTGAATGATTTGTTTCGGAACTATTATTTCGCCTGATTCGGTGGTCACGGGGATTTTGATTTTTGTTACCGTGTTTCCGGGTAAATATTTTTCAATAAAAACTTTCGGATTTGCGTTGAAATACCGAATCGAAATGTCTGCGTTGGGTGTTACGAATTTCGATTTTGGAAAATCTAGTTGAGCATTCAAAGCTTGTATTAAGTCTATTCCAAGGAGTCCATCAAAAACATTATGGAATTTGTAGGAATAAAATTTTAGATCTATATTTTCATTGAATTCATCAAAAGCTCGTATAATTATAGATGTATCGTGCTTTGAAGAAGCGAAAGATGTAGATACCACGAAAGGCTCGTATTGTTTGAATTCGGAATAAAAACGATTAATTATTTCAGGATCTAAAAAGGATTTTGTCGCTCCTGTATCAATTAATAATTTGAGTGGTGGATTCTTGATGGTAATATAGGGTAATTGTCTTTTATCGAAAGAAGTGTTGAACTCAATTATGTCTCCGTTTGGTAAGGCTCCGTTGATTGAAAATCCTGAGGTTCTTCATATTCTGCATATTCATCGGAATATTCAGTATTTTCAGATTCCACTTGTGGACACTCTGTATAGTCATTAGGTATATCAAATTGTTCAGTATTATTCATTTCCATTGGAGCATACGTTTGCCTAGTATTCGAAGAGAATTGTCTAGTAGTAGTGGACATTGGAGTTGGTTTATATTGATTATTTTGATTATTATTATTATTATTAGGGTTTGGTTTCCAAACGTTTTTTGGTTTTCCGAAGACGTGATCATTCGTAAAATATTTTTGTGGGTTATTTGGTTTGGGTTGAACATTAAGTGGTGCTGATGGAAATTGCTGTCTCTGATTGAAAACTGGTGCATTCGATGGGCCAGGTTGAGCAAAATTCGGGTTATATGGTTGCCTAATTTGCTGTTGTCGAAATTGGTTAGATTGAATGAAATGATTTGAAGCATTAAAATTCGCGGGTTTGTTCTGATTTTTCTTGCCTTGTGAAAAATTCTGATTTGAACCATTATTGGATCCGGAATTTTGCAAGTATCTAATATTTTCTTCTTTGCGAATGAAATTTATGGCTTCTAACATTGTTTTCGGTTCTTTAGTACGCATCATTATTCCGAAAGGGTTTCTGAGCCCGGCTAAGAATACTTCGAGAGCTTGTTGATTATACATATTCTGTTTGTATTTACGAATATTAACGTCTGCTTCGTGAATCGATAAATAGTTTGATATTGTATTCAGTACCTTTCTTACTTTGTCATGAAACTGGTATGGAGTTTCATTTTGTGTTTGTCTCAGATTGTTCAAGTCCAATGATAAACAGGTTTCATTACGAGGATCACTAAAATTTCGAATTAATTCCTCTTTAATTTGTTGCACATCACTTGCACAGCTAATATTAACGACTTCTCTTGCAGGTCCTTTCAATTTGCTTATAATTGTTCGAAAAATAATGACATTCTGATAGTTGTTTACATTTGAATTATCAAAAAAATGTTTGACAATGCTGTCGACACTTTCTAGAAAGAAATTCAATTCGTTCACGTCACCATCGAAATCTGGAATAGTTTCGGCATGAACTTTGGAAAAATTTGGAACGGTTGTCATTATTGCTTGGTTGATAGTATTCACTGGTCTATTTGTGAAAATTCTGTCTTCGATTGAAATTGAATTCAAGTTTTCAGTTAGGGATTGTATAACAAACTCTAGATTGCCTTCACTTTCACTATAGGATGGAGAAGTTCTAGAGGAGTCTGACATGAAAAGAAAATCTACTCACAGTACAATCTCTCTGTTCATTTGGATTTGCTTGCTGCTGCTTGCTGCTAATCCTTCTAGTTGCTTCTTCCGGCCAGCTTGTCCTCAGGGATGTGCTTTTGGAACTTTCAGCAACTTTTCACTGAACGTTTGTTTCGAATTGTTGCTTAACTATTAGAATAGAAAAGTTATCCGCACTGGATTCTTCGCAACAATCCTACCGACTGCGCCAATTTTATAAGTCCGTTCAGGATTTAGAATAAAAAAATATTTTTATTCGTCAAAATTATACAATAGAGATTGATGTTTACAGTATGAGATTCTAGACAAGACTGAGTGTATATAAAATAATCGTTATGATGTGAAAAGTGCAAAAGCTGAAATATAATATGCAAGATAAAGGAACTGCTGACTCCGCTCCTCGCTGAGAATCTTGAGTCTACGAGAGTTCCCATGAAATGGTGATATAACTCGCTTCATTTTTGACAGAAAAATTATCACTTATTGATTCCGTCAATAGGAACAGAATAGGAACTAACAAAATTATCGCATGTAATACAACAAGTGTATTGATGATTATCGAAACAAAAATTCCATCGATTTAGAGAAACAAATCATGTTGCTTTCGAAAAAGAGAAGGAATTTTCGATAATCATCAATAACACGAGTTGTATTTGTTCAGATTATTTCATGAATAAAATCAAGCCATTCTGATGATTTCCTATTTATTGTTTAAATTAATATTATGGAATTAGTTATTTCTATTATGCATTGTAGTTCGACACATCGTTATGCAACCAACAATACATTTATGCCATTGTATGATCTAGGCAAGATTACCTAAGCACTAGGTACTACTGAGCTAAATTTATTATGATTGTTGTCACAATGTGTGTGGTTAGGTTACATTAGATTAATTCTTGCTGAAATTATCCATAATTTGTGTGTGTTTATCATGGATCAGACGAAAATTTGGTGTAGTGGCATTCATTTATTTACCAGGGAATCGGAAAATACTATGACAGATTGCAACTAGTAAGTCGTTATTTAATTAAACTACCCTACTACTGCCTACGAATCAGAAAGCGAAATACAGAAACGAAAATACAGCATGTAGGTATCCAATAGCCATGCAATCAGGAGCCGAAATACAAAATCGAAAACATGGTGTTATTATTTATCAACACAATCATTTCAACCAATTGAAAACGTGTATTTTAGCATGAATGAAATAATCACGGTAATCGCCCGTTGCTATAAGCAACTTATACAAAAAGGAGCCTTCTAATTGGTTGAAAATAAATTTATGAAATTTTCACTGTAATATTGACAGTCAACTACAATATACAAACCATAGTGCAATTATAAGCGTTTTTCATGTCACATCCAGATTTTAGACTGCCTCTTTCGGGTTATAAAGCGAATTCGTAACTAATTTGAATATGCCAAAGAGACGTTAATCTCCAAATTTAATTTGATAAAAATTAGGCACCACATGACTGATGACTCCAAAGTAAACGAACTAAGGGTGACTTTATAAAAAATTCAACAACTGATTTATCACTTGAGATCTATGACTCAAGACATATGGAAAATGCATTGTTAATGTTGTAAAAACATTTAGGAATAATCATTTCTCATTGAAGGTTTAAGAAGATGACCAGCTTCCAACTCCAGAAATGGATTTTAAAAGAGTGTAGATGAAAATAGTATTCTCGCATGTTTTGTGATCGAGAATTATACCTTTGTATCGAGCAATTATTCAAAATTACTGTAATTTTATGGATAATAGAAACAATTTGATTACTGCTGATTCGGATTCATATCGGATTTGTGTTTTTGCACATCATTTCGCCTACTGGAGTTTATTTAAATCTTTATGAAAAGAAACAACAAAACAGATAATTTTAAATAAGAAAGAAATTCAAATAGATCCAGTTCCTTTTTTATTTAAATCTAATGAAGAACATGGGATAATTTTAAATCAGTCTTGAAAAAAAGATGAAGTGGATAACTTAGATCCATTACCTTTTCATCAAATTCATCGTGATTTCATTATGATATCACCACGGCATAATATTTGAAACATCGGTTGTTTGATTTTTTCACATGCTGAATGAGAACGCCCCATCGAATGATGCTTGAATCTTTTGAAAGAACAGAATAGTCTGCTCTAATTTGAGTTACTGTATATATCTTGGATATTTTATATGAAATATTGTATTACAGGGATGCGATTCATCGTCACTCAAAGCACATGCCATGAAACGAAATACTTTCAGTTGTTCAGTGTCAGAAAGTTGTCTACGATCCCTCTCTAAATTATCAGGAGTATGTGACCAGAATTCTTTCGAAACAACTAATATCAAATATGCTTGTTCCACAGGATTATGGTTACAGCACTATACTTGGTTGATCAACTCGTGACATATCAAAAAATATTCAACATAAATGCCCACTTATTTCTTCAAGTAGGTACTTAATAATTATTTTTTTCATGCCTTTCCAATTTCCAAGGATACGCACTTGGTACGTATACCGGTCGAAGCGAAAAAATTGAAAAAAAGTTTTTTACTTCCTAAAAATCAACCAAAAATTCCATCAATGTATCCTCGTGAACAAAATCTATCCAAATCCGTGATATCTGCCACCGTTATTTTATCAATGACGATTTTAGGATGACATGTAATTTTAATCGAAATGGTATATCTTCAGTTATTTATGTGAATTAACAATGTTCAAAAGACACCTACTTTCATGTACTTATATACTTTAACGTGGTTTATCTATTTGTTTTTTAGTTATTAATGAAAATATCTAAAAAACACAAAATTACCCAAGATGATGGGTTCTTGGGGCGGTCTTTCAGAGTCGAGAAAAAATATTATGCATCATGTATTTCTGTGTTGAACACGAATATGAACTCAAAATTTCGATATATTTATGCACGTTGACATTGACAGAATTAATTTTTTTGTTGATTGTGTATTATAATTATAATCTATATGTACCTTTGGATTTTTTTCGCGAAAACTACCAGTGTGAGAGTTTAATATTGTGGAGTTTTTTTTGTAGGTACCTGTGTATCGTGATCTATACATCATACAGTGTCACACATAAAGTTCGCGACATATGGAAGTTTTTTTTATTAATAGATATAAAAAAACTGCCTTCCCAGTTGGTTTGTGCTCGAAAAATGAGTAAAATACAACAAACCTGTCAAATTTGTCATTTTTTTCGAAAATCCTCAAAAAATCATTTTTTTTAGGAATTTCAAAAAATGGCAGAGAAAAAAATCACTCGGTTTCCAATTTTATACATTAGTTCCAAATTTGGACTCTCTACAGTCACTTCGACTTTTTTCCATTTTTTTAAATTTTTCGAATCTTTCGCTCTATCGTTTCGAACGAAACATGATTCAAATTTCATAATTTTAATGAATATGATACTTCAATATCATATCTTGCCCAGGAAATACCCACATTGGCCTGTTACCAGAAAATAAAAAAAATGCATCTCAGAAATTCGTTTTTGTTGTTGCAAAGTTTTTAAATAGATTTTTATCCAGTTCGATTATTTTTCTGACCAATAATGCAGTTACAAACAAACCCGAAATATCATACTTTTCTGTAAACTAAGCAATGACTTACAGTTTCATAACTATTCAAAAGACTTTCGTTCTAGCGATTTGTACTAGACATTATATAAAATTTCGTGATTTTAAACAATACAAGACTAATGCAACCTCTCGGGATGATCAAATAGAAATAAAATTTTCACTTAGTAATAGTCGAATTGACAGTAGATAGTCCAAATTTGGAACAAATATATTAAATTGGAAACTGAACAACTTTTTTTTCTGGAACTTTTCGACATTTACAAAAAGGAGGATTTTCGAAAAAAAAATCAAATTTGACAGGTTTAGAGTAGCACATGAAAAAAGCAAAGATGCTGTATTTGACTCATTTTTCAAGCACAAACTTGGAATCTTTCTTCTCGAAAACTATCAGTCTTATATCAGATGAATGATTATACCTACCTACCTCATTTTTTGATCATTACTAAACATTATTATTAAACATTTTAACTTGAAAAATAAAATTACTTTTCTAATAAATGTCTAATCATTACTGTGTAAAAGAGAGATGATTGTTATTCTCTTTATAAATGAAATTCATATCACTTCAAAAATGGGCTATACATAGATATTTAGCTCTTTTTTTTTGCACACACAGAAAATTCTATGAAACAATAGTCAAATTACTGCCATCACTTAATAGTATCAAAGGAACCTTATGCTCGTTTTTTGTTAAATTCATAGCTTTTTCATTTTTTCAGCGCTTCTATTTTTGTTTCAGCTGCAACAATTGAAGAGTAGTGCCACCAGGTCTTATGGTGGATTTATGCAGCAATTTTAAGTCATAAGTTTTAAGTCGTAAGGTTTTAGTAATAAGATTTAAGACATAAAGGAATTATTAAGGACTGTCATGTCTTAAGGGTAACTTCTCCCATTGGTCAATAATTTCTGTGGTTGTGTCAGTGGTCACTTTACAATTTCAGTCATCAATATACATTTTTTCTTTTTATAATCTGATAATTCTGATATGAGTTTGAATAAACAACACAATCACAGACAATAACCTATAAAAAACCGTCACAGAATTGAAAACTTCGAACGCATGCGCAAATATGATCAGTTTTAAGTTTTAAGCCATAAGAGATAAAAGTTGGCCAACATTCTTATGACTTGACTTGCAACTTAAAACTTATGTCAAGTGTATGAATGGTAACATTGAAAACCAATGATTGAACTTCTTACGACTTATGACTAAAAACTTACGACTTAAATCTTATGACTTCCCAGCAAACAATTTCAGTAGGCCCAGTACTGGGCCAATACCTGCCTACCAGAAGTTGCCGCTGCGGCGAAACAGTGGCAGATGACGTCGGACCAACATCAATAGGACACTCTGGCCGCCTGTGCGCCATAATGAATACTACATTGGCCCACTTCAGGACCAATGCCTATAATACGACGATATTATGTGAAATAAAAAAGAATTCAACAGCCTTCAGCAGTCACCCATCCAAGTTCTAACCTCGCCCAACGTTGCTTTACCCTCGTTATTGTATCACATTCCGCATAGTAATGTAGCTATTGTCTTCTAATTATATATTTATTATAAATCAGTGGAATTTGAACAACAATAATTTTCTATTATTATACATTTTTAGATGTCAATTTGGCATATTTTTCATCCTGTAAGTTGACATTTGAAATTTCTTTCGATGCTAGAATTGGTGAAGGCGGGATATTTCGAATATCGCGACTTCGAAGATGGGAACCCCTCCTTGAGTATTAAGATCTATCCAGGATGGAGGAAAGCGATACTTAGTGCATATACTGGAATCCGAACCACTTCTGGGAGTGACGGATTCTAACAGGATTTTTAATGGTGTATATTACTTGGACATGAGGATGTTTCGAGCATTGATTTGACATATTTTTGATGCCTCAAATTGATATGAAATGTGATTTTTCTTGCATATCGCTATACTTTGAATTTGCTGACTTTTCATATGAGCGCCGGGATTGAGAAAAAACAACATTTGAAGCAAAACGTTTCTCAACTGTTCAATAACACTTGAAACGGGCCATCATCCAGATGATGTCGGTCGAAAGATACCCTTTTGATGGTATTGGCCCATTGCTGGTTGGATTATAGATACCCGATTACAATATGCCATATATCGGGCCGACATTTTGCCGATGTAGCTTTGCCATTGCCAGCATGTACCCGACCAATCATGCGTTGGGCCAGAGAGCGGCCAGAGATTCATTGTTTGCTGGGTTAAAATCGCTGCATAAATCCACCATTATTTTCATCATTCGATGAAGTAACCAAAACAATCATTCTCTTACCCATTTCTTTGTTGAAAAACCCTTCATAACGTGATGTTCTCCTTGTGTGGCAAGATAGGATACTCCGATTGGTCTTCATCCATATGCATGCAGCATGCCGCCGATGCCGCCCAACTTTCGATGATTTAGTGTGACAGTTCTGAAAGAAGTCGCCGTTATCACGGGATCCGGCTGATCTACAATGACCGTTTGATGGTTTTTCCTTTCTATTCTTCGGCTTGCGATAAAATACTTTTTCGTATGTGTTCGCATTAGAATGATACCGCTTGATTTACGACAATTTCGGGAGAGTTCTTTTCGTTTGCCGAATACAATTGATAAAAAAAAAATGCATGATTCATGGGGGGCGATGGAGAAAAATGTGTAATCGCTGCGGTCCATGTTTGGGTGGCTATCTGGATTCTCGTTTGAATATATTTCTAAAATGAATCAGAGATATTGTATAAACGAGAGGAAATGCATGTATTTTTTTGGCAGAGACAATTTACCATTACACACACGAAACCGTAGATTTAACCCCAAATTGGTGCTATAACTGGAAATTAAGGGTAAATTCAAACTCACGAAACTATTTTCAAAATCAAGCTTTTATACAAATGCACTAAAAACCAAAAAATATTTATATTTGATTGTTTTACCTAGGTTATTCTGTGAATAACAGATTCAAAAGCTTGCTGCGCAAGATTATACTTATTCTGTATCCGCAGCAAGCTTTTGAATCTATATATAACTCACAGAATAGGGAATCTTCAAACAATGAAATAATTTTTCGTTCCTTTTTCCGGTACATTTGTAGAAAACAGCCTAGTTTTATCTTAAAGGTAATTTTATTTTGTACTTTTGAGCATCATCATACATTTTTCAGTTATCTGTATTGTTCCAATTTTTCAATTCCATAAATTTTGACTGAAAATTACCAGTCTGGAACTCAACAAACCCCTACAAAACTTATTCCTTATAGGATCGAAACATAATTTCGAAACTCGTTCGCCATCTTGAAGCCGCCATTTTGAATTAACTAATTTCGACTGAAAACTCATATTATCAGATACCGAAAACCCCCACATACTAATTTTGAATGGAATCAGACCATAATTACAAATCTCTTTCGCCATCTTGAAGTCGCCATTATGAATTTTATTTAACTTACGAGTTTTTATCACACTGTTACTTACAAATTGTCATGTATTTAATAAAGATATTTATTAGGTCAGTACGTTTTATTAAAATTGCCATGTGCCTATAATTTACAATTACAACTATATCTACAGTAGACAATTGACACTAGTCAACTCTGTCAAACATGTCATGTATGTCATATGTCACATGCCCATCCCAATAAAGTTTGCATTGAAAATCGAACTTGTCTGATTTACAAGATGTAGTCTTGATAGCGGTCTGGAATTCTTTTTTCTCTAGAGCTCCGTCTTCGGTCTCTAACCTGGTCCCTGCATCTTTGCTCCAAGTGATGAGTCTTTCCACTTTCGGAGCTGTCTTCTTGCACCCTGCCATCTTCCTTAGAATGCCGGTCCGGTGAATCTTCATTCTCTTCATCAGGCTTCTTGGAAGACGACCCATTATTGCCACCATCATGTCCAGATTGACTTCTGAGATTTCTTAGATGAAATTTGTTTCTTCTGTAAACAGCTCCATCTTCTGTACGGATGATGTATGAGTTTGGATTTGTATCCTCCTCTATCAGCTTTCCCGGAATCCAATTTCTCGTACCTTTTTGCATAAGCACATCTTTTTGTAAAGGACTTCTTTTCTTCACAATGCGGTCATAATACATCTTCTGTCTTTCTTGATTGTTTTGTAACTTAGTGTGTATTTCAACTGGTCCATTTGTTTCCAAAGCCTTTCCACATATTGGTAGGTTTGTTCTCAGTTTCCTGTTCATCAATATTTCTGAAGGAGCAGGCATGCTGGCTTTTGGTGTACTGTTATTAATCATGGCTAGTTTCTGAACATCGTCATTGGGTGATTTCAATATCATGTTCTTCATTGTTTGTATATGGCGTTCAATGAGACCATTTGATTGAGGATAATATGGACTACTAGTCTTGTGTATTATTTCCTCACTTTTTAAATAATTTTTTAATTCCTCAGAATTGAAGGGTGGTCCGTTATCTGATCGGATTTCCATTGGTAGACCATGATGTGCAAACCATCTTCTGAGTACTGAAATTACACTAGCTGCATTAGTAGCCTTCATGGATTCGATGGCTATGAATTTTGAGTGATAATCTGTTATCATTAAATATTCTTGCCCATTAGCTTTAAAGAAATCTATTCCTACTCTTTCCCATGGATAATTTGTTATGGGGGTTGGTAGTAATGGTTCTTTGATGTTACTTCTTTCTTGTTTTTGGCAAGTTATACATCTGGTTACATAGTTTGTGATGTCTTGGGTCATGTTGGGCCAGTATAATGCCTCTTGAGCTCTTTTAATACATGAATTTATTCCCATATGTCCTAAATGGGTACGTTCTATTAATTCCAGTCTTAATTGGGGGGGGACAACTAACTGTTTGTTTTTAAAAATATAACCATTATTTTCAAAAAGTTCATATCGCATAGGAAAGTATGGTTTTGCTTCTCTGGAGACACTGCTTAATTTCTGGGGCCAACCATTACGGATATAATACATAACTTGTATTAATTCTGAATCTTTTGAAGTTTCTTCTTTCAGTTCCTCTGTTCTCTTTTTAGATGCTACTACAATTGTTTGGACTTTGAGGTCTTCTATATTACCAATGATCATCTGACTATTTTTTCTTTTCAATCGTGATAATGCATCTGGAATATACATTGTTTTTCCTGGATGGTATTCCAGTGTGACACTATATTTCATCAATCTTACTACCAAACTTTGTAATCTTGGTGAAAGGTCATCAATAGGTTTATTTACCAGGCCAATAAGGGGCTTATGGTCTGTATGGATCACTATTGATCTTCCATAGATATAATAATGATAGTGTTCACAAGCTACCACTATAGCTAGCAGCTCTTTCTCTATAACAGAGTATCTAGATTGAGCTTGGTTCAATGCGGCTGAGGCATATGCAATGGGATGGTTGTTTTGTAATAAAACTCCACCAACAGCTTCTTTACTTGCATCTGTTGCAATGACAATATCTTTTTTGTCATCAAATATTGCTAGAACTGGTGCATTACAAATCAACATTTTCAATTGGTTGAAACAGTGGCTATGATTTTGTTCCCAAGTCCATATTGTGTTGTTTTTTAGTAAATTTCTCAAGACTGCTGTTTCTTGAGACATATTTGGTATGAATTTTGAAAGGTAATTAATCATACCCAAAAAAGTTTGTAAATCTGCTTTGTTCTTTGGCTCTTCTATGTCAACTATTGCATTAATTTTTTCTTGACATATTTCCAGACCTTGTTCAGATATCCAATAACCTAAATATTTAATCTTTTTTACAGCTAATTGGGTCTTATTCTCCTTGAACTTTATGTTATGTTTTTTTGCTTGTTTTAGAAAAGATTCTAGTCTATTATTGTGCTGTTTCAATGTTTTTCCATATATCATAACATCATCAGCATATGCTGCTACCCCCTGTAATTTATCAATTATTTTGTTCATTTCCTTCTGGAATGCTTCAGATGAACAACTTAATCCATAGGGTAGTCTTTTGTATTTGTATTTTCCGAAAGGTGTTGTGATTGTGCATAATTTTTCACTTTCTTTGTCAAGAGGAATTTGATGAAAAGCTGATTTAGCATCCAGTACTGTAAAATATTTTGCTCCTGCCAGATCTGCTAGTGTTGATTCTAAAGTGGGCATATGTGTATTTTCTCTTTCAATGAATTTATTCAGTGGCCTTGGATCCATACATACCCTAACAGTTTGATCTGGCTTCAAAACAACTACTATGGGGTGTATAAATTTAGTATATTCTTCAGTTTTTTCCACAATGCCTTCTTTTTCCATTCTGATCATTTCTGTTTCTACTTTCTTTAATAAAGGTCTAGGAATTCTCCTACATCTTGCAACAGTGTATTCAACATCTTCTTTCAATTGGATCTTGTATTTATTTTTTGTACAACCAATTCCTTCGAATACTTCTTTATATTCTTTAATAATACTTTCACATCTAGTTTTTTCAATTGTTTCTTCTTCTTTTTCTTGTGTTATCTCATTCACTTGTATCAATAAGTTCAATTCCTCTATAGTTTCTAGTCCTAATAATGGTTGTCTGTTCTTTTCTGTTACATAAAAGGTTATTTCTACTTGCTTGTTTCTAACTTCACATTTCAATTTGTCTACACCTTTTATTCTGATTTCATCATCAGTGTAAGATTTGAGTTTGTTCTTTGAGTTTTTCAACACATTATTTCCTTTAATTTTTTCATATATAGCCATGGGAATTAAATTTGCTTGGCTGCCTGTATCTAGTTTGAATGAAACAGTTTCATTGCCAATCAATACTGTTTCTGTCCATTCTAGTGTACTGCCTTTAATGGCATTTACTCCTATTTCATAGATTGCACCAATACCAAAAGCATCTTCCTGAATATATTCAGTTTCTTGTTCCTCTGAGTCTACTTCCTGGTTCACTTGATTAACCTGTCTGCTGGCTCTACAAGCTTTTGAAAAGTGGTTCCATCTACCACATCTCTCACATTTCTGGCCCATGGCAGGACATTTTCCATATTTATGTACATAGGTACATCTACTACATTTATTTTTGTTGCTATCTTCATTTCTTTTGTTTCTTTGGTTACTATACCTTTCTTCTCTATGAATTGCTAATACTTCTTGAGTATTTGGTTTGAACATTCTGTCCACTTGTTTACTAGTTTCTTCTTCTGCTCTACATATTTGTATACATTTCGGTAAGTCCAGATTTTGTGCTTTCAATAGTCTTTCTCTTAGGCTGTTGTTCTTTATGCCGCAAATTATGCGGTCTCTTATTAAAGAGTCGGTGAGTCCATCGAATCCACAATCCTTAGCTTTTGTTCTCAATTCAATTATGTATTCATCTATAGATTGGTTTTCTCTAAGATTTGTAGTGAAGAAAATATGCCTTATCAAGGTCTCATTTTTAAATGGTGAGAAATGGTTTGAGAATGCTTGTAGAATCATATTGACGGTCAGAACTTCATTGATATCTTGCTCTGATCCATCTTCTCTGGGCTCTGCTTCAAACTGGAAGGTATTGAAGATATTGATGCATTCCTCACCCAATATATGTAAAAGAAGTGCCCTTTGTACTTTCAAGGGTTTGTTTTGCAATTCCGCTGCATCCCAGTAGATTTCTACCATCTGCTTATATTTCTCCCATGCTTCAGAGGGGTTGCTTCCAGGGTCAAAGCCCTTTGGCGGTATCAGTGCGGTTGCCATTTTCAATTCAATTCTATCAATATCGTATTGGTTTTTACCGCTGCCACCATGTCATGTATTTAATAAAGATATTTATTAGGTCAGTACGTTTTATTAAAATTGCCATGTGCCTATAATTTACAATTACAACTATATCTACAGTAGACAATTGACACTAGTCAACTCTGTCAAACATGTCATGTATGTCATATGTCACAACAAATGAAGTTGAAGGAAAAAATTTGTGAAAATAGGTGTGCTCAAATTTAACTAACACTAATTTAGGTCATAATCATAAATAAAAATTACCAGGGATTCAGTGAAAAAAGTTTCGTTTACATTTTAAAGAAGGGTGATCAGTTTTTTATGATGAAAAGTGTTGTGAAAAAGTAAACTAATGCGTGTTTAGGGTTTTGATTGAAAGAAGGGTGAATTTTGAAATGGTGCATTTTCGAGACAAAATGGTGCCGTATCTCCGAAAATACTTGAGACCGTCGCGTTTTGACTTCGGATTCGTGATACGTAAGTTCCACCTAATTTTTTTGATTCGAACTCATAGGAGTGCGATATTTCTCACACTGTTCAGAAGGTTACCCCTTTTATAGAACAGGGAAAACAGACTAAATAAAAATATGAAATTCATGTTACAAAAGCTCAATGAAAAGACGTCACAATGTGGAGAAACACTGAAAAAATCCTAACTATTAAGCTATCGAAAAAAAAGACTTTATATGGGTTATTCCATAGTTGAACAGGCCACAGTTCTTAGAAAGTGAATTATATGCGATACACATTTTATACAGAGCCGTGTTCTTAAATACATTGCGCTCCTTTTCCAAATTGAAGAAAATAAAAAAATTGCTCAAAAACTTAGATTTCGAAAGAGAACGATTTTGCCAATCTCAAATCTACATAGATTCTTATGCTCCAACTTGTGAATCTATTCAAACAATATATTTTTTCGTAACTTGGTCAAACAGAGATTATTTCTTTCTTACCTTTATTATTTCTTTCATCCGATGTAAAAAAAATCTAGAACCTTGTTTATCGACTTTCTTTGTCTATTTTAACAAAATAATGTTCTGTCAAAGTCATAGGGGCTCCATTATCCTAATGTGCCCAGGGCCTACAATATGTTGAAGAAGGCCATGGCGTGCTATTCTCGAAATCATACGTAGCCGATTTTCGTACGAATTTTGACAGATTGCACATAGTTCTGACAAGTTTGTATTCTCGAACCGTCTGTCGTAGTTCGTATACGAAAAATCTTATACGTTTGGACGCGTGTGTATACGAAATTGAATATTTTCATACGAATTTCCAGCCGCTGACAGTGACAAAATATAAGAAAATTGTATTTGGTTCCAGTTTTGATGTAGATTTTCGAGTATTTATTATTGTTCTGATTGATATTTGTCCTGTGGAGTTGTAAAATGACCCATTTTTATTATCTGATACATTTTTTTATAGAATATATATTATCTCCTATATAATGTGGTCCTGCGAATCCCAAATAAGTTTGCACAATGGAAGAAAATATTCTGTGATTTGTTGAGGTAGGTACCTATATCAAATATTTCTCTTGCCCTTTGCCACTTCTTCCAATCCGTTTTTGCTCTCGGCATAGTATTCAATGTTTCTGATGATTCTAGGATTCCCATGAACCTCTCGCTTCTTTAAGTGATACCTTTCATTTGTGAACTTCCCTAGATGATTTTTCAATACTCCACCAACTCCGCTCTCTGTTCCGGAGATGTGGAACTTATATACATTGCAGTTGCTGATGTAGGTAGTATCTTATCAACATATGAAGTTCTCAAAGAAGTAAACTATCCGCCAAAATATTATGACTAAAACTAGTGGAGTTTATTTTTTTCCTAGACATATTCTCTCGATATGGTTGGGAACACTGGTAGCTGTGCAATGTTGTCATATTTTTCGTGCGCCCGCTTCAAAAAGTTCGTATGGATATTTCGTATGTTCTACTTCGGAGTTCGAGAATGCACTTGTATTGACGTATACGAATATTTTCATACGATGTCATTCGTATACGTGAGAAAGTCGCATGACTTCGAGAATAGCAACCCTGGTTCGCTCGGCATACATAATTGACTGGGCATCACAATTTTTCCAAAACTAACAAACCCACAACCCCGGAAAGGCAGTGGTCATCCGCAAGGTCGAGATGCATCCATAATGGAAAACGGAACGGCACGATATGGTCTTCACGGTCAATCTTTAACGTCCCGCAGTGGTCTCATGGGCACCTACGATTTAGTAGTTAGCGGCAGTTAAATAATGTAGCACGGCCATTGTGAGGCAGGGCCGGTCATCCTGGGGATTCCCGAGGGATTTGCGGATCAAGTCGACGGCCATCACTTTCCACGGTATCGAGCAAGGTATGCTCCATTCACAGGGTGGCCAACGGATATTTCTTTCGCTGAGAGATAGGCAATTACGCATTGAATGATGCCCTGATCAGTTTCGAATTTGTAATTCTGAACGAGTAACAAACTGTATTTTCTACACGTGATTAGATTAAATATGGACTAGATTGAAAATGAATATCAAGTATAAACTTGACTAAAAATGATTCTGAAGTAGTAGAATGAAAATTCTTACCGAATACCACTTCTATAGCTTCAATAAAAAACAAAATATCCTTTCTCCTTTTTGAAAATTCCCCCTCGTCTTCGACTCGGTAGAATTTTCAAGATATACGTGTTCTCGAAAAAATATCTAGAAATAATTGAAGCAGTGGTATTATGAGTGAAAATATCACACCAAGACTCCAGTTAACATTGCGCTCAATAAAATACAAAATACCGACTTTAGTTATGCAAAAATAATTATAATAAGGAAGCTGCTGGTATAGTTCAAACCATTATTCTTGACTACTTTATTCCACCAAAGTTGTTAAAAATATACCTTCTTACAAGAACCTCGAAGTGGTACTTAATATCTGCGAAGTCAAATGTGAATGACATTCAACTTATAAATGTCAAAAAAATCAATTGTAATACAATGCTCCTTCCTCCAAGAAAAGTGGTTGAAAAGTGTTTTTCCTACGACCATCTATGAAAAAGTCAATAATCACACTGTTTTGTTATTCAGAAAGTAGCTCATATCACCATGGTATTATTTATTTGAAAGAAAAAAAGCACTAGTGTTGATATGAAAGATATCACAACGGTCGCCTGAATTGATAGAAATAATTAGGTATATTGTGAAGGTATACTCACTATCAATATAAGCGTTCTCAAATCAAATTCATATTATTTGTTGAAATTTCTGTCTCGTTTTGAATTATACCGAGAATTATTTATCTATTAATTTCTACATAACCTCTGAATTCACTTTAAAACTGGAACCTATACTTTTTGCTGGAACTATTTCGATGTTGATGACACAGGGTTAGATCATTCAAAAGAGTACGGCTACAGTTTTATGCGCGGCTTGCTGCTTGCACCAACGAGAAGATTCTTTGGTATCACAGATGTTTGCAAAGAGTTAAGGACGCACTAACTCGACTAACTCGTACGTGCTTGCGAACTACGTACTTCTATGGTTCTGTATTCCTGGTTGCGTGATTACTGGCGCTATAGCAGGCGCATGGTGTCAAGTTTGTTTATGTACGCTGGTGTCAATATCAATAAAATTTGTCCAAACTAAACTAACTCAATCAATCAGTAATTCACATAATGAGGAATTGTCGGAGAAGTATTCAAATATCATCCTGAATATGGAAATAAACAGTACTTGATATTGAATCAAAACCACCTGAAAATCTAGAGACCGTTCAAGTTACATTTTTGACAAGACCTCCGCGAAATGAAAGTATTCGGTGTCGTAGGAAAAATAGTGTACAAAACTCGTTGAAAAGTGCAGTGAAATATGTCACTCTCCACACTTGTTGTGTAATATACTATTTTTCTAGAACACGAAGATTTTTCAGGAAATTCTGAATTTTCTAAATATAAATTGAGTGAGACATGTTTCTTCACTAAAATAAGGACACATTTTACGCAATATATTATTGTTCAAATCTTACTGTGATCATAGCCTACTTTTCAAGCAATTTCAAATACTAATCTCGAACAAGAGGAATAAAAATATCGAGCATTTTTTTTTGTTCAGAATAAATCCCACGCATTCACAATAAAAAACACAAATTTCGAAAAATCTCACGTGAGATTGGGGAATGGGAACCCGATGAGCTAAATCTCACAACATCCCACCCCAAAGGAAGGGAGGGTCAAAATATCTCCAAAAACTCCTCACGTAATTGATGGAACAAGAATTCTCCCGCTCTTTTGATGGTTCCAAAAATGATTTATGATTTTGAAAAACACGCTCTGGGTAAAACGGTTCTAAGTAGTGCACTAGATTGGGCTAGTACTTTCAAATTATGAGATAAATTTAGAACACCGACGATAGCGGTCCACGTTTCACCCTTTACTTTGCTGACAGTGACATTGCTAAATCTATCTATCCCATTGACATATGGACACAGTTTCACCCATAGATCTTATAACGCTAGATCCGGCATCCTGTAGTATTTAAAACCTCATGTCTACACGAATGTCTCGAATATGAAAGTAATTTCAAATGTCACCTTTTATGCGTTGTCGCCAGTAGGTAATCAGGCAACCAGGAATACAGCAGTGCGTATCGGCATCAACCAGAAATATAAGTTGGTTCGTTATTTCAAATGTGAAAAGTGGAAACTTATTTCTCCTCTTTTGTAGCAAGTAGCAATAGTTCCAGAATAATTTCCATCAGAGTGAATGTAGAGTTTATGTCACTTTGACATATATAGCGATACAGCGCTTATGGTGACAGTAAACTTGTGTTTTTTTTTTCATTAAAATAACAAAATCCATAGTGGTATGAGCTATCTTCCAAACAACACAGCAGTGTCGGAAATAGTATATTATGATTTATAAGACGCTATTTTGTCGCATCACGCGTTGTTTGGAGTACAACGAGCGAAGCGAGGAGTGCTCCAAGTGAACATGTGCGACAACGTGTCTTATGAAACGTGTGTCATATGCAATCTTTTCTATTTTGAATTGATTTGAAGAAAGAAATGGATTTTGTATCGATAAATAACAGAAACATCTTCGATTGGTAACAATGATGACATTGAAATAATTAAAATCTGACGCACAAGCGTAAAGCCCAGTTTACAGTTGAGCGATTTTGATTATTGCAATACCAGCGGTGAAAAATTCAATGTTGTTATTGTTTTTATTGGTCAATTCAAATCAAATTACACTCTGAATTAAAATTCACCAATTAACACATTGAGTTTTTTACTGCTAATATTACCAAATCCAAATCGCTCAGAAGTTAACTGCATGCGCCTAACTTTTCTGACTTTTATTTGACAGTTCGATTGTACCAATCTCCGAATAATAAAAAATGCGTATCGAAATAGATGCTATTTCGATACTCATTTGCGTTTTATGACTTCATTATAGAACCAAAAAATAGAAAAATTATATTTTTATAACCACGACATGTGTTTCGCTAAATATGTTATCATCTTCCGGAAAAGTTTTGGAATGTGGTGAATCTGTCCCCATGAAGTATGGAATGCTTGAAAATTACCTCTCGTTCGACTGAATTTTTCGACAGTGAAACGTTTCCACGTGCGGCAATAAACTCTGGAAAAATCCATGGCAGATAAGCCCAGGGCGAGAACATTATGCCTGCCACACACTTCTGCCTCAGCATCCCCGGTAACGATGCTGCGGGAAATCAAGCATCATTTATAAAGATAAGCGGTTAACTGTCGGCATTGAGCTGTTGACAGCCAACATTGATGATCGATTGGGAATCAATCCGGCACAGAGAGCAGTCAATGGGCGTGTGACGTCATTTCCTTTGTGCCCTTATCTCGCTTCTGGTTCATAACGCGCGGATAATGGCCAAAATGGAGCATACACGCTGTTATGTCGGTGTCCTAATCGGATGGATGAGTTGAGCCCTGCCGACAATGTTTGGTTCAGTGGTGCTGTTTTAATGTGGAAATGCCGACATTGAAGACTCCATTGTGCGGGCATTCATGATCAATTATTGGTATATGTGCGTTTGCAAATTTGCCATCCGGAAGAGTCCATCAGAAAAATCCATATATCTAATAATAACTATATGGGTAACATGAATACCAGAGCTGAAGCCGAGAAATAAAACAAATGACAGTCTGCGGGACTAATCGCGGATATGTGCATGCGCAAGTTTGAATTAAGAATCGACATTCGTTTTCATCATGGAGGAGAGTAGCTTTGTAGTGAGCGACAAACGTATGATAAGCCAATCCAGAACACGTGATCAAAAATGGTGGCCTTGAGGCACACACGGAGTGTTTTGTCTATTTGATTACATGTGTTTTTGTGTTTATAGTTTGAATTTCCTTTTTGAAGATTTCAAAAGTGAATACAATGGCTTGTGATAATAAAAATGATTATCTGTTATCGTTAGAGACTGAAGATAAATACATTGCATTACGGCATAAGGAAAAATCAGTCATTCAAGGCATCGTTCCTTTCACTCTGATGGATCAGTTGAAGCAGCTGGTTTTCCTAAAATTTGAAACCACATTTCGCAACAAATACCTTCATGAAAAGTTATGTAACTTTTTACCATTCGAAAAATGTCTAGCACATTCTCATACTTTAGTTTAGCTTCTGTGAGATCTTCCCTTTCGATTGCTTTCAACCATCTTTCTCTTCGGATTTTTGAGAGTTCATTCAATTTTGTAAAGTGTGCAAAATGTAGTACACTGGGTATATTGAAAAACTTCACATCATCACGATTTCCTCGACTCCCACACTTAACAACACAACAATTATCTCTATCTTCAATTTTATGAGGAAATTATATATATAGACTAAACACAGGATATTTCACAAATGAATGTTTGAATTCGTTCTGGAGTTAAAACTTGTTTTAAATTAAAATCACAAGGTTCGAATAGCTAGAGTTCTAATGCACTCAAACGGTTTGTATGCCCCAAGGTATCCATCTAGAATTTGATTTGACAGCGTCTTGGTTAGGTCCATTCTTTTAAAAATCAATCAAATGTGTCACGTAACCTTCAATTCAAAGTTTTTATTTTATCAAGACATATATTTTTCAAATATTCATTTATCTATGGATTGTTGGACGATTTTGGATGAAAAAATTTGGGTTAACAAATATGCCTAACCTATGATATTCTAAAAGCGTCAGTGGATTTTAACTCGTCAAAACCCGCGCATGCCAGACAGTATTTTGTTTTTCCAAAACTAGCTTCACTTTCGCGTTGAAGAATAGTTGTTATTATATATATGGAAAAATCACTCTCTTCTAACCTCTGTCTCTTCGTTTTCTTCTTCCTCCTTGTCATCTACTTTTTCTTTCTCCTCTTCTAGTTTCATTCTTTCGTCTCCCTTCTTGTTATCTGGCCTTGCAAGTAAAATGGTTCTGTCAATTAGACGCTCTTTTTTATGTCTGTCTGACGTGTCGAGTTTTTAAGTGAAATTCAACTTGAAATTAGATGAAGTTCATAATTTTGGTAACGATGCTTTGAAAAAAAAAACAGAGTGGTGGGTTCAATATGACAGACGAGTTTTGGCCCGATTTGATTCAAATTGGCATGGGGGTCGAAGAATATGATTATTTTGTTAGAATTCGTAGAGTCAAGATGGCGGCTCCAAGATGTCGGAAGAGTTTTGTGGTAATGATACGATTCGATTTAAATAAATGAGATGAGGCTCTGAGCCGTCACATATAGATTTCTGATACTTGAGTCTCCTTATTATTTTAACATTCAACTTTGATTCAAGACTAAAAGAATTAAGGTAGGTTCATGCTTATGCGAACTTCGCAAAACTCATGTGAATCGGAAAATTATAAATGTCGCATTGATATTCCTAATATGAAAAAATCCGCAAAAAAATATTTCAACTTTATTGCGATATTTCTTTTCAGCGGCCATTTTATTCGCATAAATTTCGCGAAATTGGTATGAGGATGAACCAGCCTTCAAAAGCAAATTTAAGTTCAAAAAAATTATAAACACGCTTTTATAGCGATATCAACCATAAAATAAAACGTAATTTTTCATGTTATCACTCATATGTTAAAAAGTGTGGTTGCTCTTGACCTATTATAGTTAAGTGATAACATTGAAAATTAATTTTTACTTCTTGGTTAACATTGCTATATAAAAGCGTGTTTTTTTAATTAAAATCATTCACTGATAAGTTCTAAAAAATCTTCAAAACTGTACACTTTAGATTCCTCAATACTGGTAGGTGAGATGAGAATCCAGGATTCTTAATGTATATCTACCTACTTCTTTACACTTGCAAGCATATACTATCAACTATACACAATCTAGTTTGATATGAATATACATATATTATTGAAATGAAAGCACAATTATTTTTTTTTTGATGCAAATATGTATATATTATACGAACAATATTAGTCATGTACTGATAAAATGAAAAAATAGAAATTTAACGATGCCGAAACATTCCAATTAGACGTATTTCTCTAACAAAAAAACGTGTTATCGATAAATACGGCTCGAGTAATCCGCGAATTTCAGGGAGTGGTATTGGGAAACCTATAAAAGGCGAATTTTCTTCAAAACCCACGAATCACACGTTGGTGCAAAAGTGTGATAAAAATCGAAATGAATTTAGTAGTGTTGTTTCTGGTAACCACAGCTAGTTTGCTGGTAAGATTTTCAACGTTTCTCATAAATTAATACTACCTTACTTACCAAATTTGTTGCTTTTTGTTGAAAAATAAAATAGGTTTTGCTAAAGCTGACAAAACTACCTGAAGAACAAAAAATTTCCATAATATCTGCTTCTGAAAATCTAAGGTTCTTTCAAGGCTCTCATCCTTGCCTTTTACTGAAAAAGAAATGCGGGTTCCGCTTCTGGTACACTGATGAGAAAACCAAAAGGATATCCGAATAGCCTATTTCTGGTTCTACTAGTATGGAAGTAACATACTTTCACGAACTTTAGACTGGGAGTTGAATAAAATCGTGTTTTTTCTATAGATAATGATATAAAAATGAAGAAGAAATCACTTGTTCCAAACAACAACATAAATCACATACAGTGGTTGACAAAAAAAAAAGAAGAAACCTAGTTTATCACATATCCTAATATCCAATGTTACGGACCATCTCATACAACTATGATCAGATCGGCATTACTTATTGATAATCTATGTTGATAAATAACTTTACAAGTACTGCCTATATCCACTCTGTCTCTCTGACTTTGTCTGAAACCGCCTGAACTGATTTCCCTGGCAAAAGTCCGATGTTCTGAGGTCACCAAATGTTAATGGCATGCCTCTGTGTTCATGTTCATGTACTTTACCAAAATTCACAAATCATCGGATTTAGAATGAAGCATAAACAAAGACAAGACCAACCTAATACGACTATAAATGGATACACGTATGGCTTCATAGAAATTTAGAAATCTCCCTTTCAGTAGGCAACAATACAATGGCTTTCAGGTGAACTCAGTTCTTTCGCGTGGGCTGCCAGAAGCTAACCCTTTGATTTGGGGTCAAGGTCAAGGCTGGGGCGGCGGTCAAGGGTGGGGACCGGGCCAAGGTTGGGGTCAAGGCGGAATGGGTCCAGGTCAACCTTGGAAGCCCAACGGGATACCCGGACAAGGCTGGGGGGGTCCAGGCATGCAGCCCGGTCCTGGCTGGGCACCTGGTAATATCTACTTTTCCAGACCGCTTGGACCACAGACAAAGTTTTCAGAATCTGATATTATTCTGTGAACTTTGCCACAAGTTTTGGATCTTCATGTTTTTCAGGTTGGGGTCCGGGAATGAATCCAGGCCAAGGTTGGAGACCAGGTCCGAATGGTTGGATGGGACCACCTGGATGGCAACCAAATGGACCTGGTACAAACCCAGATGAAGGAGGTTCAACAGGCTCCACAGGTTCAACAGGTTCAACAGATTCCATAAGTACTGAGGTAATTATTGTAAAAAGCCGTCAGAACAGTAATGTGATGTATACTCAAATATTGGTAGAAAATGGAGATTTTTATTTTGGGGTTTTTAGTGTCGGAAATGCTTCGGGAAGTTCTGGATTCTTAATATTTTTTTGTAATTTCTCGGGTTTCCGAAATTAATGAAATTTTTCTTGATATGAAAGTTCTTTGATCCCCTTGATCGTAAATCTCAGAGTTTGGTGTACACAATTTTGAGTGAGGCATACTCCTCAGATATATCATGTTCGTTGGATAAGTATGTTTTACCACGCAATTTCTTTCCTTCCTTTCCATTTTTGTTTCAGAACGATTCCGATGAGGAAAACACTGGCCCCTCACGTAACTTGCGTAGTAACCCTTCTGTAGCAACAACTTCGATCCTGGATAATACGGGGACAACACAAAATTAGGTGATTCGTGTAATTTCTTATGTGAATACTCCTAGTTATATTTTTGGAATATAAAAAATAGAATTCAACTTCAAATAGGTACCAATGTTTTTTTTTTTTAGAAAGTAACGATATTAATAGCAATCTCCATTAGTAATCGTGCCGTATAACCATATTCACGAATTATTTACTTTCAGTACTTGAAAATATATCATTAATGATGGATCAAACACGAATAAGATGAATCACAATGAAGATACCATACTTTATAATAAAAAATCAAAATATTCCGATAAATTCATGAAAAGGAGTTCAGCAAATCTAAATTCGATATTTCAATATCTAATCAACCAGACGGGATCTGGAAAATCGATTTATATATCTTCAAATTCATCAAAAATATATGACAGTGACGTCCTTTATTATTTTGATGATCTAATTCTTCAGATGTGAAAGTATAATGGTGGATTTATGCAGCAATTTTGAGTCAGTCATAAGTTTTGAGTATTAAGATTCAATACATAAAGGAAAAAGGACCATTTATGCAGGAATTATTAAGGACTGACGGTAATTTATACCATTAGTCAATTTCTGTGGTTCAGTATCAATGATGGTCACTTTACAATTTCAGCTATCAATATCGATTTTTTCTTTCCATATAATCTAATAATTCTGAGATGAGTTTAATAAACAACACAATCACAGACGATAACCTAAAAAACTGTCACATAATTCAAAACTTCGAACGCATGCGCAAATATGATCAGTTTTAAGTTTTAAGCCATGAGAGATAAAAGTTGACCAACTTTTTTACGACTTATAACTGAAAACTAACGACTTAAAACTTATGACTTAAAACTGCTGCATAAATCCATCATGAGATATGGTGCCTCAGTAGATAAGAAAGTTTTTGATAGTATAGCCTCTCAGTCAGTGATTCCGAAAAATCTCCTCATTTTGTTTGAAAATTGATAATTTCATTGCCTATCATTTGATGGGCCCAAAATATAATTCATTCATAGTAATCTCATCAATAATACTTCTCAGGATCTCAAGTAAAGCAGTGTTCATCATTAAAAACTCATTTCGCCTTTTCATCACATTGTGAATTCTGTTCCGTCGCAATTTCCAGCAAAATAAAGTATTAATGTGTTTCGAATTAAAACAAGGCATAAAATTGATAAAAATTCTGGAAAGCATAAAAATGCTGTCACAGGCAGGAAATGAGCAGACAGCTCGCACCCACGTTCAAGGAGAAGCAGTCTGGTGGCAGTTCAATTATTGAAAGCAACATCCTCACTTCATACCTATCTTGGAATTATTTCCTGTTTTTATATTTTTCCATTCCAATTGACGCAAAGTGAAAAAAGTGCCTTTCATTCCTCATTCATTATCTCACAGGAAAGACATTGGAGAAATTGCCCAGCAGAGGAAGAAAATTCTGATGAGAAAATCGAAATGTTATTCCATTTCTCCAAAGTAGTTAATATACATAAATATCTCTCAGAAAGCATATTACATCTGATAATCTCAATTGATAGGCAACACATCAGAGATCTGTCATCGATTTTTCCCATAACTTCTCCTGATAAAGTGAAAGAAAGATAGTTTGCCGTTTGGTCTTAATCACGCTCCTTGCACTTCCAAATAATCATTAGACTGATCACAACTTCACTGCTTGACGAAAACAGTGACAATTTCAACAATCAAGCAACTTTATGAGATAGATAGTGTTCATATACAGTGTCACACATAAAATTCGCGACACATGGAAGTTTTTTTATTAATAGATATAAAGAAAATTTGACTTCGCAGTTAGTTTGTGCTTGAAACATCTTTCCTTTTTTCATATGCTACCATCAACCTGTCAAATTTGAATTTTTTTTCGAAAATCCTCAAAAAATGTGTTTTTTTTTTGAAATTTCTATAAATGCCAGAGAAAAAAGTTGCTCAGTTTCCAATTTTATACATTTGTTTCAAATTTGGACTCTCTACTGTCACTTTACCTACTATTTTCATCCCAAGATGTTGCATTAGTCTTGTATTGTTTAAAATCACGAAATTTTATATCATGTCTAGTACAAATCGCTAGAACGAAAGTCTTTGGAATAGTTATGAAACTGTAAGTCATTGATTAGTTTACAGAAAAGTATTATATTTCAGGTTTGTTTGTAACTGAATTATTGGTCAGAAAAATAATCGAACAGGATAAAAATCTATCAAAAAAAGAAATACTAGAAATTCGTTTATTCGATTACTGACATATTAACGTCCATACATTGAAAACAACCAATATACATAACAGAATGTGCATTCGCCGACGATCTTATAATATTTGCAAAAAATGAAAAAGAACTTCAGGATAATTTAGAAATATGGAATACATCGTTGAGGAAAAAACATTTGAGAATAAATGTAGAGAAGACAAAAATAATGGTGATAGGAAAAACAGATATAGAGACAGCAATAAAAATAAACAATACAAATATTGGACAAACCAAAACTATTCAGTATCTCGGCATAAAGATACAGAAGGATGGTACAAACGAAGCAGAATTGAACGATCGACTGGAAAAAACATCAAAAGTTTACCACGCCTTGAAAAACTGCTTCATCAAGAAAAAAGAAGTGTCAACTAAGACAAAGATGACGATATATAAAACAATATATAGACCAACATTAATCTTTGGATGTGAAAGTTGGGTGCTCACAAAACAACAAAAAAGTAAAATTCAAGCGATGGAAATGAAGTACCTAAGAGCTGTGAAAGGAATAACCATAAGAGACAAAATACGTAATGAAGTGATAAGGAGAGAACTCGAAATTGAACCCATACTGGATACCATTGAAAGACAACGATTGAAATGGTTTGGACACATTATGAGAATGAAAGATGAAAGACAAACGAAGAAAATTTGGCAGGCGAAGAGAATCGATAAATTACCTAGGGGAAGACCAAAGAAGACATGGGATAACGAGGTGACGGAAAGTCTGAAGAAGAGGAACAAAACATGGAGAGAGGGAAAAGAACTTGCGAAAAACAAGAAGAACTGGGCAAAATTTATTTATGCATAATTATTTGATATACCTTGACACCTTCGGGTAAAACAAGGTTTTTGATTATATATATATATATATATACATTGAAAATCCACATCAGTTTTACAATTAAATGAAAAAACTAGATGAACTTTGCAACAACAAAGACGAATTTCTGGAGATGCATTTTTTTTATTTTCTGGTAACAGGCCAATGTTTGTATTTCCTGGGCAAGATAAGATATTGAAGTCTTATATTCATCAAAATTATGAAATTTGAATCATGTTTCGTTCGAATCGATAAAGCGAAAGATTCGAAAAATAAAAAAAATTGAAAAAAGTCGAAGTGACAGTAGAGAGTCTAAATTTGGAACAAATGTATAAAATTGGAAACTGAACAACTTTTTTCGAAATTTAAAAAAAAAACTGATTTTTTGAGGATTTTCGAAAAAAATGTAAAATTTGACAGGTTTAGAGTAGCACATGAAAAAAGGAAAGATGCTGTATTTTACTCATTTTTCAAGCACTAACTAACTGCGAAGTCAAATTTTCTTTATATCTATTAATAAAAAAAACTCAGATGTCGCGAACTTTATGTGGTGACACTGTATATCCTTGTCAGCTTACACAAATCACCAAGTAAGACTGTAGAGATTGAAAAACTAATTTTAGCTCATCGATGACCTCATAGAGAGATCGCTCAGAATATATCAATGATAAATTATATATCCACAGTAATATCAAGTTTCGAGCTAGGTTTACCTATTTGGAAATCAATGATCTAAGAGATATCTCTGTGAGATCGTTCTTCCTAGAACAAGAACTAGAAATAAGTCAGTTCTGGGTCTATGCTAATAATTATCCTAACTTTTTTCACAAAGAGAACAACAAGATTCACAATCGGCGACAATACATTATCATTTTCGCATCAGATATTTCCGGTGTGAGGTTTGCTGATGAAGGAGTGTGTGGAAGAGGGAAATGAGGCGTGATGTGTAATTCAAAAATAACGGCCAATTCACGTCGAGATCACCGCGTTTTTTTATCTCGCTGTTGGATCCTGGCCAGCAGAAGACAAACACGTCCATAAATAGAAGACGCGGGCGAGATGGTGGCCTTTATCTGCCATTGTGGATGTCTTTTTCGACACCGCGACCGCCCTGAACCTTACATTTCCTCTCGCGGACAAAATCGACTCATATCCCTATCCCTTGAACCAGAGACTGAACGCTCAATTGAACAGTGTCAGTGACGTAGAATTGTCACGTGACGAACAGCTGATCGGGGGACAAACAAACCATTTTTACATAAGAGTACATGTATCTTTTATGACATTTTTTCGAAGAAAAATGGAACTTTTGGTGCTTATTGGTGAGATATTTTTGATTGTCGGTTCATTACGAATACCGTGAAGTAAGTACGAAAGTCTATAAATTTGTTATAAACATTATTTTCAAGTTTGAATATACCCATGTCATGGAATGTATTTGCTAAATAGGTTTGTTTTTTAGTTTTGATAAGGTATGTTTTGGAGTTTTGTTGCGTTGTTGGCTCATATTAAACGATCAAATTATGTAAAGGATGTGAAATTTTCTTTTCCTTCAATCCGGACTCCTTAGAGGAAGATTGAACCTCCTACTGGGTGGATTGCAGCTCTTCAGATGGATAATTTCACAGGTTCCAAAGTGAATAATTATTTCAAGTGCTCTGCACATTTGATTACAAGTATATTAAATTGACAAAAAGGCTCACTGATTACATGTAAGTTAATGGTAACATTTTTCAGGTTAACTCTGATAATCCAGATCATACTGTGTGCCTCCCCGAAATATGCTGTGATAGGTACATAACAAAATCTGGATGAGGAACTATATGTATGATAACATCGTTCAAAGAGACTTCATTTTGTGGAAATGGTAATAAAACCTTTTTCTCACTGCTCATCTACTTTTGTATTGAAACCCTACCATATATAGTTACATTATATTGTTTTTTCTTAAAATGTGTTGTACTTCAAATTATATTCCATGTTCTAAAATTGATTAACATCTCTAACTTGTATTCTTAACTTGAATACACTCTTATTTTATTTGATAACCCTATATTATGTATAAATGAATTCTGACTTGTCACAATTGTAATTGAAATGTGATAAAAAAAAACTTCTCATTTCTTTCTTACTTCCTTATTCCCTTATATTTTCCTCACATCTTGATGCTATTTCTGATAAATTCCAATAGTTTCTATTCTATGTGTTTCAAGAAAACAAATATTGTTTTGAGTTATTTATTGAAAAATCTTCCAATATTCCCCTGATTTTCAAATATGTTGTAGGGTTTACACTGATGAGAGAGTAATCTAGAATAACATTTATAGATGTCTTTGGAACATCATCAAGAGGTACATCAAAATCTGAAGGTTTCAGGATAGGTACCTATATGAATGCCTAGATTCCAATGAAATCCAACTATCCCACCTTGCCTAAAACATGTAGAAATTTATAGTCAATATAATATTGAAAAGTAATGTTTACCACTCACCATTTCAATGTAAGGAATCGAAAACACAATACAATTGAAGCAAAATACCGAGCAAAATACTGCTGATCTTCACCTTCAGATACCAGGAAACTGAAAAAGGCATTTTTAGAAAAAATATTTGATTTTTCATCATAAAAAGGGGTCTTACCAAATTTCAATAGATACCTGTCATCACTAAAAGTCTGCAAAGTTCATAAAAATCAGGAATAATTGAAAAAAACACTGAAAACACAATTCTCTGCATAAGACCAAATGCTTTGTTTGTCCCCCGATCAGCTGTTAACCGCCATGTTGTGACGTCAGCTGACATTGCTCTATTTACTAGCCAGCGTA
This sequence comes from Chrysomela aeneicollis, assembly GCA_029955515.1. Classification (NCBI taxonomy): domain Eukaryota; kingdom Metazoa; phylum Arthropoda; class Insecta; order Coleoptera; family Chrysomelidae; genus Chrysomela; species Chrysomela aeneicollis. The sequence continues at coordinate 2,537,121 of JARUHQ010000007.1, read as the reverse complement.
TATCGTCGTATATCAAAAAATGGCGTACTTTTTTTATCGGGTAACAACTACAGTGACTCTATACAAGACAGTGGCGACAATAGGCCTATAAGCTCCGCCCACCCGCCATTAAGAGGCAAAAATTTGACTGGTATGTACCTTTATATCCATTAATTCCTCTATTGAAATAACCATAACATTCTGTTTGTGCATATTACTACTATGTTTAATTCTGCATATTTCGTTTCAGTTTCAATAGAAAATGCCTGGGTGTGCAGCTAAAGGCTGTTTCAATTCAGCAAAGAAAAGTTTTTTGATGAAAAAATTCCTAAATGACCCAAAACGCAGGAAAGAATGGCAATCAAAACAAAACATGACAAGTGGATCCCTACATATTCATCAAGATTTGCAGTGGTTTAGATGAAGCAATGGATCTCATTAGGATTCGATCTTGTGGAAAAAAATATGTGATGGAGACATCTTATGAAACATATAGATTTATAATAATTTCAATGTTTTGAGGAGACAATATCATAATAATATTGCCTGAAATACTCTCCATATTGATAAAAAAATACATTACATGTTCCCTACAGAAAAATGATGTTTTCTGTCTCTAACATTTCAAAACTGACAATTTGGTATACCATTTCAATAGGATTTTCATTTCCTAAGGAGCTAATAAAATCTTCACAGGTCTTAGATGTTTTTTCAATGCTTGAAATTATATACCTACCCTACAATATTAAGAAGTGAATTCATTTCAATATAATTCAAATAAAACAGGGTTAATATATAGTTTCTGGAAACTTGCAGGTTCATGAAAAAATAGTAGTGGTTCTTTTTGCTCTTTATTTAATATGGGGTTTGCAAACGAAAATAAAGTTATTGGTACAACATCAGCTCTCAGTCTGCAGCTTTCATCTTCTCTAGTTCTCTCCTATATTTCAGGTTCAAAATTTGCCTAAAAAAACAATGTATGCATGTATTTCAGTATATATCAAAGTATGTGAGTCTGGATGATTTCAACAGAATGACTAGTAACTTTACCTTGCAGAGATTTGATGAATATGTAGGGATCTACTTGTCATGTTTTGTTTTGATTGCCCATTATTTCCTGCGTTTTGGGTCTTTTAGGAATTTTTTCATCAGAAAACTTTTCTTTGCCGAATTGAAACAGCCTACAGCTGCACACCCAGGCATTTTGTATTGAAACTGAAACGAAATATGCAAAACTAAACATAGTAATATGCACAAACAGAATGTTAGGTTATTTCAATAGAGGAATTTACGGATATATAGTCAAATTTTTTGCTAAATCACTGCTTATTGATATTATACGTGTATTGTAGTGATCAAACTGCGAAATTTTTGGGAAATATAACTGCACAAGACGAATTAGTCACTAAACGCCATATAAACCAATGTAAACAAACAGAAAATTTGCCTCTTAATGGCGTCACCAATCAAAACGCTGACGCCTATTGTCGCCACTGTCTTGTATAGAGTCACTGTAGTAACAACTTGAGCAGCAGCTGATTCATTTGCTCTCAAAGTGGAGTCAGAAAATGACTAGTAAACCTTAAGAATCTGTTCAAATCCATATACGCCACTTAGTTAATTCAAAGACGATATATAACATACATAACAGAAAACGAAAGATAGAAACCCCCTTATTTTTGGGTGGTTGAAATCCTTTATGGACATTAATGAGTGTAATCCCTCATAGGATAGTGTGGGAATCCATGATCTGTCAGTTTTATCCAATAAAAACTCCACCCCTCCGTAGCCTCATCTTGCATGCCTAGCTGTCATCATTTAACCCACTTTAGTATATCAGTGTCTTCTCGAGTTGGATAACAAAGACTTGAAACTGGTAACGGGACTCCTCACTGGACACTGCCTTCTGAGGTATCACATCAAAAAGATATGTCAAACAGAGAGTGATAGTTACCGCTACTGCGAAACCTTCGCTGAAACTGCAGAACATTTGCTTTGCGAATCCCAGCATTCTTCTGTAAGAGGCTCAAGTTCCTGAAAGGGGCCTTCTTAGAGCCCTCCGATGTCAGGACCTAGCTCGTAGGAAACTAATAAACTTCGCAAGAAGCCTCGGAATCCCGAGCGTCGAATAAATTGAGGGTTATGCACAAAAGATCTAATAGGTCGAGGTGCTTGAGAGGCTGCACAGCCTACAACCTACGATCTCAGTGTCTTGTACAAGTCTGTACAAGTCCTTCACTGGATGTGAGTTGTACATTTCTGGTTCGCCAACTGGTTGCCCAAATATCAACTGTATTCTGCGATCCAATGCCTCGTAGTTGCATAGTTTTGTAATGATGCCCAATTTTGTCGAAATATTTTATCGTCCAGAAAAACTAATGAATAAATCGTAACGAGTTCGATATCAGGTACCAGCAAATATTCGTTCAAGTGGCCACCTGTTTTTAATATTTATATGGGTCTCTAGGTCGTCTCGGCTCGAAATATAAACAAATTTGATGTTCTCCGGCCGATATTTCCTATAGGTACCAAGCAATGTTTATACTCAATACTAAATACGAGGCACAACACGATGACTATAGTATAATCGAAGGGAGTATCATTCGAGGAGAGGAAATCAGGGAACCAATAGGAGCGTTAGTTTTGTTTACAATTCAAATTAGCTCTAGTATAATTTATGGTCATGAGATTTGCAGCCGTAAATACTAATTATCCCAGAAGAGTAATGGGAAAAGCGCAAAAATAGGAGATTTATATCTGAAATAGTTTATATTGAATGTTTTTAACATGGCCATAAAATGATTTACATTTGGCAAAATCGACATGAACCACTACTTAGAGTAATGAGCGGGGATGGGAGGTTCCTACAATTTTCTCATGAAAAGTCCATATAAATTCTCTGAAACTAGAATCAGAAGTCAGAGCAGTTCCAAGACCCAACAGTTAAGCTCTCGACTCCAGACAATGTTCCTCAGTTCGTAATCTCAGTGCCGCCCTCGTAAAGTGTGTTTCAAGTGAACGTGAATTTGCAAAACAGTGAAAGATGGATTACCATCAGACAGTTCGGTTTTCGCCAATTAAATAAAAGTCATCTTGTTGTGCCGGTATTCAGTTCAATAATCGTAATTTCTATAGTTCAGGAAAACATCCCGAAAGTTACTATGATTGTGATCAACCACCAAACATGTAAGAAATCCTATTTATATTCGCCAACTCTGCCTGTCTAATTGATTCGAATGATAAATAGATATTTGTACTCTGAAATAAGTGTATTTATGTCTACACCCACTTTTCTTTCTCCTGCTTAAATATTCACGAACCCAGTTATATTGTTACTACCCTGTATAGGCCAACTCATCCTGGTGAGATGCTCCTTGACTCGATCGTGGCCTATGACAGTTTTTATCTGCTCTCTGCAGATCTGCAGCTCTTGAGAGTTAGGCTACCATAGTATGTAGGGGAATTATCACAGATAGCCGGCTGCCCTGAGAAAAAGAATATCCAACCTGTTATAGAGCCAGAATCATCATTTATAGACTAACACAGATTTGAATGTTGTCTCACTGAAACCCTTCATTCTGGAATAGTCGTCTGAAATACCACTTTGGAAGGCAGCACAAATTTTATTATCTCACTTGAATTTTTCTGAAAACAAAATTACGTCCGAATTTTTACCTGGTAAGGATCCAGCATAGGTAGAACCACTCATTAATTTTTCTTTTGCAACCCCCTCTGCATTGCTCGGGGAAGGGGGTTATCTTTTCCGCAGTAATTATCGCGTGAGTATTAGTTATCATTGTTGAGCGGGCCAAAGCGGGATTTTTCTCGAAGCCGACTCATCGCTAATGATCGCTACTCTAATAGCCCTTTGTCACGAAGGGAATTGTTATTGATACTCGCGCCGGATCTGCACGTGAAGATTTCTATATGATTTATGCGACGGCTATACTTCTTGAAGCCACCATAATGAATGCGATTCGGATTAGAGGATCGCGTTCTTCATCACTTACACACAGGGCCTTCGTGAAAAGTATTTATTGAGGATAGTACTTATATATGGTGATTTTTCGAAAGAAAAATAAATTTCTTGAAAATAACCCATTCTTCATATTGGCAATATCTCAAAATTTATATTTTTCGGAACATAAGTTAAATTTGGATGAAATTTCTCAGGAGAAAACCTTTGTTGATGGAGTTCATTCAAAAATATAATATCGAAAAAAAAAATGTTCTAAATGTTACAATAATCGATTTTTTTAATTGATTAGGAACAAATTTCGCACATTAGGTATTTGACAACTCCGTTTGTTCTTATGATGATCTCAGAGATTTATTAATGATTGTCAAAATCATTGAAATCCGATTCCCATTCGAATAGCTTTCAAAACTAAAATCGATCTCAGGCAAATAATTACTGTCAAACTATAACCTATTTTTCATGAAACATAACTTCCGATATTTTGCTAATTCTGAAAAATACGTTATTCAAAGAAACTTAAATTCACAGTAACTGTGATTAGGTTTCCACAGGAGTCTTAATTTTTTTGTCAAATCATCGAATTTTTTTTTTCATTTGTTGATTCAAAACATGAGAAATAGTATCATTTGTCATTGCATTTGCAGCGAAAAATGCTGTCATACAGGGTGTACTTTTTTTCGTGCCATAAACAAACAAAATTGATGATTTCTTCAAAATGATTATGTGAACGCAATTTTGTAAACCTGAAGAAATGTGCAATGAGGAAGTGTCTTTGGTTTTTTCAAAATCAAAAAGCTTCAGAAAAAAATTAAAATCGAACCGCCGACTTTCGTTTTATTTCGAATATCTCCGGAGTTTACAACATGATTGGGATTTCTCAACATCTTTTTAGTGATGACCCCCTATTTGCGCAAATTTTTGCTTACTGTGTAACTCTTACGGTTAGGTTAGGTTAGGTTAGGTGAAATCTCCGCAGATTATCCTTAACTTAGGCACACTGTATATTATATATTATACAGGGTCACTCACGGTCGATGGTAGGTTAGACGTTTCTGGAGAACAGGACGTAGGATTATTCTGAAAATTTGGTTTCTTAGGTAATCTGTTTTGTTCTATCGATCTAAAATATTTTCAGCGTTGCGGCGATGCCGCTTCTATCAAAAAATAGCAACAACTTTGTTATTTTAAATGGAACACCCTGTACTTTGTTACATTCTCGAATTCTCCCTGAAGAGCTTATTTCGTCAATGCATCACACTTGGGGTCTAGGGTGAATGATTACAGAGATATAAGGTGAAAAATCGAGATTTTTCAACTTTATGAATTTTTTGTGCCGAAACTATCCATTATTGCTCAAAACGGCGTACATTTCCCTGTCTTAACTTTCCATTGACTATCTATTGACATTCAATAGAAACAAATACAGAACGGTGCCAAACTCAAAATTTTGAACCACCCTGTATTTGTTTCAAGTAAATATCAATCGATAGTGAATGAAAAGTTAAGATAAGGACATTTGAGCCGTTTTGAGCAATAATGGATAGTTTCGGCACAAAAAAATCCTACATTTGAAAAATCTTGATTTTTCACACCCTATATCTCTGTACTCATCCACCCTAGACCCCAAGTATGACGAAATGACGAAATCAGCTCTTCAATTAGAATTCGACAATGTAACAAAATACAGGGTGTTCCATTTGAAATAACAAAGTTGTTGCTACTTGTTGATAGAAGCGGCAACGCCGCAACGCTGAGAATATTTTAGATCGATAGAACAAAACTGATAACCCAAGAATCCAAATTTTCAGAACATCCTACGTCCAGTTTTCCAGAAACGTCTAACCTCCCATCGACCGTAATATATATTATATATTATATATTATACACTGTGTCCAAGATAAGAATGAACAGCATGGGGATATCGGAAACGGTGGGTGATACAGGGTCGATTAAATTAGAGAAAAGTAGCGCATTTATGTGCCTAATAATATGCCATTTAGAAAGTTTCAATATTCCGAGTACTTTCGGAGATATCCGGGAAAAACCGAAATTTGAGAATTTCGTTTTTATTTTCTCCTAGCTTTATTTTCGAAGGAAATATAAAACAAATAGCACTTCGTCATGGCCACTTTTCGAGTACTACACTACTTTAGAAAACATCATCAACTTTGTATTTTTATATGGGCCGAAACTAAAGTATACCCTGTATACGACTCCATTTTTCATTGTGAATACAGCAACGTATCACACAATATGGTTTCGGAACCTTTTCTCGCGCAAAATGTAATTTAGTGATTACTTAATCTGTTTTTCTTCAATTTTAGATAGTAGGCGCTGGAAAAAATGTCATATTTTGATACATGTTGTGAATTGAATAGTCCTATTTATAAAAGTATAAATTTAAGCTAACCACTTGCCGGAATTATTGCGTTGTTGAATACAAAGATGAGTCGCAATATCAAAAGTTTAGTTTATAAATGTAATTGTGATGTAATAAATAACAAGGAGCTAATATGTATTACAGGAAATGAACAGAAACTTATAACAAGTGTTCAAATAACCCGCCATTATTTTCTAAGCACGGGTACGCTCGTCTCACAGACGAATTTAAAACTTGATTTAACATATCCGGAAAAATATTGTTAAAGGATTCAGTAACCAATCTTAGCAAATCTTCTTCATTCTGAAAATCATGATTAGAGTACACTTGATTCTTGATATATCCCAAAAGGAAAAAGTCTAGTGGGGTTAAGTCGGGGGATCTTGCAGGCCAGGCTGTATCACTATGAGTACCAATCCACTGTCCTGGGAATCGACGGTTCAAATAATCACGAACAATTCTAGCGTTATGTGCTGGAGCACCATCTTGTTGAAACCAGCAGCTGTGAGTAACCGCTAAAGGCAAATTATCTAGAGCGTCTTCCAAATCATTCACTAACAAATTCATGTACCCGCTCTCTTGTTAAATTGTTTCGGTAGATAAAAGGCCCAATTATATTCGTACCGAGAATCCCAACCCACATATTGAAACCGAAACGATGTTGATGTCTGGACACTTTGTGTACACGCGGATTTTGTTGTGACCAATAATGAACATTCCGCCTATTAAAAATGCCATTGTTGGTGATCATGCTTTCATCAGACCAAATTATTTTGAAAGGAAAATTTTCATCGTCTTGGCATTTTCTAGTGTACCATTCACAAAAGGTTCTTCGTCTTGCATCGTCACCTGGTCTGAGTCCTTGACAAATCCTAAATTTATATGGATGATATTTATTTTTTCTTAAAATGAAGTGAGCGGTGGATCTGGCTACTCCGGTATTATCTTCAATGGTGCGAGTGGATATCTCAGGATTTTCAACAACGGCCTGTAACACATCACGCTGACTTTCTTCATTAGATTGCTTTTGTCGGGAAACCACAGGTTTTTTAAATGATCCGTATTCTTTTAAATTGAAAACTAGCCGTCTAAATATTGATTCACCAGGTTGTCGCCTCTCTGGATACTTATTAAAGTACGCACGTTCAGCATCAATACAATTTCTATGGCACAAAATGTAACATGACAACATATCAAATTTTTCAGTATTCGAAAAGCTGCCGTTTTCCATTTTTGACACAAATTAGGTAGGTAAAGAGATGTAAAAGTAGGAACAGTAATATGTCAAATATTCTACCAAACTACACTATTATTATGACAACAGAACATTATGTTGTCATTTTTTCCAGCGCCTACTATCTAAAATTGAAGAAAAACAGATTAAGTAATCACTAAATTACATTTTGCGCGAGAAAAGGTTCCGAAACCATATTGTGTGATACGTTGCTGTATTCACAATGAAAAATGGAGTCGTATACAGGGTATACTTTAGTTTCGGCCCATATAAAAATACAAAGTTGATGATGTTTTCTAAAAGACGAAACGTCGCACGAAAATTCAGCTTATGTTATCGTGTAGTCCTCGAAAAGTGGCCATGACGAAGTGCTATTTGTTTTACATTTCCTTCGAAAATAAAGCTAGGAGAAAATAAAAACGAAATTCTCAAATTTCGGTTTTTCCCGGATATCTCCGAAACTACTCGGAATATTGAAACTTTCTAAATGGCATATTATTAGGCACATAAATGCGCTACTTTTCTCTAATTTAATCGACCCTGTATCACTTACCGTTTCCGATATCCCCATGCTGTTCATTCTTATCTTGGACACAGTGTATATTATATATTATATATTATATATTATATATTATATATTATATATTATATATTATATATTATATATTATATATTATATATTATATATTATATATTATATATTATATATTATATATTATATATTATATATTATATATTATATATTATATATTATATATTATATATTATATATTATATATTATATATTATATATTATATATTATATATTATATATTATATATTATATATTATATATTATATATTATATATTATATATTATATATTATATATTATATATTTATACATGTGGAATAATTCGGTGTGTGAGCACTATACGAGCAAGGCCAGAGCCGCCGTCCAACTTTTCATCTCGAGTGTCGTAAATCAGCGGGTAGGGAGGGGGGGAACATCGGTAGAGGGGTGGGGGGCGTTTCTTTCAGATTTATCCGCCGCTCTCGTTCTATGTGCCGGACGATCGCTGACCGTGGCGTAAGCATTCCATTAGGGGCAGACCGGGGCATGAATCAAGCCAGGCGGCCGGCGGCTTTGCTCCCCATGGGCGGCGGACTGCCCCCTCCTCCCAACCCCCCCGCAGGTATTGTCAGGGGGGCACTTGCGCTAACTCCATTATAAATCTGGCCTTCCGCGATCGAATATCTTATTTTGGGCGGATGTGTCACTCGATCCGGGAGGAAGATTGATGGGGCGGTGTTGCCAGATTTCGCGAGGTCGTAAAACGATTAACTATACAGGGTGATTCATTAGGAAAACCGATACGGAGAATTTCAAAGTGAGGCAAAGTTGTGCAATTTTATATATGCTCATTATAATTGTGAAAAAAAAACACGATCACACTTTTCGTTTTCAAAAAATTTTAATAAGAAGAATCTTTGTATTTTAATTTCTATTTTCTTCTTGCTTTATAATTTGAGGTAGACCAAAACTAAAAGCACTATATCTGTTTTTGCGAACTAGTGAATGTCATTCTTAGTTTTCAAATTCGACTTTTCGTGGCCAATATCACTTTTTTTTTTTTCGAATACGGAGAAGCATCTTCTTCCGTATTTTCCACTATAAATCGACCCCTGGAATACAACATCACTAATAGCCCTAATAGTATATCATAACCACCCTTCCGGCCATTTAAATTTCCTCAATTATAAATTAATCGATATTCTACAAAAAATAATAATTTTTTTCTTGGATTGTTGAGCTTCACAAGAGTGCCCGAATGAACTTTCAGCATGATGGAGTATAGGGCAGTGCGAGTCTTTTTACACAATGAATTTTCAGAACAATGGTTTTTAAACCATGGTTTATTAGTCAGATCAAATTACCTTGATTACTTACCGGAAACATTCGAAAATGAAATCTACCAAGAACTTACCAGGGTATTTCAGAAGGCACATTGTTAATTCATTCAGATCGGTGCATAATATTGAGAAGCGCATTAAATTATTTATTGAGCAAGTAGATAATCTCTTTTTATCCAAAAGAGTTTAACATCTGTTATTTTTAGAGGTAGTGATTGCAGAAATAAATGTGCATTTTTTTCTGAACTGCTTGATGTCGAACCATTAATAGTCATTAGAAATAATAATGATTTCGGAGCCTGAACGTTAAAGTATTAGTGGATTTATGCGGTTCAGTGTCAGTGGTCCCTTTACAATTTCTGTAAGCTGGCAGTAATTGATATCAATTTTTTTCTTCTTAATAATTCTGAAATGAGTTTGAATAAACAACACAATCACAGACAATAACCTATAAAACTATGAAAACTTCGAACGCATGCGCAAATATGATTAGATTTAAGCCATAAGAGATAAAAGTTGGCCAACTTTCTTACCACTTGAAACTTATGTCAAAGTGTATAAATGGGAAACATTGAAAACCAATGATAGAACTTCTTATGACTGAAAACTTACGACTTAAAACTTATGACTTGAAATTGCTGCATAAATCCACCATAAATAAATGGTCAATACTTTTCAGGTGTAGTAGAAAATATGGAATAATATGAAAAAAAGTTGATGATGGTCAAGAGAAGTCAAAACTTCGAATTCAAAAACTAAGTATGTCAAAAATAAAGCAAGAGAAGAATTGAAATGATAATCCACAACTTAATTTTTTCAAATATTTTGAAAACGAAAATAGTTATCGTAGATTTCCTTTCAGTAGTTTAACTATAATAAAATCATATCTTCATGATTTCCTCCTCTAGCGAAAAAAAAAACACTTTTACCCAATCCCGATACATCTTATTATGACCAAATTATATAAAACAAATTCTAAAATCTTCTGGTTTGAGGAAAGACGGAAAATAATGAAGAGTGTTTCCTGTTAATGAAGCTAATCGAGCAGGTTATAGAAATCTATTTCGTTGCTATATAAAACTCATGACAGTCAATGAGGCGTTCTCATTCAACATTTAATTAAATCAAGTAATCGAAGCTTTCACAAAACATATTATGCCGTGATAATGTCATCGTGATAATACAATGAAATCACAATGAATCTGAAAAGGTCATTCTTGTGTAGTGGAGTTTCTGATTAAATTATAAGGGCAATAAAGATAAAGGTTACCCACTTCATCCACTGGCATCGGATTGACATCTCAAATTAAATTCGTTAAGGTGAACGATAAAAGGTTATTATTGATCAAATCAAAACTATCCACCTCTAAATACCGTGAAAGCAACTTGATTGGAATATTTTGAACTGATATCTCCATTTAGAACTGGGGCTATTCGTCATTTTTTCACACAAAAAATATTGTTGATGGTTAAATGATGAAAAATGCAAATGTTTACTTTTTAGTGTAGGCAAGTATAGGTAATAAAGATAGCACTTATTTCGAAATGAGATTTTTTTCAGTTCTGAATGATTTTATAGGGCTCAAAAACATTTTTTTCTATTTTGGTTGTATAATGAAGTCATTGTGCAACGCAAATGCGTGTCGAAGTAGCCTCTATTTCGATATACATTTTTTATTATTCGGAGATTGGTACAAACGAACTGTTAAATGAAAGTCAGAAGATTTTACCCCTGAGCGATTTGGATTTGGTATATTAGCAGTAAAAAACTCAATGTTTTAATTTTTAAACTTTGATTCAGAGTGTAATTCGATTTAAATTGACCAATAAAAACAATAACACCATTGAATTTTTCACCCCTGGTATAGCAATAATCAAAATCGCTCAACTGTAAACTGGGCTTTACGCTTGTGCGTCAGATTTTAATTATTTCAATGTCATCATTGTTATCAATCGAAAATGTCTCTGTTATTTATCGATATTAAATCCATTTTTTTTCAAATCAATTCAAAATAGAAAAAATTGCATGACACACGTTTTATAAGACACGTTGTCGCACTTGTTCACTTGGAGCACTCCTCGCTTCGCTCATCGTACTCCAAACAACGCGTGCGACAAAATAGCGTCTTATAAAATTTGTATCATAATATACTATTGGATTACAGGTATATGACATTTATTAATTGACAGTTATCCTAAAGTGACACCAAGTAAGTGGAATTACGGTAAGGAAACATGTCTAATAGTTATGTTTATAATATTACACTCAATATTCAAAGCGAATAATGCTTACAAAAATCATCAATAATAATCATTCCACATCCAGAATAGACATTTTCACGTTAGTCAGCTTATCTTCTTCGTGAACATTGTTTCTTTGTGCCGATAATTCCCCAGTAACCATTTTTTCCGCACAGAATAGGTTATGTATGTACTTTCTTCCTATATAAAGAATTATAAGCAGGACAATGAGAACTACAATGATCACTAGAACGAAATTACTTAAAGAGTCTGCTGTATCTTCAATATCCCTTATACTCGTACTGATACTTCGCAATTCACTGTTATCACCAGTCAATATAATTGTATTGGGGTTACTTGTAGCAGATTTAAAATATTTTTCTATAGGCGACGTGTCTATCCTCTCAGTCAGCTTCTTCTCCGGTATATAGACCTTTGTTACAACCTGTGGCTTAGACCCTGTGATCGGTTTCAATGTAGAGTCAGAAGTACGAGCAGTGCAACCGTTAGACACGTGTAAAATACCTGTCCCACTGATCACTTCATTTGATCTTTTATTGTCACAAGATAATATCAATTGTGCTGTGTTTGGAGCGACATATACCCAAGAACCGTAATCTTTCAGTTGGAGGAACAGGGTGTTTCTCAAATTGACAACTCTCGTATCGCAACTGCTAGAAAGCTCTTTTTCGTTCAAGAACACTTGTGCTTCGCAATCCAGATTGCTTGATGCCCCGCGGCTAGTTTGCTGCATTTGCTCGCAGATGTACGTCTTATTGCGAGTTTCCTGACAAAATTCTCTGAAATCATCAGCTGAAGTCAGCAGATACTCCAGAGAGTGTTCATTGATGAACAGATAGTCTTTCTTGGGCAATACGAATACGAATTTGTTTTCATCGACACGCATTGGGAGACTGGTCATCTTGTAGATTTCGAACGATCTGCTGTATACGAGGGGCATTCTCAAGATGAACATGATTCGGTTGCTGTGGAGGTACACAGTGGGTCTGATGAGCTTGTACAAACTAGAAGCGTTCATGAAAGTCGGGACAAACGGAAAACGAGTGTGTTCTGGAAGCATCGGTTGAACGTTTCGCATCATTTCTATTAAGTTGGCAGGAGTTACTATCTGTGGACCTAGGTATCCTCTGTTGGCATCATGTATGACATCGAGAAGGATTTTTTGCTCAGCTCCGAATTTATCCAAAAGAAATTTGAAATTTATTGATAACGAATTCAGTTTTGTTCCAATTAAAACAGCTTCGATGTTACCTTTGTTCACTGCTATATCTTCCCAAAGCGTTTTAATATCATCGTCTATATCCTTTATCTTCACCTTAACATCTTCAACATCGTTTTCAACTTTAGTCAGCTTCATTTGCTGCCTTTTCAGTTCATTTTTCGTATCAGCCAGCATCTTATTCAATTCATTTATTCTCATATCTTTTTCTGCAGAGTCTATCCACACACTGCTTCGCAGCATCTTCAGATCGTTCTCGATACCATCCTGAGTCCGTTTCAGATAATCAATCTGATTTCCTTTTCTTTCTGAATCCATCAGGAACAAGGTTCTTTGTTCCTGGACTTGGTTGGCCAAATCCTGTTGGCTATTATAGAGACCTGATATTTCTTGTACGAACGCATCCAGTCTTTCCTCATCCATGTTACCTCCGAACAGAGATTTGGACAGATCCCTACCTAGGGGTTCTAGAATGTAGGGGGCGGCTATGGTCAGGATCTGTTGCCAGAATCGTTTGATTCTGCGTCTTCTTTCGATTCCTAGGTAATTAGCCATGATTTCGTCGACGTCTTCTATACTGTTCATTGCTGTCCTTATGGTTTCGACCCTAACAACACAAAGCCCGATTCAGTTATACGTGCAGTGGTGCTTCAATGGGATCAATGAAAATGATTCAATTTTTACAGTGAGTAAGAATCAGAATTGACACTTCAACGAATTATGGTTAATTGGAGAGATTCAATCTGAAATTGATAGAAGAGTAATGTGGAGATTAACTGGGTGTTATTCTCGAAAAACTTTACTTCCAGTCAGTCGATCATTCATATTGTGAACGAAGGATCTGAATCTTTTAACCAATCTGTATAAAGTAAAAGAAAGTGAGGTGAAAACCGTACTTTATTTCGCTTTTTATCATCTCAGTACTTGATAGTTCAAAATTACCATCGTTTTTTTCTAACTTCATATGCTCAGCCAAAAAAGCCTGATATTACAGTCTCAGATAGATGATGGACCGATTTCTAACTTCGGGGATACATTTTGTTTCTTTTTTGTCATAGGATGTTCCATAAAAAAAACGGAAACAGTGGAAAGAAATGTTTCTTAGTAGAGAAAAAAATTATTCAAAGAGTACCCTTGAAACTTTTTCAAATTTTTCTAATCGCCATAACTTCCGAATGGATGGGCCGATTTTCAACTTCGTGGATATAATTTTGATTCTTTTTTCTCACTATTACTACCTATTAGTTCAAAATTACCATCGTTTTTTAAGTTCACATGCTCTGCCAAAAAAATACAATTAAACGATCTCAGATAGATATAGAAAAATATCAGATGCAATTGTCTATAGAAAGTACCGGTAATTTTTCGTAAAAAACAGCTGAAAGTACGGAGAATGTAACTTCTGTTATGATTATTCAGAAGTGATTTTATTGTTTCAGTACTTTATAAGCAGAAAAATATGTTTTTGTGACATATTTTGTCACATTGTTGCACATTGAATAGATGAAAACTGTTAATTCATAAAAATAATATAATCATACAAGTGTCACATCACACAATAATAATAAAAGTACATACAACGTAAGTAAATAGCTTCAGCAAATTAATATTTATTATATGGTTTCAACTTTCTCAGTTCTTGCAAATAGTAATCGTTTTCTTTTGACTCCATATTTCTTGTCGCTCTGCATAAATTATCATTTTTTTCATATGCTGGAATTTTTTTATCATTGTTTTGTTTCTTAACCTTGAATCTCACAGTCAAATATTCAACTTCTGGGTCGTTAGAGCTGGGATCTTCATGCATTGATATTCTTGTAATCTTCTCATCTTTATTATGCAATTTAACTTTGACCTTCAAGCGATCATCTGGATCTGGAGCTTCAGTGGGTTCTTTCGGTATAAAAGGTACCCAATTCCTCATTCTCTTCAAATTGATCTTTCTTTTGTAAACGAGAAATCCAAATGTGGCTACGATAATTATCATTATCGCCAAGAAAATATAAAGCCAAATCAAGCTCTTGAATGATTCAGTGATCGGGAAGCTATTGGCCTCTAGGATATCAAAATCAAATGGTGAAATTATGTTTTTGATTCGTTTGATTGTCTTCACTTCCAGATCATCAACATCTGATAAATCGACAAAATCCGCGAGATTAATGTCAGCCGAATAGTTGGAACTCACAGGTTTCGTCAATTCAAGCAGAGGTACAAGCGTCAAATCTCTGACTCGACCAAGACAAGCCTCTGATATACTCAAGAAACCGCTACCGATCAAAGCGATGGATTTCCTGACACCATTACAAGACATAATTATAGCTTCTCCAGTTTTTGCAGCGTATATCCAAGACCTCGATTTCTGCAGTTGCAGGAACAAAGACTGTCTTATTTCCATCATCCTGATGTTGCAGGAACGCGGTATGTCCAAGCCAGTCGAGAACAGCTGCATTTCGCAACTGTCATCAGTACCTGCTTGAGATAACTGATCTACTTGTTTGCAAAGATACCGCTGCTCGGAAATTTCCTCGCAATAGTCTTTGAAGTTCGCAAGGGACATCAAAAGATATTCGTGGTAGCTGTTGTCTACGATGAGGAACGGTTCTTGGGGCAAAATGAAGAGGAATCTATTGGGGGCAAACGAAACTGGCATGCTGGTCATTTTGTGGATACCGAACTTCTTGTAGTTGACAAGCGGAATGTTCATCACGAATATAAGCTTGTTCTTGTAAAGGATAACTTTCAACTTTATTATGTTGTAGAGGTATTGGGCATTTTCAATGCTCGGGTGGAAAGGTAACTGGTGTTCCTCGCTTAGCTGTCCTCGAATTTCCTGCAACATTTCGATCAGTTTCAGTGGAGACAACACGTAGGGGTCCAACTCGCCTCTTTTAGCTTTCTTAATAACATCGTAGAGTTTTTCCTGTTCCGTTTTGAAGAGATTTATCAGAAATCCGAAATCTATGGAAAAGGAATTAAGTTTCACTGAGTCATCTAGGTTATCAACTCGCTCATCGATTTTCAAAATGCTTTCCTTTATTCTTCCGACGTCACCTTCTAATTTCTTTTGTTTCTGCTCCTGCTCTCTCAGTCTGTTGTTCGTCTCATTCAACATATTTTTGAGTTCCTCTATTTGCTTTGCTTTTTCGGCTGCGTCCTTCCTGACATCACTGTTGAGGGAGTCGATTTTGCCCTGTATCTCTCCTTGGGTTTTCTCCAACCACTGGATTTGCTGAGTTTTTCTTTCCGAGTCCACCAAAAATACTGTTCTTTGTTCGTTGAGCCTGTTTTCTATGTCCGCTTGCCCGGACTTTAGGTTTGCAATTGCATTATCATAGACGGCTAGATTCGGTTGGCTATCACTACCGAAAACAACTGAAACTGCTGTGTTTACTAATCTTCTTCCGAGGGTTGAGAAGAAATTGCCGATTTCATTCCAAAATCTCTTCACTCGTCTGTTTGCATATTTGATTCCTAGGAAATTTGCCATGCTCTCGTCTGTATCTTCTATCCTATTCAATTCGGCTTGAATTGCTTTGAACCTAGCAAAAATAGGCAAGTATCAGTAACTTGATAGTAGTTCGATTGGGTCGGTGGCTTGATTTATTTTCCATTAACGACCTACAACTACTGGAATCCTCTAACATATACATACATATACAGGTTTTTACATTTCACATATACCGGGTGTAACAGGATCATGCTTCACCACCTGTATCTCCGTTAGTTTCAGAGGTAATTTATTGAAATTTGAGACATGCTATGAACATAATAAGCGTCACTTTTTGACCTGTAAATGATTTTTTTTTCACTACGTGTTTCGCCGGAAATGATACCAACTCTCGATTTTTAAATGGAACACCCTGTTTATTATTACAATCTGCATAATTTTCTGGATCCAATGATACCACATCAGTGACATTTCAAACGTCAAAATGTTTTAAAATTAAATTTTTAGTTTTCCATTTAAGTGTGCCATGATGGTTCCGATTCATTCCAATCGATCCGTCTAATGCTAGAAAAATCTAAATCCCGTCAAAAATACTAAATTGCGTTTTTTATGAGCCATAAAGTTCATCGAAGTCGATTATGCGGTAAAACTCATTTCTTTCAAACGGAACCATATTGGTACCGTGGTACGATATATCAGTACTACCAATAAGGAAGCGATAAATACAATGGAAATTACAGCTAACAGAAAATAAGAAAATAAAATTATTAAAAATGTTGACGTTTAAAATGTCACTTATGTGATATCATTGGATTCAGAAAATTTTGCAGATTTCAGAAATGGAATGATATACAAAGTGTTCCATTCAAAATATAAAATTGGTATCACTTCCGGCGAAACCGGAAGTGAAAAACAAATCATTCGTAGGTCAAAAAGTGACGCTTATTATGTTCATAGCATATCCCAAATTCCAATGAATTACCTTTGAAACTAACGAAGATACGGGGAGTGTACCATGATCCTGTTACACCCGGTATAGCGGAATTACTTACATAAGGAATCAACGAGACATTTAATGTATTGTTTATGTACAGCTTATATTATAAATTGATGTGTATGTATTGATAATTTACAATCAGAGAAATCAATATCTGCTTTATTGATGGAAAAGGCTGAATATAAATATGAAAATAGTAAAATGAACCATGGCAATGTGAGATTCACATTTCAAGTACCTACTTCGAAGCTCAGCAAAATGAGCTCAGAATATTTTGGAAAACCAATTTATAAGACTAAATATATAAAAGGTTCAACCATTTCAGATTGTATATACCCTCTAAAATCCATTCTGATTAACAAAATAAAAAATAAATATTGAGTTTACCGCAATAATGCATTCAAAAAGATAGACATTCGTAAGGAAACATTTCTAGAAAAGACAACCTCTTACAGAGTAACCCTTACGGTGGATTAATGCAGAGGTTTTTAGTCTTTTGTTTTAATGTCTAAATTATGCTAGAAGTCTTAAGAACTGTCAATCGTGTCAAATCTGTTATTTTGTGTAATTATTCTCCTCATTCCCTTCGCATCGATTCAAATTTCCAAACTATATCCCATTTTTATTAATTTTCAACATCTGCTGTTTGTTACCATATCCTTTTGCAAAATCAGATGCAAATCGATCGAGTTTTAAGTTGTAAATCGTAAGAGATAAATGTTGGCCAACTTTTCTTAGGACTTAAAACTTATGACAACTGTATAAATGGTTACATTAAAAACCAATGGATGAACTCCTTATGACTTATTACTTAAAACTTGAGACTTGAAACATACGACTCAAAACCTCTGCATTAAAAAAATGTTCAACGATATTTTCAATTTCGTTCTCAATGTTAATTTTTAATCACCCTCTATTTATTTCATTTACATATTTCAACACTATCCACATCTCCTCCATAAGGAAACCAACCCCAATGGAATGATAAAGGCATCCTGCAAAATTCATATTCAACACAAAAAATTTGAAAATCGTGAAATATATCTAGGATTTTGCATAAAATCAAAAAATTGAATAATATAATGGATATCTTATTCAAAATAAGCAATTCTGGTAATTAGAGGCAGTTAATATGTATTTTTTATTATTTCAGCACCTCTTTCGAAAATCATTCGAAACAATAGTAGATGTTCTATTTCGAAAATCAAAGTGGTATTCTATTGTTTATATTTCATTTCATTCAAATATCCATAAAATTATTAAAAATGTTGACGTTTAAAATGTCACTTATGTGATATCATTGGATTCAGAAAATTTTGCAGATTTCAGAAATGGAATGATATACAAAGTGTTCCATTCAAAATATAAAATTGGTATCACTTCCGGCGAAACCGGAAGTGAAAAACAAATCATTCGTAGGTCAAAAAGTGACGCTTATTATGTTCATAGCATATCCCAAATTCCAATGAATTACCTTTGAAACTAACGAAGATACGGGGAGTGTACCATGATCCTGTTACACCCGGTATAGCGGAATTACTTACATAAGGAATCAACGAGACATTTAATGTATTGTTTATGTACAGCTTATATTATAAATTGATGTGTATGTATTGATAATTTACAATCAGAGAAATCAATATCTGCTTTATTGATGGAAAAGGCTGAATATAAATATGAAAATAGTAAAATGAACCATGGCAATGTGAGATTCACATTTCAAGTACCTACTTCGAAGCTCAGCAAAATGAGCTCAGAATATTTTGGAAAACCAATTTATAAGACTAAATATATAAAAGGTTCAACCATTTCAGATTGTATATACCCTCTAAAATCCATTCTGATTAACAAAATAAAAAATAAATATTGAGTTTACCGCAATAATGCATTCAAAAAGATAGACATTCGTAAGGAAACATTTCTAGAAAAGACAACCTCTTACAGAGTAACCCTTACGGTGGATTAATGCAGAGGTTTTTAGTCTTTTGTTTTAATGTCTAAATTATGCTAGAAGTCTTAAGAACTGTCAATCGTGTCAAATCTGTTATTTTGTGTAATTATTCTCCTCATTCCCTTCGCATCGATTCAAATTTCCAAACTATATCCCATTTTTATTAATTTTCAACATCTGCTGTTTGTTACCATATCCTTTTGCAAAATCAGATGCAAATCGATCGAGTTTTAAGTTGTAAATCGTAAGAGATAAATGTTGGCCAACTTTTCTTAGGACTTAAAACTTATGACAACTGTATAAATGGTTACATTAAAAACCAATGGATGAACTCCTTATGACTTATTACTTAAAACTTGAGACTTGAAACATACGACTCAAAACCTCTGCATTAAAAAAATGTTCAACGATATTTTCAATTTCGTTCTCAATGTTAATTTTTAATCACCCTCTATTTATTTCATTTACATATTTCAACACTATCCACATCTCCTCCATAAGGAAACCAACCCCAATGGAATGATAAAGGCATCCTGCAAAATTCATATTCAACACAAAAAATTTGAAAATCGTGAAATATATCTAGGATTTTGCATAAAATCAAAAAATTGAATAATATAATGGATATCTTATTCAAAATAAGCAATTCTGGTAATTAGAGGCAGTTAATATGTATTTTTTATTATTTCAGCACCTCTTTCGAAAATCATTCGAAACAATAGTAGATGTTCTATTTCGAAAATCAAAGTGGTATTCTATTGTTTATATTTCATTTCATTCAAATATCCATCTTTATATTGGCATTGAAATCAGAACGTTATATATACCTGTTCTCACAATCTGTGGATTTATACTTCTGGCAGAATTCTTGTAATTTCTGCGCTTGTTGGTGAATATATTCATAGAACACCAAATATCCACCGTAGTCGATTGAGGTGACAAATTCCCAATTGTTATTAGACAATAGCACATCTCCGATTTGCTCGTAATATAGTCCAGAGCTGGTTGATATTGGCTTTATGCTTTGGCCCAGAGACCCACAAGCAACGAATGAAAGGATTATCCAACAGAGAAACATTTTGTAGATCGTGGATTATCTAGAATAATATACAACATAGTATGATACGAAAATTGAAGTTTATTATCATTTATTGTTAAGTAACATCTGCATTAAACCGAAATAATTTGTGGAAAAAATATTCTATCATTTCATTCAACTTCACTGAATTTGAAGAAAGATAATTTATCAATATGATTTTATTAAAAGTCAAGAGGATAATCGTTGAAATTGATATAATAAAGTTTAAACAAGCACCTACATGATTAAACAACAATTATTACACTGAATTCTGAAAGTTTCATCAGCTGATCTTGAGCTGTCTTTAATTTCCCATTACAAGATACGACTGAATCCTCATCAAAGGGTTCCTTAACTTTATATGTTTTTGTTGCATTCGAAAAAAAAACTTACCTTCAATCGCAACACATAAATATCGCACTTTATAATTTATATTCCAAAAATGATAGTTATTGATGAGAGTTCCAACTAACTGTTGCTTTGCTTAGGTCTTGTCCACATTGAACAATAATTTATCTGTACATTCGTATCAAGAGGATATGAGAAATATGATGTTTCATAAATATATTTTGTTGGTAACTCTGATAAGATGAGAACAGGAAGTGTTTGATTAATCAACCACAATTAATATAGAACTGGAATATATTTACTGTAAGTTACGAATACTGATGGAACCTTTGGAACGAGGGTTTTCCACATCCCAGAAAGTTATTTTCGTATATCTCATACGTGTTCTGCTAACTAGGTAAGTTAGAATCTTCAGAACATTGAGGCAAAAAAAATCGTCGTGATTCAGTACTTTACCGCCCGCCGGGCGTGAAATGGCACTTCACCGTCCGCCGGACAATAAACTATTAATTATTCGGAGTACAATTCACACTTTCTTCGTCACTGCTGAATGCATTTCGTAATGACTATTGTCTGTATTGACAGCAAATATGGCTACTAGTCTATTTATTCTTCCACCAGTCTGGAACATGAGCAAATTGTAAACCCTTAATAACTCCCTTATTATAAGAGATAGAGAAAAAGTAAGAACACTCTCATGTAATGCTTTTTCGAGAGGAACATCATGGGTGTAGCAAAAATTATTTTTATTCCTGAGAGGTGAAGAGGTATTTACAATAAAATATACTGGTTGTACGAAAAATGTTGCATGTATATTTCGGGCGTAACTTGCTTTTATGGACCTAGAGGCGTGTTATACTTCCACGCTGCGGTCCATAAAAGCCTATTTTACGCCCTTGATACATAAATAACTATTAATATAAAATCATATGACAAGAAAATTACGCATTATCTGATATTTTAATTGGATCCACCATTTTTTTCTTAAATTTTTTGTTCATTTCATGGCTTTTTCATTTTCATTTATTAGCTTAGTCGAGCTATCAGCCACTTCCAAGTTCTGTAACTTGGGAGATTTGTTTCTGGAGTGTTTCTTTCTTCTGCCGCATGGTGTCGCCACTTCCAACTGTCTCTTGGAACGCGGCTCAGTGCGGTCAAATAGACTCGACGAAAATGTATTAGGACAGGCAACGCTTCGAGTGGAGATCTCATGGTTCCTACTCGTTTGCTACCCTGCTCTGATGAGGGCTAATTAGCCCGAAACCGGTCTGTAGGTGGTCTTTATGTAAACTTTGTCACGTCTTAGGAAGAAAGAAACATTTGCGATCTGCATTTACAGTGTGAATCGTTGTATGGACTACTTATTCATTGGAAGTGAATGAAATAATCCCTTATGATAGCTATTACTATTACGTATCAATCTTATCGTTTGATTTCAAAATTAACTGTTGGTTTATTGGAAAACAAAAACAACCATTTGAAATCACCATTTCTGAGTATTGGTCCAATCCATTCGAAGTCTCTCAAAATAATAAATTTCTCGAAATATAACCCTTCCGCCATAATCCGAAAATCCATTAATCTCAATCCCCTCTATTCGTCCTCAACTAAAAATGTTATCTGCGGAACAATTATCCGAAAAGGAATAACTCCTTCAAGGATAATAACAAGGATAATAAAGTACAGGATTGTAAAAATATTAATTGGCAAAGTTGGCAAAGCGTCAAGTGCCGTGGGAGTGCTCAAAAATAAAAGGCCGTTCTAAAACAGTTGAATGCACAAGAAAGCTCACATTAAAACGAAAGTTTCTTTCCCTCGATCATGGTGTCGAATAATAGGGTTGAATTCTGAATGATGAGAAGCTGGTTTTTCTTCCAAGGAAATCGCTGAAGACGACCCAAATCATCAGAAGACCGTTGCGGACCTATTACTCTAACACTCTATTTACTCTGCATGAATAAATCTGATAGTTTCTTGGTAAATCGTGAAGAAAAATGCCAGATCATGTGATCAAGATTGTCGCATATTCAGACTCAAACTACGATGTGATCAGATTTTCAATATACAGATTATTTTTATTTTGATTCGGCTAGCATAGACATTTGAATATTCAAAATATGATATATACAGGTTTCTCTGCATTATTTATTAACCAAGTGAATGCAGAATTCGATTTTTCAATTGTTGGAGACGTTGAAGTTTTCTTTTCACCATATGCCTCCCAATTATTGGCTTTTCATCTATAGGGAATCGCTTAGTCGAACTATCAGCCTCTTCTATACATCTTATTGATATGGAAGCTTTACTCTGGCATGTTTCTCTCATTCGCCGCATGATGTCGCTATTTCCAAGTGTCTCTTGGTCTACATATCCATGGTGTTAAATAAGAGTAGAGATCTCAGGATCTCTACTAACGTGAGCAAAACACGCAACATAAAAAAATGGAAAAGAGGAGATGAAAATAATAAATAGGTTGAAATAAGAGCCTCGAACTAGAAGCCTGAAATTATGATGTGATCCAATGTTCAATATTCAGGTATCATAGGAATTTTAATATGTCTAGTGGAATCCCAATTTATTTCAGAAGTTTTGAGACTCAAGTTCAACCTCAAAATCATCTTCAACAACAATGTTAAAATTGAATGAAAAGGTATTCAACAACTACTTTCCTGGCTAATACCGCGCAAAACAACAAACCATGTAGATACTGCGATGATTTCTTTGAACTCATTGTGTAAAAATCAACACTTTTGTCTGTGAAGTTGTGAGGTATACAATTATCGAACAACTGCTGGGATATATCGTCTGGATGACTATTCCATCCGTAATCTGAGAAAAGTTAATTTCCACCCTGCATCATATTCCAGTCGGAAGTCGAGACTCGAGAATGGGGAATGTTACTAACTATACAATTATCTCATTGTCACGGCAGGGACTTTATCAAGTTTTACAGACACCGACCGAAGCTGTGAAACAATGCTCCAGTGTCTAAACCAAGACGGCAATCTAGATGTTTGATATCTATAATGTAACCCTACGTCTTATACAAACTTCCACTGTTATTATAATGATATTGTCTGATAGTCTGAACATATACTATTAGTCACAAAGATCTTGATCAGGTTCACTTCTTGAAGTCAAGCTTCGACTGTAGCTGATGAAAAATAGCAAAGTTTTATAGGAAAACCAAGTGTTGTTGGATAATTCATCTACTTTGTCAACAAGGCTTTATTCTAAATTTATTGTAGATTGTAGGGGGGTATAGTTAAGGCTGTGCAGCCTCTCAAGCCCTTGACTTATATCAGATCTTTTGTGCATAACCCTTAATCTATTCGAGGACCGGGATTCCGAGACTTCGTGTAAAGTTTATCAGTTTCCTGGGAGCTAGGTTCATGACATCGAAGGGCTCTAGGAAGGCCCTTCCAGGAACTTGAGCCTCTTGCAGAAGAGCACTTGGCATTCGCATCCGCCTAAGGCGTCGGTCTGTTTCCAAGCAACAAGCTTTCAAAATTTTCTCGAACATTCATCCAATGTCCTCATTACTACTGATAAATTGACTCCAATGATGGAAATAAGACCTGGTGGCGCTACTCTTCAATTGTTTCAGCAGACAAATCCTTGATTTGAAACAATTGAATTTCAGCTCATTACGTGGGGTTCTCATGTACAACAATAGATGGCGATACTGTCGAAAGATTTTTGAAGAATTTTCATTCAATCATGTTCGATACATATTCGCATCAAACTCGTTGGAAAATGGCTCCATGAAATTGTTAGAAACGATTAGAAGTCATTCAGAAACAAATATTCATACTTTCGTGTTGACACCTGCAGTAACCTGTAAATTTGGTTGAAATCGCGGCTTCACTTAGCTAGATTCACCCACGCCATGTCACGTTATACACGTTTTATCGAAGTAGGCGAAATCAAGAGATTTGGGACCAGTCACAGGATAGGAAGTGATTTCACCAGTCTATCTATCCACCTCTTTGACTCCTGTATAAAATGTGTCATTTGAAGATGACTGTTTTGTCAGTTTGACAGCGATAAAAAAGGTGCATCATTTTTTATCACCGATAAATTAACTCCTGTATAAAATGTGTCATTTAAAGATGACTGTTTTGTCAGTTTGACAGCGATAAAAAAGGTGCATCGTTTTTTATCACCGATAAAAATGCCTGTTCCTTTTAAGCGTCTACATCTAGTATGCTTACGTTACTTTAATGTATGTCCTGTCAGTTATTTAGGTATTGTTGATGTTTGTAATTGATACTGAAACATTACAACATGAGTTGTTTTGGGGAAGTTTCGACACAACAAATAAAAAAATATATAGAGAAAGCAATCCCGCAATCCACAAAAAAAACCAAAGCGTCAATATGGAGAAAATTTATGGAATTTTGTCAAGTACGAAATTACGAACTGTCGAAGATAACTCCGTTACAAAAAGTTGCAGATATATTGAAGGATATGCAGTTAAATCAATTTGGAATTCAACTGCGAAGATGATTCAAGAAAAATATTTCAATGAATACAATATTGAATTTGATCCTTTTGCCGACATAACTTTTAACGGGGCACTCATCATCATCTTCTATTAAACCCTATCTCCAAATTGATCCTGAACATCACGAAAATCTTATTAGTTCCTTACGAGCTTCGAGTGAGAAAAATTCTACATTTGTGTGAATACCAGAGAAGAAAATTTTGAAATTAGTACACCAAATCAAACAATTTATAACAATTGTGTATTTAATAACTGTTCATTTAAATAATTCAATTGTATCAATAAAGATAATTATTGTAGTTGTTCATTCATATATTCGGTCGTTAATTTATCTTGCCAAAAAACACTCGAGCTTTTCTTTTAAGGATAAATTTCTTTCAACTCAAAAATTTTCCATCAGTAATTTTGCTCGAAAAACTGACATTTGACAAAATCACTCGACCTTCGGTCTCGCGATTTTTTCATGTCAGTTTCTCTCGTAAAATTACTGATTGGCAAATTTATTTCGTTACGAAAGAAATTTATCCGATAAAAAAAAAGCTCTTGTGTTTTTACTGTTGATAAAAATGCCTGTTCCTCTTAAGCGTCTACATCTAGTATGCTTATGTTACTTTAATGTCTGCCCTTGGTCTGCCCTGTCAGTTATTTAGGTATTGTTGATAATTGTAATTGATACTGAAAAACTACAACATGAGTCGTTTTGGGGAAGTTTCGACTCAACAAATAATAAAAAATATAGAGAAAGCAATCCCGCAATCCACAAAAAATACTAAAGCGTCAATATGGAGACAATTTATGGAGTTTTGTCAAGTAAGAAATTACGAACTGTCGAAAATAACTCCGTTACAAAAAGTTGCAGATATATTAAAGGATAGGGCCTATAATATAAAAAAAGGAATGGAGAAGATTATAAAGAATATGCAGTTAAATCAATTTGGAATTCAGCTGCGAAAATGATTCAAGAAAAATATTTCAATGAATACAATATTAAATTTGATCATTTTGCCGACATAACTTTTAACGGTACACTCAACATCATCTTCTATAAAACCTTATCTCCAAATTGATCATGAACATCACGAAAATCTTAATAGTTCCTTACGAGCCTCGAGTGAGAAAAATCAAAATGAATATTCTACATTTGTGTGAATATCAGAGAAGAAAATTTTGAAATAAGTACACCAGATCAAACAATTTCTAACAATTGTGTATTTAATAACTGTTCATTTAAATAGTTTAATTGTATCAATAAAGATAATTATTGTTGTTTTTCATTCATATATTCGGTCGTTAATTTATCTTGCCAAAAAACACTCGAGCTTTTCTTTTAAGGATAAATTTCTTTTTCTATTATGGTTGTATAATGAAGTCATTGTGCAACGCAAATGCGTGTCAATACGCATTTTTTATTATTCAAATGAAAGTCAGAAAAGTTAGGCATATGAAACACGTTTTATAAGACACGTTGTCTCACTTGTTCACTTGGAGCACTCCTCGCTTCGCTCATCGCACTCCAAACAACGCGTGCTACAAAATAGCGTCTTATAAAACTTGCATCATAATATACTATTTTAACTCAAAAATTTTCCATCAGTAATTTTGCTCGAAAAACTGACATTTGACAAAATCACTCGACCTTCGGTTTTGAGATTTTTTCATGTCAGTTTCTCTCGTAAAATTACTGATTGGAAAATTTATTTCGGTACGAAAAGAAATTTATCCGATAAAAAAAAGCTCTTGTGTTTTTACTGTTGCCAAAAAAGAGCTCTCTTGTAATTTTAAGTGAAAACAGATATTTTCACTCAATCATGGATTCCTACTATTCGATTTTGATGGCCTAGGTCTGTTTCCAAGCAACAACCTTTCGAAATCTGTAATTTATGTAATTTATGTAGTATCCAATAGTCTTAGAGAAAATATATTAACAAAATTGTGCATCCAATCATCTCTTCGAGATCAGAGTAAACAGCACTGACGGTTTCACGTCGTGCGACGCGTAGGCCGAAAACGCAGCCCCGCAGACCCACCCTAACACTCATCCCCCCCTTCAAGACATTCGTCTCAGTCGGGGCTAATGAAGACATCGAAGCGATTAGCCCGGAAAAGAGTGTCGGCATGGGGCGAGAGGCGCGACGTTTCTTCCGGGAAACAGTAAATCCTGGCGAAATCACCCGGAGCTGCACCTGGAGCTTCCCAACGCCCGTGGAGTTAACAAATGACACGCGATTCGCGCGTCGGGCCGGTAATCGAGAGGGCTGTGAGAAAGGAGTTCGCGGGTGGAGAAGGAGATGTCTTCATTTGTTGATTTCTTTCGCTATTATTGTTTCGCTTATCTCTTGTTCATTTAACTTGGTTCTTTCGGGAAAATAGTAATTTACGTAACAAGTCCCGAAAATACTGTTTTTTTGGATGAGTGGACAAAATTCTAGGACGAGCGTAGCGAGTCCTGGAAGTCTGCGAGTCCAAAAAAACTGTTTTCGGGCGTGTTGCGTACACAATTTTTTCGGCAACCGTGTAGAATAACAAATCAAAGAAACACATTTCTTTATTAGAACAAAATTTCGAACATTTCAATTCTTATTTATAATAATATTTATATTAAAATTAGAACAATTGTTAATATTGAATGGATTCAATTTGTTTGAAATGCTTGGTATATTTAAGTGCCTTTTGTTGAAGTCAGAACAAGAAGGTAAAGTTTCCGTTTCACATTGATTGTTTTCATCTGATAATTTTTGAATGTTAGCTAATTTTATGTCATATAGCTGTCAGTCGTTATTTTGCTGCTATGGTAATGATCAACTGCATTTATCAAAACCATACTACCAAGATTTTCATATTTACAATGACAACAACGATGTGATTCTTTCCGGCCTAGGTCGGGAAGTACGTACTTCCCGGACTAGGCCGGAAAAATGCCACTTTCTCAAAAAAAAATCGTCTGGAAAGTACGTACTTACCGGACGGTTGCCGAAAAAATATTTTTTCGTGCATCAATCGCACGCGAAGTCAGTATTTCGCGTTCTCAGCCATATATCTAATAATAACTATATAGGTAACATGGATACCAGAGCTGAAGCCGAAAAATAAAACAAATGACAGTCTGCGGAGCAAATCGCGAATATGCGCATGCGCAAGTTTGAATTAAGAATCGACATTCGTTTTCATCATGGAGGAGAGTAGCTTTCTAGTGAGCGACAAACGTATGATAATTATTAAACATCAATCAAATGTGTCACGTAACCTTCAATTCGATGTTTTTATTTTATCATAACATATATTTTTCAAATATTCATTTATCGATGGATTGTTGGACGATTTTGGATAAAAGATGATGATAGATGCAGAAATGAATGAAATCTACGAAGCGATACTTGCGATTTGCATAGAAACCTGTGACGATAAAGTCATAGGAACAAAATTCGTGGGCTAATTTTTGATCAATCACTGTTATCACTCACTTATCACTTCTGTGAACAATCAGTAAGTACATTAATAACTATATTAACGCTTTTTTACATAATTTGAGTCAACAAACATACCTAACATATGAAATTCTGAAAACGTCAGTGGATTTTAACTCGTCAAAACGAAGCGCATGCGCACAATTCATCATTAGCAAGGCAGACAGTCTTTTGTTTTTCCAAAAACTGGCTTCACTTTCGCGTAAAGAGAAGAATAGGTGTTATCCATATAGTTGTTATTATATATATGTTCTCAGCACAGTCTGCGAAATTCAATTTCCAAACTAAACGTCACTTCCAAATTTGACATTTCTAAAATACTACAAAGATAAGGATTATTTTGACACACCAATCATTAAACTCGCCGTAACATTTTTCGTACTGCCGTTTAGATTTTTCGGGTATTAAGACGGAAAGCGCCAAATTTACAAAATGCTTTTGAGTTCAGGAGGAGTGGAAGGTACTGAAATATCGATATCAGTATCAGACATTTTGCGTTTTGTCAAGAACTGTCAAAATATTTTGTATATATTGAAACATATCATTTCCATAGCACACGGTGATATTGTTAAATCAATTGAACTGCTGTTGATTTTAGAGCAATTATATATTTATTTACAATTATCTAGTCCAATAATTTTAAGGATTGCACGAAAAATAGTGTATATGCCATGGCCGCGAAACTTTTTAATGACCTCAAGATTATCTTGCCTTGTCCACAAGCGGCCTCGGCGATAACTGTTCTTTCGGTACTTTAAAAAGGTATTTCGCAGCCTAAACATACACATAACTATTTTCTATTTTGGTTGTATAATGAAGTCATTGTGCAACGCAAATGCGTGTCGAAATAGCCTCTATTTCGATACGCATTTTTTATTATTCGGAGATTGGTACAATCGAACTGTCAAAAGAAAGTTAAAAGAGTTAGGCCCAGCTCACTTCTGAGCGATCTTGGATTTGGTGATACTGGCATTGAAAAACTCAATGTTTTTATCGATAAATTTCAATTCACAGTGTGATTTGATTAAAATCGACCAATAAAAACGATAACATTGATTTTCAACCACTGGTATCGCAAAAATCGAAATCGCTCAACAGTAAACTGGGCTTAAGGTTCAATTTATAAACTCCGCTGCCGCAGCTACAGTTGACACTCTAGTTACTTTTTAATCTTTGGTAGAAGTCCATATAGTAGCTCAAAGTGGAGTAGTGTATATTGAATGAAGAAAAATACTCTAAATCATCTCCACAACATTTAATCCAAATACCTATATCAGGGACATGTTTCGAACGTATATACGTTCATCTTCAGCCTGAATAAACGTTCTACAAAGAAAAAGGGGGGGGGGAATTAAAGTTAGATGTTATACAATACAATTTCACATCACTACTTACATGTAGATGAAAAAAATTGTTTACAACATATTAAATTTAAATTTGAGAAAAAACAGGTTAGTTATTAGGGCCCTGTGCCCTTTAATTCAGTCCATCAGGAATGAATGAAAGAGAAAAATGGGTAATACATAATTACAAAATTATCAACTACCGACATTTTGTTAATGGAAATACGGGAATTAATTTGACCTTGATTGAATATTCAAATGACAATCTGAACAGAGAACACACCATGACATTGACATAGAGGTGATATGGTACGGACCATAGGCGTAGGTGATGAAAAATTGTATTGTATAACATCTAACTTTAATTCCCCCCCCCCTTTTTCTTTGTAGAACGTTTATTCAGGCTGAAGATGAACGTATATACGTTCGAAACATGTCCCTGATATAGGTATTTGGATTAAATGTTGTGGAGATGATTTAGAGTATTTTTCTTCATTCAATTCACTCTAGTTACTGTTCGTAGATGGAATATGCTAAAAATAAACATATGTTCATAAACTTCGCAGTTGTCGTCGGATATCTCCTCAATACATTTTGGAACTGCAGCGTCAACTGTAGCTACGGCAGCGGAGTTTATAAATTGAGCTTTACGCTTATGCAGCAGATTTTAAATTTCATCGTTGTTACCAATCGAAGATGTTTCTGTTATTTATCGATATTGAATCAATTTATTTAAATAAAAGACTTCAAATTGATGCAAAATAGAAAAAATTGTATATGACACACGTTTTCCGAGAAATGTCATTAAGTGACAGCATTTGCGCTCGTGAGAGGAAATATTGAAAAAAAGGCTCTCGAAAACGAACTCATTTTGCTTCGTCCTTCATTGTCATCAGTCATTCGAGTTCAAAATCACCACGCACAGAGTATATATTGGAATCGGCGACAGGTCAAATTGTCAAAAACTGAAATATGTTATGGTTGGGGTGTCCTGAACAAAGTTTGTCATAGACCAAAGGCTAGCAATGGTTAGTTACGCAGATAAACGATATTGTATGATAGCGAATTTGATAGGCCGTTATGAGCCTAAATAATAATATTCATCTTCATATGAATTGAAAAATGAATCGGATTTTTCAAATCGACAAAACTTCCGAAGGGATTAACCGATTTATGTCATCAGGAATATCATTTTTCTTCTATTTTCTCATAGTTCTCTAACCAAAGAAACTGAAATCGTCAAAAAATATTCGTCATAGAGAAAAAAATTGAACCCTTGGAACTTTTTCGAATTTTTCAAATCGCTTTAAGGTCCGAACGAATGGACCGATCTTTAACTTCGAGATATCATTCTGCTCCTTTTTCTTCATCGAATACATTTTTCGAACCAAAATAACCGAAATCGTGAATATATATTTTTCCTTTGAGAAAAAAAGTTTCAAATCCCTAATAAAGAAAACGATGTCATAAAAAAATTATTCTTCTGATCAAATTGTCTAAAAATAAAACATGTTATAGTTCCGAGTGTCCTGAATAAAAGTGTTCATGAGCCAGTTACAAAAAAAAAGTTAACAGTATAGTAAGTATCCTTATCATATATTTGTCATCATGAAATATTGTTGCAATCCATTGTTTTATCTGACTGTAGAATTCCTACCATTTCAACTCCCATCTTACTTCGATAACTACAGTGTTCTGATATGAATCGCCGCATAAACTTTGTAACTTTTCAAGCGAGAATATCATGCCTAATTACCTCAACAAATTCCCGAGAAGTTTTAATGTTCTACCCCTTAATAGGATGGAGTTCTCGAGATACTTCTATTGTCACGAAAGGATTGGAGTAAATATTTCACAGGTAAAAAACTGATCTCCAAGTTGGTAGCAAAGTTTTCGATATTTAATGTCTCTCTACACAGGGTGAGTCGCTGCAGATGACGTCACAGCATGGTGGCATTAGCCAGGAAAGTGGTTATTTTCTGCTCACTGTCATTCATTCTCTCTGTTCAATATTGAATTGGAAAAGACATGAACGATTTCATGATTGCAAGATGACTCGTGCTTCAATCATGATACTTCCTCCATCAAAATCTTTATTCTAACAAGACTCGCAATATTCTCATATAAGGTCTTTTGTGTTCATCTAACGTGAAATGAAAAATACCTTCCTTTCAAGTCAATCTGATGGTCATAGCTAGCCTATCCTTCAATATAATATGTGTTATATTTCGCTTCTCTTCTCTGAAAGGACACTTTTCTATAATATTTTGTACGGTGCTTGCATTAGTTGATGTCTGGCGAATTCTTTCATGCATGTCAAAGAACGAGAAGGAGGAATTTATTATGAGATATTTTCCATTCTGAGTGGAATCCGGAAAATTCAAAGTACACGTTCGTTCAATTCCAATACACAGAACGCAGGTTAGGTATCAATTTTGGAAAGTTTATGATCATTCATTTTTAATTTTCACATCCCACTCTATAACATCCCAAAAGTAATTGAACGTTAAATAAAAATAATAAAAAAAAGCACTTATACATATTCTCGTCACAATATAATTTGCTGTTGTTTTTTTCGAGAAATTATCAATCCTCATTCTGACTAGAATTATAATTATTAAATAAAAATATCTCGAGATGCTGAATGCATTTTAATCTCATAACTTTTCAACCTCAGCTACAAAAGTTTTCGAGTGCATACATAAAAAAATTCGTAAGAATTCGGATGGATCTATCAGAGGATAATAAAATGATTACTCCAGCTCTTGGGGAATTCTTAACAAATTAAAACTAATTTGGAAACACGAGTAAAGTATTCGAATTAGCATATTTCCAGTTTTACAGACTCGCTAAAACAAAGAATATAAAAGTAAAGGAAGTTTTAATGGAGGTATTTGAATGTAAAGGAGCGGAACGTTTTATTAAACTGAAAGTTTCACGGCCTTATTGACGAACTGAAAATAAGGATATAAGCCCTTCAGTTTCATTACTCATCTGCATTCGTCAGCATCACAATCAATATTTGCAGAAGGAGTTAGTGGTATCATGATAGGTATAGCCACAGTTTATGGAATATGACAGTAATGACTGTCACAGTTTTTAAATACAATGTGATTAGACTCTCCATATCTGTACGAAATTCCTAAAATAATCTCCAGTTCATTCTCTCAGATCCATGAAAACTAAATACAGATATGTGGATGATTGTTTGCTTTCATCTTATATCAACACCGAGATGTAACTCCCGTAAATAATCTATTACTTAGCACAGCGTCTTCGTGAGTTCGAGACATCGGCAAAAATATACCCGAGGGAAGATTCCGAAAAATAGCCAACTTGTAACAAGAATGGCTTATCAGAAGGAGATAGCTCGAACAACATGAATAATGCAGCTTTCGCTGAAGTTTGAAAGTTCCAACTTTAACAGATCAACCGCTTAGGTGAATTGCTGGGAAACTTCAGCTTTCGTATAATGTTGGAATGTGAATATCTCGTATAAAAACTGTATAATTCATGGGATCAGTATAATATATCATGGGTGAGTAGGATGCTAGATGGGCTTGCTTTTCTTTATGCGATTAGACATTCATTTCATACGTGTTATGAACAAATCATCATAAATGATGGGTTCCTTTCATAGAAAAAAGGAAGAAGGGAGTGTTATTTATCATTTGGAGTATAAGAAACTGACTGTTATTTATTGTTCTAACATGAACTTATCAATTCTTATAATAAGTGACATGAGCTATATATAATGATAGTCTTTAATATCAGCCTTACACAAATTAGAAAAAAAAACTGTACCCATGGCAATAGTAGTACATAGTTGTATTAGAATATTTGACAAGCTGCGATTTGCGAGTCACAAACAGACACTTTTAGATCCGAATGAAATATGCTATTTCTTCTGCAACCAAAATAATTGATATCCAATCAATATAAAATGTAAATGAACTGATAGTATATTATGATACAAGTTTTATAAGACGCTATTTCGTCGCACGCGTTGTTTACAAGTGCACAAGTGTACAAGTGCGACAATTGTACAAGTGCGACAACATGTCTTATAAAACATGTGTCATATGCAATTTTTTCCATTTTGAATTGATTTGAAGGAAAAAATGGATTTAATATCGATAAATAACAGAAACATCTTCGATTGGCAACAATGATGACATTGAAATATTTAAAATCTGAGCGTACAGCCCAGTTTACAGTAGAGAGATTTTGATTATTGCAATACCAGCAGTGAAAAATTCAATGTTGTTATTGTTTTTATTGGTCAATTTAAATCAAATTACACTCTGAATTGAAATTTACCAATTAAAACATTGAGTTTTTCACTGCTAATATCACCAAATCAAAAATCGCTCAGAAGTAAACTGGGCCTAACTTTTCTGACTTTCATTTGACATTTCGATTGTACCAATCTCCGAATAATGAAAAATGCGTAGGTATCGAAATAGACGCTATTTCGACACCCATTTGCGTTGCTCAATGACTTCATTTTACAATCAAAATAGAAAACCACCATTGTGAGTATTTTGATTTACGCCAATCTGACCTTGTCCAATTTTCTGGCAGGGAGAGGCCAATAAAACAAAAAAGAAAAAAAGCAAGACCAAAATCGCCTCCAGGGAATAAAAAACTCAGAACCCGCAATCTTCACCAAGAGATATTCATATGAAGCGACACAATTGTATAATCAGTTACCCAACGAATTTAGGTCATACACGATATTCAATTCCAAAAAGAGAATGAAACTTCTACTAAGAAGTGATACTCAGTTTTCTTTCAAACCTTGATGACTGATGCTCATCAACTCGGAATGTGCCTGTTGATTTTTTTATGCTACAAAAATGTACGTTGGTGATGTTAGCTCCCGGCCGGCCAGCTCCAAGCGGCACTTTTCCACCAACGGTCAAATTATTTCACATAGCCGGGCCTGACTCGATTCTTGCTTACTTCGTGTGCTTCGATTGCGATATTAGGTGAAGTAAATGGGTGTATATATTGAGGAATGTCTAATGATATCATGAAGCATTCCATCTGCATACTGTTTTAGTTACTCTAAATGCTCAGATTATAGGTACATCATAATATCATAAATCATTTCGTATGATTGATTACATGAAAAGGATATGAGTATAAATAATACAGGCAAATTAACTTGATGTGATATATCGACCTCGAAAGGATACATGGTCGGGGTGTACTGTCTTCTATTCTCAAAAAATCTAATGTTGATTTACATACCGCTCGGAACAACTTTTCGAATTTTTTTTGGATCCCAAAGTGGGCGGCCAAGACAAATAATATGCTGATCATAAGGAGGAATGTGAGGACTATCTATACGAATTTTTTCGTCTCATTATATTCACTCTGAATAGCCAGCTCCAAGGTTCGAAATATTAAATTTCATACCGCTCGGAACAACTTTTCGAATTTTTTTTGGATCCCATAGTGGGCGGCCAAGACAAATAATTAGCTGATCACATGGAGAAATGTGAGGACTATTAATACGAATTTTTTCGTCTCATTATATTCACTCTGAATAGCCAGCTCCAAGGTTCGAAATATTAAATTTCATACCGCTCGAACAACTTTTCGATTTTTTTTTGGATCCCATAGTGGGCGGCCGAGACAAATAATTAGCTGATCATGAGGAGGAATGTGAGGACTATCTATACAAATTTTTTCGTCTCATTATATTCACTCTGAATAGCCAGCTCCAAGGTTCGAAATATTAAATTTCATACCGCTCGGAACAACTTTTCGAATTTTTATTGGATCCCATAGTGGGCGGCCAAGACAAATAATTAGCTGATCACATGGAGGAATGTGAGGACTATTAATACGAATTTTTTCGTCTCATTATATTCACTCTGAATAGCCAGCTCCAAGGTTCGAAATATTAAATTTCATACCGCTCGGAACAACTTTTCGAATTTTTTTTTGATCCCATAGTGGGCGGCCAAGACAAATAATTAGCTGATCACATGGAGGAATGTGAGGACTATCTATACGAATTTTTTCGACTCATTATATTAACTCTGAATAGCCAGCTCCAAGGTTCGAAATATTAAATTTCATACCGCTCGGAACAACTAATCGAATTTTTTTTGGATCCCATAGTGGGCGGCCAAGACAAATATTTAGCTGATCACATGGAGGAATGTGAGGACTATCTATACGAATTTTTTCGTCTCATTATATTCACTCTGAATAGCCAGCTCCAAGGTTCGAAATATTAAATTTCATACCGCTCGGAACAACTTTTCGAATTTTTATTGGATCCCATAGTGGGCGGCCAAGACAAATAATTAGCTGATCACATGGAGGAATGTGAGGACTATTAATACGAATTTTTTCGTCTCATTATATTCACTCTGAATAGCCAGCTCCAAGGTTCGAAATATTAAATTTCATACCGCTCGGAACAACTTTTCGAATTTTTTTTGGATCCCATAGTGGGCGGCCAAGACAAATAATTAGCTGATCACATGGAGGAATGTGAGGACTATCTATACGAATTTTTTCGACTCATTATATTAACTCTGAATAGCCAGCTCCAAGGTTCGAAATATTAAATTTCATACCGCTCGGAACAACTAATCGAATTTTTTTTGGATCCCATAGTGGGCGGCCAAGACAAATATTTAGCTGATCACATGGAGGAATGTGAGGACTATCTATACGAATTTTTTCGTCTCATTATATTCACTCTGAATAGCCAGCTCCAAGGTTCGAAATATTAAATTTCATACCGCTCGGAACAACTTTTCGATTTTTTTTTGGATCCCATAGTGGGCGGCCAAGACAAATAATTAGCTGATCACATGGAGGAATGTGAGGACTATTAATACGAATTTTTTCGTCTCATTATATTCACTCTGAATAGCCAGCTCCAAGGTTCGAAATATTAAATTTCATACCGCTCGGAACAATTTTTCGATTTTTTTTTTGATCCCATAGTGGGCGGCCAAGACAAATAATTAGCTGATCACATGGAGGAATGTGAGGACTATTAATACGAATTTTTTCGTCTCATTATATTAACTCTGAATAGCCAGCTCCAAGGTTCGAAATATTAAATTTCATACCGCTCGAACAACTTTTCGATTTTTTTTTGGATCCCATAGTGGGCGGCCAAGACAAATAATTAGCTGATCACATGGAGGAATGTGAGGACTATCCATACGAATTTTTTCGTCTCATTATATTCACTCTGAATAGCCAACTCCAAGGTTCGAAATATTAAATTTCATACCGCTCGAACAACTTTTCGATTTTTTTTTGGATCCCATAGTGGGCGGCCAAGACAAATAATTAGCTGATCACATGGAGGAATGTGAGGACTATCCATACGAATTTTTTCGTCTCATTATATTCACTCTGAATAGCCAGCTCCAAGGTTCGAAATATTAAATTTCATACCGCTCGGAACAACTTTTCGAATTTTTTTTTGATCCCATAGTGGGCGGCCAAGACAAATAATTAGCTGATCACATGGAGGAATGTGAGGACTATTAATACGAATTTTTTCGTCTCATTATATTCACTCTGAATAGCCAGCTCCAAGGTTCGAAATATTAAATTTCATACCGCTCGGAACAACTTTTCGAATTTTTTTTGGATCCCATAGTGGGCGGCCAAGACAAATAATTAGCTGATCACATGGAGGAATGTGAGGACTATCTATACGAATTTTTTCGTCTCATTATATTCACTCTGAATAGCCAGCTCCAAGGTTCGAAATATTAAATTTCATACCGCTCGGAACAACTTTTCGAATTTTTATTGGATCCCATAGTGGGCGGCCAAGACAAATAATTAGCTGATCACATGGAGAAATGTGAGGACTATTAATACGAATTTTTTCGTCTCATTATATTCACTCTGAATAGCCAGCTCCAAGGTTCGAAATATTAAATTTCATACCGCTCGAACAACTTTTCGATTTTTTTTTGGATCCCATAGTGGGCGGCCGAGACAAATAATTAGCTGATCATGAGGAGGAATGTGAGGACTATCTATACAAATTTTTTCGTCTCATTATATTCACTCTGAATAGCCAGCTCCAAGGTTCGAAATATTAAATTTCATACCGCTCGGAACAACTTTTCGAATTTTTATTGGATCCCATAGTGGGCGGCCAAGACAAATAATTAGCTGATCACATGGAGGAATGTGAGGACTATTAATACGAATTTTTTCGTCTCATTATATTCACTCTGAATAGCCAGCTCCAAGGTTCGAAATATTAAATTTCATACCGCTCGGAACAACTTTTCGAATTTTTTTTTGATCCCATAGTGGGCGGCCAAGACAAATAATTAGCTGATCACATGGAGGAATGTGAGGACTATCTATACGAATTTTTTCGACTCATTATATTAACTCTGAATAGCCAGCTCCAAGGTTCGAAATATTAAATTTCATACCGCTCGGAACAACTAATCGAATTTTTTTTGGATCCCATAGTGGGCGGCCAAGACAAATATTTAGCTGATCACATGGAGGAATGTGAGGACTATCTATACGAATTTTTTCGTCTCATTATATTCACTCTGAATAGCCAGCTCCAAGGTTCGAAATATTAAATTTCATACCGCTCGGAACAACTTTTCGAATTTTTATTGGATCCCATAGTGGGCGGCCAAGACAAATAATTAGCTGATCACATGGAGGAATGTGAGGACTATTAATACGAATTTTTTCGTCTCATTATATTCACTCTGAATAGCCAGCTCCAAGGTTCGAAATATTAAATTTCATACCGCTCGGAACAACTTTTCGAATTTTTTTTGGATCCCATAGTGGGCGGCCAAGACAAATAATTAGCTGATCACATGGAGGAATGTGAGGACTATCTATACGAATTTTTTCGTCTCATTATATTCACTCTGAATAGCCAGCTCCAAGGTTCGAAATATTAAATTTCATACCGCTCGGAACAACTTTTCGATTTTTTTTTGGATCCCATAGTGGGCGGCCAAGACAAATAATTAGCTGATCACATGGAGGAATGTGAGGACTATTAATACGAATTTTTTCGTCTCATTATATTCACTCTGAATAGCCAGCTCCAAGGTTCGAAATATTAAATTTCATACCGCTCGGAACAATTTTTCGATTTTTTTTTTGATCCCATAGTGGGCGGCCAAGACAAATAATTAGCTGATCACATGGAGGAATGTGAGGACTATTAATACGAATTTTTTCGTCTCATTATATTAACTCTGAATAGCCAGCTCCAAGGTTCGAAATATTAAATTTCATACCGCTCGAACAACTTTTCGATTTTTTTTTGGATCCCATAGTGGGCGGCCAAGACAAATAATTAGCTGATCACATGGAGGAATGTGAGGACTATCCATACGAATTTTTTCGTCTCATTATATTCACTCTGAATAGCCAACTCCAAGGTTCGAAATATTAAATTTCATACCGCTCGAACAACTTTTCGATTTTTTTTTGGATCCCATAGTGGGCGGCCAAGACAAATAATTAGCTGATCACATGGAGGAATGTGAGGACTATCCATACGAATTTTTTCGTCTCATTATATTCACTCTGAATAGCCAGCTCCAAGGTTCGAAATATTAAATTTCATACCGCTCGGAACAACTTTTCGAATTTTTTTTTGATCCCATAGTGGGCGGCCAAGACAAATAATTAGCTGATCACATGGAGGAATGTGAGGACTATTAATACGAATTTTTTCGTCTCATTATATTCACTCTGAATAGCCAGCTCCAAGGTTCGAAATATTAAATTTCATACCGCTCGGAACAACTTTTCGAATTTTTTTTGGATCCCATAGTGGGCGGCCAAGACAAATAATTAGCTGATCACATGGAGGAATGTGAGGACTATCTATACGAATTTTTTCGTCTCATTATATTCACTCTGAATAGCCAGCTCCAAGGTTCGAAATATTAAATTTCATACCGCTCGGAACAACTTTTCGAATTTTTATTGGATCCCATAGTGGGCGGCCAAGACAAATAATTAGCTGATCACATGGAGGAATGTGAGGACTATCCATACGAATTTTTTCGTCTCATTATATTCACTCTGAATAGCCAGCTCCAAGGTTCGAAATATTAAATTTTATACCGCTTGAAAAAATTTCGGATTTTCGAAAGTAATGATTCAGGTAATGATTTCTTTTATTTCTAAATTTTTGGTAAGTTGAGCGTCTTCATACAATCATGATGTTTTTTATCGAGGCTTATATTTGAATAATTTTTCTCAACTTTAATTGAACAATTAAATAATTCATTCAATTCAGAAGGTTTTCGCAAGATAATTTTGAGACAGATTCCCGCGAGAGTGACCTTAACCATGGACGTATAAACACAGATGGACACAGCACACCTATACCTTCATCGCACATTGTTTTGAAGGCTTATAGAGTTCGAAGGCAGTGGGGTTGAAGGGAAGAGAGTTGGAAACGATAGACTGTGATTGTTCCCTCCGCTACAGTGGCGTACGTGATTAACGTATCGAGGTTTTATTTCGTTGTCAATAAAATTCAATGGACGATTCAAAACTAAATACACTTTCAAATATGAGCTAATCATTGAATTAGTAGCTATAGGTATATAGAATGAATAAAAATAAATAATATCAGTTATTTTGACAACCCTTATAATCTATCGAACATCTAACGGCAGATTTATCCTAAGTTGAATAAATAACATGATATTAAACCCCTGTGATAACTTTATTGTTCTTTATAGGTAACTCAAAGTTAAAGATAATATGTTGTAATAAAACAAAGTTTTATATTAAGGTTGCTTTATTAATTTTGTAGATACAGTGACTGACATAGAATTGCGATTTCTGAAACAGGTCCTCAATGTGACTATTGTTTTCTGAACAGAATAGTCTTCGTAAAACACTCCGTAATCTGACAGTTGATGAATCTAATTTATTCATCGTTTCGTGGTGTATTCTTATTTTGAAATATTTATGAAGGATTAGTTCAAAAAATTGTACAGGGTGGCCATCAATATTTATCTCAACCATAAAAAGTGGTCACCAAAATGTTGATATAATTCCTTCGGAATATTTTGTAATGTTTTACTCACCAAAATATTCATAAGGTTATTAACCCTTTTATTATAAATATTCGTTGTTTTATTAAAAAATCTAAAATATTTCTCAGCCTCGTTACGAATTCCAATGACTAATATAGATTCTTTTGTAAGGTTTTCACACTATTTCCTTTTCTGTAGCTTGGAAAAAGTTTCCTCATTTTCATCCGTCAATAACTTCTTACAGCTGGAGCAAGTGACAATAGAATTCAAACTCCTTGATATGAAACCTGCTATATAACTAACAATATCATTGGAATACTATTATGATCATGAAATGATAAATAAACCCATTTTTACGCCTATGTTACCCAGATTCGATAATGTAAACATATAGTATTTACGAATGAAATGTCAGATCTGGGTGTAAAAACTTAGTTTTCCTGCATAACCAGCACTGCTTCACCATGTTCAAAGTATTTCACACTATTAATCACTCAAATGACTCAAACGAAGTTTGGTAAACAAAGACTTGCTCCAAGCGAATGTCAAACGAGACTGATTTGAAGCAATGTTGCCAGTGGTACATAACCTCTGTTGGCTACTTCCGCAGGAGTAATACCACGTAATACTACCTCGATTACGAGCAATTTTCATTTTATTGAGTTGATCCCATTTGTTTCAGAAACTTTTTGAATTTATTACGATAGGATTGGATAATTAAAATATCTCAAATGAACAGAATATGATGTGAGACTAAAATTAGGATTTATCAATGACAGGACGTGACAGCATCTAATTCAATGGCAGGTGTACAGAATGTGATCCATGCCGACAGCCGCCGTTTGGCGCGCTCTTTCATTGTTTATGGGAAAAGCAAATACTTACCACTTGTGGCCCGTGGCATAACGACACATGTTGATGAGTTGCAGATTTCGAAAATCCGAAATTTTTTCAAGCGGTATAAAATTTAATATTTCGAACCTTGGAGCTGGCTATTCAGAGTGAATATAATGAGACGAAAAAATTCGTATGGATAGTCCTCACATTCCTCCATGTGATCAGCTAATTATTTGTCTTGGCCGCCCACTATGGGATCCAATAAAAATTCGAAAAGTTGTTCCGAGCGGTATGAAATTTAATATTTCGAACCTTGGAGCTGGCTATTCAGAGTGAATATAATGAGACGAAAAAATTCGTATTAATAGTCCTCACATTCCTCCATGTGATCAGCTAATTATTTGTCTTGGCCGCCCACTATGGGATCCAATAAAAATTCGAAAAGTTGTTCCGAGCGGTATGAAATTCAATATTTCGAACCTTGGAGCTGGCTATTCAGAGTGAATATAATGAGACGAAAAAATTCGTATGGATAGTCCTCACATTCCTTCATGTGATCAGCTAGTTATTTGTCTCGGCCGCCCACTATGGGATCCAAAAAAAAATTCGAAAAGTTGTTCCGAGCGGTATGAAATTTAATATTTCGAACCTTGGAGCTGGCTATTCAGAGTTAATATAATGAGACGAAAAAATTCGTATGGATAGTCCTCACATTCCTCCATGTGATCAGCTAATTATTTGTCTTGGCCGCCCACTATGGGATCCAATAAAAATTCGAAAAGTTGTTCCGAGCGGTATGAAATTTAATATTTCGAACCTTGGAGCTGGCTATTCAGAGTGAATATAATGAGACGAAAAAATTTGTATTAATAGTCCTCACATTCCTCCATGTGATCAGCTAATTATTTGTCTTGGCCGCCCACTATGGGATCCAAAAAAAATTCGAAAAGTTGTTCCGAGCGGTATGAAATTTAATATTTCGAACCTTGGAGCTGGCTATTCAGAGTGAATATAATGAGACGAAAAAATTCGTATGGATAGTCCTCACATTCC
Organism: Chrysomela aeneicollis; assembly: GCA_029955515.1. Lineage (NCBI taxonomy): Eukaryota > Metazoa > Arthropoda > Insecta > Coleoptera > Chrysomelidae > Chrysomela > Chrysomela aeneicollis. The sequence continues at coordinate 2,494,102 of JARUHQ010000007.1, read as the reverse complement.
TCCATGTGATCAGCTAATTATTTGTTTTGGCCGCCCACTATGGGATCCAATAAAAATTCGAAAAGTTGTTCCGAGCGGTATGAAATTTAATATTTCGAACCTTGGAGCTGGCTATTCAGAGTGAATATAATGAGACAAAAAAATTCGTATAGATAGTCCTCACATTCCTCCATGTGATCAGCTAAATATTTGTCTTGGCCGCCCACTATGGGATCCAAAAAAAATTCGATTAGTTGTTCCGAGCGGTATGAAATTTAATATTTCGAACCTTGGAGCTGGCTATTCAGAGTTAATATAATGAGACGAAAAAATTCGTATAGATAGTCCTCTCATTCCTCCATGTGATCAGCTAATTATTTGTCTTGGCCGCCCACTATGGGATCCAAAAAAAATTCGAAAAGTTGTTCCGAGCGGTATGAAATTTAATATTTCGAACCTTGGAGCTGGCTATTCAGAGTGAATATAATGAGACGAAAAAATTCGTATTAATAGTCCTCACATTCCTCCATGTGATCAGCTAATTATTTGTCTTGGCCGCTCACTATGGGATCCAATAAAAATTCGAAAAGTTGTTCCGAGCGGTATGAAATTTAATATTTCGAACCTTGGAGCTGGCTATTCAGAGTGAATATAATGAGACGAAAAAATTCGTATTAATAGTCCTCACATTCCTCCATGTGATCAGCTAATTATTTGTCTTGGCCGCCCACTATGGGATCCAATAAAAATTCGAAAAGTTGTTCCGAGCGGTATGAAATTTAATATTTCGAACCTTGGAGCTGGCTATTCAGAGTGAATATAATGAGACGAAAAAATTTGTATAGATAGTCCTCACATTCCTCCTCATGATCAGCTAATTATTTGTCTCGGCCGCCCACTATGGGATCCAATAAAAATTCGAAAAGTTGTTCCGAGCGGTATGAAATTTAATATTTCGAACCTTGGAGCTGGCTATTCAGAGTGAATATAGTGAGACGAAAAAATTCGTATAGATAGTCCTCACATTCCTCCTTATGATCAGCATATTATTTGTCTTGGCCGCCCACTTTGGGATCCAAAAAAAATTCGAAAAGTTGTTCCGAGCGGTATGTAAATCAACATTAGATTTTTGGAGAATAGAAGACAGTACACCCCGACCATGTATCCTTTCGAGGTTGATATATCACATCAAGTTAATTTGCCTGTATTATTTATACTCATATCCTTTTCATGTAATCAATCATACGAAATGATTTATGATATTATGATGTACCTATAATCTGAGCATTTAGAGTAACTAAAACAGTATGCAGATGGAATGCTTCATGATATCATTAGACATTCCTCAATATATACACCCATTTACTACACCTAATATCGCAATCGAAGCACACGAAGTAAGCGAGAATCGAGTCAGGCCCGGCTATGTGAAATAATTTGACCGTTGGTGGAAAAGTGCCGCTTGGAGCTGGCCGGCCGGGAGCTAACATCACCAACGTAAAAATGTTCACTTCTAGATCTCACCAAACTTTTGGAATGTATAAAATTTGTTTTTTTTTCTTTTTTTATCTCTTTTGGATTGTATACGTTATGTTGCTAAATTTGGTAGTCACTTTTGATCCATCTTCATCTAATGTATTTAATATAAATATAGTTTCAAATTTTTTCAGGGTTAAGTTGAAAAACAGCTTTTTCTAATACTTATTCTTTTTATTTGCAGGATTTCTTGGCATACCGGGTGTAACAGGATCATGGTAAATCATTGAAATTTGAGACATGCTATGAACATAATAAGCGTCACTTTTTGTCCTACAAATGATTTGTTCTTCACTTCCGGTTTCGCTGGAAGTGATACCAACTTTCGATTTTTGAATGGAACACTCTGTATATTATTGCATTTCTGAAATCTGCAAGATTTTCTAAATCCGATGATATCAAATAAGTGACATTTTAAACGTCAAAATTTTCAATAATTTTATTTTCTTATTTTCTCTTAGTTGTAAGTTCCATTGTATTTATCGCACATTTCATTACCAGCTATGAATAAATTCCTTATTGGTAGTACTAATAAATGGTACCACGGTACTAATATGGTTCCATTCGAAAAAAATGAGTTTTACTGCAAAATCGACTACGATGAAATTTATTTGCTCATATAAAACGCAATTTAGTATTTTTGACGGGATTTAGATTTTTCTAGCATTAGACGGATCAATTGGAATAAATCGGAACCATCATGGCACACCAAAATGGAAAACTAAAAATTGAATTTTGGTCGAGACCAGAATATTTAGTATTTCTAGCAGTTGAAAAATCTGGTATATTCGATTTTTCAGTGTAATTCCAATATCGATATCACAAATTGATTGAATATTATTTGTAGGTATGCAATTGTATCAGTTTCTTGTTGAACATAATGAGCTTGTTGTTTCTGAAATAATAATCACAATAATATTACAATGCTATACTAGGTAATCATTTTTTTCGGCAACCGTCCGGAAAGTACGTACTTTCCAGACGATTTTTTTTTGAGAAAGTGGCATTTTTCCGGCCTAGTCCGGGAAGTACGTACTTCCCGGACTAGGCCGGGAAGAATCACATCGTTGTTGTCATTGTAAATATGAAAATCTTGGTAGTATGGTTTTGATAAATGCAGTTGATCATTACCATAGCAGCAAAATAACGACTGACAGCTATCTGACATAATATTAGCTAACATTTCAATTTTTGAAAGAAATGTGTTTTTTTGATTTGTTATTTTACACGGTTGCCGAAAAAATTGTGTACGCAACACGCCCGAAAACAGTTTTTTTGGACTCGCAGACTTTCAGGACTCGCTACGCTCGTCCTAGAATTTTGTCCACTCATCCAAAAAAACAGTATTTTCCGGACTTGTTACGTAAATTACTATTAAATCCTAGGATTTGAAAATCAGCTTCATATTCTAGACACTAAAAGTGTTGCTTAGCAACATAGATATTAATCGTTTTATTATGCTTTTGAGTCGGCTACAGAATAAATAAATAAAATGTACTCCTCTGGCATCAGAGATTGGTTATCTCATGTAAAATTCCACACTGAAGTCGAGTTGAAGGAAAACCTCATATCTTTCCCAACGGAATACAAGAACAACTCACATATGCGAAATTTCATTTCAACTTTAATCTACTTCTCGCGATTCAAAAATCTGGCACGTACCAAATCGGACACCAGATGGTGTTCGATATTACACTTTCGAAAAGGTTTATGGATCCGAACAGGGGACATTCCACCATTATTCAGACGGTTCAGAGTGTTTACAATCTCATAAGAAAGCTGTGACATAATAATAACACGTTATTTTCCTGGTCCCTTGTCAATAATCCCGTTGTTTGATACTTTATTTCGGCGAATTTATATTTTATCGGTTCCTTCTGAAACGGGAATAAATGCGAATTATACAGGTAGATACCAATTATTGTCATCATCGCAAAACGGCGATTTTACAGCTAAAAAAGTACTGAGACGACCTCATGTGAGCTGCAATAAAAAATATGGTAATTTTGCACTTATCATGCGATCTATATTTTGATAAACATTTTTGTTGGTACTTACGTATTTTGACCTGAAAAACACGAATTTCATAATATTATCTTGTAAATATTTCTAGTTTTCGAAATAATCGATGTGAAAGTTCGAAATTTCACCTTCTTTGTATGGCAACTTTTGGGCAAGTATTGTAATCTTCTTAGATCCCAGGACATATTACATGCATTTACCATGGTTAATTATTATTTTTGTGTAAGAAAAACATCATAAATATGTAATTTTTTCGTAATTTTCCTATTATTTCACAACTAGGCTAAATAAACAACGGCCATTTTGAAAACCTCAGTGCGAATCTTGAGCGAATAAAGGTGGATTCATAGCTGCCTTATAGCAACACGAGTCAGTGATAAGTGTCCTCTCTCTTCAATACATGTCAAAAATAAAGATGGTTATCAGTTGAAGAAGGTGAAATTTCGAACTTTGGCATCGATTATCCCGAGAACTAGAGATATGTTCACGATAATATTATGAAATTCGTGTTTTTCAGATCAAAATACGTAAGTAAACCAACAAAAAATTTCATCAAAATACCTATAGATCGCATGATAAGTACAAAATTTCCAAAAATATTCAATCACCTGATATTAATGAGTTTTTGATGGGCATTTTCATACTTTCCAAAAGCTTTCGACTGTGTTGATCATGATATTATTTCATTACTCTCTGTGGCATTTAATAACAAACATAATTAATCATCCTTCAGATATTATTCAAAGTGTTCCCCAAGGATCAATATTGGGCCCCTTTCTATTTTTGGTATTTGACTTCATAGCATATTAGTAATATTTAGTGCGTCGAGATCGCCGCAAGTTTGTGCTTTTTGAGGACTCAAATGATACAGTGTCATTTCCTCAATCAATCAAAATATTAGGAGTCTCTTTTGATTCAAAACTCTCATGGAACTCATAAATTGATATACTTTGTGGGAACCTCAGAAAAGGATGTTGTGCACTCAAATTCATGTCAAGTAATTGTAGTGAAAAGATCCTCATTTCATTATATTTCGCCCATTTTCATTCTCACATGAGATACGGAATATTGAATTCGGAATCATGTTATTCTGTACAAAGGGTATTCTTATACTACAAAAATATGCCATTAGTATGATAGAAAAATTAAGTAGAAGGGATTCATGTACAATTTTTTTTTTCAAAACACATAATATCCTAACTATTATGAACACCTACATTCTTGAGGCCCGCTGTTTTATTTTCAAAAATAGATATACCTACTTGTAATGCTCATGAAAATAATACCAGATCAAAATATCTTGTTTTACCTTACCTGAATAGCACTGCTCTGTATCAGAGAAAGTTTGAATACAATAGATGTAAATGTTTCGATTCTTTGATAATATAAAGACTACAGCTTCTTTAAAAAATTTCAAAAATCGTCTGTAAACACCTTGCAAGAATTTTTTATTGATACGATATTTTGACAGGAGTGGCGTGCAGCTCATGACATTGTTCTTATAGATATATTTTTTACATGCATGTATCGTTTTCAATGTTTCTGTTTGAGATATGATACTCTTTCTGTGATTAACTTTTTTGATTTCATAACTTTCATGATGGTTGATGGTTGTGATTTTAGAGATGAAAGTAACACTCACGAAATTCGGGACAAACATCGACAAATTGCAGCTAAGCCACCACCGTATACGACAGTTATCCAAATGAAATATCATGGCCTCAGTTCACCTATTCCGTATGCCAACATGTATGACGGTTACATGTGCTTGTGCATATTTTACACGTGTTTGAACGGCCATTATTTCGCAAGTGACAAAAGACTGCGACATTGATATTTATGCACGTTTTAAATCCCCATTTCAGAACCCTTTATTTTCAACAGAAACGTTGTCACGTATCAGCCAAAAAATACGGGATCAGATATATACAATTAGTATTTCCTTATGGTATTTCATAGAAATGAAAAATGACATAACGGGAATCATCATAACATATTATATCGAAATGATGGAAGTACAGTTTTCTTGAAACATCTACAACAAAAGGAACTAGCCAAATTCAACCCAAAAAATAAGTATTAAGTAGTCTGATTCCCCTAAATAATCTATGTTTTCTCGAAGAAGTATGCAAGTAACTTCTAGCAATGATTTTAATCGTAGTAGACATTGATGCGAATGATTCAAATATTAACAAACATCGAAGCTGTCAGCTGGACCATTGTCGATCTAAATGAACACCTAGTAGACGGTATAATATTGTCTGTTCACTCAAGCCCCAAACGTCTGCCAAGTTGACGTCGCTACTTTATAGAAGTCGTTCGATGCTCATTTGTTTCAGTTTTTTCTCTGTCAGCGACCCAATTTTAGGTTGAAGTTATGGTCTTCTTTTTTTTGACTTCAGCACATATTGTATGTAACTATCATAATGTGATATAATTTTACTTTTTATACAAATTTCTACTCGAAAAGTTCCAATAACAGTTTTTAGAAACAATAATAAGGCATATTCCAAGGAAAATTTTTGGAGGTACTAACGTATTTTGGCCTCCCAGAACAAGAATCCGAAACGCTTGTTTCGTAAATATACACCCACCATTTGACATCTTAAAAAATTCTTCTACTAAAAACACAAAATTCGTCCTTCTTTTAATTAAAACACCACACACGTTCACATTTACTTATCTTCAACACTTTTCAGCGAAAGAATTCAATATTTTTCAAAAAATGTACCGTTCTTCGGAAACACTTGACTATGATCTGTCAGTTTGACACTGTCACAAAGTTCAGCTCCCGTAATGCTCGGTTTTCGATGGGTTTGGTAAAATTTTTGAAATTTTTCCAAATAAACTAGTTTATTCTGCTGAAAATTGTTGAAAACAAGTGAAAATGTAAGTGAATGTGGTGTTTAAGTTCAAAGAATTATAAATTTTTGTGTGTTTTCTTCAGTGGGTATGAATTATGCGTGGAGCAAATATACAACAATAAACAACTTGTACATTCGATATGCCAATACATAATAATAATGTTTATTCAGTGTATGACATATAAATTATAAAAAGTATATAAGTATCACAGTATAGCACTATATAAATACAAAATTATACAAGTATATATCATAAAAAAAATCCTCTGAATAAGCAAGGAAGACCCACAAAAGGGAAACCTTGAGCGTGGGTATATGACAATAATTTGGTACATTTACTATAAAATTATGCTAGAAGAGTAAAAAATTATTGAAAAAATTATCTCTAAATGAAAATGAAAAATCCCACAATGAAAAAGCCTTGAGCGTGGGTTTATCTATGGAGTAAGTAAATTTTTATTTGCAATTTCATAAGTTGAATATCACAAAAGCAGAACTGTTCCAGATTCAATATAAAGGAGTAACATAAACTAGAACAGTCGTTGTATAAGCAATAGATCACAATTAATAATCAGTAATCATAGAAAAGAGATGATTTCCTGTAGGAGTTGTGGAAAGTTATGGAAAGTTTGCTACTTTTCCACGAAGTATTTATTAGTTAGTTTTAAAAGGATGAATCAGGTAATAAGGATTTGGGTCAGACTTGAATAATTTGAAGTATAAATCAGTTTTTTTGTTTTTTTTTGTATCCAGTAAATTTTAATTAGTTTGTTCTATTAAGTTAGTGGCGTATTGTTGTCCCAGTACAATAATGTGAGTTTTTAATATTTTTTTGAATTTGTATGGATTAGTGGTGTCTTTAATATTGTGTGGTATGGTGTTATAGCATTTCGGAGCTAGGATGGAGTAAGAGCGTTGTCCAATTGCTTTTTGCGCTAGCGGTATAAGCTGTGACTTTTTTTGTCGAGTGCTGTACGAATGCTTGGGATAAGAGAATTTTTTTGATTTGTGTAATATAAGTAATATAATTGACGTATATCTACTTCACTTGCCTCGCATTTGAATAATAATATTGAATATTATAGTTCTAGCCTACTAGGTTTCCATTTAGATCGACAATGGCTGGACTGAAACTGTCCTGTTTGAAATATTTCACACCGAAATTCGCAACACGGCATGCCTATGAATGATTCAAGATTATCATCGAAAATTTATTCACCACTGGAAATCAGGTCAAATATATCAGACGCTAAATAATGGATTTTGCGAAGGATTATGTTCTTTTACCACGTCGAACTGAAACATTGATGAAGCCCGGTCAAGGTAGTTACAGGATAAAAGCCTTGAAATATTGATGTGATGATCGGTTTTGGAAGTCATCAGCATCCTCGTCAGCATCATTACTCATATCATTACCATAATATAGGTAGGCCTGTGAAAAAAAAATAGAAATATCCCAAGAGTGATTATATTTAATACAAACAAGATGCCTCAACTCAAAGTTTTTACCAATTCACCAAAAATCTTCCCTAAGACTTTCAATAAAAGGTAGAAAACGTGCTGAAAACAACTAATTTCCTGGCTGATACCACGTTAAACATTGAATTGAAATAATTGAATCCACTCGGAGTTTATGCAATGATTCACCACTTTGCGAAGAATTTCCGTGGAAAATTTGTCAAAACATTATTCTATGTATGATGACCCAGTCAGTTCGAAATCATCGTTTGTTTCAATCATTATCGTTTTAAATAGAAACCTAGTAGGCTGGAATTATAAAATTGTCGTTTGATGGTCATTGTTTTCTCTGTCAGCGACCAAATTTCAGGAAGAAGTTAAAATCTTGTTTTTTTGCCTTCTGAACAAGGACCCGAAGTCGAAACGCTACAGTTTCGTAAATACACCATTCGACATCTCAATTGTTTGCTATTAAAAACACAAAATTCGTTCTTCTGATTGGAGCACCACACACGCTTATATTTACTTGTTTCAACTATTTTTAGCTGAAAACAATTTTTTCTTTTTTGGTTGTATAATGAAGTCATTGTGCAACGCAAATGCGTGTCGAAATAACCTCTATTTCGATACGCATTTTTTATTATTTGGAGATTGGTACAATCGAACTGTCAAATGAAAGTCAGAAGAGTTAGGCCCATCAGTTTACTTCTGAGCGATTTGGATTTGGTGATTTTAGCAGTGAAAAACTCAATGTTTCAATTGGTAAATTTCGATTCAGAGTGTAATTTGATTTAAATTGACCAATAAAAACTATAACATCATCGAATTTTTTACCGCTAGTATTGCAATAATCAAAATCGCTCAACTGTAAACTGGGCATTACGCTTGTGCGTCAGATATTGATTATTTCCATGTCATCATTGTTACCAATCGAAGATGTTTCTGTTATTTATCGATATTGAATCCATTTTTTTCGTCAAATCAATTCAAAATAGAAAAAATTGCATATGACACACGTTTTATAAGACACTTTGTCGCACTTGTTCACTTGGAGCATTCCTCGCTTCGCTTGTTGTACTCCAAACAACGCGTGCGACAAAATAGCGTCTTATAAAACTTGTATCATATTTTTCAAAACTTGTATCGTATTTTTCAAAAAAATTATCGTTTTAAACTTAGATCTTTCAACTTGCCACTGTCAGCTGTTTTTTCTGCAAAAATCGGTTGAAAACAAGTGAATGTAAGTTTGTGTGGTGTTTTATTTCAAAAAATTAATTTGTGTGTGTTTTCTATAGCAGAAATTTGTGATCGTGGCAAATGGTGTATTTCCGAAACAGAAGGGGTCTATATTTCCAAAAGTTGAGAATGCCGCGTCTTTTCAACTCGTCGAAGGGCGGTTAACGAAAATTTACCTAATTTTCTTCAGTGGGTATAAACTAAGCGTGGAGTAAATATACAACTCAACTTAAGTGATTAAAACAGTATCAACTATCGTATATTCGATATGTCAATACTTTTCTTCTCAATTTTGAATACGTTCTTTCTACTTTGGGATATCACACATTTTTCATAGCCACATCACTGACACTGTTTCCTAATATTATCTGATCAATGAATCAATGATATCGAATAATTCTGTGTTTGAAACAGAAGCTTCGCTGTGCTGAAAGGAGCGCGTAATTCAAAATGTGAATAAAAAAGTTGGGTTATGCTCAGTATGACACTTCAAGTTCATAATAGATGTAACCAAGGTGGATATAGGATGGCGAAACAGAGAAGCACTAGAATAAACTGTAGACCTTTGCCTACTTGATTTCATACCGTAGTAATATTTCCTGAAGTTATCAGAGATGGCGACATACCTTGTGTCGGTAAAACAGAAACTGTGCATTTGTCATACTTTTATCAGTTTCATGTGTTCTAGATGAAAAATGATTGAGAAAAGTCAAAATATCAATATTTATTCCAAATTTATCGAAAATATATTGTTTTAATGTCGTTTCAAGTCACGTCTGTCAGATGTGAACCACAGAAATACGTAAGCAACAGAAATCTTCTTCGATAATCGATCTTACCGCCATCTTCTTTCAAGTCGTGGAAATATTAGTACCTTCTCAAACGGTCTACAAGTTTTTCGCAGAAACAATTGAAGAGCTGTTTCACTATCCTATATCCACCTTGGATGTAACAGATTTTTCTCAGTGAACAGTATACCGTCTACTAGGGTGTCTATTCAGATCGACAATGGTTTTGATATTCACAGAAAAATCTGGCCACCTCAGCACCTTTCACCACCACTGTATACTTTTGATTCGCCGAAATGAAGCATGAAAACTGTATGATTGGTGCATACGTGTCGAAAATATCGCGGCTATCGGATGCTCCCGGAATATATATTGATGTTCGATGCCTCTTTGAATAATTCTGCAGACGGAAGACCTATGAATATTGCATGATGTGGGAGTCGGATGTATTGTGCTTCTGTTGTATTGAGATTGATGGCTGAACTCCCGAACATTTGAATATATTTGGAAAAAAGAGGTGAAGGGATTTCGTTAGATAGCAATAACAAAGCTCAGTTCATTAATGGACAGTAGCTATAACTATTCAGATCTATTGAGTATGCCCTCGTAAAAGATTAGAGATCTTTCTTGACCCCCGTATTAACTATACAGTATAATATACAGGGCTATTCAAATTCTAGTCTATGCATGGGGATTTCGATAACGGTAAGATATAGAGGGTTGGTTAAATGGGGGCAAAGTAGCGTATTTCAGAGGTTAATTATATGGATGAAAAAAATCTGACCTAGCTTCTTCAGTTCTGGAGTTATACAGGAAAAATCGAAAATTTCGAAATACTGACGTAGTATTTTTATCTGAATTACAAAGTGTTTTGGAAATATTGAACTATTACCAGTAAAATTTCAAATTTTTTTAATTCCAGCTGTAATTAAAAAATATATATCATGGAATAAGGTATAAAATGCATAGGATTTGGAATAAAATCAACATTATTCGACGAAGATTGTCTTCTTCAAGAATTCATCCACATTTCAGTACACGCAACCCATGATCAAAACACTCTGTAATTCAGATGAAAATACTACGTCAATATGAAACATGACTCTTGCCATTCAAAAAAATGCAATAAAAAATACAGGTCCGTATTTGAAAACTAAAAGTTGAGGGTGGCCCAATTTATACGATACCCTGTATATAATTTTAATTTAGATATTTGGAAAGGCTACAAAAAGTTACAATGACAAAGTGGCAAAATTTAAAAAAAATCTAAAATAAAAAGATATAGGCAAAAGAAGAATTTCGAAATATTCGATTTTTCCTGTGTAACTCCAGAACTGAAGAAGCTAGGTCAGATTTCTTTCATCCATATAATTGACCTCTGAAATACGCTACTTTGCCCCCATTTAACCAACCCTCTATCTTTAACCGTTATCGAAATCCCCATGCATAGACTCGAATTTGAATAGCCCTGTATAATAGATACGAGGTCGGTTGAATTGGGGCAAAGTTACGCACTTTCATATGCTGAAGAATTATGTGAAAAAAACACTTATTTATCATTAATACTGAAATTTGTGATTTTTGTTTTTATTTTTCAAACGAAAACCAAAAGAACGGGATGTTTCTAACTAGGATGTTTTAGAGGCACTTTGTTGCAAGAAATTTAAATTTATCAGACATACAACAATCGACTTTGGTCTAACATGATAGGAAAGCTATTTTTTTTTCTGCCAAACGAAACAAAATTATCACAATCATACATCAAAAAGTTATAAAAGAAGCTTGATTACTCCACCATTCACTTCTAGACATAATTTTATTAGTTCTTCTTCTCAGCTCGGCATAATCATTGATGGGTACAATTTTAAGAAATCTTTCTTCATTCCCCATAAACTAAAATCCAGTACTCTTTCTTCTGAGATCTGATTCTTAGAATTGTAGGTACCCATCGATTGAGCTATTCAGAACTTGGGATAAAGAATTGTGTTTAGAAACGAATGGTACACTATTTTGTTTTGTGAAGAAAAAAACTTTCATACCTTTAAATGACGTTCCTAATTCAAAATAACCCTAGTTTTTATGTAAGTGGAATATCAGTTTGTTAAACAAAATTATTGGCATTATTTCCAAAGCACTCTTAACAAAAACGATATTTTGCCAATTTTGACCAGCATATATCGATTATATCGTGTGATACGTCATTGTAATCAGGAAAAAAACAGACTTCAAAAATGTAAGAATCCAATATGCGCCCATAAGAAAAACAAAAGTTGGGTTTTTTATCTTTGAGATCAAGAACGCCTTGGAAAATACGATGACAGATTTAGATTCCTTGCAGAAAAGTACCTCAGGAACGTCCTAGTTGAAAACGTCTTGCTCTCTTCGTTTTCGCTTGAAAAAATTCACGTTTTTTTTTTCAATAATTCAAAAAGGAAAAATGATGTATTCAACTTTCTTCCACATAATTGTTTAGCATGAATCGATCTCGAATCTCTTATAATGACTGAGATCCCAATAGTAGAGCACCCTGTATATTGCTAGTATATATATTGAGATCTCCCAGCTAAGCTATGCAAGAGTTCTTTGTTGTCGTAAAAAACCTGCCTTGTGACAAGTTCAAAATTTCGTGCAAAATCCACTCATAACTTAATTTTTTCTACTGTGGAAATGAATCAGTTGGATAAAATCGCTGAACAATCCGTTATAAATCGTCATAAATCATCAACCCTCGTTCGAAGTGCCGACTACTACAATTTTTGCTTCATCAGTACCTTCTCAAGCACCGTCTTATCGTTCTAATTAAGTTGATGGGTTTTCGGATTAACGGTTTTCTGATACGGAAAGCATACCGCCATAAATAAAACATAAGGATTTAGTGCGAGTCTTTGCAGCATTTCATGTTATTTTTCTGTAGTTCTCTCTGGAAGATGCAGAAACAGTTATATTTTTCCATCGATATACGAGGTGCAATCAACATCGGGCCAGACTGATTCATCTTTGCTGAGTAGCAAGAAAAAAGTAATTTGATTTACTAGGCAGAAGAGTTAAATATTTAATGCCGCGGCTAGTGGAAAGTATTTCTGCTGTGTGAAACATTTTTTCTTAATTTCTTCCAATTTCACTGTACATTCATTCATTTTGTGTTTGCATTTTTTAAATGTATGTAAAGAGAGCATTGTAAGTTTTTAACTAAAATTAACTATTTTTTGCAAAATATCAGTTTTTTTACTGTGACGACAGGAAGGCATATTTTTGATCTTTTCTTCCCAATAAAGTATTTTGACGAGAAAATATGACACAAAAAAATGTTTCATACAGGGTGTTCCAGAGAGAGGAGCACAACATGGAATTGTTTTTTCAAGGAATATTTCAAAACCCTGTAGTTATGGATTCATTTCATAACAAAGTAATACAACTGACAAATGTGTGTCTCTATAGGTTGCAAAATATACAAGGTGTATTATTTGTCGGAGGGTATTCTATTTCAAAAGAGTACAAAATTCAATCATTTTCTCTGTGTACAATAATTATAAGAAGGTCTTATGAGGTATGAGTTCTGCATCCGATCCTATGACAAGTTTTCGAGATACAGGGCGTTCAAATGGAGAATTTCTGATTTTATCAGTTTTTTTATTGGAATGTTGGATTGACTTTATGTTAAGTTTTGGCTAGATTTTCATCGACAGGTACATTTGAAATATTCATTGTTACAGGGTGATTCACTATTAAATAACAAAAGATTTTTGCAAAAACATTCTACAGTTGCAGATAAATTATATCATAAAATTAGGTATAACTCAGATACTGGGGAATTACCAGTTTGGCTCACCCTGAATGATAAGTTATAATAGCGAAATCTCTTTGATTTATTATGATATAATTCCTCTGCAACTGGTAGAATGTGTCTGCAAAAATCAATTGTGATTTATTTTTGCATCACCCTGTTACAATGAATATTCTAACCACCTTTTGTTGAAAATTTAGCCAAAACTCATGTTGAACTTGTATACGCAACGTAAAGTCGATCCAGTAATCCAATTTAAAAAAAAAACTGATAAAAGTTTAAAAAAATCCAACCAGTCGCCACTTTAAATAAGAAAAGTTTGCTGGCTGATATGGTAGACTTTTCAAGTGTTTATCTGATGAAAAAGCAAAAATCAAGAATAATGTTTTAATTATCTATTAAACATCTTCGATTGTCTAGACGTTTTTTTGAAGAAGACCAAAATTATGCAGCCTTTATTCAAAGACGATAGCACCAGGAAAGTTACTTACAATGATTCTGCTGATATTGAACCGTCGCGTCTGTTTGGTCGACTGCTTCATTCCATCGTTATTCGCGAAGTTTGTTTGCAACTTTTCGAGAGACTTACAATCGCATAAAAATTAACGCCCCTGTCTGTGTCTCCACCCCGGAACTGCCTTCGCAGTTTGCCAAACTCTTTATTGTGGAGAACATTCGAAAGTAATTAAGAGCTTGAATAAAACATCTTCACATCTTTTATTTTCACCTATAAACGTTATACAACTTCACCGGTTCTGGAAATTCGAGATGTTTTTCATCAGCTATAATGACTTCGAGGAGCAGATAATGATTGTTCCGTTTCCATTGTTAAATTATAGTTGAAAAACACATTTAATCAAATCAAATTATATATCAATATTATTAATTCATTCAAAGTCCCATCCGGGTGTAGAATTTGTGCATGAAGAATACAGTTTTGTTAATGCAAATATAAAATATAAGAGTTTATACGTACTCATAAAATGGCAAATCAAAAAAAATACCTCAAAATACAATACCAAAGATAAAATATTCAACTTAGCAAAAGGGGGTCTCACATAAAAAAATTTCTACATTCGAGAAAATATATTCTTCTACGACCATATAGCCTTCGAAGCTTTCAAATCTCATCCACACAAAATTGTCTTTTTCCGAGGAATGTCATCAAGTGACAGCATTTACGCTTGTGAGCGGAAATATTGAAAATACGCTCTCCTTCATCATAGATATATTGTTAAAAATTCTCTTGCATGATTGAAAATAGTGACTGTGAATTACCTAAGGAACCTCTTCATGTAGCAGAAATAGCAAAAAATTTAACATCGAACCTCCTACTAGAGAAATAGAGGAAAAGTATAAATTATGATATGATAGATTCATGACATAGTGCCATAAAATGCCTAAATGTTAAATATATCAGTTCATTGAATATAAAGCAAAAATAATATTTACTGAAAAAGGTAGTTCGAGAAGCAATATGGCATCCGTCATCAGAGATCAACTGGTGACCTGCTCTATCTATTGAAAAATATGGAGAAACTCTAATTGTGGCATTAGACATTTCCAAGGCATTTGAGCGAGTTTGACACCAAGGACTCCTCGCCAAGATTCCATCTTATATGGTTTGTCCCCTCAATTGTATTCTCTGCTTGCTAGTTTTCTCTCAAACAGGTCTCTCCATGTAGTGGTCGATGGAAATTCATCTGATACTCTACTCATAAATGCTGGTGTTCCACAGGGATCAATTTTAGCACCAACCTACTTCACATCAACGATTTGTTGGGAGCAACTACATGTTCTATACACAGCTTTGCGGATGATAGTACCCTCCATATCGCTTTCTCTTCCAGAGCTCCTATATCGGCCCGCCAAACCAGACATGAACGAGGAAGAAATGTTAACAACATAAATATGGACTTGGCAACAATTGTCGTGTGGGGATCTAATAACTTGGTAGAATTCAATGCAAACAAAACACAAGCATGTCTTTTCTCTAGAAAAGCCGATCTCACTGTCTCCAACATAATTCAGTCAGGAGTAACCATACCATTGAAATCATCCATTTAGATGCTTTGCGTTACTATCAGCAATAACCTTTCTTGGGAAAATCACGTAAGGTCCAAAAGTGCATCCGAGAACTTGGTTTTCTGTTTCGAGCCAAGAGCTACTTCACTCCCAGTCAGCTGCTTATTATCTATAAGGCACAGATCCGACCTGTCTTGGAATACTATTTCCATATTTGGAGTGCGGCACCTAAACATATCCTGAAACTATTGGATTCTGTCCAAAAAAGGGCAATTTGTCTCGTCGGTGATACCTCGCTTACAAACTTGCTCTCTTCTCTGGAACACCGTAGAAAAGTTGTCGATTTATCTCTATTTTCTAAATATTTTCATGGGCAATGCTCTTCTGAAATATCAACAATCATTCCTCCATTAGCAGTCTCTTCGAAATCAACCCGTCAAGTACAGTCTTCACACCCCTACGTGGTCACTTTAGAGACCTGCAGAACGTCCCTTTCCAAAGACTCATCCATCCAACGAACATCGAGACTTTGGAACTCATTGCTGGGATGTGTTCCCCGAGACATACCATCTCCAGAAATTTAAGAAGAACACCAACTCCTACCTTCTTTCCCTTGGTTCTCACGATGTTCTCTGCACATTACAGGATATTCCTTTTCGTGAGAACCAGAACATAGAAAAAAAAGTAGTGGTAATGAAGTATCGACTTTTCTTGTCTGTAGAAAAAATCTTGCGTGTATTCCGAACCGTGATATAAATAGTTACACAAATAGCTATATGTTGGAAGGACACACTATACGATTCCAGAATAAAAATACCATTGTTTGAATAAAGAATAAGGTTGAAGGTGTTTACTTGGTTCTACAACTTCATAACCAGTTTGTAATGGTACCACCAGATGGAAACACTTACTGCTTGTATCTGAGCGTAGCTCAAGAGAAGTCAAATACTATGTAATTGAAAAATGATTCATTATGACAAAGAAAGAAGTACCTCTAGTAGAGCTGTAGTAATCATTCTCGTTGTACCCACCAAGGCATAAAAAAATATTCCACACGAAGAAAGTTGTTTCTTGGTTCAAGATACTGTATGCATTCCCTAAAAATAACCACTGTATTTATCACTGTATTGATATTGCAAGCAATCCATAGCTAGGTTGCAGAATATTTGGATATATAAACAAGTCATATTCTTCAATAAAAATTAATAGATTCTTTCGAAGTAAATCTTTTTATGTGTTCAGGAGCGTCCGAAATATTTTTCATAGTTCTGAATCAAGACCGAATACTGTGCATGAATTCTCCTATATAGGATATTGCCATAGATAGAGCATACAGTTTTAATCTCAACGTAGTTTTCCTGAGTTTTCCCTCGTTTGGTCACAAAAAATGTTGGTACATGAAATCAGCCATTAAGTAATGAACAACAAATGATATAATTGAAGTATTCCACCATGATACTCTCATCTCGAGCCTCGAAAAATTCTTATCGTCTACCTCACATCCTCTCCGAATGTCAAGGTGAAAAGTACTTCGTTCCGAATAATCCCAATCACTTCATCGGCCGACAAAAAACCGCGATCCGGCCTCTGAGACAAATCGTCAATAGACGCCAATACAAAACACATCCTCGCCCATTATACCGTGAAATTTCGAGACGGGCCTAAAAGGTTACGAATTCCGATTACAATGACCCACTCGTATAAAACGCGAAACGCTCCTCCAAGCCGTTTCAGTAGTCGATTTTCCGCGAGATGTGTAGCGTTATCTTGATGGGAAAATTCGCGTTTTTCTTCGCTGTGTTGACTTGGGTGGGTGCCAACCCCATCCTGATCAGATCGGGGGTGGTGAAGACTGAGGGGCGGAAGCAGGACGCCAATGCGTTCGATGTTTCGCACCACAAAGGTGAGAAGGAGAGAGAGAGATAGTATATCTACTTTATTGTCCGAAAAAATAGAGTATATTATACACCTAGGACTAAAGTGGTATTTTAAATCCACAGCCAAAAAGTTTGTCGAGGGATTTGAAAACACTTTAGTCCTGAGGTGTATATACCATTTCATGCACTGCAATAATGATAGTTTACCTCTTTTTCACTCAGCTAATTGTAAGGGGGTAAACATTGATATTAATATCGTTGACAAAGTGATATATCTTGAAAGTAGGTATTGCACTAAAATAAAAAATAAATTCAAATTCGACGCTCATCATTGGGATCTCGAGAACTGTTAACAGATACGAAGAACTTTAAATTGGGGCAAAGCTGCGGAATTTCATGTTAATTATCATGGTGAAAAAGCCCGCAATGGCTCTTAGTTTTCGAAATATTAGTAAAAAAACGAATTTTTGAATTATCTTTTTATATTTTATTCTTGCTTTATTACTGAAAGCTATTTTGATAAGAACGTATGGTTCGTGGGGTCCATGGATGGACAAACTTGATTTGTAGTGGCTGGGTATTTGTGAGAGTACTGCCGAAAGCCCACTAACGACATCTGGCGGAAATAATTATAGTTAGACAATGGATGATATCGATTATTTACTTCGTATAGTTATTTGAATGTTGAATGTGAATCTGTGCTTTTAGTCATTGCTTCTACGGGGTGCCCGTTTTTCAAACTCCAACATGGGGATCTCAGTTATTATAAGATATACAAGGTCGGTTGAATTGAGGCAAAGTTGCAGATATTATGCTGAACAATAATCTGAGAGAGAATTTATTGCATCATTTTTCGATTTTGAATTTTTTCTTTGAGTGAGGACCAAAAGAACTATATCTGTTCCAGTCGTATTTCAGAAAGCGTCAAAAAAAATTAGAGATGGGATAGAAGAAAAATATGAATTCGCTAAGGAGTTCACTTTCTATTGGAAACTTTTTGTAGTTCGTTTCGAATAAATATTGAAATTCTAGACAGGTGGTTTTAATGGTTCTGATTTTTCATTATCATCATGGGGCGAATGTGAACAGAAGTATGACTTGAACTGGTGCGAATTAGTTCCAAAATATATATTTGTTCGATATCACCCCAACAATTCAAATGTAGAATCATTACGTATACATTTACCAACCAGACTATCGTTTACCATTACCTCAAAATTATAGAGAAAATCCAGGGAATTGTAAACAAATAATATCTTTCTCATTATTCATTCATTTAAGTTCACTAATTGAATTCATTTAGAATATACCTGAGATTATCTCCTATCCCAAAATGAATAATCTATATTTATTACTTTTCAAGATACGACTGGAGAAATCTCACTTTATCAAAACCGTTTACAGTAGCTCCGGTTAGCCCTAATTTTTTTTCTGGTGTCATTATTTACCGCCTCTTTAATTTTACCGCCGGGTGCAGTTAGTACCACTGCACCCCCATCCCCCTAAATCCGGCACTGCTTTGAGTTGAATAAACTTATGACTCAATTCGATCAACTTTTGTTTCATTACAAACCTTGAGACTTTACATACCGGGTGTAACAGGATCATGGTACAACCCTTGTATCTCCGTTAGTTTCAGAGGTAATTTATTGAAATTTGAACATAATAATATGAACATAATAAGCGTCACTTTTTGACCCACGAATGATTTGTTTTTCACTTCCGGTTTCGCCAGAAGTGATACCAACTCTCGATTTTTCAATGGAACACTCTGTATATTATTGTATTTCTGATATCTGCAAGATTTTCGGAACTCAATGATGTCACATAAGTGACATTTTTAACGTAAAAATTTAAAAGTTCATTTTCTTATTTTCTTTTAGCTGTAATTTCCATTGTATTTATCGCACATTTTATCACCAGCTATGAATAAATTTCTTATTGGTAGTACTAATAAATGGTACCACGGTACCAATATGGTTCCTGTTGAAAAAAATGAGTTTTACCGCAAAATCGACTACGATGAACGTTATTTGCTCATAAAAATCGCAATTCAGTATTTTTGATGGTATTCAGATTTTTTTAGCATTAGACGATCAATTGGAATAAATGGGAACCATCATCATGGCACACTTGAAATGTTACTTATGTGGTATCATTGGATCCACAAAATTATGCAGATTTCAAAAATGTAATAATATACAGGGTGTTCTATTTAAAAATCGAGAGTTGGTATCACTTCCGGCGAAACCGGAAGTGGAAAAAAAATCATTTGTAAGTCAAAAAATGACGCTAATTATGTTCATAGCATGTCTCAAATTTCAATGAATTACCTCTCAAACTAACGGAGATACAGGGGGTGTACCATGATCCTGTTACACCCGGTATAGTGTGGGAGATTTCCATAAAATGAATTGAATAACATACTGCAGGCACTATTTTTCTTTATTCTAATAAAGTTTCTGAAACACCTGAAACGATCTCTACCTTCTTCCTATTCCTTAAATCACCTTAAGGAGATCGACCACAAACTTAAGGGGATATCGGCAAGTTGAAATTCATGGAGAAGTGAAAAAATGTCGCAAAGCTACATTCAGAGTTCATCAGAGAGTTTATTCAGAGTAAAAAGTGTACATAACATGGTATACAGTGATTTATCTTAAAGTTTCTAATTGGACCACAAAACTGCACCTAAGCATACTGAATGCTTGTGTTGTGCTTGCCTGCAATCCTCCAGAAACATTGAAATTGTACAGAAATTCATTGATGGTTATAGTTTTTTGATAAGTCCAAGACATTTATATACAATATATTAAGTATAATGAAGGCAAGATTAACTAATTGTTGAGTTAGATTCACTTAAGAATATGTGGGTACTGAGTAACACATCGACTAAATTAATATTTGATAGATTTTTGTTTGATTTTTTTGAACGAAAGGTTTTGTTTGTTTTTTATATTTATGGAGTCTTGTTATTGTCTTCATTTCAGGTGGTAGAATAATATAGAGTTTCGGCCCAAAGAAGAAAATGAATCTTTGCGTGTGACTCTTTTTGAACATTGGTATATATATTTCTAGTTTGTCTAGTGATCTGGTATTTTTTTTTTGAGTTCCATGGGATGACTGAAACGACTTACGTTGTGGAACATCCATTCCAGGCAAGTTGTATTAAATTATTTTGGAATAGCCCGCCCCATACCTTAATACAATAACCTAATATGGATTCAACCAAGGAATGGTAGATTACTCTTAGTGTTTTATAATTTAGAATATCTCTCAATTCATACATTTTTCGAGTCATTTGCCTAAGCCTGTTTGTCAATGATACCACATGTTTATCTATCATGACACCTAAATATTTGCAGTCATTACATTTTTCTATTTTCGGGCAATAGCATGTTGATCGATTTTTGCAATCATTTTCGTGTACAAGAATACTACTTTTTTCTGTCGGTTGATCACTTACTGTTAAAGAAAATGAGATGTACTTTGTTTTCTTTACATTCAAGCTCAGCAGGTTTTGGTCTAACTTGTCCTAGTTGGTCTAACTTGTCCTAGTTCATTATTAGCATTATTTATAACTTCGTCCCAGGTTTTTGCAAAAAAAATCAAAGTAGTGTCATCGGCATATGAGATTATGTGGCCTTTACAGTTTTCCAGATATCCGATACTATTTATGTAAACAAGGAACAGGATTGGTCCCAAAACTGTTCCCTGTGGTATACCAATTGTAATTTCTAATGGGTTGCTGTTATATTCTCCAAGTTTTACTCTCTGTGATCTCTTGTATAAATAGTTTTGTAGAATATTCTTAATGGGCCCTCTAATCCCATAATTATAAAGCTTCTTCAAAAGCAATTCGTGAGATATAGTATAGATAGCGAGACATTTGTCTGATTTATCCAAGGCGTTTACGGTTTCTTCTACAAAATCAAGAACTGCTTTTTCTGTATTTGAGTTATTCAAAAATCCATATTGTCTTTCAGTAATAACGTTATTTTTGTTTGAAAAGGTTATTGGTCTTTTTTTGATGCTGTGCTCAAAAATTTTTGCAAAATTGTCGATCACAGAGATTGGTCGATAATTTGCGATAAGTTTCCGTTCGCCAGATTTATAAACAGGAGTGATTAGACTTTTTTTCCACTCATGTGGAATTTCACCGCTTTCATAACAGATGTTTATGATATGAACCAGTGGATCTGCTAGATAGTTATGAAATTGTTTAATGAGTTTTGCTGAAATTTTGTCTGGACCTGGTGAACAATTGCATTTGAGCATGGCTATAATATTGATGATCTCATTTCTTGTTGTAGGCTCAAGAACCATTGTGGATGGTACTGTTGGGTCATTTGAGAGTCTTTGAGGATGTTCGAACAGGCTTTTATTTATATTGTTTTTCATCTTTAATCCTATTTCAACAAAATATTTATTAAATATGTTTGATTTTTGTTCATTGTCTGAAATAGTGATGTTATCGGTATCTGTTATTGGTATATTTGTTAAGGAATATTTACTAGGATTTCTGTTTAAAGTCTGATTGATTATTTGCCATGTTTTTCTGCTATCACCTTTTACTAACTCAAATTTATTTTTATAGTATTCATTTATTGTTTTTTTTTATTAAGTTATTTAGTTTATTTCTATAAATTTTATACTCCCTGTCATTTTCTGGTGATTGGCTGTGCATTAATCTTTTCTTAAGGATGTCTCTATGTCTAATGGATGTTATCAAGTCTTCTGTTATTCAAGGTTTGATTTTATATTCATTCTGTTTAATATTCCTAGTATAAGAAGACATTTCTATGTGCTTTTGAAAATCTCATTCACCGCCCAATCAATAATTTGTCCCCCCATCCAAAACTCGAACTTTCCTCAGGCATCGCCAACTTCGAGGGCGACGAGGGCTTCAACAAGGGCAACGAGAAGAAGTACGCCAGCTCCGCAGACTCCGGAAGATACGGCGAAGACGTAGGCAAGCGCAAAGACCACCTGGACGAGTCCAGCTACGACAGGGGATCGTTCCACCAGAACGGTGGCGGAGACGTATCCGATTTTGCGGACAAGAAGGCGCACAAAAAGGGCCACCACAAGTCGGGCTTCCAGAATTCCTACCACAAGGACGAGCAGGGCAGCAATTCCAGCTACTTCGATGACGGCAACGATGAGGGGGATGAATATGTTTATAAGACGCACAAGGGTGGGTTTTGATACAGCGGCGAAGCATGAGAATGTTGATTTGATGGTGGGCTGATATTTGGGCCATATTTTGGGTTACTGGAAGTTTCAACTTCTGATCTACAGGATGCTAGAGTTTTGAGAAAAAAATATTTTTTATGGTAACTTTGGTAAGAACCATAGATATTTTTGTGAAACATCATATAGTAGGTATACCCTTGGAATTTTTTCGAATTGCATTCATTTCCGAACGGATGGACCGATTTTTCCTGTCCAGTGCTCATTTCTCCTTTTTTCCATAGAATTCAGATTCGTTATATCGCAAATTCCAGAATCGTGGAACAATTTATTTTTATTTTCAAAATTTCCAAATCGCCATAAGTTTCCAACGGAAGGACCGATTTTTCACGTCGAGTGATCAGTTTCCTTCTTTCTCATCATAGAATAAAGATAATCTATAATTCCAAAATCTTAAAACCAATGTCTCTTTCCTTCAAAATGTTCGAATCACTATAACTTCCGAATTGATGGACCGATTTTTCTCGTCGTGTGCCCATTTTCCTTCTTCATCATAGAATTCAGATTTGTTATTGAAAAGTTCGAAATAGTAAAATCAATTTTGCATACTACATTTCACAAAAATATTAAGGGTCAAGCCAAAGTTATAAAAAAATATATATTTTTACTCAAAACTTCAGCACTCTCTAAATCATATAAGAAGACCTCATGGAAATAACAATAATTTCAACTATGATTTTTTCATTTGAAATTATTATACATATATGCAACGAATTGCCGTGGAAATCAGACTGGAATTTTTGTAATATAAAACCTCGTACTACTCTTGTTTTTACTGTTCAACAAGTTAAAATCATGAAACTTGATCCAAAATCGAATAATAAAGACTTTCAGATGGAAGAAAGTAATAGTCTTGTTTAGATAGATGAATATATATTATTCAACATTTTTGGATTAAGATATTGTTTAAGTTGCCTTAGCAAAAAAAAAAGAATTCTGGAAAGTTTGGTAGGTTCTGATAATTTCCACATGATCTGTCCAATTCAGACAATCATCGATAACAATCCCGAATAGCTTACAGAGGTTTCAAGCCGTGATTTGGTTGTCACTAGACATCATCAAATTTTGTGTTTTTTCTCTATTAAGTTGTAGATTGTTCGCAGAAAACCAAGCCTCTGCTTCGACTATTGAAATATCTGCTTGGTCGAGAAGAAGTGAAGCATTTCTATTTGAGCTAATAAAAGATGTATCATCTGCAAAAAGGTCAATTTGACATATCTTCAGAATATTTTATCACGATATCTCTCCTTGGGTTCGTTAATTCAAAAACTCAGTACAAAACTGAACAATTTGTTCCACTAAATACTCGATATACAATTCAATAAACACTTAGTTAAATCACTTCGATATCCGCTATACAAATCTTGATGTTAACAATACTGGCTTTCTTTCTAAAAACTGTCCGCGCCACTTCGGTCCTTTATATAGGTACAAAACATCCAGTCTAGTAAAATCTTGAATATTCAATGGAGTTCTAAAAAATACCGTTCATTTTCGAGAAACTGCGACGATTATGAGTCCATTTCTATGCTTGGCGTTACTATCAGCAATAACCTTTTTTGGGAAAATCACGTAAGGTCCATTGCTAAAAGTGCATCCCAAAAACTTGGATTTCTGTTTAGAGCCAAGTGCTATTTCACTCCCAGTCAGCTACTTATAATCTATAAGGCACAGATCCGACCTGTCCTGGATACTGTTTCCATATTTGGAGTGTGGCACGTAAACATATCCTGAAACTATTGGATTCTGTCCAAGAAAGGGCAATTCGTCTCGTCGGTGATGCCTCGCTTACAAACTCATTCACTTCTCTGGAACACCGTAGAAAAGTTGACGATTTATCTCTCTTTTATAGATATTTTCATGGGCGATGCTCTTCTGAAATATCAACAATCGTTCCTGCATTAGCAGTCTCTTCAAGATTAACCCGTCAAGTTCAGTCTTCACACCACTTCGTGGTCACTTTAGAGACCTGTGCAGAACGTCCCTTTCCAAAGACTCGTTCATCCAACGAACATCGAGACTTTGGAGACTAGGGAGGTGTTCAGGTGTTCAGAAGAACAACTCCTACCTTTCTTCCCTTGGTTCTCACGATGTTATCTGAACATTACAGGATATAACTTCTCGTGAGAACCAGAACACAAAAAAAATCCGCTATTTTTCTCTAATTAGGTACGTCGGCGGCCGATGTTATCGCGAGGTCATAAATCACAGCCAGTCGCACGCCGCCGATATAATGATTTCCGGTATTCTCGGAACGCAGCACAGTTCGTAACAATATTATAACATAGATCATTGAGGTAGGTCCTAGAACGGACCCTTGGGGGACTCCGTGTTGAATGTTCAGAATTATCATTCAAATGCACATATTTGCTGTCTGCTGTCTTCCATTCAGATAATTAAGATGTTATGGTTGTAGGTTCTTACGGGGACACGGAGAACGACAGTAGGAGAGGCGGCAACAGCGACGCCTCTCACATTTCCACAGAGGGCGCCAAGCGCGGTCAGTACGACAACGCCGGCAAGTACGAAAAAGACCTGGCCAACCGCCAAATGTTCAACAGAAACAGGTACCACAAATAACGCAACAAAAAGTTCGCAACCAACGGGAAAATCTGTGTTTGTGATTTTTCGGAGAAATAAAAATCGGGCTCGTCTTGAAACCTACTTAGCCCGATCAGATTATATTCAGTTATTTTCAGTTTCTTCAAAAAACTCATGTTCATGAATACGTCTGAAAAAATGGCAAACTCACAGATTTCAAACTTTCTCCGAATAAAATAAAAATTGCTCCCGATGTTTTTCCCAAAATAATTTTTGAAATATCACAATTGGCTTTACCATTAAGTTTCTTCGTCAGAAATGTATTTTTCCAAATTGTTTTTTTATGGCAAGAATTTGACTTTTTTTTTCAATTCTTGTTCGAAACTTGTGCATAGAAATGACTGATCAACTTTTCCTAATACTTCTCTTTATACAGTGACATTCAAAAAAGTACCTACGCAAAAAATTAGAAGAAAAAATGTGATTAACTCAGTCTCGTCTTGATACCTACTTAACCCCTATCAGATACTGACTTATTTTCAGTTTCTTCAGAAAACGCATTTTTCAAAATCAGTATGTTTTTTTTTTCGGAAAGAATAGTATATTATGATACAAGTTTTATAAGACGCTATTTTGTCGCACGCGTTGTTTGGAGTACAACAAGCGAAGCGAGGAATGCTCCAAGTGAACAAGTGCGACAAAGTGTCTTATAAAACGTGTGTCATATGCAATTTTTTCTATTTTGAATTGATTTGAAGAAAAAAATGGATTCAATATCGATAAATAACAGAAACATCTTCGATTGGTAACAATGATGACATTGAAATAATTAAAATCTGACGCACAAGCGTAAAGCCCAGTTTACAGTTAAGCGATTTTGATTATTGAAATGCCAGCGGTAAAACATGCAATGTTGTTATTGTTTTGATTGGTCGATTCAAATCAAATTACACTCTGAATTGGAATTTACCAATTAAAACATTGAGTTTTTCACTGCTAATATCACCAAATCCAAATCGCTCAGAAGTAAACTGGGCCTAACTCTTCAAACTTTTATTTGACAGTTCGATTGTACCAATCTCCGAAAAATAAAAAATGCGTATCGAAATAG
Organism: Chrysomela aeneicollis; assembly: GCA_029955515.1. NCBI lineage: Eukaryota > Metazoa > Arthropoda > Insecta > Coleoptera > Chrysomelidae > Chrysomela > Chrysomela aeneicollis. The sequence goes on along the minus strand of JARUHQ010000007.1, from coordinate 2,467,628 downwards.
AGGTTATTTCGATACGCATTTGCGTTGCACAATTACTTCATTATACAACCAAAATAGAAAAACTTATTTTTTCACATAACTCGAGTAGTGAAAGTGAAATTTCACTTAAATTTCACTCAATAATCTCATTGGTGATCGGAACTGACTTATTTTTTTGAGGATTTATCAATCTTGTGAACAACTTAGCCCGTATTCAGGTATATCGAGTGATATTCACATTTTTCAAAAAGCGTATTTATTTCAAAATTATTATATTTTTCGAAAAGTAAGTATCATTTGTACAGTGATTTATTGGCAGAGAGAATTAGAGTTTCTGCAAGTCATTTGAATGGAAATTAGACAGCTGTTATGTAAGGCATTTTTACAAAAAAGTGCATGCAGCAAAAACCCAGCGTTTTCGCACTAAATTCACTCTAGAATGAATTCAAGATGTACTTTGCAATGATCCCGCCAATTATTACATCAATAAGGTCACCCTAATAATTAAATTCAAAAAATTTAAAAAATCGATTATTGTGGAATTTCACGAAAACTTCAAATCTTTCTCACCTTCACATTGTTTTGAGCTCCAACAAAGATCTTGAAAAATGTCATCCAGATTAATTTTTTGAAAAATATAACTTTTGAGATTTTGCTAATTTTGAAAAATTAGTTTTTTGAGGAAACTGAAGATCACTCAGTATATCTGATAGAGTCTAAGTAGGTTTCGAGACGAGCCTAAGTTGATGTAAAATTTTTTTATAATTTTTTTTTTCGAATCACAAATAATTTTTTTCCATTTGTCACTGTACAATTTTTTTTTCGTGATTCCACAGGTACAACAACGACAGGGAGGAGGCCAACAGACGCAACGCCGCTAACGCGTACGGCCTAGGGGGCAGATACGCCGAGGACCGGTACGTGGGGCGGCCCTACAGGTCCCCCTACGAAGACCCCCACAGGTCCCCCTACGAGGACCCCTACAGGTCCCCCTACCCCTACGAGGAAGCCCCCCACCCCAGGAGGCGCATCACCGTGTACGAGGACCCCAGGTACGCGCAGGAGGCGCCACCTTACGGCTACGGGGATGACTACGTGGAGATCGACGTGCGGCCGCCCATTAGGGGTGGATACAGGGAGGGGAGACCGTCGTACGACTACTACTAGACGTCGGGGGGAGGTGGGGTTGAAAAGATCGTTGGGGAAGTTTCCGGAGTTCGGAGTTTTGTTCCACGTTGTAGTTTTGGGGGAATTCATCGAATGCGTTGTTTTTATTTCAAACGTGCAATAAAAGTATATGACACAACAAGTGTGGAAAGTGACATAAGTAGTTCACCTAAGGGGATATCATGACAAGATGGCCGCCATGGGGCACCCATGTCATATGTCAACTGTCATATGTCAACTGTCATATGTCAACTGTCATATGTCAACTGTCATATGTCAACTGTCATATGTCAACTGTCATATGTCAACTGTCATATGTCAACTGTCATATGTCAACTGTCAACTGTCATATGTCAACTGTCATATGTCTACTGTTTAGTGTTCCATGCCGCTGTGTCATCTGTCGAGTGTTCCATAGACTACCCGACCAATCAGAAGCCGTCATAGTCCCTTGGCCCCCTTAACCCCCCGCCATACCCCCTTGGCCCCCTTAGGCCTCCAATGTTCCCCCTTGACCCCCTAAGGCCTCCGCTGTATTGCCTTGGCCCCCTCATGCCTCCGCTGTACCCCCTTGACCCCCACCCAGGTCTTCGCATGTACCTCGACCCCCCTTTTCCCCCTTAGGCCCCCTTTATGTCTCCGATATGTATTATTACGTCAGAAACGCGTCATAGACTACTGACAATAAGAATTAATGAAATGAAATGAAAATCATAACTAAATGTGAGATGTTCATTTCGAAAATGGCTGAACCAAATTTAAATACCCAATATATTTTTGAAATCAAGAAATAAGTGCGTGAAATGACTGTTTTTTAATGTCACATGAGAGTGTTAATTTTTGGCAACAGTGCAAGCAAAACAGCTATCTACTTCTTATTTTTTCAGTCTGTAGGCTCCACCGAATTGAATCCAGAAACTTATATTCAACAAATATCCCCAAATGTCACCAAATCTAGGTGGTACGTCATAGTGTTGATTCCGCCACAAAAATTGTAAATTGCTGTATTATGCGAATTGAAATTATTTGGATAGTTTTGGTTGTCATTCCAGACAGCAGAAATATAAAATACTAGTTATTTGAACAATAATTTTATGACAATCCGTCCGAAGGAAACTTCCTCATTGTGAAAGTACAAAAAATTGGAATACTCATGAAATTTCATGCACGAAGTTAGTTTCATTGATATGTTCGTGAAGAAATAAAATTTCTGGAGAACTTTTACATGCTGTATCAACAACTTTTTCCAACCTGACAATTGAATTATGAATAAAATTGTGAGCGTAACAAGAGTAATTTGTAACAACATAATTTTGTCACTAAGTATATAATGATTTAAAATTGTTACCGTAACTTTAAATATTGTGGTATTCGCGATAGGTGCTAAGCGATACGCTACCTAGCGGTGACTCGTGAACCACTGAACTTTCTACAAACTCAACCTCCGTTCTGTTCGCTTCTGATGTGAAAGGTGTACTTCCAGCAGTTTTTCAAGAGATGTTCTGGTGAAATACATGTGAAATCATATCATTTTTCTCGTTTCAGTTATTGTTTGGTGGCAAAGACACAAATGTCAGTAATGTCACAATGACACAAATATCAAAAATATGAAAACAAAACAAAAACGATACCACTTCGAGAAGTTCGAGTTGTTACCATGAGATAGTGCTATCGCGAATAACAATGACCTCGAAAAAATGTCTGGAAATAATTCGAGCTCTTTTGATGTTGTAGGTGAAAATTTTAAACTATCACATATAATTTTAGATACTAATGTGCAACCACCATAATTTTAAGCCTTAAATATAAAAATATTTTTGGTGGATGCATTAATATCTATTTACTCTGAGAATTTAACTATCAACGAATTTCATATACAAATAATGTGCATTCACCATAATTTTAAGTATTGAATCTATAACCAATTTCAATTTTGGTGGATGTACTAATGTTCGTTTCCTCTGCGAATTTCTAAAAGTTCTCGCGTCATATGAATAATTATGAACTCGAACTCCTAGTAGTAGTAGCACAGATTAACAATAACAACCTTGGTTAATCTGTGGCAGTAAGCATCATTAATTCTCACCTGAGACTCGCAGTCCTTCTCTCGAGTTGCAAAATCTGCTCTGCGACTCCACCTTTTACTTCTGCAGGGACATTCTTGGACACTTTATACTCACAGTTTCAGCAAAACACTTGATTGTACCGTGAAATACAGAAATCAACCGTTAAAATTGCTAATTATGTGCAAATACCCGGTTTAATGCTTCGTGCATTGGAATATGAAGCTGGAAAGCTGCTGTTGTCGCGTACGCGATGGAAAACTTATTCACTCACTTTCCAACCATTACGTTACATTGATTTGGATTGTTTTTTTTTTTTTAATTTCGAAATGCCTACACAGTAAAAACCAAGTTCGAACCCACGCAAACCTACCGAACTCGGACATGTCTAATCTTCGAGATGTGTGCAAAAAACAGTTGAAAAGCGGTAGGTGCGCAAACGAGTCAAACGACTCAGCGCTGAGCACAGCCAACTACCTAACGTTTCGTTCGTATTTTTGCCAACTACCCACTATAATAATTTAATTGAGAGTGGTTTCATGAGTTGATGATGAATAGTCGATTAAATGCTTACTACCCTGTATACCCTGACTGCGTCGAATTAACGATGACTTCTCTCGGTCGTTACTTTACTACCATTCCATTCAGCCGGCAGAGTTGAGTCCATTTTTTCGATTTCATGCTTTGACGTTTGTTTGGTTGCCTAACATACCAGAATCGTTGACTTCAGAAAATTGAAGGGTAAGTGAGTAAGGGTACAGTGATAGAGTCACTGTAGGTAAGGGTAAGTATTTATTTACCCAAGCAACGCACATTTTAAAAGACCAATTTTGATTAACAAAAAGGTAATTTTGCACTTGTCATGCGATCTATATTTTGGTGAAGATTTGTGTTGGTACATACGTATTTTGACATGAAAAACACGAATTTCATATTATCGTGAACATATATCTAGTTTTCGAGATAATCGATGCCAAAGTTCGAAATTTCGCCTTCCTTTTCTGATACCTATCTTTCTTTTTGACATATATTGAAGAGAGAAAATACATATCGCTGGCCCGTATTGCTATAAGGCAGCTATGAATCCACCTTTATTCGCTCAAGATTCGCACAGAGGTTTTCAAATTGGCCGTCGTTTGTGTAGCCTAGTTGGTGAAATAATAGAAAAATTACGAAAAAATTACATATTTATGTTTTTTTAGACAAAAATTATAATTAACCATAGTAAATGCATGTAAGTGATACAATACTTACCCAAAACTTGCCATACAAAGAAGGCGAAATTTCGAACTTTGGCATCGATTATCTCGAAAACTAGAGATATGTTCACGATGTTATGAAATTCGTGTTTCGAAGAGATGAATTTTAGGATGTTTATGGGAAAACATCTTACCTATTTTGACCTCAGGAATACGCATTTGAATTATTTGAATTGAATTGTAAACACCCTGTATCGAAATGCTCTGAGCTAAACTTAGGCAATATTTATGAGGGCACCGAATTTCTGGCGAAAAGTACATTAAATTGTGTGTGTTGACATGAAATTGAACCAAGATTACAAATAAAACTTTATTAGAAAAAGAAAATAAATTTATAAATATCATCGAATTCACTGAGCTTCTAAAAACTAATACTTACATTACACAATAATTGTGAACTATGACAAAATCCATTCATAAAATACAGATTAGAAAATATTTCGTCTTAAGTGGTAAAATCTAAAAACTGGGAGTTTTTGGGACCAATTACATTGAAAAGCAGTACATATTTTCCGTTTTTGATACACTGATAACACCCACAGTTTTACATACAATACTATTAAAAATATATGGATTATAAGCAGATTACAGAGGTTCTGGTGCATTGTGAATAATGGAAATGCATAGTGTTTTCACCATAGAAGAAAATGCAAAATCACTAGTCTCAGGTATGAGTTTCAAAAAATGTAGCAAAAAGCTGAAATACTTTCGCATAGGATTTCTGACAGATATAATGAAAAAAATAATATTGAATTTTGATATTCTTCAATCGCAATGTTAAACAAAGAACATCTCATCTAATCTATGAGTAGTCGAGCAACGAAAATTTGAAAAAATTGTATATAGATTTTTTTCTCATCGAAAATACTACATCCACGTGGCCCCCTAAATAAATGGCATCAAAAAAGATATTTAAAGATACTCGTATTTTTTGGAAAATTGAAAATACCAATCACATAAATCTAATACATCAGCTAGTATGTATATTGAAATTCCTATCACAAGTTTAAATAAATTAGTCTCAAAAGTCAAAATAACGTTGGTTGTCCCTTATTTCACTGGGTTTCAGTAGATTAAGATAAAAAAATATTATGCTGCGAAGATAAAATTTCAGTCTTAAAAATTATATGAAAAAAATGGATAAGTACTTTCTGGATGTATTAATAAATTAATCCAGTATATATCGCCTACATCTAAGAGTAAATTATATACAAAATATAGTAATATCATTATCGAATCTCTTGCTTAAAAATCTCATTACGGCAATTGTCAAATACCTAATAGGTCAATTTAATTGGGCAAAGTTTTGATAATCACAAAAAAAATTAATCAAATAAAAATGAATATTGAATTATCGATAAATAATTTTATGATTTACCCTTCTTTCTTCTTCAGATAATGTTATATCAAATAAATCAACTTGTTCCTAGTCAAGACTGATGAAGTTAATGTTGGATTCAGTTGTGGAGTTATGTAAAATTCACATCTTTGGCAAAAATGTCTCACCAGAATAGTCATTTTGCGTCATATAATTCAAATAATTCTAGTAATAAAAAATATATGGGGGAGTCAAATTCAGTTCACTCCAATCGATTGAAAAACATGATTTATGAGGGTGTTTCCATTCCAAATGGGTCACACTGTAGGTAAAATTAGTAGTTATTATTCGTTATTCAAAATGTAAATCTATACAAAAGTGAGAATTAAAATGTTAATTTTTCCGATAACTAGCAATGTGATGATCAGATCCTAATGAATCAGTTCGAAATTATTAGTCTTTTTTTTCATACAGATTTAATATCGTTGTGGCCAGCAAGTTCCAACACAGAAATTCGCAAATATCTGCTATGGAAAAGTATTTCGTCAGCACCTATATGAAATCTCACGTTGAATGTATAAAAATTAATATAATTTTTATGTAATTGCAAAGTGCAACAAATTCAGTCTGTTGCAAATGAAGATAGAATATCAATGAATAATAAATAAAATAATAAATGAGTAATTAATTGAAATCATGCAATCTCGATGATTAATATTTTTCTTAAGAAACCATGGTGGCTGCGAATTTTTAAATTATTTGACATATTTTATAATGAAGAAGTTTCTATACACGATATAATTGTATGTTTGTAGTAACGACATCTATTCCAATATTAATAGTTTGAAATACTAAGCCGAGATCATAAAAAATGAGGAATTGCAAAATGCGCAGCTCCTCCACAAAAAATTCGAGAAAACCAGTCTTTGAGCGAGATCAACTTAATAAACGTCAAGTTTCAGTCTCCAATTTTCCATTGAACGAGATTCGAAAAAGAATTCAAACGCAGCAGCAAGACAAACAAGAAAAACCTCAGACCAATAAAAACATAGACTGGTATTCTCCATCCTTTTCATGATGCCAACACGACTGTCAAACCTTCTTGTTTCCACGATAAGAATCTATCGTTCGGGCGTTGTCGGACCAACTCGCCATAGTCGTGTTTCAAGCGGATTTCTCATATTATGATGATTCATGACGTGGTCATTCGTGTTGTGTTATCGTTCTGAAAGCGTTGGCGACATTTCGAATTGTGTGATTCAAGTATTAATCCACTTCACTTTACTCAAAATGCTTTTCTACATACTCAAATAGCTATTGATTTGTGGTTTGAGGCAGGTTCCTGGGATAAAAATTGATTCGAGTGTCAATAGTGTGATATTTATTCTCTTTTTTATACCTTTTCTTTTCGAAATGTTTTAAAATGAGATCCGAAATAGCTTGATCTACCTGATGAAGTCAAAAAATTATAAAAAAAAATCAAATGAGAAGTCATGAGCGAGAGTACGGCTCCTTGCCCACTCCTAATCGAAATTGTATTGCATAGATTTATTTCCAGGGGAATACAAATGAACAATAATTATGAATATAAAATGTTGCGAAGAATCAATTTGTGTTTTATTTCTGTGGTTTGATCCGTTTAAATCTCAATGGCTTAGTACGTTAAACACCCCTGGACCTACCAAACAATTAACCCAGATACCGTATCTAGCATAGTTAGCATATATGATCTAAGGTTTAAGTACCCCCCTCTATAAATTTCATTCCGCACGACTATCGACAAGAAGGTTCAACATTACCGCCCGCTTTTCCCGATACAAAGAGAGATAATCAGATCTTGCTTCCAAACAATGTAACGCATCAAGGACAGAAAGGGCCAGCCCATGTATCTCACCGGTGCGAGTGAAAACCTAGCCAAAAAAAAAACTTAATCCAAGGTGGCGTACATAGGAACGACGCCCTTGAGCATCCAGAAGGCGCAGTGCGAGTACGTCGCATTGGGCACCACCTGCTGATCCACCAGCAGCACCTTTTGGCCCGCCTCGCCGACCGCCTTGCCGAAGACGAAGTCGTAGAACATCGCCTGCATCGTCGACACGAAACGCTTATCCTCTTCACTGACGGCGTCGTAGTTGCCAAGGATGGCGTCCATGTCGGCGTCCGGTCCTGCCCCGGGGTGCGTGACCACGTAGAAGGGCACCTGGGAGGGTAGAAGAGAGTTGGGTTTTGGTTTATTTTTTGAACGCGTCAACTCAAACAATTGAAAATTGGGTTAAGGTGGGAGTCGCAACGGACAATTTTGAACCGTTATCAGCGGCTCGCTTTGTCATGTTCAGTGAACGAATGGTTGGAGTCAAGGTGGATATAGGATGGTGAAACAGCTTCCTATTAACAAGCACTAGAATAAACTGTAGACCTTTGCCTACTTGATTTCATACCGTAGTAATATTTCCTGAAATTAACAGAGATGGCGACATACCTTGTGTCGGTAAAACAGAAACTGTGCTTCTGTCATCTTTTTATCAGTTTCATCTGTTCTAGATGAAAAATGACTGAGAAGAGTCAAGATATCGATAACTATTCCAGATTCACTGAAAATATTGTGTTTTGATGTCATTTCAACACATGTCTGTCAGATGCGAACCACAGAAATACGTAAGCAACAGAAATCTTCTTCGATAATCGATCTTACCGCCATCTTCTTTCAAGTCGTGGAAATATTAGTACGTTCTCAAACGGTCTACAAGTTTTTCACAGAAACAATTGAAGAGCTGTTTCACCATCCTATATCCACCTTGGTTGGAGTAAATGAAATGATTTTTGCTACAGAGATGGATGAAGGATCAATACATGCCGTTCCAAAAATGTATGAATATTTTGAAAAAAAAATCTCAAAACTGATCAATTTTGAGGTTATTCGAGTGGTCGAAAATTATGTTCTAGAAATATATTTGATGATTATGAATTAGCTAATGGTATCACTCAGAGTATAAAGAATGCATCAAAACAGAAAAGTTTGAGAAAAACGATCTATTTTTCATAATCATATAGTCATTGTAAATCATACCAGGCGTTGCCAGATCTTCAACTCCATTGATATTTTCATAACATGTTCAATTTCGGGTTATGTGTGTACGATTCAATTTCGTCTTATTATATCTGAATGTCGTCAACACGTCAATACAATGCGATCTAACGATTATTAAATGATGAAAATGCAAGATGCCGGATAGGTTTTGTGATTTTTTAAAATATTTTATTTCGAAATTTGTATATAGGTTTTTTTGGTTCGGAAATGATGATTTCTTTTGTCAAAAATCAATATGACGGAAAAGTTCTCGGATTCGAATCTGGGAGTTTTGTGATATGCAAATCATGTTTTTACTCATGGACGTATAAACACAGATGGACACAGCACGCCTATACCTTCATCGCACATTGTTTTGAAGGCTTAGAGTTCGTAGGCAGTCGGGTTGAAGGGAAGAGAGTTGGAAACGATAGACTGTGATTGTTCCCTCCGCTACAGTGGCGTACGTGATTAACGTATCGAGGTTTTATTTCGTTGTCAATAAAATTCAATGGACGATTCAAAACTAAATACACATTCAAATATGAGCTAATCATTGAATTAGTAGCTATAGGTATATAGAATGAATAAAAATAAATAATATCAGTTATTTTGACAACCCTTATAATCTATCGAACATCTAACGGCAGATTTATCCTAAGTTGAATAAGTAACATGATATCAAACCCCTGTGATAACTTTATTGTTCTTTATAGGTAACTCAAAGTTAAAGATAATATGATGTAATAAAACAAAGTTTTATATTAAGGTTGCTTTATTAATTTTGTAGATACAGTGACTGACATAGAATTGCGATTTCTGAAACAGGTCCTCAATGTGACTATTGTTTTCTGAACAGAATAGTCTTCGTAAAACAATCTGACAGTTGATGAATCTAATTTATTCATCGTTTCGTGGTGTATTCTTATTTTGAAATATTTATGAAGGATTAGTTCAAAAAATTGTACAGGGTGGCCATCAATATTATCTCCATCATGCATCATAGAAAGTGGTCACCAAAATGTTGATATAATTCCTTCGGAATATTTTGCAATGTTTTACTCACCAAATATTAACTCTTTTATTATAAATATTCGTTGTTTTATTAAAAAATCTAAAATATTTCTCAGCCTCTTTACGAATTCCAATGACTAATATAGATTATTTTGTAAGGTTTTCATACTATTTCCTTTTCTGTAGCTTGGAAAAAGTTTCCTCATTTTCATCCGTCAATAACTTCTTACATCTGGAGCAAGTGACAATAGAATTCAAACTCGTTGATATGAAACCTGCTATATAACTAACAATATCATTGGAATACTATTATGATCATGAAATGATAAATAAACCCATTGTTACGCCTATGTTACTCAGATTCGATAATGTAAACATATAGTATTTAGGAATGAAATGTCAGATCTGGGTGTAAAAACTGCATAACCAGCACTGCTTCACCATTTTTAATGTCTATGTTCAAAGTATTTCACAAAATAACTCGATTAAACACTATTAATCACTCAAACGAAGTTTGGTAAACAAAGACTTGCTCCAAGCGAATGTCAAACGAGACTGATTTGAAGCAATGTTGCCAGTTGTACATAACCTCTGTTGGCTCTGCTACTTCCGCAGGAGTAATACCACGTAATACTACCTCGATTACGAGCAATTTTCATTCTATTGAGTTGATCCCATTTGTTTCAGAAACTTTTTGAATTTATTACGATAGGATTGGATAATTAAAATATCCCAAATGAACAGAATATGATGTTAGACTAAAATTAGGATTTATCAATGACAGGACGTGACAACATCTAATTCAATGGCAGGTGTACAGAATGTGACCATGTCACTGAATTTCTCGGCTTCACATTATAACGTAAACAACTGAGTCCATCTGTGTTTATACGTCCATGTTTTTACTCGAGTTCTGTTATTCTCGCAAGTGAATTTCGACCTACTTCTAGTTGTCCGATTTACTTGAAATTTGGTGGGTGTTAATAATTCTGGTGACAATAATGTCTAGAACATGTGTTACAAAAAAAGTGTCGGCTCGAAGATATCGATGAGTTTTGTTATTATGGTCCGATTGGATAGAAAATTTGTATGTGGAGGTTCTTGAGTAGAAGGATATAATTTTTTTGTCAAAATTCGTAAATTCAAGATTGCGGCTCCAAGTTGCTGGACGAGATTTGTGTTATGGTCCAATTCGATTGAAAATTGGTATGAGGTGGTTTTTAGAATTGAAGATTAGAAAGTGATTTTCAAAATTCATAAATTCAATATGGCGGCTCCAAGATAGCGACGATTTTTGCGATTATGGTCCGATTCTATTGAGGATTGGTATATTGAGGTTTTTGTAGTCGGAGATTATGACTTATTCATCATAATTTATAAGTTCAAGATGGCGGCTCTAATCACAAATCTTGACAACCATCTTGAATTTACAAATTTCGACGAATAATTTATAATCTCTGACCCCGAAAACCCCAACATACAAATTTTTAAATCATTTCTGAACATAAGCACAAAACTCAAATAAATGTTAAATCGAATCAGAACATAAGTACAAAACTCGTCCGCCATCTTGAATTTACAAATTTTGATAAATAATTCATAATCTTCTACTCTGAAAACCCAGAGGAAAACCCCTACATATCAATTTTAAATCGAATCTGAACATAAGTACAAAACTCGTCCGCCATCTTGGAGCCGCCATCTCGAATTCATAAATTTTGATAAAAAATTCCCAATTAGACGGACTCTGTTGGGTTGGTTGCATAAAACTTCATTTTAATGACGCACTTGAACATCACCATCTTAATGCCTCCTTAATGAAATTGTTGCGACTGGGCGCGTTTTTCGCATATATCTAATAATAACTATATAGGTAACATGGATACCAGAGCTGAAGCCGAAAAATAAAACAAATGACAGTCTGCGGGACAAATCGCGAATATGCGCATGCGCAAGTTTGAATTAAGAATCTACATTCGTTTTCATCATGGAGGAGAGTAGCTTTCTAGTGAGTGACAAACGTATGATAATTATTAAAAATCAATCAAATGTGTCACGTAACCTTCAATTCGATGTTTTCGTTTTATCATGACATATATTTTTCAAATATTCATTTATCGATGATATGTTGGACGATATTGAATAATAGTTGATGATAAATGCAGAAATGAATGAAATCTACAAAGCGATACTTGCGATTTGCATAGAAACCTGTGACGATAAAGTCATTGGAAACAAGATTCGTGGGCTAATTTTTGATCAATCACTGTTATCACTCACTAATCACTTCTGTAAACAATCAGTAAATACATTAATAACTATATTAACGCTCTTTTACATAATTTGGGTTAACAAATATACCTAACCTTTGAAATTCCGAAAACGTCAGTGGACTTCAACTCATCAAAACCCGCGCATGCCCATAATCAAAGTCAGCTAAATGGAAGAAATCTAGTCTTCCGTGCACTACAATGTCTGTTCAATGGCCAAGTTCAGTGTATGATTGTTTGAGGGCGCTGCTTGAGTGGTATAACAAGTGAATAACGCATTTTATGCCATTTTTTGATTTTTCACATATTTTGTAGGTTGGGGTACATGTAAATGTCACATTCCTTCAAAATATTTCTTGTTTCTTTTATACTTTTTCATTTCCGCGAAAATGCATCCACGCCACGACTTTGCGCTAAAACTAAAACCAAACAATAAAAAGTGATAGGATTTCATGAATTCGCCAGTGACTTCAATTTTGGAAAGCATGATGGGCAAGAAAAACTAATAGTTACCTATAGTTTGCATGAAGAATCTTTGTGGTAGGTAATATAAATTTATTCATTCTAGCTTTAGAATGTCTCTAGAGATTTCTGAATATTGTGGCATTTGTGCCTACCATTTTGATACTGAAATTCCTCAAAAAGAGCTGTGTGCCTACAACTTTTCGAGGTGAGTCCAAAATTTTAGTGTATTTGGTAGTGAACTGAATTCTCGAGTGTTTTCTCTAACATTTTTGTTATCCTTCTATGATATAGATAGATATTGGCCACTTCACATATTATTTCATCCAACATTCAGAATATCACCCAATAACTTTGCCAATATCCTAGGTTAGGTCCAAAACAGAGATAGAAATACGAAAATAGTGTTTAGGAAGCGGCGCTGCTTGAGTGCTATTAATTTTTATTGGAAGATCACTGTAGGTGATTTTCGCTGATTGGGCAGACATTATATTGCACGGAAGACTAGATTTTTTCCATTTAGCTGACTTTGCCACAATAGGGTTGTACACCTTTTTTCAAAAATTATATATGTGAAACGCGGGTCCCCAGAGAATACATCGATATTTTTTTGAAATTTTTATTTTCAAGGATTTTTCCAAAATCGGCATTCAAAAATCGAAAATTCTTCATCCTTTTCTAATAATGTGACGTCACCTGGTAGGTTGGTTTAGGTTCTGTTCCATTAATCGAAGTGGAAGAAGAATTGACAATCTCTGTCATCTTTGACAGATGGCGGTAAAAAATTACTGGGCGATTTTAATTCTTCCTGCGAAAATATATTCGGATGATTAAAGGTAAGTTACTATTGAGTTTTATTTCATTGTTCAGCGTTCATTATACTCTTCACTGACCACTATTTTCAGAAAATCAAAGCATTCAAAGACTTATTGTGCTTCATGTAGCAACAATAATGTGGATTCTCGAAATTCATATTTGTACTCCAAGTGTTAATATGAGACAAACTTTGTGTTTTGCAGTAGGACAACACATATATAGCTACATCTGCAAGTAATTGCTGTGAAGATAATTTTGATCTAAGTTAAAATTCTTATCCTTAGTCTTTTAATCTTTGTACATGAACATCATGAGAACCTGTGAAGTGAGAGCACAAAGTATTTTAGAAATAGGTATAAGCTAATAAACCAAATCCTTATTGTCATGCACTTCTGTGAATAATAAATGTATTTTCCTAAATCCTCAGTTATTCTTAGTAGGTACTCCATCTATAATGTGAGTTTATATGAGATATCTTCTATACATTATATTGTGAATATGTAATTATAATATCAACTTGTGTTGTTTATTTAAAATATTATCAGATGCACCATTACACTTACCTTCTTTTCCCAGACAATAAAGTTATTGATTGAATCGTCTCATTGTTTTCGCTGAGGTGGTATTGAAAATCCTATAGAAATATTATGAACTCATATAAAATACCTGACTTGCGTTATATAGATGATAAACAATCAATTAATGCGCCCTTTTAAATATGTTGAATTAGTTTCAATATCGAAGAAAATTTGAATAAAAAATTGACATATTGTCATCTGACTTATCTGCCATCACTTATGTCAAAAAATTCTTCTTCCCTATTATTTTCGATATTTTTACGATAGCATCCCGATCTACCAGATGACGTCAGCAGAAATATGGTGCTGTCAAATAATTATTTTTGATTTCGATTTTCTCGAGCATAAAAGAATATTCCGATTTAATTTTGATGCCATGTCGGTAGTAGTTTAGTAAGGTATCGGAAAACGATTATTAATTCTGCTAAAGCTTTAGAGGTTTATGACCCTATTCATCATTAGCAAGCCAGACAGTCTTTTGTTTTTCCAAAACTGGCTTCACTTTCGCGTGAAGAGAAGAATAGGTGTTATCCATATAGTTGTTATTATACAGGGTGTCCCATTGGGAAACGGAAATACTTCAACAGTGGATAGAGGTCACCGAGGCGATTCCGAATATACCATATTTGTTGGGTCTTACGAGTTTCATAATCAAGATATAGAGTGTTTTATCAATATTGCTCATTTCTTTGTGGGGTCATAACTAACGAACCACTTGGTATATTTTTTTGATATTTAGTACATAGGTTCTCCTACTTCTACCCAAGCGACTTGCCTATCAGTCATATGGAAAATCCAGGACCGTAATAACAAAAATTCAACATTATTTGGGGTCCCTCAAAAAACACCCTTTGATTTTGAATTTACAAAATCCGCTTACATATCTGAAAAGGGCACAAAAATCTGAATCGAACTGTGTACTTTTCATTTTCCCGCAGATCGTTTAACAACTTGATTTCTGAATTTGAATTCAAAGTTTTATGCAATTGAAAGAACGGTCCAGTGAAAAAACACTGGCGTATTTTTCAGGTTCAGGAATGTATAAATAATGAATGTTCAATAGGATGATGAAGAACAATGCGAAACCTGGTATAGCTTGATTGGGAAAATTCTAAATATTCCAATTTCCACTATCCAATTGCATAAAACTTCGAATTCAAATTCAGAAATCAAGTTGTTAAACGATCTGCGGGAAAATGAAAAGTACACAGTTCGATTCAGTTTTTTGTGCCCTTTTCAGATATGTAAGCGGATTTTGTAAATTCAAAATCACAGGGTGTTTTTTGAGGGACCCCAAATAATGTTGAATTTTTGTTATTACCAACCTGGATTTTCCATATGACTGATAGGCAAGTCGCTTGGGTAGAAGTAGGAGAACGTATGTACTAAATATCAAAAAAATATACCAAGTGGTTCGTTAGTTATGACCCCACAAAGAAATGAGCAATATTGATAAAACACTCTATATATCTCGATTATGAAACTCGTAAGACCCAACTAATACGGTATATTCGGAATCGCCTCGGTGACCTCTATCCACTGTTGAAGTATTTCCGTTTCCCAATGGGACACCCTGTATATATGCCCAAAGCACACCCTCACCTGGGGCACCCTGTTGGCCAGCGCGAGCAACGGGCACGCCGTCCGCAGGTCGGAAATCATCTCGCTGAGCCCCTCGTAGGAGGGCGCGTACATCCTGAGCGCCGCCTCGGTGAGATTGCGCTCGGCCAGCACGGAGGCGGCCACGTGCTCTTTCACCAGCTGCTCGGTCCATTTGGCGTGCCGCAGCAGCAGCTTGTCGGAGGCGGCCGAGCGGGCGGTCGTGCCCAGGACGAGCGGCACGGGCGGGCCGGCCGCCCACGCCTCCTCGGCGGTGTCACGCAGAATGCGCCCGTCCACGATCTGAGGGGGGGGGGGGAAGAATAGAATAGAATAAGATTTATTTCCTTAACACTGTCTTTTCTCGTGAATTTTCTCAGTTGTATTATTTAGAACAAAAAAGTAAATGTAACTGATATCGAAAAATTTTAGATTCTTAACAAAAAATTCATGTACTCGAATGAGTACAATGGGAAGTAATAAGTACTAAAAAAATAGCCGAATTACTGAAGTACACTTTATATAACCAGGCGATACAAATGAAATGAAACATAGCGCTGAGAGTGGTAACTCTTTTCAATGCAGATAGTGACTCTACATCTCAAACAACTTCAACTGACTCTTTGAAGACATTGAGTACACCTCAACTGTTTATCCAGATCTTCTGGAAAATGGCCAACTCCATCTCTCCTAACACTCATGGGTAGCTGACCAATTGATCTCTGTTCAGTTTACGTCGACTTCACGCGACAAGATGAATAATGACGGACTATCAGTCTCTCAAATCCGAGAATTCAATATATATTGGTTTGATGCACCAAAACTTCGAAAACTCGAAAAGATTTCTGGAGACTGCTTTAGGTTCCAAATTCTCCAAAACATTTTTCACCATATCAAGTCTGCATATCTCGTTTTTGCTGGCATGCTTATGTGGCGAAGCTCTATCATCAAGCATGGAATATTTTCCTTCTTATGAATAATTATTATCATCGAGTTTTTTTCATCAGTCTGCGGATCAACTTTAGGCGAAAAACAACAATAGAGATAACATTTTGATTACTTTCAGAGACCCCATGAGAGTTGCGAGGAAGTATTTTGGTAAAATCAAGCGGATCTTGAATATCTGTGAAAGAGCCAACATTCATAGAATAAAGCTGACCAAATGACAATGGACTGCTATAACCTCGGCTATAACCCATCATACCCAAATGAGTACACGAACAATTATCCATCTATCAGTTCCAAAGTTCGTAAAAGTTTTTCGAGAACTAGTTTCCACACACACCACCATACACCCAACAATAAGTTTTCATGCAGTAAACGGGGTTGAAGAACGACAATATGATTTTTTTTATATCCACCGAATATATTCACTGGCTCAGTAATCAAATACGAACAACTGTTGACAAAATGGCTCATTATCCGAAAATAGAAAAACATTTCTCTTCATGACACTATAGAAAACAGTACAATGGATCAGCCATGAAGTTCAAAGTTTCGAAATAATTCGATGGGTGGATACACTATGCGGCTTTTCAAAGTGTACTCAAATGAGTACATTGGGAATTAATGGGTTAAGACAGTACAACCTGTATGGAAAAAGAGAGTAAATGAAGTAAGAGAAGAAAACATGTTTGATTAACAATAATGAACAGACGACATAAATATATATATATATAACGTATGATTTCGAGAATAGCACGCCTGTTTCGGTTTTGGGGGAATCGTCCCGAACGTAGATTCGTCCGAAATCTACGTTCAGGAAAGGTCAGGGTTTTCAAAGATTCAATGAGTAATACAGGGAAAATTAAAAATGCTGTTTCTGATTTTTCACGAATAGAATTGATATTTCAGAAAATATGACTTGGAAAGGGCGATAATCCCTGTAGATTTTTTCTGACTGCTTACCACAATATTTACCTTTTTCCCTATTTATATATACAGGGTGGCCAGATAAGAATGCAAAGTGCAGTATCTCGGAAACTAGTCGTCTAAGAGACTTGCGGTGAAAAATGTTAAGTCCATGTCTCACGGTCAAACTATTTGATCAAATCTGTTTGACGGGACGTCATTTCTGTCTATTTGATTCAAATGTTTGAAATGTGCAGAAATCCTGTTCACACGATTTGAAGAAGTTTGCTCAATCAGTTCAAAAATTGATTGATCATAACGGAGGAGAAATATACATTCAAGTTGGAATATCGCTTTTTCAACAATATTATATACGATTAGAAATAATACACAAAAATCTCTAAACATTTATTGCGCATCCCTTCAGAGATTAGTGAAGTAGAAACGAAACTACCTCAGTTCCCTATTGAACTGTGTTTGCAAAACATTAAACAATGCCTCAAATCCTGATTATATGGAATATATATGTAGGTATACTTATTATCAATATATAATATATATAATATATATATATAATATATATAATACTTATTATCACTCGTCATGATTCAGGACACCTACCAGTTATTTGGCCGTGAGAATTACTAGCAATATCATTCAATGCATCTGGCATCCTATCACTCTTGTGGTAATCTTTTTGTCTGATGTTATACAAAAGTTATTTATTGCTTCTATGGAGATCTATTAGGAACGTTACTTACTCCCCGGTCCAATTACAAGCAGCAGACATTTCCAACCATAGATCTTACTGCTTACGCTAGATCCGGTATCCAGGTTATTTGTTTTGTAGGTCCGGGAGGGTTCGAAAGTACTAAGCCATTGATTGGTCGTTTTCAAATTTTGACGACCCGCGTTAGTTTGACACAAATTTAAAATTCCGACAAATGTCAAGTATTGTAATCTTCAGCGAATTCCGGTGCCGATCGGGTCTGATTCACATAGTTTTGAGTGTTTTTATGTGAACAATTAGTTCCTGTTTGATTTGCAGTAACAAATTTGAAGAGGGTTCTGCCAGATCTTTTCATAGGTATGTATACTTATATCATAGTATTTGTATTCCATAAATCATAGGCGTACTGTTGGATAGGACAGGAAGTAAGAATAGAAACTAAAAATAAATTATGAACACTTTATATTCGATAGATTTGAATTACTTATTTGGATATCCAGAATCTTTGTCCAGACCCTTCAGCAATCTCAAGTTCTTCTTGAATGAATTGCCATTTCTTTCAATTTGTTCACCGATTGCATGATGATACAGCCGTATATATAATATATGTAATATAAAGGATTTCATTTTATAGGTTTCCCAAGAATATCGAACAAAAAAAAGTTGGTGCCATGTTTTGGGTATGATATACCTTTCTATGGAGTTTTGTGCTCTGATCATTTTTCTCCAGAAAGTATCAGAATTTCACCAGCTGGCAAGAAATCATATACTAGTACTTGGAACTTTACCAATTGATGTTTCAGAGTATTGTAGCCAAAGAATATTGAAAGGTAATAACATTTCTTCAATTATTTCGTAACACATATTTGATCATTTACTTTTTCTTTTTGTTGAGGATATCAACCATTGAGTCATCCAGTATTTCATTAGATGGAATATCACCCAATAATTCACTTGAGAAGGAGAACTACGTGGAGAATATGCCATTGGAATATGGATTTGGAAAGCAAATCAAGAGGTATTGGTACATTTGAAGATAAATTATATTCGCTATAGTGACTCATTGGGAGGTTATCGAATATTCTGGAAAAAAAGTGAAAACGTGATCTTGCTAATTTACGCAGATCATATCAATGAAAAAAGTATCAATTTATGAATTTTGCATCAGATGAAATTTTAAAAGAAATGATGGATTGCCATTAAATTTTTTCAGAGAACCATTAGAAGCGGTAAATCCTATTCATTTGAAAAAACTCAAAATGATGGTTACTCCAAATGATTCTCCTGATCATCATCAACCTTAACAGCTTCAGAAACTGAGAGGGAATACCGAAAGCTATTTACAAGGTATATATGGAAGTATTTCTGTGTGTTATTTTATTCTATTTTATTCTCTGATTGAGAATAAAAACATCAACTTTTGAAAATCCCCAGTTCATAACATCAAGAGGAAAAAATACATAGATATTAGAATATCAGAATGATTCGTACCAGAATTGATGTAAATTAAAATATGCCTAATAATAATAAACAATGTTCATCAGCAATAAGATTTTTATTATTTAATCACCTCAATCTGTATAAAGTACAATTTGATATCTACCTACCCCTATCTACCTACTTTTCATTTTGTCAAATCATTCATTAGAAAATGAAGAATTGAATATATTTTGTACCCTTCAAAATATCTCAACTGTACGCTACTGTATCATGTAGTACTTTCTTGCCCTTCACCCCCTCTCATCAATACCCCTCTGATACCAAACAAATACTACATGATGCCGGATCTAGCGTAAGCAGTAAGATCTATGTTTCCAACAGTCCAAAACTCTATTAGTATTCTGACGTTTCGATTTTCGGTGTCAACAAAAAACTCTAACCTTAGTTTTTCATCAAACAGGCAAAATATTTAGAACATGTTCTAATTTCAGCTGCTGTTTGATGTTACGTCATTGATGACATCACACTTCCATAGTTTGATCAAATAGTTTGACCGTGAGACACGGACTTTATAACTAAAGTTAAAGTTAAAATAATAAATAACTAAAGTTGAATATTGTTGATTATTGTATACACAAACACACTGAATTTCACGAATAAAATTTGAAAAAAGAAATCCAAAAACTCACCAGCCACTGATGCCCCCCCTCGCCGCCTTCCCCCCTCGCCGGCAAATCCGCCGGCGCCTTCCGCCACGTGTCCCCCACAGCCGCCACCAACCTGTCCGCCGCCGCCTCTCTCAAACACCCGACATCCTCACACCGCGCCGCCTCCATAAACGCCCCGTTCGCCCTCTCGGCCTCGGCCGCCGCCCACCCGCCCACCACGCCCGCCCCCGACGACGCCCACGCGCGCGCCAACCGCTTGGGGGCGGCGCGCGTCGCCGCCACCGTCAGCGACGCGCCCGCTCGGTGCCCCAGCACGGTGACGGCGGCGGCGTCGCCGCCGAAATGAGCGGCGTTGAGGCGCACCCAATCGAGGGCGGCGAGGAGGTCGGACAGGCCGTAGTTGCCGGAGGTGGGCGGGTAGTCGGAGGCGGAGAGGGCGGGCAGGGCAAGGAAGCCGAGCGCGCCCAGCCGGAAGTTGGGGCGGACGAAGACGACGCCCTTGGATTTGGCGAGCTGCAGGGAGAATTGTTGTTTCAGTTTGTATTGTTAATTGAAGCCAGGGAAGCATACAAGTGGTTAGGTTGACCGAACGGCTGTGTATAAACAATAAAATAAACTTTGACGAGATTGACTGCATATATCTATTAATAACTATATAGGTACCAAGGATCCCAAAGCTGAAGCCGAGAAGTGAAACAAATGACAGTCTGCGGGACAAATCGAGATATGCGTATGCGCAAGTTTGAATTAAGAATCGACATTCGTTTTCATCATGGAGGAGAGTAGCTTTCTAGTGAGCGACAAACGTATGATAATTATTAAAAATCAATCAAGTGTAACCTTCAATTAGATGTTTTTTTTTTATCATAACATATATTTTTCAAATATTCATTCATCGATGGATTGTTGGACGATTTTGGATTATAGTTGATGATACATACAGAAAAAGATTTGATCACTCACTTATCACTTCTGTGAACACTCAGTAAGTACATTAATAACTATGTTAAAAACGTCAGTGGATTTCAACTCGTCAAAACCCTCGCATGCGCACAATTCATCATTAGCACCCTAGACAGTTTTTTGTTTTTCCAAAACTGGCTTCACTTTCGCGTGAAGAGAAGAATAGGTGTTATCCATATAGTTGTTATTATATATGATTGACTGTTTGAGTCTTATTTATATTATATTTACCGTGAGTTCCGTTAAGAAAGATGTACAATTTCATTAACACTTGACAGTTTTCATAAGGTTTTAAGCCAGCCGCTGCCGGTCTACTAACCACCAAATCCGTATCGGCTGTTTTGAAATATTAATAATATTATCGTAAATTGTGAATCATCATTTCAGCTCATTATTATTTACCAATACCGCCTGGATACATTGAATAATCATAATAGAAAACTCTGAACCACTGAGGTTAAGTTGGTAGAAATATATGTTTACACTCATTGCGCACCAGTTTCACCAAAAGAAAACGCTTTTAGTATTTGAAGTTAGGTAAATGTGAATGTCATTCAACCTTTAAACGTCAAAAAATTCCCAGTGTAATTTCCATGCTCCTTCCCCAACGGAAAAGAGAAAATTTTCCAGAAATCGTTCTAGTTGCTATGGTAACGATATAAAATATAGATTTCTGATTGGTCGAAAATGATAGATATGAAATTTTCCATGAAATACTTCTTTCGGTAAAATTATTACAACAAATTCAAAGTACAGGGTTTTCACGTATATTTTCAACACACTTAACTTTTTTCATTTTTTGTTTCAATTTGTAGATTTCATATATTATATAATTAGAAAAACAGTTGAAGATCTGAAAGAAAGAGTTATGAGCAGCAAATATATTTTTTTAAATGAAGTATAGATATAGATATATGTCATGATATCTCTAATAGATTTCGAAATATTTGATGATGAAATTATGATTTTACACGGATTCTTCCAGCTAATTATTACTTAGAATCATAGATGGTCAAGGTAGCTATGGAAATAAATGGAAAAAAACACTACTTTCACAGCGATGCGCCATTGGATGCGGCATTATTTCATATTCAGGTATACAAAATTTCGTTAAATTCAGGTAGGCATTGTTTATTTCATTCACCATTATATTTTTCACATGTCATATTATGTGACATATTGTATATGAAACACAACATGAAATTGAAATTTATATGTATTATTTTCTATAATCTTTCACTTAACATGAATATACTGAGTTATTTTTTGGCTAAAATTGACTTGTCAAAAACAATATTTCATTCATAACTTGGTCAAGTAAAGATTATTTCTTTCTTATGTCATGAAACAACAACAATTCAAGCAATGGTATCACAGAATCTACCACCAAACTGCGCCAACACATTTCCGTCATCTTCCCCCCAAACCCAGGAAAAACTGAAAAACCTGACAACACTGCATGCCACCACCCGCCTCACCTTCGCAGAGGGCAGCATCCTGCCCGGCGAGCCGCCCACCAAGCTCTCGGCGCCCACCAGCACCACCACCGGCGCCGGATTGTCGTACGCCACCGAGGGCGTCCACACGTCGAGTGTCAGGCAATCCTCCTCGCCCACCACCGAGCCGTTGCCCAGTATCTGCAGGCAGGGTGGGGCGGCCTCGTGGGCGGCCAGCGTGCCGTTCCAGCAGTAGCGCAGGCTGTCGAGGTGGCGCGCGTGCCGGAAGCGCAAGTCGCCCGTCGGGGGCCGCGCGTACGGCACGCCCCTGAACACGTACGCGCCGTCCTCGAATGTACTGGAAAGGCAAGGGTGGAGGGGGGTTGATTTGCGACTGCGCCATTTGTCCGACCGTACTGTCGGGAGCCACACATAAGCACAGATTAGAAAACCTTACAGATGAGACACGCCGCCCATTTTGTTTGATGTACCGACATCCGTTATCATTGACCTCGGACCTTTAAATTCGGCGCATTGCAGTTGCCGGATTGTCACCGCTAGAACTACTGATGTGCAATGTTGCCATTTTAATGCATAATATACAACAATATAAAAGGTTACCTACTTCTGAGTGATTTATTATGAATATGTTGTCATCAGAGATTAGTTTCTATCAGGAATAAGATGGATTCCTCGTATGAAATTCTAATATTTCGAATTTTAGCCTATTCATTGTCATCAGGAAAAATGAAACACTATCTGACGATGTAATGTATTACAAATACACAAAATATGACACATCTTTTATGCTACAAAGAGTATTCTGAATTTGAAAAGCAAATCAAAATTTATATATTGTTTGTTGAGGTAGGTATAAGTTTTCTGAAAAATACCTCGAACTTTGAGTAAGAATACAAAAAGTGTTACTTTCATCTTGAAACTTGAAATGTGATATAGCATAAAATGTTAATATTCTCATGGAAATGGAAAATTTTGATTAAAGTAAATAATAGGTATCTCAATATAGGTTTCGAAAACAATGCAATTATATATTCTCCAATTTATTTGAAAATGATTTGCAATCATTATACACACAGTAATGTTTGCCACTGGGAGGTGCACCTTCTCTCTTTGATTCACTCATTGTTAATTCAACACTTGTTTCTTGTATAAACCACAATTCTACAGTCAGGAACAGATCACTTTTTGAAACACACACACTACACAAAGTCTCTGATCTAAAACTAACATGCATTCAATTTTCATTGTTACTTTCATTTGAAAGAGTAAGGTACCAGAAATGAGTACCTACCTTGAGATTACTAGCAAACAGGCCATCTGTAATCTCAGATTATAATATATCCTATAATCTAAAGCTAATATACTTTGAAATAAATATATATTGTAGGTACCTAGGTAACAGGTTGTTCATCTTTGCTCGTGATGTGATTATCCTCAAAACCTTTATTACATTTCCTATTTAATTATGGTCTATGGAAAATAAAATATGTTGCACATTGTGAGAACATCCTAAATATTGGACCGTGAATCGTGTGAAACGAAAACATTTGTAACATAACCAACAAAATGATGACAACGATGTATTCCATGTAAACAAAACACGCGATCAATAATTTAGGGCATGCGCAAATCTATGACTGGCCCTTTAAATTAAGCGCTTTCGACATCTCAATCTAATTTTATTCACTCTGTCTGACTGTCTCATCTGTAAGGTTCTCTAATCTGTGACATAAGGTTTGTTTTGGTTCTTCTCAGAACCGTTCTGGAACTATTCTGATCATGCGCATTCGCGATAGAAAATAACACGTAGCACTATCTCATGGTAACAACTTGAACTTATCTAAGTATTTGATATTTGTGTCATTGTGACATAGGTGTCTTTGCCACTAAACAATGAGAGAAACGAGAAAAACGATAAGATTTCACATGTTGATTTTTTTAATAATTCCTTAGAGGCCTTCAAAAACTCTGCAATCAATTATGTATTTTATTTATAGATTTATGCCTTGTATGTCTGTTAGTTTTTAGTATTTAGTGTTATTTTCAATTGTTTTATTTAGCATTTAGTTATTTTACAATGTTGTAACTTAGGGTTGTCCCGTTTATAATAAATAAATAAATAAATGTATTTGAAATCATGAGACCAACTAATGAGTTAGTCTGTGATTATCCTGTCTTGTAAGACATGTGCAACTCAAAATACATAGACTCTGATTTCAAGAATGCCATCTGGAGGTAAGTAGTTGATCGAATTTTCTGACATTCTCAAGTATTCAAAAATTGTATACATTATCCAATAAGTATGTGATGTAAAAGATGAAGAGCTTCAGCTTGACCAATGGAGATATTGAATGAGGCAATAAAAGAGCTAAATCCATGAAGAAAAATGAGATCCAATGAATAGTGAAGAAAGGTGTGCATAAATTGGCCAGCTAAAAGACAATGAAGATTTGTTAGGAAAACTGAATGTTGTATTTGTTGAATGATTGAAAAATTGCAGTTTGTTAGATGAGTCTTACCCTTCAACTTGTCCACATCCAGTATGTGTTATGACAAATTTTCCATCTCTAAGTGGACGAGATTTTTCCAAACTTTTGCCAGAAAACATCATGACAGCTATTATTATAACTGTGATGATGAACAGTATTGTAACACCTGAAACAAAAATGATAATGACATTGTTTCACCAACAGTGATTAATGAAAATTTTACCAATAACTACTTTATAATCTCTTATTCTTAAAGTGAGAGGCAAGTCTTTGTTTCTTTCTTGATTCTCAACATCAGCTTTATCATCCAGAGCAACATTTTTCATATTTTTTTCCTCATTGCTCTTTTCATCTGTACTTTTTTCATCTAGAGTTTCTATTGAAGCTAAACCAGCTTGAGCTTGGTTCTCTAAATTGTCATCTTTTTTCTTTTTGGGGAAAACAGATACTAAGGGTAAACGAATTGTGTTCAACAATTTCTTCTTCTCTTTTTGTTCTGCAGTTTTATTTTCACCTAAAATTATTGTTTGATCAGGATGGCAAATAAAACCCTCCCATTTTCTTAGGGTAGCATGAATCTGTATTCTGACAGAAAATTCTTGCCACAAACACAAATGATACCTTATTCAGACAATCAGAGAAATAAATACTCAGACAGAACTTACCATCATCATCTATTTTAGATTTTCTGAAAGGATTTGGTAACTTGACTTTGGCCTGTGTGTTACCATCATTATTTTCAGTACCCTTTTCAATCAAATCTACTTCTATCTCAACAGAATCATCCTCCTGAAAATAAGCATAAATACTCCAAACTGGATAAATGAATCTAATCCAAAATCCTTAATGGATTTTTTCTCAATAGAAAATGGTATGAAAAAAGCAACCATAGATATATAACTCACTTTGCATCTTTCTTTAGATTTACTTCTTGTGAAAAATCCTGGCATCTGAATTCCACCAATAGGAATTTTTTTAGGTTTCACTTCCATGCCCTCTTTCAAGTCAGTAACCTTTTTCTCTTCAGTTTTCTCATGGGTGCCTTCTTTGTTATGAGCTTCATTTTCAGCATTCAGCATCTTTTCACGTTCCTCCATTTCTATGTATTTTTTATCTTCACTTTTTTTTTCACCAATATCTTTTTTATCACTCATACTCTGGAATATTATTGAAACAATAATACCAAAAATATTTCGAAACTCTATATATCAACAAAAAACAAACATTATTGGTACATGGGTAAGCTTAATATTGATTTTTCGAAATTCAACTCGCGCAGTCCCTATTGAAAAATTGAAGAAAAAAATTTGGTTTTCTCAAAATCCAGGTCTGTCGATACTTTTTACCGTGTTAATTATTATAATTTAGTAAGAAATTTAC
Organism: Chrysomela aeneicollis; assembly: GCA_029955515.1. Classification (NCBI taxonomy): domain Eukaryota; kingdom Metazoa; phylum Arthropoda; class Insecta; order Coleoptera; family Chrysomelidae; genus Chrysomela; species Chrysomela aeneicollis. The sequence continues at coordinate 2,441,058 of JARUHQ010000007.1, read as the reverse complement.
CAGTCTTCAGCAGTTTTCATCAACTTTTAATTCAGAGGATTTCCAGATCAATCAACAATCACAAACATAAAAGCTCTCACATCCAAAACAAAGCCCAAATAATGCCAATATGGCGTCAAATCTGTCAACATGAAAGTGACATGAACTGTCAGGATCTTAGCTGCTACAATTTCCGAACATATCCGATTGAACAGTGAGGCGCATTTTCCTCTTTAGATTGTAGTATTTGTGGTAGCCATCTGATCGTGGTTAGCACACAGTGTTACAGACAAAAAAAGATTTTTTTCTAATAACTCATAAAATATTTCACAAAACAAAAGACTGCTCGATTGGTGAAATGAAAGCAAGATAGTTTATCCTTGGGGTGAAAGAGGGGAGTTGCGCGCCACTGGCCAATCAGGAATGTTCGGAAATTGAAACAGTCAACTCCCGTCCGACTCGTCCGAGTCCAGCCAGATTGAAGGTTATGTTATTTCCTTGACTGTTGATTGTTGTTTGTTGTTGATTATTTGTTTATGGTTCCCTGAGGTGGTTCCAAAAGTTGTTCAAGTATGTATTATATCTTGTGAATTTCATTAGGAAGGGAATATGGCATATTACATCACGAGTGTAAAAAAAAACGACAAAATTTTGGTTGACAAGGTTTTAGAACAAGGTCAAAGGCTAAGAAATGCTATGGTAGAATCAATTTTGAAAAATGACCCATTTTATACAGAAGTTATCTATAATAATCAATTCAATACAAATGCAAGTAGCTTGGAATCTTTTGAATTAACCAAAGGAAAAACAGATTTGACATCTAACAAGGAACTTGTAGAGGCATTCATAAAAGGAGAATGTATGACTAGAGAAGATGAAAAACTAGCACTAGAATCTTTAAAATCTCTGTCAGCGTCTGATTTATACAAAACTACAGAAAGGAGTCTCAGATGTTCCCCGTTGGGAAGCTGTAAATGTTACACTTGTGGAATATATAACTCTGAGAATTGGGAATGGAATGAAGGACAAAAAAGCAAACCCATTGGTGAAAATTATAATGAAGTTACAAATAGCATCAGAGACAAATATAAATCAGAACTCATTTCAGCTTTGAAATTTGTAGATTCTCTGAAAATATATGTTAACTGTCTTATTCTCAATGATACTGGACAACAAAAAATATCATCCTCTATATCTGATCAGAGTAACATGAACACTTCCAATCAGAACTTCTTTCTGGAATACACTCTACCTGATGATCTTATTATCAAAAAGAGTCAAAAGCTGAAAGTGAATTCTAATATGGACAAAAATTATATCAGATTATTTTGTAGAAAAACCAATGATTTTATTAATTTCAAAAAATTAACAATTCATGATATAGAAAGACTTGATAATATTGATTTAAATTGCTGTGATATGCAATTCAAAGTTAGTTTCAGAAATCACAGACAAAAGTCAACTATACAGTTAGGATATGCAAACTTCAATTTTGGAGAATTTCTGGGTATCAAAAATGCTACTTGTTCTAGAGGTCTTGTAGTAAGTTTAAATGAAAATTCCCCAATATCTGTTGGCACTTTGAAGGTGTCCTTACAATTAGGTTGTGGTAGATTATATTTTGGACAAGAATTCATAGGTATGTTGATGTAATAGAACCAATAACTTTTTTTATTACTAATACAAAATAATTCCAGTATATCTCACATTTTTTTGTGATTTGCTCATCATATAAATTTTTCACAAATATTATTCCAGATGTATTAGTTTGAAATTAAATAGTTCTATTATGTTTTCTTGAGTATCTTACTCTTCTATATTTTCTCATTTGAAATGTTTTTGTAATATTATAATTTTTCAGATGCTATAAAAACAAGTGATAGAAAATCTATTGCATTGGATAGTGATGACAGCACCAATCAATTAGTAGAGAAAGAGGCCAATAATACACAAAAATTAATAGGTGAAGCTGAACCAAATAGCTATTCAACTAACCATGGTCATGTTAAACCAAAAGAAAGGGTGAAGATAGATGAAAAAAATGTCAGGAAACTTCCTCATAATATTAGGAAAACTGACCAGTCAGTTCCAGTAACAGATACCAACAGGAGTTCTTATTTTGAGAAAGCAGTTGAGACCAGTAATTCAGAACCCATTAGTAGGATTTTACCTGTTCAGGTTGAAGAAAAAGAGGTAGGTGTACACTGTGATGCTCTTATTTGGGTGATTCAACATGTTTTTCCAGGAACAAGTATTGTTTGGTTTCTTTTATGTAGCTGAAGCCCAATATATAAATAGCCCTATAAACTCATATCTGACTTGTCGACCATTTACCCAGCAAGAAACATCTGTCAGCCAACTTGTTGCAAATAGCCAGAATCCCATTTTCAATTTCAACCAGGTAGCTATTACATCAAAGGAATAAATCAAACCCATAACACTGATTGTTTTTTCATTACCCAGCTGATTCCTTTAATCTTAGAGGACAATTTGCTCACCAAGCTGCGGGAAAATTATATGATAATTGAGTTTTGGCAAAGAGAAGATACAACTGACAAAGTTATTGGTTTAACCAAAATACCTCTACACCAGTTCTATCTAGCATATAGAAATCCAGTCATATTGAAATATTTGATGAAAAATAGGGTAAGTGAATTGATAAATACATGTTTGCCGGCATTTTTTCACTCTGTCCGAATTTCATCAAATAAGATAAGGTTCTGCAAATCTAAGTAGTTTGTTTTTTCAGCTGCCAATAATTGGTACTGATTGGTGGGAACCCATATATTCTCTGAACAATCAAGAAATACTTGGCCAAGTAGAAGTTATTACTGCTCTTGGAACTCAATCACAGATTAACAATTTAAAACTTGACAGAGGATTTGCCGGCAGCTTCGTGAAAGCACAATTTTCAAACCCAAAACTAAACCATATCAACACTGAAACTAATTGTTCGAATACAAACAAAAGGGGGCAAATAAATAAAACAAATTCTGGTAAGAATATAATTTTCAAAGATATTCGAAATTCAGAATTGAAGAGAATAGAAAAAGGTACTAACACAACTACAACTCCTGTGTCAAAATTGGATGCTGCCACACAGTTTGAAATGAACATGGAAAATAAAAGGGAGAAACAAGAAAATAACAATGCTACTGGTAGTATGTTAGAGTCATTTTTGAATCAGTTAATGGCTACCAGACCAGGAAACACTCATGTAGAGAATAGTACAAACACTGAACTAGTGGGAGAAGCAAATAATGGAAATTCGAATTTGCAGAATGCTCAAAATAAAACTAATGTGGAATTGAGAAAAACATCAGATTTATTGGACTCCCTTCAAAGGGCAATTTCTAGTGACAACAATCAGTTATCAAGTCTTTCTACACCAGGTAAGTTTCTTATTGTCTAGGATGGAATAATTTCAAAACTGAATATTTTGTGATAAACCAGAATCTAATTACTTAAGATTTAATAGGTAATAGAATAGATTTGAGGATTTATTCTATAAAAAAAGTGTTTGAAAATTGTTTTTTTCGGCAACCGTCCGGAAAGTACGTACTTTCCAGACGATTTTTTTTTTGAGAAAGTGGCATTTTTCCGGCCTAGTCCGGGAAAATCACATCGTTGTTGTCATTGTAAATATGAAAATCTTGGTAGTATGGTTTTGATAAATGCAGTTGATCATTACCATAGCAGCAAAATAACGACTGATAGCTATCCGACATAAAATTAGCTAACATTTAAATTTTTGAAAGAAATGTGTTTCTTTGATTTGTTATTCTACACGGTTGCCGAAAAAATTGTGTATGCAACACGCCCGAAAACAGTTTTTTTGGACTCGCAGACTACCAGGACTCGCTACGCTCGTCCTAGAATTTTGTCCACTCATCCAAAAAAACAGTATTTTCCGGACTTGTTACGTAAATTACTATTAACCGCCATTTTAGTCTGGAAGTCTTATTGAGTAAGGAATAATGTGAAAAACTATTGATAATATAAGGTCAATTGGAATTTAATTTGCACCAGAAATCATCATGAAGCAGTGTTTTTTTCTCATCCCTTGATAATTTGTTCTGATCCAGATATTTTATAGGCTCCACATTCAAAGCTATGGTAGCTATCAACAATGCCAACCATTTGCCCAGCAGAAAAAAATGCAAGTCCAGAAAATCAAAGTCTATAAAAAGCGAGGAGAGTGTACTACCAAGCTGTTATGTCAGTTTTGAGGCTTCCTGTGAGGGAGATTTAAAAATCACCCCTATCATTTCAAAAAGCACCAACCCTGTCTGGAACTACAAGTGTAAAGTGAATTTACCCTTGGATTTATTGAAAAACGTAAGTGTTATAACCATTGTAACTGGACTTTCATTATTAATCCTGTTATATTAATGATCTTCTAGTGTGATATTATGAGATATCCAAATTACATGTGGTTTATAGGGTCAGAAACGTCTGATTTTCAAAGTTTGGAGAAAGTCCACCAATACGGTCAACTTTCCAAATATGCAGACCGATATTGTCCTAGGTTTTGCAACAGTAGATTTGACAGTTCTCCTCGCAGGTTTCCCAAATGTGCAAGGTTGGTTCAATATCCTGGACTTCTCTGGGAAATGTAACGGTCAAATCAACGTGAGAATGAATGCCTCTGTAATGTTGTGTCAACCTGAATTCCCTATTACTTTTTTTAGATACATGTTACACCCCTGGAAGATTTGGGAAAATACCAAGCCCCAAAAAATGACTGTGACTGTAACATAAAACCGGCCGCTGAAACTGCTGAAGTTTCCAACTCTAATGAAGCATCTGAAACTCTGTCTAGGGCACTGAAAAGAAAGTTCACGGAATTGGACGAAATCACGCAGAGGCTGCGTTTGCGTTTGTCCAAAGTAACGAACGAGTCTGACTCTTCCAGTGATGGATTCGTAGACGAATTTGAAAAAGATATTAGCTCGTTTCGTGAGGAAGACAACTTGGATGATTTCACGGAGGAAGCAAGAAAATTCAGTGTGGAAAGAATTGCGGAAAGCATTAATCATGAAATAAATTTGGGTGCCAACATGGAATCCATTTTGATGAGTCAGGGCGGAAGTTCTGTAGGATTTGAAAAGGAACAAAAAGCTACATCAAGTAGTAATTGCGAGAGTGAGCCTGAAATTCATGAAAGGGGAAAGTCAGTGAAAGATACAGGTGAGGAATTTTAATTTTTTATATCCTAGAAGATGTCAAATGTTCATAAAAGACTCATCGTGAACGTCATAGTTAAACCATATATCCAAGGTGGATATAGGATGGTGAAACAGCTCTTCAATTGTTTCTGCGAAAAACTTGTAGACCGTTTGAGAAGGTACTAATATTTCCACGACTTGAATGAAGATGGCGTTGCTCATGTATTTCTGTGGTTCGCATCTGACAGACATGAGTTGAAATGACATCAAAACACAATATTTTCAGTGAATCTGGAATAATTATCGATATTTTGACTCTTCTTAGTCATTTTTCATCTAAAATAGATGAAACTGATAAAAATGTGACAGAAGCACAGTTACTGTTTTACCGACACAAGGTATGTCGCCATCTCTGTTAATTTCAGGAAATATTACTACGGTATGAAATCAAGTAGGCAAAGGTCTACAGTTTATTCTAGTGCTTGTTAATAGGAAGCTGTTTCACCATCCTATATCCACCTTGCATATATCTAATAATAACTATATAGGTAACATGGATACCAGAGCTGAAGCCGAGAAATAAAACAAATGACAGTCTGCTGGACTAATCGCGGATATGCGCATGCGCAAGTTTGAAGTTAAGAATCGACATGCGTTTTCATCATGGAGGAGAGTAGCTTTCTAGTGAGCGACAAACGTATGATAATTATTGAATGTCAATCAAATGTGTCACGTAACCTTCAATTCGATGTTTTTATTTCATCATGGCATATATTTTTCAAATAATCATTCATCGATGGATTGTTGGACGATTTTGGATAATAGTTGATGATAGATGCAGAAATGGATGTGATCTACAAAGCGATACTTGCGATTTGCATATAGAAACCTGTGACGATAAAGTCATCAGAACAAGATTCGTGGGCTAATTTTTGATCAATCACTGTTATCACTCACTATAATCACTTCTGTAAACAATCAGTAAGTACACTAATAACTATATTAACGCTCTTTTTTTCATAATTCGAGTAAAAAAGTCAGTGGATTTCAACTCGTCAAAATCCGCGCATGCGCACATTTCATCATTAGCAAGCCAGACAGTCTTTTGTTTTTCCAAAACTGGCTTCACTTTCGCGTGAAGAGAAGAATAGGTGTTATCACTGAACTCAAACAAGAAATGGAACGACAATATAGCAGGATGCGCGAGGATTATTTACGGCCAACAGGCGAATCATAAACCTTGAATCGAGCACATGCGCAATATGTGCCAGGGTTAGCTGGGCACGTCTGAGATTACGTTTTTGATGTGTTATGTGGACGTATGTCTGAAATTACATATTTCAGCCACAGAACTAAGAGTTGGCGTCAGCCCACTCGTCATCCTATAAGATTTGTTTACATTGTACTTGATTGCTCTTTGTTCTCGAATCTTGTCCATTTCGATTTACAGCAAGCTGTTTTCGGCTTCATATTGTGTTTTTGTGTTCTTGTTGAATTATCTGTTGTTTAAAAAGCTGTGTTATTGAGTTTGTCATCTTTGGTAGTGCCGGTCCTGTGCAAAAGGTTTCTGCGCATGTTCCACATTCAATTTTGCTATATGATCACGTGGTATGCGCGAATTCAATTTAGCGTAAAACTGCTGAATTGCATTATCGTTCCATTTCTTGTTTGAGTTCAGTGGGTGTTATCCATATAGTTGTTATTATATATATGAGTTAAACTCAATGAAGTTTGTTCTGTCCGTGTACGTATTGAAAGAACAATCCAATGGTTGATTTCATCACCCTGTCAATGACGTCGCGAGATGCCTCACGCTGACAGAGACAGATCACAATCATCCTTTTTTTATCTTAATTATTATGCGAATGACGCTAGAAGGCAACGCGATGACGTCAGTCGACAGGATTACATTGAGGTATAGGGACTGGCTATCTACCATATCCCTACCAGAGAACTAGGACAATGTGTCACCTGTCAGAATTGTCAAACTTTAGGCGGGAAATTATTCTAACCTATTTATTTGTGTTTGAAAATATTTATAATGATAATCTTTAGATGTGAAAAATGTCTTCAGCACTTTCTGCTGAGATAGTAGCTACGTGCAGTGCTCTCGGTTACTTTGATGATAAAACTAACAAATATTATGCAGACTCCAATACTTTGGAAACGATTAAAGATCTTATTCGTTATTTGAGAAGAGATGATGAAAACTTCGATATTCGTAGACAACTTGGTGAAACGAAAGTCTTGCAAACTGATTTACTTCCATTACTGAAAAATTATTATGAGGAAAATGATCTGTTTGATGTCTTATTGAGACTAATAATGAATTTGACTACTCCTCCTTTGTTACTGTGGAACTATGACATACCCAAAGATAGAAATACAAGAAATTATTACCTGCAAATAGAAGACCACCTGAAATTGTATAAAGAGGCATTTGCTGATGAAGGTGTTTGGTCTGTTCTTAGTACTAGGCTGAGTAAAATACTTGAAGTTGATAGTGCAGAACGTGGAGATGAAAATACAGTAAAAATTGAGAGAATCTTGGTACTCATAAGAAACATACTTTTTGTTCCTGCTGATTGTATGGAAAAAAGGCCTGATAATGATGCTAGTATTCATGATCAAGTACTGTGGGCCTTGCACCAATCTGGGATGCTGGATATCATTTTGTATATGATGAGTTCATCTGCTGAACAGGCATATCATATGTACACTCTAGAAATTATTCACTTTATGTTGAGAGAACAAGAACCCAGTGAATTGGCTAGAGCAGCTTTACAAAGAAGTCAAACAGAAAAGATTAGAGATGAAGCAGAGTTATTGGCTATAAGACATAAAGAGACAAGTAAGAAACAGATAAAAACAAAAATGTACACCAGTTCTAGACATTCTAGGTTTGGTGGAACTTTTGTAGTCAAGTCTATGAAGTCTATCAGTGACAATGATCTAATTTATCATAAACCACTCAATAAACTGGATTCACTAAACTTTGATACTGACAAAAAAAAGGTGAAAACACCTAAAAATCGTTTGCCACTTGTAGATACATCACTTGAAAGACGTTCTGCTTTTACCATCAGATTGTTCTTGAAAGAATTTTGTATTGAGTTCCTGAATGGTTCATACAACACTTTGATGCATCATGTTAAAGACAATTTGGTGCGTGCAGGTGGTGAAAGTCATGATGAGTCATATTACTTTTGGGCAGTTAGATTTTTCATGGCTTTCAATAGAAGTTATAAGTTTGAGGTCAAACTTGTTAGTGAAACCATGTCAGTTCAAATGTTCCACTATGTACAGCAGCAAAGTGAAAAATATTTTGATCTCATGCAAACTGATAAGAAAAAACTTGCCATATGGTCTAGAAGGCTCCATACTGCTCTGTTAGCCTACAGAGAATTATTTCACACCCTTTGTGCCATGGATAAGTCTCCAGATGGTACAGTGAGAGATTCTGCAAAAATGATTAAGAGCAATATTTTATATGTACCTGAATACAGAGAATTCATACTCACACTACTCATATCCTATGATCCACTGAAGATGTCAGATGTGTATTTGAAAGATCTTATAGAAACCCAGCACATATTCCTGAAGATTTTTGAAAATTTTTGTGGCAAGGAAGGTTCTGTTGTGGTGCAGAAAAAGACCAAAACAAAAAGAAAGAAAAGTACAGTTCCTATGCACACTACTAAGGAATCTCAGGAACAAAAGCTAGAAAGGAGTTGGGATTCAGCAGGGCAACAACTGTCTGCTGTTCTAGAAGCAGGTGGTGATTTTTTGACAGACATGGTACCATTTGATGCAGCTGGTGATACCCCCATAGATGAACAGAAGGCAGATGCCATGAGAAAGATTCAAATGAAATTGAGAGATCTGGAATTTGAAAATGCTATTAGTCTCTTGCGTGCTGCTAGAGAGGTTTGGCCAGAAAATGACAGTTTTGGTAGCAGTAATATAACTGTAGAAGAAGAGTTCTTGGCTTTGAAAGAAATATTTTTTGCTGATTTGGGTAATGAAGATGTCCAACAATCCATTGAGGCTGATAATCTAAATGATGATGATGAAGATGATGAGGAAGATGAAAATCAGCACAGCTCTGAAACTATTTTAAGTTTTAATGAACTAATAAAGAGGCTTCCACACCCGAAAATCGTGAAAGCATGCTGCCTAGCACTGAAATCTTTTGAAACAAATTCTGTCAACACAAATCACTGCATTCTTAAATTATTGCATAGAATTGCATTTGACTGCAAGTGTTATGTGATGGTTTTCCAACTGAGTGTGTTCCGGACATTCCAGAAAATATTCTCTATGAAAGACTTACCAGAGTACAAAGAACTTGTGAAATTTGCAACTTATATTGTACGGCAGTTTTTCAAAGTTACAGAAAAAAATGATAAAGTTTTTGTGGAAACTTTATTCTGGACTTCAAAACGTGATGCTTTTGAAATTGAACATGGCTATGATAGTTTCTCAGAACACTCCAAGGCTGCAGCTAAGATTTGGTCAGAACAAGAAGAAGATGAATTACGTAGACTTTTCATAGAGCACAAAAATAACCAGATTGAAGATGATGTTGTAGACTGGATAACTAACAATCTCATTGACAACACTAAATCCAGGAGAATGGTTTTGAAGAAACTAAAGGAATTGTGCCTTCTTATTGACTATAAACGAAAGAATCCTAATGTCAAATCCAGAGCTCCCCAAACCTGGGGTGAAGAGGAAGAAACCCAGTTGAAAGATCTATTTGAAGAATTCAAAGATGCCATTGATCCAATCGCTTGCATCTTGCCAAGACTAGAAATGATTCGTCCTAAGAATAGGGTAATTGAAAAAATGTTGGTAATGGGTCTAATACAAGACAAAAAAGAACTGAGAAAGAAGAGACCACACAAATCTGTGAAACCAGGATCTAAATCACAGGCATCTCACGACTCAAATGATTCAATGAATAGTGATTCTGAATCAGACTCCTCCCTGCCAAGACGTCACTTGAATACAAAACCTGTCAGGAATAAGAAGGTACCAGTCAGGAAAAGGCCTGTACCTGTCAAAACCAATAGAGAGGAGTTGATCAAACTTTTATTGGAAAATATAGAGAATGATCAGCGTAGTGCCTTAGAGTGGTTGAAAGAGAGCATATCCGATGCTATCGAGGATTTTGAAGAAGACAGCGACGAAGGAATTCCCTTAGTACCCATCATGGATTACGCGGAATCAGCGATGGAAAACGCCAAATTTCAGGAGTTGTTGAGGGCGCTAGAAATTTGTGAGCCCTTTGATGAGCAAGAAGCTTACTGGAGAATTCCTGGTAGTATAACCGTTGATACCTTGAGAAGCTATTCGGATCTGATTCAAAGGGCTCTTGATGATAATTTGACCATCGAAGAAGATGAAGAAATCAACTTGAATGAAGGTGACACTCAACAATTTGATGAATCATCTGATGATGATTATTTGGAAACATTGAGAGAGAACAGGACTAGGGCTGCTCAGGAAAATGCAAGCAAGTCTGGCGAGGAAGTTATTGTAAACAGTCCGGAACAACTCCAAGCTGATGGTGATGAGAGGGTGGAACTTGAAGATGAGAATTCTGTAAAAGAAAAAACTAGTAGCGATTGGGGTCGCAGACCTACTTATTTTGCGAGTGACAGTGAACATGAAATTGATGGAGAGAACCCAAAGGCACCTAATGATCTTGATAGAAAAGGCAAATCTCTTTTTGAGAGCGACAGTGAAGATGAAATCAATAGAGAAAACCCAATGGCGCCTGATAATCTCTCAAAAAGAAGCAGAGACGATTCTGATTCAGAAAAACCCCCAAAGAAAAGTAGAGTTATTGAAAGTGACTCTGATGAAGAAGATATGTAGCAGAATGAACCTGCTAGGAGGATTAAACTCATAGCTCATAATGATTATTAATCAGGTAAATAATTGTCAAGGAGTTACGATAATGGTCGAGTTCCGAAATTCCCAACCAGTACTGTTTAGTGCTTTAGATTGATATAAAATTACTGAATTCTACTGGTATTAGTTGAATGAACCTGAATTCGTTCCGAAATTGCTGACTGTCATCAGTAAATTCAGTAATATCGGAACGCGACTATATACAATGACAGCAGACTGCAGAGTCTTGACAGATACTGCAACGCCAACTATTAAAAAATATGTATTCCTGTTTAATCTTTTGATATTCAAGACTTTTTATAAGTCTGTATTTCTCTACACCTATTTTCATTTTGATTTATTCTTTCTAGGGCACGCTCACATTCCATCCCTCAACCAACACTTGCTCCAAGGCAAACAGCAAATAAACGCTTTATTGGAAAAGCTCACGCTGCTCTCTGCAGATCCGAGTCTGTGCCTCAGTAACAGATACGTATCCGGTTGCTCCATCGCTAATGAGAAAATTGACGAAGAGCCGATTAGTTTCGAGGACTCTCTGAAATGTCCCCCTAAGTTTGGCGAGTTGAATCGTAATAGTGCTGACACCGAAAGTCCTTTTTCCTCGACCGATACGAGTTTGATTACGAATTTCACCGATTCTAGGCCTGCTCCTGATGGGAAGGGAAACACTTCGGAAGAACAAGCAACCGCTAGGAAAGACTGATTTATTTTCACATAAGGTGTCTGGACATTTCAACTAGATAATTTTGCTGCTGTGTTGTGATATTTTGTGTTTCGTCTCTGTTTTATCAAATCATATTTATAGCAGGTAGAATTTCATTTTTAACATTTTGTACTCGTTTTATGTTGAAATAGACCTCATAACAACTTAAAATTTCATTGTTATGTTCAACAGTAATGTTCGCCCAATATTTCCCTGTGACGACATGGACATGTTGAAAATTAGATCCTGTAGGTAACTGAAACATTGGTCGAATTATATAGGTACCCTAGAAAAAAAACTATTGTTAATAAATGTGGTGATTGATTCTGTTATTTTTCTACCTGTGGAATGGGACATCTACAAGGTACTCCATTATCCGTGAATACTTTCGGGCAAGTTTCGTTGGCGGGTTTTCCAAATTCACATAAGTCTTCGTAAGTACAAGAACCTAATCTTTTAAAACACGGGACATCTATCCACAACCCGAGTTCTTTCTTTTCCACTTTGAGGCTAGCCTATAAAGAATAAGACCTTGTATAACAGTTCACTTGAATTACTGTTAGCTTTTTCGCACCTGCAGAGGACTTGAGAGGTCTTCCAATGTGGTCAGTGTGCCTGTGACTAATAATTTTTGGTTTATGATTTTTAAAGACACTTGAGATACTGTTAGTGAATATTCTTGTCCATGACATTGGCTCATGTCTGTTATATTAATAACATATATTGAATCCTAAAAAGTATATTGATTCGGGAATTATATTTATACCCATATTATACTAGATTGCTGGTAAATGCAAATCCTGTTCTATGATTCGTTACCAGGCTATAATAATACTTATTATGGCGCTTTTATTATGAATGATTCCTGGTCGTTTTGTATAAACAATAAATGAAATGAAAATAAAAGTAGCAAATATGAATGATGAAACTATACCCACTCACCGTACTTTTCAAATAAACTATATAATTATGAAGAACCAATGATAAAATTATACTTATCTTCATTTTTACTATTTTTGGAATGAATAAAATAGCGTTGCAAGAACAAAAGCAGCCTCAATCATTAATTTTAATACTACCGGCATGACCTCATTTGTCTATACCACAGTCAGAGTCAATTTGTTTTGTTGAGATAAGAAAATAAATTGATACTTTCAACAACAAATGGAGATTACATCCATTCTCATATGTTGTCATTCCAAAATTCGATCACATAACACATGTAAAGAATAAAAAATATAAATAGATCGTTGAAATATTTTATTTCGTTATTAGAAAAATAAGAAAATACTTAGATTATATAATTATTTTTATCAATCATACATCTATAAGAACTTGCATTGGAAATTAATGACATTTTACAAATAAATTCTACCTAATCCATTTGAACATACAATCTTTGAACATACTTATCAAAAATCAACATGTATGAAGTTATATCTAACTTATTTATTTAACCAATGATATATACTAACACCATGGGTTTCTCGTAGGATATCTTCTAATAAACTATCCTGATGATCATCTTTGGCAATGTTTATCTTCAAGTCCTTGATAACATCTTCTGAGAAGAAATAAATCCATGTAGCAAAACAAGCAATACTTTTTTCTATAGACTCTAAATTTCTACTAAAGACTTTCAAGCAAAGTGGCCCATATAACATCTAGGTTGATCAGGTATATTGTGAGTTGGCTTTCTCAAATGGGTCTCTTGAGTGGGAGCAAAAGATGATTCATCTAAAATTAATTAATACAATTTGAGTTTGAAGTGAAGATCCAGCATTTTCTATTGAAAGTTATTCGAATTTGTTGGAAGATTGATAAACTTGGCAAAAAATGAGGATTCAGATGAGCTGCAGACAAATAAAAAATGTATCAAGTCCAAAAGATGCTTATTGGGAAAACTCTTAAATAATCCGACGATGCTTTATTACGGCAACGAAAATTTAGCCACTGCCAATTTACCATTATTATTTTAACACTCATGCAGGCAATAATCTAAAAATAATTAGGTTAGTCATGATTCGGATTCATCAGATGAAGAAAATAAATAGAATCTACAATCAGAAAACTAGAAGCAAGCATTCTCAAAACTGGTCATTCACAAAACCGTTATTACCATACAGAAACAACTTACGGCTTTCGCGCCTCTTTTTAAAACCTTCCATGTGCTCAACATGCTCCCATCGCCTTTTTTTGGTTTGTCGATGTTGATGTTGTGCCAAGATAATGCTATTTTCCACTTGCACCTCTGTTTCCATTGCATTGTTCAATCCTACGTCCATTTCTATTTGTACCCTTTCATTCGATATCGGCCGTTCATTTTCAAGTTGTTGGTTAGCATTCTTCAATCGTGAGTGGTGTATTTGAGGTTGATAACCGTAATATCCGTTTGAAGAAATGAAACTAGTTGGTCCACAGTTGAACAGGTTCTCATTCAAATTGTCACAGGGTATAGGTATCATGTTATAACTTGATATTTCTCGCATTTTTTGGTAGAAACATCAGCCTCACGTTTTCCCTGCGGCTTCGTCAGATTACAAACAACCGAATGCGTCCGTCCGTTGCCCGTTGCGTTCGTTTCCGTGACCCGTTCCCGCTACGCCGCTACTTTGCTTCCTCCCTTGCCCCCCAACCACAACTATGTTATGTTATGTGATCAGAGAAACCGTTTCCTTTATGTGATTTATGTGGGAAAATGGAATAAGTAGGTAGGTAGATCCTTGGGTAGGTAGTAGATATTATTTTAATAGATGATAGTTTTCCAGTAATTTAACGCACAGTCAAGTTCAAATGTGTTTTGTAGGTATCTCGTTTATTTTTTATATCGATATTCAAATGAATCGTTTTTTATTTACCAGCAGTTTGTTCAATAAAACAGGAGGTGACTATTAGTCCGTTAAGCCGGAACTCGAAATATTAACGCTTTTGCTTATGTTGTCTGCAAAGTGCAAAACACTATTTTGTTTCACAAGGCGCAAACATGAATATTTCGTATTATCGGAAACCTATAATTTGCTATAATGTTTGTGTCATCTAAACATCGCACATGTCAATATCTCTGGAGTTTCTGAAGATACTTTATTTCTCTATCATATTTGGTGGCGTGTAGGGCCGTAGGCCAGGCAGGATATATATATATGTAGAAAAGTTCGACTTGTATGATCAAATACTAATATCAGTAATATCCTATGACCTATGTAGTGTATTCAACTAATGTGCTTACAGTTTATATGAAATTTTTTATTGTATACAAATTTTCAAGATATACAAATCAAAGTTCCTTATTAATATATAATATTGTATAATTCCTTTATTGACTATAAATATTAAACATACGTATTAATCCACTTTTTCATCTGGTTTTACCAAATGCTTAACTTTGTCTGCCTCAAAGTATGCTTTGTAAATATACAGGCCTACTGCTATATGTAACATGATAACAGCAAAAATTGCAGACCAAACATTACTTATTATAGGTCCAGCATTGAAGATTCCTAAAATATGAAAGAAAATGAGGAAGTATAATTATTATCTCGTGATCTAGATACCCTACCTTCCATTAAAATCACTTTTGTGACGAAAAAAATTAAAATTGGAGATACTAATATGAGGACGCAGTATCCAAGTATTGTCTTGAATACAGAATATGCATTAGGCTCTTCCATGTTTTATGAGAAAATCGATAACAGATCGTCTTTTATAAACCCAAAACAAAAATGCCTAAACGAGTAAACACTAAACTAAATGTAAATATACAAACATAACCTAACAATTACAATTCGGATGTGGTTACATCAACGTTTGCCGTATTTTTAACATATTGAGGACTCAGAATTATAATTGGTGGGTTTTAATTACGTAAAAATATTCTAACGGGTAATTTAAAGTAAACAATTTTATAGCAAACATTTAATTCAGCAGTTATGTTCAACTTAAATAGTAGTTACTTAATCAAGATATTTCACATATCCTCAGTGTCTGACTCTGAGTCAGCTTCCATTGCTTGTTTGGCTGCTCTTTCAGCTTCAGCATACACAGATTCTGGAACTTTAACATGTAACCCATTACTTTCCTTGCATACCCAAGAAAGTTCCAATTCAAAATTCTTGTCTTTGAGTTCATCATGGACAATATATATGCTACAAAACAGTTGAATTTAGTGACTGGACTTGCTTGCTTTTGTATTCTTACATCTTGGCTGCTTCCTTCACCAATTCTTTACAAGTCATGTTACCAAGCTTCAACTTCTCTATTTCTGTTTTAGCTGACTGTTTGGCTTTACCAGTAGCACATCCATGAAAACCCTGATATCAAAATTAGTATGATGTAGAATATAGAATTTCAATACCTTTCATAAAAGAGAAAACATTGCTTACATAACTAACTCCTGATGGATCAATCAAATACATTTGAGGTTCATTCTCATCATAACTGGCTAATATGACACTGCACCCATAGGGTCTAACAGCACTGTATAATGTATAAGCATGCATATACATACTGACTCTATCATTCAAGTATTTCAAAGGAATATTACTGCCATACTGAAGCCTATAGTTAGCAGCTTCCTTTCTAGCTATTTCAACTATTTGTCTGGCATCTGCTATCAAACCTGAAAATGCCTGTGGAAAAAGTTGAATGAATAAAACAGCATTTTAATAAATCTTCTTAAAACCACACCATTCCTATGTGTTTGTCAATATTGAAAATTCTCCTGTTTGTACCAGGTTCATGAAGTTTTGACAAAATAAGTTTTTCTGCAGCTAGCACGATACCATCAGTACCCTTCAAACCTATTACTGTCCCACTGTTTTCCACTGCTTTCATTGCATATTCCACTTGAAAGACCCTTCCATCGGGTGAGAACTGCGAAGCCGACAAATCATACTAGAATACATAATAAAATTAAATATTTTTTTCACTTTTATACTGATATGTTACTAACTCCTGTTCCTATTGAACTCATATCTGCTTAAGTTTTGAAATTGACTTGGATTATTATTTCAACCTCCAACAATGCTTGAAAACGCCGTGAGTTTGCTGTTTTCATTAAAATTGGAAAATTGGTGTGTAATGACGGTAATGACAATTGACAAATGATTGACAAAAATGAGATGCTTAGAAGGAGAGGTGTTCCAACTCGATGATGGTTACGTTCTCAGAGTTCTCAGACCATAAACTATGTGGGCTGATATAAGGTTTTATATGGAACGCCGTTTTACTTTTTAATGCACAATGACTGCATGTATTGAAAAAAATAGTTGACATGTATTGAAAAAAATACTAATGGTAAAAATTATAATTGGAGAAACATTTCGGGTCGAATTTCGTTTTTACAATTAATTAGTTGAATCACAAAATGCATTATGAATTTTTGCGACCACTTCGTTATCGACCCCTAATTTATGCAATACATGAAGACTAATGTAATGAAATAAATCAATTTTAACAACACATTGATTGTAGCATTACATTTATCTTATTCTTCTTCTGGTTTGTTTTTATCTTATAATCTCAACACTGTCAGTGTCAGTACTGTCAACTGACAGTTGTCAATCAATTTTCGAATTTGAAAATAATTATTTATAAATTGTATAATCAAAGTCAAAGATTGTATAATACAACAAGAATACGACCATTTAAACCATTTCATATTCCTCAGCCATATTCCATACACATTCCATATCCACACAACAAAAATACAGATACGAGTAGAGTACAACATGAATTGTGAAGGATATGAAGCTAAAGACTTCATAGGGGAAGTGAGTATTCAATTGCAATACACAATAAATATCTCAGATAAGATAACAGGAAGACGTCCTGTGAACGTACGGACTTGAATGGGACGTAAAATATACGTCCTGGGAACGTCTTGTCATGTGCTATCTGGGATGAGATATATATTATTATACTTATAAATTTGAAAAAATTGAAAATTTCATGAAAAGGAAGACCTAGTGTTCAGATAACAAGAGATCAGTTAACTTTTTTTAGCGTACAGACTTCTTTGGCACCAAATCCTAAATTTCTACTTCAGGATTGTGTAAAAAATATAATAGAAAAACCTAGTGCTCCAAACATTTACGTTTGTAGTAAGCACTTCCTAGAAGTGGATTTCTCAAGCAAATGCCAAATTGAAGGTTATGTCTCCTGTCAGGTTAAATCAAATCTGGTTTATCTGTAGTTGTGTTTCATTGTTTGTAATGAAGACCTTAATTTCACTTCAGGACCATCAAGAAGAATTGAACCAAGAGATGGGCTCAAAAAGAATGCAATTCCTTCAATAAACATCTGGAAGTCATCACATGGAAACTTCAAGAGTGAGCGCAATGTAGGCTGAATGAAATCAAATCTTTATTCAGTATGAATAAGCCATGAATTCTTCATCCAATTCATCATTTGAATGACTGTAGTAGACCACAAGGTTTCAAACTTCCCAAGTTATTCTTGGTACATACTCATCTATATAGAATAATTATTGATATTATGAACTATCATTATTCATTATGTTGTAAAGATATATGAAAATAATAACTTGTGTTGCCTATTTAAGATATCTCAATTTCAGCAGATGCACCTTCTTATCCCAGAAAATAAAGTTAATTGATTAAAAATCTTGGATTTTATTTCTCTAATCATCTATTTTTTGGGTTAGAATAAAATTATTACATCTTTACAGATAAATTCACACTTCCACTCATAACTTTTCCATGGAATTATTTTAATTTCATATTAGAGCTGCCCTAGAGCTGAAGTTTGTGAACAGGAGTTAATATGTGTTTGACATGTCCTACAAAGTATGATGTGACCAGCTTTGAATAATGCTTCTCCAGTTTTTAAGGGTTTCTTCTTATCTCCAATATATTCTGGATACTCTTCTCAAATCTTGGACATTCTGGAAATATAAAGAGAAATCGTTGAAATACGAATACCTCAGTGGCCCCATTGATTTTGCAGAGGTGGTTTGAAAAGCTTATAAAAACATAATAAATCCATAAAACTCATATAAAATACCTGTTTCGCGTTCTAATCTCATATCTTCTTTTCTTGAAGTTCTTGGTTATCTGACTCCTCTCGGTGTCAATTCCACCAGTTCAGGTGGTTCAGGTGTGGGTGCACTCAATATTTTTATTTTATTCCTTAAGGATCTGGGTGGTATTTAGGATTGATGTTAAACCATTGATTTTAAACATAAAATCCTTTCTATAGGTTGTTATAACATTGAGGGATATCTATGACATCACAAAACTACAACATAGATTAAATTAAATACAACAAAAATTACAAACATCCATGCATATAATCTTCACATTTCAAATTTCTAATCTCATATAAATGATAAACAAACAATAGCACCATTTCAAATATTTTGGATTGATTGTCAAATTTTTGACATTTCTCCCGCGTCATCTGTTTATCTTTTTCTTCTTCTCGAGCAATTGACCATATTCAATAGATATTGGTGGCAGCTTCTTAGCGTTCTAGGGTTGGTACTAATCTGTCATAAATGTCGACTGTCATCAATGTCAACTATCATTAATGTCAACTGTCATTTAATTTGATCGTTTTGATATCCTGGTTTTATATTATATTTCATTATAAATATGAAATAACCAAACATGTATATGAATAGAAAAATATTGATGACTTGATGGGCTTATCTGAACTCATTCACAACTGACATTTATGACTATTGACGTTGATGACAGATTATTGCCAACTTAAGAATGCTCAAAAGCTGCCACCGAAAGCTGTTGAATATGGTCAATTGGAGACTATAATATCTTTTTAATTTTTACAATACACGAAGTGTTGATGTATTGAAATAATGATTTTATACATCATTTGAAATTTCGAGCAACAATTATTTCAATGCATTGATAATGTGTAACGTGATAATATCAATTTTAGCAATGCATCAAAAGTTCATGTATTGCAAAAATAGATTTTTACAACACATTGCTAGTAATGCATTGTTAAAATTGAAATTTTTGCAATGCATTAATCGTCGTTCATTGTAAAAATACTCAAAATATACTTCTAGTTGAAATTCACAATTTTTGCAATGCATTGCTCGTAATGTATTGAAAAAATGGCAATTTTTACAATACATTACGAGTCATGTGTTGCAAAAATAGGCATTTTTGCAATACATTGAGACTATGCATTGCAAAAATTGCTATTTTTGCTAGTAATGTATCGTATAAATAGATTTTTTTCAATACATGCAGTCATTGTGCATTAAAAAGTAAAACGGCGTTCCATAGTTTTAGGTGGTTTTTGCCCAAGTTTGCCTACCGCCATAGAGAAACTTTGTCGTTTCTCCATGCCTACCGCTGTCGCTATCACTTAAGGTGAGTTCCCAACGCAGCGTTTTTGCTTCTCGCGTCATGCACTCTGATTGGTGAAGCGGATAGACAACAATCGAACTGAAACCTCATTTGATCCCTGCTCGAACATGATTGGTCGAGGCGGTCGAGCATTCAGTTGCTGCCATAGTAGTTATGGTTGCTGCGTCTCTATTTTTTTAACCAAGCAGGAGAATATCAGTGAAAGTAGTGGAACTGTAAACAGCATTTTGACCATGCTTTTTTATACTAAACTTGGCTTTGAACCAAAACCAAGGATTTTGAACTACTTTTTATTTTTTATGACATGTGTCCTTCTCACGTGTTTCATGTCATTCATGTCATTCAATTGTCACTTGTCAGTGGATTTACCGCGTTTTGCTGTGGGTTCACTTTTTATAAAATTTGACTTTGTCGTATTTATTTCAATTTTCAATAATTCTAGCTTGATTAGCTCATTCTGATAGTAATTTTTTCTGAATAAAGATTTCCTTCAAGTTTCACGAAAATGAGTAAGCGAAAAGAATTTCCTTATCAGCATACAGTAAAAAGAATGAAGTCCGACAAATTCTTACGTCCCCAACCCCCATCTTTGAACCCTGCAAAGGATACATTGATTTTCCAAGAGCTGGAGCTAGATCACTATATAGGCCATGTTCATCCAGGAATGCCTGGTCCTCAAAGAGGTTTAGTGCCGATTATCAGAATGTTCGGTGTGACCAAATCTGGTAACAGTGTTTGTTGCCATGTTCATGGCTTTTCTCCTTACTTTTATGTAAACTTGCCAGTGACATTCACTGCTGAAGACCTAGTTCCATTCAGGGTAAGGATATAAAATATATTAATTGCTCTTTTCTACCCTGATCAGGTTTGGATTGTAATTGATGAAAGCATTTTCCCCTGCTGACATGTTTTTTTCTATTTAGTTATAATAGATATTTTTTAACACACAGTGTATGCAGTGAATGTGTATGCTTTCAGAATAAACTCAATGATGCAGTACTTGCAGATCAGAGAAATTCAAATAAAAATGATATCCATGAAGCAGTACTGATGATAGAAATAGTGAAAGGAAAATCTTTGGTAGAATATACTGGGAATGAAGATGATAATTTTGCTAAAATAACATTGACCCTTCCAAAATTTATAGCTGCTGCAAAAAGACTGTTATCTACAACCATAGTTTACCAAAAGTTGGCTTCTCATACGTTTTTCATATTTGAATCAAATGTTGATATAGAAACAAGGTATTCAATATGCTGGTAATTCAACATTATTTTTATTTGATCATTGGAAATATACTTTCAGATTTACTGTAGATACTAATATCTTGGGATGCTGTTGGATTGAACTGCCTTCTGGAAAGTGGTCTAGGAGATCACAAAATTCTGATTTCAGAATTACCAGTAGGTGCCAATTAGAGGTGGACATTTCTTGGGTAGATTTTATAGTACATGCACCAGAAGAAGAGTGGGCTCCAGTAGCTCAGTTCAGAATTCTCAGTTTTGATATAGAATGTGCAGGAAGAAAAGGTAAAAATTACACTCTTGTTTTACATACTACATACTCAATGTCCAGTACTATTTATTATTTATAATTTATATGGTTTTCATAGGTATATTTCCTGAACCAAATGTTGATCCAATTATTCAAATTGCCAATGTTGTGAAGCTGCATGGTGAAAAAGAAGTGCTCTTTCGCAACATATTCACTCTTAATTCATGTGCCCCAATTGGTCATGCTGAGGTAAACTAATGAATTTCCAAATCATTTTGTTCAATAAATCAGTGAGTTCTTTTCCATATTAGGTGTACAGTTTTGAAACAGAAGAAGCCATGCTCAAAGAATGGTCTAATTTTGTGAGGACACTTGATCCAGATATTTTTACAGGTTACAACATCAACAGTTTTGATTTTCCATATTTGATAGATAGGGCAAAGCACTTGAAATTGGCACAGTTCCCTTATCTGGGTAGGCTTCTGGATGTGGTGTAAATATTTAACTCTCCATGTTTGCTCTGAAATTAATCACCAATTTGCAGTTCTGTTGTCAAAGAAACAGTTACTCAGACTAAAATCGGCAGAAGAACCTTCAAGTATGTTAATTTTGAAGGCAGAGTTCCTTATGATATGCTCATGGTGATGAAACGTGATTTCAAATTGAGGTCCTATACTCTTAATAGTGTTTGTCAGGAAATTCTGGGTGAACAAAAGGAAGATGTACACTACAGTATTATTACTGATTTGCAAAATGGTGATGAACAGACCAGAAGGAGGTGAGAATGAATCAATTTATCTCTTTGCAGAAACATAATATACATTCTTCAATTTAGGTTGGCTGTTTATTGTTTGAAAGATGCAGAATTGCCTTTGAGGTTGTTGAATAAAGTTCTCAGTTTCACTAATGATATTGAAATGGCCAGAGTGACAGGAGTGCCAATTACCAGTTTACTAACCAAGGGTGAACAAGTCAAAGTAGTGGCACAGTTGTTGAGACATGTAAGATTGTTTTTATAAATTTATCCAAGACAACAAAGAGAAAACTTTTTTTACTATCACAAACATTCAAATTCTAATGAAGAAATGAGAAAATCATTGTCACTGTTGAATTAATTTTTATCCTCCATTTTATTTTGGATTTAGTTAATCAAATATTGGTATATATTTTCTTAATGTGATAATAGGTGATTTTTCTCATTCACACGTTCTGTCAACGAATATATGCGAATGGAAATCTGAAAGTTACTATGCCATTATCATCATGAATGTCAACTCCTACATAATACACCATCTTGAATTTGTGAATTTTGACAGAAAAGCCATAATCTCTGATTATTAGAACCCCCAAATACAAATTTTGAATCCAATCGGACCGTAGTGACTATAAACTCTCTTCCGCCATTTTGAATTAATTTGTGAATTTTGACAGACAATTCATATTCTCCGACAACAAAAACCCCCAAATACTAATTTCGAATCGAATCGTATCATTACCACAAAACTCGTCCGCCATCTCGAAGTCGCCATTTTAAATATGGCAGTTTCAATAGAAAATTAATAATCTCCGCACCAGAAAACACACACATACCAATTTTGAATCGAATCGAACCATAATCACTAAACTCGTCAGCCATTTTGGATCCGCCATCTTGAATTTGGGAGTTTTGACAAGAAACTAATAATCTCCGATCCCAAAAACCACCAGATACCAATTTTCAATCGAATCTGATCATAATCACAAATCTCGTCCACCTTGAATTTGTGAATTTTGACAGTTCCTCTCGACTCGTCCTGTATATTTGTTTCTATCGCCCGATTTCGACGAACATTTTTTTCGATTTTGCACTTTCCGATGAAATAGCAATCCCAAAAACTAAATACCGTCCATCAAGATCAATATGGGATAGATCTAACAACTAACAACTCTCTCAGTTCATATTTGAACTTTCGCTTGAAATATTTTTTTAAGGCAAAGAAAGCTGGATATTTCATGCCAACTCATCATGGGGCACCTGGTAATGACCAATACGAGGGTGCCACCGTGATAGAACCAATCAGAGGTTATTATACAGAGCCTATTGCAACTTTGGATTTCAGCTCTCTGTATCCCAGTATTATGATTGCACATAATTTGTGTTATACAACACTTCTAAAGGGGCCAGAAAAAGAAAAATTGGGGTGAGTAGTGAACACATTAGATTCTCGGTGAATCATACAAAACCGGTTGATGCTCAAGTGCTGCTGGGTTTATCATCATTCAGTTCCCAAAGCAAATGATTGCTCTTTAATTCCAGGAAAAAATGCAAGGAAGTACATTCAATTGATAAAGATGAAAGTCCAGGCATAGATGAAAAAATCACATTTAATGATAGAGAAAAACAGAAAGTATTAGCAATTTATAAATGCGACTCTTGTCCTCTTAATACCAGAGATCTCGATAAAATGGAAGATCACGTTTTGTTGCATTTTCTTGAAATTCAAAGCAATGATTCATATGACTGTTCAGACTGTAATGTCCAATTAAAAAGTGCCCCGGATTTCTACAGTCACAAAAAAAATATGCATAAACATTTTCATTACAAACAGTTCTTCTGGTGTGTTAACTGCAGGCTGGTGTTTGAGAAGGACAATCATATACAACGTCACTTTCCAAAATGTACAAATGAAAATGAGATTGTAAGATTTTTCGAAAGCAATCTCGTCATTTTCTGTATGAAGTGTAATTTTGAAACCAGCAATATAAGAGAAGCAAAAAATCAAGCCGTTGACCATATGCAGAGCTGCCGATAATAAAATTCAGGTATACATGGTGGGCAAATTTCGATATTTGTGTAGGTAACTATAGGAGATAAAAAAAATGGGGTCGCATCTTCAAACACATGTGATTGAAATGTTAAGAGATAATAACTATTATCCAGTGGCGTCTTGAATATTTGATTAGAAAAGTGCAATTTCGAGGTATGGCCTAAAGTTGTAATTTTTCGAATAGGAATCATATATGTCGGGTCGGTTTTGATGAGTAAGTCTCTATGAGATAATAAAAGTACATTAGATGGAAAGAAAATATGGAAAATGTTTCATAAAAAGAAATAATATGAAATAAAACATTTGAATAAAAAAACAAAAGTTGGAATTTTATAGGTCACAATGTATTGTGTATGGTCAAGAAAGACTATATATGTAGATTATTAGATTATATAAACGATTTTCACAAATTAATACCAAGGGTGCAATAACTATATAAAATTCTATTTGTTTAATTTACTTTATGTATTTGAATGATATTTATCTAACGTTTATATCAAATAAAATGGTCGAGATTCAGCGTTTTTTTTTATTTGCTAAGTATATAATGAATCATCACCCTGTATATAACCAAAAATACTCCAGTAGGAAAATACATACGGACCATAATCACAAAACTCGTCGCTATCTTGCAGCCGCCATTTTGTTTTTTCTGTAATTGCCAAATTCCCAGTTAATCGGACAACCAGAAGTGGGTCAGAATTCACAAGTATTATTGACAAATGTATACAGGGTGATTCATTGGAAATTGCGCATACAATAAGGGTAGATGGAAGACACCAACTTGATTCTGAATGAATAATTTTTTACGCATGTAGGGTGTTTGATAGTTCATTGATTTGTCCCAATGGATCCTTTTTGAAATCCAAATGACTATTTGGATATACAATTGACCATTTTTGAACTAAAATTGGAAAAGGTGTAGATTTGTTGTAGGTTCGAATCTCAAGTACCTGAGTACTTTTTTTTCTTTTTTTTGAAGTTAATGGCTTTTTCGATATTTACTTTTCATTAAGGTTCAAAGTGAATTTGTTTGACATGATTCATAAAAATTTCGGTTTTTCAATAAAAAATCCGTCCGTTTGAATTGAAATGGCGAACACTCACAGTCATAGAAAAAGTATAGTATTCCACTTTCGTGTAATAGCTATTACTTTTGTAATTCGAATGATTACGAAACTTCATTCTCATGAGTAATAGCATTGTATAAGGACTATATAGTAGGATAACCACTGTGTATCAAGTATTGGACACGGTTTTTAGTGCCATCTGCTAGATACCTAACGAACTATTGGATTTCGTTGTGAATTGTAATCGAGACAGACACGGATCAAGGGGTTTTGTTAATTTTCAAAAGCATATAAAACAGATATATATATATATCATTTATATTCAACAAATACAAACGGGAAAACGTTTAACAGGAACCAATAATTCACCATGAGATAATCCGTCACTTGAAAGCATAAGAAAGAAGCTATTCAAATTCCAACAAATTCGGATCTGGCATCTGCAAAATGATCGACATCAGGCGAGTTGAGCCAAGCGATTCTCGACCTTAAATCGGCCAATGGAATCGCTGGCCTCCCACGATGGAGCTGCCATCTACATTTGGCATCCTTTTGGATCCAATGAAAACTCCATAAGGTGATACTACTATCTACACCTCTTCCAATTTTAGTTCAAAAATGGTCAATTGTATTTCCAAATAGTCATTTGGATTTCAAAAAGTATCAATTGTATTTCAAATTAGTCAATTCAATTTCAAAAAGCATCAAATGTATTTCAAAATTATCAATTCAATTTCAAAATGCCTTAATTGTATTTCAAATTAGTCAATTTAATTTCAAAAAGTATCAAATGTATTCCAAAATTATCAATTCAATTTCAAAAACTAACACTTCAAATTCCAAAATGGTCATTTGTATTTCCAAAAATATCAAATGTATTTCATAATGCATGATTTGAATTTCAAAACTGAAAAAACACAGGCAAAGGTGATATTTTCATTATTCCTGTTATAGAAACGCTCCTGGTTCATATCATATCACATATTAGATTGTAATAGACTGATTTTGAAATGAATATGAAAAGATTTGAAATTGAAATGATGGATTTTGAAATTGAAATGGACTTTTTTGAAATTAAATTGATTAATTTGAAATACAATTGACGCATTTTGAAGTTGAATTGATAATTTTGAAATACATTCGATACTTTTTGAAATTAAATTGACTGATTTGAAATATAATTGACGTATTTTGGAATTGAATTGATAATTTTGAAATACATTTGATACTTTTTGAAATTAAATTGACAAATTTGAAATACAATTGATACTTTTTGAAATAAACTTGACGCTTTTTGAACTACAATTGAAAAAGGTGTAGTCCTTATACAATGGTAATGGCCTTATTACACGCTCGTTGAATAGGGTCATAAACCTCCAAAGCTTTAGCAGAATTGTTTGTCATTTTCCGATACCTTATTTAACTTCTACCGATATGGCATCAAAATTAAATCGGAATATTCTTTTATGCTCGAGAAAATCGAAATCAAAAATAATTATTTGACAGCACCATATTTCTGCTGACGTCACCTGGTAGATCTGGATGGTATCGTAAAAATATCGAAAATAATAGGGAAGAAGAATTTTTTGACATAAGTTATGGCAGATAAGTCAGATGACAATATGTCAATTTTTAATTCAAATTTTTTTCGATAACGAAACTAATTCAAAATATTTAAAAGGGCGCATTAATTGATTGTTTATCATCTATATAACGCAAGTCAGGTATTTTATATGACTTAATATTTATATAGGATTTTCAATACCACCTCATCGAAGTCAATAAGACGATTGAACTCAAAGACACTATAAAATAGAGAAATAAAAATGAAGAATTAATTAAATTAATAACTTTATTGTCTGGGAAAAGTAGGTAAGTGTAGTGGTGCATCTGATAATATATCAAATAAACAACACAAGTTGATATTATAATTACATATTTACAATATAATGTAAAGAAGATATCTCATATAAACTCACATCATAGATAGAGTACGTACTAACAATAACTGAGGATTTAGGAAAATACATTTATTATTTACAGAATGCATGACAATGAAGATTTGGTTTATTAGCTTATACCTATTACTAAAGTACTTTGTGCTCACACTTCACAGGTTCTCATGAAGTTCATGTACAAAGATTCAAAGAATAAGGATAAGAATTTTAACTTAGATCAAAATTATCTTCACAGCAATTACTTGCAGATGTAGCTATGTGTTGTCCTACTGCAAAACACAAAGTTTGTCTCATATTAACACTTGAAGTACAAATATGAATTTCGAGAATGCACATTCTTGTTGCTACATGAAGCACAATAAGTCTTTGAATGCTTAAACTTTCTGAAAAAAGTGATCAGTGAGGGTTATAATGAACGCTGAACAATGAAATAAAACTCATAGTAACTTACCTATAATCATCCGAATATATTTTCGCAGGAAGAATTAAAATCGCCCAGTAATTTTTTACCGCCATCTGTCAAAGATGTCAATTCTTCTTCCACTTCGATCAATGGAACAGAACCTAAACCAACCTACCAGGTGACGTGACGTATTCTCTGGAGACCCGCGTTTCACATATATAATTTTTGAAAAAAGGTGTACAACCCTATTCCATAAAAGGTTAAAACCCCAAAAGCATCGTAAGTCCTCGCTTTGACCCATCAGGTTGACAGACGACCAAGTGACAGTGACCCCGGCCAAGTGCATGTTCGTCAAGTCTTCAGTGCGGCCGGGCCTGCTGCCGCACATCCTGCAGCACCTGCTGGCCGCCCGCAAGCGCACCAGGGCGTTGCTCAAGGACGAGGCGGACCCCGCTGTGCGGACGGTCCTCAATGGCCGACAGCTGGCCTACAAGATATCCGCCAACTCGGTGTACGGGTTCACGGGGGCGCAGGTGGGGAAGCTGCCCTGCTTGGAGATTTCGGGGGTGAGTTCGGGAGACATTGGGATGTTGGTTGTGGGGGATTGTTTCGGGGCCGGTGAACGCTTGGGGCGGATTTGTGCGCCAAGGTTTTTCATTAATCTGACGCTTTGTTTCGGCGTTATAGGGAAAAATCACGAAACGCCAGATGGCGCTGTAAATGACAAAATGTCGGATCGAGGGGTGAACAACAAATAATCTGTCTCTTGATCTCAGTTATCTCAGAGATATAAGTCGATTTTTCGTACTCGACTATTGGATTGAAGTTGTATTTAGGGTTTGTTGTCGACGTTTCAGTTTTATTGTCACTGGATTCTTGTTAAATGCCAAAGTCCAGGTGTGTCCAGGTATCAATTTCAGTTTTTATTTGAAGTTCTTCAGTTCTTAGTCCCTGAAATTCTTTTTAAAATGCCTGTGTGAAAGACGAAATATCAATTTCGAACATTTCGGATATTATTTGGAGTGAAAGTGTTTCAGCAATCACACAATTGGAACTGAAGACCTCAATGAAGAAATCATAAAAAAGTTTTGTGTATGAGATCCTCCACAATTCTCACATGAAATCACCATGAAACTAAGTAGATATGAGATTTGGGTTTATTTTAATGTTCCTGTAAAGCATATTTATTGATAATGTTGTATAATTCAATATTGAAAAGATTTATTGGCCATTTCGACTGGAAGCATATAAGCTCCACCTTTTTGACTTATCAGTTTTCTTTTCTGTGTTGGTTTGTTTTTATTTTCAGGAACCTAGATTATATGGTAATGTATTCAAATAGATATACCTATTAGAACAAAGTGAAGTGCAAAAACTACCTGGAAGTGATAGTTGATATAGATTCATCATTTTGTGGAGATTTGATACTCAATTTGAAGAAATGATAGTGTTCAAATAAATTATTTAAAAAATTCATAGTTTTATTGCATAAACAAGAGTAAATGGCTTTCTCTAGCATGCCACATGTTTTTCTTGATAGAATAATTTGGGAAATGTAACACAATGATAACGAATCAGTATTCAAATCTTTCAATCACTGGTGAATGAAATAGAAATGTGGAATAGATTTCCTTCAGACTGAGAAAGACTACAACTCATACAAAATTAAATAATAAAACATTCTTGAACATGTTAAATTACTAAATCCAAATAATACTACCAAGCAAGCAGATGATAAATTAGTCTTCCATTTACACAACACCAGAATCAACCAAAACTTCATATCATTATCAGGAACATTGTTGTGTCATATAGATTGTTGGTTTTGTATTTACAGTGGAACTCTCCAAAATCCATCACATGATCATGTTAATCATCATCCAAGTGTAGATCTTTCATCATGTCTTCTTTATAAATCTCCCTCTACTTGTTCATTTCCATGTTGCTCCAACTGCATATGATTATTTGATATTTGCCTGAGCCTGTAATAAATTACAAAATGATTAAAATGAACCAAATGAGGTGGAGAAGAGGTGGTAGCATAGTGACAACAATAATGAAAAATCGAACTTACCACTGAAAAAAATCATCAAAAGTGCTTGCTACAAACATAAATTCCGAGATAGGTTTTTCTATCTTCAAGATCATCTTCTATTTCTAGGCTAGTTGCCTTAGGATTTAGGTTTCCCCAAATCCTGCCCATCTTCTGCTTTAGAATTTGTAGGAAATTAATGCAAAGCCTTGAGTTTGTAGAGCATTGTGGAACAAGCATAATTTTCGCGATTTTATCTCCGTATCACCTCTTCTAATCTTTTGCATTTTCAGATTGTGTGGTCTATTAACAACAATTCTTCACAACATATCATCAAAATACAACACTTTCAATGCTTAAATCACTGAAATTCATAAATAAAGTTCACATTTTACCCATACGAACATATGGAGGTTAGTTTGTTGTTCACCTCTCGAGTAGTTCATGCGATCAATTATAGATGTCACCCACTCCGTGATTTTTCCCTATTGGACCATATTTTTCTTGGAGGAGTTTGATACCTTTATGCAAAAATATAAATTCATCTTCTAAATCGACTCCAACATTCTGATATTAACAAAAATCTAGCTGGTACTTGTATTTCCATATAATTTCCGCAAGTTTTTGCTATAAAACAAGAAAGCGTCATCCGTTTGACAGAACTGAGCGCCTGCGCAAATCACATTTTTACTTTATTTGTCGTTGAAAGATGAGAGTTGTTGTGGTTATATCTTCTGAAGAATAGTAAATAAATGATACAAAATGATTTGTGTGCTTAAATGGTGAAATATAGATCATGAGTTACAACATCTCTAATAAATCCACCTTTATTTCTGCTAGAAAAAAATCGATGAGATGATCAGTTTTGCGGCTAATGTTCAAAAATGATCTTGGAAAACCCGACAATTAGTTTGATAGATTAATTTCAATAAATTTCGATAAAATCTCATCTTTTAGTAGCCAACCCTACTAGAATACAATACAGTTTGAATGTCCAACAATTTTTTTAAATTAAACCTCTAAAAACATTAAAATATTCGAGCATTTTCGATGGCAGTATAAATAATTAATTTTAAGAATGCCACCTGTATTATTTCGCAGTTTCGAATAAAATTGTAGGAGAAAAATGAAAATTCACAATATTTTTTAAAATAAGCTCTTATACAATTAACCAATAGGAAAAATAATTTCTTTCATTGATTCAGAAGCTTGTCGCGCAAGTTTACTTATTTTGTATCCGCGGCAAGCTTTTCAATTTGTTACAGAATAACCTAATCAATCGATGAATGTGATTCCTTTTTTGTGTATAAAAGCTTGTTTTTAAGAATATTGCTTCCATTTTATTTTGCTCTCTGTATTGATACTACCAATTTTGAAATGAATTTGCCCATCACATTTCATAAATTTGCGTGACTCAACGAAGGTATTGGTCGCAGACGCACCGCTATAATTAGCGGATGATTCATTGCCGTCGAATATGAAAAATAATTCCAGTTTATTCCTATTCTTTCTGGACTATGATGTTCTTACCTATATAAGATCCGCGGTTTCGCGGACAAGACAGATTAGAAAGAAAGCTAGTACAGTGAACATTGAGATTTGTAAATCGAATATCGTTGTGATTTAACTAAGTGTTTATTGAGTTGTATTTAGTGTGTTTAGTGAAATAAATTGTTCAGTTTTGTACTGAGTGTTTTGAATTCACGAACCCAAGTGGAAATAACGTAACTCTGATCCCAACCACTCACCTAATATCAATTTTGAATAATCATAATGCTCGCCCGCCATCTTGAATCCGACATCTTTAATTTTTAATTTTTTTTAAAGAACCATAATCTCCGACTCCAAAAACCCCCAGACATCAATCTTGAATTGAATCGAATCAAAATCACGAAAATCGTCCACCATTTTAGAGCCACCATTGACAAAAGATTCATAAATTCCGATACAGTAAATCCGCACATACGAATTTCGAATCGAATCAGGCTATAATCACTAATCCCCTCCGCCATCTTAGAGTCATTTTGAATTTTTGAATTTTGATTGAAAAACCATAATATCCTTCCTCGAAAACTCCCACGTGTAACAATTTTGAATAGAATCATACCACAATCACAAACTTCGTCCTTAATTTTGGAGTCGCCATCTTGAATTCATACATTTTGACAAAAAATTCATAATCTTCGATCGCGAAAATCCTTTTATAAGAATTTTGAATTGAATCGGCATAATTACAAATCTTATCCGCCATCTTGAAGCCATTTATATGAAATTCTGGATTTTTACTTAAAAACACGAAAAATCCATAATCTTCGATCCCGAAAACACCTAGATACCAATTTTTAATCGAATCCGAGCATATTCACAAAACTCGTCCGCCATACTGGAGCCGCCATTTTGGTATTTTTCAAAACAAAATGCATTGTCTCCAGAATTATATACACCTGGTAAATTTCACATCAATCGGCCGATTAGAAGCTGGTCAAATTTGAACTCAAATTCAAGTGGGGGTCGAATCGGGTAGCTCAGCCGGCCACAACATGACTACTTCTGCTACGCAAGCAAATTCCATCTCAATCTCTGACATTCACCCTTGTTGCTCTTCAGAGTGTCACAGCGTACGGCAGGACCATGATAGAGCAGTCCAAGCAAGAGGTCGAGCAGCACTACCGAATCGAGAATGGTTACGAGTCGGACGCCAAAGTCATATACGGTGACACCGATTCCATAATGGTCAACTTCAAGAACGATTCGCTGGCGAAGTGCATGGAGTTGGGGCAGGAAGCCGCTACCCTGGTCAGCCAGAAATTCATCAGCCCCATCAAACTGGAATTTGAAAAGGTTCGGTTGGATTGACCGGATCGGAACTCACTGTTATTGATAAGTGGTTGAATATTTCAGGTGTACTATCCATACTTGTTGATCAACAAAAAAAGATACGCAGGACTGTATTGGACCAATCCAGAGAAATATGACAAGATGGACTGTAAGGGTATTGAGACAGTTCGCCGTGACAATTGCACTCTCGTGGTTGATGTCATTAACACGTGTCTCAAGAAATTATTGATAGAAAAGTGCGTAAACTTCATGAACAATGGCTGTTGAGATTTTTTCGTCAATAGATACTTGACATGGTTACGAAAACAGATTAATCCTTTCTGAAATTTCACTACTTTTGTTATTATATTCATTGTGTACCCCTCTTGAAAACTCGATAGAATTGACAAGTTCAGCCAGAGTTGAGAGAGAGAAAATATGTCTGCCCTAGTGTTGTCTTTGTCATCAAGATTGCAACTTGAAATAATGTAAATTCTATGATTGGGTTGGTTTGTTATTCTTGTAGTATTTTCGTTATTCCGATTATTTCCAATATTGATCTTACAATAATTGTTGAATAATTCCAAACACGTTATGATTGTGATATTAGTCTTCTCTTTTTTACGTCCCAATCATAACATTTTCATCGTTTCAAGTTGCAATCTTGATGAAAAAGACAACACTAGGGCAGACATATTTTTCTTCTCTGAACGCTGGCTGAACTTGTCAATTGATGATTGACAACTTGTAATAGTATATTAAGTATGGAGAACGGTAAGGGTTTTATACCGATCGGTTACCCTTAACGTTCGACATGCTTATAACGTTTTTTTGCACGATTGATACCATTATAAATTATATAAGATTTTTTAACTCGACGGTAAGTGAATTACTTACCGTCGAGTTGGATTAATTACCGTCGAGTTCGATTACTTACCGTCGAGTTGCTAGTAAATGTCACCTACTGACGTAAAGTCTGTCACGGTAAACAGTCAAAAATGATCAATCGTGCAAAAAAGTTCATTTTCTGATTCCACCATCATTTCATTTAGCAAATTCAATATTCAATGCAGACCTTCTACTTCAATATGTATAACGAGTTGATAAAAATCGTTCCTAGAATTCTGTTACAAAAAGTCCCTGAAACAAGATTTTCTGTTAGAACGGTTACAGCCGAATCATAACGAAACATCCATGTATGTTTCCTGTAAATTCGGTTTGAAACCATGCTAAATTAAGCCCTTTAGGCGAGGTCAATAACGCGTAAATTTGATAGTTGAAATTTAGTGGTGAAATATCATGTTTTTATAGTTTTTTCCAGAAGATATTTATGTAATGTTCAAATAAACGCCGCGCTTAAACCTTCCAATGACTTTAATTCAGCGAGACATTTAAAAACAACACCATCATGGCCACTTTTTTGACATTGACGAGTCCTCTGATATGCATATTGCCATGTTGTCAGTTTCACTATTTTTAGGAACTTCTGAGGAAGTGTTATTCAAATTCATCCCATGAATGAAACAAATAGTTTCTGCATTTATCATATTGAAATGGAGAATTATTTTTTGATTGCTGTTTATTCAGTAAATCTTGATTGACTTGTAATTATACTGATTGAAAATGTCATTAGTTCTTTGGGCTACTCATATTGTAAATGAATGTTATGAATAACCATCGGCAATGCTGTAATACTTTATTCTCTAACTCATTCAGTGATAGTTCTGTTCACATCTTGCCACGGTTTCCACAGTGTTCAAACAGAATTTTCAGAATTTATTTTGGAAAAACTATTCGTCGTTCTGGAGGTTTTGGCATTTTTACAGAAATTAGTGATTACACTATATTAATCTTTTTCCTGATGAAATTTCGAGCTCTCGATTTATTTCCAGAGACCCAGATGGCGCGGTGTCCTATGCCAAACGCGTCATTTCGGATTTGTTGCAAAACAACGTGGACATTTCGCAACTGGTAATAACGAAGGAATTGACGAAATCCGATTACACCGCCAAGCAGGCGCACGTGGAACTGTCCAAAAAAATCACCAAGAGAGATCCGGGGAATGCCCCGAAGCTCGGAGATCGTATACCGTACGTCATCATAGCCGGTGTCAAAAACGCGAAGGCCTTCGAAAAGGCAGAGGTGACTATCTGAATGTTCGCCCCATGCATTTTCACCGAGGGCATGTCTTTTGCAGGACCCAATCTACGTTTTGGAAAACAACATTCCAATCGATTCTAAATACTACCTGGAAAATCAACTGTCGAAGCCTCTGCTGAGGATATTTCAGCCCATACTAGGAGACAATGCGGAGTCTGTGCTTTTACGTAAGTTACATTTAAAATACTAGCGGATTACGTTTACTTGTGGAGTGGGTCACCTGTATATTTGACGTTTCACAAACAAAGCCAACCAGGACAATAATAAAGCTTTTGTGACGTCACAGCAGTAGGGACAAAATATAGGCGGTTGAAGATGAATTTTATTGAGTAATGTGATCTGTACATTCTCCTAAAAGGTATTCCATTACGTAGATGAGAATCTAAAAGCGTCAGATAATAGTTGAGTTGCTGAACAAGCTCATCAATTTCGAGATTTCGGTGTAGGTGCTTGTTTTTTATTATCAGAACCTTCGAGAACCCTTGTTCGCACAGATATATCGATGAAAATTAGGTCTGATAACGTTCCGCAATATTTTGAATGTTCTGGAACGTAATTGCCTTTTGATTTTTGCTTTTTGCTTGAAAGACACAAAATCCGCTTCTTTCAACAAAAACAACACACACTATGTCTACTTGTTAACAATTTTCAGAGTAAAAAAAATTCACCCTTTAAGAAGTGAATAAAACACATGATTTTCGATTCTCGGCGGGTTTTCACGTTTGGGAAAAGGGTGACTTTTTGAAAAATTATAGTTTGTTCCCCTAAAAATTCAAGACAGCAGGTAAATGTAAGCGTGTGAGGTGTTTTAGTTGAAACAAGGATTAATTTTCTGTTTTCAAAAATTGTGTCAAATGGTGTATTTCCAAAACAAAATCAGACCATATATAAAAAAAAAATATTCGAGTTCTGCAAGTTTTGACTTTAGAGTCGACCTCAGAGAGCCAAAATACGTCCGCATTTACTTAACTACGTAAGTATTTTGGCCTGAAAAAATTTTTTTTCGTCACCTAACGGAAAAATTCCCGTATGTTTATCCATTGACTGATTTCGTCGACATGAACTGATTTTATCTTCATATACAAATATATTGCTCATGTCATGCAACTTCAAATCTCCAGACCCTTGCAGCTGAAGGTTCAATTTATTTTGTTGTGCGAAAAAACCTCGGAAAAAGTCGTCTAAACAAGCAAAAATTCAGACTCACAGATCTTCTCCAGCAACTCTTTGTCCTCTTTAAGGTAAGTTCCCAATGCAGCGGTTTTGCTTCTCGCGTCGCGCGTCATGCACTCTGATTGGTGAAGCGGAAATTGAAGCGAAAAAGTTCAATATTTTCAACTTTCTTGCGTCGCTGACTCGCTGTTGGCATTGGTTAGGTTAGGTTAGGTTATTTATTTAACTGAAATAGTTTATTTATTTAACTGAAATGGAGGAACAAGAGCATGAGGATATCATGAGAGTGAGTAAAATTATTGCTGTTATCCTGAATAATCTTATTGAGGTTTTCCAATACTTTTGGGGATTATGCAGCATATAACCCAGCATTATCGTATATTACCCTGTCTTCTACGTTTTCGTGGAAAATAAACTGATAATTTTATTATCGCCTCCATTTCATTTATTTGTTCTGATTCACTTAACCACACTCAATTCTTTCATTGGGAACAATAAAAATAAACAAAAAGCAGCACAGCAATTTTAAATTCCGCTTCACCAATCAGAGTGAATGACGCGCGACGCGAGAAGCAAAAACGCTGCATTGGGAACTCACCTTTATTGTTAGTTGAGAATATCTGCGCTTGCTCTCTCAATATTCTTGAGAAGGCCTCGCGGACCTCTCAAGAACCACCGAATCAGAGCAACCTTCTGCGCAGGCGGAGAGCACACCCGCACCAAGACCATGGTGACGTCACGCGTGGGCGCCCTGGCGGCCTTCACCAAGAAGAAGGAGGCCTGCCTCGGCTGCAGGGCCGTACTGCCCGCTGGCCACGAGCGCGAGGCCGTCTGCGCCCACTGCCGGCCCAAAGAGGCGGCGCTCTACCAGCAGGAGCTGTGCCACCGGCGCATGCTCGAGGACCGCTTCGCAGCGCTCTACACCGAGTGCCAGCGCTGCCAGGGCTCGCTGTTCGAGGAGATACTCTGCACGAGCCGCGACTGCCCCATTTTTTACGTGAGGAAGAAGGTGCAGATGGAGCTGGAGACGGCCCAGGCGAAGGTCGAGAGGTTTGGGGAACCTGTCGCTGAATTGTTTTGATTTGTTTGTTGAGTTTGTGAGAGAGAAACAATTGTGTACATTGATATTTTTATATACAATAAACGTCTCGAATGCTGGTCGCTTTTTGTTTCCTCTGAATATACCGACTTGACTACTTGTATGAGGTGAGTGCAGTGGCGGATTTACACATTTAGATAGATAGATAGATAATTTATTGAAGCTTTCAATTTGTAACAGTTGAAAAACTCAGGTCATAACAAATTATGTCTTAAATCTAAGATAAACTGAAAAAGCTAAATCTGATAAAATATCACAATCAAAACATTAATAAGTGTATAGATAAAATCATGTATATAACAAAAAATAAAAATTGAAATGATAAAGTACATTGATGACAATCACTCAGTTATTTTACTAAAAATTCCTCTAAGGAATATGGTTCAATGTCACACAATAGCTCAAAAACAACTTTTTTGAATCTATTCCTAGAACAGTCTTCTCTGATTATCGAGGGTATATGGTTGTAAAATTTAATGGCAGCATAGTGTGGTCCTTTCTCTGTGTTTTTCAATCTATGCTTTGGGAAAACGAAATCCGATTTATTTCTTGTGAAGTATTCATGTTGGTATGTGTCAGTTTCAAATTTAGATTTATTGTCATATGCAAAAATTACACAAACATATATATA
Organism: Chrysomela aeneicollis; assembly: GCA_029955515.1. Taxonomy (NCBI): domain Eukaryota; kingdom Metazoa; phylum Arthropoda; class Insecta; order Coleoptera; family Chrysomelidae; genus Chrysomela; species Chrysomela aeneicollis. The sequence goes on along the minus strand of JARUHQ010000007.1, from coordinate 2,403,288 downwards.
AATGGCATAAACAGTAAGCATTTGATGACCTTTAAAAATACCACGACAAGATTCTGTATAGTTCATATTCAACATGGTTTTCATAATTCGCTTCTGCATGATGAATATACGTTCCAATAGTGAACTCCCACCCCAAATTAATATCCCATACTTCATAAAAGGATAAACTGTCCCATAGTATGCAGTTTTGAGTGCCTCTAAATTCAAGTATTTTTTCAAAACTCTTTAAGCAAAACATTTCGAGGCTAGTTTTTTTGCAAGAAAATCAATATGAAATTCATAGTTCAGTTTGTCATCAATATATATGCCTAATACTTTTGTATGTGTGGAGAAATACAATTTTTCATCGTTTCTCACATGTACATACTCTGGAATGTTAATGTTTTTGCGGCTAGTTTTGAAAACGATGCAATTTGTTTTTGCAGTATTCAGAAGGAGGTTATTCACATTGCAATAATCAGATACCATCGAAATTGTTTTTGAGATAGTGTTTTCTAAGTGTATATGATCACCAACTGGTAGAATCAGATTCAGGAAGATCATTTATATATACTAAGAGGCTATTCAAATTTTGCCGCCCCTACAGACCCATACGATTCGATTATCAACCTTTCAACTGCGGGAACAGGATATGTACATTGTGTTTGTACAGCGGGAACCGGCGATTTTAATGTGTCAGAGGTTGTCTAACCACTAATCTTTGGTGTCAGTTTATTGTTAACCGCCAGAAGATTATCAAAAAGTCAGTTGTTTATGTAGCCTACTTGGTGAAATAATGGAAGAATTATGGACAAATGTCATATATTTATGATGTTTCTCTTAGACAAGAATCATAATTAACCATGGTACATGCATGTAACATGTCGTAGGATCTAAGGAGATACAATTCTTGCCCAAAACTTGCCAGAAAAAGAAGGTGAAATTTTGAAAACTGGCGTGAATTCTTGAAAAGTGGGAATATGTTCACGATTTCATTATCAAATTCGGATTCCAGAGGTCAAAATACATAGGTATAAACATAAATTTTCACTGAAAAATAGATCGCATGATAAGTGCAAAATTTTATTACTGACTCTTGATGATGCATCCTAAAAAATGCCCTCGGCAGTGTATGTGTTGGTTACTTTTTTTGTGGCAAAACATAGTTCATCTTGATTTTTTTGTGTGGATCTAGTGAAATTTTGGCCCCAAATTTGCCGCCCCAGACTTCAGCCTAATGGTGAATCCGCCACTGGGTACCTGGATTTTATGGTTATGTAGAGAACATTATTTTGAAATAATGCTACCACCGTGAAAACTTGAAGTGATGCAGAACGTGAACCTTCACATTTATTTCGGATAGCCTATATATATGTTTTTGAGAGAAAAATAGTCTATCCAATTAAAAATATCAAACATAGTTTGAAATGAATGTCTGGTAGACTACGAGCAGAAAACAACTACTTTCCTGGTAAATACCACGCAGAACATTGAATTATATCTGTTCGTAGTCCATGCAACGATTCACACTGTGAATGCAGATCGCAAATGTTTCTTTCTTCCTAAGACGTGACAAATTCACATCGAGACAGGCACGCCTAACAACCTACAGACCGGTTTCGGGCTTATTGGCCCTCATCAGTGCAGGGTAGTTATCCGAGTAGAGACCGTAAGATCTCAACTCGAAGCGTTGCCTGTCCCAATGCATTTTTGTCGCGTCTATTTGACCGCACCGAGCCGCGTTCCAACAGATAATTGAAAGTGGCGACATCATGCGGCAGAAGAAAGAAACACTCCAGAACCGAATCTCCCAAGTTTTACAGAACTTGGTTTTACAAACTATGTTTGATATTTTTAATTGGATAGACTATTTTTCTCTCAAAATTTTTTTCCAATTTATGGCTAATCCATTTTTTCTATATATATGTGTTGCCTGTTGAAATATATAGTGGTGAAATATATCATATATTTTTAATTTTTCCTAGAAGTTATGTGCGAAGACATTGAAAACACAACACCATCATGGCCACTTCTTGTCACATTGACGAGTCCTCTGATAGGCATATTCCTATGTTGCCAGTTTCACTATTTTTTATTTTGATAATAAATGAGCAATTTTTATTTTTAAAAATAAAAATCAACAATCGATTGACAAACGATCTAAATATCACAGGAAACATAAAATTTCGTTTATTATTTTAAAAAATTGTTTTTGTATCACTGCAATTTCTGATGTATATCCACGTATATTAGAAATCATCATATGCCACCGCAAGTCGAGAGGTTTTGATTTATTTGTTGTTTTGTTTACTAAGCTTATGAGAGAAAAAAACAACAATTATGTACATTGATATTTTAATATACAATAAAAATTAGGATGTCTCTTAACCAGGTCACTTTTTTTGTTTCCCGTGGATTCTGAATGCACCGGGTTTTAAAGCTGTCGAAGGAAGGTAAGTGATGGGTCATGAATTACTGAAAAGAAGAATGTGTTTGTTGTAGAAAACATTATTTGGAAATGATGGTCTGGAAAGTACGTACTTTCCAGACGATTTTTTTTTTGAGAAAGTGGCATTTTTCCGGCCTAGTCCGGGAAGTACGTACTTCCCGGACTAGGCCGGGAAGAATCACATCGTTGTTGTCATTGTAAATATGAAAACTTTGGTAGTATGGTTTTGATAAATGCAGTTGATCATTACCATAGCAGCAAAACGTAAATTACTATTACGTAAATTACTATTACGTAACAAGTCCGGAAAATACTGTTTTTTTGGATGAGTGGACAAAATTCTAGGACGAGCGTAGCGAGTCCTGGAAGTCTGCGAGTCCAAAAAAAACTGTTTTCGGGCGTGTTGCGTACACAATTTTTTCGGCAACCGTGTAGAATAACAAATCAAAGAAACACATTTCTTTCAAGAATTGAAATGTTAGCTAATTTTATGTCAGATAGCTGTCAGTCGTTATTTTGCTGCTATGGTAATGATCAACTGCATTTATCAAAACCATACTACCAAGATTTTCATATTTACAATGACAACAACGATGTGATTCTTCCCGGCCTAGTCCGGGAAGTACGTACTTCCCGGAAAAATGCCACTTTCTCAAAAAAAAAATCGTCTGGAAAGTACGTACTTTCCGGACGGTTGCCGAAAAAAACCTTTTCATATGAATTTTGGAAGTTATGAAAAAAGTAAATATATAACGTGACTTGGGATGAGTCAGAAATTTGTATTTCATTTTCTTGATGATAAAATTAAAAGCACATGAAGGCATTATGATTATATGTTGATGATGTGCAGACATATAAGAGTTGCTATAAAGTATATTATTCAGATATGTTTTTATCTAAAGCTATGTTTCACTTGGTTTTAAACAAAAAGGTTCTTCACTTCGTTCAAAGCATCAACAGTATACAGGGTGTAACATATATAAGTACATTGGATAATAGTTAAATTACATATTTGTGAAAATGGTCCATATACACTTTTATCCGAAAACTGTTCGTTTCGAACACTAGTTCCCCATGCTGTTCATCCTTATCTTGAGCATACTGCAGATTCTTTTTGGGGCTTGAATTATATATTTTCTTGTCACTAATGTTTAATTAACGTTTTCAAATTATTCGAGATGAATATTGAAAAATTTGGCTTCCCTTCTCAAAGAACTTCTCAAAGAACTAATGCACACAATTTTCGTAAAATCCCCAACAAAAATCAAAGCTCCCCACCTACACCTTGTAGACGTTTGAATCGAAGCCCAGCACGAACATGGTGAAGTCGATCCACCTGGTGAAGACGCCCAAGTTGACGTAGACGCCGGGCGTGTCGTGCAGGCCGCAAGTGAGCCCCCAGGAGACGATGCCCACCTGCTGGTACTTGCCGGACCGCCCGACTATGGGGCACACCAGAGGGCTGCCCCCGTCGCCCTTGCAGGTGTCTTTGCGCGGTGCGCCGCCCGCGCACAGGAAGCTCCTGTGCAGGTCGAAGAAGGGGCCCAGTCGGGCGGCTGGAAAAAAAAAGGGGAGAATGATTGCAGGAAGAAAAATCTCCTAAAAAAGATACAATATAACAGAATTCTACGAAGACAACTTTTTTTTTTGTTAATTTCGAGTTCGAACTCGTCCGTTCTACGTCTTCGTAGAATTCAACCACTCCCCTGAAAACTCTTCAATGAACAGTCATTTGAAATACGCATCAAGAAATGAATAGCGAATCATTATGAACATTTGGCATCTGCAACAAATGAAAATACTTGGTTTTTCTCCAATATTTTGTGTTATGGTTATAGTCTAATTTGTTGTAGTATGTAGATTTTTATGGCACCACTTTACATATTTGACATGTTTAGCTTGGATGCTTAATTTGGATCAACATTATTTTCACATAAAAGACTGTCTTAAAAAATGCTGATATTGAAAAAATAACAAAGACAAAATGGATTCTAATAGTGAAGAAACGAAAAATCGAAGAGAAATAAAATAAATATTGAAATCAAACGGTGGAGGATATTAATAAACAGTTATAATAGTTAAATCAGAATGAATATAAGCAATGTGAGTAGTTGTGGTGTTGATGGGTATCAAAATTGACTTTGAAGGTAATATTTGAATATTATTCTTTATTTGTTGTAAGTTCTGGATGAAAATAAATACTTTTTTCTGTTTTGGTTCTATAATGATGTCATTAGGAAACGCAAATCGATACGCATTTTCTATTCTTCTGAGGTTGGTACATTCGAACTGTCAAATGGAAGTCAAAAGAGTTACGCCCAGTTTACGCTTCGAGCGGTTTTGGATTTGGTGATTCTAGCAGTGGAAAACTCAATATTTTTATTGTTAAATTTTAATTCAAAGTGTGATTTAATTTAAATTGACCAATAAAAACATAAACAACAATGCATTTTCACCGCTGGTATTGCCAAAACCAAAATCGCCTAGCAGTAAACTGGACTTTACGCTTCTGCGTCAGATTTGAAATATTTCAATTTCATCATTGTTACCAATCGAAGATGTTCTGCTAATTATCTATATTAAATAATTTTTTCAATGAAAGACTTCAAATTAATGCAAATTAGAAAAAAATTGTAGGATGACACACGTTTTGTAAGACATGTTGTCGCACTTCTTCCCTTGGAGAAAAAAAAGTATTTAGATTTTAGCTCGAAAGTTGACAGCTAAAATTTTTCCCGTGTATAATACACTATTTTGTTTTCTGCGACAGATTAAATGACTATTTGATATTGAAAAAACATGTTACAATTTCAAGTCAGATATAAAATGATTGATGTGAAACATTAATGAAATATCAACTATATATATTTTTTAAACTATACCTATGTCAAAGTAAAAATTCAGGCTATGTTAGTGCAAACATCGTACGAAAATTATCATATAAACGATGAGGGCCGTTTTGTGATTTTCACTTGAAAAAACGGTAACTTCAATAGCAATTTTCTCCACACTTATGAAGCTAGAAGAATCCTAGAATAGTTGTAGAAAACCCAGTTCACATTTTTTCTACAAATATTTCTCCTGATGTTCGCCCAGAGCATCTTTGGAAAAACAATCCAGACATCCCTTTTAATTTTCCCACCAAAACCCTTCCTCCAGAGCATCAAACTTCTTGTTTTACCTTGAAGGGACTTCAAGCACTGCGTATTCGGCACTATGGGCAGTTGCACCTTCTTGAGCGTCGACTGGTACGCCCCCCTTTTGTTGGAGTTCTTTCCCCAGCCCGTGGCGATGCAGCGACTCTTGTCGATCTCACCCCCTTGGGAGGGGATGCAAGCCAGGCCGACGTTTCTTGTCAACGTGAAGGGATACTCGAGCACTACGAGGGCCACGTCGTTACGCAAAGATGGTGCGTGGTAGAGAGGATGTGGGATTATCTGAAATAAAAAAAAAGAACCATCTTGATAATATTGAGAAAGAACAGTATAGTAGCACAATAATTTGATAAATTGAATTCATTCCATTTCGCTGTTCCACACTGTATAATAATAATTAATATACTTTTTCTACAACGTTGCTGACGTTTTCCGAGTAATGTCATTAAATGACAGCATTGTCGCTCGTGCGCGGAAATAATGTCATTCAGTGATGGAAACAATGTCATTAAATGACAGCATATTTGCGGTCGCATTCTTTATTGTTGAAAACGAAATCATAATTCTAAATAATATAATAAAATAATAATAGTGACTGTAGCAGAAAGTGCGAACATTGTAAATTTGAACCTCCTACTAGAGAAATCGAGGATCTATGAATCACGTGGTCCAGCTTTACACATACCTATTTCTAATTGCTCTTTTGAAAAATAACTCCTCTCTTTCATCTGTTCCATCTTCTTTGATTCCGTATCTCTTTCTTTATCTCGTATATTTACATGGTTGAGGAATATGGTTGTTTTGATTTGGTAATACGTTATTCTATAATGGCATTTGCGAAAAATACTAAATTTTTCACTGCCATATCAAGTTGATGCCTTCTTCATTACATCATTGTAATTTTAATGCATGCAGCTTCATCAATACTGATTAACTGAAATTCTTTCTTGTCTTCCCATACACATTTTCCAGTTGTAATTCAAAAAGCGTCGAGTTGATTTAGGAATAGTCTTTTGTATCTCAGAAAGTTAAATTTGTATTTCAGAAAGTGTCTATTGAATTTCAGAAAACACAAGTTAATTACTGTATTGTAGTAAGTACTTATTGTACTGTTATTACTGTATATAATGTACTGATTATTATGATTAAACTGATTTGATTTGAAAAAAATTGTAAAAACCCTGTTTTGGTGGTCTTATTTTCCATTTCTCACTGAGAAATTATGTAGTTGCTAACGAGATTTAGAGGACTTAGTTGGTCACAACAGTGTTCCTATGTTGTTCCCATGATGATCATAATTCTTACAAAAAATTCTTGATTTATTTCTTGCATAATCTCCTTATTCACCCAAGTCTGTTTTAGAAATATTTCAAATTATAACGTTCAGTTGCATATTGAAGACATTCTAAAATGATCTTTCGATTTCCGCGCTTTGTCTTTCATTTTCAATGTTGTATGATGAGTATGATTTTTAGGTAACAATAAGTCGCAAAAATGTACCTTTTTCGCTTTCCTGTTTTGGTGAGGAAGGGGTTCAGTAGTAGCCTCCCAGTTCCATTCTCCTGCCCTTATCGTGAAGGGCCCCTTTCCACTGACGCAGTGCGCTGCTGTAAGGGCCACTTGTGGATGTATAAGTGATGCACCACATCTGGAAAAAAAATGGCTTGAATGTTCATAATTTCAACAATATCAACAAAAAAAATACTGAAGCTGTTTCTTCTACATCTGGTTAACAAATTAGCCTTTGACGCCTTCTAATCTTAACTCAAATTTGACGTTTCCCGAGGAATGTCATCAAGTGACAGCATTTGCGCTCGTGAGCGGAAATATTGAAGAAACGCTCGCCTCTACCATATGTGTATTGTTGAAAACCAACTCATATATTCGTGCATGATTGAAAATAGTGACTGAGAATTATCTAAGACACCTTCTAATGTAGCAGAAAGAGCAAAACTTGTAAATTTGAACCTCCTACCAGAGAAATCGAGAAAAAGTATAGATTTGCTGTCTAAATACACAAAAAGTTATCATGTATAGAAAATTGTACTGAAACTAGCGAAATTATTTACCTATAGATTATTCCTTCGAGTATTCCCAGCATCCAGGGGAATTCTGCAAATTCTGAGTTTACATCTCCCAGTATCCTGTACCCCAACATGTCATAATCATCAACAATCACGTCCTCACTGTTTCTGTTCACCATTATTTCATCGATGATATTTATTCTTCTGCCGCACTCTATCTGACAGCAAACGTCTAGATCGCCACATACTTCTTGGTTTGTACCAGCCCTAATCTCCAAAACTCTAAAAATAACAGAGTAAAATAATGATTCATACAGCTGTAGGCCATTGAAAGTACAATTTTTCAACGTCGAGTGTCAAGAGTATCTATGGTTGAACGGCGATTTATAGAATAATGTGTGGTTCGGATTTCACTATGAGCAGTATCACCCCGCTAAAATATTTATAATTTTTTGGGGCTCGACAAGTGAAATGATTGCCCATGGTTCTGTCCTTGGTTGTTGTTTACAAAAACTTCTGGAATTGATAACCAATCACCGTGCATATTGACGAATCACCAATATAGAGCTGAGCTGACTTCAGATCTTAGAGTAAATTCAAATGACAAAAAATAATAGTAATATAAATATCCAATTATTTAGCCATTCACTCATCATTCTCGATCCTATCTAATAATGTTCACTTCTTGCTTCAACTGACTTTTTGAGAGCTTCTGATAAAGACAGTGTTAGAAATTACCCTGTATTGAATGTTTTGTGATGCTTCTCTTGAGTATTGGAAATATTGAGTATAGACTTTCTGATGAATGCATAAACTTTGTTGAAGAAATATATGTCATTACAGACCATCGCTGATTTTAAAATTATACTACACCATTCACCAAATTTTCAAACGTGATATACAGTGTGTCCAAGATAAGAATGAACAGCATGGGGATATCGGAAACGGTAAGTGATACGGGGTCGATTGAATTAGAGAAAAGTAGCGCATTTATGTGCCTAATAATATGACATTTAGAAAGTTTTAATATTCCAAGTAGTTTCGGAGATATCCGAGAAAAACCGAAACTTGAGAATTTCGTTTTTATTTTCTCCTAGCTTTATTTTCAAAGGAAATGTAAAACAAATAGCACTTCGTCATGGCCATTTTTTAAGGACTACACGATAACATAAGCAGATTTTTTCTGCGACGTTTCGTCTTTTATAAAACATCATCAACTTTGTATTTTTATATGGGCCGAAACTAAAGTATACCCTGTATACGACTCCATTTTTCATTGTGAATACAGTAATGTATCACACAATATGATTTCGGAACCATTTCTCGCGCAAAATGTAATTTAGTGATTACTTTTTTCTTCAATTTCAGATAGTAGGCGCTGGAAAAAATTACCACATTATGTTCTGTTGTCATAATAATATTGTAGTTTGGTAGAATTTTTGACATATTACCGTTCCTACTCTTACATCTCGTTACCTACCTAATTTGTGTTAAAAATGGAAAACTGCAGCTTTTCGAATACTGAAAAATTTGATATGTTGTCATGTTACATTTTGTGCCAAAGAAATTGGGTTGATGCTGAACGTGCGTACTCTAATAAGTATCCAGAGAGGCGACAACCTGGTAAATCAATATTTAGACGCCTACTATCTAAAATTGAAGAAAAAAAATGAAGTAATGGTTCCGAAATCATATTGTGTGATACATTGCTGTATTAACAATGAGAAATGGAGTCGTATACAGGGTATACTTTGGTTTCGGCCCATATAAAAATACAAAGTTGATGATGTTTTATAAAAGACGAAACGTCGCAGAAAAATTCTGCTTATGTTATCGTGTAGTCCTTAAAAAGTGGCCATGGCGAAGTTCTATTTGTTTTACATTTCCTTTGAAAATAAAGCTAGGAGAAAATAAAAACGAAATTCTCAAATTTCGGTTTTTCTCGGATATCTCCGAAACTAATTGGAATATTAAAACTTTCTAAATATCATATTATTAGGCACATAAATGCGCTACTTTTCTCTAATTTAATCGACCCCGTATCACTTACCGTTTCCGACATCCCCATGCTGTTCATTCTTATCTAGGACACACTGTATAAAAGTCATAATGCAGGATTACTTAGTTGGGAAATTTCACCAAACTTTTCTCAACATCAGGACCGTCATGAATTGTTATATTCACCTGCTTCTGACATCGATTCGATCAATGATATCAATTGCCTCTTCGATTAGGCCACTGTAGTCTTCCTTGCACTGGAAATAGGGCACGCAAACACAGTGTTGAAAATCTTCCTCTTCGTCATCGTCAAGTTCAGCAAAACCTCTCGTCCACGTGAAAATGTCAACCACTAGCAGAACTAGAAGCAAACGATGGCCGTTCATTTTATTCGGGATCAACGTGATTTCTGGTAGCTTCTCAATGGTTCGGATTTGAATGTTGTGACATTGTTTCTCAGGCTTTAGGTCTAGGTAGGTAAAGCCTGTCCCTTAATTATTGTTGATCGTTAGGTGCTTCCCTAATGGTATCTTGATTCGTTCAGGATATTTACCTGGAATACGGGTGTGATTTGGGGGATAAAGGTAATATTGTCATTACCTAAAGTAGGTTTATCATCCATATTCGGAAATTATGCTTATTATGATTATTTTCAAAATACATGCTTTATTGGTTATTTTTATCTAGAGCAAGATGAGAGCAAGCCTCCAACAGTGGATGTCATACTACCACGAACGAACGAAGAACTAACAGTTTTTGTTCAGTTTCTTGTTGATCCTCTTTTTTGTCGAGTAGGAATAAATATATACTTACAGAATTTTTTCAATTCTAAAGTCGCCTCAACATTCATAGATGAAAGTATTGGAGAACAGAAATTCAATGTTCAATAATATCAGGAATTTCGAAAAGGAATCTTCAAAAAAGTACTATTATTTTTTATGAGTTTCACCCAAAGGTACCTGTACGTTTTTTGATTTGTGTCAAAATTGAAGAACGTTTTCCTTAGTTCAATTACTGGATGATCTCAGTATATCATTTAGTGTGCTCAAAGATGTGTTTCACTCTATATAATTTTCATTGTATTTCTAAACGAAATGAATTCATTTCAGTTACAGCAAAATTTTAGCAGTCAGAGTCGACGAATATGGATTATAAATAATTGTCATGTTATCTAAATCTATTCGTTGTTTTTTTTTGATATCTACAACATAATCAATGATAGAATCAACGTGCATCACCGACTAGTCTGAAATAATCTACGATGCGACACTCAAGAAAGTAATTACGTAAGTGTTGTTCTGACCACCCTGTATATTCTCAAGAACATATGAAATTATACAGTAGAATTTAAAACTTTACCCACTACCGGAGAATGGGTTTATCAATCAACCTTAAAATTTCGCACTAATTTTAAGAAAAAATGAATTCTATCAGGGTGGAATTTCGAAAACTGGGGGGCAACCAAATCCGATGTGCTCTTTATGAGAAAATAGTATCGATAAAAAACATATTTGCTTCCAAGTATCATCTTGAAGACTCTACTTTTTGCAATTTCCTTTAAATACCAGATTTTGCTGTCGCTAGTCTCTGATGGTAGACTGTGATTGTGCTATTTGAACAATTTGGGTGATCTACTATGATAACCCCTGCGCATAGTTCAATCTATATTTGAATATTCGAAAACACAAAATCAAACTGTAGGAGTAGATATCCTTGATCTCCAAAGACCCATAAATCCACCAGAAATACTTATGAAAGCAGATAACACAAACTACAGTGATTGCTCGTAATATTTACAATTAGATTATATTTGAAATGTTATCAGCTGCTTCAACTGCTCGTTAATTTGAGTACGATATTGTGATTGTTGATTAAACAATAACAAAATGACAAGCGACGACTCGGAATGCGAATGAAGATGTCCCAGTGATCAGTGGTTATCGTCGAAAAACAACAAATAATATTTGGAAGAATGGTGATGAGACAGCGATGAAGAAAATCTACACGAACCATGAAGAAAACCTTTGTGAAAAAGTGTTCTCCTGATGGGGGTTACGGATGGGTTATTGTGTTTGCAGCATCTTTGAATAATGTGAGTGACTAAAAAAATTTTTAAAATATTTCAATGGGTATGGATTTTGCTATCATATATGATGAACTTTGCCAAAATCAAGTATAAGTTCATAAATATTATCTATTATAAAAATTGTTTATAATCCTCTGTACGTAGAGAAGTTCTCTCAAAGATTTCATCAATAAACTTGAATATTCCGTTCAATTATTTTTCAAATATAACATAAATGGAAAACATTTGACATACATTTCCATAAAAATAATAAATAGTCTAACTAAAAAGTTTAATGGAGTTAATTAAATATTGAATGTAGACTGTTTTTTTTACCGAAAACTACTTCACTACTTTTGAGCTATACTTCAAATATTTGTGCATCAATACCAAAATATTCAAATTTTCAATTCAAAAGATTCCAGTGATGTATACTAAGAAAATAGCCATCCCGTATGTATATTAAACAATGTCATATGATCACACTTGATTTACAAAGGCACGTGGAAAAACCTTGATTTTTTTCCAAGAACCGTCACGCCACTTATATTTAAATTTCCGTTAGATAATGAATTTCAAATGAATTTTATGGTACCATTAAGATGTAACGATTTTTATATCTAATTAATAGTAATTTCAAATTGCATGTGAAACAAAACGAAAAACGTACACACTTCCTTAAACCTTGATGGCAAGAAGTTCATAATTTATTATGGAAATGCTCTCTTTGAATTTTCTCGTCATTATAATGGCCTTTAAAATATTTTCAGAAAAATGTTCTTACTTAATGCCTTCAATCATAATATTGAAAAAAAATTATATATTTCCCTACACAGTCCCAGAAATGTTTTATCATATTCTACAAACTATCAGAAATATACATAATACATCTCTTAAAGAAAATGATGTTCTGGTTGAAAGATGTGTCTGCAAGAATGAGTAGTATTTTCGTAAGATTCATTATTCATCACACCTACTTAATGTCGATTCAAGATGATTATTATTACTTATGAATTCTTACTTTTGATACTCTATCTTTTTTTTTCAACGTTGATCTCTTGATTTGCTTTTTGTCCATGTACAAACATTTCCGCACCGCATCAGATATTTGAGGAATTGATCCAGAAGTACTTAAAACATTTTTTATTTTTTCAAGCTAAAATCATGCGTCGGACAAAGAACAACCATGATATCAAAAATGAATGAGGATCTCAAAAGTAATAATCCAAAAATATTATATGCCAAACCAGTATGGACGCCACTGGTAGAAGAATTTTTTTTCAGAAGACTTATAACAAATTTAATAAAGATGTTCACAATGTTATCTCATTTATTTAAAAAAAAAAAACTGTTTTTTTTTTAACTTTATCACTCTGCATATCAAAAGTTAAGACTCTTGGGACAAACGTTCATGGGAAGTTTTGTTGTTTTAGGATGAAATTTATAATAGTCATTTAAGTTTCGCTGAAATTTTTTATTTTTGTAATTTCATTATGAATTTTTATGACATGTAAGGTAATAATTCAAATCGATGTTACTCGAGAACAGTGCTTCCTATCGAAGTTAAACAAGGGGAACCTTTTCATGCAAAAGGCATTGAAGTTTTATAATTACATGCAAAAGTTGCAAAAAAACCGCACTGAAAAAAGTTAGGGTGATTCCACCCCCCACCCCCTACATTTTGACCCATTTCTGGATGGAATTCTGAAATAGTTATTATCGCATATTATCAGAAATGGAATGATTGGCCGACGTGCAAAATTTCATAATTCTGCTATCAACAGTTTAGAAGATATAAAATAAAAACCATCTCCAGTGTACCACTTTTAGGGAGCTGTAGCTCGCTTATGAATTCGACCTATGTTTATAGGAATTTCTTTTTTTTATCGTTAAAGCTGCTGGTGACTGCATGCTAATTATGGGATACCCTGAAGAAAAGAGAAAATTATATTAAAGTATGCTCAAAAGTTTTCTTCCATTTTGTTTTCATCTACCCTAGCTCCGATTAAGATAAAAAAAAACTAATCTTGAAAACGTTTCCAGTTCATCTCCGTGCCCCTCATCTCGAACTTCGGCCTCATCCTCAAAGACGACTTTCACCACCTAGGTATCTCCACCGCCGAGGAGTCGTTCATAGTCAACCTCAACTCCGCCTTCGGCATGCTGGCAGGGCTAGTGAACGGGCCGCTCCTGCGCCGATTCGGCTACCGCAAAATCTCACTGGCGGGCGCCTTCTTCATGTCCGCCGGCATTTTCTTCCTCTCTTTCGCCGACTGCATGACCGAGTTCGTGCTGGCCTACGGACTGATGGCATGTAAGCGAAAGTGTTTGATATTACATGACATATTTGTACTTTTTTCATCATGGGTGGATTTTTAGGATTGAAGTGTCCAATAAAACTGCACAAATAAATCATCTCAATCAAATTATATCAAAATCAAGAACTGACACATTTTCGCTTTACACAATGAAAATTCACTAGATTTTGGATACACCTACTTTTTGCTTATCAAACAATAGTTTTTGATGGATCAATTGTGTTTGTTACTTGCTGTAGCCCTCAATCTCTGGCCCTAAATACACCAAGTTCCATACATAATTTCCTATAAAAACCATATACATCTTGGTTCAGCGGTTCAGCTATCATGTAAAAAGATTATCACTTGATTTTTTGCAAAACATATTGACACTCTCGACTATCTTGGTTCTTACCTGATACTATATTATTATTATTATTAAAAAATTATTATTATTATTACTATAGTGAAGCGGGAAAAATCGAATTTTGGGTCCATCAAGCCCAGTTTATTCAAGTTTTTTGCATAGTGATTTTGGCTTCTGACGATACTTATGCAATGTTGTTATTGGTCATATTTTAATCGACTCACAATCGAAATTGAAATTGACCAATAATAACATTAGATTTTTCACCGCTTGAATCGCCAAAGCCAAAATCGATAAGCAAAAAACTGAGCCTTATACGTCATTGTGATTCCGAAATGAGAGCTACGAAGTTTCATAGGTGTATTCCCATGCTGAGACCATATCATTTGAAAACCCTTCTTGAAAATATCAAGTAGTTAATTCTCGAGTTATTGTCGTCCTATAATAATAAGATTTTTATTGGAATAATTATACTATCCAATATTTTTATCTTTCGAGTTGTCGATATAAATTATTCAAGTAATATATGCAGTATAATATTCCTCAATGCGGCCCTGACGAAAACAATATTATCCTATAATTTTCAATGTACATGAGATTTTGGGGTGACACCTGTTGAGAGCGCTTTCTGACTAACGCGAATTGGAAATAGTAGATGGACGTGAAGGTTTCTACAGGCTTTTCAGACTTACTATTATTTATTCACGATGTGATCACCATGGAGACCTCTTACGGAATGGTCGAAAGTACGGCCCGTGACCCTCCTTTTAAGAGCAGGGATTCAGCAGTGCTGCTGAAATTTCCGATAGATGTCCATACTGTGAACATATCGTAATAAAAATTCATAGATCGAAAAGTCATAGGCGAAGCAGGAGATGTCTTCCTAGCTCATAGTACTCGCTAGTTTTAGCAGAGTTCAACAGGTGTCGCTCGAACAAATCGTGAGATTTGCATTTTAGAAGTACAGGGTCGGCGTAGGTGTGGATTTTGCCCAGTAATGCGTGCATCCAAAATATTCGATAGGCGATAGAACTTGTAAAGATGATGTTTTGGAGCTCAGTATATTGAATTTTGTCAACAGAAAAGTTCGTTTTTTGACCAATATTATTTGATATTTATTTTAAAATGTGCAACATGTAACATTGTTTTGTATGTTGTGGTAATCAAGATATTGATTTATAGAGAGAGCATTTTTATTCTTCATTCAATTATAAAGGTATGATTTTTCAGCAGAAAGAAAAAGTTTTATGTTGAAATGTTTGATTTATATAAATCTCAAACTTATTGAAAGGTTAGCATTTTTTCCCTTGTTTTCACGATCAAAGTTGCCCACTACTGGGGCTCCACTGAAATTATGACTATAAACCGAACCTGAAAGAAAGTCAACCAGAGGGTTTTCGTGCTATGAATGAAACGAAGCTTCAAAAACAAACAAATTCATATACAGGGTTATTCAAATTCGACGCTCATTATTGGGATCTCGAGAACCGTAAGAGATACAAAGAACTTCAAATTGGGTCAGAGTTGCGGGATTTTATGGTCATTACTATGGTGAAAAAAAATTCGCGATAGCGATTTCGAACTATTCGAAAAAAAACTGAATTATTGAATTTTCTATTCCATTTCATTCTTGCTTTATTACTGTAGATACAAAAACAACTGAAAGAACTTCTTCATCGCCACATTTTGCTATCTACAAAATAACATTATTAGATCGTGAGTTCGACCTTTCGTCTTCTCGCGGCCATCATCAACTTTTTTTTTCAATACGAAGATGAATCTTTTCCATATTTTTCACCATGAACTGACACCTGAAATACAACATCATTTATAGTTACTTGATCAACAACCCTTTCGCGATTGAAATTCGTCAATAATAAATAAATGAAATAAATCAATTCTTTGAGTGTCCATGTATTTCAGAAGTCAGTCCATGTTGAAAAAAATGGGGGAATATGAACCTTCGTAATGAAAAATAAAAGTTGATGATGGCCGCAAGAAGACGAATCGTCGAACTCGAAATATAAGAATGCCATTTTGAAGATCGCAGAATGTAGCTTTCAGTTGTTTTCTATCTCCAGTTATAATGCAAGAATAAAATAAAATAGATAATTCTTAAATTCAGTTTTTTTCGAATGTTTTGAAAACTAAATGAGCTGGAGCGGATTTTTTTCCATTTACAATGATTCTTTTCAGGACGCTAGATTGAAAACAATACTCAACTCAGAAAAAAATCGAGTCTCTCAACATTCTGAAAATGCAATAATATTGAGGGTGTTCCATTTGAAAATCAAGAAAATTTACACTCATGGCCAAATTGTTGTGGTCCGGCTCTGATAAATGTCGAAAACACCGAAACATGTGCGAAACCTCACTTACCATCAGCATTAGTGCAATGTTGCCAAACCTGCTGTTCGCATCTATGAAATTACGAATATAGCAAAACTTTAGAAGTTTTTGTCATTCCAGTAGATTGTATGTTGATGAACACTATAATTCAAATTGTTTTGAAATATACTGGATGTTCCAGAAAGTTGTGGCATATCAAATAAGTTATAGTTTTTCCCATGGAACACCCTGTATTTTATTGACAAGAATTGGTGAATTCATTAGGTTCTTCCTGGAAAGCTTATTTCATCGATCTGTCACACTTGGGGTCTATATGGAACGACTACAGATATATAGGGTGTGAAAAATCGGGATTTTTCAACTATTCATTATTGGTTGAAAGGGCTTACATGTCCTTATCTCAACTTTTCATTTACTATCAACTGATATTTAATCCATTTAAATATAGGGTGGATGAGAATTCTGAATTCTAAACCACCCTGTATGTGATTTAAATAAATATCAACAGAAAGTCAATCAAAAGTAAAGATGTTTTGACCAGTTGAAAAATCTCGGTTTTTAAAACCCTTCATCTTTCTGCCAGTTCCCAAATTTGATACATCTATGAAATCCATACGAAAAAAAAACTTTTTGGGACATACTGTATGTTTCAAAATAATTTTAAAATGTGACCTTTATCAAAATACAAACTATATTGAAGTGACACAAATTTCAAAAATTTGCCGTTTTGCTATAAATCTTCGTCGCGCTAGTCGTGAGCCACCCTGTATATTTTTGAAACGTTCTATCAGTAGGTAGGTCTCAATGTTTTCACTTGAAATGTTTTTATTTTCTCGCATTTTGTGATATGAAATATTAGACAGGTGAATTTCCGAAACGTTCATTCAGAATGTTTCAAATATTTTCATTCAGGGAAACGTTTCATGAACATATAATTACTGAGAGGAGTATATCTGGCAACATCGATATAGGTTGGACGGCGTATCCCTGTTCGCGAGAAACAGTACACAAAAGCACACGACCTTGAATCTTGAATGGAAAGATTATAATAAGATATTCGCTTGGTCTAAGACATATTCGTCATTGTGACTGTCATCAGTGCCATCTTCTAGCCACTATTCAATTACTACTTACTAAGCCGCCATCTTCGAGCCAAAGGCTGAACTATTATCATACTAGATTTTGATGTTTTCTACTCACTTCATCGTTGACGCTGACAAGAATTAGTGAATTCTTGCATTTTTTTTACATTTTCTTGGGTTTCTTTTGAATAGTTACATTTTGAAAGTTGATATTTAGTCAGGGTATAATTCAATATAGTAGGTAGGACATTTTGAAATATTATCACAATCTGTGACAAAGAAAATTTCATTGTTTACATTTTTTGATCGTCAATATTGTTCTTAAAAAAACGAATTTCAAGTCCAAAAAGGGGTTAGTACCTTGATTCAACTTTCTTATTTACGAAAATATCATTGTTTTTGCTATCGGACTTACCGTTCGGCAGAAACCCGATCAGCAACAAAGGTATGTTTACGGGATTTTGTGAATCTCCCCTCTTAATAAAAGTCAGCAGTGTTCATCAAGCCGTATCACGAAATGAACAGAATGTAAATAACTTAAAATAATTCAATTTCCTATTATTATTTTTCATTGCTGTTATTGTTTGTTGTATAGTTCTTTCTATAAAGTTTTATTGAAAATTATTCAATAAGTTAAAATAATTGTTTTATTTTCGTTGTTATCTGATATAAAGCTCGTAGGTAAAATTTTGTTACAAAAAACTTTCACGAACTCCGCTTCGCGTCGTTCGCCTAACTGTATTATTGCGTGCGAAAAAGTAACAGTGCGCACTTGCTAGGAAAATAACTATTACAAATTCATTCCATTTTCAAAATGACGTCATGCAATGAGAGGATTCCACTTGCACTGTTTCCAGATGTTCCTCTCTATTTTCTCGAAAACAAATTCAATCATATTGATTTAATGATTGATTATATTATTGCATGCATATTATTGATATTACAGAATCCATTTAATATTACATCAATATATTTTCGTCAGCTTTTCCCGATTGTTAATCGGCTTATTGTTTTGATTTACTGTGTTGAACATGAAAAAAACTACATAAGCATGATGGTGCCACCTGAGGCAACATTTTTTTTTCATCTGATATGATTAAGCACTCGAATAGAGATTTCTAGTCTTCAATCATATGACACTGATATTTCCGATAGCGATGGTAATCTTATTAGAAACAATTAGATAAAACATTCGATCACGTTATGATCAATGGCAAAAATGTGATTAATTAATTAATTTTACATAAATAATCAGTTAATAAAAAATATACACTATCAATACATTGAGTAGGTATCTGCATCAATGAATAGGGAGAGTACTACACATTTTCCACTTGTATTTCAGAAACCATCAAGTTAATTTCAGAAAGCGTCAATTGAATTTCAGAATAGTCACTTGCATTTCAGAATAGTGAGTTGAATTTCAGAAAGCCTCAAATGTTATTCAGATTAGTTAATTTAATTTCAGATAGCATCAATTGTATTTCAGAATAGTCAGTTCAATATCATAAAGCGTCAAATGAATTCAAGAATAGTCAATTGAATTTCAGAATTCGTCATTTGTATATCAGAAAATATCAAATGTATTTCAGAAAGCGTCATTAGTATTTCAGAAACATAATTCGGTCTTCTTCTATGAAGAAATCGATAAATAATATAGAAAATAAATGATCCTGTGCAGAAATAAAAAAAATCGGCCTGCATACGCATTTAGAATTTTGCGTAAAATCGAAAAATATAATCATATTATGAATCAAGATAACATTTATGGTACAATCGAAAGTGCTAAACTTTGCCCATACATTCTTGAGAATATTATGTTGGATGGATAGCCCACATAAACATTAATTTACTAATTATATAATTTGATGATTTTTGCTGAGTAATATTCGACGAACCAAATTTTTATAGCTGAAAATTCCAGTTAGAGATCACTCATCTTCATGGACTATTTAATTTCATCAGTCTGCTATGGACCAGTTATCGAAAAAATTCCCATCTCTTTTATAGTATCGTTTAGCGGGAGGAGATAGGTGAACAACCGAACATTCTTGGCACCTAGATTTCAATCCTTCGAACTATCAACGATAACCAGTCGAGTAGTGCTTCGGATGACACTTAAAAAGCTAAGGTCCCCGTCTTCCTTACTCATACAAGATACAAGTCTCAATGAGAGGGCCACTTTATAAAAAACTTTAAGACCTAAGATTTATCATCTAACATTTAATACTTATCACTTATGACAGATGAATCATGGAAATATCATTGATTGTGTTATAAAACCATTTATGACTTATGATTTTACACCTAAGACTTAAGAAGATGACCAACTTAGTAGTTGAAAATTGGAGATGCGCATGTTCGAGCAACTAAAAGTGACATCATGTTTCCCGCGATATTTGAATTTTGGGTTATATTTTCGAATATTATTTGTTATAATAGTGATAAGACCATGGGCATTATTTACTTCATGTAGTTTGCTCATGATTCTTGTGCTTGGTGTTTACTTGTGATGCATGAGAAAGAAGAAAATACAAAGTTAAACCCATACATAGGAAGAGGAATACATATTCCAACTCCATTTTTATTCGAACATGACGGATAATATGGATATTGAACAGTTTTTTATTTAGAAATCCAAATACAGCTATTTATCCGATGCAGCAAATTGCTTATGTTGGACTGACTACTATATACACATGTCATCATAGAGGAATACAGCGATGTACTGAAAATTTACTGAAAAAATCGATTGGCATGGAATCTCAATGGAATTTTATGAAAAATGGAATATGTCAAAACTGTATTAGTGCCCTTGATGGAAATCATATTCAGATACAAATCCAAAACATGCTGGAACAGGATACTTCTCCTACAAGAAGACTTTCAAGCATACTATTGATGGCTATCTGTGATGCATCTCATAAATTCATCTTCATTGATGTAGGCTGTCCAGGATCAAATCATGATGGGAATGTATTCCGTAATTCAATTTTCCATTTTTACCTTCAGTTTTCCAAGATATATTTGGCCAATTGTTTTCCAGGCAGTTTTCTTGGCGAGTTTAATTTAGAATAACTATGTTTATCATAAATATGTCTGAATTCTTCAACTTGTTGAAATAATAAAGCATCGTCCATGACACAATAGTATATTATGATACAAGTTTTATAAGACGCTATTTTGTCGCACGCGTTGTTTGGAGTACGACGAGCGAAGCGAGGAGTGCTCCAAGTGAACAAGTGCGACAACGTGTCTTATAAAACGTGTGTCATATACAATTTTTTCTATTATGAATTGATTTGAAGAAAAAAATGGATTTAATATTGATAAATATCAGAAACATCTTCGATTGGTAACAATGGGTATTGAAATAATTAAAATCTGACGCACAAGCGTAAAGCCCAGTTTACAGTTGAGCGATGTTGATTATTGCAATACCAGCGGTGAAAAGTTCAATGTTGTTATTGTTTTTATTGGTCAATTTGAATCAAATTACACTCTGAATTGAAATTTACCAATTAAAACATTGAGTTTTTCACTGGTAATATCACCAAATCCAAATCGCTCAGAAGTAAACTGGGCCTAACTCTTCTGACTTTCATTTGACAGTTCGATTATACCAATCCCAAATAATAAAAAATGCGTATCGAAATAGAGGCTATTTCGACACGCATTTGCGTTGCACAATGACTTCATTATAAAACCAAAATAGAAAAATAATATTTAAATGAAATCGAAGAAAATTCAAACAAAAACAATAATAATAGATATAGGTTAGAACTTGCCAACGTCAAAATTATTTGTTCCGTGTCAAATATTCCTAAATCTAAAGTCAACTTAATCACCTTGTAAGAAATCTGTAGACTGATCAATGATCATGCTTTGGCTTTACCTCCCAGTTGGGACTATTGGCGCCATCTTTTCAATATTACAGGAAGCTCAACGGTTCTGTATTCACTGTAGAATCTTTGTTTTCATCAATCATAAGATTGATTCACCTCAAGACAGTTGTTCAGTGCGAAAAAAAACCGCACGTCGTGCGGAAAAGTGTAACTTCCCGCATGACGTGTGGAAAAGTGAAACTTCCCGCACGGCATGTGGAAAATTGTATATTCCCGCACGGAGTGTGGAAAAGTACCACTTTGCACACGGCGTGTGGGCGTGTGGAAAAGTGCAACTTTGCACATGGCGTGCGGAAAAATACCACATTGCACATGGCATGTGGAAAAGTGTAACTTCCCGCACGGCGTGCGGAAACGTACCACTTTGCACAAGGCGTGTGTGGAAAAGTGCAACTTCGCACACGGCGTGCGGAAAAGTACCACTTTGCGCACGCCGTGTGGAAAATTGTAACTTCCCGCATGGCGTGTGGAAAAGTGAAACTTCCCGCATGGCGTGTGGAAAAGTGAAACTTCCCGCACGACGTGTGGAAAATTGTATATTCCCGCACGGCGTGTGGAAAAGTACCACTTTGCACACGGCGTGTGGGCGTGTGGAAAAGTGCAACTTTGCACACGGTGTGCGGAAAAATACCACATTGCACATGGTATGTGGAAAAGTGTAACTTCCCGCACGGCGCGCGGAAACGTACCACTTTGCAGACGGCGTGCGGAAAGTGACACTTTGCACACGGCGTGTGGAAAAGTACCACTTTGCGCACGCCTGATTACATTTTTTTTCCAATTCCCCAGCTCTGGGAGTGGGCCTCACCATGTCCTCGTACACGCTGGCCATCAGCTCATACTTCACGAAGAAGCGCAACAGGGCGCTCGGCATAGCCATGATCATGGCGGGCCTGGGCCCCATCCTGATGCCGCAGCTCATCAATCTGTTGCTGGAAAGCTTCGACACCAAGGGCGTCACCCTCATCCTGTCCGGCCTGTACGCGCATACGTTCGTGGCGGCCATGCTGCTGCGGCCCTTGGAGGGCCCCCCGAAGGGCCGCCGGGTGGAGAATGGGGGTTCGGGGGACGCAGAGGCGGTGGAGAGCGATGAGTTTGAGGGGGAAGATGGGGAGGTCAGGGAGATGCCTGAGATGAATATTAGGAGGGTTGGAAGGAGTAGTGAGTAGACGTATTCATTTGGTTTTCAAAGTTCGATACTCGAGCAATCTTTTTTTACCGAGTTTTTATTGACTCACTTTGTTTGTGTCATGGTGTCAGTCCATTTTCGATCTAAATGATGAACACCTAGTTAGACGGTTTAATATTATCTGTTCACTGGGAAAAAATTAGCTTACTTTTCTTGTAAGGCAGATACATCTTCTGATAATAATTACAACTAAGTTAAAATGAGAGGAAGTATTGGCATATCGAATGTTGGTACGATAGTTGATACGTTGAGTTGTATTCGCGATAGAAAATAACACGTAGCACTATCTCATGGTAACAACTCAAACTTCTCGAAGTGGTGTCGTTTTTGTTTTGTTTTCATATTTTTGATGTTTGTGTCATTGTGACATAGGTGTCTTGTCAGCAAACAATAACTGAAACGAGAAAAACGATATGATTTCACATGTATTTCACCAGAACATCTCTCGAAAAACCGCTGGAAGTACACCTTTCACATCAGAAGCGAAGATAAACAGAACAGAGGTTAAGTTTTTCTGTGGGTTATCCTCCAGAGAGTTCGGTGGTTATACCACTTCGAGTGGTTCACGAGTCACCGCTAGGTAGCGTATCGCTTAGCACCACGCATACCCATTTCATACCAACTGAAGAAAGCAAACTAAAAATCAGACCTTCTTTTAACTAAAACACCACACACATTTACTTGTTTTCAACTATTTTTAGCAAAAAATCTGGTATAATTGAAAAAATTCGCCCTTCAAAACATTAACAAAACCCATTTGACAGATCAAGGTATCGTGTTTTTTTTAACGTTTGATAGCAATCAATATGAATATATGGATAATTTTTCCTTTGTTTGATATGTAAGTGATTCAAAAGTAGGAATCGCTCATGCGTCAAAATCAGATCTTATGATCGTGATATTTATTTGCGAAGTATTTGACGTCATAAAATGTTTTGATGAGATGTATTAAAATTGGTTTCTCACTAAATCCAAAGTAGAAACTTATTCTTTACTATCATTGATAATAATATAAATTCAAAATATATTCCAATATCCTCTGTGAAATTAACATCGAATTGATTATTGATTATTATTCCAAATATCTTGTATTTATTGGCACAAATCCTCGAATTAATCTCGAATAAAGGCTGATAATAAAGGCGTTATGATATAATTCACATATTAACAAGAGAATTTTTTTTGAAAGAAAATTAAGTCAAATGACGATGTTATAAAACTCAATTTTGGTTTCATTCTTGACGATTATTTTACAAAAACGTGAAGTGTGACTTCATTATAACGAAATCCAGTCTTCTATTTCCCTACAAAATTCATCTACAAACGACAATTTGAAATAATTTTGTGATTTTTTTCACAAAGTTTTCATTTTATTCGAATCGGTAGAGGTAATTGTTGGTCTTTGAAGCCGTTTATTCAGCAGTAACTTTCTTTATTTCAGAGTCACAAGTGAGCGCGAACATGTTCAGAAGAAAAGATGACCAATACACGATAAGTCATGACCTGGAGGGTGCAGGAATCTACGGGATCGACTCGTCTTTGATAGGAGCCAGTTTGATGTCGCTAGAATCAGGTAAAAATTAGTATATTACACAACAAGTGTGGAAAGTGACATATTTCACACGAGTAGCCGTTTAGCACGAGCCGCGTAGCGGTGAGTGCGGAAACGTAACGAGTGAAGGAAATGCACTTTCCAACGAGTTTTGTACACTATTTTTCCTACGACTCCGAATACTTTCATTTCGCGGGAGGTCTTGTCAAAAATGTAACTTGAGCGGTATCTAGAATTTCAGGTGGTTTTGATTCAATATCAAGTACTGTTTATTTCCATATTCAAGATGATATTTGAATACTTCTCCGACAATTCTTCATTATGTGAATTACTGATTGATTGAGTTAGTTTAGTTTGGACAAATTTTATTGATATTGACGTATATTGACACCAGCGTACATAAACAAACTTGACACCATGCGCCTGCTAGCGCCAGTAATCACGCAACCAGGAATACAGAACCATAGAAGTATGTAGTTCGCAAGCGCATACGAGTTACTCGAGTTAGTGCGTCCTTGACTATTTGCAAACATCTGTGATACCAAAGAATCTTCTCGTTGGTGATACACTGTGATATCAAACTGATGCAAACAGCAAGCCGCGCATAAAACTGTAGCCATACTCTTTTGAATGATCTCACCCGCTGTCATCAAAATCGAAATAGTTCCAGCAAAGGGTAAAGGTTTCAGTTTTAAAGTGAATTCAGAGGTTATGTATCAGACACATTGAAATTAATAGATAAAGAGTTCTCGGTATAATTCAAAACGAGACAGAAATTTTAATTAATAATATGAATTTGATTTGAGAACGCTTATATTGACAGTGAGTACCTTCACAATATACCTAATTATTTCTATATCAATTCAGGCGACCGTTGTGATATATTTCATATCAACACCATATATCTAATAATAACTTTATAGGTAACATGGATACCAGAGCTGAAGCCGAAAAATAAAACAAATGACAGTCTGCGGAACCAATCGCGAATATGCGCATGCGCAAGTTTGAATTAAGAATCGACATTCGTTTTCATCATGGAGGAGAGTAGCTCTCTAGTGAGCGACAAACGTATGATAATTATTAAAAATCAATCAAATGTGTCAGATAACCTTCAATTCGACGTTTTTATTTCATCATATCATATATTTTTGAATTGAATGATAGTTGATGATAAATGCAGAAATGGATGTGATCTACAAAGCGATACTTGCGATTTGCATAGAAACCTGTGACGGTAAAGTCATCGGAACAAGATTCGTGGGCTAATTTTTGATCAATCACTGCTATCACTCACTAATCACTTCTGTAAACAGTCAGTAAGTACATTAATAACTATATTAACGCTCTTCTACATAATTTGGGTTAACGAATATACCTAACCTATGAAATTCTAATAACGTCAGTGGATTTCAACTCATCAAAACCCGCGCATGCGCACAATTCATCATTAGCAAGCCAGACAGTCTTTTGTTTTTTCAAAACTGGCTTCATTTTCGCGTGAAGAGAAGAATAGGTGTTATCCATATAGCTGTTATTATATATTATATGATCAACACTAGTGCTTTTTTTCTTTCAAATAAACAATACCTTGATGATATGAGCTACTTTCTGAATAACAAAACAGTGTGATTATTGACGTTTTCATACGTGGTCGTAGGAAAAATCAATTTTCTCACGCCCAATCCATCACCAATGACGTTCATTTCCACAGGGATTCCACCCAGTTCGCCCAGACAAAACACAAAAATGAAATACCAGTGGTGGAGGAGCGCCTCCACAATAAATCTGGAAAGTTCCCTCAACCTCTTCGATGAGCAATCAGACGAAGCAAACACCAACAACGGGAACAAAATATACAACGAACTGAGCGTGTCGAGGGAAACAGCCAGAATTCACAGGCGAATCTTGGACGGCATCGTCAAAATTTTCGATCTGACTTTGTTGAAGGATCCGGTCTACTGCAGCATCATGATCGGGCTTTCGTTGGGGATATTCGCCGAAATAGATTTCTCGATAACCATCGTTTATATTCTGAGCGATCTGGGGTTGGACACGCTTGAAATAGCCGAATTTTTGTCCATCCAGGCGACGGCTGATATCGTTTTTCGATTTTTGGCGCCCTTCTTGGGCAATTTCTTGAACCAGCCGCCCAGATTCGCGCATGCCATTTCCATGATTGCCATTGTTATATCCAGATCTCGTGAGTATTTTTAACGCAAAAACGCACCTATCCGGCGGAAAATGATAAATAATAAAATAATAATAATAAAATAAAAAAAATTGTTTCAAAAGTTGGATAATTCGAATCGTGAAGTTGGCAATTATTGACAGATACATATTTTGTTCTGAGATTTTTACTTGACAAGGGGGATATGTGGTCCGAAAAAAAAAAGAGATATGCAACATCATTATTGGAAGAGAAAGGAGAAAAATGTTTTTCTCCAAATGACATTAAAAGTGGCCATTTAATGACACTTGGCAAGCTTAGAAGTTGTACTTTTAATGCCTAGGCAGAAAAAGTCCACTTTTACTGCCTAGGCAGAAAAGTCCACTTTTACTGCCTAGGCAGAAAAAGTCCACTTTTACTGCCTAGGCAGAAAAAGTTCGTTGCTAGGCAACCTTCCAAGTAATAATTTAAATCAAACTGGTTATTAATAAGTACAACCTAAAAAATAAATTGAAAATTAGTTCTTTAATCCATAATAAACTACGCAACACTAATTACGTCGCACCCCGAAATTTTGCCCCTGTTGAAATTTGAATAACTTTTCTCTGCTTTAAACAATTTGAATTCTGTTTGCACTGTTCGCTAGCTCAGTTCTTCAGCTATAATCTCGTACTTCTTCGATACCTAAGGTTATTTCCATAAAATTGCTACAGGATGTTTTTTGGAACTGTGCAAAATTTCGAAATTTTCAAAAGGACCCCAAATGAAGAAAAACAGTTTTTCTTCAACTTTAACAGCAGAGGCATGAAGATTATCTCATTACCTTAGGCTATTTCCAAAATTGTCTTCTTATCACTTTTCTTTACAGAGTGACCAAAAAAAATCATTTTTTTGGTTTTGCAGTCATAACTTTTTTCTTCTTCAACCGATTTTCAAAATCTCAGGATCATTTTGAAGCTGAAACGTTAGATGAATAGACATGAAGATTAGAATTGACTAAAAATAAATATTAAAGATCAAGGGTTTCTGCAAAAGTGACCCAAATCTAAATCCCCCTCGAAATCCCGATTAAAAACGAAGAATATCCAAAACGTTGTTTGATCGAAACGAAAATATCACCAACAAAAATACTGATAAAAAAATTTTCACTACCTCCCCCCCAAAATTTTTTTTGCGGGTGAAATTTTTGCTGGTCAAACGGTTAGATATATCGGTAAAAATATTTCACCTGACCCCCACATCGGTATCGGATATTAAAAAAAAAAATTCTTTCGCCCCCCTTGCCCCCTTGCCCCCTTGGGGTACTTTGGATACGAATGAAGGGGAAGGAGATTTTTGTGATTCTTTTACGTATAATTTTCGTGAGTTTCGTACAAAACTACTGAGAATCGCCCAAACTTGAGTTCTCCAAGTATCATAGTTTGATGTACAGGGCGAAAAAGAGTTATTTTTCAGAATCGAGACAAGCGGTACCCATAGCTGTGTTCAGCGGAAAAAGTTGATCAAATATATAAAAAAATTTGTTTCATAGGCGTACGCATAACATTTTTTTTTTGGGTCTAAAAAATTAAATTCTTTGAAAAAATCCAAAACATGATGGAAGACTTTTTTATAGGGGGTGAGAAGGTTACCCTGAAATTTTGTTGTATTCAGAATTTTTTTTTTAATTTTGAATTTTTTTATGAAGTCTTATATCTTCAGAAAAGAAAGACCGACGAATAGTTTTTTCTGTCCTGGTCTTTATTTTCACGAGAACGTAATTTTCAACCTGTCTTGTCAGTCACTCATTATGATTTTTGTTACGTTGGTTACGGACCATGCATTTTTTTGGGCTGATTTTTTTTCTAGAACATGGCGTTTCATTTCGGTTTTCTCACGCACAAATTTTGACTACTGAAAGAAAAAAAGACCTGGATGTGTCCAGAATGGAAGATCCTTCCGAAAACACGTTGACTTTCATTTAATTTTCCTCCTAGTCGGGATTTACAGAGTGTTTCAGATTTGGGTCACCTTTGAGGAATCCCTCGATTCTAAATGTTCATCTTGAGTTAATTCTGATCTTCAAATCTTCTCATATGAAGTTTCAGCTTCAAAATGAGCCTGAGATTTTGAAAATCGGTTGAAGAGGAAAAAAGTTATGACTACAAAACCAAAAAAATTGATTTTTTGAGATCACTCTGTAAAGAAAAGTGATAAGAAGACAATTTTGGAAATGGCCGAAGGTAATGAGATGATATTCGTGCCTCTGCTGATAAAATTGAAAAAACACTGTTTTTCTTCATTTGGGATCCTTTTGAAAATTTCGAAATTTTGCACAGTTCCAAAAAACATCCTGTAGCAATTTTATGGAAATAACCTTATGTATCGAAGAAGTACGAGATTATAGCTGAAGGACTGAGCTAGCGAACAGTGCAAACAGAATTCAAATTGTTCAAAGAAGAAAAAATTTATTCAAATTTAAACAGGGGCAAAATTTCGGGGTGCGACGTAATTAGTGTTGCGTAGTTTAGATCATTTTCAATATATTCCTACCTTCGTACACAAATACAGTTCATCTGGGGCATCTGATAAAAATTTCTCGATGTCTTCTCTTTGAAAAACTCGGGATTTTTTTGCATGGAAACCGTATGACTGGCGTTTCAAAAAAGCCCGTAACTTCAGGTATTTTGCCAAATCAATGTTATTTTTTATGTTCAGGGTAGCTTTCAACATCGAATAGGTAGACCATAACGTTGAAGGCTTTATTTTCTTTGAAAGATCGGAAAAATAGACAATCAGCACATCTTCAGAGAAAGATCCTATATTTTTCTTCTGTCCATATTCCATGAATCTGCTGTATGTGAGTTCATATACAGTTCTTGATTTTTCCGGTAAAAGGTTAAATTCCACATCTCGCGCCTGGTCTCTTATCTCAGGTGGTGTTAATTGCATCAATTCATCCTCACTTTGCAGTAAATCCATTTCTAACATGACAACTTTTCAAAATTGACAATGACAAAGTAAACAGTAAACAAACATATTCAACAAACGTCATCAGCGATAAACATAGTAACGCAGGGCCCAGTTACCTTTGATAAAATAATTTAGTTATTTGGATATTGATAATGAAACGCAATGTAAATATAAAAAAGTCGATTTTGCGTGGAAT
Source organism: Chrysomela aeneicollis (assembly GCA_029955515.1). Taxonomy (NCBI): domain Eukaryota; kingdom Metazoa; phylum Arthropoda; class Insecta; order Coleoptera; family Chrysomelidae; genus Chrysomela; species Chrysomela aeneicollis. Next base: position 2,373,559 of record JARUHQ010000007.1, on the reverse strand, counting down.
TGGAACAAATTTGAAGAAAAAATTATATGTTTCACTCGGCAGAAAAGCAGATTTAATGCCTTGGCTGGTTTCATAGCCTCGCTACGCTCGGCTATGAAACACCAGCTGCGGCATTAAATCTTGTGCTTTTATGCCTAGTGAAACAAATAACTATTTTCAAGACTAAAATTGATCATTTATCTCCAAAAGGAACTTGATTGGTTATATTGGGAATACATAAAAAGTACACAAATATATGTGACCAATCTGAAATGGAGTCTTCATTTTCAAGGCAACCTGTTATTATTTTTCAATGTGAAAAATCAAAAAAAATACGAGCGATTTTTTTACAAAAAATCTCGCCACAAAACTGGATATACGCGAGGTTACGAAATTTGTCAAATTTGCGTTCATCAACAAAAAAATCAGGGAATAAAATTTGAAAAACATTCCGTTTAATCAACCCATAATTTTTAGAAAAAATCCCGCTACACCACTGGATTTACGCGGGCTTACAAAATTTGTCGAAATTGCGTTCATCAACAAAAAACTTATTAGGGAATAAAATTCGAAAAACATTCCGTTTAATCAATCCATCATCAATTTGTTTAAATTTTGACTACACAACTGATGGCTTTAGATTATTTTTGATCGGAATTTCATCAAAATATGTTCATAAATTTAAAAGTTATGAATCAAATATGAAATATATTCATTTATTTATCAGTTTATTTTAAAATAACCAATACAATCATGTATGATAGAATATGATGGAAATTTAACAAAATTCTAACTACGCTACTAGATTCTGAATGATATTTACCAAAATTAATAATTTTACTCGTTAAAAAATTATGGAAATCAAGTTCGATTGAAAAATATATGAGGGTGCCTTCATTTTATCAATTTTTTTTTATCTTGTGACTGACGACAGGAAAACCTATAATGTTCGTGTGGAGAAACATCGTTCAAGCATGTAGAATAATATTGGCTCACACTGTATCTACCTGAATTTATTACTCAGATACACGATCCATTCATTCGCTTCCCCTACTTTTTCAATTCATTTAGTAGTTGTACAGGGAGGTCAAGATAAGAATTAACTGGATAAGAGATCGTAGAAGCACTGATTTTTCCAATCTGTGTCGAAAGCTTCTCAGCTTTCAATCTGAATGTAAATATTTTGAAGAAAAACTGGAGGAAATTGTCCTGAAACCAAACTTTTTTATTCATTTCAAAGGACGAGAAATATTTTGTCATACGATGTATTTTTGACGAATTTTTTTCGGTAGTTAATAAAATCTAGAAATCCTTTTTCTAGGAATTATAAATTAAAAACGTATTAAAATATATACGCGATAGTTGCACTTATCAGTAATAAAATGAACACTTTTTCCACACGTTTCAAGCTTGAATTATTATTCGTATTCTCCAAATATTGTTAATTTGAATGAATATGAATTCTTGTTAGACAAAAACAAAGGATTCTTGTTGTTCATAAATTCTGTAACTTTCCATTTCAGTATTTCTGTCCATCGTCCAGATGAAATTCTATTTTGCTATAGCAGTGGCCCTAGGATTTGCAAAGGGCATGAGATCAGTATACGCCACTCTGATAATTCCCAGCTACGTACCTCTGGACAGGCTAGCTTCAGCCTCAGGAATCCAAATGATGTTCAATGGATTGTTCGTAATTAGTGGAGGTTCAATCCTAGGTAAACTACGAATCATATTCATCACGCAATCTGAGAAACAAGGTGGATATAGGATGGTGAAACAGCTCTTCAATTGTTTCTACGAAAAACTTGTAGACCGTTTGAGAAGGTACTAATATTTCCACGACTTGAATGAAGATGGCGGTGAGATCGATTATCGAAGAAGATTTCTGTTGCTTACGTATTTCTGTGGTTCACATCTGACAGACGTGACTTGAAACGACATTAAAACAATATATTTTCGATAAATTTGGAATGAATATTGATATTTTGACTCTTCTCAATCATTTTTCATCTAGAACAGATGAAACTGATAAATAGATGACAGATGCACAGTTTCTGTTATACCGACACAAGGTATGTCGCCATCTTTGATAACTTCAGGAAATATTACTACGGTACGAAATCAAGTAGGCAAAGGTCTACAGTTTATTCTAGTGCTTGTTAATAGGAAGCTGTTTCACCATCCTATATCCACCTTGCTGAGAAATAACAACAACGCAAATATTTTATAAACATACTTCGTGTTTTTTTTTTCAGGATTCATCAGACAGTCTATGGGTTACAGGGCTGCAATCATAACTCTCAACTGTGTGACGTCTTTTGTAGTGGTAATGTGGACGATAGAGTACCTGTTGACCAAAATCATCAAGAAAACATCTCAGAGTAGCGCATCAGAGAAATTGGAAATGTCCAACACCCTATTGAATACATCGTGACAGCTATTGTGATAATAGTGATAGATTAATTATAATATGAATTAGTTGCTCGAACTGTTGTAAGTTCATGTTGTTGACCTGTGAATTATTTTTTATTTATAAATAACCCCAATTTTCCAATAAAAACAGATGCAAACTAACATTATTTTTTTCAACAATATGTGTTTCGTCGTCAGTAATTCAATTATATCGATATTTTATTGAGTAGACAATAGTAATTTACGTAACAAGTCCGGAAAATACTGTTTTTTTGGATGAGTGGACAAAATTCTAGGACGAGCGTAGCGAGTCCTGGAAGTCTGCGAGTCCAAAAAAACTGTTTTCGGGCGTGTTGCGTACACAATTTTTTCGGCAACCGTGTAGAATAACAAATCAAAGAAACACATTTCTTTATTAGAACAAAATTTCGAACATTTCAGTTCTTATTTATATTAATATTTATATTAAAATTAGAACAATTGTTAATATTGAATGGATTCAATTTGTTTGAAATGCTTGGTATATTTAAGTGCCTTTTGTTGAAGTCAGAACAAGAAGGTAAAGTTTCCGTTTCACATTGATTGTTTTCATCTGATAATTTTTGAATGTTAGCTAATTTTATGTCAGATAGCTGTCAGTCGTTATTTTGCTGCTATGGTAATGATCAACTGCATTTATCAAAACCATACTACCAAGATTTTCATATTTACAATGACAACAACGATGAGATTCTTCCCGGCCTAGTCCGGGAAGTACGTACTTCCCGGACTAGGCCGGAAAAATGCCACTTTCTAAAAAAAAATCGTCTGGAAAGTACGTACTTTCCGAACGGTTGCCGAAAAATTCTTTATCTGACATCAAAATTGAATTATTTATTATTCCCCAAAACCAGAAGTCATGACAACATATATGAAATACATAAAGATACAGAGTCACAAAATATATCAAAGAATAAAAAATACTATAAATCTTGAACAATGTGTATAAATCATATAGAACCCCACTAGGGACTTTGATTCTTTTTTCTATAGCTAAATCGGTGGTCCAAGCACCTATTTTATATTCCAACAGATTTTTTTATTCAATCACCTTAATATTTCGGGAAAAATTCTACATAGAACATGATTACTGACTTAGATTTTCATATCTAGAAATTTTTAAACACCGATATCTGAGATTTTCAATGTTTCCTTGAGAATTGGCCAAGAAGAACAAGTCAGTTGTTGAAATGTTTATTATTTTCCCACGCATGTAAAGAGATATTCATTCTATTTTGACATTTTTTCAGATCTTTCGTTATTAGAGTTTTAAAAATGTGGGTTCAGTAGGTACTTTATGAAAATATTGATGACATATTATGCTTTATCTATCTTATAATACTGATATTAACCAACATAGGTGATCCATATCTTGCAGTGGAGGTGAGTATTATAGGACAAGGGGAAGAACTTTCACCATAATATAAAATGTAATAGTCATCAGACTTACAAGTAGAAAGAGGACACGTTTCGAGGAAATAATTTCTCATCATCAACTCAAAAGTATAAAGAAAATCTGGAGAGGAAGATATATAAAGTTAAACATTAGATTTGGCAAAAATTGTAAATACCCAAGATTTCCTGATATTGTTTTAAGTTTTCCCTTCTTAAAATCCCCGGACCACTTTGAGAAAAAATGGATGATTTCCACAATTTGATATTGTTTTATTCTCATCTATTTCTAACAGTTGCTTAGTTGCTTTTATAGTCATCACATCTGTTACATCGAATGTTGATAACTTCACTTTTTTTATTGGTGTTATTCAATGATGACAGATTCTCGCAAATACAAACAAGATGTGGATTCCAATATGCCACACAAGGAAAGCATTTACTGACACACACCATAAGCGCCATGTGGTCCACATACTGATAAGTTGAAAAAAAAAAAACTTCGAGTCATGACTCGCGATAAACTGCAGCTATAGTTCTTATTCTGTGCGTCTCCGTATAGAAACTGAATGAATCGAAGATGAATAATCTGTTATCTTTGCTCCTTGTGGCAGTGATTATCAAAAATTCGGCGGAAAAAATCAATTTGGATACCTTGAAAAATTACAGCGAGTTCTTGAATTTCGGCGATAAGAAGCTTCACAAAGTCAACACAGATCGTCTGGAAAATGAGATATTCAAATCGAAAATGGATATACTGGGCAAGGTCTTCAAGAGCAGCGTCGATGTTATCAAAATTTATCCCAAGTTGGACATCGTGTTTTTGATAGACGCTTCTTCGAGTGTTGGAGAAAACAACTTCAAGAGTGAATTGAAGTTTGTTAAAAAGTTGCTCAATGATATAACTGTCGATTACAATCATACCAGAGTTGCTGTGGTTACTTTTAGCTCACCCAGTAATATTGTAAGTATTTATTTTTTTCTTTTATTAGTGCGTATCTACTAGTTTTATATTACAGATTATAGAATATGTATTTCGAATTTGATGTCATGAATGAAAAAGTACGATTTAGCATCACCTATAATAGTATATTATGATACAAGTTTTATAAGACGCTATTTTGTCGCACGCGTTGTTTGGAGTACGACGAGCGAAGCGAGGAGTGCTCCAAGTGAACAAGTGCGACAACGTGTCTTATAAAACGTGTGACATATGCAATTTTTTTCATTTTGAATTAATTTGAAGAAAAAAATGGATTTAATATCGATAAATAACAGAAACATCTTCGATTGGTAACAATGATGACATTGAAATAATTAAAATCTGACGCCCAAGCGTAAAGCCCAGTTTACAGTTGAGCAGTGCCGGATTAGCCACGTAGCAAGAATAGCAAATGCTACGGGCCCCGCGAATTTGGGGCCCCGCGCTCCAACGCCTGTCTGACCGTAATAAAAATTATTCTGATAGGAGCGCAAAATATCTTGCATGAAAACTCTTCACGTTGAATCGTAAAAATAAGTAGGTATTTTACGAACTTTAATAACGTTAATGCTCTAATGTTTAATTGAAATTGATAATCGGACTAGTTTCAACGATGAATAAGTTAGAAACGGGAATAATGACAATTACATGGAATGGAATCCTAGAACGCTTGCAAACGACTAGTGCTTCACTGCAGTCGGCTGGTGGACGAGTGCGTGTATTGCTGGCTTAGTCAAGGGGTTCCGGGTTTGAATCCCGGCGGGGCTATTAGTAATTTTATTTATTTCTGTAGCATCGTTTAGCGGGAGGAGATAGGTGACCAACCGAACATTCTTGGTACCTAGATTTCAATCCTTCGGATTCTCAACGATAACCAGGCGAGTAGTGCTTTGGATGACACTTAAAAAGCTAAGGTCCCCGTCTTTCCTACTCATACAAGTCTCAATGAGACTTCGAGGGTTGCTTTGCAACTAAGTTGGCGGTCTAAAAACACTTTTCAAAAAAAAACACCTTTCAATACAGGATACGCACTTTATGAATCATCGTATAGCTACATCCAAGCAATGCGATCCACATTTTCTGATATTTAGGCTAGAGCCAAAGATCTGACCAACTGTGAAGAATACCAGCAACAGACATCAAGACGAATCAAGCAAAATACAAAGTACGACCATTTCAGCGGCTTTCCTACACTCGACGATTTTGTTGAAATTCAAACACCTGGACAATGTTTCGAAGTTCATCAGGTGTTTATTGTTATTGTGGATAACGTACTGTCTGTTTTAACTAAACGTATGAAAGTATATCATAAGATTAGTAGTGTTTTTTTAAATCGAAAGCTAAAATATCTTACAACAGAATAGTTCCTCCAGTATGGTCAGTGCTTACGAAGACGATTTGGAGAATTAGTGTAGTTCGCAGAGCTGCTGAAAACAGATATGGCTACTGTTATTGACAGCAAGAAACAGGAGCCTCTGGAACAGCAATTTTATAAACTTTTATTAAATAATTCTTTAGAATCGTGTTTCCCAAACTTAGATATTGTCTTGCGCATTTACTTGTCTCTCATGATCACTAACTGCGTTGGCGAACGTTCTATTTCAACATAAAACGTATTAAAAATTAATTAAGAAACACAATGGGCCAAATTTGCTTGAAGAAGTCGATATTGAAAGTGTTATCTCTAAATTTGCCCATATTAAATCCAGAAAAGTTCAGTTGTAACAGTTTTGTTTTATTCAATTCCTTACACTTGTGAACCTAAAGCAAACCAAGGGCCCCATGACAGAATTTGCTACAGGCCCCGCGCTGGCTTGATCCGGCACTGCAGTTGAGCGATTTTGATTAATTCAATACCAGCGGTGAAAAATTCAATGTTGTCATTGTTTTTATTGGTCCATTTGAATCAAATTACACTCTGAATTGATATTTACTAATTAAAACATTGAGTTTTTCACTGCTAATATCACCAAATCCAAATCGCTCAGAAGTAAACTGGGCCAAACTCTTCTTACTTTCATTTGACAGTTCGATTGTACCAATCTCCGATTAATAAAAAATGCGTATCGAAATAGAGGCTATTTCGAAACGCATTTGCGTTGCACAATGACTTCATTATACAACCAATATAGAAAAAATTAATTTATACACATCCCCAAAAAAATAACCATGAGTTCAAAATAATTTTTTTCGGCAACCGTCCGGAAAGTACGTACTTTCCAGACGATTTTTTTTGAGAAAGTGGCATTTTTCCGGACTAGTCCGGGAAGTACGTACTTCCCGGACTAGGCCGGGAAGAATCACATCGTTGTTGTCATTGTAAATATGAAAATCTTGGTAGTATGGTTTTGATAAATGCAGTTGATCATTACCATAGCAGCAAAATAACGACTGACAGCTATTTGACATAAAATTAGCTAACATTTCAATTTTTGAAAGAAATGTGTTTCTTTGATTTGTTATTCTACACGGTTGCCGAAAAAATTGTGTACGCAACACGCCCGAAAACAGTTTTTTTGGACTCGCAGACTTCCAGGACTCGCTACGCTCGTCCTAGAATTTTGTCCACTCATCCAAAAAAACAGTATTTTCCGGACTTGTTACGTAAATTACTATTTTCCAAACCACTTGTCCAATTTAGACGTTATTTTTGATAACAAGTCATTCTTTCCACAATGTTGGTATACAACACTGTATTCCGATAGAAATCTCTTTTTTACCATACCGGTTGTAATAATTTATTACCGCGTGTTATTCTTGGTGGTGTTAAATTTTTGGCGAAGTGTATATCAAATGATAATGTCAAAAATCTGGAAGCTATATAAACTCTGACATCGAGTCACTGACACTTACATGTTGCTATTATGCAATCTTCTTTATTATACATTGAATGCACATCTTGTTACAACTTACAAGGAGGATGCGAAAGGAAAAAATTCCATAAAATTACAATAACATCACTAGTTCGTGGATTTGAAGTATGTGATATATCGTTGGGGACATTATTTTCTACTGAATCATACGTTCACCAAAAAAGTTGATTGTTTTCAGTTGAAATGAAAACATTTTGTGCACTTTCCTATTTTGTTCAAACCAAGTTATTTCTCATTTAGGTCAAGAATATTGACGGAATTGGACTATCTTCCAAGGAGAATAATAAATGTTTATTACTGAACAAACAGTTGAATAACATCAGCTATAAAGGAGGAGAAACCTTCACTTTGGGAGCTTTCAAAACGGCCAAGGTCAGCGTTAATTCAAAAAAAATATCACCAATTAAAAAAACAGTCAATTCTAGGATATTTTCGATTCGTCTGGTAGGAACGATTCCAAAAAAGTTATATTCCTAATAACCGACGGTTATTCAAATGGGGGAGACCCAACCCCTCTAGCAGAAGAACTGAAACGTGATCACATCACAATCTTCACCGTCGGTATACAAAACGGTAACTACAAGGAATTGTACAATATTTCTTCTTCGCCAGGAGAATTTCACAGCTATTTGCTAGACAGCTATCACGAGTTCGAGAGTTTAGCCAGGCGGGCCTTACATGTCGGTAAGAAAAGGTTCATCGGTCACTTCATTTGCACGAAAAAGAATTAACAACGGTAAAACTTCGTTTGTCGCACTTATCCTATGAGTTCGGAAAAATTTTTGGTGGAACTTACGTATTTTGACCTCCTGATCACGAATCTGAAGTCAAAACGCGGCGGTCTCAAGTATTTTCGGAGATACGGCCCCATTTTGTCTCAAAAATGCACCATTTGACATGTCAAATTTATGCTATTAGGAATACACAAAATTCACCCTTCTTTGAACCAAAACACTATACACGCATATATTTACTTGTTTCCAACACTTCTCAGCAGAAAAAAATTACTTAATTTGATTTGATATGCTTTGGTTCAAGAGTATGGCTTGTTTATATATACTGGAATAAATGTCTGCTCAATTCAATACTATTATGTTTCCAACTAAATACACTCATAACAACGTTATAGATTTCTTGAATCGTAAATGAGTGGAGTTCTTCGTGAGAATAATACAATATTTCAGATTGAGAACACAATATATTCAAATCAAGACAATCATAATCTCTCAATGACTCGCATTTTTCTTGAACAAAAAGAATCAGATTTTCTGTTTTAGCTGTAGATTGTTTTGTATCAAGAATTTTATCAAATTAGAGGAATTATATCGATTTCTTGAAATGAGAATCATTCTCAACTTCCGTTCTCTTATTGGGGCTCTCATCAATCACATCATCACTTGCAGACCTTCTTCTTGACATCATTTTCCCCTATTCGTAGAGATTATTTCTGAACTTGTCCACCAGTTTACCTCGCAATAAAGTTGTATTCCTCTGGTTTCAAACTACTGAAAAATATAAAATATATCATTCACAACTCCATGTAGGTACAATGTGAGAGATAATCTGACTTAGCACAATGTATGGTTATTATATTTTTTCAAATCTGGGTTCACATTCTTACTACTGAATTCATTTTCCTTGGATCGAAATTGAAAAATGTAAAAATATGTTAGGTATAATATGCATGCAATATCAAAATACCTAAGATGTCTACAAGTTCAAGAAGCTCTTTTCCACTGTTCAATCAGTGTTTGGACAAATTTAAACGTTCATCCCCACATAGGTACCTAACCCCAATTTTCACTCACTATGCCGATCCTGGTTATTCAAGTTTTTCACGAATTTTCAGTTTTCGAGATGATATAGCTACGTTAATTGATTGGATACACAATAATACCTACCCAAGAATGAACGTCGATAAGATATAGGCATGTAACTTACCTCCAAAAGTGATAATTATATCCTCAGATATCTCCTAAGACCCCAGTTTTTCTTTCATGGTAAGCCAATATTTCTATGCCAATAAAATAGGTTGAACCGGTTGAACAATGATGGATGCACGACAAGAGCACCGAATCAACACACTCACACCGTTTGGTAACATTCTCGGCTCGAAGGGATCGCAATTATATTCAAGAAAATGTTATGGTCAATCCAAAGAAACTTTCTCAGAGATTTTCTTATTCAGAGATTAATTGTCTTGTCAATCTCGTTATTGAAGAAAATGCTACATATGTTATTTTGAAAGAAGACATTCCGTGATATATTTTTCAAGAACTTCATCATTTTTTCTGGATACTTTGAATTTCTTGAATTGAGAACATTTTGTTATACCAAATGAATATTCCAGTGAAATAATTTTCTACAATTGACATATTCAATAAATTCATTTCAAATAAATTATTTCAGAAGAAGAATGCGCTTTCTCAAAACAAGAATTGGACGTTGAACGAATATATCGTTTTCATTTGAGAATTTGTTTTTATGTGTGTTCTCAGCAGAAAAAACGATTATTATTCAAAAAATTCACCCTTCTTTGAAATGTAAACAAAACAACCTTTTTACACTGATTTTCTGGTAATTTGTATTTATGATGTTGGCAACGTGATTGTTTGGCTCATGGTAAGACGTTGCCAACATCTCAAATAAAATAAAAATTAGTGAATGTGAGCATGTGTGATGTTTTGGCTCAAAGAAGAATTAATTTTGTGTGTTTTCATTAGCAGAAAATTGAGATTTGAAATGGTGCATTTTTGAGACAAAATGGGGCCGTATCTCCGAAAATACTTGAGACCGCCGCGTTTTGACTTCAGATTCGTGATCAGGAGGTCAAAATACGTAAGTTCCACCAAAATTTTTTCCGAACTCATAGGAGTGCGATAAACGAAGTTTTACCGAATTAACTTTAATGTTGATAGATCTGAAAAGCGGGGACTACATTCCTCTTGGATTCAACGAACCGTGCGATGTTTTATGTGAAGAAGGAGATTGTTGTGATCAAAAAGCACTTTGCACCTGTGGAACCACCACCGGGCATTATTCTTGCCTTTGTCAACCAGGACATTATGGATCTGGACTCAAGAACAACTGTTTTCGTAAGTAACAACACTCAGAGCAGAAATCGTCCACTTTTCTTAAAAATTCAGTTCTATACATCAACATGTTCGTAAGAATTTGAATAGTCATTTTCCATCTCAAATTATACGAAATTCCCTTCAATAAAATGGAAATTTCTATAATTTTGGTCAATATCCGTTACATCAAAAAAATATATCGATATTATAAAGGGCTGCGCACTCCCAGCTGATGGCACTCTAGTTGCGTTAGTGAGTGTTATGTTGGTCAATGTCCTTGATGTAAAAAGAGATAGATTTGTGTATTCAAATCTTTATGTGTGTGGCCAGTGCAGCCATTTAATAAGCAGAAGTAATGTTTATTTGTAAGTATAGTGACATCGAGAGAAGAAATGTGATAATAGTAGCATTTTTAGGAAACGGGAAGTGATGGAAGGAAGAATCTGAATTTATCAAAAAGAATCAAAAATGGAAAGAAAATATATCGGATGAAAACAAAAGTGTGACAGGAAGAGTTACGATCAACTCGAAGAAGAAAAATTACAAAGGGGAAAATAAAACTATTAGAATTTATTTGAGAACGGATATTAAGAAAACCGGAAATAACAGAGGGAGATATTACCGGTAAATCGAGAAGACACCAGACAGAGGAGGACAGGGACCGGAAAGAGTATATATATATACGAACTTGTATAGGAGAAAGAGTTACAATCATAAATTAAGTAAAGAGAAATGTCACAAGAGCAAGGAAAACGATACCATCGAAAAATATGTATAAATATTCAAAGAATAATCATTTGAGAGTATATTGTTTACATAATTCATATTCTGTAGTTTTTATATCGAGAACTTAATAATTCGTTCCTTATCTGTACGCTATGTTCGCCAGTCTGTCATTCTATTCTTCAAAACTACCGTGCAATAAAAAAATTACTAGTTAAGTTTGAAGAGTGTAATTTTGGTTGAAACATTTCAAATATTATGGATAAGCTGAACACTATGTACCTAACTTTTACCTCGACTTTCACAAAATAAAAGCAATTTGACGTATTTGTTTCCGATTTATATATTGATATAGACCATAATAAACCGAATACTTTATAGTTTCATTCGATTTTAATTATGAGAATTAGATTGGGCTACATCCAGAATATATGGTCTATATCCCCAAATAAATGCTGAATTTGGTCTATATCCAAAACCACTTTAATAAATTATAAAGAAACCACTCGGAGTATCTACTCGAAAATCAAAAGAAATGTTCATATTTTAGTGGGTTTCCAGAGTTACTTTTTGCAGAACTAATACTTCATAAGAAAATATCGAAAAAGTTGTTCAAACTTTGAAGCTTATTTTCTCGAAACTAACTTTGTGGGAGATAGACCAATCGATCTCAGGCGACGAAATGTCTAAGAGGATTTCAAAAACATTCGACAGGTGATCTGAAAGTAGGTATCTGTTTTAGCGTGTATACCAGGAACATATTCAGATGGACCAAATTTATGCTTGCCATGTCCTGATCAACTCCACACCACTACACCTCCAGCTCTTGGTATTGAAAGTTGCAAATGCAAGGAAGGATATCGGGCCACAAAGAATAATGGTTGCAAAGGTAAAATAAGATCTAATATGAAATGAAAAATAGTATCGAAATATGAGGAAATTACAGTAGTTTTGTTTTTCAGAACTTAAATGTCCGAAAATATCGACTCCAGAACATGGTTACTACGTTAAGAGAGGTCAATGCCCAAATGTGATTTATAGCGCTTGTGGTATTCGCTGTGAAGTGGGATATGCCCTTAAGGGAACCAGCATAAGGTTGTGCGAGAAGAATGGAACTTGGAGTGGAATTGAACCAGTTTGTGAAAGTAACCTTATTCTCTTCTCAAATTGAATCCATTTTCAGGCACCAATAACATTTTTATTTTCATATTTGAAAAATGAATATTCTTGAATCTGCTTTGGTTGTGTTCCAGATTCGTTTTCATCATAAAATATAGTCCTGTCGTCAAAAAAAAATCAAAGGAAAGGAAAATAAGTTTTACTACGACTACGTATATGAAAACGTCAATAATCACACTGTTTTGTTATTCAGAAAGTAGCTCATATCACCATGGTATTGTTAATTTGGAAGAAAAAAAAGCACTAGTGTTGATATGAAAAATATCACAACAGTCGCCTGAATTGATAGAAATAATTAGGTATATTGTGAAGGTACTCACTATCAATATAAGCGTTCTCAAATCAAATTCATATTATTTATTGAAATTTCTGTCTCGTTTTGAATTATACCGAGAATTCTTTATCTATTAATTTCAATGTGTCTGATACATAACCTCTGAATTCACTTTAAAACTGAAACCTTTACCCTTTGCTGGAACTATTTCGATTTTGATGACAGCGGGTGAGATCATTCAAAAGAGTATGGCTACAGTTTTATGCGCAGCTTGCTGCTTACATCAGTTTGATATCACAGTATCACCAACGAGAAGATTCTTTGGTATCACAGATGTTTGCAAAGAGTTATAAGGACGCACTAGCCACTAACTCGAGTAACTCGTACGCGCTTGCGAACTACATACTTCTATGGTGTTCTGTATTCCTGGTTGCGTGATTACTGGCGCTAGCAGGTGAATGGTGTCAAGGTGTCAAGGTTGCTTATGTACCTACGCTGGTGTCAATATCAATAAAATGTGTCCAAACTAAACTAACTCAATCAATCAGTAATTCACATAATGAGGAATTGTCGCAGAAGTATTCAAATATCATCTTGAATATGGAAATAAACAGTACCTGATATTGAATCAAAACCACCTGAAATTCTAGAGACCGCTCAAGTTACATTTCTGACAAGACCTCCCGCGAAATGAAAATATTCGGAGTCGTAGGAAAAATAGTGTACAAAACTCGTTGGAAAGTGCATTTCCTTCACTTGTTACTACTCGTGAGAAATATGTCACTTTCCACACTTGTTGTGTAATATACTATTTCATATCGAAAAAACTTCCGAATGGATGGACCGATTTTCAACTTCGGGGATCATTTTGCTCCTTTTTTTTTTCTTAGAGTCCATTTATCCAACGGAAAAAACCAAAACCGTTAATAAATATTTTCAACACAGAGAACAACATTAATCAGACCCTTGGAACTTTTTAGAAATTATCAAATATATCCATAGCATCCGAATGGATAGATCAATTTTCAACTTCAGGAATTTCATTCTGTTCCTTTTTTCCATAGAATCCATTTCTATGGTAAAACTCCATAACTCCCGAACAGATGGACCGCTTTTTAACTTCGGGGACATCATGTTGCTCCTTTTTTTCACATAGAATCCATTTATCCAATCAAAAACCGGAATCGTAATAACATATTTACGATTCCATTAGAATTTTCCAAATCGTCCTGATTGATGATCCGATTTTACCCGCTTTGATTTCGAAGAAATTTTCCAACAATTTTTTTATCATTTTAGTCCGAACTTGTAATCGCTTAGAGATCCCCAAAGATGGTAAAATGAAATGCATCCAACCAGATTTGGGAGTAGAATACAACAACACCCAAACAGCATTCCCAGTTGACGCAGTGTGTACTTTTGAATGCCCAGAAGGAAAAATCCTGATAGGTTCCAAACAGAGAACGTGTCTCCCGATCGCCAGATGGGACGGACTCAGGACTTTGTGCAAACGTAATTTTTGGAATAATTGACAGCTCATAATCGGACTGTCGCTTTTTTTATCGTAGCTATAAAATGCAAGAAGCTGCCCCAGATAAAATACGGAAAGATTGAACCGCATTCCTGCAAAACGGGAAAGCAGGAATTCGGCAAAATTTGCAACATCACATGTGATGATGGATTCAAACTACGAGGGCGACCTGAAAAAAAGTGTATAGGTCCTCATGGTGCCTGGGACAGTAAATTTGAGGACACAATATGCTCTGGTGAGTTTTTAACGTTATAATAATAATAATAATCTTTATTTTGAAATAGAAATCCTAATATACAAATATTCTAATAATAACTATTACATAATTATTCGATTAAATGAATGAACATCATCTGCTGTTACTAATTACAATAGTTTGTGAAACAATAATAATACATATACATGATGAAGGTTAGTTTTCATTGATGAACCACAGAAGGTTGCATTTAAATGAACTCAGTGTTGCACTTTGAATCAATCCTTTATGAAATAAAGAATTCATGGTTTTTTTGTAATTGGTTCTATTTACATGAAAGTTTGAACATACTCTAGTCTGATAGTTGTGAACTTGATTATTGAATGTGATAAAATGATTAAAATAAGAAGGTAACTGTCCTTTAAACATTTTATAAATGAAAATCATCGAAAAATAATATAATCTGGTTTTTAATGGATTCCAGTTCAGTACAACTAACATCGTATCAATGGGAGTGGACTTCTTGCATTTGAGAATGGTTCGCATTGCTCTATTCTGCAATTTTTGTAATGCTGCGATACATCAGTTAGATTCTAGTAACCACAGTAAACTTGGGCAATATTCGAAGTGAGGCTGGATTATAGTTTTATAGACCGTTATAGATGTAGAGAACGATAATTGATGGCGTATTCGTGAAAGAAAGAATATTTTTTTACTTATTTTGCTATGAACATAATCGAAATGACTTTTGAAAGTGATAAAGTTATCCACTTTGAAGCCAAGATATTTTATTTCTTGCACTATTTCAATGTTTTTATTATATATTGATATATTTATATTATTTACGTTGATTTGGCTATATTTGTATTTTGAGTATTTAATTTGAGTTTATTAATATTCAAAAAATTAGTGATACTCTCCAAACACTTCTTCATTTTATCAATGGCCTCACCCAGGTTCAGACTGCTGACAGCTATGAGAGTATCATCAGCAAACAAATTAATGAACTCACAGTCTTGAACAAAATTAATATCATTCAGATAAAGAATGAATAGCAAGGGACCTAGGACACTCTGCCCTGAGGAACGCCTGTGGTTCGAATGTAGTTTTTGAATTAAACTATTTTCAGATGTAACATCACCCGAAATAACTTGCCCTGAAGATGTAGTATCCAACTCTTTACCACTCAAAAATTTCGGACATGTCTCCTGGAATCAACCCAATATAACAGGTTTTATAATGAATGACATTTTTACCGTGTTTTTTTTACAATAAATCTCATTTTCAGATAATTCTGGTTTGGATACAACATGGTGGACAA
The DNA here is from genome assembly GCA_029955515.1 of Chrysomela aeneicollis. Lineage (NCBI taxonomy): Eukaryota > Metazoa > Arthropoda > Insecta > Coleoptera > Chrysomelidae > Chrysomela > Chrysomela aeneicollis. The sequence goes on along the minus strand of JARUHQ010000007.1, from coordinate 2,357,584 downwards.
AACCAGCTATTGAAAATATAACCACATTTAAATTCGAAGTAGGCACCACTCTGGTTACATATTTCGCTCAAGATGTTTTCCAAAATACGGCCAATTGTTCGTTCCACGTTACAATCAAAGGTACAATTGAAATGAGAATCGTTCAAGAAAATAAACAAATACCTACTTGACTGTTGCAGATATTGAACCACCCAGTATAGAAAACTGCATGGACCCTCCGCCATACCTAACTGGTGACGTCAATGGTGCGAATATCACATGGGATGAACCAAATATTTTTGATAACTCTCAAAATGTCGAGGTAAATTTTCATTCTTTTGGTGCGAAAAAATCGATTGTATTTTCATGTTATTCACGTTTAGGTGGTGAAATCTCACGAATCGAGTTATTTTCCTGTAGGAACAACGACTATCACTTATGTAGCTACCGACAATTCCAATAACACAAATATATGTAAAATAAACATAACCGTTGAAGGTAAGAGTGAACAAAAAAATGGTTAAGAGAATAAAAACGTATTGAAATATCGCGAAGATTTTTCAATGAATTTGGGATGATGATAGAAAAATTATAAAAAAATATAATTGTACATTTTTAGTTTCACATTGTGAGTCCTTGCCTGACCCCCCAAATGGACATAGCGATTGTTTGAATAATACAAATGGAATACAGTGTCTTATTACCTGTGAGGAAGGTTATGCCATTCCTATGACTCAAAGTTATGATCGTGAGTTTTCTAAACTAGAATTTGCTCTTTCAACATTTTATTATTTGCAAATTTTGAGTTTCGCTTTTTTTTTCCTTTCAGAAAATGGATCCAACTTCATTTGTGATAACGCAGATCCAATTTGGTACATGCAAGAGGGTCTATTTCCAGAATGCACTGGTCAGTTTTACTCTTCTCAATTATATTTAGTGTCTTCACCTACATGTCTTAATACTCGTAATTCTTTTTATTAGTTACGAAGGTTCCTGAAGAAACCATTCAAAGCGGAGAAATCAACATACCCAACGTAAATTGTACAGAAGGACAAGACATGGAAGATGTAAGTTTCCATAAGTTAAAACGAATAACATTATTAACGAGACTGTTGACAACATTTTCAGCTAGAAAATGAAGTCAAAGTAATGATCAGTACTGCAGTTTGCGTTGATAACTGCACTTTGGAGACCAAAGCTGAATGTGAGATAGAGAAAGAGGAGGAGAAATCGAATAAAATCGTTTTCAAACGAGACACAGCATTCGAAGAGGTTCCCCACAGAAACAGAACGAAAAAGCATAGACGAAAACTCAACGTGAAGTTCCAAGTCAAAGGAAAATACCTCAATACCACCAGTAACATGATTCAATCAAAACTGCCCAGTGGTTATAACATAACAATTCGTTATGACGAACCCAAATTTATTTGTCCAAATGGATTCATCCCAAGGAAAAATAGATGCGGTATACTTCAGTTTCATTTCTTGTATTCGAAAATGTTTCAGTGTTATCTTGATATTGTATATTTTTTAGTGCAATGCCCAAAAGGAACCTTCCAAAATGCAACCACAAACAGATGCCAGAGTTGCGCGTTCGGGTACTTCAATGACAAATTGGCACAAACCGAATGTAAAATGTGTCCTTCACATCACTCCACTAGAAAAATGCATTCGAAAAAACTCAGGGATTGCAAAGGTAAGTAAAACTAAAGGCCGAATCCAATTTTGTCATTGGTGTAATATATTTTAAAAAATCAATCGATGCCTTTCTTGTGCAGAACAATGTGCTCCTGGGACGCACGCAAGAAAAAAGAAATTGAAATTTTCCAAGCGTCAACCGAACTTGATCTTCGAAAGAAAAACTTTGAGGCCGTATTGTAGTTCGTGCGGGATAGGATATTATCAGCCCGATTATGGACAACTGAAATGCATTCCTTGTCCTTTTGGACACACCACGACTAGTGTAAGGACTACCAGCATCGATCAGTGTATCCCGAAATCGGAAGAGATTTGCAGGACTAGAAATGTTTGTGTTCATGGGAAATGTTCGCCTACAAACTTTTATCACTATACATGTCATTGTCAAGATAATTATATCGGTATGTAAGACTATATGCACTCCTCTTCTTCCACTCTTCGAGTCAAATAAGTCAAAGTCTCTCGTAGAGAAATGGCTATTTGTGTATTTAAATTTGTGTTGAAATTTTGAATTTTTTTTATCGCTCTCACCTTTCACTCACCCTCATTCATTCGTTCACTCATTCATTTCACTCATCCTGGCATCGAAAACTAAGTTCATTTTGCCACAGAAATATAATACAGGGTGCGGCACCGAAAACGAAACAGATCGAATATCTTATAGACACATGTGTTGTGAAAAAAATGCAAAAACACGTCGATTTGTAAACCAAGGGGGACATCTTTCTACCATAACCTCAAATGACAGTGTATGAACAGTGTATGAACTTAAAAATTGGAAAGGCTTGCATAAATTTTACTCCAATCATTCCAAACTACTATAATTCACAATAGCTGCTCAAAGTGTTCTCCATTAACTGCCATACATGAGTATAAGTTAGTCTCGAACGTCTGAGGTTTTGAAGCATTTCTGGAGTTATTTGACGACATTCGTACCTTTGAATAAAAATTTTTTTTTCCGCAAGAGGGCGCCAAAATGAAAAGTTACGAAGCGAACACTCACATGGCTGAATTCCTTTTCAAATTACCTTTTCAGTGATGTGTCACACTTAATACTTTCCCTATTTAAATTGCATGGGTGATAGTGACCAAGGGGAGGAGAGAGAGGTATGACAGTTGAGGTTATGGTAGAAAGATGTCCCCCTTGGTTTACAAATCGACGTGTTTTTGCATTTTTTTCACAACACATGTGTCTATAAGATATTCGATCTGTTTCGTTTTCGGTGCCGCACCCTGTATATATTTTCTAAATGTAAGGACAGAACACGCTACACCCAGTCGCCTCGCCTTTTTTTTTCTGACGGGCCTGGGAATCGAACCCACGACCGTGATGGACTAGATGGACTAGATGGAATAGAACTATAATATTGTCTGTTCACTGGAAACAATTACGCATCTTCTTCTGTAAGGTAGAGACATCTTCTCATAATAACCGTGAACTATTTTGAACTTGAAGTGTCATACTGGGCATAACCTAACGTTTTTATTTACATTTTGAATTACGCGCTCCTTTTAGCACAGCGAATCTGCTGTTTCAAGCACAGAATTGTTTGATATCATTGATCAGGGAATCAGGAAGCAGAAAAAACATCGTGAGAAACTCAAATGCGAGGCAAGTGAATGTATTGGCACAGTTTAATGCTCTATCGAATGTACAAGTTGATATAATTTTAATCACTTACATTGAGTTGTATATTTGCTCCACGCATAATTCATACCCACTGAAGAAAGCACATGCACAAAAATTAATCCTTCTTTGAACTTAAACACCACACACACTTACATTCACTTGTTTTCAACATATTTCGGCAGAATAAACTAGTATATTTGGAAAAATTCTAAAAATTTTACCAAACCCATCGAGAACCGAGCATGACGGGAGCTGAACTTTGTGACCATTTGTGACAGTGTCAAGTTGACAGATCAAAGTCTTGTGTTTCCGAAGTACGGTACATTTTTTGAAAAATATTGAATTTTTTCGCTGAAAAGTTAAGTAAATGTGAGCGTGTGTGGTGTTCTAATTAAAAGAAGGACGAATTTTGTATTTTTAGTAGAAGAATTTTAAGATGTCAAATGGTAGGTGTATATTTACGAAACAAGCGTTTCGGATTCTTGTTCTGGGAGGCAAAAATACGTGAGTACCTCCAAAAATTTTCCTTGGAATATGCCTTATTATTGTTTCTAAAAACTGTTATTGGACCTTTTCGAGTAGAAATTTGTATAAAAAGTAAAATTATGTCAGATTATGATAGTTACATACAATATGTGCTGAAGTCAAAAAAAAGAAGACCATAACTTCAACGTAAAATTGGGTCGCTGACAGAGAAAAAACTGAAACAAATGAGCATCGAACGACTTCTATAAAGTAGCGACCTCAACTTGGCAAACATTTGGAGCTTGAGTGAACAGACAATATTATACCGTCTATACTAGGTGTTCATTTAGATCGACAATGAACCTACAATACAAAAATTTTCCAGGTTCTCATTGTGAAAAATCGATCAATTTCTGTGATTCCCAACCATGTTTCAATGGTGGTACATGTACCAACCTCGCAAACGGTTGCAACTGCACCTGCAAAGATGGATTCAAAGGAACATTCTGTGAAGAAGCCGTCGAAGACTGCGAAAGAAAATGCTTGAACAAAGGGATTTGTCTGCAGGATGATAGCGGGAATTTCACATGCTTATGCATGGATGGTGAGTGTTGAAACTCTTGTAACCAGGGACGCGCCGTCCATATGTGCAAAGTCGTGCGGCGCACGACGGCGCCAAGACCAAAAAGGCGCCTACGGTCGTTTTGAATTTTCTACACAAATCAACATTATCAAACCAGTGGTGAAAATGTACTATCCACCAACACAGTTCGCCGATCGGCAACCGGTTGATTCTTCATTATTGTCGCAATAAGCGCCTAAGTCGTATAGAGTGCCTTATTTGCTATTATGTATCTGAGGCAATTTTGAAAAATAATTGAGCAAGTAAGATTTCAGTAGGGCGAAATTTACGATGTTCTTTATGAAATTTTTTCCGGAAATGATTTCGACAATGCTACAAAACATCTAGCTACTTCCTTAGGTAAAAAAATTAAAAACTATGAGTTTGTGTGTATGGTAGTCTTGTGGTACAAGATTCTGAATTAAGTGGATGTCGTTACTAAGATTCTGCAATCAAAAAAATTAAATATTTCCCAGGCTTCCGAAAGTTTGAATAGCCTTAATGAATTTCTCAAACAATATCGATCTGACAAAGGCTTTATTGACTTATTAGTAGATGCCAAAAATAGCTTCTTGCTTAGAAGTTGATGCAAAATTTAGATCTACAAAAGTGTTAAAGCAAACGAAGGTGACGACCAGCCGATTGAAAATCAAGAAATGAAATTCAAAGTAAATTGCTTTTTCGGAATGCTAGAGACATCACTCTTTCATCCGTAAATTAAAATTTTCAACTATTATCGTGTCATTCTGATGTTTTTAATTTTTCGTGGAATGTTGAGGATTTATTTGGCAAATATTCCGATCAAAATCAATTTGATTTTTGTAAGAAACTGGAGGAGACCTTAACCGACAAAGATCGAAACGAGAAAGATATAGATGGAACAGATATTTCACACGAATTACAATTTATGCACAATGGCGACAAGGACGCGATGTCTGTAACAAATAACCTAACCCGCACTCATTTCCAAACATTACGATTGTATTGCGCATATTATTAACTATTCCAGTTTCTGTAGCTACAGCCGGGAAGTAATTGAAGTTGATACAAAATTATTTAAGATCTAGAATGGGCAAAGAGCGGTTAGATTATAAAATCTTGCAATTATTTCTATAGAGTCTGACTTTTTAAAGCAACTGGAAATGGAAAGTATTATTGATGAATTTGCAAAAAGTAGAGCTAGAAAAGTCCAATTACTGAAAAATCTCTCCATCATTATCTGTTCCAAAACAAAATTGCTATTATATTTTTGTTTTCTCAAATACTGTTGTTTCATATTCTATTGATATTTCTCGTGTATTTTTTTGTCACAAATAAAGAGATTTGACAGAAAAGTATAGTATTATTGAAAAAATTCAACAAACAACTAGAAGAGAGGGGTGGTAATTTTACCTCAATATTATAACATTGGTTATTAGAGGCGCTTATCATTATTTCGCACGACGGCGCCGAAAATACTTGGCGCGTCCCTGCTTGTAACTACCACATGCTCACATCGTCTTTTCCTCAGGATATGGAGGCGATTTTTGTGAGACAAGAGTAAGGTCTTGTGATGAAAATTCTTGTGAGAACAATGCCACTTGTATCGAGGAAAATGATGGCACCTTCAGGTGTCATTGCACCAACGGATTCATCGGGAGAAGATGCAATCTACTTCCTTGCGATTATCGGCCATGTGGAAGTCACAACATCTGTGTAAATTTGGTTCACGCAAACGCCTCAAGACTAAGTTTCAGGTGTGACTGAACATGCTGGAGACTAATCTTTGGTAGAAGTCCATATAGTAGCTCAAAGTGGAGTAGTGTATATTGAAAGAAGAAAAATACTCTAAATCATCTCCACAACATTTAATCTAAATACCTATATCAGGGACATGTTTCGAACGTATATACGTTCATCTTCAGCCTGAATACCGACATCTTGTTAACAAGATGTCGGTAGTTGATAATTTTGTAATCATATATTTCCAATTTTTCTCTTTCTTTCAATCCTGATGGACTGAATTAAAGGGCACAGGGCCCTAATAACTAACCTGTTTTTTCTCAAATTTAAATTTAACATGTTGTAAACAATTTTTTTCATCTACATAACGTTTATTCAGGCTGAAGATGAACGTATATACGTTCGAAACATGTCCCTGATATAGGTATTTAGATTAAATGTTGTGGAGATGATTTAGAGTATTTTTCTTCTTTCAATGCTGGAGACTGTTTGAATAGCGTTGATATCCTCTCTAGGTGTGAGTGTCCTGAAGGTTTCACAGGGCAGAATTGCACAGATAAAATAACATATTGTGACAGTTCGCCATGTTTGAATGGCGGCACTTGTACAGATAATTCGGCCAACTATATTTGCGAGTGTCCCAAACTGTATGACGGACGAAATTGCGAGATCAAAAGGAATACAAATTATTTGATAAATTTCGGAAACTACGACACCAATAACTATATCAAGTTGAATGAGTTCACATCCAACCTAACAGAGGTACGTAGATGGGTAGATATACCGGATGTTAAAAAAAAAACAAATCTTAAAAAAATATCTTCCTTCAGTGAAATAATTTTTCAAATCGCCATAACCTCGGAACGGATGGGCCGATTTTTTCCATCGGGTTCTCATTTTTCTTCTTTTTCATCAGTTTTGTCATAAAAAATTTCAAAATCGTGAAATGTTTCGTTTTTCTTCAAAATTTTCAAAACGTCATAACTTCCGAACGGATATGGACCGATTTTTCCGGCGGTACCTCTTTGCTTATTTTTGTCATAGAATCTAATTCGTCAATCAAATGAAAACAAAATCATAAAAAAATGTTCCTTTCATGGAGAACAAATTAAATCAAGGGGGCACCCTTGGAACTTTTTCGAGTTTTTCAAATTGTCATTACTTCCGAACGGTTGAACTGATAACCGTTCAGTATAATCATTTTGCTTTTGTTTTTCATCATAGAATCTGTATCTGTATGTATAAAAAAAAGTTATAGTGGTGAGCCACTTTTGAAAACACCCCGTATATAAATGCTGATGGGTGATTATTGTTCAAACAATTTACTTTGCAGATAACTGCATGTCTATGGATGCTTACATCGGACAATTTCAACTATGGCACTCTTATTTCGTATGCAAATAGGCAATCAGACAATGCCTTCACAGTAACCGATTATACAGGGTACGTCGTGTAATAGTAATTTTCCTAACAAGTGCGGAAATTGATGCTTTCCCGCACGCGACTGCCGTTAACCCGAACGACGCGGAGCGGAGTTCGGGTAAGCAGTCGAGTGCGAGAAAGACAATTTCCGCATGAGTTAGGAACAATACTTTTTCTACAAGCGTAGGAAACAAATTCATTTTTTCAATTATTTATTCATGCAAATGGAAACAACTAACAAGAGTAACATTTTCTATCCACTAATTATTCGTAATATTCATTGTTAATGTACAATTTGATGCTAATATCCAAATTTTGCTTTACTTTGAATACACTCTTCAACATTGAATATCTTGCCCATAAAGTGTTCGGCTTCCATGTTTTAGACATTTCTAGAAAATAAGCCAAGAATACTTCTTCTTTATTTGGTGTTTTCACTTTTTTATTGTTGCACCATTCAATAAAACTCGTGTATTGCTTCTCATACCTTTGTTTAGATTTCGTTGGCAATAACTCTAAGTTCGCATCTGTAGCTGCTTGCACGATTTCTTGTGGAAGTTCTTCATCAGATGAATAATCCATTGTGGCAATTTCACTGAATCGAAAATTTTATATAAGTAACGCCTTGTCTGTCACACAATTACAAACAAATTTGTGTATTGATCGGCATGACAGCATCAATTGTTACCTACTCGTTATCAGATCAATCAAAGCCTGTATATAGGGTGATTTTCATAACAATACATTTTTATTTATCAATATTTGTTCATTTTTTCAATAAATAGTGCAAAATGATGGATGATTTTGAACAAATTCACTTAGTATTGCAACAAAAAAGCTTGAACTTTCATATTTTGTTACCCAACACTTATATTTTACGAGGATATCATATAAATGTTTTTCCCGCACTAGTGTGGGAAAATGACACTTTCCAAACTGGATTGCGTGCGGGTAGAGGGTGAATCACGCACGCTTGTAGGAAAAGTATTTTTCCTTCTTCTTCACGGGAAAAAAACTGTTTTTTTAATCGAACTATATGAATATCGGTGGTAATTTTATTTATGTTCAACAGTTTGGTTTTATACGTTAATAACAACTACATTGTGACTGATGTGTTTTTGAACGATGGGAAATGGCATCATGTCTGTGTAAGTTGGAAAAGTCTGAATGGTTCCTACGGGATATATGTGGATGGAAACTTCGTAAAGACTGGTTTTGGATTATCAACAGGGACGAACATTCAAGGTATACCTATTACAGAGATGTCAACAGATCGCCATCAATAAGATTTTTCTGAATTTTTCAGGGATGGGGCATATGATAATTGGCCAAGAACAAGACATATTGGGTGGCAGATTCAGCCAGAGTGAATCTTTCGTGGGGAAAATGGCTCACATCGATATTTGGGCGAAAGCCCTATCTCACAAGGAAATCCTCATACACTTCAACGATTGCAATGATTCGTTGTTCGGCGATTTGTACGCTTGGCCAGAAATACAAGACTATATACAAGGAGGTGTAACAGTAAGCGAAATATTCATATGTTCAGGATGATGTTGAGTACATCGAGGAGTTTTAAGGTGACGGCTTCATCGTTTTGCAAAGGTTGCAATCAACCCAAACCATTGTACAATGGTTTGATCGATGTTGTAAACAACATTGCTTACTATTCCTGTTACACCGGCTACCAACTGAACGATCCAACCTATTCGAAGGGTAGGAAATGTACGAAAGCCTCGAATTGGGAAGGGTACTACGAACCCTACTGCAAAAGTAAATATGGGAATCACCTTTGGACTATAACATGCTGCTGCGTTATTTTCAGAGGTCTACTGTGGATATCCTGGTTTCATCAGAAACGGCTACCCAATTGGTGACAAATATTTTTACCAAGACGAAATACTTTACAGCTGTTTCGAAGGTTTCAATCTTACAGGGAATAGTTTGATAACGTGCAAAGAAAACGGAGAATGGCTACCAGAAAAACCGCAATGTCTTGGTATGATTCATGACTCAACGATATGGCATGCAAAATTGGAGGGAACATGTTTCAGGCACCCAATGCACTGCTTTCGAAAAACCGGGAAACAGCGAGCTGATAATAATATCTGAACACAGTTATGAAGACTACCAAGCCAATCAAACAAAGTTCGATATCGGAACACAAGTTGAGATAGTGTGCAAAGAAAAAACCGAACTGACCAATGAAAATGTGATAACATGTTTGGAAAACGGTATGTTTAGGCGGTGATGAATATAGTTATAACAACAATTTTCTGAGGTTTTGCTTCATAATAGGTACTTGGGATTTTCTTCCGCCAAAATGCCAACCGAAACAAAAGCCAGTGGCTTCGAAGATTGACTGTCCCATAGCTCAAATTCCGAAACCGCCAAGCAATGGTTTTGTCGACCAGGATTCTTTACAGGCAGCCGGCAATGGCACCACCAATCAAGTCGAGTATAAATGTAAGCCCGGATTTAAACTTCATGGCGAGAACGTGACGAGTTGCATTATTGATGGTTACTGGACTCAGCCCAACATTTCCTGTGACCGTAAGAAACCATCATCAGCAATGATATGTGATGTCGTTATATAATGAATCATGTCGTTCAAATGATTGCAGCAATCGTCTGTGGAAAGCCTCCTGTGTTGAAAAATATGGTGGTCAATCAGAAACCGAAGGGTACGTCTTTCCGATTTGGAAGTACGTTGTCTTATGTGTGTCAAGATGAGGGATACGATATGTTTAGGAATAACATGATTCGGTGTACGATCAATGGAAGATGGTCGAAAATGAAAGGAATATGTGTCAGTGAGTATAATCTGGCCTAGAACAAATATTTTTAGTTTCACATTGAAATGCGTTATTCATATATTTCAGAAAAGTCGTGCAGGAAGCCCAATCTGAAAGAGGACACAGAAATCAAAGGGAAGTCATATTTATATGGTGATAAAGTTGACATTACCTGCCTAAGTGGTTCTACATTTACTCTACTTTGTAATAAAAAAGGAGTATGGGAAGGTGAAAGAGATGAATCTTGTTAAACTTATATTGATGTTCACATTATTTAATTTCACCTAAGTAATAAATAAATCATAAATACGTAAGGCAAATATTTATTTAGATGTGTTTCTATCGGCCGAAACCTAAATGTCTTTGGCCGAAACCGACTTAGAAATGGGAAAAAAATTGTTACAATGTCGATTTTTCTCAAAATATCTGGCTGTACTTACGTACCTATATTCATTTTGGCCTCCTGATGAACTCGAATCCGATGTAAATAAAACGCGACCGTCTCAAGTATTTTCAAATTTATGAACCCATTTACTTCGGACTCGGGTTGGCGAGACTACTAAAAAAAAGTGTTAAGCATATGCAACTTCCTTAATTCAATTTAATCATAAAATGAATGTTTAAACCATCACTGCAATCATTTTTAAAATTACTTAATTAAATAATATTCGTCTTGGGACTTGGAACTAGTGAATACACCATACTTCTATTCCTCTTGTTTGTCAGCTGGTTGTCAGTTATGTTATGTTATGTCAGTGTCCGAATCGAATTGTTAGGTTAGGAATTCATTCCGTGGTTATGTAAAAGGTTTTCTCTTTTGCCTTTGAAATCCACATACAAAACAAAAACCGACTAATTGAAGATTTCTAAAATGCTTTTCCTGAGAAGCTCTGGACGAATATTATGTAATAGTGGGAGGAAGCTTCTAAACGAAAACAGTAACATAACTCTAGCCCGAACTATCACAAGTAGAACAACAAAAAGTGGAGAGGCTGATCGCCCTCCTAAACCAAAACCATGGCCCTATCAAGAAAAAGGCTACACCATGCTCAATTACCTGTACGACAAAACGACTGCCAGGTTGGATGAGAATTCAAAAGTATATTTTCATCATATCCATATGTACTTCACTATAGGTAAGTATTTTGCTTCTAGATAATTGTTGTTGATGGCCCTGTGGCATGTGGAAAAACGAAATTTGCAAAGCACCTTGCAAATGAATTTGAGATGCTGTATTTGCCTGAGGCCAATTTGGACATGATGTATATAAACAGTTATGGATTTGATCTGAGAAAACTAGATGCTCAGCTACCAGATTCTTGTAAAAGCTTTGATGTTATGGATTTCTTGAGGAATCCCAAACATAGGCACTCTACTAGATTCCAAATTCAGCAGTATATGGTGAAGTATGATATCTAACCAATTCTAACATTGCTGAACTCATCTTTTATTTATCAGATTAGCTGAAATGTTATAAATTAAATTAGTCTGATGTACTTTTGGTGTCTTGTTATTAGCAAAGTAGTAAAACTTCAATCAAATTTATATTTTATAGGCTTTCCCAATATGTAGATGCCTTAGCTCATGTTCTGAGCACAGGACAGGGTGTTATATTGGATAGAAGTGTCTATTCAGACTTTGTATTTGCAGAAGCTATGTACAGCCAGGGATATTTATCCAAAAGAGGTAGGTATTTTATTATATCTATTATATAATACATTGTATGTGAAATCTGGTTTATTGTAGCACACAAAAAGTATTATGAATTCAGAGATAATACTATCAATGAACTACTGAGACCACACTTGGTTATTTATTTGGATGTTCCAGTACCTACAGTTATAGAAAATATAAATAAACGTGCCATCAGTTATGAAAAGAATTCCCCTGTTCTCACCCCTCAATATTTAGGGGTGATGGAGAAACAATACAAACAGAATTACCTGAAGGAAATCAGGTATTCTCAAGATGATATAATTACATTTCTTCAGTGGAGTGTCCATTTTTCTGTTCCAGTAAACATGCTGAATTGTTGGTTTATGATTGGTCAGATGGGGGAGATGTTGAAGTTGTCATTGAAGATATAGAAAGAATTGATTTCAATAGGTATGATGATCAAGATCCCCATTTGAAAGATTGGGTGTACAATTTAGAAGAAGAATGGGGTGTCTTGAGAAACAGGTGAGTCAACAAATAACATTTCTATTTCTTCAGCAAACATTTTTCCTTCTGGTTCCACAGGTATGCAGATAAGAAATACACCATTATGAACATGCCAATACCTTGTTATGATGTACCTGAGTTGTGTATTGATGCTTTAGAGGCTGAAACTTATCGTCAAGTCATGTCTCAGGTGAGAAAAGAAATGTCCCACAATGTAACCAAATTTCAAATGTTATTTTTATCCCTTCAGGCTCCTGGTGAACAGTATGAAAAAGGCTATAATGCCAATATGGGGGATGATGGTTTATTGTTCAAACTAAAAGTACCACATAGACATACTTTGCCTCTTATTGAGAGAAGGTATAAAATATATTTTTGAAAGTGTAAAAATATAACTTTTTATACAAAAATTTCTTTTGCAGAACCACAGTTTGAGGAATAATGGACTATTCTACAAGAATTAAAAATATCTTTAATACAGTTTGGATTTTATTATTTGCAATTCAATCTTTTTGTAAATAATTTATGTATTACTTTCATTCTGGAGTCATTAAAATTGAATATGAATGTATTGGTATGTTTTCTAGGAAATCTTGAAAAATGTCTGTAGAGGATTATCCTACATTTTTCACATAAGAAATGTTGAGGGTTTTTTACAATCTTTTCATTGTCCTGATCAGAGTTTTTCTCCAAGAGGTGACAAACATTGTTTTTTGTGTAACTCAGAATTTTGAAGGAAATGAAATATATAATGTTGCATTTACAAAAAGTAATGATGTAACTTTTTTCGGGACACCCTGTATAAATATATGCAGGGGTGGGATGATAGGCTTGTTTTTGAATTAACAGGAATATATAATGATAGATTCATCTCATATATTTATATTTGAAAAATTTTTCTTGAATTACATCTACGCGAATAATGTACTTGCTAATGATCACATTTCTAAAATGCTCATTTTTTTCTTGGAAAGGAAAGCGTTAGTAACGTCTTCAATCCATCTGCAAGTCCAATTGCAATGAGTAAAGTTGTAAAACCCAAAAGAACTACATCGGCCGCTCCACTTTTTTTATAAACTGGTACGCCATCGTCCACTTGAAACATTTCATATTTCTTCTTCAAACTGTCACTCACAAACCTCTTGAATTGCCTTGGTTTGAGGGGCCTTTCTGCAACCTTGAAAAGTATTTGATTTGAATATATTTTGAATATGATTCATTTTGATTTCTCTTGTCATTTGAAAGTTTTTTATCGCAACATAATTACATAACGTATTATTGTGAGGTGAAAATTATTTGAAAAATTAAATAGTTTATTTGTGAATTTTTGATCATATTTTTATATTGATTCAAAACTTACCTGGCTGCATATTTTAGTAAAGTTGAACAACTTTGTCGCCATTGTGCTGTTGTAACAATAAATAATTGCAATGTGTCTATTTATATTCATCTACAATTCTATTTAAATGCAATCAATAGGGGGAAGGGATCTTGATTAATTTTAAACTCTATTTATATATATATATATATATATTTTCAATATTCCTTTTACATTGTATTTGGATCTAAATTTGCCATTTTCCAAAAAATAGAACAGTATTACTATCACGGAATTGAATCTTTCAAAAATAAAATTGAAAGTACTTAATAATACAATAATCTAGAAATAAACTTATTTTACACAAAGTAAAATGGGTTCACTCAAATGTATTCTTTCATCTCCTAGTAGTAATTTTTCAAGTGAGCATTTTTATCTATTGAAACTCCATAAATATAAAATTTTCCTTACATTTCTAAAACTGAATGATAGAAATAATTTATATAGACATATAAGGTAAAATATTTTATTATAAAGAATTATCATTAAAACAGTACAGGTAAAAAATTTTTTTCTGGAGTGTGGAGACTTCTGGTTCACTTGGATATCAACTAATCTTCACAAAAGTTATGTCTAGCTATTAGCACTATTGCTTGGGTTTGCTTTGCTTGATGAAATGCTGATTTTTTCATTAACTGAGGATCTCAGAGGCATGTGAGGTGACAACAAATTTGGATCTCCAAACATTGTTAAGGGTAACTGCAGCTCATTGACTCCACATTCTTTATTTGTATACTCCCTTAGTACATAATTAGTACTGAAATCATGGAACAGCCTAGTGTCATTTATTCTTACCATAACATTGTCCACTCTCAGAAAATGCCTCAGAAGAACAAAGAAGGAACTAGGCATTACCCTCTATAAATAAAAAAAATGAACAAAGTACATAATAGGTAATATGTATTGGAAACTGGCTACTCACAATTTTAATATTACAGGATGAGATACCATTATCATGCAATTCATCCTCATAGAGCATCAATTCTTGATAAAATAAAATTTTCTCTTTTTCCTTCAATTTCTCTATGTTTATTCTTTCATTGGTGATGCTTACATTAGCCTCACTGCATACAGTTCCCTTATAATCAGAAGAAAATGTCCAATCAAAGGGTTTAAATTTTTCTGTTAGATTTTCTGGTGATCTGAAAATCAATAGTCAATTCTTAAGTATCTTTCAACTAGGTACTACTGCAGTACCTTGATTCCTTCCAGGTGTCTGAACAAGCCACTTTAATCTTGTGTTCTTTTCCATCACACACCATTTTGAGAGCTCCCAAGGCATTGAATTCAATGGAAATACCAGATATATGTGATATAATCAATTTGTTGTTTGGAAAAACCATTTCGGGCAAATGTGGTAATTGCAATTCCTTTTCAAACCTGATAAAACAAGCAAATCATAAATAATGTAGGTATAGAGGTATTTTCAAGTTTCTTACAAACATAGTAAGCACTGTTCATTTGGATCAGAGTTGCACCTATCTTTAGTTGGACAAATTGAATGAAGAATGTGAGATTTTGTATATTTTATTGTCCATTCATTGATTTTGTATTCTTCTGAATCAACCGGTAAACGTTGAATTTCGATTTCCCCTTTGTCATTCACGGTACACATTTTATTGCCTAAAGAAAGTAACTCGATCAAAAATATTAATCATCTGCTAATATCTAGGCTGTTTAATTTTATGTTAAAATACCTTTTTCTGAGTGATTTTTTAAATGAAATAATTGAATTGAATTATATTGAATCTAAACATGTCAATGTCACCATTGTCACCTGGATCACAAACACAAAAAACTAAACTGTGCCGTGTCTGGATCAAGGTTCTGGATCCTGTATCAATGTGTCAATACTGTCAATGTGTCATTTGGTATTTCCTTGCCCATGCCCAATCAAAATCACTAATTCCTCGAGATTCGCGATTCGCGAAACGATTCCTTCTCTTTTTATTAATTGAACCGTCACGAAATAGAAGAAAATAGATATATATTCTGGAACATTCCAGAACCAGTTATATGTTTCTTTATGTTGTTGGCTGCTCTTTCTACGACCAGTTTGATAGTTGATTTGATCGAGAACAGCAAATTTGATAAGGTGTTCATTGAAAGCGAACGTGTGCCGGCACATTTTCGCCAAGTATCGACATCGACTGTTCATTCATAAATTGATCATCAGATAATTGAAAGCAATAATTAGAGTTATCAAATAGTTTCATTTGTAATTAATTATCAGGTGTTGAAATGGCTGCTATGTCTGTGATAGGAATTGACTTGGGAAACGAGTCATGCTATGTTGCTGTAGCAAAAGCTGGAGGAATTGAAACTATCGCAAATGACTATAGTTTGAGAGCAACTCCGTGAGTATTTACCTTATATAGTTACAGCTTTTATAATATTTTTGTATATGATTGGGAAATAATGATTTGACACTTCATGGCAACCTTGATTCAATTCTTGTTCTCTTTTCGATTTTGCCTCCGGATTTGGAGAAATTACTCATAAATTGTGGGCGATCGAGGTTTGAAAATATATTTGTAGGTCATTTGTTGCCTTCTCTGGAAAGAATCGTATTCTTGGGGTTGCTGCCAAGAATCAGCAGGTCACCAATATGAAGAACACTGTGTATGGTTTGAAGCGGCTTCTGGGAAGAAAGTTCCAAGATCATCATGTTCAAAAAGAAATTCTTTCATTTCCATTCGATGTTGTTGAAGAAAAGAATGGGGGGATTGGCATTAAGGTATGTTTTTACAATTTGTAGGCATTCAAAAATTGGTATTTTTCCTATAATTGATGCCCTGATTATTAATTAAAAGTTGTGTCCAATTTGTATTGTATATTTAAATGATATGCTGGTTTTTTGCTTAGTATTTTATTTGATCATCTGGTTATGTTTTCTGCTGGAAAGGTCAGAAGTATAATTTGGTGTTGTGTTTTTAATATTTATATAAAAATTTCTCTCACTCTGTTGTCATAAGTTTCATAAAATGTATAGAAATTGGATTTTTGTAGGAAAAGGTCCACTTAGGTGATTGTAATGTGAAAATTTTTCTGCATTTTTAAACAGTATTTCCAGTTTCGAATTGAATAGGGAGATGTTTTATATTTATTTTTATCACTATATTTTATTGAAACCTGCAAAGTAAATGTTGTTCACACACACACAGTTTGGAGGTCTATTAATTAAGATATCACCAGTTTTTATCTATTGAACTCAAGGCTGAGATATAAGTATTATTTGGTGGTCAAAACTGACATAACATTATATAAAATTCCATAACACCTGGAAAAGAAGAGAATAAAAAGCTCTGCTACACAGGGTAATTCAATAATTACTGAGTGTGTTTTTTTTTAAGTAATAGAAAATAAGGTTTTTGTCAAAATATTCAATATTTATTGATATCACATTTTTAAGTTATATAACATTAACAAGAAATACACATGAGTTTTCTTCAGATTAATTCTTAGCTGTTATTCATGCTTTCCTTTCAAATCCTTTCCATTTTCAAAATACACCAATTTATATTTCATGAGGGGGCAAAATATGATGTATTGAGTGAATCTAGAGTGAATTTCGGTAGGTATCATATAAATAAATAACTGTGTCTGTCTGTGGTTGTGGTGTGATCCTGGATAGTGGATAACTCCATTAGCACTGTTGCCAGATATACACTTATGTCTTGATCTGGACATCTAGGAGCAAGTAGAAGGATGGCAACAGTATTTCACGTGCTGTTTCAACAGATTGGTTAAGGAACCAAACAAGTTTTTAATTTTTTTTTAGTAAAATTTGATCGCACAGAAAAATAAAAAATCGTATGTGATGATTTCGCACAAATTTTATAGAAAAATCAAAATCCTCGTAAAAATGTCAATATTAGAAACTTATTGCAAGTAGAAGTATGACAAAATTGTATGTCCGCGATATTTCACTTGCCGTGTGAATAAAATGGTGGGGGAGCAAAAAGTAGTTAAGAATTTTTTTCTAGTCAAATTTGATCGCACTGATAAATAAAAAAATACCTGTGATGATTTTGTTGTAACATTATGGAAAAATAAAAATACCCATATTGGAAACTTCCTTATTAGCCACTGCTGTCATATATTTATTTTGTTGAAATAGGCCTGATTCTCATGGTAAAGTATCAACTTTTGTATTATTTTTTTGTTTGAAACCTTTAGACATTAATTTTTATTTCAGGTTAATTATTTGAATGAAGAACACAAATTTTCTCCGGAGCAATGTCTAGCCATGTTACTCACCAAATTGAAGGATGTTGCAACTACTGCTCTCCAGACTCCCATAAATGATTGTGTTATTTCTGTCCCCTCATATTTCACCAACAATGAACGAAAAGCTCTGCTTGATTCAGCTGCTATTGCTGGTATGTCAATCGAATAATTTGTGAATGTACTAGATGAAATAGCCATTTGTGTATTTAGAGCGCAAAGTGATAGATTGCCGCCATAGTATATTGCCCTAAGGATCTATGCATGTGTTGCCGCTCGAGAGCGGCAAGACATTTTCCTCTCGAAATAAACACAATATTTTTTCTACAAACACAGTCCCTAGACAAGAAAACTCGATGCCTTATTATTACTGCTACTGATGGTGCTTTTCAAGCTACCATATAGTATGAAGTGTAATTGAAATTTACCTTTTTCAGTTACTATTATTTTATTGATATTCCTACGCTACAACACTATTGATTTATGAATATTTAAACTTTATTGCGATTGTTACGACTAGAAAATATTCAGCTGAATATTGGAAGAATCTACAGCTAATCTTCAACACTTTTATTTTATAACTTCTTCCAGCACGATTCAGTGAGACTTGCCCGAACATTATTCATTGTTCTGATCGCATAAAGTATTACCTAAGAACATGAATCAACAATATTAATCATCAGAAACGACTTCTGGCCAGGATGTCGCACTCATTAAAACATACCGGGTGTTAACACAATGATAATAATAATCGTGCCGTTCCTTAGACTATTTTGGTCGTCACACGATATTTCTTTTCAGAGGCCATTTTATTCGCATAAATTTTGCTAAATTCGTATGAGCATGAACCAGGGAGATGATGGTGTCAGTAAATGGATTCAATTCACATACCTTCAAAGCAGTTTCCGGTGTCCCGCAGGGTAGTCACCTTGGTCCATTATTTTTTATCATCTACATAAATAATATAAAGAACTGTTTTGAACATTGTCGAAAGATTTCGAGGACTGCTTGAAAATTCAAAGTAACCTTGACAGACTTACTGAATATTGCGATAATAATAGTCTCTTTTTGAACCCAACCAAATGTTTTGTCATAAAATATTCCAGAAATAGAAATCTCATCCAGCACATCTACAAAATTAATAATCCCAACCTTGAATATATCAGTGAAATTAAAGATCTAGGCGTCACACTGGACACAAAATGGACTTTTAACAATCATATAGACAAGTTGATCAACGGGACAAACAGGATGGTTGGGTTCATAAAAGGAAACGGAAAATATTTTCATAACTCTGACACCATCATCTCTCTATATTATGCATTCGTCAACAGCAAGTTTTCTTTTGCGTCAGTTATTTGGAATCCTCAATACGCCGTACACTCAAAAAGGAAAGAAAGTGTTCAAAATAAGTTGTTAAGATTCCTAACCTTTCAAAACAAGATTCGCTTGCAGGACCACAATTATCAGCCGATCCGAAAACAATTTAAAATGTTGCCACTTAGTAATAGACGTACTATCTCAGACTTATCTATTCTTTTCAAAATTGTTAGACATGAAATCGATTGTCCATATCTACTCGGAAAAATAAATTTTAACGTTCCCAGTAGAAACAATCTTCGATATTATATTCCATTCAATATTCCTTACTGTAGAACCAATCTAGGACAAAACTCTCCACTAGTTCGGATGCAAAAAGCATTCAATACACACTGTCACGATCCCAATACATCTGTAGACATTCTCTCGATGTCTCTGCCTCGATTCAAATTTTTTTTGAAGAAAATGTTTCTCAATTCAGACGAATAGATAAAAATGTTTCCTTATTCCTCGTACTTGCTCTATTATGATCTATTATTTATGACTATATTATTACTATAAAAACATTTCACACCATATTTTCAAATCATATTTGTATTACTGCCAGATAATTTTATACCGATAAGTAATGTTTATGTAAAATTTTGGAAATAGCTTAGAATAATTCTTATATAGTGGATGCTGTTCTCTGGAACTTTGTTCTGTTAGCAACCTAAACTGGTAAATAAACCAGCCTTCACTCTGTTAACCGGTTTTGGAAAAAAGAACAACATGATATCAATCAATCAATTTATTTGTCCAAGAATACAAAGTTCTTATTAACAAATCAGTTATATTCTGATACAGAGAACAGAAAAAAAATATGGGTATAGATAAAATAATAAATAGTGTGAATCACAAAAACAATGACATATAAGTAAAACAAATAACAAATTATCAGTCAGAAATAGTGAACTAAAAGTGTATAAGTATAAATAAAATAATAAATAGTGTAGATAACAAAACGATAACATATAAGTACTAATAAATATATTCGAAATATTCATTCACATTATAAAATGATTTGCCAACGAGTAGTTGAATCGTCAATTTTTTAAAAAGTCTATAATTTCTTGCACTTTTGATATTATCTGGCAAGTGATTATAAATTTTCCTACCCCTGTATATCAAAGAATTTTTGGCAAGAGAGGACTTCGGACATGGAAGTGGAAGGTTAAGTTTTTGACGTGTTTCACGTTTATTACAAATTGAGGATCTATCAGAGTGTTTGAATATCAAACATGAAGTTTCCAAAATAAAGAGGTCAATAGCTGTAAATAAATTATGATTTCTAAAAATTGGTTTACACGAATCTCGTCTATTGACGTTGAATATGAATCTGAGAGCTCTTTTCTGGATAATTAACACCGTATTCAGCAATCTATTACAGCAAGAAGCCCAGAAAGCAATACCATATCTGAGATGGGATTCAAATAATGCAAAATATGCAGTTTTCGCAGCATGTATCCCCAATTCTCTAGAGATAACATTGATTGCGTAACACCCAGAAGACAATTTCTTGATTAGAGTATTTACGTGGACGTCAAATTTTAAATAGCGATCTATGTGCAATCCTAGAAATTTCGTGTTTTCCAGATTTTTAATGATCAATTCATCACCTAATGATTTCCATTCAAGGTCTCAACGTCCTAAGACTCTTGAATGAAACCACAGCAACTGCCCTATCTTATGGCATTTACAAACAGGACCTGCCTGGTCCAGAGGAAAAACCTCGCAATGTGGTGTTTGTGGATTGCGGCTACGCGTCCTTGCAGGTTTCCATCTGCGCTTTCAACAAGGGCAAACTGAAAATGATCACTACCGCCTCCGATCCCACTTTGGGTGGGAGGGATTTCGATCTGCTTATCGCCAATTATTTCAACAAACAGTTCCAGACAAAGTACGATATTGATGCTAGAACCAATCGAAGGTAAGTGTTGCTTTCCATGTGTTTTTTATTAACGAGGAGAGTTGCAGCGACAGGGCTTTAAATAAATAAAAGAACATGAATGTTGGAACTTATTGAACTAAGCATTTTAGTTTCGGCGTTTTCGGATTGTGAAGTAGGCAATAAATCATTGGGGAGCTGAAATTATGCAAATTATTTTTGAAATATTTTCACTTCTAGAAATTACTTGATATAATGTGAAATTATAGTTGATGTTAAAAATTAATGTAGAAATTATCTCAATTTTCTTCAGATGGTTTGATTTTTACTTTCTTGTAATTTATTACAGTTCAATTTCTTGGAAAATAACAAATTTCAAAT
Organism: Chrysomela aeneicollis; assembly: GCA_029955515.1. Classification (NCBI taxonomy): domain Eukaryota; kingdom Metazoa; phylum Arthropoda; class Insecta; order Coleoptera; family Chrysomelidae; genus Chrysomela; species Chrysomela aeneicollis. The sequence continues at coordinate 2,335,855 of JARUHQ010000007.1, read as the reverse complement.
TGGCGTGGATTACAAACTTTGGAAATCTTCAACTCTTTCAATTATTCAAATCGGGAATTTGAATTAATAGTTGATATTCAAAGGAAATGTAGAAATTCTCTCAATTTTCTGCAGATGGTTTCATTTGTAGTTTCTTTGAATTTTTCAAAATTCGATTTCTTGGAAAATAATATATGAAATGGGTATGGATCACAAACTTTGGAAATATTGAAATCTTTAAAATTAACAGGAATGTGAAATAATAGTTGATGTTCTCTCAATTTTCTTCAGATGGTTTGATTTTTACTTTCTTGTAATTTATTACAGTTCAATTTCTTGGAAAATAACAAATTTCAAATTGGCGTGGATTACAAACTTTGGAAATCTTCAACTCTTTCAATTATTCAAATCGGGAATTTGAATTAATAGTTGATATTCAAAGGAAATTTAGAAATTCTCTCCATTTTCTGCAGATGGTTTCATTCGTAATTTCTTTGAATTTTTCAAAATTCGATTTCTTGGAAAATAATATATGAAATGGGTATGGATCACAAACTTTGGAAATATTGAAATCTTTAAAATTAACAGGAATGTGAAATAATAGTTGATGTTCTCTCAATTTTCTTCAGATGGTTTTATATGTAATTTTTTGTAATTCATTACAGCTCATTTTCTCGGACATAGAATATTTGACATTGTTGTGGATCACAATGTTTGGAAATATATTAATCTCAAAATTCACAGGAATGTGAAATTATCGGAAATTATAGTTAATGTTCATAATAAATGTTGAATTTTCTCGATTATCGTCAGATGGTTTCATTTGTAATTTCATGTAATTTATTACAGTATTATTTCTTGCAAAATGATAATTTTGAAATTTGTGTGGATCACAAGGATTGGAAATATTCAGCTCTTAAAAATTCACAGGAATGTGAAATTATCGGAAATTATAGTTGATGTTCAGAATAAATGTAGACATTTTCTCGATTTTCGTCAGATGGTTTCATTTATACTTAATTGTGATTTATAACAGTTCAATTTCATGTATAATAATAAATTCGAAAGTGGTGGGGAACCCAAACATTGTAAACCTTCATCCCTTTGAAATTCATAGGAATTTCTTTGGATTAGAGTGTAAGAATAGCTCCCTAGCTAAACTTCCCCATTGTAATTGTTCAGACCCTCATCTATGTCTGCTGAAATATCTTCTTTCTTCATACAAATCATGGTATACTTTATTCATAGGGCATTTTTACGGTTACTGGGAGAAGCTGAAAAGCTGAAAAAACAAATGTCAGCCAACTCAACCACCCTACCCCTGAACATCGAATGTTTCATGAACGACAAAGACGTATCTGGCACCATGAAAAGGGCCGACATGGAAGAACTCGCGGTTCAGCTGTTTGAGAGAGTCGAAATCACTCTGAAAAAATGCCTGACCCAGTCTGGTGAGTTCAATTTTCTGTTTGGTCAGCAAACAACAACTTCGATCATAAAACAGACTAGATGAATAACTCACAATCCTTGCCACAGTAGTTGTTTGAAGCCAACATCTGAATCGGTTACTAGGGTTACCTCATTCTAAAACAAGGGTAGCAACAACATAATTTCCAAGTACTAGTGTCTTGCTATCTTGGAAGGGTCTGAGTTTGAATAATTTGACATACTAACAAAATTATCTTTTCCATTCTTCCTAAGAGTGAATAAAAACAATGTAATTACAAAGTATTCCGAAAATATACATCTTTGATTTATTATCCGAATCATAATAGATTAAATTCACTGTCAAACTATATATATTGTTTATTTTCTGCTAATACAAAGTTTCAAAGTGTCGAACTTGAGAAATATAACATGAAATATGTTATTACTTTTCAATTCCACTAAATATAGGCTTATCTTCTACTCTGAGCATTTTTTCACCACTTGGACCAACCATTTTATCACTTATAGTAAAATGATGCAAGCATAGCGTCCCTAGAAATATTCTCTTTCCCGATCATATTTTTCCATCCACTAACTTCATCTCGGGGAAACCCGAGAATGTTTCCAAATTACCACAAATTGTTTTGCATATTAGGATGGGTAAATAATGTTCATCGAACGAATGATACAACAATGAGTAACTCACTAGTGAAATGTTGTGTTCTGGTCACCACTTCTTAATTGTCTTTGACACATTTCACAGTCTGTGGCAAATGGAACATTCCAATGCCAAACACCCCCCCCACACACACACACATTTCACAGTGTTTAATATAACGAATTAACTCACTAGTGAAATGTTGTGTTCTGGTCACCACTTCTAAATTGTCTGACATATTTCACAGCGTATAACCATCCTTCAAAGTCGAATTGAACGGAATTTTAAAAGTACAATATTCGAATTTCCACACAACACTGAAAATATATCGTTTGGAATAACCATCAAACAAAATTTGATTTGAATACGAGACGTTTCTCGATGTCACTGTCAGCGTTCGGTTGATTATCGGTTGAAACAAATAAGCGGCGTTGGCACATTCACCAAAAATACCACAATCTCCAGAAAGTCGTGATATCTATAAAACACTCATATTTGAATAAGGCACTGTATTATATGACGAAGATTGAATAAATAGCTTTTGATGCACTTATCTGATTCATTTAGGTACATACTGAACGATATAATATACACTGTGTTCAAGATAAGGATGTCTATCATGGGGATCTCGGAAACCATAAAAGATTAAAGTTGCGTATTTCTATGTGCCGTTCAGAAATTTTAAATCTCAGTAGTTCCGATGATATGCCGAAATATGACTCAAAAACCAAAATTTGCTGATTTCGTTTTTATTGTTTTCTGGCGTTATTTAGATAGATATAGGAAAACAAAAGACAATTTTCAAGCTCTACAGAGTCGGGAGATTTTCCGTACACACGAACATGAATTTCATGTTGGCTTCAGACGATTTGCGGCGTCCTAGTCTAGTGGGTTAGTTGTTCGGAGACCAACCAAAACATTGGTGTCACGCAATTTTCCAGGCTTGCCCTTGGACGACATCCACTCGGTGGAGATAGTCGGGGGCTCCTCGAGGATCCCGTCCATCAAGCAGCTGATCGAGAAGGTGTTCAAGAAGGTGCCGAGCACGACTCTGAACCAAGACGAGGCCGTGAGCCGCGGGTGCGCCTTGCAATGTGCGATGCTGTCTCCGGCCGTGAGAGTTCGCGAGTTCAGCATCACTGATGTCCAAGTAAGGATGGCCGCCCTTATGGGTCCGCCCGCCAACTGAATAGAGTAGAGTTGTTTATTTGACCATGTCATGTAAATGATACATCAGGGTGCAAAAGTGAACATTCCGAACTACCCTGTATTTGTTTCAATTAAATAACAACCTGGAGTTGAGCCGTTTCAGCAATTATAAATATTTTCGAAACAAAAAAATTCATAAAGTCGAAAAATATCGATTTTCCACACGATCGACGTAATCAGCTCTCCAGGGAGAATTAAAAAATGTGATTAATTGCAGGAGGTTCCATTTGAAATATCAAAGTTGCTGCTACTTTTCGATATATACAGTGTCACACATAAAGTTCGCGATATATGGAAGTTTTTTTATTAATAGATATAAAGAAAATTTGACTTCGCTGTTAGTTTGTGCTTGAAAAATGAGTAAAATACAACATCTTTCCTTTTTCCATGTGCTACTCTAAACCTGTCAAATTTGATTTTTTTTTCGGAAATCCTAAAATCAGTTTTTTTTTTGGAAATTTCGAAAAATGCCAGAATAAAAAGTTGCTCAGTTTCCAATTTTATACATTTGTTCCAAATTTGGACTCTCTACTGTCACTTCGATTTTTTTCCATTTTTTTTAATTTTTCGAATCTTTCGCTCTATCGATTCGAAAGAAACATGATTCAAATTTCATAATTTTGATGAATATGAGACTTCAATATCATATCTTGCCCAGGAAATACCCACATTGGCCTGTTACCAGAAAATAAAAAAGATGCATCTCCAGAAATTCGTCTTTGTTGTTGCAAAGTTCATCTAGTTTTTTCATTTCATTGTTAAATTGATATGGATTTTCAATGTATGGACGTTAATATGTCAGAAATCGAATAAACGAATTTCTCTTCATTCTTATTACACTCGTATTTCTTTTTTTAATAGATTTTTATCCAGTTTGATTATTTTTTCATATGTCGCGAACTTTATGAGTGACACTGTATACAGTTAAAGTATTTTTATATATAAAGAAAGAGATAAATAAACTTTATTGTCCAAGAAAATATACTACCTATTGACGAAGCTTGAAAGAAAGAAACATCTTGAAAACACAAATACCCAGAAACACAATTTGAACAAAAATAAGTATAAATAAAATATAGAGTATTACAATATAAAATAATTTTCAATTGACTTGGCCGTTACTTGATGAAAATCCATAGTTATTGTAAACAAACGACAAACGATAAGATTTTCACGATAAATATATTTATACATATTTTTCACAATATATATATATATATCAGGTATAAGTACACACTAGTGTACTTATACCTGATGAAGCTACAGTGTTAGCGAAACATGTTGTGAAAAATATATATAAATATATTTATCGTGAAAATCTTATCGTTTGTCGTTTGTTTACAATAATATAAAATAAGATTTAACATAAAGGTTTTACAAAGTTTGTTGCAAAAAATAAAGTCCATCCAAAACATGTTGAACACAAATTCTTATAATTTGAACATTTGTTCACATGTCATAGAAATAAAATGATATATTACAGTTTAAATCAAAATTCAACATATAGGTGTAAAAATAAACACACAAAAAAATATTATACAACATGAAATATTAATCACAGCAAAGTTTCATTGTAATATTGGCAAGGTTGTAGTAAGCTTTTGTTGCGAGGGCTGAGGCAATATAACTGAAAACAATTACTTTTTTTCAAATACTAAATACCAATATTTTGACGGAGAATATTTTGAGGAAGCCAGCAAATCAGTCGATTTAGTGTTATAATCGTGTGAATCGGAATGTGTTGAGAATATTTCCACATTTTGATGTATTTCTAATAAGTTTCTTCTTTGGAAAACATAGTCTAGTTAAATCTCGTAGGTTATCAATGAAAAAGTCACATTTAAAGTTGAGATCATCACTGGAGTCCAAAATATTAAAATATACTTCAGATTAAATTGTCTTGAATTGATCCAACCCTGCTCAAGATCCTAAAGGCGCGTATCCATTACGCGTCTTAACGATCTCATTATTAATGTCATGATGAGATTCATGCATAGTATCAAAACTTGACCTTTATGGTCAAGTGTACCTACCTCAAAGTTATGAGGTAGGTACTAAGACTGCATAATTCCCTTCAGGTTCAAGAGTTTAACTGACTCGTTTTTTGCGTTCAGGCCTACCCGATCTCGGTCGCCTGGGACGCCAGTCCGGGCGGAGAGCCCGCCGGTGAGATTGAGGCCTTCCCCCTCAACCACGCCGTGCCGTTCTCGAAGATGCTGACGTTCTACCGGCAGGAGCCGTTCTCCATCAGGGCGAAGTACAGCGGGAAGGTGCCCTATCCCGAACACGATATAGGTTGGTAGTGATGATGTTTCATGGGGTAGGGGGTTTGTTATTGTCGATTAATAATAATGATAAAGCATTTATTGCCCAACAGAAACCATTTCCAAGACAATTTTAAAGGATAACTAATCAAATATAATTAGAAGTAGTAACAGTGTAACAACATAAAAAAAAGATGGCATGGATACAATATAAAAATAAAAAGATTTCATCAATGATTGATTTACAAATTACTTATAGATGTGCACGAGATTTATTTTTCAATTCACTCTTACTGCAGTTGAAAATATAACATATATTTGATATTTTGTTAGCATTGGAACACATCAGATTAATTGGTGCTTTTGACATAATATTTGTTTGCGCTCTTTTGCACTTGAACGTGGTATTTGATCTAGATTCTAATCTCGGCACATGAAAATCAATTTGTGATAACAGTACTGGGGAGTCCACTTCACCATTCAACAGCTTATAAAGAAATATAATGGATGCTTCATTTCTGCGTTTTTCAAGAGATCTGCGAAGTAAATTCATATAATCAGATCCTCTTGGGGGATAGAATTGTGAGAAAGAAGAGGGATATTTATGTTTGAGTTGATGATGTACAGGAATGAAACAAAAATTTCCAATCGAAAAATGTTTATTTAGTATAAGTTGTGTATAAAATGGGACATAACAGCAATTTCCCTTCAGATTCTCAGGTAATGATCCAAAGTAGTATATAGACCTTCATGATTGGTTCAACCAGAACGCTTACCCTGCTCTGAATTATTCATTCACTATAGTGTTATGACACAACACCAAACTCTTCACCAAACTCTTCGTCAAATGCCGCTCTTAATTCCATGAGATGAATGATACTTCCTAATATATTCAATACATGACTGACTGCTCGTATGTGAACCACTTTCTTCTTAGAAAAAAATCTCATCTCTTACCGCACCAAACGATAAACTTTGTCACTAGTTGAATGAATCAACGAATTAACGTGACTATACGGTGTGATTCTTACATGATTCATGCCGGAATTGCACCATAATACTGAAACAGAAAATTTATTTTATAATTCATTTGTGATATTGCATATTAAATAAAGTATTATTAATATATGCACTAGGTAATGAAATTCATCTATCATCTGATTTCTTTGAATAGGCGCGATCAAAAACGTATAAATTTTGTCAAACTTGCTTATAGTTCGAATATTGTGGTAAAAATAACTGTTTCTTATACAGTTTTTTATATGTAGAATCCAGTTTTTGAAATATGCTGTCATTATTCAGATATAACCCAAAGTTATGATATATTGAATAAAATACCTTGTACGTTTTTAATTATTGAAAAATGAATGTTTCAGTTCTTATAGATTATCAAGACAAAAATATTACTTTAGAAAAGATTTTTTGGCGCAAATAATGCTGCTTCTCAAACTACCATCGATTATGAAGTATAATTATTGAAATGTACCTTCTTCAATGAATATTATTTTTTGTTTATATTAAAGGAACTGATGGTCTTTGAGACATGTGATAAGCTTAGAAAACTTTGATATCTTTCACATTCAATCATTTCATGGCATCATGAGGTAATCGTTGATTTTATTGATTCTGCTCCCTGTTTGAAAACTGCTCGTCCTTTCGTGAACGGCTATAACGTACAGCTACCAACCTAACCGTGTTGTTTCCTTCCTCTCCAGGCACCTGGGTGATACGAGACATCAGACCGAACGCCGACGGCAAAGCGCAGAAGGTGAAGGTCAAGGTGAGGGTGAACCTGCACGGCGTCATGACCGTCTCGAGCGCCTCACTCTACGAGGCGAAGGAATCACCGGAGGCCGACAGTCCCGAGGAGGAGCCCAAAGAGCAACAGCAGCAGCAGGAGGAGCATCAGCAGCCGCCGAAGAGCGAGAAGGCCGAAACGGCGGAGGCGCCTATGGAGACGAACGGCGGTGGCGGGGCTGCTCCTGAGGTAGGCTCCGGCTCCAGCTGGACCAAGAGAATATCCGGCTGGTTTGGCGGGGTACGCATACTGTCCCGGCAACGACGCCGCTGGCCCAGCTCAATTTTGTCTCGTTCCGCTGGCTTTTTTCGTTTCCGTGTTCACCTTTGGATGAGGCTCTGCAACGGGATGTCGCGAAGATTACGCAGAAATTAGATCAGGCGCTATCGTAACAAAAAACAGCGGTATCGGAACTATTTGGTGTGTACAAAGCAGCGCCGAAACAAAATATCGCTTAAACACAGCGCCGAAACATAATATCGCGTTAAAAAAACAGCGCCGAAACATAATTTCGCGTAAAAAAAAACAGCGCCGTAACATAATTTCGCGTGAAAAACAGCGCCGAAAAAAGATAGTCGCGTAAAAAAAACGCCGAAATTAAACAGCGTTACCAGAGCTTATTGATGTTTTCAAAAAGAGGGCCAAAACAAAGTCGTGTTCAACAAGAAGCATCAAAATAAAATAATGCGTATCGCCAAAATAAAATATCGATACGCATACTTTCCCGGCAACGACGCCGCTGGCCCAGCTCAATTTTGTCTCGTTCCGCTGGCTTTTTTCGTTTCCGTGTTCACCTTTGGATGAGGCTCTGCAACGGGATGTCGCGAAGATTACGCAGAAATTAGATCAGGCGCTATCAAACAGTGCGCCGAAACATAATATCGCGTAAAAAAAACAGCGCCGAAACATAATTTCGCGTAAAAAAAAACAACGCCGTAACATAATTTCGCGTGAAAAACAGCGCCGAAAAAAGATAATCGCGTAAAAAAAACGCCGAAATTAAACAGCGTTACCAGAGCTTATTGATGTTTTCAAAAAGAGGGCCAAAACAAAGTCGTGTTCAACAAAAAGCATCAAAATAAAATAATGCGTATCGCCAAAATAAAATATCGATACGCATACTTTCCCGGCAACGACGCCGCTGGCCCAGCTCAATTTTGTCTCGTTCCGCTGGCTTTTTTCGTTTCCGTGTTCACCTTTGGATGAGGCTCTGCAACGGGATGTCGCGAAGATTACGCAGAAATTAGATCAGGCGCTATCGTAACAAAAAACAGCGGTATCGGAACTATTTGGTGTGTACAAAGCAGCGCCGAAACAAAATATCGCTTAAACACAGCGCCGAAACATAATATCGCGTTAAAAAAACAGCGCCGAAACATAATTTCGCGTAAAAAAAAACAGCGCCGTAACATAATTTCGCGTGAAAAACAGCGCCGAAAAAAGATAGTCGCGTAAAAAAAACGCCGAAATTAAACAGCGTTACCAGAGCTTATTGATGTTTTCAAAAAGAGGGCCAAAACAAAGTCGTGTTCAACAAGAAGCATCAAAATAAAATAATGCGTATCGCCAAAATAAAATATCGATACGCATACTTTCCCGGCAACGACGCCGCTGGCCCAGCTCAATTTTGTCTCGTTCCGCTGGCTTTTTTCGTTTCCGTGTTCACCTTTGGATGAGGCTCTGCAACGGGATGTCGCGAAGATTACGCAGAAATTAGATCAGGCGCTATCAAACAGTGCGCCGAAACATAATATCGCGTAAAAAAAACAGCGCCGAAACATAATTTCGCGTAAAAAAAAACAACGCCGTAACATAATTTCGCGTGAAAAACAGCGCCGAAAAAAGATAATCGCGTAAAAAAAACGCCGAAATTAAACAGCGTTACCAGAGCTTATTGATGTTTTCAAAAAGAGGGCCAAAACAAAGTCGTGTTCAACAAAAAGCATCAAAATAAAATAATGCGTATCGCCAAAATAAAATATCGATACGCATACTTTCCCGGCAACGACGCCGCTGGCCCAGCTCAATTTTGTCTCGTTCCGCTGGCTTTTTTCGTTTCCGTGTTCACCTTTGGATGAGGCTCTGCAACGGGATGTCGCGAAGATTACGCAGAAATTAGATCAGGCGCTATCAAACAGTGCGCCGAAACATAATATCGCGTAAAAAAAACAGCGCCGAAACATAATTTCGCGTAAAAAAAAACAACGCCGTAACATAATTTCGCGTGAAAAACAGCGCCGAAAAAAGATAATCGCGTAAAAAAAACGCCGAAATTAAACAGCGTTACCAGAGCTTATTGATGTTTTCAAAAAGAGGGCCAAAACAAAGTCGTGTTCAACAAAAAGCATCAAAATAAAATAATGCGTATCGCCAAAATAAAATATCGATACGCATACTTTCCCGGCAACGACGCCGCTGGCCCAGCTCAATTTTGTCTCGTTCCGCTGGCTTTTTTCGTTTCCGTGTTCACCTTTGGATGAGGCTCTGCAACGGGATGTCGCGATGATTACGCAGAAATTGAATCAAGCGATATCAAATAGTGCGCCGAAACAAAAAAATAGTGTTATCGGAACTATTTGGTGTGTACACAGCAGCGCCGAAACCAAATTACGCGTAAAAAACAGCGCTGAAACAAAATGTCGCGTATAAACAGCGCCGAAACATAATTTCGCGTAATAAAAAAACAGCGCCGTAACATAATTTCGCGTGAAAAACAGCGCCGAAACAAGATAATCGCGTAAAAAAACGCCGAAATTAAACAGCGTTACCAGAGCTTATTGATGTTTTCAAAAAGAGGGCCAAAACAAAGTCGTGTTCAACAAAAAGCATCAAAATAAAATAATGCGTATCGCCGAAATAAAATATCGATACCCATACTTTCCCGGCAACGACGCCGCTGGCCCAGCTCAATTTTGTCTCGTTCCGCTGGCTTTTTTCGTTTCCGTGTTCTCTTTTGAATGAGGTTGTCGCGAAGATTACGCAGAAATTAAATCGGCCGCTATCAAACAGTGCGCCGAAACAAAAAAACAGCGTTATCGGAACTATTATTAGGTGTGCAATAAGCAGCTCCGAAACAAAATATCGCGTAAAAACAGCGCCGAAACAAAATATTGCGTAAAAAAACAGCGCCGAAACAAAATATTGCGTAAAAAAAAAAGCGCCGAAACAAAATATCGCGTAAAAACAGCGCCGTAACAAAATATTGCGTAAAAAAAGGGCCGAAACAAAATATCGCGTAAAAACAGTGCGCCGATATTAAACAGCGTCACTAGAGCTTATTGGTGTGTTCAGAAAGAGCGCCATAACAAAATCGTGTTTAACAAAAAGCATCGAAACAAAATATCGCGTGAAAAAGCGCCGAAATAAAACTGCGTTACCAGAGCTTATGGTTACGTTCAAAAAGAGCGCCAAAATGGAATCGTGTTTAATATCGCCGAAATAAAACATACCGTCACCTGATTTATTTGATGTCCAGAACAGCGCCGAAAAAAAATTGAGTTTCGCAGAGCAACACCGAAACAAAGTCGTGTTTTACAAACAGCGCCGATTCAAAATTCGCGTGTAACAACTCTGAAACAATACAGAGCGTTACTAGGGCCATTTAGGCATTTCAAAAAAGCGTCCAAACAAAGTGTCTTACAAGACAGCGTTACCATAACTATTCGGTGGGGTGGGTTCAGAACAGCGCCGAAACAAAATGAAGGTTTGCTAGGCGGCACCGTTACGTAATATAACGATAAAACATTGCTGAAACAGGACGAAATGGCGCGATCTTTTTCAAATATCGCGTACCAAATAATGCATACAAAACAAAAATAGCGCCGAGATGAGAAAATGGATACTGAAAATACTGTACCCAATTTTTTTGTAGAGCTATGATTTGTTTTTTTTTAAGCAGTTTCATGTGCACAATTTTGTTTTGAGGTATTTTCGTTGCAGAGCCATCCTTCAATCAAGCTTCTTTCACCCTATTTTATTTTCCATTTTTCCATATTTCTTGTGGAATGTAATTGTGAGAATGTTGATATTTTGGGTGACGCGTAATGACTGACAATATGAAAAAAGAGCATGAATAAATATAACCAAACAAATAGTAATCACTGATTGTACTGTCATTTCCGGTGAAAAATAATTAGCTTTGCCATTGATATTTGTTTCTAATTAGAAGAAACTTGTTGCAATTGGAACTATTCTCGTGGATTAAAGATGAAATACTAATTATTGTAATTCTTGTTTGATTTCAAAGAAACATCTATCAAATCTGAATGTGTTCATGAAATTTTGTTTATTGATTGATTTGATTCTTCAAACATTGAAATTGTTTTTTTTTGTCAATCCCACACCACAGCCTGATATTCACTTTCCCGACGCATGAGTACTTGTCAGACAGCTAATATTACCAATGTAAACTGTTTCGATAAACATGATTGTGCGTCTCAAAGTAACTTCATCAAAGATGCAACATTGAAAAAAGTATCGACAACATCACCCATTTTCTTTATATTTTTGACGATGAGTTGTGACTGTTGCCGTCTTCCAGGAGAGCAGCGCCGACAAGAAGAAGAAGTCGACGCTGAAGAGCGTCGAACTGCCGATCGAGTCGCTCGCCGCCGGGCTGTCGCAGGTCGAGCTGAACCACTTCACCGAGCAGGAGTTCAAGATGATAGCGTCCGACAAGCAGGAGAAGGAGCGCGCCGACGCTCGCAACGCCCTCGAGGAGTATGTGTACGAGTTGCGCAACAAGGTGTCGGCCGAGGGGGATTTGGCGCCCTTCATGCTCGAGGGTGACAGGGCGGCGCTGGTGGCGCGGCTCGATGATATGGAGGGGTGCGTAGAGTGGTTCATTTCGCTTTTGATTCTAGAAACGGGCTTTTTCCACAAAACTGTGATTTGGCGACTTCTAGAGGTCTGTTCGCTGTTTATACATGAAATTTATATTGTACACTACATTTTCTCACACCCACTGGTCGTTGTAGATGAGTGTAGTGAAGTGGAGTGTAATTAGTTCAACATCTGTTCAGTGCTTTTATTCTGCTTTCTGCTAATCTCTTAGGGTTTTGATTTGGAGGTTATGCTTATAATTATTTTGTATTTATTTATGTCTTGTGAATCTCTTTTGAATGCATCAAAAATGCACAGTGATGATGAAATCATCATTGTTGACAAGTTCATCTGACGCAAGGATGGTAAACTAGAGAAGGATGGTTCATTGCCATAAGACGCAATGTTGGCACATCGAACGACGCGATCGTGACGTCACTGGCGGCCCTCAAGCTTTGTTTACATTTATGTTTCGATAATCATACTGTGGATTGTGGCTGTACAAATTGTTTTTTTTTTTCAATAGAGTTCTTCAATAATTGTAGGTATAATCAAATTACTCAGTAAGAAGATTTAGTAGTGTGGATAAATATTAATAAATTATTACATCACCTCCATTGACAAGTGTGTAGTGTTTATGAAATCATTTCAATTTCATATACCATCTGATAACCAGTATGCCAGGTAGCAGATTTGCTATTTTTGGACAAAAACCAAGAGGATTCCAGTATTATTTACCACACATTTCCAAACGGCACTGATTTTGTTTGAAAAGGTGGATGAGTTGTGAACATGCAGATGTTGTGAATCCTGATACAAGTCGCATACATCAGAGCTGTGATTTGTCCAACCAAATTTAAGAAAGAGATCTACAAAATGGGTAGATGAAAATGTGTTATGAGAAAGGAGTACCTATTCTCATTATTTTATGATGTTCCATGTAATCAGATTCAGGAATTTTGTATCCTTCGAGCTATAATGAGGATATAAAAATCTGCAAATAAGAGGAAACAACCTGGATTGCATCTAGTAGAGTCCAATTTATAAATGAAGAAAATAGTCTGCTAATGAGAAAATCGAAATTGATGTCAATATATTTATATACCTATTATGTATAATGTGTAATAAATAAGGTACCCATCAATCAAATTAAAGAGTGTATTTTATTTTCACCATCCACTGGATAATTGTTAAACTTGATAAAATAGGTAGGTATATCAATTTCAATTCAAAATATGAACTTTCAATAACCTGTGCATTGAATAATATATATGCACACATACATTACATGCATCATTCATCAGTACCTATGAATCCTTCATTGAAATTTCTCTATTTTTAATATGAAATTGTTTTCAAGGTGAGTATTAGGTACATTATGGAATAGGTATGTTCCCTGTTTTGTAAACGTTAAATTATCTCATGTATTATTTTCTGGGTGGACATTTAGGAATTTTTGTGAATCATGGAGTTTTTGTTCACAAAAATTATTAATATTTGAAGCCATATGATACCAATAACCATCAATATGTATCGATTATCAGAAGGTACATCACAGTAAAATTACTTTTAATGCTCATTTAGTGATTTTCAAAGCATAGATACGTCTATTCAGCATTAATAATTTTGAATTCAGGGCCGTTGACTACGTCATCGCGCGCTTCGGAAGCAACGCCTTCTGGCCGAAAAAATCGCTTGAATGAACCATCCTTCTCTAGTTTACCATCCTTGCATCTGACGAGGATCAATCAATGGCATTGATGTCAATTCTTTTGATGCTTTCGTAAATGGGGACAACAGATTCCCGGGTAACAAATATAACCATTACATGCTTTGTCGAAGAAGTTGTTTTTTTTTTCAAAATATATCATATAAATCTAACCCCATATTTTCCAATATCCATTAGCACTACACTTATCACACCTCCTCTAAATCGATTGTAACAACTGGTTTTTTCGTGCTACAACATTTTAACAACGAACATAGTGTAAGTGTACACGGAAAATCACCGAACGGTATCAGTGTTACACAATCTACTTTTCTGTACAATAGTGTAGTTAATGGAGACACAGCGAACAGACCTTAGGTTGGATATATGCAGTGATAATGAAAATTTTCATATTTCAAAAGTTGAATAACTTGGTTGATGCAGATACGACGTTCATGGAAGTCACTTCATAGAACTGTTTTTTTTCGTAGATGCTTTACCTATAACATATATTTTCTATACAACCAACTGTCTATGAACTTAAAATCTCTCAAACTTTTCTCTTTCAGAGCCAATTTGAAACGGGAACTTCTTGGTACTTAATAAAGTTTTTCTTCCTGTTTACAAATTCCAGCAATCAATGTTCATTCTTCCATTCACCAAAACGTAGCATATTGATATTAATTTATTGAAAGTGTGAATTCTTTTTTTTTATTAGTTTAATCTGACGTTTTTATTATTTTTTCTACTTTTTTGTCACTATGTTTCAAGGGGCTGGACTTGAGCATTCCTAGATTGTTTTCAGCTCCTTTTTGCATGATTACATTTATGTCTCACTATTACCATACATCTTATTTTTTGTTATTATTATGCAAATAAACGATATTATTATTATTAAAAATATAGTAATCATTCAGGCAATATCAGTCTGAGGCAACTTCTTGTTCAGTTAAGTCATATCCCACAGGGAATTTGCATTATATGATAATTTTTCTTAGCATAAGCATTGACTCGTAAGCTATACAGGGTCACTCACGGTCGATGGTACCTTAGACGTTTACGGAGAACGGGACGTAGGATAATTCTGAAAATTTGGTTTATTGGGTAATCAGTTTTGTTCTATCGATCTGAAATACTTTCAGCGTTGCGGCGTAGCCACTTCTATCGAAAAGTAGCAACAACTTTGTTATTTCAAATGGAACACCCTGTATTCTATTTCATTTTTAGATTCTTCCTGAAGAGCTGATTTCGTCGATCTATCATACTTGGGGTATAGCGCGAAATATTACAGAGATATAGGGTGTGAAAAATCGAGATTTTTCAAGTTTAGTAATTTTTTGTGCCGAAACTATCCATTCTTGCTCGAAACGGCTTACATCTCAACTTTCCATTTACTATCGATTGATCTTTAATTGAAACAAATACGGGTGGTTCAAAATTTTGATTTTTGCATCACCCTCTGTTTATATTAAATGTCAGTAGATAGTAAATGAAAAGTTGTGTTGAGTTAATTTTTTTGATTCATAAAATTTATTTTTTCACCTTATTTTGACTTGATATCGAAAAAACGCCCTAATTTTCAACCGAAAATTCTCACGTCAAAATATCTGCTTTTTTGAGAAAGTCCATTTACTATCGATTGATATTTAATTGAAACAAATACGGGTGGTTCAAAATTTTGAGTTTTGCAAATGAAAAGTTAAGATAGGAACATGTAAGCCGTTTTGAGCAGAAATGATTAGTTTCGACACAAAAAATTCCTAAATTTGAAAAATCTCGATTTTTCACACCTTATATCTCTGTAATATTTCGCGCTATACCCCAAAGTATGATAGATCAACGAAATCAGCTCTTCAGGAAGAATCTAAAAATGAAATAAAATACAGGGGTGGGTGCCATTTGAAATAACAAAGTTGTTGCTACTTTTTGATAGAAGCGGCAACGCCGCAACGCTGAAAGTATTTTAGATCGATAGAACAAAACTGATTACCCAATAAACCAAATTTTCAGAATAATCCTACGTCCCGTTCTCCGTAAACGTCTAAGGTACCATTGACCGTGAGTGACCCTGTATATCTAATAACACCTACCTCCAATGTTTTGATTTGATATTCGGGGGTGCAATAAAAAAACAAATAATTGAAAGTGTCATGAATTCCTGGAGTACGCATCATAATTTTAAAAACAATTTCGTATCTAAACAGGAGTACCATTTTTGTGTGAAAATGTTATATTTTCTGATTAAAATGTCGAAAAATGCATAAACAAAAAAATTGCGGGGAAAAGTACACCCTGTTTCTCACGCCCCTGAACAAAATTTACTTCATCTCAAAGGGTATCGAAAATATCATTACAAAAAACCTTCATCTCTGGCTCGCCATCAAATGGCTATCACTCCTTAGGGGGGGGGCATTTCTGGCCCCATGTTTGTATAAACATTTCGCACAATTTTTGTCTCTAGAATCTGCAGCTAGGATATTTCTATGTAAAAAAAAATAACTGAGACCCCCGTGAAAAACGCCTTTGAAACGTTTCAGGTGGCTGTACGAGGAGGGCGAGGAGTGCCACCGGCAGGTGTACCTCGACAAGCTGGCGGAGCTGAAGGCCATAGGGGAGCCGGTGCAGACAAGGAGGGTCGAGGCGGAGTTGAGGCCGGTGGTGGTGGAGGATTTCGCCAAGTCGTTGCAGATGTGCATGAAGGCGATGGAGCTGTTGAAGTAAGGGGGTTTTTCGGGTTGGGGGGTGGGGGGAGAGTAAGGTCGCATAACCTCCTGGGACCCGAACGAAGGTCGAATTCACAAAATTTCAGGATTATTTTTGAAGTTCTTTACGGATTATGGTTCCAGATGAATGAAAAAAAAAATAGAAAAAAATATCCCTGCAGTTATTGTCCATTCGGATGGACATCAGTTCTTAATCAACACATTTATTTTTTATTAGGAAAGTCATAAAAACAGTAACGATTGGTAGTAATACATAAGAATTTTCCACATTTGTCACAATAGAACTTGGTTTTCTTCTGGCAGTTTGGTTTTTGGCACCTAACCGAAATTTCATCACCAGCTATGAGAGGTAGGTTTTATTTTGTTCCTGGTCTTCGTTGATTAGATGTGTTAGGTGAAAATGTAGTCTGTGGTCTATTTCGGGTGACAACAGGTCGAGCAATACCTTCGTCAGAAACTTCAATATCATCAGATAGAAACCAATCCGCTACTTCCAATTTGAAATAGAATTATTGTTGGATTTGTTTTTCCCTATCCCCAAGTTTGAGTCGGTCATCACCATACAATATCACATTAGCATGTAATCAGATACCTTGAAATCATTTCTTTCATTGCTCGTATCATTACCAACAACTTCACTCTCAAAATCTAACCCAGAAAATACATTACTTTTTCTCCACGGGAGCTTTTGTGTTTTTTTTGAAGTATTTCTGTTTTTTTTTTAAAATGCAATCAACGGGATGTCATCATCTTCACTGTCCGATTTATCTGATTCAACTTGTGTCTCTCTGGTACATCATAATTCATCAAATTTTCTTCTCTTTCCTCATCCTCCATCAACACATGTTCTCTTTCATCATCCCCTACCAATAATCCGTTCACACCATCATTTTCTCCCTCTTCAAAGATCAAATCTCCGTCCTTTGATACATCTTCAAATCCATCTATGTCAGAAGTATCAGCTTCCAATATTTGTAGTCTCTCATCGTCTTCGCCTGGCCGTAAATATCGTTTCTGACCACAACACAAGGATATTAAACTGTAAAGGATTGCTCAATCCCTATGTTGGCAATGTAAACGCGTTGAATGACTTCACTGATTCGACCTTATTGTTCATTGGTCGAGAGGACGACCATCGGAAGTTATTATGTCGCCATTGAAACTTTTTGCGAAATTTCAAAATTGGAATGAATTTAGTAAATTTAAAATAAAATGGTACTTTATATAAGTGAATGAAGTAAGTACATGCAATACAAAATGCTGAATATATAAAATCTTACTTTTATAGGTGAATTAGTTGTTTTGTGTGCTGTAACTGAGGGCATGAGCACGGCATGAGCACAGGCCTGAGGGTGTAGATGATTTAAGAAAACCCAAAAGAACAAATAATTTCCATGTATTTTTCCAAAATTCACAACAATTAGAAGTGGAAGACTTCCTTTGTGTAATCCAAGTGATTCCAGTAGATTTGTTCTATTTTATGTGATCAAGATTATGAGCAGGAATAACATGACAGGACCTACTATAAATGAACCCTGAAGGTATATTATTATAATACATGCTCTTGAGGAGTAATATTTTGTTATTGTTGTCTTTGTATTGTAGATTCAATAGTGAAGAGATGATTGGAACACAAATGTTCCACTGAGTAAGGTGTGACAGAAAATATTGAGAACATCATCCATATCCCAAAATGTCTCTGAACATGTTGCTCCATTTCAGAAAATGCATATTCTTTTCTGATCCTGAAATTATCACATCTTCATCCCATCATAATAAGTGATGACTGAACTCACTAAATTGAAGAAAGCGATTCAATAAAAATAACGAATTGTGAAAAATGTCAAACAATCAACTCAGGTAGATATAATACAAAAATCAAAATTGTTGGTGTATTTTATACTGTGGAAATCATATATTTTATAAAATCAAAATGTTTTATTTGTTCCATATACCTACTGTTCATATTATGATTTTATGATAGGTATATCTCAGTGCCCTGAACTTGAATGGACATCATCCTTTGATCTAAATAGGTAGTCTTTTATTTTTGAGGCATTATAGGTAGATCACTGTTTCTGGATGCACTCAGAAATAATGTAGGTGAAAGATAACATAATTTGTTGGTTGAAAATGGTATAGTATGTAAGTATACTGTGTGATTGAATATTGTATATCATGAAATAAAAACTGCTACTGATTGCAAAATGATATGCTTACCTCAATAGGGAATGATTTATTATTGATCTATACAGTTCATAATGGATAATAATACATGTATACTTGAAATGTAAAATGTACATGCACTACAAACTTCCGAGGACATTTTCAATTTCATAATTGCTTCCATATATCTACTTGCACTGGACAATATCCAGAAATATATTCTATATTCTGTCTATGTAATCTTTGATAGTACCCTAAAAAAACCAATGGATATTATTAATAATAAACCCTCATTTCACCACTATTTTCAGAGCTCACCTGGTATGAAATATATGAATCTAGCAGATTTTCAATTGAATTTTGATTCTAGGCAGCAACATGCATTTTAATACCTTTGGTTCCAAAATTCACTGTGTAAATGATTTCTGTGACTAGGTGCTACACTTCAATAATTATTCGGCCACAAACCAAAAAGGTAAACCAGTGCCACAACACTCTTCAAAGAATGAAAAAACATGTTTTCATCCAATTCCTATTCCTAAAATTTTGCGAATGGAACTAATAATGGCTATAAATTGATTGTCCAGATATTTCATGTTCTCATACTGACTTAAAAAATCATCAATTATTATTCTTTCTAGTATTTAAAAAATAACCTCCTGTGGAATAACAAAAATAAAGTGAGAAACTGAAACTAAAATCAATGACAAAGATGGAGAGTCAACAGCCAATGAAATTACGAGCGGAGTCAGTGACGTCATACATCCGGAAGAAAAACTTGGTCGATCGAGCAATCCTTTACAGTTTAATATCCTTGACCACAACATCCTACAAAACACCAATATTTCATTATTATTTGTGGAATTTTTTTTGAAAATAAAGTGGCAGAAAGACCCAATGTCCATTTAAATGTACACTACAGAAAACTAACATCAGGAAAAAATGACATTAAAAATCTGACAAATCATGTCGTAATCGCCTTAATGAAACATAATCGAATACTGTCTGACCAAAAAAACGCCATAAAAACATATAAAAATATGAAATAAAGATACTGTCGAAAGTTGTTTTCTAGCTCGTTGTCAACAAAGATGAAATGTAAACAAAAAACCGCATGAACCTGCAATTTTAAATTTTTTGTGGCGTAGAAGACATATCCAACAACTTGGTAGTGGGGATTTGATGTCGATATGAAAGCGCGTTTGGTTTTAGTAAAATAAATTCCAAACGTCCATTCAGATGGACGCGGGGTCCCAGGAGGATAAAGGGTATCTCGAGACTATGCAGTTTGTTTGCCCATATGGGAGGGTCTTGAAAATATATCTTGTGTAGATTCCCATTTTATTTCTGATTTATTTTGTGACCGGCAGACAGTACGCATCATATGGAAATTAAGTTATTATTGAATTTCGACAAAAATCAATAGGTGCAAACGCTTCTTTGTGAAGGGCCGTTCGTGTTTTCATTTTTTGGCAGTGAATTCAAAATATATGTGTAAATTCTGTCTCAAAACACTTATTTGTAAAATTATCAAAACATGTTATTCGGAAAAATTGTTCAGAATGACATTTCATAATTACCTACGTACAAGATTTAAAAAATATATGGATCGAAAAATAAAATAAAGAAAAATACACTTCTGATATAGGAACTTTGTAGAACGAGTAGTAATATTTTGTAAAGATTCAAAGAGCAAAATTGAAATCTGTGAAATTTCCGGCCAATCACTAAAGTATGAACGGCACTGTAAAACCTCTATTGGGATTTCTTTTGATGCAGGTATCGATATTTTTTGCTGCAGAAATTCTGTATAAAACTGGAATTTACAAGAAAAATAGTAATTATTCGCTGATGATACAACTCGTTGTTAATTGCGGATAATCCACACAAGAGATAATGAAAACAAATGGAAAAAGATATCGGTTTATCTAAAGAAAATAATACCGAATAACCAAATAAATCCTTTGAAATTAGGAAAGTTTTGCATACAGCAAGAAATTAAAATTGTTTGGTATCTATCAATCTCTTATATTGTAGTCATCAAATACTCGATTGTGGTACTCTATGCAAATTTTTGAGAACAACATCTTGATCAATCCCAAAAATGTGGTCATGGCTACTCCACCATTCTGATGACGTACTACCTAGAAGAGAATTGAGCGCTCGCACGTACACAGTTGCCGGAAGTATCAAATTATATTTTGAAATTTCATCCCGGTGGCCAATGGAGTGTAATTTTTGATTATGAAGTTATGGCAGGTACAAAATGATTTAGAAACTGTCAATTTTCCTTCCAAGTTCATTATGCTACTCAAATATTCCATGTTTTAATGAATATTCCAATCCAAGAAATAAGTGACTTCAATCTGGCAACAGTGCAAGCAACAGATTTCTACTTCTTTTTTCGGTTCGTAGGCTCAACCGAAAAAAGTCCAGAAACTTATAACCAACAAATATCCCTAATTGTCATCAAAGTAGTACATTATAGTGTTCCGCCCTAAAAATAGTGAATTGCTGTATTTTGAAAATTGAAATCTTTTGGATAATTTCAGTAGTCATTCTAGACAGCAGAAATTTAATACTAGCTATTTAAACAATCATTTCATTGGCACCAGTTCGAAGAAAATGGTCTTCTTTTTCTGTTATCACCGATGTTTCAAAATCTTAAGGCATTTTTTGCGAGAAACTGTTTTGAAACTATTTGAAACAGTTTTGAAACACTCCATTTTCTTGAACCATTTGTGACATCACACTTGATTCTCTGGTTCAAAACGTTTTGAAAGCGTCTCTTGGACCGTTTCAATATGGCGAACTGTCATCTGAGGTTAAATAACAATAACTATGACACGTGACGTTTTGAAACGTTGCATTTTTTCGGCTCATAAAATGATGATGTAAACTGTTTTGAAACGGTCTTTGAAACTGTTTCGTCTCATTAAAATGCCTATAGAAGTAACCAATGACGAAATAAATAATCGATCAATAAAATTTATTGTACTCCTTATTACAAGAAAATTGATTCCATCAAACTTACTTTGATATCTTGAGCATTCAAGCATTTCATGGCACCATGTAATGAATCTATCACATCATAATCAGTGTTGCCAATCTGAAATCTGTCAATATCCCGCAGATCTTGACAGAATTTCCCGCCATTTCCCGCCATATTCAAAATAATACCCATCATTCAGGAATTAGTCCAAAAAATATACAGATTTTATTCTTTTGAAATAATCTTCAGGAAATTAGGTGAAATGTTATTTCGAAGAAACGACAACTTAATCAAAATATTCATTTCTTTTTTGTATCGGTTTGTTTAGTAATTTCAGTATTTTTGGGACCATTTCGAAGTTTAAAAGTATTTAAAATCCTTGATTCGGTTCGCTGAAAGAAGATAATATATTCAAAATATCCCACTGCTGAATTAATAAGCAGTATCCGATTAATTGTTCATCCGATTTATTGTTGAAATCAATTTCAACCAGTGATAGGTACGACGTGGTAGAGGTGGATAGATAGACTGGTGAAATCACTTCCTATCCTGTGACTGGTCCCAAATCTCTTGAGATTTCGCCTACTTCGATAAAACGTGTATAACGTGACATGGCGTGGGTGAATCCTTGGGTGGGTCTCGCTAAGTGAAGCCGCGATTTCAACCAAATTTACAGGTTACTGCAGCAGGTGTCAATACGAAAGTATGAATATTTGATTCTAAATGACTTCTAATCGTTTCTAACAATTTCATGAAGCCATTTTCCAATGAGTTTGATGCGAATATGATTGAAAGAAAATTCTTCAAATACCTATCGACAGTATCGCCATCTAGTGTTGTACATAAGAACCCCACGTAATGAGCTGTTCCAAATCAAGGATTTGTCTGCTGATATAATTGAAGAGTAGCGCCACCAGGTCTTATTTCCATTATTGACGTGGTGATACGTGACAACAGTGACAAGTATCGGCATCAAGATGTTTGAGGGGATAACAATGGGGGTCACGAAGGATGGACGTGATGGACGAGTGAAGGAAGCAAAAATAAATATTTCTGCGCATTAAATGCATGAACTTCATGATTCCCCGCATATTTCCCGCGAAAAGACTTATCCCGTCAAAAATCCCGCGGGCGATCAAATTTCCCGCAATGCGGGAAATTTCCCGCCAATTGGCAACACTGATCATAATACATACTTTTTCTCGATTTCTCTGGTAGGAGATTAAAATTCACAATGTTTGCACTTTCTGCTACATCAGGAGAAGTGTTAGATAATTCACTGTCACGTTTATTATTTTCCATCATGCAACAGAATGATGATTTTGTTTTCATATCCACCTTGGTTTTCAACAATGATGATGCAAGCGCCAATATGCTGTCATTGCTGTCACTCAAGGTGGATATAGGATGGTGAAACAGCTTCCTATTAACAAGCACTAGAATAAACTGTAGACCTTTGACTAGTTGATTTCATACCGTAGTAATATTTCCTGAAGTTATCAGAGATGGCGACATACCTTGTGTCGGTATAACAGAATCTGTGCAACTGCCACCTTTTTATCAGTTTCATCTATTCCAGATGAAACATGACTGAGCAGAGTCAAAATATCGATAACTATTCCAGATTCACTGAAAATATTGTGTTTTAATGTCATTTCAACTCATGTCTGTCAGATGCGAACCACAGAAATACGTAAGCAACAGAAATCTTATTCGATAATCGATCTCACCGCCATCTTCATTCAAGTCGTGGAAATATTAGTACCTTCTCAAACGGTCTACAAGTTTTTCGCAGAAACAATTGAAGAGCTGTTTCACCATCCCATATCCACCTTGCTGTCACTCAATGACAATAATTCTGCGCATGTACGAGCGGCAATGCTGTCACTTGATGACATTTCTCGGAAAACGTCAATTTTGTGTTGAAAGATTTGAAAGCATCAAAGGCCACTTTGTCTCCAGGTCCAAGGACCCCAAGTACGCCCACCTCACGGACGAAGACTGTCGCAAGGTCGAGGACGCGTTCAAGCACTCGTACCAGTGGCTCGAGCAGAGCCGCGTGACCGCCGCCGCCGCCCCCGCCCACCTGCCGCCCCCCGTCACGGTGGCGCAGTTCCGGCAGGAGAGGGCGGCATTCGAGCAGGCCGTCAACGCGGTGCTGAACAAGCCGCCGCCCAAGGCAGCGTCACCGCCCAAGGAGGAGAAGGCGGCGGCTGCGGCGGGCGAGCAGAAGGCGGAAGCGGCGGGCGGCGAGAAGGCGGCTGAGGACAACATGGAGTGGGCGTCGTCGGCGGCGCAGTAGGCGTGGGCGTGGGTTTTGTGTTTTTGAAGGGCGGTGTGGAGGGATTTTCCGGCTGGTTGATCGGGCGGTGCTTGTTTTTTCTTCGGCGAGCGTTTCTGATGCGTCTATTTGTTTTTTTAATAATATTGCAATTTTTATAGATGTTTATCGATAGGGGAATACGTTTCTGAAGGATTGCTTGTAAAAATATGAGCGCAAATATCTTTACTTGATTTACTCGATTTTTATATATAAATGATAATAAAACAATTTATCAACAGATACAAATTGTCTAAAAATGTTTATAAATGAAATGGAACGTTGAATAAATAAAGCTTAGGGCCGGTTACATGAAGAATTCAACAGACGATTAAATATCTAGGTTTTTTTTATAACCCTGGCAAGGAGTTTCAACAGTCAAGGCGGATTTATGCACAACTATTTTTCATTAATCTGTTGTTTACTTTAACTGTCATTAGACCATGTTTTTCTTCAAGGATTTTGATACCTTTATGCTAGACCTTCATTTACTTTGTGTTCTGCGATTTGTCATACAATATATATTCCTTCTTTGAATAAACTCCTACATTCTAATAATAATGAAAAATATAGCTGCTACTTATTATGTCTATATCATTACCCCAATTTTTTGCTGAAAAACGAGAAGACTCCGTTTGACAGAATCGCGTCTGTGCAAGTTACATTTTTCACTTCATTTGTCGTTAAAAAAATTAGAATTTAATTGGTTATCTTTAAAACAATGGTTGATGAAATAACAAAGTTAATTTGAATTGCATGAATGGTTGAATGTCCAACATCTCTAGTGAAAACGTTAGTAATTGAGAAATGACAGATTGATCCGCCTTTAGTCACACGTTAAGTTATCAGAAGAACTTCTATGTAATCGGCACTTAATCTATGAGGTATAGTATTTATATCAAAATACACATATATGTCTGTGTGTAGAGCTTAAAAGGAAAGTAATACATGCACTGTGGTCATAATGTTTGCAAAAAATGAGGAACATTTTTATTATCAGAGTAGCAAAAAATAATTCCAAGGTGATCGTCTCAAAAATCCATTTTGACTAATGTCAAGTATGGTGGAATTCTGAAAAATTTATAATGAATGAGCAGAGGATAGGTTCATTTTCGAAGATAGCGAAAAAGTTATTTGAAAGAGTAGTTCAAAATTTGATTGTTGAAATTTAAAATTATTTTCAAATCTTTCCTTATTGAAAAACACTGTTTTTTTTCTAGTCTTCAATTATTTTCGGGAATTATCACTGCAGTGTTCCTCAATGAAAAAATGTTAATTTATGCCGACTGTTTCAACTTTTTTCGCTATCTTTGAAATTTACCACACTTGCTCTTTCGTCTGGGGTTTTTCAAAAATGATCACGTGACATTTTCAAAATAGATTATCAGGTTTCCCGATATGTCATATTTTTTTTAATGACCCATCAATGCTCTCCCTGATGAAGATTTCTTTTTCATGTTGGCAAAATAAGGAATAAACCAACCATTCCAAATTGGCGGTGTTTATACAATTTGAATCTAAACAAAATCAAAGCGCTAGTCCTATTGTTACACTATAATCAAATGAAAATTTGGAAAGGAATCCCTAACCAGTAAGGAGGGAGATGAAAAATCAATTAAAAATACTTGCGGCTATATTTTGTTGATCATCCCGCTGGTAAAGTATTCCTCTTGATGATTGGATGAAAATTGCATTTTGATTGAAGAACAAATGGACGTAGTTATTTCGCCGGATTTAAGATCATTCCTGCTGGAGGATTCCGACAGCAAAATTATATTCTAGACAATTCGTCGGAATCGCGAGAAAAAATGGCGGTGCCACTTTTTTCCCGTGCTTCGGACATTGTTAATTGATTTGACGCCGCCGCCATATTGATGTAACAAAATTCGAATTATGCTAATATATCCGTTATATTATCACAATAATACTGACTGATCTTAAGCACAGTTGAAAGTTACAGGATGATGCATAAAATGCTTCCCCAGGACCCCGTTGCATTATTTTCGGATTTGAAAATCATTTAATTTTTTTTGAAGCGTTAGGCAGAGGACAAGTTCCGGTTAACATCGTCATCCAATTAGTAAGTTATCGGGAAGAACACTTCATTGAGTTGATAAACAATCAAAAATTGCAGTAAATCTTGGTGAAGTGTGGAAAAAAATTAATCGACATATTTGCGCTTTTCTCGGGAAAAGCGTTCAAATGCCGGTTTGTCAATATTCTTGTCTGGAGTTTTAACACAAAAATGCATCCGTGTTCACTTTCCAACTTGTCTAATTTCTAATCATCCTAACTTAAAAAAATCTGTTGGTTGATGATGAACATATAACTTTCCATTTTGAATGTTTTTCTGAGTGAATTCTCTGTCTTCACTGATTAATGAATTTTCTTTTAGCCAATGGTGAGATATGAATATAATTTTTCGTATTTCCAAATCAAATTGAAAATAAAGTGTATTGGAACAGGGCCTGTGACTTTCAGCTGTTAATCACTAATAAGTGCTTTTAGCCAGTTTGTACCTATTGTCCTTTACTGTTCCTCAAATCAGAAGTATTTTCTAGATTAGGTTAGGTCGTTTCAAATACTATACATGTACACATATTTATTTTTTAGGTTGATAGTTTTTTCAATCGCTCACTAAAGCAGTAAAGGGCATTTAACGGCACCCGAGAAATTGTAGATTTTTCATTTTGCAGTCAAGAATAAAATAGGTATTGGAAAGACCTGATCGCATTCAGCTTCATTCCATTTCAACTTAACCAATTTTTTTGTTGTACATTTTTTAAATTGTGTTTAATAAAACATAGTTAAATTAACTCGATGGAATATTTATTTAGACCATTTCTTTCATATGATATTCTACGGAATTATAATACAAATGTTACAGGGAAAAAATCATTGGATTAAAAAAGAACTGACCATCGGACGACTGAAGTCTAGCATCAACTGAGTGGTTCTTCATTCGGATCGAAATGAAAAAAAAAAAACATAATCTGAAGCCAAGAGGTCTTTTGATATGTCCTTCAAGTCTCCAAGTATCTTTGGTATCCGGATAACATTTCTGTGTAAGTTATCTCTGCGTAAAACCAAACAATGACGGAGTTGGCAGTGAATTTTCAATTTCATGTTCCTTGGGCATAAACATTACTGGTTCTATCAGTAAAAGTGAGGTTTCTGGCAACAAGGCAAAAGGTCCATTACTCCAAACACCAGTTCTGTGGAGGCCAGCATTATGGTCAGAGAATTCAGTATTGTCTCCAATTTCAATACAGGATCTTGGACGAAGAATGAATAAAATAGTGTTCCGATTGTTATCATGGTTAACAACACTGCAATGGCGGTGACGGCTTCTGAAAAAAAAAACTGAATGATTATTTTTTCATTCTGACCACTGCTGAAAAAAAAGTTGTCACTTCTAAGAGGAAGTGAGTGCAGAAAGATTATAATGGCGAGAAGAATCGTTTCAATGTTGACAATAAATCTTCAATGTCGGTATTTTTGTACATTAACCAATCAAATGGACTAATTTTCTTAAATCCTACATTATTGTAGTGAGAAAAATCCGAAGTACTAAATGACTTAATTTTTTATTGATATCTACCTTGAAAAGTGTTTCAGCGTTAATTTAAAAAAATCCATGGAATACTATATGCTATAAGGGAATCAAATAATTTGGAACTCTTCAGATCTGTTAAATTATATTTTGATCATTTGTAACTATATGAATGAATGCATGATGAATGAATGAATTTATTTCAATATAGGAATACATCCTAAGATTTCACAATACTAGTTACTGAGACAAAATGTTCAAGGTACATATCTACTATATAGATCTACACTACTATATGCTATAAGGGAATCAAATAATTTGGAACTTCAGATCTGTTAAATTATATTTTGATCATTTGTAACTATATGAATGAATGAATGATGAATGAATGAATTTATTTCAATATAGGAATACATCCTAATATTTCACAATACTAGTTACTGAGACAAAATGTTCAAGGTACATATCTACTATATAGATCTACACTATCATATTACATTTAATATAGCCTGTCAGTTTAGATTTGAACTGATGGAGATTTGTGGCATTCTTTATATCTTGGGCTAACTTATTATATTCATTTAAACCCTTATATAATAATATTCTCATGGAGTTCGATAAATTACATCTTGGCAGGTGGAAGTCATCGTTATGTCTTGTTTCATAATCATGTGCACTATTTCGATAAATTATAAATTCCTTAAAATAAGTTGGTAGCATTTAACCCTGAATAACAAGGATCTATCAGCCAATACTCATAACAGAATTTAGAAACTACATTCCATGTAGTCGTCATTATTTCAACAATTAAAGTGCAAATGGTACAATGAGGGAAATGTGAGAATCGTCAGATTGTAAACTTGTAAAGTCTACAAACAGAAACTGAGAAACATTGAAAACAATACATGTTTAATATACATCTGTAGAAAAATAATATGAGCTACACCTCATCCTCGTCAAAACATCGTTTCACTAACAAATTCTTCCATGGTGTAACAATCTTCAGACGATTTTATAAAAATTTTAAATCTGCATGCTTTAATGTTTTGTCAGAAAATCGAAATATTTTCATCCAATGTATTCAAAATTTTTCTCTGATAAATGCAATGCCGGTAAGGTAAAATCAGTTGTTTTGATTTGGTATATTCATGTTGTGCCCTATACCGTATAGGGCAGTTGAATTTTAAGCACCGATAACCTGCAAATAATGGTTTTTACTGTTTTTGGGTACTTTTTAATATGATAATGTCAATACTATTCATTGGTATAAAAATAAATATGGTGCCCATCAGAAAAACAAAAGTTGCACAGTACATCTGTGAAATTAATGAAGATAGAATATTTCTGATAAGTCCAACTTATTTGTCTTGATTCATTACATGTTAATGCAAAATTTAAAATGTCTTGTTCGAATATTTACTCAGAAAATAAATAAAAACAAAAGTGTGAGTGATTTTCAGTTTTTTTTTAAATATTTCAGGAACGGCTGAAACTTTTTCAGTTTTCATGCTTAACGGCATTTTGAAGAGGACTGAATTGCTCACCTTTTGTCTACCCACTGAGCAATGTAATATTTGTTCAATATTACAGCAACCCAACAATGCAAGGTTGTAATGTTTGTCGCTACCTTACTGCAAGATTGCAGCAACCGCTGAAACGGACCTTCCCTAATATAACAAATTCAATATTTCTTTATAACACATTCTAGCAAGGTTCCTGCAACATTACATATAAATTGAATAAAATTTTTTTTTTTTTATATGTTGAATGTAATGTTTTCAGTAAGGTTACTGCAATATAACATGTGATGTATATGAAAATTACATATTGAATATTCCTACTAGCACCTTGTTGCAATATGGCAGTGACTACTCAATAGAAAAGTATGTGTGAAGCATATTGAAATCTTGAGAATAAAAGCACAAATTTCAAACATAAAACATATAATTCACAAAATGAACGCAAAATACACAAAAAATAAAATAAGTGAAGTGATAAAATTAACATCCACAAAATACTTCTTGAAGTGGCAGCCCAATATTCAGTAGGAAAACTGAAACAAAAAACTACAGATGAAATATGGTGATAATATCAAAATCAGTAACTTGATCTATTCATTATTGACCTCTGAGTATATGGCAATCACCTTTTCTTTTCTATTCTTTGATTTTATCAAAACGACTATACACGTAAACATTTTATTGACATTTGCGAAAATTTCTTACGATGATTCTGTTTCTAAAAACCTCACATTCAATATCACGATAAAAAAAATGCATCTTACCTTGGAACTATCCATGTGATGAGAGTGCACTTTATCACTTACTCCAATATGTCAGTTGAAAGGAAACCTGTGCAATAGTCTTGTGAATTGCAAACCGATACACAAAGAACAAAGAACTTGACGAAACAACAATGGATGACTGTCGATGAGACTGATGCGAGATCTCTGATGAGTCTGATGCAATGATCCTCCAATGATCGAACCGATTCCACCCGATACAACACGAGTGAAAATGTAATGAAGTTACAAGGTTTAGGCAATATTACAAATGCAATTGAATAAAAAATTAAATTCATAACTTGCTATAAAATTGTTTATAGATTGTTCATAGAATGTTGCGAATATATTGAACTTTTATAGTTGAGACAATATTGCAACTGAAACTTGATCAAAAGTTACTTTTGTAACTTGCAATGCATTTGTTGATGGATGGTACATGTAATGTTACAAATGTAATGAAGTTACAAGGTTTAGGCAATATTACAAATGATATGAAATGAAATATTGAATTTATAACTTTCTATAAAATTGTTCATAGATTTTTCATAGAATGTTGCTAATGTAACGAACTTCTATAGTTGAGACAATATTGCAATTGAAACTCGATCAAAAGTTACTTTTGTAATTTGCAAATCATTTGATAGTAGGTTTTTTCTGTTATGATTGGGAATATAACATTACAAGAAGAGTTATGCAATATTGTCTTGCTATATTATGGGAGCAAGCCGCAAATAATATTGAAGCAATATTTTGTAACATTGCATGTTCAGTGGGTAATTTGATCAAATTTCTAATGTCTCACCGTTTAGGAATTAGCAATACTGTCCCTAAAGAAATCGGCGGGACTCGATATCTGTATAAATGGCATTATAAACAAGCCCTAATTTTGAAAATAAAACATCAGGCCTCAAGCATTATTTTTTGATTGACTTATATAGTGACTTATTTTCATTACGAATTATGAATTCGTTTCATATGCTTCAAAATGATGAATGAATTTAACCCACAAATATTGTTGCTGCAATAAATGGATTGCTGTACTTTTAGACCAGAAGATGATGTTATTTACATCATTTAAAATAGTGTGACCTGCCTATTCATTTGAGAAATTTACGAACACATAATTCGAGCACCATTCGCTATAGGTTCCCAGTTCGCACAATTCTGCTTCACATACTTCTCCTAGTTTCCTTGAACCGCCTGAAAACCATTATTTTGAGCACCTCGACGGCGAGCTTGGTGAATACGACGGCGGCGTCTCTTCCGATTTCCGGTGTCTCGATGATACTCCGGTACTTGGCGGCAGTCATGATGGTTTCGCAGGTGGCGAACACCGGAAAGTAGAACAGGTTCAGGTATATCAGGCATTCGAACATCAGCTCCGTGTCCACGTTCATTTTGACAGGTTGCGAGGGCAGAAACTGGTATATAAATGTTGCATCGCCCCAACAATGAGCGATCGACGGTTATTTTTAAGCGGGAGTTCGTGGGTGGCCTATTTTTAGCCGAAATAAGCTGGTCAGGCCCGAAAGGAATATTGGAAAGACGTGAGAACACACGTGTTAGGATGAATTGAAATTGGGTTACAACAATAATTTTCATTCGTTTTCGGAGATTGATAAATCATAAAAAAACAATATGGAGTAACAGTTAAATAGGTGTCAAGTAATAATTTCGTTGTGGCGTCCAATAAAAACAGTTAATTTACATGTATATACGCACCTAATGTATAAAAAATTGATTTATTGATCATGATAAAGCACTATCAGATTTTTATCTCTTTCATAGAGTATCCAACTATATATATATTGTTGATCTAAATATAGAAACCTTGTCGGGAAGGGCTATATACAGCGTGTCTCACTTTAAACGCTATCACAGTTATTAGTCATGCGATTCCAACCAAATTTGTTGTGGTATTTTTTCTTGTTGCCACAGTAAAATGGTAATACATCATAATACATCATGGTAATACATCACACATTTTTCACCTTCAAATTCAGTTCAAAACTAGAATGAAGATCGTATGTGAAATCCAAAATAATGCCAGTGGAAAACAGGCAGGAAGTTTGTACACATATACCATTCAAATTAGTAAGGTTTGTAAGCAGGAGTTTTGGTGGTGGATATAACTAGAGGGTGCGAATTTTTCAGCAAATTTTTTTCAAAACTTCACATCCGGTTAATTTTCTTATTTTCTTTCGTATACGTAAATAAGCGTGTATGTAATGACCCTTGTTGTAATAAATATTTGATCATATAGTTATTCCGGAAACTCACCGATACTTTTGCGATAAGGAAGTATGATAAGTAAGATAATATAAGGATGTAAATACAATGAATCAATGTTTTCTACAATACAGTGTCGCTGCTTCAACGAGAAAGTAGTAGAGCACTTTGTATATGGTATAATAGGGTCATAAACCTCTAAAGCTTTAGCAGGATTGATTGTCGTTTTCCGATACCTTACTAAACTACTACCGATATGCCATCAAAATTAAATCGGAATATTCTGTTATGCTCGAGAAAATCGAAATCAAAAATAATTATTTGACAGCACCATATTTCTGCTGACGTCACCTGGTAGATCTGGATGGTATCGTAAAAATATCGAAAATAATAGGGAAGAAGAATTTTTTGACATAAGTGATGGCAGATAAGTCAGATGACAATATGTCAATTTCTAATTCAATTTTTTTTCGATAACGAAACTAATTCAAAATATTCAAAAGGGCGCATTAATTGATTGTTTATCATCAATATAACGCAAGTCAGGTATTTTATATGAGTTAATATTTCTATAGGATTTTCAATAGCACCTCAGCGAAGTCAATGAGACGATTGAACTCAAAGACACTATAAAATAGAAAAATAAAAATGAAGAATTAATTAAATTAATAACTTTATTGTCTGGGAAAAGTAGGTAAGTGTAGTGGTGCATCTGATAATATATTAAATAAACAACAAAAGTTGATATTATAATTACATATTTACAATATAATGTAAAGAAGAGATCTCATATAAACTCACATCATAGATAGAGTACGTACTCAGAATAACAGAGGATTTAGGAAAATACATTTATTATTTACAGAAGTGCATGACAATAAAGATTTGGTTTATAAGCTTATACCTATTACTAAAATACTTTGTGCTCACACTTCATAGGTTCTCATGAAGTTCATGTACAAAGATTCAAAGAATAAGAATAAGAACTTTAACTTAGATCAAAATTATCTTCACAGCAATTACTTGCATATGTAGCTGATGATATGTGTTGTCCTACTGCAAAACACCAAGTTTGTCTCATATTAACAAATATGTCTTTCGAGAATCCACATTCGTGTTGTTACATGAAGCACAAGTCTTTGAATGCTTAAACTTTCTGAAAAAAATGGTCAATGAAGGGTATAATGAACGCTGAACAATGAAATAAAACTCAATAGTAACTTACCTTTAATCATCCGAATATATTTTCTTATCTTTGCGCTGGATGAATTAAAATCGCCCATTAATTTTTTACCGCCATCTGTCAGAGATGACAGAGATAGTAAATTCTTCTTCCTCTCCGATTAATGGAACTTAGAAAAGGATGGAAAATTTTCGATTTTTGAATGCCGATTTTGGAAAAACCCTTGAAAATAAAAATTTCAAAAAAATATCGACGTATTCTCTGGGAGACCCGCGTTTCACATATATAATTTTTGAAAAAAAGTGTACAACCCTATTCTCTGAATTCTCATCGTTTTTGAGAAAAATGAGTAGGTATTTTTCTTTTTTTTGCGGAAAACAGCGAAAAGTGCGACATCGCAAATATCATTCGATCTCGATATACGCTCGTTGTGAAATACCGCTTATAATACTTTTATATAATCCAACTCTGCAATGGGGATGGGCTCAGACAAACAAATCAACTTACAAAAACGTGCATTATATATCCTGTCGTGAATGATGT
Organism: Chrysomela aeneicollis; assembly: GCA_029955515.1. Taxonomy (NCBI): domain Eukaryota; kingdom Metazoa; phylum Arthropoda; class Insecta; order Coleoptera; family Chrysomelidae; genus Chrysomela; species Chrysomela aeneicollis. The sequence continues at coordinate 2,301,997 of JARUHQ010000007.1, read as the reverse complement.
TTGCTTTGACAATAGTTGCATGATTATCTTCCTTTTATGTTGTTCATACAAAGGAGGAATTGATTTTCCAGATCATTAGAAAAATATAAAGTGTTTTCGACCTTTATAGACACTTCGTCACGCTATTCTTTTTTTGTTTCAATCTTCGGAAATTTTATCATCCATAGTTTTGCTAACTCTTTTTCAGAATCGAATATAAAATAAAATAATCATGATTAAATGTTGAGCAGTTCAACTTTTTTCCCTATGACAAAAATATATCACAAATAGATTCTTATGTGAAATATCAATGTACATACTTATGCACATTCTCCATAAATTCATTATTTGAAAGAGAGTATATACAGGGCTATTCAAATTCGAGTCTATGCATGGGGATTTCGATAACGGTAAGAGATAGAGGGTTGGTTAAATGGGGGCAAAGTAGCGTATTTCAGAGGTTAATTATATGGATGAAAAAAATCCGACCTAGCATCTTCAGTTCTGGAGTTATACAGGAAAAATTAAAAATTTCGAAATTCTTCTTTTGCCTATATCTTTTTATTTTACAGAGATTTTTTCAAAATTTTGCCACTTTGCCATAGCAACTTTATGTAGCCTTTCCATATATCTGAATTAAAATTATATACAGGGTATCGTATAAATTGGGCCACCCTCAACTATTAATTTTCAAATACGGACCTGTATTTTTTCTTACATTTTTTTGAATGCCAAGAGTCATGTATTATACTGACGTAGTATTTTCATCTGAATTACAGAGTGTTTTGGAAATATTGAATTATTACCTGTAAAATTTCAACATTTTTTTTCAATTTTTCCTTTATAACTCCAGAACTGAAGAAGCTAGGTCAGATTTTTTTAATCCATATAATTAACCTCCGAAATACGCTACTTTGCCCCCATTCAACCAACCCTCTATCTCTTACCGTTATCGAAATCCCCATGCATAGACTCGAATTTGAATAGCCCTGTATATAGTTTTTAGGCTTCATTGAAGTCAGCTAAATGGAAAAAAAAATTCCATTGACCTGACTTTGGTTTCATAAAGCGCCACTGAATTTTAATTTAACGTTGTCAATGCAAATGATATTATGAGGACTCTACATATTCACGATACTTTCTATGGCATCTGATGTCGTTTATGGATATACAAATTGAATAACTGGAGGACCAAGATTTGACCCTTGAGGCACTTAATATTTTCTGAAGAATAAATATCGACCTCCATCAAATAGGACTAATATAATCAATAAATGAAGCAATACAAAATATATAATTGTATTAATAAAAAAAATTAATATTTTTCTGAGCCTCGTATATTTTTGAAAAAAAAATACTATAGTTCGTAGACCACCATCATTTTTTCAGTAAATGTTCTCACCATTGATGACGCTTAAATTTCGAAGGAAGATTCCTTGAAAGGTAAGTGAGCAAGTGCCGTATGCATTATTAATCAGTTGATAATCGTTGTACTGATCAATAACAAACTGATGTTAATCGATCTGATTTTTTAACAGAGGTGCTGTGTCAATCGTACAATAAGTGAGCGTTTTTTTTTTCGATCATGTCTATTAGATGGTCGAACTTGTATTGCAGAGCATGCTATCGTTCGAGGTGAAAAACAGTTTTCAGTTTTCCAGTTGTCAGTGAGAGATATAGCATGGATAACTATGCCTATCAGCAGGATGAAGCAAATGGAAGGCCGTTTTCCATCACGAGTGAGTTTTGACTTGTTTCAGATTCATTTTTTGGCGGTAGTAGTGTTAATATTTTTGCAAACTTTTCCAGAGGATAAATTGATGAGAAAAGTATTGTCCATTGAAATTCACTTGAAAAAATTATAATAGTATTTGAACCTACTTATTATTTTCTATTAGGAATACAATATACAGTCGCTGAAAAAATTCTCACCTCCATACCAGTGCGCTGAAATAGAATACAAAAAATTCAACACCCCATAGTTTGAATTCGAAAAGGTCTGCCAAATATTGAAATCACTATGAAAATTGAATTGCATCAAATTTTTAATCAACTTGCAAGCAAGGAGAAATATCTCAAACAAACCCTCAGGGGGACTTAATTTTTTTTTGTTTTTCTATTGTCGATCGAAATATCTTCAGATTATAATTGCTTCTTGTCGCGAAATGTTTCTTAAGTTTTATCTTGGATGCAAATCATGGAATAATCAAGACAGTGGCCAATTTCAACAATAGTCGGAGTTTTCTTCAGTATTATTCATCAGTTTTTATTAAAGATCCATCAGGAAAATTGTACTTTTTCATATCATCGTAATTTACTTATACAATTACTTCTCAAACGATAATGAGCATTATCATAAACGATATTGAACAACACTTGTTACGATATGACATTTGTAACATCCAAGGTTTATACAATTGAAAAATATAAATAACAAGGGGAGTATAACTAATAAATGAACTTTCCACATCTTCATTTTATTCGCCTTATTTATTTTAATTGACACGTATACGATTTCTTGGTGTTTGAAAATTGAGCTTTTTTATTCATGACTTGAAAATGACTGTAGTAGAAAATCTGGAGATATAGAACATATGGCATAATAAGATGAGTAAATTCTAAGATATTTTCTGCTACACAGTTGATGACCCAATTGAAAATTTCATAAAAAGATCAACTGGTTTCTCTGTTCTTGTGTTTAAATGGCACTATGATTAGGCAAAAATGTCGACTTGGACGAGACTTATCTCTGCAAACAAGATCTCCTGACCTAACGCCGATGGATCTTTCATGAATAATTTCTAGAGATGATTATCTGTTGTTTGATTAAACATGAGATTGTCTGGAAGGCAACAAATTAACAATTATTTTATTTGATCTACAACTATTGATCGAGGTGTTTGATGAAAGTATTTTTGGTATGTAAATGATTTCGGATTGAATATGATTGAATTCTTTCCATTTACTTATTTTTAAATTTATCAGATTTTTTTAGTCTCATAGGTGCAAGTAGAATAGAGTATAACTTCCATATACATGTGTCGTCTTTCCGGAAATGTATATAATGCATGTTGTCACAGAAATATATCTAGGTAACCATGTTGTTATTACGTTCACACAATCGATAGGACGTAAAAAGGGACATTGACCACATACTACCATTACTACCCTAATGTGTATGTGAAGAAAAAATATTTTGAATGATTGATGTTAAACCTTCCCAAGACTTAATTGTGTCATTCTTATATTCAATATACAACTTGAAAATGAAGTGAATAAATAATTTTATTCGGCTTTTGAGGTTTCAATTCAAGCAAAGTTAACCAAAATATGGTCAAATAATTGGTCATTATCAGTAGGTATTTCCTCTTCACCATAAAGCCTTAATACAAAAATGATGAGGTTGTTACAAATTTATTCGAATTACCAGAGTTTATGTGAATGTTATTTTCTGATAATGCATGTATGAATAACAATCTAAGTGTAATCTTGGAAGTTTTCGGCAGCAATAATTATACTTCAAACGTTATCAATGAAGATAAAAATCACTATTTTTTCAAAAATTTCGATCTGAGTCAGCTTGTCTTCCCTAGCTTTCAAAATATGGATGCAAAATGAATTCCTATAGTGATGTAATAATATGAGAAATGATTATTTCGTTTTAGGGTACCCACCACGTAATGTTCAAAATGACTATTTAGTTGAGGTAAATTCCAGAGGAAAAATGTGAGTTCATTATAAATAATTATCGTTCTTTGAAACAATAACTTCTACGTTCTAGTAAACGCAAATTAGTATATCTACTACTCTCAATCATGCTTATCTTCCCAAAAATAGCATACAGCGATGTTCTTTCTGGATTTTTTAGATTCAAGAGCCCCTCTTTTTACAAGAGGCTATCCATAATTCTAGTCATCCTAGTTGTATTCCTAATCGGACTGATAGTTCTATTTGTACTATGTGAGTATAAAAACCCCACGTGATAATTCCCCTCCCCTATACCGGGTGTAACAGGATCATGGTACACCCCCCGTATCTCCGTTAGTTGCAGAGATAATTTATTGAAATTTGTAACATGCTATGAACATAATAAGCGTCACTTTTTGACCTACAAATGATTTTTTTTTTCTACTTCCGGTTTCGCCGGAAGTGATACCAACTCTCGATTTTTAAATGGAACACCATAAATGTTATTATATTTTTGAAATCTGCATAATTTTATGGATCTAATGATACCACATAAGTGTCATTTCAAACGTCAATATTTTTCCATTTAGGTGTGCCATGATGGTTCCGATTTATTTCAATTGATCCGTCTAATGCTAGAAAAATCTAAATCCCGTCAAAAATACTAAATTGCGTTTTTTATGAGCAAATAAAGTTCATCGTAGTCGATTTTCGGTAAAACTCATTTTTTTCAAATGGAACTATATTGGTACCGTGGTACCATTTATCAGTACTACCAATGAGGAATTTATCCATAGCTGGTAATAAAATGTGCGATAAATACAATGGAAATTACAGCTAACAGAAAATAAGAAAGTAAAATTATTAAAAATTTTGACGTTCAAAATGTCACTTATGTGATATCATTGGATTTAGAAAATGTTGCAGATTTCAGAAATGCAATGATATACATAGTGAAAAAATGGATTAGCCATAAATTGGAAAAAATTTTTGAGAGAAAAAATAGTCTATCCAATTAAAAATATCAAACATAGTTTGAAATGAATGTCTGGTAGACTACGAGCAGAAAACAACTACTTTCCTGGTAAATACCACGCAGAACATTGAATTATATCTGTTCGTAGTCCATGCAACGATTCACACTGTGAATGCAGATCGCAAATGTTTCTTTCTTCCTAAGACGTGACAAATTCACATCGAGACAGGCACGCCTAACAACCTACAGACCGGTTTCGGGCTTATTGGCCCTCATCAGTGCAGGGTAGTTATCCGAGTAGAGACCGTAAGATCTCAACTCGAAGCGTTGCCTGTCCCAATGCATTTTCGTCGCGTCTATTTGACCGCACCGAGCCGCGTTCCAACAGACAATTGAAAGTGGCGACATCATGCGGCAGAAGAAAGAAACACTCCAGAACCGAATCTCCCAAGTTTTACAGAACTTGGAATTGGCTGAGAGCTCGACTAAGCTCAATAAATGAAAAAATGGATTAGCCATAAATTGGAAAAAATTTTTGAGAGAAAAAATAGTCTATCCAATTAAAAATATCAAACATAGTTTGAAATGAATGTCTGGTAGACTACGAGCAGAAAACAACTACTTTCCTGGTAAATACCACGCAGAACATTGAATTATATCTGTTCGTAGTCCATGCAACGATTCACACTGTGAATGCAGATCGCAAATGTTTCTTTCTTCCTAAGACGTGACAAAATCACATTCCAAGTTCTGTAAAACTTGGGAGATTCGGTTCTGGAGTGTTTCTTTCTTCTGCCGCATGATGTCGCCACTTCCAATTGTCTGTTGGAACGCGGCTCAGTGCGGTCAAATAAACGCGACGAAGGTGCATTGGGACAGGCAACGCTTCGAGTGGAGATCTTACGGTCTCTACTCAGATAACTACCCTGCACTGATGAGGGCCAATAAGCCCGAAACCGGTCTGTAGGTTGTTAGGCGTGCCTGTCTCGATGTGAATTTGTCACGTCTTAGGAAGAAAGAAACATTTGCGATCTGCATTCACAGTGTGAATCGTTGCATGGACTACGAACAGATATAATTCAATGTTCTGCGTGGTATTTACCAGGAAAGTAGTTGTTTTCTGCTCGTAGTCTACCAGACATTCATTTCAAACTATGTTTGATATTTTTAATTGGATAGACTATTTTTTCTCTCAGATATACATAGTGTTCCATTCAAAAATCGAAAAATGGTATCATTTCCGGCGAAACCGGAAGTGAAAAACAAATCATTCGTGGGTCAGAAAGTGATGCTTATTATGAATATAGCATATCCCAAATTTCAATCAATTACCTTTGAAACTAACGGAGATACGGGGGGGGGGGGTGTACCATGATCGTGTTACACCCGGTATCTCATCTGGGTCAACCTTACCCTATTCCCGCCATTCCAGATACAAAATCGAAAGAACGAATATGCATTTCCAACGAATGCCTCAGAACCGCCACAAACTTGAAATTCTCCCTGGACTTCTCGGTCGATCCTTGCGACAATTTCTATCAGTACACGTGCGGAAAATGGTCGGAAGAACTCCTGGTGGAGCTGGTGGAGCTCCTTTTCCAGCTTCACCACCATCACCGAGAAAGTGGCGATAGCTTCGCTCAACGCTCTCACTGCTGAGGACACTGATAAGGAGGGTGAGCCCAAAGCTTTGGGAAAAAGTAGGGATTTCTACAAATCCTGCATGGATGTTGGTGAGATTATTGGTTCATGCAAAGGAAATGCCACGAATCGCAATACATAACGCAAAAAATGAAATATTAAATCTCGAACGTCAACAATTCATAAAAAAAAACATCCAAGATGTTTGAAAAGGTAGACTACGAGCAGAATACAACTACTCACTTCTGGCAAATACCAGGTAAAACTTCGTTTATCGCACTCCTATGAGTTCGGAAAAAAATTGTGGTGGAACTTACGAATTTTGACCTCCTGATCACGAATCTGAAGTCAAAACGCGGCGGTCTCAAGTATTTTCGGAGATACGACCTCATTTTGTCTCAAAAATGCACCATTTGACACGCAAATTTCTGCTATTAGGAATACACAAAATTCACCCTTCTTTGAACCAAAACACTATACACGCATATATTTACTTGTTTCCAACACTTCTCAGCAGAAAAAAAATTCACCCTACTTTGAAATGTAAACAAAACAACCTTTTTACATTGATTTTCTGGTAATTTGTATTTATGATGTTGGCAACGTGATTGTTTGGCTCATGGTAAGACGTTGCCAACATCTCAAATAAAAATAACCAGAAAATCAGTTAAAAAAGATGTTTTGTTTACGTTTTGAAGAAGGGCAAATTTTTGTGAAAACAACAGTTTTTTATGCAAAAAACTGTTGGAAACAAGTGCATGTGAGCATGTGTGATTTTTTTGGGCTCAAAGAAGGATTAATTTTGTGTGTTTTTATTAGCAGAAAATGGAGATTTGAAATGTTGCATTTTTGAAACAAAATGGGGCCGTATCTCCGAAAATACCGCGTTTTGCCTTCAGATTCGTGATCAGGAGGTCAAAATACGTAAGTTCCACCAAAAATTTTTTCCGAACTCATAGGAGTGCGGTAAACGAAGTTTTACCCTGTATATTTTTCCTCCCAAATGCTAGGTTTATAGATTCAACTATACAAACTAAAAATCGAATTAATTAACAACTAGAAATTAAGAAAGTTGAATACACGAGAACGTTTATGAGGGTTTATACATTTACATCTGTCACTTAAATTAATAATTAAGAATTAACGAAGTTGGTCAACTTTAAATATGTCAAAACGATTAGAAATTATTTTGTAATCTTACAAACTACCTCTTGTTCATTGGTGTCAATTCAGGATACATTTGGTTGAATTTTCTGCAAGTTCTGGTAATGATTTGATCACATTGTCCGTGTATAATAAACAACTTCACAAGAACTTCGTTTGAATAATCGATATTCGCGTTCATTCTGGAAGATTTTTTGAAACACTGTCAATAACAATTACTGAATTACTCATTAATGTCACCAAACTGTCATGAGTTTGATATTTCCATGGCTATCTATAATTAACTTTTTCATAAAATTATATTTTTCACAAAAAGCGGCTTTATTAAGAAAACTTGATGATTTAGGTATACGGACATGCTATGTCATCTTGTAGCATTTTTATTCGTCTTTTAATTTATTGAGTGAAAAACAGTGGGTTCCATTTGAAAAAATGAACTTTTGACCACTTGTATGAACAACGGATATAATAATAATTTCAGCACGCCCTGTATGATATGGAGGCGACTTCTCGGTGTAAATTGAATACATCAAGCCTGTCCAAACCACCACTGAAATATCAACTCTTTATGATTCGAGAGCCCTGATTTACATAAGTTCAATTAGGGATATGTTTTGGATCATATTCAACACAAATTTTTTTTTATCTCGAAAACCGATAGAGATAGGCATAGGGAACAAAATAGTATTGTAATAAAAAGTTTATTCTAAAAATTTGTTAATATACGGGGTGTTCCATTAAAAAAAATGAAGTTGCTTGGACTTTTTGATAGAAACGGCAACGTCGCAATTTCGAAAATATTTTAGATCGATAGAACAGGTGATAAAATGAGAGATGCGAAATTTTCAGAATAATCCTACGTCCCGTTCTCCGTAAACGTCTAACGTACAATCGACCGTGAGTTACCCTGTATAGACTACGAGTAGATAGAATTCTACGTATTGCGTGGCATTTGCCAGGAAAGTGGTTGTTTTCTGCTCATAATCTACCTTTTCAAACATCCTAGATGTTTTTTTGTGGATTCTCATTTTGTTTTTTGCGTTACATATTGCGATTCGTGGCTTTTTCGTTTTATCATATTTCTTTGTGAAATATCAACCACTCCCATGTCTCATAACGTGGGAGCCTTGTATCTGGAGTGTTTCTTTTTTCCGCCGCATGGTGTCGCTAGTTCCAAGTCTCTTTTGAAACGCGACTCAGTGCGATGAAATATGCGATGCGGAGATTGCATTGGGACATGCAACGCTTCAAGATTTCTACTCGGTTGACTACTCTGCACTGATGAGGGCCAATAAGGCCGAAACTGGTATGTGGGTTGTCAGGCATGTCTATCTCAATGTAATCATTGGGAAAGAAACACTTGCATACTGTATTCACTTAGTGAATCGGTGCATAGACTACGAGTGGATATAATTCAATGTTCTGAGTGGCATTTGCCAGTAAAGTAGTTGTTTTCCTCTCTTAGTCTACCTTTTCAAACATCTTGTTGGCTAGCGTTCAAGATTCAATATCTCATTTTGTTTTTTGCGTTGCTTATTGGTTCATACTTTATGTGTTTGTCATTAACAAACCACCTACAGCAATAGTTCATTTATTCTAATTTGTATGCAGAACCAAATCTACTATTTCCATATACAGTTACAGAGTCATAAATCGATTGTTGAATTTATCGGCAATGACAATGTTAAGACATCAAATCATTTGTGGGTCACGGATTTTGAAATCGACATCAAATAGTGAATTTTCTTCTCATAATTGAAAAAAAATTGTTATCAGTAAAATATGCCACATTTCAGGTTCGTAAAGATTACTGAAAGTACGTCAGTTACTACTATTTAAAATTGACAAAATGATTCAAGTGCGGCTTTATAAACGTATAGATTTGTGAAAATTGTATTTATATCATTCCTTTCTCCTCTAAGTGCCTCATGTTACAAAACTATTTAGTGATTGAGGATTCGGTTCATTGAACCACTCTTCATAATATTTTAGTTATGATCAGAGGAAGTCACTATGAGTACCTAAAACATGATATACAAAAATTACTTGACGTGAAACATAGCCTTGATGAATATTTCCATGGCGGATAAATAAAATTGAAGTTCACAATGAGAGGAATAAAGGTAGGTATACGAATTTCGCAAAAATGATGCGAATCGGAAAATTATGAATAATACAGTGATATTCCTATACTCTACAACACTATTGATTTATGCATTCGGTGGTATCATGAAAAAAAGTTGAGATATCTAAACTTTATTGCGATATTTCTGCACAGCGGCCATTTTATTCGCATACATTTTCCTAAATTCGTTTCGTATAAGCATGAATATACCTCAACAGAAACAGTATCCAGTGACGGACTGGCTCATCTGGAAATCTATAGAATTTCTCTGCCTCTCGACTTTTTTATTATTCAATTAATTATTCAATTAATTATTAAAAACTAATTAACCAATTATCTTGCCCAATTATCCTGCAAAACAATGTTTATTTTTGAATAATAGGATTTGAAAAAGCAATAAAATGATAACAACTAAAGCACACCTGAAGCTATAGAAGTGGCCAAGTGAAGAAGCATTTTGAGAGCGCCCTATATTTCTGATGTTTCTGATTTTATTTCTTGGTAATCCTATCTAAATATTTTCCAGATGCTATGAATAATCTCGGCTTAACCCCATTGTACCAGTATCTCAAAAGGGCATACTTGCCTTTGGTGCCTAGTTACATTACAAAAACCGATGCGGAAAAATTGAACTTTTCATTCGACTGGATGAAAAGTGAAACAAGGATTAAACAAATTTTCATGATGGATATCTTCATCGGTGCAGTAGTGGATACTAATATTTACAATGGATCCGAGAATGTAATTTATATTGGACAAATATACCAAAAGTGCCCATTACCAAGGTAAACAAAGATTATATCGATAGAATTTAATCAGGTAACGTTATATTTAATATATCAGACATCAGCAACTCCATTAATTAAATATACTTATAAATTGAATCCAGCGTTATCACGACTGGCATAATTAACAGTATCATCACTGTTTTTTAGTTATATGAAGTATCAAAAATGCGTACATTCTCAATCAATGAAAAATAACTACCACTCCATATAAATGTTCCTTGATTTTTAGTCCACTGAAGAATAAGAAAAAATTTGATAGAAATTTCATTATGAAGAAGGACGAAATCGGTGATACTGACTCCTCGTATGAGGAATTAGCAAAAACCATCAGCACAAATATCATCAAATATGTTTTGAAAGAAGTTGCTCGAAATAATACAATAGATGTTCCTGATGACAACATATTACAGCTAGCCGCTAATAGCATAAAAGAAACTTCTGATGCTATTGAAGAGGTAAGGAATGTAGTTTATAATATAAAACGCAAGATAATTAGTTTTTTTATTTAAGTGATTCGAACATTGAAGAAATGGCTATCCCTTTAAAAATTCCATTTGAGGCTAAATGATCTGAGATCATTGAATTGTTTCGACCCATTATCATTTTGAGTGATAAAATACAAGATTATTTTTTCCGCATTTTCCAGATCATAGCTAATTGTACAAATCCAGACGCAGTTGAAGCAGACACCTTCTCGGTAACCTTTGCTAGCCTCCAAGCCGAAACTGACAAGTTCCTGGGAACACCGCAGCCCAACCTCTGGACCAACTACCTCAGTGGTCTCTTCGACGGCACCGACGTCACCATAGATCCCGCTGAGGACCTGCTCTACGTCTCGGACATGGACCTCCTCTACCTGAAAAAAATTATAAAATTTGTTTCGGACAGACCCAGCGTCGACTTGGAACTTTACATGTGGTGGGCCACCGTCTATGCCATGGTCATCAACACTTCTTCTGATGTCGTCGAATACATCAGCAAACAGATGAGCTATCTCAGTTCGGGGTCCAGTAGCGTTGCCAGAGCTAGGTGATGCACCACAGATTGCTTGCACTTTACATTTGGGAACACACCGACTTATATCGTTTCACTGCTGTATTATGGTTTGCGTGATTACTGGGGACATTGAAATATCTTTCCTTACGAAATATATCACTTTGGACACTTTTACTCTTTGCAGATCCTTGGAATGTGCCCTTCTTGTTGAGAATTACATGGGATATGCAGTTAGCTACGCTCTAGCAGACGAATCCTTTCCAAATACGACAAAGCCCAAGGTAACATTTTCAGTAAATAAAGTGCGACCGACACACTCACTTTATCGAACATAACTGTCTTAATGGAAATCTGAGTGAAGAAATACATTTATGCAATTATCAATATTGTTACGAACCGCTGGCATTTCCGAGAAGGCCGGAAAGCATCCTTCCGACGCGTGATTCACAACGAAGGTATCGGTCGCAGACGCACCGCTATAATTAGCGGATGATTCATTGCCGTCGAATATGAAAAATACTTCCAGTTTATTCCTATTCTTTCTGGACAATGATGTTCTTACCTATATGTATAAGATCCGCGGTTTCGCGGACAAGACAGATTAGAAAGAAAGCTAGTACAGTGAACATTGAGATTTGTAAATCGAATATCGTTGTGATTTAACTAAGTGTTTATTGAGTTGTATTTAGTGTGTTTAGTGAAATAAATTGTTCAGTTTTGTACTGGGTGTTTCAAATTCACGAACCCAAGTGGAAATAACGTAACAATATCATTGTGATTTTAGGTTGAAAGAATGGTGAAGGAACTGAAAAATGCATTTGTCAAACATGTTGATGGTATTAGTTGGATGGATAGAGCTACCAAAAGAGTAACTTTGGAAAAAAGTGAAGAGATGATTACGTTCATCGGGTATCCAGACTGGCTTTTCCAGAAAGGAGAATTGGACAAGTATTATAATGACGTGAGTGTTAATAAATCAATATCTGGATATTGTTGAACTGATTTCATTCCATGATAAATAGTGGTACTAATAGCGGTAGTAATTTTTTTATTACAGGTAACAATCGAATCAGATAGATATTTAGATAACATGATCAATATAATAATTTCAGTGAACTTAAAGAATTTGAATATGCTGAGGAAGCAACATAAAAGAGATTGGTACAGTGAACCCATCGAAGTCAACGCATTCAACTCATTTTCAGATAATGCAATAAGTGAGTTTTCCCAAATTCATTATGGGCCCGTACCTACGTACTTAAAATATTTTTTACAGATGTGCCAATGGCAATTTTGAGTTTCCCTATGTATCATCTTGGATTGGAGTAGGTATTTTTCTAAAATAAAATATGGCGCATTAATCTACATATTTCCAGGGTTCTGAACTATGGATCTATAGGTTCAATACTGGGACATGAATTGACACATGGTTTTGATAACATCGGTTAGTACCACGGATGGGAGGTTTTCCTCATAAGCTTTCGACTTGTTTTTAGGAAGAAAACACGATAAATATGGCAACTACGTGCAGTGGTGGTCCAATAAGACAATCGATACATTTGAGAATCTAACTGAATGTTTCGTTACTCAGTATGACAATTTTACCATTGATGGTGTAGAGGGACACGTAAGCTCATATTTTTCTTAATCACACCCTGAACCCTGTTGAATTCATAATAATTGACGCTTTCAGGTGAAGGGAAGAAAGACTTTGGGTGAAAATTTGGCAGACAACGGTGGTCTGAACCAAGCATACAGTGCCTACCAAAATTACATCGAAGCCTTTGGCGAAGAACCCAAATTACCCGGCTTCGAAAATTTCAGCAACTATCAAATGTTTTTCATAGCCTACGGCAGCGTAAGTAAAAAGATTTTGAGGGTCGAAAATTATAATTTCCAACCATATATTGAGGTTATCTTCATTTATATATCTAGATATGGTGTGAAACAACAACCGTTGAAGATTTGAAAGATCAAATGGAGTATGACGAACATTGTCCAAACTCTATACGGGTGTTGGCAACACTGCAAAACTCGGAGGAATTTTCTAAACATTTCCACTGCCCTGCTGGTTCCCCTATGAATCCAAAGAAGAAATGTAAAATTTGGTAAACAAAATATCTCTTTTAGTCAAATGGTTTGTTATAGTTTATTGTGATTGAATTGTGTGATACTTAATTAGAATTTTATTGTTGAATGGGCATTTCCACTATCTTAAAATATGCCCTTTTTTTCACATGACGTGATGGAGGGAGGCTTATAAGATAGTGTAAACAACTTATTCTCTCTGAATTTGTTAATTTCGATTTATTATTCGATATTGAAAACGTAACTTCACATTCTGTAAATTCAAACGATCCTTCGCTGTGACGTCAGTGTCTTCCAGAAATATGATTGGTCGAAGTTTGTGATGGCGTTGACTGACTCGTAAGTGAGGGCAGGTGAGGGAAAGACCCACCGCAGTTGCCATGTCTCTGTAAAATCTTTGAATCTACTTCGTGTAATGAGAAATTGTTCTGAATTGTGAGTAATCAACTATCAGACACTCCCAATTCATTGTGAAAATGAAAATATTTCAAGATTAGGGATGATCATGTTTGGTGTAAATTTTCAATCGGAGCAGATTCAGTCACATCTGTCGGAAAATATCACATTCTTATTCATCATCTCTTTGAATGCATTCGGATTTCGTGATATATTTGATGTAATGGGTATATATAATTTGTCAAAACATCGTGATCTGAACATAATCATCATCAGTTATTATAAAATTGTCATTCTGAGAAAATGTAACTTCTGATATGGCAACCATGCATAGAAATTATCAATAAAAACATAACCTCTTTATAAACCAATAAACCATTATTCCGTCCTTGTGATTTTTGTTCTTTTACTTCGTTCATTGTGAATTTGGGCTGTGATATTTTTGAATATTTTTGTTCATGTAATAAGAAATTCAGGCTTACAAAACAACTGGAGGATGGCTTTGAAACTGCCTGAAACAGTTCATATTGGTAGAAACAATGTTGCCTGCGAAGACCACTTCAATGTAAGTATTGTCAGAATCTTTCAATAATTCAGTCCTGTTCAAAATACAATTTACAGCTAGAAGAAGATGCAGCCACTTGAATGTACTATAAAGTTATTTTTGAGATCAGGAGTGGTACCTCATAAATATATATTATAGAAAGTCCATCACCAACTATTTTGCCTAGTAATTTGAGTGAGTCAACAAGGAAAAGAAAAGTGGACTATCATCATCCACCTATGAAACATCCATGGTCAACTTCAAAGAATATCATGAAGAAACTGTTCAATGAAGAATTACCTGGTTCAAAAAGGCCCAAGATAGAGTCAGAGATTCGATCCTCCATCTGGTTCATTTCAAGTGCATCAAACATATTGTGAAAAAATAATATGTTCTGTAGATGTTCAAGTAAACTTGAGAAGTAAAGTGAAAGTTCGAAGTGTCTCAATGAATACCAAAAAAGTGTATTTCGAAGCTGAGAATATCATTAATAAAGCAAGTTCTGCCATATTAGGGGACAAACTATTGAAATCAAGTATTAGTTCTCCTTTATCATCAACAATTTCTTGAAGTTCGAAATCTACAGAGGAATACAAACCTATTTCCTCATCAGCTGCTACTTCTGTGGATGAAAGTGATCAAAATAGACTCCTAACTACTGTTAAAATGTTGAAGAAACAAGAAAAAGAAAAACAAATTTATACATTCAATAATTATTATAGCATGTAAGCTCATTAATTTAGAAAAACCACTGCTAAATAGTATTGCTATAAACTCTGCAAAAAATGGAATTGTACATTTCATAGGAAGTTAAAATACTTGTTTTGAGAACATATACCTATATAGATTATCATAGAATAAAATATCACTGTATTATCTATTGAATATATTTCCAAAATTAATTTGTATTTAGGAATATAAGACCTTAATATGTTGATACTTTTGCTTGTCATCACAGTATTACCCTGAAATAAGTTCTCAATAAAAATGTTAATTGAAATAAATGATGAGCTTTATTCATATGTGTGATTTGGAATAGTAGGAAGTAAATTAATATCATTTTATTTAGAATTTATTTATTTAAATTATTGAAACAATGAAAACCATTTCAATATATTTGCAGGTACAACTTTTTACAGCAGTTTATTGTTTCTCAATATAATAATAATCCCCAATGATAACAGCAAAAATTTGTAATATTAACATTTCAATATTTTGATTCAGAATGAATTGAAATATAAGATATTCAGAAAACAAATTGAATATATATTTTATAACAGCACACAGAATATATCAGATGAATAACTGAATGAACATATCAAACAAAAACTAATTAATAATTAAAATCTGATAATCATCAATAATAAGGTACTTGATAAAGAATACACAGGTATGTAAAAATCCATCCTGCTCACTTTTGATAATGAAGCACTCTTCCAATAAATGGATCCATAATAAAAAAGGAACACCATGTTTACAACCTCCTGTAAACGAAAAGTATGAAATCAAATAGGAACTATGATTTTTCAGAATGTGTAAAAATGTATAAAGTTCATGTGATTGTCTGAGTATGAATAATTTGCTGACCAAAAGATTTGTTCTCTTCTTTTTCATTCATTATCGCCATAACATTGTAGACTTTCTTGTGATTCTTGTCTTCAGGTATGATTTTTGTTCACTGTACATATATCACCATCACTTCTCAACTTATGATATTGCTTAATCACCATAAGCCTCCATGGTTGATCTGAAACGTAAAATTACCTTCAATATCACCCAGAATACTCACTGAAAATACAAAATGGAAACAGGTTTTTATTTCACCACTCTTCTGGAATGTAAACATAAACTAACCTTTGTGTTTTCACGTTGAGAACTTCAGCACTAACGAAATTTGCATTATTCGTTAAAAAATCACCCATCATGTCAATATCCACCATCGGCAAATTATCCGATGCTGCCATTTCAAACCCTTCATCTATTGTTTCCATCCTGAACATGAACACACTTGAAACTTGAGAAGTAATCAAAACAATCCAGATATAGGTTAGGAGTGCTAGGACGCGACCAAGGATGGACGCGACGACAGATGAAAAATATAAATACACACACACAGTTGCCAAGTTGATAGTTTAACACACTATCACTTGCTATCACTTGCACTCTCAAGATAAAATAAAGTTCTCGAATCAGTAGCACCGTATATACCTACCACCTATTCCTAACAGGTATTAACGCAATGGAATTTTAATACGCTAATCAAATGATTAGACGAGGGATTATGTATTTCTGGATTACCTTCCTTCTGTCTTACTAATCTTTAATTTTTGATCTGGCAACTCTGTGTGGTGCTTAGATCATTAACGTATAAATAACAACGGGACAACCAATCAGAATCGGACGCGCACTGACGTCATGGCTTCCCTCTTCTTCTGGATCGTTTGAATTCAGTAGATTATTTTGGCGTTTTCAATAATTTTTAACTAGATAAATTGATGAAAAAAAAATCTCAAAAAATGGGTACGAGTTACATGAGAGTCCAATATTTCGAAATATAATTTTTCTGAAAATGACTGGAAATGCCCATTTTCAATAAAGGAATAGATTTTATACGTTTCCTTCATTCTTCCAAAGTATGTCTCTTGAAAAAAAATTATGCATGTCGACTTATTATTTCGATGAACCATGGAATAGTGAATTATTGCTACTTTAACATGGGCTACCCTGTATATTCAGCATGAATCTGTTAGGATTATCAAAAAATTTCAATCAACGATTCCGCTTCTTCAGTGATTTATTTTTGTGTCATAGTAGTCTCATCGTCTAACTCCCAATTATTATTGTCATAATCACTATTCCTAATTATGATTCAAACGGTCAGAAGTTATCTGGATTACATAAATATCTACAATTTCAAAGATCACTGCAAACATACCATTGATTCAGTGCCTGCATATGGAAAAGTAGCAGAGACTGACAATGATTAGGTGAGTTAATCTGGTATAAGATTTATACTTCATATTAAATTCTTCATCTGAATTTCAGATTTCTCTTTCATGGAAAAAAATATGGAGTGCAGTGGGAGTATCTTGTGGTATATTTGGTAATTCTTGTTTATTTGAGGTTTGGACTTTCCGCTCATGTTATCAATAGTGAAGGTGAGGCCAAATGTCGATGTTTTTTATTTTTATATTCAAATATTCCACACTCAATGAATGACGACTATATTTTATACTATGGTACTTTTTTCTTATCATTCATTTGTCAAAAAATATATATTCTTGATAAAAACTGGTGTATTGTCGGATACGTTTTTTGAAAATTTCAAATTTTTATCGATTAGAAAGTGTTGCAGATTTGTTTTAGTTAATTATAGTCTTACTGTGAATCCCCATGCTGTTCATCCTTATCTTGGGCACACTGTATATAATAGAAATGACTTTTTATTATTTTGATAACGCGTGATGTAACAGATACTTGCATTGCTTTTTTTACATTCCACTGTTTTTTCTTCATCTAATGCTGAATAATTGTTACAACTTCCTGAATTTGTATTCAGCGCAAACTGACCATTCCGGAGTTTTGTCCAAAATCTTTCAGATAACAAGCCACTTTCGATGTGAACTTTTCTTACGGAATACCAATCTAGCTTCAATTGAATTTTTTTTCTCGAACACGAATATTTTTAAGAAATTTCTCCCAAGTCGATCCAGTAATAAATGAAGCTCTAGTGGTATTACAAGTGAAACTATCGTTTTTTTATCTTACGCAGTTTCCTGAATTTGTATTCAATACAAAGTGACTCATTTCGGAGTCTTGGTCCACAATTATTTCTCAGATAATAAGCCACATTTCGGTGTGTAATTTTCTTACCGAATACCACTCTAGCTTTAGTTAGAAACATAATTTTTTCTCGTCAAGGAATATTAAAAAAAAAATTCTCTCGAGTCGATTCAGTAATAATTGAAGCTCTAGTGGTATAATAAGTGAACATTTTTTTGTTTTTATCTTACGCAGTTTCCTGAAGTCGTATTTACCAAAACCGACCATTTCCATACATAGTAATAATAATAATGATGATTTTATTGATAAGTAACAAGTACAAAAAAAATAGAAGACATCAGAGTAATTGACACTTCTACCTATCAAAAGGTTGAATTGAATTTCTGTATACATCGTCAGAGACTTATATTCAGAGATTGCTATTCCATTCAACCCAACATGCAAAACACCCAAAAAAAAAACAACCGTCCCCCCAGGCGCCGCCACTCCACCCCCACCCCCGACGCCCTTCTGCACGTCGGACGCCTGCCTCCGTTCGGCGGCGCACCTGAAGCTCTCGATGGACGCCGGCGTCCAACCGTGCGACAACTTTTACCTGCACGTGTGTGGCAGGTGGGCCGAGCAGCACCCCAACTGCCGCAGCTGGCCCGACTTCGACGCCTTCGACGTCATCGACCAGACAGTCGCCGACGCCGAGGCGGGCGTCGTGACGGCAGACGCCGACGGCGAAGGCAGCAGGCCACGTGCGCTGCGGAAGGCGCGGGACTTCTACAAGGCCTGCATGGACGACGGTGAGGAGGAATGGGTATTTTTTTAGTAGCCTGACCTCTGACCTCTGACCTCTGACCTCTGACATATGACATGTGACCTGTGACATATGACATGTGACCTGTGACCTCTGACATATGACATATGACATATGACATATGACATATGACATATGACATATGACATATGACATATGACATATGACATATGACATATGACATATGACATATGACATATGACATATGACATATGACATATGACATATGACATATGACATATGACCTGTGACCTGTGACCTCTGACCTGTGACATTTGACATGTGACTTTTGACCTTGTGACTTTTGACCTGAGACCTGTGACCTTTGACATGTGACGTTTGACATGTGGTCTTTGGCATGTGACCTTTGACATGTGACCTTTGACCTGTGACTTTTGACCTGTGACCTTTGACCTGTGAATTTTGACCTGTGACTTTTGACCTGTGACTTTTGACCTGTTACCTTTGACCTGTGAATTTTGACCTTTGACCGGTGACCTGTGACCTTTGACCTGTGACCTTTGGCCTGTGATCTTTGACCTGTGATCTTTGACCTGTGATCTTTGACCTGTGATCTTTGACCTGTGATCTTTGACCTGTGACCTGTGAACTTTGACCTGTGAACTTTGACCTGTGAACTTTGACCTGTGACCTGACCTGTGACCTGACCTGTGACCTGACCTGTGACCTGACCTGTGACCTGACCTGTGACCTGACCTGTGACCTGACCTGTGACCTGACCTGTGACCTGACCTGTGACCTGACCTGTGACCTGACCTGTGACCTGACCTGTGACCTGACCTGTGACCTGACCTGTGACCTGACCTGTGACCTGACCTGTGACCTGACCTGTGACCTGACCTGTGACCTGACCTGTGACCTGACCTGTGACCTGACCTGTGACCTGACCACAATACAATTACCGTTTTTCGGAACGTTAACAAAACACTGTCACAAAGCCCGTCGGGCTCGGTTCTCAATGGGTTTTGTTGATGTTTTGAAAAGTGCCGCGTTTTGGCTCCAGATTCGTGTACAAGATGCCAAAGTACGTTGGTAACACGTTTTCAACTCTTTGGAG
The DNA here is from genome assembly GCA_029955515.1 of Chrysomela aeneicollis. Classification (NCBI taxonomy): domain Eukaryota; kingdom Metazoa; phylum Arthropoda; class Insecta; order Coleoptera; family Chrysomelidae; genus Chrysomela; species Chrysomela aeneicollis. Next base: position 2,281,947 of record JARUHQ010000007.1, on the reverse strand, counting down.
TTCGGTCAACAAAAATTTACCCAGCTCTTTTCAGCTGGTTGTGTTGGAGCAAATATACAACTCAACGTAAGTGATTGAAATTTGACATTCGATTTGCCAATACGTTCACTTGCCTCGCATTTCAGTTTCTCAATTTTTAACACACGTTCTTTCCAATACTTAGTGACATCACACCCTGAATTAAGATGTTTTTTTTTATGTTTCTTGATCAATGAATCAATGATATCACAATAAAAAATGAGTTTCAATATCCTGATGGCACGAAAGGCAAAACTATTACGTTGGTGGTGAAACATCGTGCGAGCGCCAGTATTAGATGGACATTGGGACAGTTCTTATTGCTTACGCTAGATCCGGTATCCAGGTTACTTGTTTTGTAGGTCCGGGGGGGTTGAAAGTACTTAGCCATTGATTGGTCGTCATCATCGTTATTCCACCATAAACTCAACTCCACGCACAACAGGCTCTCTTTTGAAATATTTCTGAGAGCGCAATGTTTCTTGTTGCAGATTCTCGGGACAATCTTGGTCTAGCTGCAATGTACGAACACTTGAAGAATGCCGACTTGCCGATAATTCCAAGTTATCTGTCAATATCGGATATTGGCTTGGATGAGGAACGGGTAAACTCAACATTCGATTGGTGCAAAACCGAGGCACTCCTCAAAAAAAATCTGGCGGTGGACGTATTCTTCGCATCGAAAGTAGAGATCAACATCTTCAATAGTTCGGAATATGTAACCATGATGGGAACTCCAGATTCTGAAACACCTCTTCCTAGGTGATAATCAGCTAATTCAAAAAACCCAGATTTGTATGATTATAAATTATATTTTCTAAAATTATAGCAGTACCTGAAGATAAGTAGAACGAGGATATTTTGTATCAATGTAGATGAAGAGAAAACAGTTTGGCAAAATTTCTTATATGAATGCAAATCAGTAGGTAATTATACTTGTCAGGTATTTCAAAATTTCCATAAACAGATTTTATACAAGTACATCTGGTACAAATTTCAAACAGTCGAAAGCGCTCTGCTATGATTTTAGAAAATATAATTTGCATGTAATACAAATCTGTTTTTTTTTAATTGCATTGAGACATGCACAGTCTACTTAATATTTCACTTGATTATTTCAGCTAGTTTCGAGTCTTTGGTTTCGATCAGCATCTTTTTATTTTAGTCCTCCGAAGGAACCAGAAGATCCCGATGAGGATAAAAAGAATTTAACAACGCTTGTCAAAACCAGAGTCATCAGATACATATTAAGGAAAATATATGAAGATAATACAGTCGAAAAACTTGACCCCGATAGATTGCGGAGCGCGGCAGAAATTATACTGAGGATGGAAGAGAGCCTGGTCGAGGTAAAACACCTGTTTCTTCACAAAGATTGCAGTGAAAATTTTACAACGTAAATCGTTTCTTTCTCAAAAATTTAACAAAAATTAAGAATAAGAAAAAAAAATTCAAGCAATTTTTTCAATCCATATAGCTTCAATTAAAAATATTTAATTTTTTCTCACGAATATATTTTATTATTTTCAAAATACTCATGTTCTCGAAAAAATGTCCAGTAATAATTGAAGCTCTTATTATAAGTGAAACTTCGTGTTCTCGAAAGAATTTCCAGCAATAATTCCAGCACTATTATAAGTGAAAGTTAGTGTTCTCGAAAAAATGTCTAATAATAATAATTAAAGCTCTATAGTGGTGATATTAGTGAAAATTCGTGTTCTCGAAAAAATGTCTAGTAATGATAATTGAAGCTCTATACAGGGTCAGTCACGGTCGATGGTACTTAGACGTTTACGGAGAACGGGACGTAGGATTATTCTGAAAATTTGGTTTATTGGCTAATCAGTTTTGTTCTATCGATCTAAAATACTTTCAGCGTTGCGGCGTTGCCGCTTCTATCAAAAAGTAGCAACAACTTTGTTATTTCAAATGGAACACCCTGTATTTTATTTCATTTTTAGATTCTTCCTGAAGAGCTGATTTCGTCGATCTATCATACTTGGGGTATAGCGCGAAATATTACAGAGATATAGGGTGTGAAAAATCGAGATTTTTCAAATTTAGGAATTTTTTGTGCCGAAACTATCCATTCTTGCTCAAAACGGATTACATGTCCCTATCTCAACTTTCCATTCACTATCGATTGATATTTAATTGAAACAAATACAGGTGGTTCAAAATTTTGAGTTTTGCATCACCCTCTATTTGTTTCTATCAGTAAAATTTTGTGTTCCCGAAAGAATTTCCAGTAATAATTGAAGCTCTAGTAATATTATTATTATTATTATTATTATTATTCATTTATTGTATCAAAAGAAACAGAATCCTTAATACAAGGGTTGGTTGGTTAGTTACAATACATACTCATAAACTGAAGAAAAAAAATAGATGAACAAAACAACTTCACTCTTATGATAAATAATAAACAATGCCAGCTGATGGAATATTTCAAATAACAATATATCAGTAACATCAGTAGAATACCAGTAAAATTATTCATTTCGGAGAAATGATCGCACCTTCATTATACATTGATAACAAAGTTTGTTATTGCGTTGATAATTTGAGAGGAATTAGAATCTAATGCCCCGACCAGATCATTAATGTTATTGATGCTGTTTGCAATCAGAAAACTGTCACGTAAGCAGTTATAAAATGGGCATTCGAAAAAGAGATGCTCTATAGTAATATTATAATTGAGAGTTATTGTTCTCGAAAAAAATGTCTAGTAATGATAATTGAAGCTCTACATCTTTTCCAGTTTTATTTCAGAAAGCGTCAATTGAATTTCAGAATATAGTTACCTGTATTCCAGTATTTCAGAATAGTGAGTTGAATTTCAGAAAGAGTCAAATGTATTTCAGAATAGTCAACTGAATTTCAGAATTTTTTTTTTAATACACCACCCAACAGAAATCCATTAACAGGGTGGGAAAGTAACAGGTACAAAAAAAATTGATCAATAAAGGTAAAAAAATAGTGAAGAAATGAGACAAGATACAAAAACTAGAGAAAGGGAGATATAATATCAAAATCTGATTTTTTTCAGTGAAGCAATGCTGCAAGAGAAAATGTCACAGCTATTATTGATATTGTATACAAATGACGAATTCTGAAATTCATTTGACTATTCTGAAATACAATTGATACTTTCTGAAAGACAAGTGACCATTCTGAAATTCATTTGACGCTTTCTGATATTGAACTGACTATTCTGAAATATAATTGATACTTTCTGAAAGACAAGTGACTATTCTGAAATTCATTTGACGCTTTCTGATATTGAACTGACTATTCTGAGATACATTTGATGCTTTCTGAAATTAAACTCGCTATTCTGAAATACATTTGACGCTTTCTGAAATTCAACTCACTATTCTGAAATATAATTGATACATTCTGAAAGACAAGTGACCATTCTGAAATTCATTTGACGCTTTCTGATATTGAACTGATATTCTGAAATATAATTGATACTTTCTGAAAGACAAGTGACTATTCTGAAATTCATTTGACGCTTTCTGATATTGAACTGACTATTCTGAGATACATTTGATGCTTTCTGAAATTAAACTCGCTATTCTGAAATACATTTGACGCTTTCTGAAATTCAACTCACTATTCTGAAATACAATTGATACATTCTGAAAGACAAGTGACCATTCTGAAATTCATTTGACGCTTTCTGATATTGAACTGACTATTCTGAAATATAATTGATACTTTCTGAAAGACAAGTGACTATTCTGAAATTCATTTGACGCTTTCTGATATTGAACTGACTATTCTGAGATACATTTGATGCTTTCTGAAATTAAACTCGCTATTCTGAAATACATTTGACGCTTTCTGATATTGAACTGACTATTCTGAGATACATTTGATGCTTTCTGAAATTCAACTCACTATTCTGAAATACAATTGATACTTTCTGAAAGACAAGTGACCATTCTGAAATTCATTTGACGCTTTCTGATATTGAACTGACTATTCTGAAATACAATTGATACTTTCTGAAATACAAGTGACTATTCTGAAATTCGATTGACGCTTTCTGAAATAAACTTGATGGTTTCTGAAATACATCTGGAATAGGTGTAGCAAGTGGTATTATAAGTGAAAGTTCGCACCTCGGAAAAATAACAGAATCTCGAAAATCATTCAATCTCCAGGCAGATCATAATCGACAATAATCAACTCATCGCATTGCAGATGGTTACCACCTACAGCGACCCCAACGCCGAAATGGCAGACCTCCGGCCGCAAACCGTAGCGAATCTCCAGAAGCGCACCGACGAACTCCTCTCCTCGCCCCGACCCCTCTTCTGCTGGTCCACCTACCTGGACAGCCTCTTCGACGGCACCGGGGTCACCTTCGACCCAGAGAAAGATCCGGTCTACGTCACCAGCGAGGAGGTGGAGTACCTCGGCAGGGTGGTGCGGTTCCTGGAGGAAACGCCTGACAACGAGGTGAAGTAGAGTGAAATTTGTGAAGTAGAGTTTCGCGGACTACCATCATTGTCTGAAGGTATGAAGATTTGGATCCTGCTGATAAAAGAAAAGGTGAGTTATGCTGAAAAAACAATGTGAATGATTGAAAGTATACAAAAAAGAACAGTTGTCACCTGAGGACGATTGTTGATACACAATCGAAACGTCGTGTCAAACTCGGTTTGAAATCCTTTTTTATTTTATTTCTTCTAATTCACCTGACTATCTCTTTTTTCAGACTATTGACTATTCAAATTTCCATTTAAACTATTTGTAAAACTTCGTTTATCGCACTCCTATGAGTTCGGAAAAAATTTTTGGTGGAACTTACGTATTTTGACCTCCTGATCACGAATCTGAAGTCAAAACGCGGCGGTCTCAAGTATTTTCGGAGATACGGCCCTATTTTGTCTCAAAAATGCACCATTTCAAATCTCCATTTTCTGCTAATAAAAACACACAAAATTTATCCTTCTTTGAGCCAAAACATCACACATGCTCACATTCACTTGTTTCCAACACTTTTTTGCATAAATAACTGTTATTTTCACAAAAATTTGCCCTTCTTCAAAACGTAAACAAAACATCTTTTTTCACTGATTTTCTGGTTATTTTTATTTTAGATGTTGGCAACGTCTTACCATGAGCCAAACAATCACGTTGCCAACATCATGAATACAAATTACCAGAAAATCAGTGTAAAAAGGTTGTTTTGTTTACATTTCAAAGAAGGGTGAATTTTTTTAAAAATAATAGTTTTTTCTACTGAGAAGTGTTGGAAACAAGTAAATATATGCGTGTATAGTGTTTTGGTTCAAAGAAGGGTGAATTTTGTGTATTCCTAATAGCAGAAATTTGACATGTCAAATGGTGCAGTTTTGAGACAAAATGAGGCCGTACCTTCGAAAATACTTGAGACCGCCGCGTTTTGGTCAAAATACGTAAGTTCCACCAAAAATTTTTTCCGAACTCATAGGAGTGCGATAAACGAAGTTTTACCAAACTATTTTATTTTTCAACTCTATACATATTTCTAATTTTTTCCAGATTATTGATATTCGAATCTTTTGATTCGATAGTATAGTTTACTTCTCAACCTTTTTTGAATACTTTTCATTATTTTTTTTTTCAGCATAACTCATTTTCTTTTCTAAGGATTCAAATCTTCATATCTTTAGACAAGTCTGAAACTCAACTTCACAACTCAAGACATTGTAATCTACTTTAAAACAAAAAAAGTAACATTTTTTGATTTAAAACACATCATATGTCACATATATACAGGGTGTTTCATAATATATATGCGCAGGACTTCAGGATGTGATAGCTCGTCCAAAAATATGAAAAAAGCTTCTATTAACTTACCTTCTAAAATGCACCATTTTTGAGATAGTGTGTTGAAATTTTAAAAAAAATCTTATTTTGTGAATATCTCTGGAACCGCTCATCGCACCAAAAACAGCTATCCACCGTTAGCTTCAATGAACGCAGCAATTAAAAAAATACGATATTTCTCAACATTAAGTTTGGTTTTTCTCCAAAACGCGCGCTCAACTGATGACCCAAAAATTTCATTTTTTTTCTAATATTTAGAAAACATAAAAGTACGAAAGCGCTGAATGGACATCAGCAAAATAAAATTATAATTGCCAGTTTGAACTGACAATAATACATAATTGCCAGATAGAACTGGCATTTATAGATAATTGCCAGTGTGACCTGACAATTATAATTGCCAATTTGAACTGACAATAATACATAATTGCCCGATAGAACTGGCATTTATAGATAATTGCCAGTGTGACCTGACAATTATAATTGCCAATTTGAACTGACAATAATACATAATTGCCAGATAGAACTGGCATTTATAGATAATTGCCAGTGTGACCTGACAATTATAATTGCCAATTTGAACTGACAATAATACATAATTGCCAGATAGAACTGGCATTTATAGATAATTGCCAGTGTGACCTGACAATTATAATTGCCAATTTGAACTGACAATAATACATAATTGCCCGATAGAACTGGCATTTATAGATAATTGCCAGTGTGACCTGACAATTATAATTGCCAATTTGAACTGACAATAATACATAATTGCCAGATAGAACTGGCATTTATAGATAATTGCCAGTGTGACCTGACAATTATAATTGCCAGATAGAACTGGCATTTATAGATAATTGCCAGTTCTATCTGTCAATTATCTATAAATGCCAGTTCTATCTCTGGCAATTATGCAGAATTGTCAGTTCAAACTGGCAATTATGTATAAATGCCAGTTCTATCTGGCAATTATGTATAATTGTCAGTTCAAACTGGCAATCATGTATAAATGCCAGTTCTATCTGGCAATTATGTATAATTGTCAGTTCAAACTGGCAATCATGTATAAATGCCAGTTCTATCTGGCAATTATGTATAATTGTCAGTTCAAACTGGCAATCATGTATAAATGCCAGTTCTATCTGGCAATTATGTATAATTGTCAGTTCAAACTGGCAATTATAATTTTATTTTGCTGTATGTCCGTTCAGCGCTTTCGTATAAAAGAGCTATCGCGGATTCTTTCCACCATAATAGTGACCATAAAATTCCGCAACTCTGTCCTAATTTGAAGTGTTTTATATCTGCGACGGTTCTCGATTTCCAAATGATGAACGTCGAATTTGAATAACCCTATAGTCAAATTACATTCAAAATTGACCATTTAAAATTTTTGTATATTATATAAAAGACTATATATTTTTGCATTGTTTTAGATTCACTTCTCCAATTTTAATTTCTATATATTTTCAATTCTCGTTTGTCTAGACTAGGGTAAAATATTGAAAAAATTATTATGTCAGAATCGACATATAGATTTTTTGTTGAGAACCAAAGCATAATTTTTTTCATTAAATCATCACAATTTTGTTGGATTATTTCTAAGGAGTATTTTGCAGGTGGAGCTCTATTATTGGTGGCGGGCGGTGTTCGCGATGGTAGTCAACACTTCTTCGGAGGTGGTCGATTACGTCACCAGACAGATGAATAGACTCCGGGAGAGCTCCGAGGAGGGAGACACAACAAAAAGGTGAATCATTCTCGTTATGAATCAGGAATGCACAGACTTATTGAAAGTCGGGCAGACTTTGACATAAACGCGGACCGAAGTCAAAAAATTGAAAACGTACATGATATATATTCACCAATCTCAAACCTCCGTGGATATATTTTCAATCCGAAGACATATCTAGCCACAATAACGAAACGCTCGTTTTGTAAATATATACACCATTTTTTGACATCTCAAATTTAAAAACTCAAATATCGTTCTTCTTTGAAAAAATTATTATTCTTTGAAAATCTATCTTTTTTCGAAACGTCAACGAAACAAGAGAATTTGATCTGTCAACTTGACACATGCTGTCACAATCACAAAGTCTGTACGGCTGGGTTCTCGATGGGTTTTGTTAATGTTTTGAAGGGCGATTTTTTCAAATATATACTAGCTTTTCCTGCGAAAAATCGTTGATAACAACTAAATTTAATCAAAGGGAATAGCCATAAGTGGAGTGGTGGTGTAAAAAAGGAAAATAATATCTCAAAATCATCTCCGAACATTATTAGAATAATCTAACATAACAAGGTAGAAAACGAGCAGAAAACAACTACGTTCCTGGCAAATACTACGCAAAATATTGAATTATATCCACTCGTAGTCTATGCATCAATTCATACAAATGAATAAAAATACAAATATTTCTTTCTTCGAACATGCGTTTATGCTCCCAACGAGACAGACACGCCTGACAACCTGTAGACCGGTTTCGGGCTTATTGGCCCTCATCAGTACAGGGTAGTCAACCGTGTAGAGATCCTGAGATCTCCACACGAGGCGAGGTCTGAATCGATGGAAGCATCCACGCATATCTGAAAGCAGTGAGCCGATCCCCAAGAAGAGAATGAAGACGGCGACACCAAGCGGCGAAGAAAGAAACACTCCTTAATAAATTTCCCATATAGAAAAATGAGAGTGGCTGGGTTGCTCGACTAGCAGATCGAATCAAAGGGAATAGCCATAAACCTTGTTATGTTAGATTATTCTAATAATGTTCGGAGATGATTTTGAGATATTATTTTCCTTTTTTACACCACCACTCCACTTATGGCTATTCCCTTCGATTCGATCTGCTAGTCGAGCAACCCAGCCACTCTCATATTTCTATATGGGAAATTTATTAAGGAGTGTTTCTTTCTTCGCCGCTTGGTGTCGCCGTCTTCATTCTCTTCTTGGGGATCGGCTCACTGCTTTCAGATATGCGTGGATGCTTCCATCGATTCAGACCTCGCCTCGTGTGGAGATCTCAGGATCTCTACACGGTTGACTACCCTGTACTGATGAGGGCCAATAAGCCCGAAACCGGTCTACAGGTTGTCAGGCGTGTTTGTCTCGTTGGGAGCATAAACGCATGTTCGAAGAAAGAAATATTTGTATTTTTATTCATTTATATGAATTGATGCATAGACTACGAGTGGATATAATTCAATATTTTGCGTAGTATTTGCCAGGAACGTAGTTGTTTTCTGCTCGTTTTCTACCTTGTTATGTTAGATTATTCTAATAATGTTCGGAGATGATTTTGAGATATTATTTTCCTTTTTTAACTAAATTTAAGTTATTGTGGTGTTTGAAAGAAGGATCTTTTTGTTTGTTTGTGATAGCAGAAATTTAAGATTTTAAATTGTTTCAAATGGTAAATTTCCAAAACAAAAGGAGCAAATCATATCTCCGAAAGTATTTGAGTAAAGTATTTGAGATAGTATTTTGTGGCAAAACTCATGAAATATTCAATAAATTCTTTGTCGAGATAATATGCTTATAGTTTTCATGCTTTTCTTTTAGCCACTCGGAATGTGTTTCTCTAGTGAGTAAACATATGGGTTATGCTTTCACTTACGCTTTATTAGACCAGTTCTATTCGAATGAAACCAAACCCAAGGTAAGGTACCAAATATATTCTTCAGTGACTGCACTTCCCCAAGAAATTAACACACCAACATAATAATAATTAAAAATAGATATTTGTGAAAACCATATGACTGATTTTTTTATAACATTCAATTCTTTCCATAATATTTGTATACTTACTGCTGTGTTCTCTCTTACTCTCTTTTACAAATACTGGGTGAATTTTTAGCGTGTTTTTTTTAAACTACACTCCAACCAAAGATTCTTTAGCCTCATCTTTTTCTCATCTTTTATTTTTTTACTTACTTTCATTATCATGCATTCTTATTACACGAAATAATAATGATATAAGTAATAAATGGTTTTAATCTATGGTAATAGTGAAATACTCAAAAACGTTGGACGGATAACTATGAATTTTCAGGTGGAAACTATGATAAACAATATGAGAAAATCCTTCATGAGTCACGTACAGGAAATAACATGGATGGACGAGGCTACCAAAAAAGTCACCATTGAGAAAGCCGAAGAAATTTTATTGTACATAGGATACCCCGACTGGGTTTCGGACGAAAAAGAATTGGACAAGCATTACGCAGACGTGAGTGAAAACTAAACCAGTATTCACTTTTTCACGTATTATTAAATTGAGAGACTGTAACACCAAACTGTTTTGCTTCAGGTTGTCATCAAACCAGATGCATATTTGGCGAACATTATAAGCACGATAAGGTCTTATAACATGAAAAAATTGGGTTCTTTGAGAAAAAAGCCAGTGCGGGAATGGACCGCCAGAAGTTTCGATGAAAACGAGGCTATTGCTGCAAACGCTTTTTATTCACCACAACACAATGCTATAGGTGAATGTTTCACTTATTTGCGTGTCCAATGAATATACAGTGTGTAATTTTTATGTTATAGAAGTACCGATGGTAGTTCTCAGATACCCCATGTACAGGCTGGGACTAGAGTAAGTTTTTCCATAATTTTTCCATTAAAAACTTTTTCTTTGTTTTTTTTTAGATTACTGAACTATGGCGCTGTTGGTGCGATATTGGGGCACGAAATAACTCATGCTTTCGACAACGATGGTCAGTTATTGATACAAAAATACCTACAAAGATGTATTTTTTGTCATTGAAAATTTCTGCAGGATGATAAAAAGTGTGGGTTATTTCAAAAAGTATCCTTTTTTCAGGGCGAAAATTCGACAAATTTGGTAATCAGAGAACGTGGTGGAGTAATGAGACTATCGAGAATTTCCAAAATTTGACAGGATGTTTCGTCGATCATTATGAGAATATTTCTCTTGAAGGAGTTAATGGTAAAGTAGGTATATTTCATTTTATACAGTGCGCAGCATTCGCGGCATTGATATCGAATGAATTCTATATTTCCGAAACTACCAGATATCGCAAAAAATCACGAATGCATCAGTTTTTTTTTCAAGGCGCATTCTATACAGGATCACTCACGGTCGATGGTACCTCAGACGTTTACGGAGAACGGGTCATAGGATCATTCTGAAAATTTGGTTTCTCAAGTAGTTGCTCTTGGTCTATCGATCTAAAATATTTTCAGCAATGCAGCATTGCCGCTTATACCAGAAAGTAGCAGCATCTTTGTTATTTCAAATGGGCCACCCTGTATTTTATTACATTTTTAGATTCTTCCTGAAGAGCTGATTTCGTCGATCTATCATACTTGGGGTATAGCGAGAAAGATTACAGAGATACAGGGTGTGAAAAATCGAGATTTTTCGAATTTAGGAATTTTTTGTGTAGAAACTATCCATTCTTGCTCAAAACGGCTCACATGTCCTTATCTCAACTTTCCATTTTCTATCGATTGATATTTAATTGAAACAAATACGGGTGGTTCAAAATTTTGAGTTTTGCATCACCCTCTATTTGTTTCCATTAAATGTCAGTAGATAGTAAATTAAAAGTTAAGATAGGGACATGTAAGCCGTTTTGATCAGAAATGATTAGTTTCGACACAAAAAATTCCTAAATTTGAAAAATCTCGATTTTTCACACCCTATATATCTCTGTAATCTTTCGCGCTATACCCCAAGTATGATGTATCGACGAAATCAGCTCTTCAGGAAGAATCTAAAAATGAAATAAAATGCAGGGGTGGGTGCCATTTGAAATGACAAAGTTGTTGCTACTTTTTGATAGAAGCGGCAACGCCGCAACGCTGAAAGTATTTTAGATCGATAGAACAAAACTGATTACCCGTCTAAGGTACCATCGACCGTGAGTGACCCTGTATGATGGGTACATCTGATGGGCGTTAACCACAATATAGCTTACGTATTTTTATATTGAAATTAATTTATATTTTTTATATACTATGGACTTTGGAATTTAAATCAACATGTGAAATTAAGTACACAAAACTAGATTAAAATTGAGTTTCGTATATAAAACGTATTTTTTGTAATAAATCAGTTAATTATAAAATTGAGTTATTTTACCATATTTAATGTTTAGTCTTTTTTCTGTTTAAGCTATAGGCGAAGTTTTTTGCAACTCGTTCAAGAAGTCGAGCGAATAAGATCAGGTTTTAATTTTTGATTAGGAATTATCATCACGAATCCAACGATACCACGTTTTTGATTGGGTATAATATCAAACGATCACTTATTGTGGCTATTTCAAAATAATTATTGCTTCTTATGATATTCACAAATAATGAATTATTGAAATAAATGTTCAAATTGGCAATAATTATAGGCAAACGACGAATACAGTTATCAATAATATCTTTATCAATTGAGGATATTGAACAAAAATTGATGTATTTTTTGTTATATAGTATTCTGGAAATGCTGCATAATTTAGTAGGTACCTATACTGAAATAAAATATGACCGAAAGATAGGGGGCGCTCATAAATTCCCAATTTGTTTAAACGTGGAGAATCACGTCCCCTGATGATAAAATGACATTTCTACGTATTTTCCAGATAAACGGGACGTTAACTCTAGGTGAGAACATAGCAGATAACGGAGGATTACGCGCCGCTTTCAATGCCTACCAAAGTTACGAGGAAGAGTATGGGGTAGAGCCAAAATTGCCCGGTTTCGAAAACTTCACAACTAACCAAGTTTTCTTCATAGCATTCGCTAGTGTAGGTATTAGAGATCGAACGCAGGTCGAGTTGAAATGTAAAACAGTATAAAAATCAATTTTAGACAATATATAGTTCACTTTGAAAAAAATTGAAAAAAAAATCGTGCTTTTTTTTTGGTTGACTTTTATGTAATAACAATTGCAGGCGTGGTGCATGGAGATAAAACCTTCCATGGATCTCAGTGAGGAAAACGATGAACATGCGCCACACTATCTGCGAGTTTTGGGAACGCTTCAGAATTCGGAACAATTCTCGTCTGCATTCAACTGTCCCGAAGGAAGTTTCATGAACCCCAAGAAAAAATGCAGCATATGGTAGAGAATATCATATGCCGAATGCGTTCTTCTATTGGAAACTGTTGTTGCATATTTCAAATTGGGTGATCGATAGTTATAATCGTCTACCTATTTTTTTTTTCTTCAAAAAATGTCAGCTCAGGATACACGAACGGACTGATAGAAAACGGTCGAAGCCTCAGCGACACTATAATGTCGATTGATGTGGCAATCCAAAATGAATACCCTGTATTTTTTTAAATTATAGCTCGAGAAAATATAGTCCAAAAATCAGGGGGAATACTGAAAACAATCGTTATTATCTAATAAATGAAAAGAACAAAATATATTTTCTTTGATGACTAAATTTTATTTATTTATAACATACTGACTATACCTACCTATACTTATATTCTGATTTTTTAAAATACATCATAGCCTTAGAATATCGACATCAACGAACAAATCTCAATAGAGATCAATAATTTGATAGTAAAAATTTCAGTACACAGTACGTCTGGAAAAAGAGAAATATAGCATTCAAAAATATAAAAAGATGTGTGTTCAATTAATAATATGGTAAATCATTATGATCGGTATAAAAAAATAAGGTTCTCGAAAAGAGAACTTTTTGTGAAGAATGCATCTTTCAAGAGGTTTTATATCTTTGAAGTACTCTTCTATAGTCTATACAATAAGGTTTATGCAATATTAAAAGTTCTGAACTCCAAATAATGTATTATTTTTCACAGAAATTCAATTTTCAGACTTGAAAACGTTTCACTCTAAAATATGATCATAAAACTCATTGCATATTGAATAAAAAATGTTATAATCTGTATTTTTCAATAACGGCACATAAATCATGAATTTTCCATTTCCACAATTTCCAAAAAATTATAGTATACAAAAAGCATTACAAAATCACTTATATCTACATATATACAAAAAATGGAAAATTATCAATCAATTTCTATCACTTCATCTGAAACAACAACATTTGTAATTCTGCATGATCTCAAGTGAGTTCTAGCTTCAGCCAGATCTGTAGTCTCAAACTCACACAACAAACAAAATATGATATCGTTGCTCTTGAACAACCTCACTACTTTATCTTTGAACAAACATTGCGGAAAATGATCATTGAGTTCAAGCGGCTTGTTGAAAATCGTCGCGCACTTCACACACCAATAATATAACTTGTAGTAATCCAAGTTATGAGTATACTTGAGGTGGTTACTAATATTTTCTATGGTGGTGAAACAATCCTGACAAACGTCACACTGGTAGATATCATCCTTTCCCAATTCAGATATGTGCTTATGGATGTGCTCTTCGATTCTCAAGTAGGTCCTGGCATTGAAAGAACATAAATCACATTTCAAAACGGCCAGTCCTTTTTGTTCAGGTTGCAACCTACTATGTAAAATTGGCGCGAGCCTATGAGCACCCAACTGGTCTTTACCACTCTCTGCCAGCACTTCAGAACCAGCATCCTTCTCTTTTTTGGGCACCAGTTCACTTTTTTCTGAACTTTTATCAGAAACGCCAGAGAGAGGTTTGCCTGAATCGAGATCAAATGTCAACATTTTGGTTGGTTTGTTTCTTCCGAGCATTAATATTCTGCATTTCTTCTTATGCTCGCTGTAGAGTTGCTTGTTCTGCTCCTCAAATCCACAATTAATGCATTTATAAAATGACGTAAGTTTTGAACGGTTGTCGAGGTTCAAGCTATATCTGTCGGCTTTAGCTTTACTCAGAGTTGCATAAAGGCCACTATATGCATTATTATGTGTTTTCTTTCTTGATTTGATAACACCCGAGTTTGAGCTGAAAATTGGAATATATCAGTGAGTTGTTTTGAAACAATCAAACAAAATTGATTAGAAATATGTCTTTTTGTTTTTGAATGTAGACATTCAGTCAATACTTTAATTACTATCAGGCGACAAAAAATGTGAAAAAAATATTACCTAGGCTTTTGCCGGTCTCAGAAACTTTATTCAATTGTTCAATTATCAATATGAAATCATGAAAGGGATATGTTCAGAATTGTTCGTAGATTCCGAAAAAATGTCCAATATATTTGAATTTATGGTCACACGGTATATTAATGTTAGAAAATCTCAAAATTCAACACTAGTAATTCTTTATGATTTCAAAATTTCGTGTATTCAAATCTTCCTTCTGTGGTACCCTTGATATGACAAACATAATGGAAAAGCTGATATTGAATATTCAATGCAAAGTGGAGATGAGTTTATTCATTTTTTATTTATTTTCCTTATGAAGAATAAATTTAGATAAAAATTTATAAAAGATCGTTGATGGATTGAAAACAATGTGGAAACGTTCAAATTTAGAAGGATCAATGTTTATAAAAAAAACTGTCCTTACCTATTAACTGCTCTATTTTTAGGTTTATGGTTTTTACTACTATTCAGAGCAGGAATTACTTGTGCTGATACATCTTTTCCAAGAGCTACGGCCTTCGTGGATTGCAAAATAAAATATTTAGAATTCCCATTTTTAGTCTTTTGGATGTATGGTGCTGTTGATTTCACAGCTTTATTCACATCCCCAGTATTTGGTGCAGTCAGATACATGAATAAAGATGAAGGCGAGTTTGGTCGTGCGGTTGTATTATTATCCCCAGTAACCATCGATTGTGTAGCTGTCCCAGAAGCTGTTAAAGATACAGTTACATTATCAGTTACTGACAACTGTTGCTCAGATGTTCTAAGATCTGATTCATCATCTTCAGTAACAGGTGTATTTTGTTGCAAGGTGACTCTCGAGTCATCAACTGTATTTGACATTTCAACTGATTCATTACCAGCAATGATTGGTGATATGGAACAAGTTAGTTGCTCTACAGACTTACCACCAATTGACGAACATTGGGCAGATGATTCAGATACTATTTCTGTTCCTGATTGATTGTCAGTAATTTGTGCTGCCTGGTTAACTTCAATAATTGGTGTTGCAGCATCAACTTCAGTCATTGATGTTGCCGGATTAACTTCAGTTATTGGTGTTGCCCGATCAACGTCAGTTGATGATATTGCCGGATTTACTTCAATAATTGGTGTCGCCGGATCAACATCTGTAATTGATGTTACCGGATCAACTCCAGTTATTGAATTAACCCGATTTTCCTCAATAATTGGTGTTTCTTGATCAACTTCAGTAATTGATGCTGGCGGATTGACTTCAGTAATTGATGCTGGCGGATTGACTTCAGTTATTAATGTTACCTGATCAATCTCTGCAATTGATGTAACCGGATTAACTTTATTAATTGATGTTATAGGATTAACTTCAGTAACTGATGTTATCGGATTAACATCCGGAATTGATGTTGCCGGATCATCTTCAGTAATTGGTTTTACCGGATCAACTTTGGCGATTGATGTTGGATCAACTTCAGTAACTGATGTTGCCGGATTAACTTCAGTAATTGATGTTCCCGGATTAACTTCAGTAATTGATGTTCCCGGATTAACTTCAGTATTTGATGTTACTGGATTAATGTCAGTTATTGATGTTACCGGATTAACTTCAGTAACTGATGTTACTGAATCAACTTCCGTGATTGATGTTGTTGCCGGATCAACTTCGATAATTGGTGTTGCTAGATCAACTTCAGTAATTGGTGTTACAATGTTAACTTTGGTGATCGATGACGGATCAACTTCAGTAACTGTTGTTTGATCAACTTCAGAAATTGAGTTGGTATGATTTACTTCAGTTATTGATGTTACCGGATCAACTCCAGTAATCGATCTAACCGGATCAACTTCAGTAATTAGTGCTGTCAGATCAACTTTAGTAACTTGTTTAACTTCAGTAATTGATTTTATCGAATCAACTTTGGTAATTGATATCGGATTAACAACAGTAATTGATTTTGTAGGTTTAACTTTATTAATTGATTTTGCCGGATTAAGTTTAAGAAGTGATGTTGCCGGATTAAATTTAGTAATTGTTAATGTCGGATTAACTTCACTGATTGATATAACCTGATTAGCTTTGAGAATTGATGTTGCTGGGTTAATCACAGACCACCTACTCTCATGGTCTGTGGGGTTAACTTTAGTCATTGATTTTGCCTGATTAACTTTAGTAATTGATTTTGCCGGATTAAATTTAGTAATTGATGTTGACATATTAACTTTAGTGATTGATTTAATCTGATTAGCTTTAGTCATTGATCTCGCCGGATTAACTTTATTGATTGATGGAGTTTTTGATAACATCGCAGTACTTCTCGGTTTAACGATGGTATCTGATTTCGCATTATTAATTCTAAACGATGCATTTCTAGAAATCAATGATGAGGCAACTTTAGTTAACGATGAAGTTCGTGGTTTGCCGGTGATTAGTGTTGATTGGGCAAGACCATTCATTGAAGTTCTATCCACAGCATAGCATGATGTTGGATTAACTTTAGTTATAACTGGAGTCTGTTGAATTGGTAAACCCATTTTCATTTTTCCAACTTTATTTTTTGCAATTGAAGTTGAATGAGGAACTCTTCGAACTAAGGAAGTTTGTTGGGTCAACAGAGCATTATTATTATTGATCACTGAGGGTTGCATAACTTCGGTAATTGATGAAGTTGCCTGTACAGGTGCCATGGGTTCTGACGTCATATTTGGAGCATATGCTTGCATATTTGATGGCCCTGCAATGAAAGATCCTCTCTGGTCATAAGAAAATAGTGAGTTTTGCTGGAAAGTGGTAACTGAAGAACCTTGATGAACTCCCATTTGAGCTCCAATAAATTCGCGTTGAACTGATGTTTGGGCATATTGATTCATATTGCCGGGAATTGACCGGAAGGTTTCCGAGTTAGTACCAGGAATTGACAAAATCCCCGATGACATGTCATGCACATAATTTCCTGGTTGCACACTACTGTACTGAGGCATTGACATAATTGGGGTGAATTGTTGTAAACATGTTGTAGGCAATGTTTGTGGTGCAACCATTGGCAAACCTGTTGGAACTCTAACTGAGGTGCTAGGTGAAGACATTGTTTCTGTACCAGAAAACAACACTGTTCCTTGTAGAGATGAACCACTGGTATAGGGAAGTACTCTCCCAGTGTTTGAATCAATCAAAACTGGATTATTGGCATGTCTGAAAAAAAATTGTTCATTTGTACTACATAATCCAGTGGCTGGGATTCAGCCTTACCTTGTCATCTCAGGAGCTAATACTAAATGGTATAATGGTTGACCACTATCTGAGTGGCTGTTATTATTCTGTAGGATGAAATATGAATTGTTGCTGAAAATCATTTATTAATTTATTTATATGTGCTATTATTAATATTCAATTACTTGTAAACAATCCCTTTAGTTGGTTCCTCCTTTTTTCTTCTCTTTTCTGTTTTATTTTTACTTCTGGGGATAATTTTCCGTTGCTTACTTCTTTGTGTTGAACTAAAAAAAATATATAGAAAGGTTACATAAATGATATCTTCAGTGAGATTGTTGAAAAGGTTCAAAACTTATTGAATTTCTTACTTGGGAGTCCTTGTTTGGTCCTGATATTCATAATCTGGGTCATCAGACTCAGAGTCATGGTAACTTTCAGGTCTGAAATCTGGATCATATAAAACATCATCATCAGAGTCTATTATTCTGGTTGTTATTCTAGAAGAGCGTTTTGGATTGTATCTACGAGGTCTAATTGGAGTATCCTCATCATCAGAAATTATTATATGTGACCTTGGATCAATTTCCTGAGGTGTATTTTCATTTTGTTTTGTTGTATCTGATATGCTGTTTTTTGGATCATATTTTCGTTTTCTAGTATTCTCATTATGCTCTGGTTGACAGTTATTCAGTGTATCAGAATCTTGTCTCATATCCAAATTTGTATCAAGAGTGTTTGTTTCAACTCCTATCATTTCTGCACTAACTTCATTGTATTCTGGTTTTTCATTCATTTCTCTAGAATTACTGTCTAATATATTTTCTGTTGAATTATCTTTAATTGTAACCATCTTTCCAGTTTCTTGGTTTATGATTGTCACATTAGAATCTTGCCTCATATCCAAATTTGTATCAGGAGTGTTTGTTTCATTGACTCCTACCATTTCTGTACTAACTTCATTGTATTCTGGATTCTCATTAATTTCTCTAGAATTATTGTCTAATATATTTTTTGTTGAATCATCTTTAATTGTAACCATCTTTTCAGTTTCTTGGTTTATGATTGTCACATTAGAATCTTGCCTCATATCCAAATTTGTATCAGGAGTGTTTGCTTCATTATCTCCTCTCATTTTTGTACTAATTTCATTTTTGTATTCTTGTTTTTCATCCATTTCTCTAGGACTACAGTCTAATATATATTCTGTTGAATCATCATCAATTGTGAAAATCTCTTCAGTTTCTTGGTTTATAATGGTTACATCTGAATTCAATAGAAGTACACCTTCTTTTTCATGAAATACATATTTGAATGCATTATTGATACTAAAATTCTCTGGCAATTCTAATTTCACATAGTCCATTATCTTTGCTTCAAGATCCATACATTGAGAAATGAAATCACTGGTACTGCTAGCAGAATGTTTACATTTATCACAAATACCTGGATCCTTAGTTAGGTGGTGATCCTGAAAAAAAAGGAATAGATTTATTGAAATGGATTATAAAAAAAATTATACTCTCTTACAAGTTCTGGTAAACATTTCTGCAATATGTGATTCATCAAATGATTTTCATAACCATCTAGACTTGTGAATGACCCCATTTCCACAATATCTAAACATGTTCTGCAGATCTTCATATTTCTTCTCATCATATTCTCATAATCATCAAGGTTATCATCTATATCCATGAGCCCAAGTATTTTTTCCAAATTGACCTGTATTTGTCCATTGTTTGTGTAGTTGTGAATGTTATCTTCAATTTCTAAACATGATGATTTGAAGGCAAATGCTTGGGACAGTTTACCAGAACATTTGGTGCATAATATACTATTACCAAAAATATCCAAGTTCTGAAAAAAAAAGATATTTGATTGCTAATGCTTCCTTGATTTATCAACATACCAAATCTGGAAGTACTATCCCAATTTTATCAGTTGTATTTGAATCTACAACTTCAAAATCATCTGGAGCATTGCTGAAACATAGCCTACATATTTTTTCTTGTGTATTCATCATATTGATGGAAGTGTTTGAACCTGTGGGATGAAAAAAATAATAATCAAACTCATTTTGGATGAAGGTTGAAAAAACAATCCACTATTCTATTTGAATTGTATTCAACAAAAATTCATGACCATACATTTCAAATGTGTCCAACTATACAACCTTTAAGCATATTTTCTATGCATGCCATTTTAAAAAGAAATATATGGTACTAATTATAGTTGTCTTCCAAAAATTTACCTACTTATATATGGTGTTTTCAGATTAATGTATATTGGTAACAAATATGTCCCTATTCCTGGAATGTCTACTACCTACATACTCGACTACATATCAAAAGCAAAAACCGAGGCAAAAACTCACAAATCAAATACACTGACCGAACTCTGAATTGGCAACAATATATTATTATTTATAACTTGTAAGACACGAAGTAGGGTGTAGGATGCCCTATTCTTTGACAAGGGTGCGTTTATAGCTCTCATATTTTTGTTGATATTTGCACAGGTGGTAGTATCTAGTGGTAGTACTAGGATTGGTGTTGGGACTACTGGTGTACTTTGTGGTGATTGAGCACAAGTCTTCACCTTTCCTCGCCTTGCTCTGTCTTTCTTTACCTGGCTTATAACATTACCTGTATCCTGAAAGGTTGATTCTCAGTGGATAAGTGTATGCAAATGTTATGTTATTGCATTGAATTGCAATTTGCAATGGCTAATTTGCGTTTCTTCCTCTCACGACTCAGGCCCTGTCTAGGTATCCGCTTGTCCGGCCTGTCTGTGCTGAGCTGCCTCAGTGGCTTAGCTGAGTGTCTGCTCTGCTTATTATGTTGCAGTCATCCTTGTTTGCTGTGATCTTTGACTGTGATGAAAATTAATCGCCCATTCAACCTGATGGATTTAAATGTAATATGCTTTTATATCAGCTTTATATAACCGGATGCCAGAAATCTTAGCTTTCAGTCGGTCGGAACTTTGGTCACTTTTATTTTCAACACTTCACACTTCAACACTGCCATTTGTCGACAGTTTATGACATTTGACGTTTTAAAGACTCGATATATAATAATATATATATATATATATAATTATTAATATTAATGATATTTATTTTTTCTTGTGAGTCGAAAGTCGAAATCTCTCAAGAGTCTTAAGAAATCTTATCTCATTTCGGAAACCTTTTTTTGACTCCGTGCCAATGGCCTCATTGAAGCCTAGGAATTCCAGTGGAAAGATTGTTCTTGATCAATTGAGTAAAGACCTATTCCTCAAGAATATAGGAGATTCCAGAGAATCGACTGGTGAAAGCCATACTTTTGATTTCAACAAAAACCGGTGTAAAACCCTGTCGAAAAATGAACACATCAAAGACCATTCTAAAGGCATACTATATTGGATGTACAGAGATTGCAGAATTCAAGATAACTGGAGTATTATTTTTGCCCAACGAATAGCCCGGAAACAAAAAATACCTTTATATATTTGCTTCACAATCAAAGATGCTCAAAAGCAGTATCCAACAAAGCGCCATTTCAAATTCCTGCTGGAAGGTTTGTATGATTCTGATTGGCATACTTCTTACTGTTAAGCTAATATTCCATAGGTTTGAAGGTGGTCCAAAAGGAATCTGAAGAACTAAATATTGGTTTTTATTTGTTGAATAGTTCAGCTAAAGATATAGCAAAATTGGTAGTGAGTAATGATATTGGAGCTGTAATATGTGATTTCAGTCCACTAAGGCATCCAAGGAAGTTACAAGAGTCTCTTGTAAAGGAGTTGCCTGAACACATACCAGTGGTTCAAGTAAGATATAAGGATCTGAAATGACAATTCACATTATAAAAATAATAAACTTTCACTTTCATTTGACATAGGTGGATGCTCATAACATAGTGCCTGTGTGGATAGCTTCCAACAAGCAAGAAGGGATGGCCAGACTAATACGTCCAAAAATAACAAAAAATCTAGCAGAATATATGACAGGATTCCCTGTTATATCAAAACATGAATATTCTGGAAAACTCAAAGTTGAGAACAAAATACTTGAAATTGATGATTCTTTTGATATTTTCTCTCCCAAGTGGGATGTGCCTTGTGTGGAATGGGGTGATGGTGCAGGAATGACAGCAGGTTATTCTATGTTACATCACTTTATTGTCAAAAATCTGAGGCATTATGGGGAAACTAGTAATGATCCATCTAAGGATAACACTTCAAAGTTGTCACCCTGGTTAAATTTTGGTAAGTACCATAATGCATAAATGCTCATCTGAATTTTATTCACACAAAAAATAATCCTGAAATCTTACCATTGAAAAATTCAAGAAAATCACATCAAAAAGAGCTCTCAAATTAAAACAATAAATTTTTTGACAGGTATATTCAAAATGAATTGAATTTAAATTAATTATATTATTGTTATAAATTGCATTTTTTTCAGAGAAGCATCATTTATTCATTGTCATCTTGAGAGCTAGATATTCTTTTGTGGTGAGAAGTTGAAACAGGACTGACAGAAATAATATTATATTTTCATTATTGGTCTGATTTATAAACTTTGACCAAAAAAGTGATATTTTCGATAAATTGGTCTATTTGAATTCCATAAAAAGCCTTTTTTATCACAGGTCAGATATCTGCTCAAAGATGTGCCATAGAAGTCAAAAGTATAGATTCAGTGTACAAAGAACAGTGTGATAAATACTTGGAAGAACTCATCATTCGTAGTGAACTAACAGACAACTATTGTTTTTATAATGAGAATTATGACAATATTAAAGGAGCTGCGAATTGGGCACAAGAAACATTGAAATTACACGCGTGAGTCTTATAGAATAATTCAATAGGGTACAAAGGAAAAGCCATTAATTCAAATAACATAAAAAAACAAAATGAGATCAAATCTCCAGCTTCAACAATTAACCAGAAACATCTGAGATGTTTAAAAAGGTAGACTACGAGCAGATAACAACTACTTTACTGGCAAATACCACGCATTCCGAGTGAATACAATGATAAAATTGAGACATGAACTTTGTCACTTTTTAGGAAGAAAGAAACATTCGTAATCTGCATTCACAGTGTGAATCGTTGCATGGACTATGAGCAGATAATATAATTCAATGTTCTGAGTGGTATTTGTCAGGAAAGTAGTTGTTTTCTGCTCGTAGCCTACCTTTTTAATTATCTTTGATGTTTTTTGGTGAATTATATAGGTAATAGGATACAATTATGCTCTCTTCTCGGAATTAATTTTCATTTATTGAGAAAACGGATCACGTTTTTTTTTCCACAGAAAGGACAAGCGCACGTGGGTATACACGCGAGATCAACTTGCTGAAGCAAAGACACACGATGAAATGTGGAATGCAGCTCAACTACAGGCTCTCAACGAAGGAAAAATTCACAACTACATGCGCATGTATTGGTGCAAGAAAATTTTGGAATGGACAGAATCGCCGGAACAGGCTATCGAGTTTGGCTTGTGGTTGAATGACACTTATTGTCTGGATGGGACTGATCCAAATGGATATGTTGGTAAGGTTGAGTTACCTGATTGAACCCTTGAAAAATAATGGTGAAAATATATAATATAAATTTTATTTACGCCTCTAACAAATTTGAATTGGGTAAAACTTCGTTTATCGCACTCCTATGAGTTCGGAAAAAAATGTTGGTGGAAATTACGTATTTTGACCTCCTGATCACGAATCTGAAGTCAAAACGCGGCGGTCTCAAGTATTTTCGGAGATACGGCCCCATTTTGTCTCAAAAATGTACCATTTGACATCTCAAATTTCTGCTAATAAAAACACACAAAATTAATCCTTCTTTGAGCCAAAACATCACACATGCTCACATTCACTTGTTTCCAACACTTTTTTGCATAAAAAACTGTTATTTTCACAAAAATTCGCCCTTCTTCAAAACGTAAACAAAACGATCTTTTTTCGCTGATTTTCTGGTTATTTTTATTTGAAATGTTGGCAACGTCTTACCATGAGCCAAACAATCACGTTGCCAACATCATAAATACAAATTACCAGAAATACAGTGTAAAAAGGTTGTTTTGTTTACATTTCAAAGAAGGGTGAATTTTTTGAAAAATAATCGTTTTTTCTGCTGAGAAGTGTTGAAAACAAGTAAATATATGCGTGTATAGTGTTTTGATTCAAAGAAGGGTGAATTTTGTGTATTCCTAATAGCAGAAATTTGACATGTCAAATGGTGCATTTTTGAGAAAAAATGGGGCCGTATCTCCGAAACTATTTGAGACCGGCGCGTTTTGACTTCAGATTCGTGATCAGGAGGTCGAAATACGTGAGTTCCACCAAAATTTTTTTCCGAACTCATAGGAGTGCGACAAACGAAGTTTTACCTTGAATTGTGTTAGTATGCTCGACGACCTATTTCCTTTTTTAAACAGAAATTTTTTATGAGCATCAAAAATATGTAGTTATATTCAGGATTGTATTTTCAGGGGTGATGTGGTCAATTTGCGGGGTTCACGACCAAGGTTGGAGGGAGAGAGAAATCTTTGGAAAAATCCGCTTTATGGTAGATTACAGCCTGAGAAAGAAGTATGACATGGATGCATATTGTGCTAGGTTTGGACGGAAGATATTGAGTGACTCTAAAAAGAAAAAGGCAGTTAAACGAAAAGCGTCATAATATATATACTAGGGACAAATGATTATTCAAGTACTCATTTTGTAAACTTTATTTGCCTCATCACTTTTAACAAATGTATTAGATTCTATTGTGTGTGTGTTGAGATTCACTCAATTTTTTTTTAAATCTGCGTTATTTCACATAATATAGAAACAACCAGATTGATATTATGGTTATGGGAGATTTCGAGATCTGTATAATTTGGTTGCTGGTATTTTTTCGATTTTATATAAACAAAAGTTGAATAAAACCCATATGTTTGACTCTACTCAGTCTATTATTTATAGTTACCTTTACCTAATCCTTTTACACAAAGTAATAGGTCTTTTTACATGTGGCGACATCATACGATGCGCTGTCGCTAGTTTTCGCATCTCGAAAATTCTTATCTTATGTCTTATGCTGTCACAAGTGTCAAACTAATCAAACTATTCTTTCATGTCAAAGTCATATGTCAATTATGTCATAGTTTGCATGCATAAATAAAAATAACCTTTACGTCTGTGCGTTCTTGTCTAATCAAAATATTCCTACAAATCCTACATGCATTTGATATTTTTCTACATAAAGTTGGGATTGAGTTGCTGTTAATGAAATAGGTGCAATTATGTACCAGAATGCATGTGCGGCTGCAAGTGCAGGTGGTTGCGTTGAAACCGACAGAGATTGTCATAGCTTGATATCCAAAGAGCCTCAAATACCTGCTATCGAACATGACTACAGTGGTTTTGATATAGTCAAAGCTACTCAGGTGATGGATCATGACCCGCGATTGGTATCCCCTCGCGAATCACATAATACAATGGTTTGTTTTTGTTTTAGTATGGAGCATTTTCCAGAGTCAAAGAACTTGTTGAGGCCGGGTATAATGTTAATGAGCGTGATTCGGAAAATGTTACCCTACTCCATTGGGCAGCCATCAACAATCGCAAAGACATAACGGCGTTCTTCATAGAGCGGGGTGCAGAAGTAGATGCCATTGGGGGTGAATTGCAAGCAACCCCCTTGCACTGGGCAACTCGACAAGGACATTTGGATGCAGCTGTTATTCTGATGAATGCTGGAGCTGATCCCACTCTGCGAGATGCTGAAGGTTGTTCATGCATACACCTGGCTGCCCAATTTGGACATACAGCTCTGGTAGGGAAATCAAGCATATCTGATTTCTTAAATGTGTCAATGCTGGATATTTCTCATCAGGTGGCATACTTTGTGGCCAGAGGAGTCAGCCCAGATTTAGTAGACAGAGTGGGTATGACCCCATTAATGTGGGCAGTTTGGAAAGTATTCAGTTTAGATCCAACCAGGCTGCTTCTAACATTAGGAGCTTCTACAAATCTGACTGATCAACAAGGAAATAGTGCCCTCCATTGGGCTATTCTAGCTAGAAATACCACAGCCATATCAACCTTGATAGTACAAGTAAGATTATAATCAAAGGTGGAAGTAATATCAGATATGTTCATACTGCTTCAAATAAATAGTTATATATTTTTATATATTCTAGGGTCATGCTTGTATTCATACACCAAATAGTAGAGGAGAAACACCTCTTTCTATGTTACAAGCACAATTGGGATGCATCTGGGTTAGTCAAAAAGTTGCTGATGTTGTCAAAGAAAACACAACTGTATCTAAATCACATAACTTTTTACGCAAAATCACCAGAGACAAAGTGAGTATCTGTTAATTATATTTCATTTGATAGTGATGGGCATATTTGAAAAATGCAAAGCAAAGTAATTTTCAATCAAAGGACATTGAACTAATCAGTATAAGGCCTTTTAAACATATTTACAAATAGTAATTTGAAGGTTAGATTCAATGGTTTCATAACAAATTCGTTTTCCACACCTATATTTCAAATTTTCAATGTAAAATTGTTCCATACTTTTTGCAGTATTCTGAATGTTTTGGTAAGGATACCTTGAAGTTCATTTCAACAATAAAGCAACAGCAGTTTAATTTTACTTGTATTTTGCAAATTTGGAGAATCAATATTTTATACTTAACTGGTAAAAGTGATTTGCAGTTCTTCCTGAGCTTCCAGGGCTCCCCTCAACCTGCAAACACTTTTTCTAGTTTTATCACCTCAATATAATTCAAAGTAAAAGCCAAGAATTGCAATAAGTAAGTCACCAAAAAACATCTTAGATGCTTAAAAAGGCAGACTACTAGCCAAAAACAACTGCTTTCCTAGCAAATACCACGCAGAACATTGAATTATATCTATCGGTAGTCTATGAACCGATTTGCTAAGCAAATACAGTATGGTGAATTGATGCATAGACTAGAGTGGATATAATTCAATATTCTGCGTGGCATTAGCCAGGAAAGTAGTTGTATTCTGCTCTTAGTCTACCTTTTTGAACGTCGAAATGTAATGTCTAATTTTGTGTTTTGCATAACCTCAATATAATATCACATCTATTTACTGTAACCTACTTTTTTCAGAGGATGCGATGGTGGTGCATGGTAGGAACCCCATTCATGGCATTCTACTTAGCGGGAGCGATACTGAGCACCAACATGATCATACTAATCAAAGTATTTCTTCTAGTGTGCCTTTACATAGTCATACACTATGTAGGCCAAATTTTATACGACGACAGACTGATGGCTCTGTTGCCGCTCAGTATCTACCTGTCGACGAAAGCGTGGTTCTACTTCACGTGGATGATCCACTTTGCCCCCGTCGTCCATTTCCTGACCACGGCCGCCTTTGTGGCCAGCTCGGGCCTGCTGTGGTACTGCTTCCTCAAGTCCTGGCTAGGAGACGCCGGTACTGTCAGCACCTCCAAGCAACTGCAGTTCCGGGTGAGTCAAAAGATATCCGGCAGAATGAAAAATATAACCTGACCTGACCTTTTTTTTTTTTTTTTTTTTTTTTTTTTCTTCTATCTATCTATCTATCTTTTTTTTTACTTCGCTTCCGCACATGCACAGGAATCGCTGGTCAGCATACATCTGTGTTTGTGTGGATTCAGTCTCATTCAGCTCTGCGTAGCTGCCTATCTTGGAACAACCTTTCGTCTTCCCCTTTTTGTTTCATTATTTTCCTTATGTACTCTGTGATCGATTTCCACTTAATCCTATTTTCCAACATTTCTTCAACCATATTGTTCTCGTCTAGGTTAATTCCTACTTCTATATTAACTCTGTGTCTATCCCTTTCCCACCTCGTACATTCAAACAAAGTATGTGCTGCTGTATCCACGTTTTCGCAGTAAGCGCATCTTTCATCTGGTGTTTTCCCTATTCTATGAGTATAGGCTCCGAATGAACCATGTCCCGTGAGTATCTGGGTAACAAAGTAATTTGTCTCTCTGTGCCGACACTCAACCCATTTTTTCACGTCTGGTATGAGTGTCTTCGTCCACTGAGCTACTCTCGAAGTATCTATCCACTGTTGCTGCCATCTCTCCAAGCTTGCCTCTCTTCTTTTTTGACTCGTATTGTATCTTCGTCTCCTCTCTCAAAAATTCTTCTCCTTTCCTCTATTAGAATGTCTATTGGTAGTATACCCGACACTACTTGAGCAGCGCTTGCTGATATGGTTCTATATCCACTTATCACTCGCAGAAGCGC
Source organism: Chrysomela aeneicollis (assembly GCA_029955515.1). Taxonomy (NCBI): domain Eukaryota; kingdom Metazoa; phylum Arthropoda; class Insecta; order Coleoptera; family Chrysomelidae; genus Chrysomela; species Chrysomela aeneicollis. The sequence goes on along the minus strand of JARUHQ010000007.1, from coordinate 2,253,628 downwards.
TTTACGCTGAGTACTTATGAGCATTTGTTTGTTACGCTTTATATTCAGTGCCTTGTGCCATATCTGTGATCCATATGTTAAAATCGATTGTGTTACGTTGTATAACATCTCTCTCTTCCTGTTTCCTGGTCCTCGTATATTTGGCATTATTCTTGTTAGTGATGCTACATTTCTGTCTGCTTTTTCTATCGCATACTTGATGTGTTCACCATGAGTCCCCTTCCCATCTATCATTATCCCTAGATACTTCACTTTGTTCTTTGGCATTATTAGTACACCTCCTAGATCGAAATGAATATTTCTCCTCTCTCTTTTTCCTTTCAATATGACTGCCTCCGTTTTTTCGGGAGCCAGTGTCAGGTGGTTTCGTTTCATCCACGAATCTACGATTTCCAGGGCATCGTCACCTTTGGACACAAGTTCTTCCGCCCGTTTAGCCACCACTATGATGGCAAGATCATCAGCAAAACCTACTGTCCATGTTCCGTCGGGTAGTTTCTCTTTGAGCACGCCGTCATACATAATGTTCCATAATGTTGGTCCTAATACTGAGCCCTGTGGTACACCGGCAGTGATCTCATATATTTCTCCTTTTTCGATTCTCAAAGTTCTTTCTTTGAAGTAGCTGCTCACAATATTAATGAGGTATTGTGGTATTTCTCTTCTATAAAGCTCTTCCATGATTGTTTTCCATGGTGCTGAGTTAAATGCATTTCTCACATCCAAGGTTATCAGAGCGGCCCATCTCATGGTATTTTCCTTCGACAGTTCTATGACCTTCATTACTGCTTGTATTGTGGATTTACCTTCACGAAAGCCATATTGGTGGTCTGATAGTTGTTCAGTATTTTCCAAAGCTGCTTCTAGTCTTTTCTTTATGAGTTTCTCGTATAACTTACTCATTGATGTAAGTAGGCATATTGGCCTGTAGCTTATGTGGTTAATGCCAGGTTTCTTAGGTTTTGGTATGAGTACCAGAACCGCTTTCTTCCAACTATTTGGAAAGCTTTGTTCTCTCAACAATCTGTTCATCACGTTTAGTAGCCAATTTGGTGCAATGTTGCCTATAATTTTGATAGCTTCTGATAGACCTGACCTGACCTGACCTGACCTGACCTGACCTGACCTGACCTGACCTGACCTGACCTGACCTGACCTGACCTGACCTGACCTGACCTGACCTGACCTGAGAGCTGTTGCTTGACTGACCAGGAGGCTAGTAGATCCAACCTTGCCTTTCTGAATATATTCTAGGAACTGTAAAAGTGTATTAGTATTACCCATGACTACTGAAGGTATCCAGATGAGTTCGATTCTCAAGATTTAACAATTTGAATAGCGGAAAACTATGACGTACTACATAGATTTGGTGACTTTTGGGGATATTTTCTGGTTATAAGTTTCTAGACTTGATTCGGTTGAGCCTACGGACCGAAAAAATAAGTAGAATGCTGTTGCTCGCACTGTTGCCAGATTTAAGTCACTAATTTCTTGGGTGAATTGAAATATTAATTAAAAAACATGAATTATTTGAGTAGCATAATCAATATCACATAAAAATTGCCAGTGTCAAAATTATTTTGAATCTAGCCATAATTGTGTAACATTCCGTTGGGCACCGAGATAAAATTTCAAAATATTGAAATATTCCTCGAGAATACGACATCGTGATGCTAAGATTGCTAAATTCAGCAGAAAAAATTTATTTTCCATCTGAAATACCTGAAAAGATTGACGAATAATACATTGGATATTGATACCAATATGTTAATGCAGAATATCCGACTGCGCTCAAGGCTTATCTAGGTAGTAATTTATCATAATGGCGGAGGAGCCGAGACTACATATTTTGAATTTTTTTCTAGACGAAATTTCGCACGAGAAAAATAAAAAATACGTGTCCGATGAATTTTCACAAACTATAACGTGCAATGAAAATAGGAATCTCGGAAACTTTCCCTATTCAATTATCGATGTTATTTTGATCTCAGTAGTCTATGGTATCATTTTATACAGACACCCTGTAAATAACATCATGTTTCAGACCATCATAGAGATAGCAGAGAAAGGCCCAGCTGGATTCGAGCCATCTTCCTTTTGTTCAACCTGCTTAGTAAGGCGTCCACTCAGATCAAAACATTGTGCAGTGTGCAATCATTGTGTTGCTCGATTCGATCATCATTGTCCTTGGGTTGCAAACTGTATAGGTAGGTGCAAAGTACTGTGTTTTGATGCCAAACAAATCCTCCAAATCATGCGTCAAACATGTTTTTTTTTTACAAACGGTTAACAAAGTAGACTTTGCAGCTTTCAAATCTCAACTTGAAGTTGTCGTTTTCCGAGGAATGTCATTTAGTGACAGCATTTTCGCTTTCATCCATCAATGAACTCATTATTCTGTTGCATAATAGAAAATTATAGTGGCACACCTCATGATGTAGCAGAAAGTGCGAACATCGTAAATTTGAACCTCCTACCAGAGAAATCGAAGAAAAATATGAAATAATAATAATAATAAAAGTACTTTATTGGTTACCCAATAGGCTACCGACCTGAGTCCTTCAGCCTGTTATACATTGATCAATCATTGGTATTTACATTATTTTATGGTATATTAATAATATGCAATAATTTGTGGTGAGTAAAAAAAAAGAAAGATGTTGTTAATTTCCTGGCCTTTCTGCTAAAGTGATGAGGCATTCCATCAAGGTGTTTGCTGGAAACTTGAATCTTGGGTTCACTATTATGATACAATACATTCATGACATGGTGCCATGAAATGCTTGAATGCTATATCGGAGTAAGTATTGTATTTCTCAAAAAACACCAGTCCCTTGAATATAAAGCAAAAATAAGTTTGACTATATATTTTTTGTTCATAATGTATTATAACTGTGGCATAGACATGAGTTTTCAAGTAGCCTCAATAGCCGACTGGTTCCAAGCGCATCTTCTCAACCCACCAGCCCGGGTTTGATCCCGGGGCAGGGCAATTTTTTTTTAAATCTACGAGTCATTTTCTTTTTCGTTAGATGTATGAATTATTGGACTGAATTTCAACAATAGTGAATAATTAATCAAATTATTGACTAAGATGAAGAACAAAGTCAGCTAAATGAAAAAAATCTAGTCTTCCGTGCACTATAATGTCTGTTCAATGACCAAGTTCAGTGTATGATTGTTTGAGGGTGCTGCTTGAGTGGTATAACAAGTGAATAACGCATTTTATGTCATTTTTTGATTTTTCACATATTTTGTAGGTCATGTCAGTCCTGTAAATGTCACATTCCTTCAAAATATTTCTTGTTTCTTTTATACTTTTTCATTTCCGCGAAAATGCATCCACGCCACGACTTTGCGCTAAAATTAAAACTAAACAATAAAAAGTGATAGGATTTCATGAATTCACCATTGACTTCAATTTTGGAAAGCATGATGGGCAAGAAAATATACTAATAGGTACCTATAGTTTGCATGAAGAATCTTTGTGGTAGGTAATATAAATTGATTCATTCTAGCTTTAGAATGTCTATAGAGATTTCTGAATATTGTGGCATTTGTGCTAACCATTTTGATATTGAAATTCCTCAAAAAGAGCTGTGTGCCTACAACTTTTCGAGGTAAGTCCAGTTTAAATTGTGCGATTGAAATCGTCTCATGTAATTCGTAAGTTTCGACACTTCGACTGGGGGTTAACATTGTATTCATTATTCATCACTATATCACAGAATACCCAAATTAGGTATGTTCATTTGGCCATGCCAGATGCTTTTACAATTCACGACTTCACGATGACTTTTGCGCGTCCATTTCATCCAACATTCACTATATCAGCATATCACCCAATATCCTAGGTTAGGTCCAAAACAGAGATAGAAATACTAAAATAGTTTAAAGGTAGCGGCGCTGCTTGAGTGGTATTAATTTTTATTGGAAGATCACTGTAGCTGATTTTCGCTGATTGGGCAGACATTATAGTGCACGGAAGACTATATTTTTTCCATTTAGCTGACTTTGATGAAGAATATTATGAAATGTTAGTAGATTGGATGAAGTATCGAGTTTTCTTGGCTACGAACTGTGTTTGTAGAAAAAATATTGTGTACAAAGTGTCTTGCCGCTCTCGAAAGACTGACACTAATAGCTATGCGTGGCACTTCACGCTCCTTTAAACTTGTCCAACGTTTCTTGACGCATGGTGTTCTCTGATTGGTCGGTTGGGAAAAGCAAAAGTGGAAGGAGTGGGAGGTCGGCAAAGTCCGTGTACCCCTACTGAAAATAATTTCTATATTATGGAAGTAACTTTGCAAGATTCGATAGACATGTGGCAACACTGTCAACATTAGGACCTTCTTCATACCGATTTATTTGGTTTCAGGCGCGAAGAACCACAAGCACTTTATCGGATTTCTGGCCAGCCTGGTGCTGATGTGCGCCCAGCTGTTGTACGGTTCGTTCAGGTATTGGCAGAGCACGCCCCATTGCATTGTGGGCGGCAAAGACGAAGGCCTCTGGAAGACCATCGTCACTGTCGGGCAGTGTAACACGTGGGTGGCCTGGGTGGCGCTTAATGCCCTCTTCCACTCCGTGTGGGTCTTTATGTTGTTCGTTTGCCAGATGTATCAAGTGAGTTTTATCTATATGCTACTCCTTTTCCATTTGTATTGCAGCATCAATTGTATTTTAGAATAGTCGGTTCGATATCGGAAGCGTCAAATGAATGTCAGATTAGTCAATTGCGTTTCAGAAAGCATAAAGCGAGATTCACAACCAAACTTTTTGCTTTTTTCGTTTCGTCTTCTGATTGGTGGTGGTAGTGCGTCAGTTTGATTCCCAAGTCTGCTCCACCAATCAGAAGGCAAAACGTAAAAAGCAAAACATAATAGAAAATGAATGATCATGTGCAGAAATAAAAAAATATCATAAAATTTTTAATATCCCGAAAACTTGGTTATAGCATGAAATGTATCGATGATTTTGCATTAATTCAAAAAATACTCTCATGTATTCAAAATGATTTGGGGTCCATTATTTTTCATAACATAATAAATATGTGATCATTTTAATTGATTTATCTTAATAATTTCATGTGACTTTCGCTACCTGTCAAAAGTAATATTTTTTCAAAGTAATCGCTGAAAATAGGCTTATTTATTGGAGGGAAAAAGTTGTTTCTTTTTCGATTTTACACCTACATCTCAAATTTGAACGTTCTATTGCAACTTTCACTTTTTGCCATTTTTTTGATAATTACAAAATTTCTGGAACATTAAAAAATTCGTAACTTCGTCAAAACTGTTTTATACCAGTAGCTCTAATATGCGACTAACTTTCAATCACGAATCATCCAAAAAAATATTCTCAAGAAAATGAGAATTACTGGTTAACATTTCTGTTATTTTTGATGCAAAGTTGACGTATCTTCAACTTTTGACAGGTAGCGAAAGTCAAGTGACCACACCCGAGTAGGTCATTTTTCATATTTTTTGAAACACAACTTAACGCCCAAGTCGAATTTCAAAATAAATCATTAATAAAAGTTTTTCCCATATGATGCGGACTTTATGAAGGACACTGTATTTATTTGAAATTATTGCCTCACTACAAGTATCATTTCGTGAGAAATTATTTCGTTAAATCATAGCATTATATAGACAGCATCCGCCATGAAGTTGGCTACGTAATGGAAAAAAAGTTTTTGGAAATTTCAGAAAAACTCTAATGGCGTTTCTGCATGTAATTATCTACTGATAATTATTACTATTAAGAGATTGATGCTCTAAAAACTACGCTACCTGGCCCCTATCACGTGACCTTAGATTTGGCGAGAATTGAAAGCAAAGTTGTATGTGGTGCCGAAAATTATCAAATTTAGCAAGTATAAATAATGCATTGAGTATTAAATTTCAATTAAAAATGTTTGTTGGTTTTTATTTGTTTCACTAGTTGAGAATATTGAATAAGCATCAATATACAGAGCATACTAGTGACAAGACTAAATCGTGTTTTTCCACTATAAACTCCCGCCAAATGTCTATTCTACATTAGTTTTGACTCAGGTTTATGTAATTTAGGTCATTTAACCTATTTCTAGATGAAATACAAAAAGTGTAATATCAGTAAGGGTAGAGGAATAAAATGGGGTTCTCGTTGGATTCGAAACACATTCGGTCCGATTCTTTAAAAAGTGGATACATTAGTAACGTTGTTAACAACTACTTTTTTAACCACTTTAGATTTTCCACTATTCATATGTGGTATTCTTCAAATACGAAATTTATCAAGGTTGCTAATTTCTTACATTTCCACTCAGTGGTAAATAAATGCGGAAAAGTTAGTAACTCCTCTTCTTTTTTTATTATAGTTTGCTGTTTTTCTGCAATTTCAACGTCAATCTCATTTTTTGGATTCGATGTAGTATTAGCACCTAGAAAATATCGGCACACACTCACACAGATTACTTTTTGGTCTTCTGTGTCCGGGACTGCCAAGTTTTTCGTGAATAATTGCAGGAATAATAATTATATGTTTTGTTAATGAACCTAGTGAGGAAGGTATAAATATATCCTGGAATGCATATTATTACACAGGATCATTGCTCATTGATTCAGCTAGGTATCTAATTTTTCAGTAGCAATACATTCTACCATGTTGAACATCATTGGTTCTATCAGAGACATCATTAACATTAATATTCTTGGTTTGTATAATTTCATAAGGCTCTATATAATTGGATGCTATCTGTTCCTTGAGCATATATATATATATATGTAGATATTTTCGAGGATATTTTTATGATATTTTTTTCAGTAGGAAGGTATAGGTATTCAATAATATCGATTATCCTACCATATAATTATTTCCTGAGCGACTCAAATCCTGATAACTGTAACAAATATCCTTCATAACTGCCTCTTCAAATATATATCACCTTTATGATGAATTAATATTTCATTTCCACCAGTAAAATCTGGTGGATAAATTAGTCACTTTATCAGTGGTAAACCAACGACAAGTTGTTAAATTTTTTTCCATTTTGACGTTAGAGAATTGAAAATTCGGAAAGTGATTCAAATAACAACTGACCTTCCTATTTGCCACCCAAATGACAGTTGTTGAGATAACCACTTCCTCAGAGAATCAGACCGATTTTCTCGTTAAAATGTTTCGATATCTTGTCAATTTTACCCATTTTTTGGCACCACAGTCAACTTTTTTAAATTCCCTCCAAATCAGTGGTCACGTGACACAAATCGCAACGGATTGATGAAATATGGATATATTTTCTCGAATGAACCGAAAAAGCGATTTTCAATAGTTTTTCTGTTAGCACCACGATTATCAGCGAAAACAATACTAGTTCTCCAATTTAACTGACCTCGTATCTTCAATAATAAAGAAGTTATGGCACAAAAATACACATTAATAATACTTTAATTTTAAATACTTTATGGTGAATTTATAAACTCAATTAAGCTAAGAGTTCGAATTAACAACTAATTTATAATTAGGTGTTTTTATTGTTCCGTGTTTGAAAAAAAAGGGTTATGTGTTCAATTATGCCTTGACTTAGTTGTAATTCAATTCCCGGTTTAGTTGAGTTTAAATTCACCATCACCGCTCCAATCCCGCCCCCTGGCGGCAGTAAAAATAGCGTTTTCCGCTCTCCATCCAGATAACCTGGCTGGGCATGACGACGAACGAACGCATGAACCGCGGCCGGTACGCGCACTTTTTGGCAAACGGCGGCAAGAGCCCATTCAGCCGCGGGCCAATCGCCAACCTGGTCGAGTTCTTCGAGTGCTCGTGCTTCGGCGCCGTCAAGGTCGAGCAGCGCGATTGGCTGGCCAGCTTCGAGGTCGAGAAGAATGTCGAGCACCAGCCGCTGCTCAGGCACAAGGACAACTTCCAGTATGTGTGAGAGGGTTTGGTTTTTTTGGGAGGTGACTGATTTTCGAGGGGGATCTCGAGACTAGCGATTGGAACCGGGAGGGTATTCACGGGATTTATTGCTGATTGCAACGTTGCATGGAATCCTGATAACATTACACAAACTGTCACATCACGTGCTGAAATTTTCCCAAATTATACAGGGTCACTCACGGTCGATGGTACCTTGGACGTTTACGGAGAACGGGAAGTAGGATTATTCTGAAAATTTGGTTTATTGGGTAATCAGTTTTGTTCTATCGATCTAAAATACTTTCAGCGTTGTGGCGTTGCCGCTTCTATCAAAAAGTAGCAACAACTTTGTTATTTCAAATAGAACACCCTGTATTTTATTTCATTTTTAGATGCTTCCTGGAGAGCTGATTTCGTCGATACATCATACTTGTGGTATAGCGCGAAAGATTACAGAGATATTGGGTGTGAAAAATCGAGATTTTTCAAGTTTAGGAATTTTTTGTGTAAAAACTAATCATTTCTGCTCAAAACGGCTTACATGTCCGTATCTCAATTTTTCATTTACTATCTACTGACATTTAATAGAAACAAATAGAGGGTGATGCAAAACTCAAAACTTTGAACCACCCGTATTTGTTTCAATTAAATATCAATCGATAGGAAATGGAAAGTTGAGATAATAATAATAATAATTTATAATAATAATAATAATTTATTGCACTTATTACATTTTAAAATGTACAAGCCAGTCAAAAAAAAAATTGATGTAGGTGATATTAGGATCATTATAATGTATTGCGATTCAGGTAGTCATCAGTTGTATAAGGTTCAATATCATAGAGTAATTTCAATAGTGGTTTCTTTACTGAATTGAAGTCTGTAAGTGCTTTGAGAGATGAAGGTAAATGGTTATAAAATTTAATGCAGGAATATAATGCACCTCGTTCAACACAGGATAGTCGGTGAGCGGGTAAATTATAGTTGTTATGTCTGGTGTTATGTAGGTGTTGTGTTTTGTATTCTTCAAAGTAATGTCTGTTACGAAATACAAATTTAATGCATTTGAATATATATAGTGCTGGTATAGTAAGTAGTTCCAATTGTTTAAAATGGCTCTTACATGAATCCAAATACCGGAGTTCTTTTATGATGCGAATTGCTCTTTTTTGTATTTTGAATACCCTATCAGCTTCACTACAGCCTCCCCACAGAATAATGCCATAGCGTGTATGAGAATAAAAATTTGAGAAATAAAATGTTCTGACTGTACTGATATTTGCATTTTTCACTAATACTAATACTAAGATAGGGACATGTAAGCCGTTTTGAGCAGAAATGATTAGTTTCGACACAAAAAATTCATAAACTTGAAAAATCTCAATTTTTCACACCCAATATCTCTGTAATCTTTCGCGCTATACCCCAAGTATGATGTATCGACGAAATCAGCTCTCCAGGAAGAATCTAAAAATGAAATAAAATACAGGGTGTTCTATTTGAAATAACAAAGTTGTTGCTACTTTTTGATAGAAGCGGCAACGCCGCAACGCTGAAAGTATTTAAGATCGATAGAACAAAACTGATTACCCAATAAACCAAATTTTCAGAATAATCCTACGTCCCGTTCTCCGTAAACGTCTAAGGTACCATCGACCGTGAGTGACCCTGTATAGGCGAAGTTGAGTTGGAATGGATGATGAATATAGGATTCTTATCAGAAATGACTTCGGATTCGGTGTGCAGCTTCGATCATATAACAGACTATAGATGAATAACTCACAATACTTGCCACAGTAGTTGTTCGAAGCCAACATTTGAATCAGTTAGTAGGGTTACCTCATTCGAAAACAAGGATAATAACAACAAAATCCCCCAGTACCAGTGTCTTGCTATCTTGGAAAGGTCTGAATTTGAATAAATTGAATTACTAACAAAATTATCATATCCATTCTTTCTAAAAGATAATTAGTTAGATTTATTACTCGAATGATGAAAGATTTAAATCCGTATCAATATATATTGTTTATTTCCTGGTTATATAATGTTTCCAATATTCGAATTTGAACAATATAACATCAAACATATTGTTATTACTTTTCAATCCCACTAAATATAGGCTTATCTACTACTCTGAGCATTTTGTTACCACTTGGGCCAACCATTTTATGATGCCATCTAGAAATATTCTCATTCCCGATCATATTTATCCATATATCCACTAACTTTTCATATTTGGGAAACCCGAGAATGTTTTCAAATGATCATAATTTGTTTTGCATATTAGGATGGGTAAACACTGTTTATACAACGAATGATATTGAGTAACTCACCAGTGAAATGTTGTGTTCTGGTCACCACTTCTTAGTTGTCTTTTACACATTTCACAGCGTTTAAAACCTTAAAAATAGTGGTCATTAGATGATTATCACTTTCAAATGTTACGATGTGGCAACCTCTGTGGGGGAAAAAACTCATAAATATGAATTTCATGTTGGCTTCAGATAATTTGCGGCGTTACTATTCTATGGTATGCAGAGAGACTGATAAAACAACTGAAACCGGCGATGTTGATTTGAATTCTACACACTTGTATGATCACTGAACATTAAATTCCAAAATTAATAACGCAAATTGATTAACTTCCGAATATTTGAAGCTAAATTTTTGTTGTGGAAATGAACCGATCCCTTTTACTCAAAGTCATGGCGATGCATTTCAGAAATATAATTTACTTTATTTACATTATAAGGGTGGGTATTTTCATTTCATCAATAACTGTAATCATTTGACTGATTTTTCAAGCATAATTGAAAGGTACCTACTAAGTTTTTTATGTTAAATTCAAACGAATGTGTTTTGAATGTATCTAGATCTCACTGAAGACTAATATTTTAGAAACATTTTTCAGTCATTGAAATGTTGATCCCATTAGAGTATTCAAATGATAACCTTGAATTGTGAGAATCAAGAGTTTTATATAGGTATAGTCTTGAATAAATGTGTTTTAATAGATGAGGCCGATACTTGATGAAAATCCATAATAATTGAACTTTTACATTAGTTTAGTGTTGAATGAATGAGGTTTGTTCCAAATATTGTCCAATACTTATGGCATTAATTATTTCACCCAGTAACACCCAGATTTGTCCTACCATTTTCAACAATGATACGAAATGGAACAACCTGAGAGAAAAAAAATGTCTCGAGGGGATTGACTGGATGTAATATTTTTCAATGGCCTTTTTTTCTTAACTTACCAAAAATTGCGATTATAGTAATCTCTAATTAACTTAAGTATCATATCTGTGATATTAAATATTTGCCCTTTATGAAAACACATTCCTGAAAACATACATCTGATTATTATTATTTTAATTTCATTCTCATTTGCAATAAAAAATAATGGAAAAGGAGAAGACGGTATGTTATTTCGAAATTATAAAAGTGAACACCAGTTTTCATAAGCAAAATATAAAAAAAAATTATGCACTATTATTAGAATCATTCATTTAATTTTATATCCATATGTAATTTTTTCACGTCGATTACCTCAAATTTTTTTGTTTGAAATTCTTTTTTTTAGAAGAAAAAATCTGTATTCAAAATAAAAATTACATTTCTTTGGTTTGATACTGAACTGGTATAATCACTGGTCATTAATGAACTTGAAGTAAATATAAGTAATAAATAATGGGAACGTTTCAGCGTGTATCTTACTAACGTGAATATTCACCTATTTCTTCACGTTAATGTAATATATTTTTCTCAAATATCAAATGAAACTAAAATAGCACTGTGTATTCCATTCTAATTATATTATGAGCAATGTAAATGTGAATATTTTTGTATATAAGGATACCACTCGTGTGCATGCAAAACTTCTGTATTTGTTAAGATGCATTCAAATAAGGGTGATTATTTCGACAAATAGGCAATAAATCGTTTTTCTCTGATTTATTTTTTGAGGTTTTTTATTCTCTGAAAATAATTGTGGATAACAATTTTGATAGATCAGAATTACTTTTTGGTCTAAGAGTTTTTTCCTCTATTGAGTGCATTATGATAACAATTCTCAAGTTCAAGTCAAGTTGCACATGCTACAAATTTAGGAAATGGGGAATATACCGGGTGACTCAAAGGGTAGTAGGGGCACCCTTATATTTTCCTTGTTCATGGCTTTACCCCTGCCACCCAGTATATATTCACCTCTCAGGTATGCATGAGATCTGAGTATTCACCTATTCATGTAGCATAATAATTACTGTATATAGGTTGTGTGGAATGGTTGATTCATTATTCCATTATCTTTTAATAATGTGAACAACAATTATTGTATTTATATGGCTTCTGATGATTTTGATCTAGTCAAATAAAAATTACTTAAAGATTATTTAGCAATTAATTATTTCGAATTCGGTAAAAAGGGTGGAGTTGATCATTGGGTCCAAAAAAAAGACAAGGTTGAGCAAGTAGTATACAGATGAAAAAAATTCCATGTATATTTCAACATTTATTTAAGCAAAAGTCACATTTCAGTTCATTTTGTGTCGTTTTTTTTTTTTCGGTACCAAATAGATATTTTTAGAAAAATCGCTGTACCTATTATATTTACTGAAATTGCACAAATATTATTGGAAACGCGTGCAAAAAGCACTTCAAATAATAACTAACCTACTTTAAAGCTGCAAATAAATCTTAAGCTAGTACCACAGATAAAAAGAGTAATTTCAACAGCAATTATAGTGAAAATTATCAATAAGATTAGCGTGAATAGCATCACAACATTGATATCGAATACACGAATGTGTTTCAATCCAGAATCCTCAGATATTCATGTGCTTAAAAATTACATAATCACAGTGATCCAAGTTCAATCAAATAAAACAATGAACATAATATAAACAATAAAAATGTGAAGGTGTTGATGAATATATAATATTTTATTTGAATGCATAAAACAGCCCTGTGAAGAGTTTTGTCATCTGAATTATTTGCGCTGTCTTATCTCAGAATTAATTTATCATACTCTGTTCTCGAAAGTTACTTTTTCATGCGCTGTTTTTTATCAAAATTATTATCTCATAAGGTATTTTGTTTCGAGTAATTTCATTACGCGCTGATTCGTCTCAGTGGATTTATTATGCGCTATAAAATTATTCCATTATTCGCTGTCCTGTCTCAGAATTATTTTATCATGCTCTGTTTTATTCCAGTTATTTTATTATGCGCTGTTTTGTCTCAGTATAATTCTTATCATACGCTGTTTGGTCTCAGAGTTATTTTATTATGCGCTGTTTTGTCTCAGTATCATTTTATGATGCTCTGTTTGGCCTCGAAAGTTATTAGGTTTGTTCTAGCAACGATTTCGAATAGTTTGCAATCGTCCGGAGCATGCGCATACGAAATCGAAATCGCTGCTAGAACAAACCTATTGTATCATGCGCTGTTTTGTCAGAGTTATTTTTTTCATGTCGGAACGCAGGATCTTAATTCTGCCGTTCTATTAGACAGTTGTTTCATTCTAATGATAATTTTAGAGAAAACACTTGTTTTGTAATGTCTCAGGGCCATTTTGCATCACAATGGAGGATGTTTTGTTTCAAAAACAAGAGTCAAGGAGTATTTTGTTCGTTTTGTTTCATTCCGGACTTGTTATATCTCAGTTATTTCCCCTCGAGCTTTTTCGCAGAGGACTGTTTTATGCATTCACGCGCCATTTCGCCTTCTGTGAAAAATTCGAGGCGTACCCAACCCAAGGATGGTAAACTAGAGATGGATGGTTCATTGCCATAAGACGCAATGTTGGCACATCGAACAAGCGTTCGTGACGTCACTGACGGCCCTCAATCTTTGTTTACGTTTATTGTTTATGCAATGGTAACTTATCTCTGGTTTATGTTTCGATATTCATATTTGTGGTTGTACGAATTGTTTTTTTTTTCAAATAGAGTTCTTCAATAATTGTAGGTATAGACAAATTACTCAGTAAGAAGATTTAGTAGTTCGATAAATATTAATAAATCATTACATCACCTCCATTGAAAAGTGTGTAGTGTTTATGAAATCATTTCCATCTAATAAGTAATAACCGGTAGCCAGGTAGCAGATTTGCGATTTTTTGACAAAAACCAAGAGGATTCCAGTATTATTTACCACACATTTCCAAAAGGCACTGATTTTGTTTGGGATACTTTTTTGACACATCAGAGCTGTGATTTTTCCAACCAAATTTAAGAAAGAGATCTACAAAATGGGTAGATGAAAATGTATTATGAAAAAGAGGTACCTATATTCTCATTATTTTATGATGTTCCATGTAATCAGATTCAGGAATTTTTTATACTTATACGAGCTATAATGAGGATATAAAAACCTGCAAATAAAAGAAACAACCTGGATTGCATCTATAGTAGAGTCCAATGTATAAATGAAGAAAATAGTCAGCTAATGAGAAAATCGAAATTGATGTCAATACATTTATATACCTATTATGTATAATGTAGGTACCTATTAATTAAATTAAAGAATGTATTTTATTTTCACCATTCACTGATAATTGTTAAACTTGATAAAATAGGTAGGTACGTATATCAATTTCAATTCAAAATATGAACTTTCAATAACCTGTGCATTGTATAATTTATGTGCACTCATACATTATACATGCATCTTCATCAGTACCTATGAATTCTTCATTGAAATTTCCCTATTTTTAATATGAAATTGTTTTCAAGGTAGGTATTAGGTACTTACCAATTTATGGAATAGGTATATTCCCTGTTTTGTAAACGTTGAGTTATCTCATGGATTATTTTCTGGGTGGACATCCAAGAATTTTTGTGAATCATGGAGTTTTTGTTCACAAAAATTACTAAAATTTGAAGCCATATGATACCAATAGCCATCAATAATCAATATGTATCGATTATAAAAAGGTACATCACAGTAAAATTACTTTTAATGCCCATTTAGTGATATTCAGCATTAATAATTTTGAATTCAGGGCCGTTGACTACGTCATCGCGCGCCTTCGGAAGCCACGCCTTTTGGCCGAAAAAATCGCTTGAATGAACCATCCTTCTCTAGTTTACCATCCTTGTACCCAACCAATGCCTCACCCTCGAAGCTACACATTTCGACCTAACCTAAACCACTTCCTTAGCCTTACTAGATAAATAACATTGTGAAGGAAGGGCAGTATTACATCATCAATTCCGCCACGGCAAACTAAACAGTGTCTTCATCCGGGTTCCTCCCGGTGTCGGTGACAGTTATTTCTGTCACGTCGTGGCCCAGACAGTCCGCCCTCGTCTCCGACACCGTCCTGATGACGCCGTCCACCAGGCTGCCAGCGAACTGGTGCAAGTCGGACGTGGCGGCGGCCGCCTCGGGGTCTTCGGCGTTGGCCTGGGGGGGTTCTTTCTTCCTCTGGTGGACGGGGAGAGGCAAAGACGAAGGCCTCGACTGGGGCTTCTGGAAGGGGAACGATCTGGCCGCCTCGCCCTGCGAAGGTGCGGGGATGAAACAGAGGCGGGTTGGCCGCTCGAGCGGAAGAGATACAAAAAAATTTGGAGATGAGCGGGAAAAACGAAAAATCAGCTTCCTGCTCATATATTCAGAAATATCATTCGACTGAGACTCTCATTGCCACAATTTCTTCTGTATTAGATGACAAATGATGACATTATCATTAATGAAATGCGACGATTTTCATTTTTGTGGAGTCCTTATTGCCCTTATTTTTTAACGATAGTGTTTTTCTACAACCGTTTAACAAAGAAGCCTTTGATGCTTTCAATTTCAATTTCAAACACATAATTGACGTCGTTTTCCGAAGAAGGTCATCAGCTGACAGCATTTGCGCTAGTGAGCGAAAATTATTGAAAATACGCAGTAACTGTGATTTATCTAAGGCACCTCCTCATGTACCAGAATGAACAAACAATATAAAAAAGGAAAATAAATATCTCAAAGTCATCTCCACAACATTATTAGAATAATCTAACATAACAAGGTAGAAAACGAGCCAGAAAACAACTACGTTTCTTTCTTCGAACTTGCATTCATGCTCCCAACGAGACAAACACGCCTGACAACCTGTAGACCGGTTTCGTGCTTATTGGCCCTCATCAGTACAGGATAGTCAACCGAGTAGGGATCAAGGGATCTCCACACGAAGCGAGGTCTGAATCGATGGAAGCATCCACGCATATTTGATAGCAGTGAGCCGTTCCCCAAGCAGTGTATGAAGACGGCGACACGGTTGACTATCCTGTACTGATGAGGGCCAATAAGCTCGAAACCGGTCTACAGGTTGTCAGGCGTGTTTGTCTCGTTGGGAGCATAGACGCATGTTCGAAGAAATAAATATTTGTATTTTTATTCATTTATATGAATTGATGCATAGACTACGAGTGGATATAATTCAATATTTTGCGTGGGATTTGCCAGGAACGTAGTTGTTTTCTGCTCGTTTTCTACCTTGTTATGTTAGATTATTCTAATAATGTTGTGGAGATAAATTTGAAATATTTATTTTCATTTTTAACACCACCACCTCACTTAGAGTTTTTGGCTACACTATAAATTTGAACCTCCTACCATTGAAATCTAGAAAAATTTAATGATATGATAGATACATGTCATGGTGCCATGAAATGCTTGAATGATAAAGATATCAAAGTAAGTATCTTAAAATTGTCGCATATCTCAAAAAAACATCAGTTCGTTGAATATTGTCTTTTCAAAAAACTAAAAAATATATTCACGAATAAATCAGCATGATACTTGAAATCGACAACAGATATATCAGATTTCAGTCATGCATTTTATGACTAGAATAGGTTGGTACTCCTTTCTGGTGTTCCACTCATGAAAACAAGAAAAAAAAAACATGTGAACACGGGTCCAAAAATGTTTCCTTTACAGCCCTTTCAATGGTGAATAATGAAATCTGTTTTTTTTTGTGAATAAGTTTCTGAGTTTTAAACCTAATGGAATAACTTCAACACAGTCTTGTAAGCACAATACGATTTTAATCTGTAATATTACCGAAAACGATTGAGTCTATCGATTTGAAACAAGAATACATTTTCACTCAAAAAATTATTTCTTACTACTGATTTAAAATTAAAATATAAATGCATGATTATTCTGTATTTCCAAAATTTTATGTAAATTGCACAACTCTATCAAAGTTTTTTGGAAATGACACTTTTTATGTTTTCAAGAGAAGAACACGCCTATTTCAGTTCTGAGATATTTTTATTTCAAGTTGATTCTGATATCCTGATGAATTTCTCACATCTATATTAAAAATCAGTTTAAGCATCAATCTGATAAACGTTATTGAAAATCCAATGTTACTGTATATATTTTCTTTTATTTTATGGTTCCCTCAACGCTGCTCTAAGCATTGGTTGACTAATAAAAAAACTCGCTATAGTGTTTTTGTGGGAAACAGGCTACGGCCGTTTTTTCGTCCCGCTAATTGTTGTCCATTCGGCGAGAATCATGGGAAACCGCAGAAAACCATGATCACAACAATGTACAATCATATTCTTAAGATATTTTGTTATAACGCTAAGTAACATAAGATATATCATTTCTCCGATCATAACAATGATATCCATGTCCCTAAAAATAAACAAACAATCAAAAAAAAGAGACGAAAACGACTTCTTCTGTCACCTCTTCTTGAGACATCGAAGCCGGTCGCTGGCGGAAACCTGAAACAAAAAAGTACAAACGATAAACGACACGAAAAAATCGCATCAGAAGTCCATGGACAGATAGTCCTGTCCATGAACAACCTGCCCCCTGATGAACTCAAACATCTCCTCTTTCGCCTGCCGCACGTCCACGATGTTCCTCTCCCAAGTGTCGTCGAAAAAGTAACTAGCAACAGGCTCGAAGTCCCAGGTGTAGTACCTCTCACCGTCCTCCAAAACGCCGCAGCACTTACACAAGCCGGTGTGGTAAAGCTCCCTCCCGCGGCTCATGTACGGATGCTCCAAAGCTTCCGCCGCTGAGATCCTCCTCTCCGGATCAAATGTCATCATCCGCGAGATTAAATCCAGCGCCTCTGGGGTAGCCAACGGAGAAGCCTTGGCGAGGCACGAGAAACCCGGAGGCTGCGGCTCCCTCGTCGCCACGAACATCTTGACGCTGTCGCACGCGTACCACACCTCCTCCAACCGTGGGGTCCCCACCAGGTCCAGCATCCGGTGGAGGTGCTGGAAGAAGTGGGGCTCATCGAAGAAGCACTTGCCGGTCAGCAACTCGATGAATGTGCAACCGACCGACCAGACGTCGACGCCTCCGCCGTAGTGGAAGCGCCCCTCGGCTAGGAGCAACTCGGGGGCGCGGTAGGCCGTCGTGACCACCTGGGGGCTCATCGGCTGCGACGTGTCGGGCTCCTCTGCCCTCGCCAGGCCAAAGTCGCAGATTTTGAGGACGTCGCCGCTGACGAGGATGTTGCCTGGCTTGATGTCCCTGTGCAGAACCTTGGCCGAGTGGATGTACCTGAGCCCCCTGAGTAGCTGGTACATGAAGAGGTGCACGCGGTCGGCTGTCAGGGGGCCTTCCGAGTAAATCAGCTCGGCAAGGTCGGTGGACATCAACTCCATTACGATGGAGACCTCCTCGAAGTGGTCCATGGAACGAGGCTGCACGATCTCCATCGCCGTGACGATGTTGTCGTGCTTCAGGGTTCGCAGCATCCTCACTTCGCGGAATATCATCTTGGCCATCTGGAGGTTTCCGAAGACGTTTGATATTCGCTTGAGGGCCATCCTTTCGCCGGTTATGGGATGCCCCACGTTCCACAACACTCCGAACGAACCGGCGCTGACTATCCTGTCCATTTCGTGCGGCTGGGGTTCTCTCTTCACGGTGATGGGCTCCTCGGGTTCCTTCTTCAAGGTCCTCATCTCAACTTGGTCGTTGTCCTCGTAGCAAATAATGTAAGACATTTTCTCTGTGTATTCACTGAACTCGCTTAACTACTCGATCTGACACAGGTGACTGTTTCCAGACACTGTTAGACGGTAAATGATTTCGAGTCGGTTCTGTTGTCAGCAGGTAAACTCCGAAGGGTGGCGCTCGGGTCAACTATTGGGCATCATAACCCTAAGTCATAAGTTCGACCTAATCAGGAGATTATTGGGATCAGTGGGTGGTTGTAAAACTTACCTGCACATAATATGACTCTAATCCTTGAACTGCAATACTTACATCGAATTTTAATGTTTTCTAATCAGTTGAAGGGTTCCTAGGCCAATTTTACCTGTTTTATTGTGCCATATATCGGTAGTTTGGTTAATTCGTATTTTTCAAATGAATAAGAACATTTTCGTCGCAAAAAGGATGAATTATTATCAAAATTATGGAAGGTTATGCATTATTTCTTTTTCGTTTCGAAGGCATAGATCAATGTCAATTGCAAACGTCGTCAAAAATGAGTGCTTTAGGCACTTGTACCGAAAAGTGCCACTTTCGATTTCTGAATTTGTTCACAAAAAAAATCAATACTTACTTGATATTTGTATTTTATATTCTTTTGTCCAATGCTATGAGGATAGTTTGAATCACCTATATGTTCAAAATAAAATACACTTCATTGTTCATGAGTGTGATATTTAAGTAAACTATTATTTCAATAATTGAAGCTATTGAACATTCATCATAACCCTGAGTCCTAAGTTCGACCTAATCCGAAGATTATGGGGGTCAGTGGGTGGTTATAAAATTTATCTGCTTTGTAAAATGACTTTAATCCTTGAACTGCAAAAATTCAATCGGATTTTAATGCTTGTCAATTAGATGAAGGATTCCTAGGCAATTTTACCTGTAACTGCTTTAGTGGCCTTTATGTATTTTTCAGTTATCTATTTTGTTGTTTATTTTTAATAAGATTCAAATAAACTCCAGAAGACGTAATAATAATTATAGTAATGATACTCGATAGCACAAACACAAATCCACTACGAATTCAAATCAGCAGCTATCAAATTGTTTCTATTTTGAAAATTTTACATGAAATCATAGTAATTATTGCTGGTGACAAAGGTGTTATTTTCGAACACACCACATGCACCAATCCTATTTTCATTTATATCCATTTAAAACTCATTCATCAAGTTAGAAGTTGGGCATCTTCTTAAATCTCAAGTGTAAAATCATAAGTCTTGAATGATTTTATAAAATTAATATATTCCATCTGTCTTAGATGAATTCAAAATTTTGCATTCAAGGAACAAGACAAACTAAATGAAATAAATATAGATTATGAATATTAGCACTAACAATGAAAGATTGATGCAAGAAAAGGAAGTAAAATACCTGAGTTTGATTTTTTACTCTAATTTAACGTTCCATGGACATTATTATTATATGAGTGAATTTTTTTAAAAATAGACTATCTCTAGAATTGGAGAATATTCAACGATTGGTACAAACATATTATTGTATAATAGCATAGCTGCGCTTCATTTACAGTTCTATTTTTATTTCAATACAAAATTTCTATTTTTATTTCAATACAAAATATTTTTCTGTCGGTTCGTACATTGACAAAAAAAGGTTTATGTTGTGCCTAGGGAAATATGGGCAAGCTCTCCAAGATAATGGAAAAAATATCAGGTCCGTATTTGAAAAAAAAGCTGACAAACGAAACGTGTCATTTCAATTCGAAAGATTTTTATCCTGTAAAGAAAAAAAAGTAACGAAATAGCTGTATTCTCCCGTATATTTCCGTAAGTAGTTGGTATCTTTTGAATTTCTTGGAAGCATTTCATTGAGCCTTGAACTGCGCAACTTTATATCTTCTACGGTTTCTGAAATCTCAATGGTGAGAAGCGAATTTGTTATTCAAGAAGATACTGGTTATATTAAAATAACGTGTGAATAAATGATGAGATAATAAAGTATAAATACGAGTAATGGAGAAACAAGAACTATCTCAGCAAAGTCAATTATCACCAAAAAACTTTTGTAATATAACATAATATATATATATATTTTTTAAATTTATTTCTCAACGTATCTCTGTGATTTTTAGCAATTAATGTAGGGTATTCATAAAAATGAATGAATAAATTATGTCACACGCCTATAAACAAATAGTAAGATCTAACCTTTGCAAAAAATAAATCATATTTTGTTGGGAGTTTCTCACCTGAGGAGTGTGTACCGCTACGATTTCTGTTTGCGTGGCGATTCCATTATCTCTAAACTGATGATTCATACCAGCTGTTTGACTGAAAACATTCATTACTTTGACTATATCTTGCATCGAACACTGCAGCTGCTGAATCTAAAACAAAACATGAAATATATCCTCAAATCCGACATAGTTGAATAATGCTAGTCCAAGAGGTTACCTGTGTTTGAAGCATAGTACAAGTTTGTGCCAGCTCTTTTACCACCTCGCCATTACTGGCTGACAAATTCGTCATGTTCAAATTTGCCGACGAAGCACTCTCACCTTCCAACGGCTGCAAGTTGGAGATTTTCTTCCAGAGGGCGCTGATCGCTTCCGTTTGCAACATCTGAATTTTTCGTTCACTCTCCAGGGCGGCTTTCGTGGTTTCCATGTCGGTTGCCAATTTTCTGCAACAAGCAATCAGCTCATCCAAAGAAAAAATGAAGTCATTACTTTTTCCTTACTGAATATACTGGTTGGCTCTTTGGTTCTGCAGTTCTCTGAACATCTCCTGCACCTCTTTGTTCTTATTTCGAATGTAGAAACCCCTCCACATCCTCTGTATGCACACGGCGGCCTGTTCGACCTTGTCCTCACTGCTGCAGTTGCTGGTGATCTCTTCCTTCTGTATTCTCCGCTCTTCCACCTTCATCTGGATGGTCTGCAGCTTGGCATTGCACATTTCCGAATCCTCTTCGCTGCTCGGTGATCTGTTTCTCAGTATGGACGTCTTCTTGTTCGACTCCGATCTACTGACACATAAATTGATTTGCGCGTTCAACCAATGTCAACCTAGATTTGTGTTTAGGTTTAACATTGTTGTTCTAAATTGAAACCTCCTAGTAGTCTGAAACTAGAATAGTCCGTTCATTCAAGTCCCAAACTTCTAGGTCTAGAAGTCTTTCGATGCTCATTTGTTTCAGTTTTTTCTCTGTCAGCGACCCAATTTCAGTTGTTTTTCTTTTTTTTTCTAACTTCAGCACATATCTATCTGACATATCATTATCTGACATATTTTTACTTTAACATATTTTCACTCGGATAGGTCCAATACAAGTTTTGAGAAACAATAATGTGCATTCCAACGAGAAGAAAAAAATTCCTGAACAAGAATCCGAAGCGATTGTTTTGTAAACACCATTTGACATCCCAAATTTCTACTATTAAAAATACAAAATTCGTTATTCTTTTGACTCTTTTGACTAAAACATCACACACGATTACATTTACTTGTTTTGAATACTTTTTATCGGAAACAATTAATGTTTTGCAAAAAATGTATCGTTCTAAACACGATACTTTGATCCAAGGTGGATATAGGATGGTGAAACAGCTTCCTATTGAACTAGAATAAACTGTAGACCTTTGCCTACTTGATTTCATACCGTAGTAATATTTCCTGAAATTAACAGAGATGGCGACATACCTTGTGTCGGTAAAACAGAAACTGTGCTTCTGTCATATTTTTATCAGTTTCATCTGTTCTAGATGAAAAATTACTGAGAAGAGTGAAAATATCAATATTCATTCAAGATTTATAGAAAAAATATTGTTTTTAAAGCCGTTTCAAGTCACGTCTGTCAGATGCGAACCACAGAAATACGTAAGCAACAGAAATCTTCTTCGATAATCGATCTCACCGCCATCTTCATACAAGTCGTGGAAATATTACTACCTTCTCAAACGGTCTACAAGTTATTCGCAGAAACAATTGAAGAGCTGTTTCACCATACTATATCCACCTTGCTTTGATCTGTCAACTTGACACTGTCACGAAGTGATCTCGTCAGGCTAGGTTTTCGATGGGTTTTATTAATGTTTCGAAAGGCGATTTAAAATTTACTAGTTTTATCTGCAAAAAATAGTTGAAAATAAGAAAATGTAATTGTGTATTTTTCTTGTGTTTTAGATAGCAGTAATTTGAGATGTCAAATCGGGTCAAATGTTGTATTTCCTAAATAAAATGAGCCCATATCTCCAAAAGTACCTGAGAATGACGCGTTTTGACTTCAGATTCATGTACAGAAGGCCAAAATACCCTTTCAACTCGTTGTAGTGCGGTTAACGATGATTTAGCCAGTTTTCTTCAATGGGTAACGTGAAGCGAATATTAACTATCGTACATTCGATATGCCAATACTTTCGCATTTAAGTTTCTCAATTTTGAATACTAACGCGTTTTTTCTAGTTCGTGACATCACACATTTTTCACTGACACTGACTCACGATTTTTTTTTGTTCAATGTTATCAAACAATTCTGTGCTCTCACGGTTATTATCAGAAGAAGTCTCCGCCTTACAGAAGAAGTTACGTCATTTTCTCAGTGAATAGAACAATATTATACGGTCTACAAGGTATTTTCAATTAACCCGTCGACGGCGGACATTTTTCCACTATAAAAACTAGTATAGTGGTTAAAAAAAGGTATCTCACTTTGATCCGCCATTATCGCCGGCTTTCACCCGCCTGGCAGGTGAGGGCGACCCGCACTTCCTGATGTCCGACCTGAGCTGATTTCTGGCCCGACCGGCGATCGTCCTGACAGACTTCGGGGAGCCGGTTTGCGCGATCTTCGTCGGCGACGTTTTGGCAGCTGTCGCTGAGGGGATCACCAGGTTGGACAGCACCGAGCCGTTCCTGCCAGCGAATGGCGGGGGGTGGTAATCGGGGCTCATGAGGGACTCCGGCACGGGCACCATTTTCGAGAGGGCTTGGAGAGGACTGTTCACGGGTTCTGAATCTGTGGATGATGATTATATGATGGTGTATTTGGTGCGTGGAGGTGATCGAGATAATTGTGCGTTTGAATTGGATCGCGGTCATTTGAAAAACAGTGCATGTCGCATTTTCAGTCATCTCGGTTTTATAGCAAACATCTACGATTGATCCTTCGAAATCTGAATACATGGTTCAAGGCAAATTCCCTATATTTAAATAATGAAAAAACGCACCTAATAAGATTCCATGCTAGACAAAAATAAATAGCCAGTTTCAACTTGAAAATTGAAGATGAAGAAATTTCTCCATGCTCTACGGTGAAGTTTTTAGGTGTACACTTGGATGAATTTCTCAGCTGGAAAATTCATTGTGCAACAATTATATCAAAACTTAACTCCATGAATTATCTTCTCAGAAACCTCCGGCATATTCTAGACCAGAAACAGCTGATTATGCTGTATCATGCTCAAATCGAATCCCATCTTCGGTATGGTATTACTTTCTGGGGAGCTTCCTCCTCATGCAAAGATGTTTTTGTCGCCCAGAAAAAGATTATAAGATGTATAACAGGAGTCTCAATAAATACAAACTGTAAGTCTTTTTAAAAATTTTAAAATATCAACATTACCGTGCCTGTATATATTTGAATTATGTGTTTTTATTTATGATAACCGTAACCGTTTCATGAGAAATGAAAATGTGCATTCTATTAATACTAGGTATAAGACAGACTTTCACGTGCCATATTGTAAAAATGCACTGACTTATAATTCCCCCAATGTAATAGGGCTCAGATTATTCAATTTGCTCCCCCTTGAACTGAAAAACTGTAGTACTATCTACAGCTTCAAAGTTGCACTTAAGTCTTACCTTACCTTACCTTACCTAAAAAAATCAATAAATGTGTTACTCTTTGTAAACTGTATAATTATATATGTTTTATGTTTATTTTTGAGCGTCTCTCCTTGTACTTCTATTTTTATTTTTATTCTTAAGCTTGTCCATGACTAATCCTATACAATGTAATTTTTGATTATCTAACGGGATAATAAAATTATTATTATTATTATTATCTTTGTGATTGAACTAGTGAGTACTTCGACTCTGGAGTGAATTTTTAATCAGTCCAGGAATTCTAAGACACTTTCTATGAAGTTGTATTCGTTTCCTTTAAAAAATATCTGAAATAACATTTTTTGTTTATCAAATGACCGATATTCAATTAATTATAAACTGATGTGTTATTTGAATTTACCAAGGCATTTTTCTTGAATAATATAATTCGCCTCGCTGGTAATTTTTGGCGATACACTAAGTCTAAAAATACTGGGATCCAAACTCTGAGACATGACTGACTGGTTACTGAAATCACTTATGGTACTGTGACAACTTGATGACATTTTATCAGGAGACTTATTTCGATTGTTCAATCTTGATGCTAAAAATTAAAGGTAATTGCTCAACACTAATTTTCATTCATTTTCAATGGAAAAAGAGTACTGAGTAAATAATCAATCCTAAAAATTAAAGTAAAATCATCACTCACCACTCAATCTCGGTGACTGTTTATTAGCCATGATTCTTTTTCTTGATATTGGAGATGGATTGGGTGTAGCTAAAATGCAACATTAATATAGAGGCAAAGCATAAAATAGAATGAATAGAAAAAGTATGAGAAATTTTCGCATCACCCTAATCTTGTTCAATAACACTTTTCAAACTGATTAGGAATCAGGTAAACATTTGTAATGGTATTCAAATTCTTATTAAACTGGTTCCAACTAGATTCCAATAAATTCAGAAGCCCAAATTCTGAAACAATTTCCCCTTTCTAATGTGGATATTTTGCTTTTTCTATGGATTGAATTTATTGAGAACTATTATCAGTGGTATGTTTAGTCCATTAGGACATATTTACACCCATTAAATCAAAATAGTTCACTTCAAATAATGAAAAGTGTTTTGAGTGTTTATTATAATGGTTTATCAACTATATTCTATAAATTTTGGTGGAGGTAGTATCTAACAGTGAAATCATTTGTTTATTTTCATACCAAGAGGTATTTTAAAATAAACTGGAAATTTCAGCCAGGACAGAACTTATCAAGGGATGGTAAAAATTACCATTTGTTGATGACTGTTCTCTCAGCTGTTGTTGATGATGTTGTGCCTTACTCAAAATCAACCTCAACTTTCTGTCATCCTCCTTTTCAAGAGTTTCACCAGTGAGGGGGCAAACTGTAGCCAAATACTGAACAAGTTCCCTCTGATCTCCTACTCTGTAATGTCTTCCTCTTCCTTGAGAATATAACCATTCAGCTCTTAAACTATATGAAATAATCAATCAACAATGTTGACACACATTAAATTGTGTTTACCTCTCAATTGCATCAACTACATAATCATCTATGACATTTACATTTAGGCACCAATTAACAACAAATGGACGGTAGTCAAAGCCTCTGTAATGCATTAAGGAAGCCAATACATTGAAACTTACACCTCAATGTTATTATTATCATTTACATCAGGCATCAGGATAATGAGCAAAACCAAGCAATTATATTTCTACACACTTTGGACAACATAAGAATATTTTCCAAAAGCACCAGTAAAGGATACATGTTATTTCCAGTCATGTTAACACAAGGGTTATAAGCAATGGAGATTTTCTTTAGATTAACAAGATTGACAAGTCTAGATATTTCATTCAAATCTCCAATGTTATTGTTAGCTAATGTTAGTGTTGTTAAGCTTATTGGTAGAAATCTTTCACACTGGCTTAAATGATTGATTTTATTTTTATGTAAAAAAAGTTCCTGAAACACACAGTGATGAGAACATTTATTAACAGACTCCAATGGGGATTACCTTCAAGTTTTTCAAAAATGACAAATCTGTTATGTGAGTAATTGCATTTTCTGACAGATCCAGATGTTCCAGTTTAATGTTGGTATTTAAATGTTCAATTGTCTGTAAAATTATTGAAAAAATCTTCATTACAGAGTTACCAAAGATAATAAAGGATAATTTAATCTATTTGATTATTTTGAGCATATATTCTGAAAGTTTGAAGATCAATTCAAAATGTTAATAGACAAAAGGTATCTGCCGCCAGGTGGTTGAAAGACATACTTTTATGCAGAACTTACAAGAATATTCAAGTTAGTTATCACTAGAACCTTTAAAACAACAAATAATAGCATGAACACTTTTCACCTTTATACTGTTACCAGCTAAGCATAACCATTTCAAGTTAACTAAGTCTTTCAAGCCCTCAATTGTTAATATCCCATTGTGTGACAGATTTAGCATATATAAGGAATGCAGACGACAGACACCATACATTCTCAATAGTTGATTGTGAATTGCTGTGAGCTGAAATATTTACAGAAATGACATAGATGAAGGTATCAACATGGCAACAAAATATATTTCAACATACCTTCTGTAGTTTTGTGAAAGAGTCAATGTTATCTAGTCTCTGCAGTTCATTATCATCTAGAATGAGATTGATTACATGAGATTCAGATTGAGATGGTTTGCTCAATTTCTTCAGCTTTTGATTGGATAAATCCAGGGTATTTTCTGATAATTCCTCTGAAAATTGAATATTAAGGTCCAAGCAAAACATATTAAATCTCTCTCGAAATGATTCTTACCCATTTGACTCAAAGGATATTTTGCATATTAGTTTTCTAGTGATCAAATCACTGTAGTATGCCTAGTTTTGATTGAATTCATTGAGCATAAATAACAATTTTGAATGGTTTTTTTACAAATATCAATTCAGAATTTATGTTTTAAACATTTGTTTTGATTTTTCAGATTTTTATTTTTACACAATATGACAAAAGTGACAACTGTCTGTCGATACTGACATGGAACAGTAATATTTTGTTGCACAAGAGTTGTTCGAAACATTACCCCGAACAGGTTTACTAATCTCAGGACAACTAAAGGTTATCGCGAGTTCACCGTTCTATGCAAACCGTGTCCGTGATTCCGTGATTGGTGTTATTTGTAAAAAGTATTATGATCATGGAGTTTATTTGCCAAATGATAACACCATTTTTATCGAAAAAGCAATCATATTGAGCTTAATGTAAATTACTCTGACAATGGTGGAATTGTCCACCTTGTGTTTCTAAACAATATAGTGTATGAATCTATTGAAAGATAGGTATTGTGCAATATATTTGGAAGTGGAATCTGAATATTCTTCCAAAAGGGTTGCAAAACAAACGATCAGCTGTAAAGGAATATTGAGAAAAACAAATAGCCTGCCGTTCGGTGCTTTTTCTTATCTGATACATTTGTGAATCAAGTCATTCAAACTGGAGCGACTACCAGAATATCTCCGCGATACCGTGGATTGGTTTATAGGGTAAGTTAAAGTTTCAATTCATCTGGTTCATCAGCCATTTTTATCTTTTGGAATAATTCTACTACCTTGAAGAATGGTCAGATGATCTATAGTGAGATGATATGAAGAAAATACAAGAACTTCATTATTGAACTAGAACATTTAATTTTTCCAGGCAAAAATTTTATACATTGGGAATAGAAAAATGTGCCATAACTGTATTATTTATTAGCCATTGATTTCTTCTAGGAAAGCAAGACGCAAAGAAAAAGAAGGGACAGAATCAACTTCAAGTGGGGATTCAAAATTATATTTAGAAGCTACAGTCCTAGAAAGAAAATTACCTGAAATGGATATGAGGTTGTTGGTTGATTTACCTGCTGGACTAGACTACAATGAGTGGTTAGCCTCACACAGTGAGTCATACAACAATAATATTGTTGATTGTTAAAATTGATTTTTTTTTCAGCCATGGCTCTTTTTGATCATGTAAACTTAGTTTATGGAAGTGTTAGTGAATTTTGTACTCAGACAGGTTGTCCAGACATGACAGGTCCAGGCCAAAGGTTTGTTTGCTCTTTACAGTGATGCAGTTGACTTCATTGTGTTTTGTTACATTGTTACAGGACTTATTTATGGTTTGATGAGAAGGGAAAGAAAACCAAGGTTGCTGCACCTCAGTATATAGATTATGTAATGACATTTATACAAAAAACTATTAGTGATGAAACCATATTCCCTACAAAATATGGTAAGTTCTTTTGCACCAGCCCAAAAATGCATGACACAATATTACACTCTTCTGAAGTTGGCACTGACTTTTTTTCCAATCAATTATTGTTTCAGAGTTCTGTGTAGATTTGATATATTTCCAGAGTTCTTGACTGAAATTTTGAATAGTTCCAGCAAACTTCACGCTGCGCTGTTTTTTTTTCTCGAAAAATGAGCTCTGATTATTTTTTGTTGTGTTTTTGGGAGAGTTCTGGAATTCTTGATTGATTTCAACAATTGTTCTGGTGAATTGAGGAAATATTGAAAATAAGAATAGTTTTTGTAAATAATTCGAAAAAAAAAATCGAGAAGAGTTCTGGATAGCGCTCGACGAGTTTTACGAATTATCCCAACTGCATATTACCTATACTGTTTTCATACTTCACTTATGATAAAATACCTAACACAAAAACAAGAATAATTCTGAAAAGCACTCAATGAGTTCAACAAAATATCACGACTTTCGTGAAAAAGTAATACTTTTCAAATTATTGAAACTATAGGTCCAATTTTCGGATCTCACTTTTGATCAAATAAAGATACCTAAATACTAAATACCTAAATTGGAACAGTTCTGATTACTGCTCGACGAGTTCTATATAATATTCACACTGTATTTTCGTGAAAAACTAATACTTTTCAAGTTGGGATATTTAGTAGAACTCGTCGAGTGCAACTCAGGACTCTTCTCCGAACTGTTCCAATTAATTTTCTGATTTCGGCGAGATTTTCAGTATTTTATCGAAAGTGTAGTTACTGTACTGTACTGTATACTTTATTATAGCCGATAACTTGAAAAGTATCAGTTCTTCTCGAAGATCCAGTTGGAAATTTTGCAGAACTTGAGTGCTACTTAGAACTCTTTTCAACAGTATTTTTTTGAGAATTTTTTGTAGAAACTGTTTTTCCAATAACTTTTTCAATTCACCAGAACTATTGGTAAAACTTCGTTTATCGCACTCCTATGAGTTCTGAAAAAAAATTTGGTGGAACTCACGTATTTTGACCTCCTGATCACGAATCTGATGTCAAAACGCGGCGGTCTCAAGTATTTTCGGAGATACGTTCCCATTTTGTCTAAAAAATGCACCGTTCCAAATCTCCATTTTCTGCTAATAAAAACACACAAAATTAACCCTTCTTTGAGCCAAAACATCAAACATGCTTACATTCACTGGTTTCCAACATTTTTTTGCATAAAAAACTGTTATTTTCACAAAAATTTACCCTTCTTCAAAACGAAAACAAAACATCTTTTTTCACTGATTTTCTGGTTATTTTTATTTGAGATGTTGGCAACGTCTTACCATGAGCCAAACAATAACATTGCCAACATCATAAATACAAATTACCAGAAAATCAGTGTAAAAAGTTTGTTTTGTTTACATTTCAAAGCAGGGTGAATTTTTTGAAAAATAATAGTTTTTTCTGCTGAGAAGTGTTGGAAACAAATAAATATATGCGTGTATAGTGTTTTGGTTCAAAAAAGGGTGAATTTTGTGTATTCCTAATAGCAGAAATTTGACATGTCAAATGGTGCATTTTTGAGACAAAATGGGGCCGTATCTCCGAAAATACTTGAGACCGCCGCGTTTTGACTTCAGATTCGTGATCAGGAGGTCAAAATACGTGAGTTTCACCAAAAATTTTTCCGAACTCAGGAGTGCGATAAACGAAGTTTTACCGAACTATTTTTGAAATCAATCAAGAACTCTCCCGAATACACAACAAAAAAAATCGGAGGTCATTTATCCAAAAAAAAAACACGGCGTTAGCTTCCAAATTTCAGTCAGAAAGTCTAGAACCAGATCGAAACTACACAGAACTCCAAAAAAAAAGTATTGATTTTGCCACACCACTCAACATAACTCCACAGCAAACGAATTTCCCTCCTCCTTCGAGTCGATCGTGAGAAAGACAGTCAGACTGCTGTTCCACGTGGTGGCACACCTGTACGCGGCCCACTTCAAGGAGGTCGTCATGCTAGGGCTCCACGCCCACCTTAACCTCACTTTTGCCCATCTGACGGCGCTCCACCACCGGTTCTCGCTGATCGAGCCCAAGGAAACGGAAATTCTGATGGACCTGGAGGTGGCGCTCAGGCTCACGGAAGACAGCCAAGAGCCGGCCAACAACAATGAGAAGGCGGCAGAGACGTCAGAGTCTGATTCCAAGGCGTCGGCCGAAACAAGCTGTGAGTTGAGAATTCAATGGTTTTTTTTCATCTCTTCATAGATGAATTGAATTTTGGTGAAAAATTCATAATCTGCGCATCATACCAATTTTGAGTCGAAATTCGTTCGCCATCTTGAAGCCGCCATATTGAATTCATCGAATTTGATAATCTCGTACAAATTTTGAATCAAATCGACCCATATTCACGAAATACGTTCGCCATATTAAAGCCGCCATATTGAATTTATGAATTTTTATAAACTCGTTCAAATTTTGAATCAAATCGAGCCATGATCACGAAATTCGTCCGCCATTTTGAAGCTGCCATATTGAATTTATGAATTGTGATACTCATGAAATGTTAGATCAAATGGAGCCATAATCACAAAACTCGTCCGCCATCTTGAAGCTCATGAATTTTGATAAACTCGTACAAATTTTGAATCAAACCGAGCCATAATCACGAAATTCTTCCGCTATTTTGAAGCCGCCATATTGAATTTAGCGATTTTGATAATCTCGTTCGAATTTTGAATCAAATCGAGCCATAATCATGAAATTCGTCTGCCATATTGAATTCATGATTTTGATAAACTAATACAAATTTTGAATCAAATCAATCTATTATCACTAAACTCGTTGGTCATCTTGAAACCGCCATATTGAATTTATGAATTTTTATAAACTCGTACAAATTCTGAATCAAATTGAGCCATAATTACGAAATTCTTCCGCCATATTGAATATATGAATTCTGATACTCATAAAATTTTGGATCGAATCGAACCATAATCACAAAACTCGTCCGCGATTTTAAAACCGCCGTATTGAATTTATGAATTTTGATGAAAAAATCATTATCTCCGACCTCGAATACCCCTTTGAATAAATTTTGAATCGAATGGAACCACTCATCAAATTACTTGTCCACCATCTAGAATTTACGAATTTTTGATGGAAAATTCAATATGTCCAACCTCGAAAACCCTCACGTAAAAATTTGTATTCTAATCGAGTCATAATCACAAAACTTGTCCGCCATATAGAAGCTGCCATATTGAATTTAAGAATATTGATAAGAAAATAATAATGTTTGACCTTGAAAACCCTCTCGTACAAATTTTGAATCGATATAACATAATTCGATCGCCATCTTGAATGTACGGATTTTAATAGGAAATTAATGATATCTGACCCCAAAAATACACCAGTTTTGAAACGAATCGGACCATAAACACAAAAATTCGTCCGCCATGAAGTTTTTTATATGTTTCAAGAAACAATACACAATATAAACAAAGTTTGCGGAAAACTTCGAAAATTTTACCAAAATCTTCAATCGTACTTTGGATATTAATTAATAAAAACAAATTTAAATTGAGAATATTAATATTATTCTTGGAACTATTGATTGAAACCAATTTTTTTGATGTAAAGTTTCTATATTACTACTCGCTTTATTTCATGTAAATGTATTCAGGGATCAATAAATCTGAATTATTCAACAACAAACTCATTACTGTATGAAAATTTGACAATTAAAATTGAAGTTTGTGCATTGAAATAGCCTTATGTTAATATTATTCATTATTTTCAGGTGGTGACAATAAATCTTAGTTTCTTGGAGGACGAGAATTGTTAACAAAATGTTTTATGTGATGTGACTATTCACCCCAATTGAACCATTATCCACTATTAGCTACTAGAGCATGTGATTGATTCTAAGACACAATAGTGAAACAGTTGTTTTAGGGCTACTTTTATTTATTATATCCAGCGTGTTTTATTTACGTAGTCGGGTCGTTATATTAAATACGATTTTTACATTTTGGTTACTTTCAATGTGAACCAGGTCTGACAATCAATTTCCACAAGGAATATTTCCTCTTTGATGCAGGTTCTGATAAACTGAAGCCTTTCTTTTCCATTTGATTCAATGCCTCGAACATGTTTGCCCCCTCAATTGTAAAAAAATCATAATATTGTCAGACCTTATAAAAAATTATGTACTTAATATCTGACCTGAGTTTTCGGAACTACAGTAGTAGTATAGTTTGAGAGCAAACCTGACAGTAATTAACGTCACTTTGTATGCTTTATACACAATATTTATAATCTTAGAATACAAAAAAAAAACGTTGTATTGTTACCGTCAAAGTGGCTTGCTCTCAGACTAGTTTTTTTACGAGGGCAATTTTAGTATCCTAGTAATATCATTCATATTTCTCGTCCCAGTATCCTTGTTTCAGACTGCAGTCAATTCAATGAAGCAAGTGAAAACGAATTGTTGTGGTCAATATTGTTCTAGTAGAAATGTAATGCACACGAACAAAAATCACTGGGGATTACTGCTGGAACACAGCTTCACAATCGTGTTTGTGAACAATACTAATATGTTGCAAAGTCCATTGGGGTGTTCTTCCGCCCTATCCAAAACTATTCCTAATTTATATTGTGATCTTCAAGAGAGGCATTTCAGTTTTTCTGTACAGTGTTATCGTTCCTGAAAAGCTATTGTATATAAAATGATTTTAGTTTGTTATTTTTTAGATTCTGTGAGCGCTATTAGACATAGCATTTGTTGAAAGATTACAAATAATAAATCACCAAATGTTACAAATCAGTGTTTGATTTAAAACTTTTGAGTAACTAATACATGCAATGTAATAAAATGCCACCGTTCTGCTACTGCCAAAACCCCCAAGAATTTTTAGTTTTTAAAATGGAAATGAAAGTCGAACAAGTTTCAAAATAATATATTGGTCCAATAAACACTATGTATTATGTACACATCACTTTAACGTCAAACGTCACGTAGATAACATTTATTTAAATATCTTTGAAAAAAAGCGCTTTTCGTCCTGCAGGTATATATACTTGTGTCTCTTGACTGTATTCAAGGCGTTAATAATATTCCTATCGTTTGGGTATAGAGCAAAAGCATTGTTCAAATCAACAAGCGCTTTTTCATAGTCTTTCATCGCCAACAAAGCTTGTGCCCTTCTATACATAGCCTTCGCACTATTCTTGTCCATCTTAAGTACCTGAAAAAATGTAAATGTCAAACCCACTTGTACGACTATAACCTGCCATAGTGGCATACCGAAAACCCGTCTTTCTTGAATAATAATATAATTTACATTTGCAACAATGAAAGGGATTACTATTCATTTTGAGTGCATTTGTAAAAATGCATGTTAAAAATATTTTTCACGTTTATTTAATGTATGCAATTATCTATTTTTATACCTCCAATTTTGAATTGATTATGCCCATAATCACAAAACTTGTCCACCATTTTGGGCCGCCATTTTGAATTCATGAATTTTGATAAAAAAATTTATAATCACTGATCCCGAAAATTCCCACTTACCAATTTCGAGAAGAATTATTTTTAAGTTGGTATCTCAAACTTAATTTATGCTCCTATAAGCTGATTATTTTATTTGGAGAGTAAAAACTTTTGTATAATGGTGGATTTATGCAGCAATTTTAAGTCATAAGTTTTTAGTCGTAAGTTTTTAGTAATAAGATTTAAGACATAAAGGAAAAAAAAAACCATTTATGCAGGAATTATTAAGGACTGTCATGTCTTAAGGGTAACTTCTCCCATTGGTCATCAATATCCATTTTTTCTTTTTATAATCTGATAATTCTGATATAAGTTTGAATAAACAACACAATCACAGACAATAACCTATAAAAAACCGTCACAGAATGCATGCGCAAATATGATCAGTTTTAAGCTTAGACCATACACTAGATAGACTCGGTATCGAGGGCGATTTGTTTTGTAACTGAGGGGTGAAACAAAATTTGACATGGTACGAGTTTTCCTATTGGCCAATTCTGACATTGACGTTGTTGACGTATGGAGGCATTTGTTTACATTTTGTATATGTGGAGAATTTCTCGTGTTTTTATTTATCTTTCAATGTTATTTGTGTTGGAAATGATTAATTCTTGAGTGTATTCAAGAGGAAAGGCCTATGGCAAAATATTGTGGAATTTGTGTTAACAAAGATAACAAAACTTCGACGGAATGATTTCATTTGTAAGTATTCCATAGGCGTAGATGCAAAGTAGCTGTAGGAATGACCCATATTGAAAACATTTTGAATGGGAATATTTTTCGAATATAATATTTACCAAACGTTTTTTAGGTTTCCAAATAACATATAAATATGGATGCAGTTGTGTCGAGTAGTTTCAGGATAAAAACATTGGAAAAACATACAGAATTTTATGATATGATCACTGCCCTACTGCAGATATTTGTTGAGAAAGCTTTCCTTATAGTGACAGAAAATAGTTTCTTCAGGTAAACTTAAGTATATCCACAGAAAATATGAACACCATTTTTGTTCATCAGGAAACCTTCACCCTATAGTTTTGCCATTCATCACATCTGATGATCATGCAAAGTCCTAGAAAAACTCTTTGACATTTTCAGGTTTCCAAAAGGTTGGTCAATCAAATAAGAGAAGCTATAGCTGGGCTGAGAAGGCCAAACAGAAATTTGACAGGAAAGTTTAAAACTGCATACAAAAGGTGCTTCTATCTTAGAGAAAATAATCAAAGTTTGGGAATTTTCAGTTTTTACTACTCATATTAATTCAATTTGTTCAATTCACAGATTCATCGATATGTATATTGTATGTATAAATATATTTTATTGTATTAAATGTGTATTATTCAAATTCTTCTCTTATCTTGCAAACTAATGATGTGCTTGTATATTATTTATTGTATTCTGATGGATTCTGAAAACATTTGAATCAGCATTAGCTCATCAGGCGAAATATATTATTTATAGAATTCAACAGCAAATACACTACCTATTTGTAAAATGGAAAAAAATGAGCTGTATATTCAAATCAGTTTTTTCATGATGTTTGTTAAACATTTGTTGGAATTCTCACTCAGCTTTTGCGGGAATTGAAAACCAAACCGAAAATATGCTTGAGAATACATCAATTTTTTCATATTTTGAATCCCTAAAAAAAGCACGTCCCTGGACTCTCGGTTCAACGATCGTCTCACCTCCCCGAAAATGCCATAGTCAGCGCCCCCTACCTTTACCAAACATTGCATAAGGTACATACCGCGTCTATCTAGTGTATGGTCTAAGGTTTTAAGCCATAAGAGATAAAAGTTGGCCAACATTCTTATGACTTAAATCTTATGACTTGCAACTTAAAACTTATGTCAAGTGTATGAATGGTAACATTGAAAACCAATTATTGAACTTCTTACGACTTATGACTAAAAACTTACGACTTAAATCTTATGACTTAAAATCGCTGCATAAATCCACCATAAGTATCAGTTCTCACATCATTTATAAGAGCTTGGAGTTTTTCCAAAGTGGCTGCATTGCCCTTGAATATTAAACAAGAAAGTCATGGCAATTTATGCATTTTAGCTAAAAGGATTGATGTCAAATTTATGCTGAGAATACAGAAGGAAATTACTGAATTTGAAGCAAGTCAGTTAATAAGTGTGTAACCAAGGTGGATATAGGATGATGAAACAGCTTCCTATTAACAAGCACTAGAATAAACTGTACACCTTTGCCTACTTGATTTCATACCATAGTAATATTTCCTGAAATTAAGAGATGGCGACATACCTTGTGTCGGTAAAACAGAAATTCTGCATCTGTCATCTTTTTATCCTTTTGATCTGTTTTAGATGAAAAATGACTGAGAAGAGTCAAAATATCGATAATTATTCCAGATTGACTGAAAATATTGTGTTTTGATGTCGCTTCAACTCACGTCTGTCAGATGCGAACCACAGAAATACATGAGCAACAGAAATCTTCTTCGATAATCGATCTCACCGCCATCTTCATTCAAGTCGTGGAAATATTAGTACCTTCTCGAACGGTCTACAAGTTTTTCGCAGAAACAATTGAAGAGCTGTTTCACCATCCTATATCCACCTTGTGTGTAACTAAGAGGTGTTTGGTTTATTAAATTAATGTAAAATTAGCTGGATCTAACCTCGCTGCACAGTTTCACCGTTTCCTTAAATTTATGCCTCTTCAGCAGTGCAGCAGCTAAATTTTGCATCACAATGACCCGTGTATCTTTCAGTGCTGTACTTTTCCTATTTTGGCGTATATACCAGTCGATGTATCTCATGCACTTCGTATATTTCCGCTCGGAATTTACGAAGTCTTTCTTGGTGTAATAAATGTTCCCGGAGTTTTTGATATCCATCACAGTCTTTTTGATCGCCTGGACATCTGCTGTTGAATTTTCGTCCCAATCATCCGGCCAAGGTGGATAGACATCTTCGGTGCCGTCGTTTTCGTTTATATTCCAGGGCTCTCCAGGTTTCAGTTCTCCACAATCTTCAATCATAAGAAGCTACAACAAGAGCTGGATTATTAGTTTTCTATCAGAAACGGCGGGTTTTTACCTCTGGGGGTTTGGTATCATCCCTGTTATAGTCGGACATTTCAACAATGACGTTCAGGCCTTTCAAGACTCTCCCGACAACCATGTTTGTATCATCGAGGTGGGTACATGGTTGGGTGGTTATGTAAAACTGTGACTGGTTTGTGTTTGGTCCCCTATTCATCATTCCAACCATGCCTGGCTTTTCATGCTGACAATTAAAACTGAATTAAAATCAACGAATTCATAAACTTTTAG
The DNA here is from genome assembly GCA_029955515.1 of Chrysomela aeneicollis. Lineage (NCBI taxonomy): Eukaryota > Metazoa > Arthropoda > Insecta > Coleoptera > Chrysomelidae > Chrysomela > Chrysomela aeneicollis. The sequence continues at coordinate 2,215,823 of JARUHQ010000007.1, read as the reverse complement.
TGAGAGGACCCTGATGAATTTCTATTGTCTATTGAAATATCGAAAATTTGAAATGGTAGTATAGACAAAACATTATATGATAGCATGTGACAGGCTTCATTATCTTTTAAACTTGCATTTTCAAGAGTAAATTTACTTTTTCTTCCCTTTTTACAGATTATTCAATTTCTTTCTTATATCAACATCAAGTATAGAATTTTTCATTTTTAGTACTGCAACTTCATTTCAATAAATCAAACTTCACTGATTTATTCTTATCTCCATTGTGTGTACTAGAATTTGTAACTACCTGTATAACTTACCCCAATAGTGAAACACTCATCATCAAATGCATCACCATAAATGCTTTCACCTCCAGAACCATTATTATTTTCTATATCTCCACCTTGTACCATACACTGAGATATTACTAAAAAAAAAATGTTTCCTGTTAAGTCTAACATATTTTAATAATATATCATTTTGTGAACCAGATGAATCAATATTTCATTTTATTTTCAAAATCAAATACAGCATCAAATTGAAAAATCATCCATTTCAAACTGCTCTATCATTTAAATGAAAAAAAAAATCATAATTCACTCATTTTCAGATATCTTGATTCATCATTCGAATTGTCTATGAAAGTATCTGTCCATTATTTAACATTATGATGAATTTCATCCATTTGCTTTTGATGTGCCCTCTTGATTCTTTGAAGTAAGGGTATTTTTTCCTTTTCTTCTTTTTTTTGTTCAGGGGGTTTATTATCAGAATTCAATTTTTCATTACTATGAATTACTGGTTCTCTTGAATCTAAAATAGGTTTCTTGTCATTTGCTTCAACATTAGTTAATACATTTTCAAATGAGTAATCCAGTACATGTGGAATGGTTTTCCCAGCTTCATCCTCTTTGAAAATGTTGTTATTTTCATTTGGAAGTGTTTTACTTTGTTCTCTTGTCATGTCTTCATGGACAGATTTTGTTTCAGATGAATAATCTTCATCATTATTTGTACTAGCTGTCAGATTATTTTCATTTGCAGATTCTATTGGTTTATTTGTATTAGCCGTTTCTTCTTTTGCATTTGGATCAGGCTAGACAAAATAAAATAAAACAAGGGGTGAGATGAATTTATTCCAATGATTATTAAACAAAATTACCCCTTACACTTTATTTGAAATATGATGTTCCAATTTTACTTGGTACTTACAGCAATTTCATTATCTTTTTCTTTCCTCTCTTTCAGTCTGTCTTGTAATTCATCTATCAAGTTTGAGCTTGTGACAGGTTTTGTATCGATTTGTTTTGGACCACTAGGTTCAGACTGGACTTTCCTAGAGAACATATCATCAGATACATCCATTTTTGTTCCTTTATTTTCTTTTGAAACTGGCAATTTTTCTACTGTGTAAGTGTTTCTACTGAGTGCCTCTTTATTTTGTGTGTTCTTAGGACTCAAACTCCTTTCTTGATGTTTGATTTTTGGACTTAAACTTCTGTCTCTGGTACTATCTTTCTTTCGATCAGGGCTCCTATTTTTCAATCTGTTTTCCTTTTTGGGTACATAGTCTAGTGATTCATCACTGGGGTGATGGTTTTTTTTTAAGTTATGCTTTTTATTTTTTGTGCAGCACTGATCACTACAATCTCGAAAAAAATTAGCACACTTTGATCTACAGCATTTGCTACATTTTGCAGTAGAATCATCTTTTTCCAAAACACATTTACAGTCACAACTGCATTTCAAATTTTTCAAAAGAGTTTTTTTATCACAAAGACATGACACTTTTGGTGGGTTGCAGCATCCTGAAGCATTAATTTTGCAATTTTCACAAATTATACAGACCCTTTCACAGTTAGGGCTGCTAGAACAGTGTTCTGATTCCCTGCAAGGTGATCTTGATTTTTTCTTAGCTTTTTTCACATAACAAAATTTTACATCATCCTGAATACAATCACAGGGTTTCAAAGTTTTGGGTGGACAACATTCACATTGTCTGATATTTTCCTGGAACATTTTTCCACACTTGTCAGGATATGCACAAAAGTTGGTTTCCCTGTTATTGCAGTCACCAAGTGGGGGGCAATTCACCCACTTCATCATTTTCTTGCAGTTGTTGGCAATTCTTGAAGGGGTATCTTCAAATTCCACCTGCCAGCCTAAAGGCTTACAAAATTTCTTTTTTGGAGTTTCTACAACATATGCCAGCCCAAATTTTCCTTTCACCAGAGGCTTTCTTGTCTTGTCACATTGGCAGCAACAGCAATTACATGATTCAAGACTAAATTGTGAATAATCTGGAGAGCACTGATGATCAGACATCTCTTCTAGTGGACTAGGGCATTTACAAGAATGATGCATTCTAATTTCACAGAAATTTTATTTTAAAAGGACTGAGAATAATACATGAATTTTGACAGCAAATATTTGCCTCTAGCCATCTAAGATGAACTTGAATAAGATTACAGTGATTTGAATATAATTTCTACAGGTGCCCCTGAATTGTAATCATTTGTTCTAGAATAACTTCAGTTGAATTTCCTCTATATAAAAAAGGATATACCTACACTGATATGATATAAATAAGATGACTTTCAACTCACCTTTAAGGATCCTAGTGCCTTTATAATGAAGTGGTTTTCCTCTTTTTCCGATACCTTTTTCACCAGTACAGAGGGCACGAAAATTTTCAGCACCTTTTGGTACTAGATCTGCGTATAATTGAATAATCACACGGCCAGCTTGAACAGAACAGTTTTAACTGATAACAATTTGCAATTTCATGAAATCATCGAACCTCTCATCACTCCGTATTTCATATCTAAATAGACTACAGGATTAGTGATAGAACTCATTATTATTTTATTCGAATCTCCAGAAGGAATGAAAAATGAATAGATATTGGCCGTATCCTTCACAACAGTCGTAAATTAATATCGGAATGTTTAAAAACCGTTTTAATTCGAATATTTCGAATCTTCTGAATATCTTCTACACTCTTTTCAATTATCAGTATATTCTTTTGGCTATTTAGTATTTAAAAAAATTAAAAACATCTTTATAAACCATTTGTTTTTATTATAATGCAGCAATGTTGCCATTGTTGCCGCACTTTTATTTCTTATGAAAGACATAGCCATGTTCGGCCTCAGCCTTTGGCCCTTTAGCCAGTGCCAATCAAACCAACGCTTTGCGTTGTCTGAGTTATATTCATTTCAAATGCCACTAAGACAAGAAGAAAGTATTAAATAACCTTAAACCTCACTTTAAAAATGTTGACTTTTAACCTCAGAAAACTCTTTTATTTGAGTTTCAGTTGATATCCATTCGATGTTAATTTAAATTTGAATGTTATCCGAATAATACTATAAATCTAAACAGAAGAATTCTATAGGAATCAGTAAGTAGTTGTTATATTGTATGTGATCACTTTAATAAAGTAGGTACCTATCTAAAGAATGAGTCGGTGCTATGTTATGTAGTTTTAGAAATAAAAGTAATATTCACCATCCTCGAATACACCAAATACACCAGAATGTTCCAAATTAGTAAGAGTGTTTCCCAAAGTTTAGTTGAATATAAGGCAATGCAATGCAGAAAATTTTTTGACATATATCCTAGTTCCAAAAAGAAAGTATTCCTTCCCAATCCAGATAAAAAACGAATAGCGATTGAAAAACCAAAGCCACATATACCTTACACTGAAAAACATATGGGGCCTCGTAAGAATAAATTAGATATACAAATGTTATCCAAAGCCATATATGATCAGGTCTTTCTGGAAGGGTATAGAGAAGATACAAATGAGGTAATTCTAGAACAGTGCAGAAGAGAACTTCTGAAACATAACATGCAAAGTAAAGATACTGACCTTCAGAAAGATCTTGATTTCAAAATTCCACCACTGCTAGGAAAAAATATTGAAGAACATTTCAAAAACATTGGTGAAGAACAGGTCAAACCATATCACAATCTAATCACCAATTTATTGAACTTCATACCCAACTGTCCTGAAAAATGGCTTATGCAGACTGGGTGGATAAGGTATGTGCCAGAATGTGAGCCTGAACAAGTGCCCTTTCCACTAGAAGATGCCATAGTTTTTGATGTAGAGGTGAGTTTGTCTGACCATTCATCTTAGAACTGCTCTGCTTCTACTCAGATTCATTCTGCTTCTTATCATTTTGTATAGATTTTACCATCCCCAATTCATGGAATCAAAGAAAACATTTTCAGCCTCTAAAAATTGTCACATTCTATTACAGCTTTCAATGATGTGTTTCTGAATTGTTTATGATTACCTGAACTCAAGAGAAGATGAATATTTGAAGTTACCCACATTGTTGTTACATACATTGTTGTTTAGTACCATTTGATTACTTCTTAAAGAATATCAAATGCTTGTTACAAGGCTTGTTACTATTCAAAGTACTTTTTCCGATAATAGCGAAAACTGTTAGTTTTTCGGAAATGGCAAAAAATGTTAGTTTTGAGTTCAAAAAAATTAATGAATTTGATCGATTGATGATTCAAATTATTCAATCAATTTATTTATGTAGTGTATTTACTAAATTTTATATTGGTAGAAACTTGGGAATATTGGGTACATTTTTTCTTTTGTCCCTCGATCGAAAGGGATATAAAAATCATAAGCGCATGCGTAAAGTTTACCGTCCCGCTGCCATTTTGAATTTGATTTTTATTATGAATGAAACGCTCATATCTCGCGTTCTAATTATCTTACAGCATGCAAACGGGGGTCGTTGGGTTTGTCAACACTTTCATTTTAATCGAGCTTACCTGAAAAAAAAACCTTCGGATTCGTCAGAAGATAGGTCTAAAGTCGATTATACTCCCCCCTTGCTCCCTAAAAATCTGAAAAAAAAAGCATCGTGTTTGTTTATGTGAGCTCGATAAAATTACAAGTCATGACAAATTCTTCCGTTTGCACGCTGTACGATAATTAGAACGCGAGATATGAGCATTACAAAAAATCAGATTCAAAATGGCGGCGGAAGTGGCGGAACGGTAAACTTTGCGCATGCGCAAACTTGGGGTTAAGCTTTTGATTTGGGACTCTTCCGATCGAGGGACGAAAGAAAAAAATGTACCCGAAACTCCGAGGCCACCAACTGAATGCACTGGCCTAATATATACGAATTTGAATTCACCTTTCCCTTCTCTTATATGAAATGTAGGTGCTTCAAAATCGTCCTTGAATTTGCAGGTATGTATGATGGCTGGAAAAACACCAACGCTGGCCACAGCCGTCAGCGAGAAAGCCTGGTACGGTTGGGTGAGCCCCACAGTACTAGAAGGCGCCAGCAAACCCGTGACCAGCCATCACTACCCCATAGCATCCCTCATTCCCATGGAGAGCACCGAAAGAGACAATGGAATCCATCTGACTGACCATCAAGTGAAGCCAAAAGTGGTCATCGGGCACAACATGTCCTACGATCGAGCTCGTATTAAAGAGCAATATTGGATCAACAAGACAGGGATGAGGTTCATAGACACTATGAGCTTGCACATCTGCATTGGAGGCCTCACCAGCTATCAAAGAACTGTCCTCAAGTCTGAAACTGTCAGTGAAGAGGATGAGTCCTGGGCCAATTATAGTTCTTTGAACAACTTGGTGGACGTTTATAAGCTCTATTGTGGAAAGAAAATCCGGAAGGAGACCAGGAACTTATTTGTTGAAGGCACTTTGCTGGATATAAGGGACAACTTCCAGAAAGTGATGGGGTATTGTGCTAGGGATGTTGAGGCTACATATGAGATCATGAGAGAATTGTATCCACTTTTTTCACAGAGATTTCCTCATCCAGTTACTCTAGCAGGTACATAAATCTCAATTGGTAATAAAATCAGAGCATATTTCATGTCATATTTTTCCATCAGGTATGCTGGAATTGAGTACAGCTTACTTACCTGTAAACGCAAACTGGCCTCGGTACATTCAAGAATCCGAGCAAGCCTATGAAGATCTGGAAAGTGAAGGCAAAATACTGCTCGCGAGAAGAGCAGACAATGCCTGCCATCTGCTACATGAAGAAAAATACAAAAATGACCTTTGGATGTGGGACCAAGACTGGTCCACCAAAGAAATGAAGCTGAAAAGCACCACAACCAGGAGGAAACAGGCCGAAAAAACCCAGGAAGAGGCAACTCATATCATTGCAAAACCCGGAAAAGATGACACAGAAGATGAAGCAGACCCTCTAGAGGAAAAATTCAAGCACCTGTGGGACACCAAGGAATATTTACCCTCCGTGAGAACCCTGCTTCCGGGCTACCCGAACTGGTACCGAAAACTCTGCGCCAAGCCGGACTCCCCTTCTTGGGCGCCGGGCCCACACCTAATCAGCACCTCGATGAAGATAACACCAAAGCTGCTGGCCCTGACTTGGGAGGGCTACCCCCTGCATCACCTGCGAGAAAAGGGCTGGGGGTTCCTGGTTCCGTTCGCAGATGACGTCGAGATCGAGCGGAAGCTGCCGCTGGAAAAGCTTCTCGAAAGGTGCCCGCTTCTCACCGCCAAAGATGGTGGCAACAGCTGGGAGGCCATGCAGAACCTCTCCAAGGCCGTCAACGAGTATCTCGGCAAGAAAGAGTACTATTCGAAGTTGAAGGCGGACAAGACGGGGGGGCTGTATAAAGGCGTCGGAGTATTTTGCAACACCGAAATAGAGAACTGTTGTTGGTTCATGAAACTGCCCCACAAGGATGGGCCGGCTTATAACGTGGGGAATCCTCTAGCGAAGGATTTTTTGAACAAGTTTTCGGAGAATGTTCTGGCTGGGGATACTGAGAGTGCCGAGCAAGTACTGGAGATTGCGAGGAAATTGTCTTATTGGAGGAATAATAGGGATCGAGTCTTGGACCAGATGGTGGTATGGTTGGGGGAAGAAAATCTGCCTTACTCTGTACAGGACAAAGGTAAGACAATTTCAAAGTAGTTCCCAATTCCCTTTATCAATCTATACCTCAGTATCTTCGAATGTTTAAGAAAAACAGTCCTCCATTGATAGGTTTCAATATATTTTCACTCCTATTGGCTATGTGCATGGATTCAAACACACGGTACAAAAACTGAGCAATCCATTCCACTCATCACTGGTGATAATTATTAAAAAATCTTTTCTATATTCGCATTGATCGCTATACAAGTCTGTATGTTCATAATAGTCACAATACTTACTTTCCCGCGGTACTGCGGTCCGTTATATTACCTATATAACTTATAATGCTTCCAGAAAAAACACTTATCTCTAATGCTTTTTTTTTTCTTGCTATTAGCGTCCGCGCCGCCGAGATAGCTGTTCCCGTATTCTCGGAACACAATCCGTAACAATATGTTGATGATTTCTTATGAAATTAGGTAACCACTCCAAATCCCATCTCAACCGCCCCACCCCCTCTCTTTCCAGGCTACCTCTACGGCGCCATCATCCCCCAGGTGGTGGTGTGCGGCACTCTGACGCGGCGCGCCGTCGAACCCACCTGGATGACCGCCTCTAACGCCCACCCGGAGCGCGTCGGCTCCGAACTTCGCGCCATGGTGCAGGCGCCGCCGGGCCACCACCTCGTCGGCGCCGACGTCGACTCCCAGGAGCTCTGGATCGCCTCGGCCCTGGGCGACGCCCGCCTCGCCAAGACGCACGGAGCGACGCCGCTCGGCTGGATGACACTCGCCGGAAGCAAGACAGCCGGCACCGACATGCACAGCGTGACCGCCAAAGCAGTCGGCATCGGACGTGACCACGCCAAGGTCATCAACTACGCGCGCATCTACGGCGCCGGCCAGGGCTTCGCTGAGCGGCTGCTCAAGCAGTTCAACCCGGCGATGTCCGAGGCGGAAGCGCGAGCCAAAGCCGCGAGGATGTTCGCGTTGACTAAAGGCAGGCGGACGTTCCACCTGCGAGCGGAGCACCTGGGGGACTTCGCGGATGTCCCCCACTCGCGGTGGCAGGCCCTCGAAGTGGCCCGCGCTTGCGGGAAAACCGTCGAGCAGATGTTCCACAAGTCCAGGTGGGTGGGGGGCACCGAGTCGGCGATGTTCAACCGGCTGGAGGAGATTGCCAACGGCGAAGAGCCCGCCACGCCCTTCTTGGGCGGAAGGCTGAGCAGGGCCTTGGAGCCGAAGGCGCCGGATGACCGCTACCTGCCCACCAGGGTGAACTGGGTGGTGCAGAGCGGGGCAGCCGACTTCTTGCACTTGATGCTGGTGTGCATGCGGTGGATCATGGGGGATAAAGTGAGGTTCTGTCTGAGCTTCCACGACGAGGTTAGGTACCTGGTGCCCGATGAATACAGGTACCAGGCGGCGCTGGCGTTGCACGTTACCAACCTCCTGACGAGGTCGTTTTGCTCGTACCGGCTCGGTTTACATGATCTGCCGCAATCGGTGGCTTTTTTTTCGTCTGTGGAGGTGGATAAGGTGCTGAGGAAGGAGGCCAAGCAGGATTGTGTCACTCCGTCCAATCCGCACGGGCTTAGTAAAGGTTACGGAATCAAAAATGGCGAGTCTTTGGATATCTATCAGGCTGTAGAGAAAGCTGGGGGAAAGTATACGTGTTGGTATGGCAGCAGGTTTGATATCAAAAGGTGAATATTCTGGTGTATCTGGAGTGCAGGTTATGAAATTGCCAGTTTCTCATAAATAACATGCGTGAACGTTTGGAACATTCAGGAAACACAAAAAACACCTCGATCCTACGTTATATTTGTTCCCAACATTATGAAAATGATAGAAACTACCAAAGCTAACCCCAGTAGTTTCCATTATTGAAAACATTTATTCTGGCGCCCAACGTAGAGCCCTATTTATGTAATCTTTTATGGACGGCCCAGCGTGAAATGGCACTTTCTTGCTCGGTTTTTGGGGCACTAGCGCCCGCGGACTACTTTATCAACCGCCGGGCGGGCGATTTACCGATAGTACATAAGATGTGTTAATTTTGGGTGTAAGTTGATTTTATACTCGCTCTATCACTTACACGCCGCGGTCCATAAAAGCATTGTTTACGCACTAGATACATAAATAACAATTCGATTTATAAAAAATAATCAAGATATTTTATTCCTCTAAACTGTTAGATGTTCCACCATCAACATCAGTTCGATGTCGCAACATCCTTACGATATTTTCTCCTTGGTTGATTTCCTTCAATAATGCCGAGTGATGAAACTTCCTGAACTCGGATGCTGCGTCCCCTAATGAAAACTGAGCAGGTAATTTTTCAGAGCCTGTCCATGTGAGTCCGCTCTCGAAATTGCTCATCACAAAATTCGACAGCTTTTCCAAAGTTTCAATCCACGCTCCCAACCAATGCTTATCATATGCTGAGCTTCCATTCATCAAATTGGTTTTGTAAATTGATAATTCCTTATTCAGGTTTTCTAAGAAAACGCTGATTTCTTTCTGTTTCATCCAGGAGAAGATGTCAATGAATTTACTGACGCACAGTAGGTATTCTGAACTAGTTTCGTTTCCTGCGGTGAATTCTTTAACCGCATCTATTTGTTTTGTTATGGCATCGAAAACTATATCTTCTTCTTGAGCAAGCAATGGTTTCTTGTATTTAATTGATATAGCAATTATATCAATATGTAGCTTGAATAGACCTTCAATCAACTTACTTTGTTGTTCGATGGAGCTGTCCAAGCTTGTGGAAATAGTTAAATAATCTGTGAATGGACCACTATAAATGTTCCTCAATGAATGCAAAACGTTCATTATTTTGACAAGATTTTGTGAACCGAATGTCCACCTGACAACCAAGGAAATGCAAAACTTCAATGATTTCGACAGGATTTATATTTTTTTACCCATCACTAGTAATTGTAGACTCACAATTATATTAGATTTACAAAAAAAATGATTATGTATATTTAACGCATGACATGTTTCGCTAATGCAGTTCTCAGTAGCTTCTTCAGGTACCTATTTTAACACTGATTATAAAATCAAAACCATATTCGTACCCTTTTGGAGATTGAATAATTATACAGTGGTGAAGTATTTAAATCAAGCTAAACTACGCAACACTAATTACGTCGTACCCCGAAATTTTGCCCCTGTTTAAATTTGAATAACTTTTTTCTTCTTTGAACAATTTCAATTCTGTTTGCACTGTTCGCTAGCCCAGTCCTTCAGCATTAATTTCGTACTTCTTCGATACATAAGGTTATTTCCATAAAATTGCTACAGGATGTTTTTTGGAACTGTGCAAAATTTCGAAATTCTCAAAAGGATCCCAAATGAAGAAAAACAATTTTTTTTCAACTTCAACAGCAGAGGCATAAAGATCATCTCATTACCTTTGGCCATTTCCAAAATTGTCTTCTTATCACTTTTCTTTACAGAGTGATCTCAAAAAATATATTTTTTGGTTTTGCAGTCATAACTTTTTTCCTCTTCAACCGATTTTCAAAATCTCAGGCTCATTTTGAAACTGAAACCTTATATGAGAAGATTTGAAGATCAGAATTAACTCAAGATGAACATTTAGAATCGAGGGTTTCCTCAAAGGTGACCCAAATCTGAAACACTCTGTAAATCCCGACTGGGAGAAGAATTGAATGAAAATCAACTTGTTTTCGGAAGGATCTTCCATTCTGAACACATCCAGATCTTTTTTTCTTTCAGTAGTCAAAAATTGTGCATGAGAAAACCGAAATGAAACGCCATGTTCTAAAAAAAAATTAGCCCAAAAAAAATGCATGGTCCGTAACCAACGTAACAAAAATCATAATGAGTGACTGACAGACAGGTTGAAAATTACGTTCTCGTGAAAATAAAGACCAGGACAGAAAAAACTATTCGTAGGTCTTCCTTTTCTGAAGATATGACTTCATAAAAAAATTCAAAATAAAAAAAAATTTGAATACAACAGTATTTTAGGGTAACCTTCTCACCCCCTATACAAAGTCTTTCATCATGTTTTGGATTTTTTTCAAAGAATTTAATTTTTTGACCCCCAAAAAAATGTTATACGTACGCTTATGAAACAATTTTTTTTATCTCTTTGATCAACTTTTTCCGCTGAACACAGCTATGGGTACCGCTTGTCTCGATTCTGAAAAATAACTTTTTTTCGCCCTGTACATCAAACTATGATACTTGGAGAACTCGAGTTCGGGTGATTCTCAGTAGTTTTGTACGAAACCCACGAAAATTATATGTAAAAAAATCACAAAAATCTCCTTCCCCTTTATTCGTACCCAAAGTACCCCAAGGGGGCAAGGGGGGCGAAAGAATTTTATTTTTATTTTATATCCGATCCCGATGTGGGGGTCAGGAGAAATATGTTTACCGATATATCTAACCGTTTGACCAGCAAAAATTTTACCCGCAAAAAAAATTTTGGGGGGGAGGGGGTAAAAAAATTTTCATCAGTATTTTTGGTGGTGATATTTTCGTTTCGATGAAACAACGTTTTGGATATTTTTCTTTTTTAATCGGGATTTCGAGGGGGATTCAGATTTGGGTCACCTTTGCAGAAACCCTTGATCTTTAATATTTATTTTTAGTCAATTCTAATCTTCATGTCTGTTCATCTAACGTTTCAGCTTCAAAATGATCTTGAGATTTTGAAAATCGGTTGAAGAGGAAAAAAGTTATGACTGCAAAACCAAAAAATTGATTTTTTGAGATCACTCTGTAAAGAAAAGTGATAGGAAGACAATTTTGGAAATGGCCAAAGGTAATGAGGTAATCTTCATGCTTCTGCTATCAAAGTTGAAAAAAAACTGTTTTTCTTCATTTGGGATCCTTTTAAAAATTTCGAAATTTTGCACAGTTCCAAAAAACATCATGTAGCAATTTTATGGAAATAACCTCATGTATCGAAGAAGTACGAGATTATAGCTCAAGGACTGAGCTAGCGAACAGTGCAAACACAATTCAAATTGTTCAAAGAAGGAAAAAGTTATTCAAATCTTAACAGGGGCAAAATTTCGGGGTGCGACGTAATTAGTGTTGCGTAGTTTAGTTATTCTGAGGCTCCGAATCCATACTATTTCAAATGACTAACAACTTCGATATCAAGCAGTTGAAGAAATTTGAAAAACAGTTATTCCAATACACTACAAGCAATAACCATGATATTTTCTAATGTTAATTAACAATGCGTCAACCGCTGTTGAATTTGGTGTCCTAGAAAGACATTCGAATTAGAATTTGGGATAATCCTTTCAGAAAGCTATATTTACCTGGATAGGAGTAATCAACATTATTCAATCCCGAAGAGTACAAATATAGTTTTTATTGTATAATAATGAGGCATAAATATTCATTGTAGTTAATACCTGAAGAAGCCACTGCCGTGATATTTTTCGTTTACAAGAAAAGTCCACCTTACAATCAAATATCTGCAACGAACTAAATACTCTTTTCAGTAATGTCAAGAGCAACAAAAAGAAAACACGTTCTGCTAGAGGTCCTGAAAGATGACTACTCTTTGCCGGCGGTAAATCAACAAATCGTCCGGGTTCTATCCAGCAAGGGCAACAACCTACACCAAGTGGAGGCAGCTGACAAGTCGGTGTTTTTGGCTTCCATGCCGACAAAGTTCCGCAAAAACGTTTGGGTGAAAAGGGGCGATTTCGTGTTGGTGGAACCGATCGAGGAGGGTGACAAAGTAAAGGCGGAGATGGTTCGGATATTGACGAGCGAACATATCAAACAATTTAAAAAGGACAAGGTGTGGCCGCAGGAATTCACTAATTGTGAGGAACAGACATTGGAAGATGAGGAGCTGTTTGTTAATAGGAATAGACCTATAGTTTCTGAGGAATCCTCTAGTGATTCAGATTCTAGTGATTCAGATTCCAATGATGATTGAGTGTGCATGGCAAAAATTACTATGATGATTATAGGATTTATTTTTTTAATATATCTTCAAAAAACAAATATATACTATGAAATATAGTACCTTGAGAAAAATTGGGGTTTGTTTTAATGAACAAATAAATCACATGGATTATAATTCTATATGAAATCAGAAGTTCTTTCAAACACCCAGGATTTTCATGCAGACTCTCTTGATTTTCTTGCTATATTTTTTTGAACAATGTTGGTTATATTGCCATCTACATTTGCAAGGGGTTGATTTTTTCTTATTGCCAGCTGAAAAAGAGGAATTACAATACAAAACTTTAAAAAACAAATTACCCCACGTTGGGCGCCAATAAATGAAATCAATTCTGATTTACCTCAATCTGCTGTACAAGTTTCACTTCCAGGGCTCCTACTACAAAGTTTGTTACTTTACAAGCATCAGGGCTCCCCAATCTACCCACTCGCCCAATTCTATGCAGATAATCTGCTGCATGCAGTGGAAAATCATAATTTAAAACATGTGTCACTTGAATGGTATTCAGTCCTCTGCTGCCAACATCAGTAGCTGCTAAAATATTTGCTTTGCCACTAACAAATTGGTTCCACTGTTCTATTCGAATAGCAAAATTCATGTCACCATTAATATTTGCACAGTTGACGCCATTTTCTCTCAGAAATAAAGCTACCCAATTGCAAGTCTGGTTCTTGTTTGTGAAAATCACCATAGGGGATTTGTTGTTTTTTGCAATTTGCAGTAAATTCGCTGGTTTCACAGATGAAGTCAACTTGAGAAATTTCTGAGTTATATTCAAAAGAGGTTTATGTATTTTTGGTGATACTACATGTTTTATTGATTGTTCAATAGGAGCAAATTCCTCTGGTAAACTCTTTGGTAGTGTGGCTGTTATTAAGAAAAATTGAGACTGTGATAATCTCCTAATCAAAGAATTAATTCTTTCAATGAAACTGTCATCCATCAAAGTATCAGCTTCATCCAGAACTGCATATTTTGCCTAAAAACATAAAAACAACCAGAATTACTATGGGTTGAAATGTATGTATAATTAAATATATATTTGCATTGGATTTTAAAGACATAAGAGTAGCTCGAAGATGTGAATTAATACCTCATTTAGTTTATAGACTCCAACAGTGGACAATTTTCCAATTGCCCCAGGGGTACCAACAAGTATATCAATATCTTCAAATGAGGGATTCATCATCATTGATTTTATTCTTCCTCCAACCACAACTTTTACATTAACCCCTACACTTTCTCCAAGAAGGCCTGCTATTTCACCAATCTGATATGCTAATTCTCTACTTGGTATAATCACTACAGCTTTAGGAGAATTCATTGATTGAGCTTTGTTTTTAGATAAATCTTGTATGATTGGCAAAAGATAAGATAGTGTTTTGCCACATCCTGTTTCTGCTGCTAACATCACATGGGACCCTAATAAAATTTAAAATTGTTGGTGAATTACTACTGAAAATATAAATGATACAAATCTTCATGTGTCTGTGAGTAGCTATAAGCAAGTTTAATTGTGTAAATACCAGATCTAACCACATCAAAAGCTCTGTGCTGAAATTCAGTGGCCCGTTGTATTCCCTCTTTCTTCAATACTTCAATCATCCTTGGATCCAGCCCCATTTCTCGAAATGAATAAGTTATATTCTGAATTTCATCATCTAGTGGGTGCACTGTAAAGAAATCACCCTTGGCTTTCGAGTGAGTCCATCCTTTTGAAGCTAGGGGAACCTCGTCAAGATTTCCATGATAAACAGAGTTGTAATGATTGAACTTTTTCTGTTTACAGCTGATTAACAGTTGTCCAAGTTTATTCTTCACTTTGGGGAGAGCTGTGGAAAACGGAAGAACTAATTCATATTTTGGTTTGATTAGATTTTTACACAGTTTGCTCATGCAAGTGGCCGCTTTCATGGTAAAAAAATATTTTGTATCGAATCTTCAAATCACAAACGATTGAATCCAGAAAGGTTTTCATTTGAGGTTAATTCTTCTTCTTTTTAAGATAATGTAGGTTGACAAGACATCTTCTCAATCCTGATGCAGATGAAAATTTTCGCATTATTGATTTATTGTGCCCATACATTCACATTTTCACTGTTCTTTTAAAAAAATGTATTATTCATCACTTGATCGTAAAATGACTACTACTTATGCATTAAGATTCAAATAGTTGTACTACTATATCAATGTATATTTGTATATTTTACAGCCTACAATATAAGAATAAATTACTGATCATTTTCATAATCAGCAGGATTCTTCAGCATCGATCTGTGGTGTCCCTTTTCCACTTGATCATAAGTGAGGTAGCACAGGGAAACAGCTGAAAACAAGTTCACCATTATTTCAAGGCTGCATTTTCATCACTTACTTGAATAAATAACATGTTGGTCTACTAATTCAAGATGAACCAATCAATATTTTTGGTTGATTAACTCACGTGGGAGTATATAGGGAACGTTTTCGGCAATTCTTCTTATTGTATTGGGAAATCCATGAGATATGACACCTGCAAATACTTTTTGTTCAAAATGGGATATTCTATACATAACAATTCCTCTCAATTTGTATAGTTGTCCAAATCCATGACCCATCCTGCAAAACATCAATAATGCATTATTTAAGGATAATGATTCTCCTCAAATATAAGGAACTACATTCTAGAAGATAAGTTTTGATTATATAATACAGCAGGTTCAATCAAATCAACTGTTTCTTGTCATGATATATTTACAACTTAAACCAGCGACCTTACATGAAATAAAGGAACTGCCAAACTCTATACTCACCTGGTTGATTTATTTTATAAAATTTACTGAAATTTATTGATGAGTAATAAAAATGTGCAGAAAAATCGGACAGGATATAAATAAAGGATAGGGAGAAATTAGGTCATAGGACTGGACAATTACAATTGCATGTGTCAATGTCAATTTGTCAAG
This sequence comes from Chrysomela aeneicollis, assembly GCA_029955515.1. Classification (NCBI taxonomy): domain Eukaryota; kingdom Metazoa; phylum Arthropoda; class Insecta; order Coleoptera; family Chrysomelidae; genus Chrysomela; species Chrysomela aeneicollis. The sequence goes on along the minus strand of JARUHQ010000007.1, from coordinate 2,200,012 downwards.
AAATCAACAATGTCAGTAGACATTGACATGAATTTTTTTTTCATTCTGTGTTCTGTGCTATATTCTAAGGCGGCGTTGCCTGGTCTCTTGAATATCATCAGAATTGCGACTGAGGACTGAGGACAAAATACAATATGCAATGAGGCCTCAACCTCAAATCCAAATTTTTATTTGAGAAATGAGAATTGCACTTTTAAAGTTCATTGATATCGTTCGAATTGGTGTAAAAATATTCCAGAAATTTTTCGAAGAAATCAGTAATTTTTTTTCACCTGGCACTGGCAAGTGGCAAGTGGCAACACAGAGAACAGTGAGAACTGAGAAGTGAAAACAAAACAGAAAAATAAAAGCACATTGGCATAAAAGTTGTTTCGATATCTGTTTTGATTTTACGATAATTCTCCATTTCATCGTATTCACATCATAGTTCACATGTTCACAAGTATAAAGGAAGATCTTGTGAGAAAGGTTGAAATTATTTAGTTCTTGGAATATTTCAGAACATGCCTATTGCACAGGTAATTTTCATTGTTTTTATTGCTGATGTTAAATTCATCAGTCTTTCAGATTTGAAAAATATGGCAAACATTCCTGAAGATTTGCAATGCCTGAGAGACAGAATAAACCAAGATTTCCTTAATCTCAAAAGTTTCTTCAATTCTAAAGAGAATAATCCAACTGAAGAAGAATCAGATAGTCTGCTATCAAGATTGAATGACCAAATTGACCAGATAAATTATCTAACAGATAAATTCAATAGTGGTTCTAAAGATATTGAATTGAAAAAAGCAAATGCAGTTATTAGATTACAAACTTTGTGTTCTCTTATCACATGCCATATTCTCAAATTGAGAAATTGATATCCTAACCTGTATTAAATTTCAGCTGACAGAAAGTGGAACCAGTGATTCCTCAAAATCAAAAACATTTGTTTTCAGTGATGAGGGGCACACTTTGGGAAATGCTTTGAGATGTGTGATTTCTAGTTAGTGAGTATTTGGTTATATTGTTTAAGAACAGAAATCAATCTTTTTATATTGCAGTCCTGATGTTCAATTCTGTGGTTACACAGTTCCTCACCCAGCAGAAGCCAAAATGCATTTCAGAATTCAAATGCACAAAGGAAAAGCTATTGATGCCCTCAAACAAGGATTGGAGGATTTAGTTCAAGTGTGTGATATTACTTTAGAAAAATTTGATGAAGAACTTAAACATGTTGTTAGTTAGTAAAGTATTTTTGTTGTTTGAAATAAATTCTTAAAATGTACCTTATCCTGTATCATCAGGGATGGAAGCAGCACCAGCTTTCATAACCACTTCCATGCTAGGGAATGTCTTGTTCTTGTCAGTCTCATCAATATTTGCTTTGAGAACTTTGACATCCTCTATCTGAAGCAGCCTCTTGTCATCAGTGTCCGGTTTATTTGTGCTGCTAACATACGCCTTCCTCTCAATCTGCGCGTGAGCCAGAGCAGTCTCCTCGGCAGGGGTCAGCTGCGTCAACCTCGGATCCATGCCCAGCCAGTCACTGGACAGGATCTGGCTGACCTGCCACCTCTTGGTAGCCTCCGGCTCCAACAACTGCGTGATGAGCTCCTTGATGTTGTCGCTCAAGTAATCGATGACCTTGGCACGGAACTTCCACTTGCGGTTCGTCTGTTGCTCGTGCAGCCTCTTGACGTTGTTGTCATCGAAGGGCATCGCCTTGTTCACCATTATGTACAGGATGACGCCCAGCGACCACACATCCGCCACCTTGGGGTGGTAGGGCATCCCCCTGAGGACTTCCGGGGCAGCGTAGGACAAGGAGCCGCAGTAGGTGGTGCTGGTTAGTTTTCTTCCGCGGTTGTCCACCACGAATCTCGCGAAGCCGAAGTCGGCTAGCTTGAGGTTGTAGTTGCAGGTGATCAGCGCGTTCTCGCACTTCAAGTCTCGGTGGGCTATCTCCATGTCGTGCAGGTATTGCACTGCTAGCGACAGCTGCCTGAACCACACCCTGCTCTGGGCTTCGGATATGGGGCCCCTCTTCAGGATAAACTCGAGCAAATCGCCGTTTTCGGCTTGCCGCATGAAAATGAAGTACTTCTGTTTCCTCTGGAAGATGCTGTGTATGTGGATGATATGGGGGTGGTTGATTCGTATGAGGATGTCCAGCTCTCGCGGAAGGAACTTTTTGACAAAGTCCTTGGGGGCCTTGGAAACGTCTACCACTTTGCAGGCGAGCGATTTTTTTTCTTTGTCGTCGCTGGCCGCGGTTCCTATAAATTCGGCCAGGTACACTACGGCGTAGGATCCCTCCCCCAGCTTTTGCATCAAGCGGTATCCTCTGGTCTTTAGGGTTAGCTCTTCCGAGGGTCTAAGTAACGGATCCTGAGCCATTGCCGGTGACTAAATGCATCTTTCGATATTACTCACTAGAATTTTGGGTTTGTCATTAGTTGACATTGTCAAAGGTTTGGAATGGAAATTTTTGATTGATCCTATTGATGTCTGGAACGTGGTTACCTGTGTAACTAATATTAAAGTCTTGTTTTCAAGTACGATGTGTACAGCAGAAATATTCAAGAATTCGTGAGAAATTTATTTGAAATGAAACACTCTGTATTTTTTTATATAGAAATAACATATTTCAAAACGAAGTTTGTCCCTGCAAGGTAACTGTAATTTAAAATTGCATTTGATTCTTGAATATTTCACCAATCGAAGCGTCATCTGAATTTATCAGGTAGTTCGAAATAGTAATAAAACTTCCCTTTACGCCTATATGATACATTTTAATCATATATTAAAAATATTTCACAAAATATGGATTAACAATGAATTTGTCAAATGAAAACAAAAATTATATGGAAACGAAATGAAACCTCTATTTTTGGTTATGACGTTAGTTCACTTATTACAACTGGAAATACACCAAATCTCGTCATAAATAATATGGTGTGTATTTAAACATCATTCATAATCATTCTATCATTAGTCGAAATACATTTAAATCAATAAATAAGCGATCATTTGGTCAGAAATGTAAATTCATCTAAAATCTATCTAGATATTTTGGTAACGATTATTCTTATTATCATTAGTGTTATAACCATTCTTATAATAAATACTGTATAGATAAATATTCAATATACAAAACATTTCACCAGTACGCCAGTTCAATAAACTTGTGTTGACTGTCAAACAGGTTTGAGTTTGTTGATTGTCGCATAAAAAAATTAACCCATATGGTGGTAGCAAAATAATACAAACATTCTCTCAGAGTTGATGAATTTTCGATCAAATATTGTCACGACAAAACAAGGTTAGCTTTTTAACTTGGCACAAATTAGAGATGGGATAATTTGTCCGTCTCCATAATGAAACTCATCAAAATAGAATTGCTTTGGTAGTTGACACATTCACTTTTGAAACCTACTTGTAACATTCAAATATCACTTGAGATCCTTTAAAGGGGTTTCTACCTTGGTCCACGCTAAACTTCCATCTCGAATCGATTGATAAAGCTGCCCGTTCGAACATCTCATGTCGATATGTTCAAATATTTTTGTACGAGACATTTCAAAGATGCAACAAATTCCAATAGTAGTGGATAACATGCAAATCTCTAAGGCAGATTCAGGGAAGACATTTTATAAATACTAGGATTAATACTAGGGAATATGTTTGTATATTTGTATTCAAAAGGGTGCATAAGTTTTGCCAGTTGTTACTCACATCATTGTAATACTGAAGGAATTGGACCTAAGAAATGCTAGGATGCAGGAGTGTGTTATGATTTTTATAGGCCCAGATTTTTTCTCGTATTTTGATATACTGAAAAAATCAGAACATTTCGAAAAAGTCAAGATTTATTGGTGGTACTTCCTGCAAATCTATGAATAAATTAAAAAAAATCTTTGAGGTTTTTTTACTTCAAAATTATGAAAATTTACTTGACGCTGAACTGGGGTTTTTAAAACCCATTTTAAAAAAATACCTCATTGATTTTATAACTAAATATACCAGTGGTTGCCAACACCAAACTAAACTATACATTTCCCTATTCTCTGAGAAAAAGTTTCTCAAAACTGATTAGAACCATATGACCATATATATTTTTTTTATTTGCTGAATAAGAATTTTTTTATCAACATTTACGATTGTTATTGACGTAGGCAGTTATGTTGTAGGTACTGGTTATCAGTTAATATTATTCATCAGTAGATTGTCGAAAACAACTGAGTAATATTCCTTTTAATTCGCTTAGGGCTAGTTAGCTCACTGTAAAAAATTATCAAACATGCTCAATAGGTACATTGAAAAGGTTGGCGACCACTGAACTATACTGTATCAATTCTAGAATAAATCAAAATCAATAAATTCGAATGATAAACATGAATTTGAGGTCAGAAACTTACACGGCTTAATTTCACGATTTTCCGAAATTTGTTTCACAACCCGATATTGGCCTTCCTCAAATTATTCATGCAATCGAATGCTACCACAAAAAATAATTATATGATGAAGCGTTGAAGTGTTATGTCTGAATTCTAACGAAAAATCTTCGTGATCTGTTTTTATGCGAGCGACTGGCAAAACTAGGATTATGTGGGGGGCGGGGGGGGGGGGGGGAATGGGGATATCGCTGCTTAGAGCTAATTATTATCAAACGTGTCTTTGTGGGACTGGTGAGCTCACTACCGACGCCGGTAGCGATCTTGCAGACTTTAACTCATCGCGATGAGAGACAGCCTCGTCCTCGAGGCTTCCCATCCTCATCATCTGTCAAAAAACAACACATGAAATATTTCATCTCCATCATTTATTGAAGTCAACTAATTCTATTTCATTTGAGATTGTACCATACCCAAGCTGAGCGATATTTTAGCTCTTCACTAAAACAAAAATTTTACCGATTTCTCGATATTAGTGCAATTCTGTTAATCAACATTTTTGCACATACCAAGATAAAATGATTTGCAGTATACACGATGCCCTGAAAAATAATTGAAGCATACCAAAAGTCAAAACTAATACTCTAAACCACACGAGCAAATCTACTCTTCTACCAGCTAGACTCATAATTCTTGTACAACTCCCTCTTCTTTTATCCAAAGTGAAATATCATCAGCAGCTCATAGAATTGCTATATAAATATATATAGTGGAAGGTTATGTACAAGAATTTGAGATTGACTACTAATGTATTAGTCATTCCTGGATATTACTGAAAAACACACCTATTAGGCCTTATTTAATTCGTCAGATTCAAATCAACAATGTATTATCAAAATCTCTGGAATCTAAAATCCGAGTAAGCATGTAAGAAAATTAAGAACATATCAAACCAACACCAAGGGTCCCACCAAAAAAACAACTTTAATTGGATTCAAAACACTCGATTCACTTGAACATCCATGGGGAGTATTCATGTCGTGATATTTCAACTGGACATATACCGACTGCGCCAATTTTCAAAGATCCTTAGAATTCGGAGATAGTTCAGCAGTAAGATTAATTTTCTCTGCTCTCTCATTTATAGACACAATGCGAATTGAATCTATGACAAGTGTTTTGATTCCAACAGTTATTAATCAGAGTGCTCTCATTGTATCAAGTATTTATTCACAAAGAATTGTTAGGAATTGTTAGAAAGAGTTAGTAACTTACACCAACAGAGCTGTTAAGAGCAGAGCCTGTCACATCACCTGTTTTGTCGGGATTCATGGGACACACTAGATCCCCATAGTCCGCCTCGCCTTTAGACTTTTTCCTCTTCAGCGAGAACTGCGATTTCTTCGAAACCTGAAGCGTGGAAAACCTTGTAGCAATCTCCCTTACCGAGCATCCAAAGCGTCTCACCTTCAATTTAGCCGAAGGCGTGAGCGGCACATATCCCATGGTGGCCTCCAGCTCTCTCTTCTCCTGTATTATGTCCTTGCCCAGCAGCTCCTTGAAGTGCGTGTTGAGGTGTCTGCGCAGGAGGGTCTTGCCGGGTGGTATCGACAACAGCGACGCCAACAGCTCGGCGTTGAACTTGGGCTCGCGCACCATCAACCCTCCGTGCACTCCTGAACCCCGCAGGTTCGGAGCGTACTCGGCTAGGTCCACTGCCCTCAGCCATTCCATCACCCTTGGGAAAATTGGTGGGATAATAATAAACAGTGACCAGCTGAGGAGTTGGTGATTTTTGCAATCTATAAGCCTTTCCCTACGACTATGTATGACAACTTTTTTGTTATTCGCGATAGGTGCTAAGCGATACGCTACCTAGCGGTGACTCGTGAACCACTCGAAGTGGGATAACCACTGAACTTTCTGCAGGATAAACCACTGACAAACTTAACCTCTATTCTGTTTGTGTTCGCTTCTGATGTGAAAGGTGTACTTCCAGCAGTTTTTTGAGGATGTTCCGGTGAAATACATGTGAAATCTTAACGTTTTTCTCGTTTCGGTCATTGTTTGGTGGCAAAGACACCTATGTCACAGTGACACAAATATCAAAAATATGAAAACAAAACAAAAACGATACCACTTCGAGAAGTTCAAGTTGTTACCATGAGATAGTGCTACGTGTTATTTTCTATCGCGAATTCAGACAAAAGATGTCATGTCACCATTTTTGCATCATAGATTTGAGATAAACACACTAACTTATATTACTCGGTTGATGTCAATATCCAATATCATTTCACTGCTGTATTGTGTGTTGCGTGATTACTGAATCATTGAAACTATTGCCGCGAATTGAAAAAAATAAATTATTTTACATACATATTTATCTGATGGAGATCGGAAGATGATTGAATTTTTTTGTCCATATAAACTAGTGTGATTTGGATAAAACTAGATAACGCAATATAGATAGAGTGTCGTAAAGGAGCCATATACAGGGTCACTCACGGTCGATGGTACCTTAGACGTTTACGGAGAACGGGACGTAGGATTATTCTGAAAATTTGGTTTATTGGGTAATCAGTTTTGTTCTATCGATCTAAAATACTTTCAGCGTTGCGATGTTGCCGCTTCTATCAAAAAGTAGCAACAACTTTGTTATTTCAAATAAAACACCCTGTATTTTATTTCATTTTTAGATTCTTCCTGAAGAGCTGATTTCGTCGATCTATCATACTTGGGGTATAGCGCGTAATATTACAGAGATATAGGGTGTGAAAATTCGAGATTTTTCAAATTTAGGAATTTTTTGTGCCGAAACTATCCATTCTTGCTAAAAACGGCTTACATGTCCCTATCTCAACTTTCCACTTACTATCGATTGATATTTAATTGAAACAAATACGGGTGGTTCAAAATTTTGAGTTTTGCATCACCCTCTATTTGTTTCTATCAAATGTCAGTAGATAGTAAATAAAAATTTAAGATAGGGACATGTTAGCCGTTTTCAGCAGAAATGATTAGTTTCGACACAAAAAATTCCTAAATTTGAAAAAATCCCGATTTTTCAGACCCTATATCTCTGTAATATTTTGCGCTATACCGCAAGTATGATAGATCGACGAAATCAGCTCTTCAGGAAGAATCTAAAAATGAAATAAAATACAGGGTGTTCTATTTGAAATAACAAAGTCGTTGCTACTTTTTGATAGAAGCGGCAACGCCGCAACGCTGAAAGTATTTTAGATCGATAGAACAAAACAGATCACCCAATAAACCAAATTTTCAGAATAATCCTACGTCCCGTTCTCCGTAAACGTCTAAGTTACCATCGACCGTGAGTGACCCTGTATAAGCTACCCTCAAACTTTTTCAACATCAAATAGGACATTTTCATTATACAGCGTCCGTCATGACTACATATGGAAAAAGAAATTGTTATTGAAACTTCATAAAAACTCTAATGACCGTTCGTTTTAAGAATTGGTGGGAATTAAAAAAAAGTTGTCTGTGGTGCCTGGTGGTGGGTCAAATTGACAAGATATCAAAATATTTTATTGAGAAAATTTTGAAGCGCAAAAAAATTTAAGAAATATAATTTTATTCTTCTTTGTTTTATCTGGAAACAGCTTTATAGTAACCTGAATAACCAAAGTTTGGGTCAAAACTTATCAAATATTTATGGAATAGACATTTTGCGGGAAAAAATACCCAAAATAAGACTCAAACCAACTAATATTTGAAATCAATAATGCATTATTCATCCTTGCTGAATTCACGTCAAATCTGAGATCACGTGATAAAAGTCGCAACGGATTTTTTAGCTGTCAGAAATGCACAAACAAACGACCATTAGAGTTTTTCAGAAATTTCAATAAAACATTTTTTCCAATATGTAGCCAACTTCGAAATGTTGTACCAAAGATTCAAGAAAAAAAAAATGCTCGTGCGGAATGACACTTATTATGTATAATCTTTGTCTTTTGAAAAGATAATGTTATAGCTGCCATGTAATCAAGTCTTGATATGAGTTGTTGGTGAAGATTAAATCAAAAAAACGTCAGTATGTATAGAGATATGCTGCATTGAATAATGAACATCTGGAAAAAACCGGAAAAACGAGAGAAAAAAAGCAACCTTAAACATCGATGTTGGTCAACAATCAACAATTATGGATTGTGTAAATGAAATGGTTTTTATTTCATTCTCAACGTCGCGCAGGACGTAAAGTATAGTGCAGGCGTTTTCAGAAGACAAAATAGACAATAAACCATTGGTGAGACCCGACCAGAGTCTACTTGATCTCGCCAACGTTTAGTTGCCCATTTCTCCCTCCAAAAACACCTTGCCTTGACTTCGAGAGGCTCATTTTCTCATACCTGTGTGTGGTCCACAAGGAGATCTGCTCCGGAGTGGGCTGCTGCGGCTCGTCCGGCAGCGACCTTCGCTGCAAGCAGCCAGGCTCGTAGTTGTTCTCCCTCAGGACCTGAATGCCCCGCTTGATGCTGGCCACGTGCAGCATTGAGGACACGTGCAGCGACGCCAGGTCGTCCATGGTGAGCCTGTGCAGCACTCTGCCGTCGACCCTTTTTAGATGAAAGCGCCGAATTAGCAGTTCAGTTAGGAGACGGCATTATTTATATTCCAATGCGACCAGGGGAGCTATTCTCGAAGTCATACGACTTCCTCGCGTATACGAATGACATCGTATGAAAATATTCGTATACGTCAATACAAGTGTATTCTCGAACTCCGAAGTAGAACATACGAAATATCCATACGAACTTTTTGAAGCGGGCGCACGAAAAATATGACAACATTGCACAGCTACCAGTGTTCCTAACCATATCGAGAGAATATGTCTAGGAAAAAAATAAACTCCACTAGTTTTAGTCATAATATTTTGGCGGATAGTTTACTTCTTTGAGAACTTCATATGTTGATAAGATACTACCTACATCAGCAACTGCAATGTATATGAGTTCCACATCTCCGGAACAGAGAGCGGAGTTGGTGGAGTATTGAAAAATCATCTAGGGAAGTTCACAAATGAAAGGTATCACTCAAAGAAGCGAGAGGTTCATGGGAATCCTAGCATCATCAGAAACATTGAATACTATGCCGAGAGCAAAAACGGATTGGAAGAAGTGGCAAAAGGCAATGAGAAACATTTGATATAGGTACCTACCTCAACAGATCACAGAATATTTTCTTCCATTGTGCAAACTTATTTGGGATTCGCAGGACCACATTATATAGGAGATAATATATATTCTATAAAGAAATGTTTCAGATGATAAAAATGGGCAATTTTACAACTCCACAGGACAAATATTAATCAGAACAATAATAAATACTCGAAAATCTACATCAAAACTAGAACCAAATACAATTTTCTTATATTATGTCACTGTCAGCGGCTGAAATTCGTATGAAAATATTCAATTTCGTATACACACGTGTCCAAACGTATAAGATTTTTCGTATACGAACTACGACAGACGGTTCGAGAATACAAACTTGTCAGAACTATGCGCAATCTGTCAAAATTCGTACGAAAATCGGCTACGTATGATTTCGAGAATAATACGCCAGGGGGTGCTATTCTCGAAATCATACGTAGCCGATCGATTGATATTTAATTGAAACAAATACGGGTGGTTCAAAATTTTGAGTTTTGCATCACCCTCTATTTGTTTCTATTAAACGTCAGTAGATAGTAAATGAAAAGTTAAGATAGGGACATGTGAGCCGTTTTGAGCAGAAATGATTAGTTTCGACACAAAAAATTCCTAAAGTTGAAAAACCTCGATTTTTCACACCCTATATCTCTGTAATCTTTCGCGCTACACCCCAAGTATGATAGATCGACGAAATCAGCTCTTCAGGAAGAATCTAAAAATGAAATAAAATACAGGGTGTCCCATTTAAAAAAAAATTAACTTCTAAGTCACCGTGCTTTTTTGAGACACTATGTATGAATGAAACTTAAACCATTAAAGAGATCGAATGAAACCCTACAACTTATGTATTTAACATTTTTTTGTAATATGTAGAATAAAGAAGTTACAGGGGGGGCGACGGACTTTTGGTCCTCACTGTATGTTTGTTGATCACCCTCATGTCAAATGTCTCGGAGCGCCATCTGTTGGTTCGTGATTTTCGCGAATCCCCCACCCACCTGTTGAGCAGGAAGCTCTCCTTGTGCTGCGGCAACCCCGCATCGTCCAGCCACCGCAGCACCCAGGCGGCGTCCAGCCGGCCTGCCAGCGCCAACAGCCGGTCGCTCGAGCCGTTCGGCTGGGCGTCGGTCAGCGCCAGTTGCAGCTTCTTGCGATGGAGGGCGTTGCGCACGCCCAGCTCGCGTTCGACCTCGCCGATCGGCGCTTCGAGCAGCTGCCGGCCGGCGCGCACCCAGCGTCGCGCCTCCGCCGTGTAGGACTCGAGGCCGAGGTGGCGCAGCCAGTCGCACACTTGGTCGGTGGTCCAGTCGGCGAAGGGCTCGTCGGGGCTGGGTGTGGGTGGAGAGGGGGGAAGAGTTTGGTGTTGTGGTCGAACGGGGGGTTCAGCTCCAAGGAGATAGCAGAACCTCTTTGGATTTTTTAAAGTTATGTTAGGGCGAAGCAGTAACCTCTCCGAACATATATCTGTGTATGATTAACAATATGATTCATGATCATCCGATATAGTTACCTTATAATTCTAACAGCTATCGACATTAGAAAGAGAAAATAGTCTATCCAATTAGAATATCAAACATAGTTTGAAATGAATGTCTGGTAGACTACGAGCAGAAAACAACTACTTTCCTGGTAAATACCACGCAGAACATTGAATTATATCTGCTCGTAATCCATGCAACGATTCACACTGTGAATGCAGATCGCTCAGTGCTGTCAAATAAACGCGACGAAGGTGCATTGGGACAGGCAACGCTTCGAGTGGAGATCTTACGGTCTCTACTCGGATAACTACCCTGCACTGATGAGGGCCAATAAGCCCGAAACCGGTCTGTAGGTTGTTAGGCGTGCCTGTCCCGATGTGAATTTGTCACGTCTTAGGAAGAAAGAAACATTTGCGATCTGCATTCACAGTGTGAATCGTTGCATGGATTACGAGCAGATATAATTCAATGTTCTGCGTGGTATTTAGCAGGAAAGTAGTTGTTTTCTGCTCGTAGTCTACCAGACATTCATTTCAAACTATGTTTGATATTCTAATTGGATAGACTATTTTCTCTTTCTAAAATTGTAGTCCAATTTATGGCTTTTCCATTTTTCAGCTATCGACATATACTCCAATAGAGGGTAAGTCAATAATAATACTATCACTTTAATAACATATCTTTATAATTATAATGATACCATCTCTAACAGTCACTATAAAAGTCACAAACTATATGAAAAATCTAAATATCGTTTTTTGGGTTCGTTAATTTCGAAAACTGAGCAATTCATTCCACTAAACACTCGAAATACAATTCAATGAACTCTTCGATATTCGCTTCACGAATCTTTATGTTCTTTCTTTCTAAACTGACTCTTTTTTGCAAACTAATAGCAATTTCCATTGGTCATGAAGTACCCGAGGTTTTATGCGCTCAATATATTTCTGTCTCTCTATCAGAAATGTAATAAAAAGAGGAAGCTATACACTGAGTGCGAACTGGTTTTTCCAATGGAAATTGCTATAAAACTGACTTTCCTCGACACTTCGGTCCTTTATACAGGGTCACTCATGGTCGATGGTACCTTAGACGTTTACGGAGAACGGGACGTAGGATTATTCTGAAAATTTGGTTTATTGGCTAATCAGTTTTATTCTATCGATCTAAAATACTTTCAGCGTTGCGGCGTCGCTGCTTCTATCAAAAAGTAGCAACAACTTTGTTATTTCAAATGGAACACCCTGTATTTTATTTCATTTTTAGATTCTTCCTGAAGAGCTGATTTCGTCGATCTATCATACTTGGGGTATAGCGAGAAATATTACAGAGATATAGGGTGTGAAAAATCGAGATTTTTCAAATTTAGGAATTTTTTATGCCGAAACTATCCATTCTTGCTCAAAACGGCTTACATGTCCCTATCTCAACTTTCCATTTACTATCGATTGATATTTAATTGAAACAAATACGGGTGGTTCAAAATTTTTAGTTTTGCATCACCCTCTATTCACGTCCCGTTCTCCGTAAACGTCTAAGGTACCATCGACCGTGAGTGACCCTGTAGATACAAAACATTTAGGGTATGGTCCGTAAGCTAACCAGGTTAACCATCACTCAACCACTCCGGTTAGTGATCGGTTGCCTAAAAACTGGTTTCTTTACGGACCACACAGACAACAGTGACAACACGGATTGACACAAGGACTCCCAGATTTGCCCGCCAGTTTGTTTGAATATTCAAAAAAATTACGTTTTTACACTTTTTATCATTGCATAAGTATAATGGAAAAAAGAAGTAATTTTGTGCTGAATGAGATTGTCCTTACTAGCAGTAGTAGTGAAAGTGAAGATGAAAATGTCAGAGGACCTTTGGGCTTTGGGTGAGGAACAAACTCAAATTTCTGAGGAACGAATCAAAATTAATTCTATTTTCCATAGTTCTCAGGCCAAGAATCAAGTATTCGGATAAGGAATTTCAAGAACATTATATCGGATGTACTGATAGGTGGTAGCAGCTGATGGGACATTATTCTGAGCCGACTGTTTGAATATTCCTTTTGAGATATTACTCCCACAATCGAAAGTGATTTCATCAAATTTATGGGAGCATTCATGATCAATGCCTTCTTATTATCTGCTTCTAATATTGTGTTCAAGGGTGTTCAAGTCGAGGTACCTATTTCCAGGCGACAATGGAAACAGGTACATAATGCAATCAAATTGGTATCCTATGAAATGAAAAATATATGTATACAATAAACTGATTAAATTATTTTTCTATCTAGATTTCCTCCATTACAACTCAATTACTGAAAAGTGCTTAACGAACTTTTTTCGAATATTATGCGCCAGGTGTGCTGTCAGTTGTATAATAACTTGACAATATAATAACCGGAATCACCGACCTCCCAAGAACGGTTTCTCTGGTTGTATATTCTGACCACTTTTTTCAGGAACCGTGTCCCGTAAGTCACGGTAAGTTCAACCCTTCGGTTTTTTCAGAGTTTACGGACCGGTTAACCATAACATTGGTTACGTTCGGTAAGCTTACGGACCATACCCTTATTTTCATAAAATCGCTAAGCCTTCTAAGAAGAAAGAAGAGATTCAATTTTTGGTTTCGATTCAAATACCGACAGCTTCATACCTGAAACAGAGTCCGTATTTTTTTCAAAAGAGAGCGATAAATTGGCAATGGGCCAGAATGAGAGCCTCGAATAGGGCTCAAATTATCATGTATTCAGATTTTCCATAAACTTTCTCTTTTATATTTGGTTTTGCTAGCTTAACGAAAGCTAGCGGAAAAAAAAATCGACATTGGGTTAGGACAAGAGCCTCAAATGAGCCTTAAATTATGGTGTAATCAAAAACTTCTAAAACTCCATGCAATAAAAGTGGTTTTGCCAGTTTAACGTTAAGATAGCGGAATCCGGATCCCACGATTTTTCGTTTGAAACTTACCAGGAAATTCGGCAATATGATACTAAATCAGCCCTAAATCAGCCCTAAATCAGCCCTAAACTAAGACTAGAGAAAACTTGAAAATATCCTAAGAGGTTCTGCTAGCTGAATGGAGGTAAGAAATTCGATACGAGTGGAATTATGGATTTCCGAGCAACGTTGCCAAGTATCTCACCATGGCTCAAAATATATCGAAGCTGAAAAAAAAAACTAACCTGATTGATATTTGCGGTTCGCTCCACCCCAATCTGGCCGCCGCTGTCGCTCTCACGCCGCCCCTTTGAAACTCGCTCAGGCCCGGCAGATCTTCCAGGTTTCCAGAGCCGGACCGCTTCATCTTGCCGAAGATCTTCTTGATCCCCTTGGTCTTGTTCAGGGACACTATGGGGGACCCCGGTGATTCGTTGGAGCCCTCCTCGATCAACACTTTTTCTGTTTCGGCTAAAAGCAGGCGGGAACGTTCGTTTTGGCACTCTCGTCATTTAGCCTGATTCACGCTTATACGAATATCGGAAAATGTATGCGAATTAAATGACCGCTGAAATGAAGTATCGCAATAAAGTTAAAATATTTGAACTTGAACTATCATGATACCACAGAATGCATAAATCAATAGTGTTGTAGAGTAGAAATATCAATGTAATATTTATAATTTTCCGATTCGCATGAATTTTGCGAAATTCGTATAAGCATGAACCAGGCTTTACGGATGGGTGGTTATTTTTTTTTATGGAAGTATTAGCGGTGAATTGATGGAAATGCTAATAAGCCATTCATTAGGTCAGTGGTTCCCAAACTTTTTCAGTGTGCGGCGCACTTCCAGGTTTAGTACTTTGTCAAGGCGCCCTCACTCGCCATAATACACAGTCGTGTCCAAGATAGTGCGGCATATTCAGAATGTACAAAGTATGTGCTTTACAACTTGCCTACTACTTATAGTTGGAAAGTACAAACGTTGTACTTTATAACTTTTTATAGAACGCGATTTAACATATATTGACACTATAGTTACAAAACACATGAATGAAAACAACCCGAATCTAACTTTCATATAGGTTCATTATTGAACTAACACACAAGAAAACATTATCATTGAGGAAAAAAAAAACAATGTCATGGGTGAGCTTGGTGATCTCCAAAATTTTTTTTTCAAAGCGAGGAATAAGGCTTCTCACTGCTAATCTCATTTCTTGCTCCACGTTGATCTTTGAACGATATTTGCTCTTTATTACAGCTACATCTGAAAGTCTTCTTATGAAAAATTCGCGTGACTTCCAACCATCGCAGGATGAATGGCATATTTTCGACAGCTAGAGTTTTCAAACAAAGCACACACGTCGGTCTTTCTTCATGATTCACTTCTACGGAGTATTTAATCTATGCTTCTACTGAAGTAAAACCAAAGTTTGAATAGCTATCATCGTATTTGCGATTTTTCCTTCTTTTTACTCCTTCGTCACTTGTCGATGCTTGATTTATCGGTTTCTTTATAAAACAAAAATCTTTCCATTTTGTTACTAACCTTTTACGAAAAGACAGCGTACGATTAATACGAATCAACCGATCCGATTTTGGAACATTTATGTGTCCTCAGTTTGTAAATCACAAATTCCAACACCTTGTTTGTATCACTACTAAAACTCTCTATTACTTCTTCTATTTATCTCAACAATTCAACCGCTTACAATTCTTTTCACAGTCGTCGGCGTTGACAGAAGTAACTCAAACTCTGGCTCATCAGGAGCGCCTGGCGGCGCCCCTGATTGCTCCTTGCGGCGCCCCAGGGCGCCGCGGCGCACACTTTGGGAACCACTGCATTAGGTGATGGAGGGAAATGTGAATTAGAAGTGTTATACATATGAGGAAGGCAGGCCATATCTACAAAGTGTACCAATTTATACCGAGTTCAGAAATTTTGCATATATGCGAAGGAACATCAGTGACCTGCTGCAACAAATCTTTGATTAGTTCCGCACGTAGGGTTCTAATATTCGACGATAGAGGCACCAGCGTCGAAAAATATTTGAAAAATCTTGTTTTCACCATTATTGATACAATTTCAATATTAATATTTCAAATTATAAGAAAGTATCGATTTAAAAAACTACTTTGAAAGCCAATAATGCCTTTGTTAGTGTTTTCGAAATACTGTTATAGTAACTCTTGGTAATATTTTTTCACTCCCTTAATTTTTTGTGCATTAGTTTCGGTCACCCTCTAAATTCAAATTGTTTTTGTATACAAAATAATTAATAATTAAGTGTATGCATAATATGCTTAGATCTATGCTGCTATATACATGTATGTACATATTTACATATACTAAGCATATCTAGTACGATTTATCAAGAAAGTCGTATCTGCATTTTTTATGTTATCGAAAAAATCGCGTTTTGATTAATGTTAATCTTAACTTTTTCTAGAAAATTTCATATTTCCAAATTCAAATAGCTTGGTTAATGGAGATACAACATTTAGCTTCACTTTATTATTATGCTAAGATAAATCATAATATCTTCAGACTTAATTATTAAATTATAAAATATGATTAATACAGACATACTGAACCTGATAACATACGATGAGTCAGTTAAAGTAGTAAGCAATTCAGGTAATATCAGTCTGAGGCAACTTCTCGATCAGTTTTTTTTAGATTTAGATTAGTCATTTCGAACACGAAATTCGCGATTTATGACAATATTTTTTAGCAGAAACTATATACGACGAATTCTATTGGGAATAATGGCATCTTTTTAACTTAATATGACTAAATTGAATTGGTCATATATATCAGATTTTTTGTAATATACATACCATAAACAGGTTTTCAACTTACACGATTGGTTATACAAAAAATATCAATATTGATTACTATTATTTAGTGACACCTGATAACTTTTATTTCAAAATATTAATTATTCTAATTATCTGAAATATTCAATCAGTTTCAATCCATCGTGATTTTGTTGAATGATGTATTTTTTCATACTTCTTTTTTTAATATTTTTCTAATTAGGTGTTTCCAGATAGTAAGTTATTATTCATGTCTGATTTATATTCATCCGTCTTTTTGAAGGGATTTATTCTGTTTAAATCTTCAACACTATTTTTATGTTTAATAAACAAGACTTCTATTTGAGATTTCAGAATGCATTTATAATATTAGTTAGTGCTGAAACGTCTCTTTTAGGCAGGGAATTGAAAGCTTTGTTTGAAATGCTATCAGTTGTTACACAAACGAAAAAGCCACGAATTCAAAGAAATAACGAAATGAAAAAAAATCACGTCTTCACTTATCCAAAATCGAACAAGAAGTTCTAATGATGATGAAGTTCTTTCCCCGAACATTGTGTATTCAGTTGGGTGAATCGCTTCATGTACTACGAGCAGATATAAATCAATGTTCTGCGTGACATTAGCCAGGAAAGTAGTTGTTTTCTCCTCGTTGTCCACTTGAACCTCGTTCAAATCAGAATTGGCAAAGTTGTGAATTTTTTCGTCTTTAGCTTGAAAAAAAAAAAAACTACGCAAGGATCAGAGATCCCTCGAGCGGGGGGTTAGAAACTGCGGTTAAATATGCACTGCACGTTGTTTAGTAGTACGTTTCACGGCATGCCAATATAGAGGCCGTAGCTGTCACCTAGGTTGGGCACCGAGAAGCCCCTGTACCTGCCCCCCACCAGAGAATAAAGCCCCCTACCGAAAGCCACCCCCTTCTTGGCGCCGTTCGACGTGGCTGGGTTCATGTTGGTGTCCATCGCGGAGGTGGTGGTGGTGGTGCCGTTGGCCACGAACTGCTGTCGCGGCAAGCTGCCGTACTGGATGTCAATTTGGCGTTTGTAGCTGGCTGGAGGGGTCTGCGGAGACAACGTCACTGTTATTTATTGCTTCGGGAAATAAGCAAATAAGAATTCCAGAATCATGAAATACTTTTTTTCTTTTTTGGTTGTATAATTAAGTCATTATGAAACGCAAATGCGTGTCGAAATAGCCTCTATTTCAATACGCATTTTTTATTATTCGGAGATTGGTACAATCGAACTGTCAAGTGAAAGTCAGAAGAGTTAGGCCCAGTTTACTTCTGAGCGATTTGGATTGGTAATATTAGCAGTGAAAAACTCAATGTTTTAATTGGTAAATTTCAATTCAGAGTGTAATTTGATTCAAATTGACCAATAAAAACAATAATAACATTGAATTTTTCACCGCTGGTATTGAAATAATCAAAATCATTCACCTGTAAACTGGGCTTTACGCTTGTGCGTCAGATTTTAATTATTTCAATGTCATCATTGTTACCAATCGAAGATGTTTCTGTTATTTATCGATATTAAATCCATTTTTTTCTTCGAATCAATTCAAAATAGAAAAAATTGCATATGACACACGTTTTATAAGACACGTTGTCGCACTTGTTCACTTGAGACGCGTGAGACAAAATAGCGTCTTATAAAACTTGTATCATAATATACTATTTTTCATCCAATTATTCAAATGGTCATGACTTCCGAACGGATGAACCGATTTTCAACTTCGGGGATGATATCATTTTGCTTATTTTTCCACGTAGAATTCATTGCACCAATTAAAAAAACCGTAATCACAAAATATATTTCTCTTCATAGAGAAAATAAAAAGCAAAACGTACACCCTTTTCGAATATTTCAAATCGCCATAACTTCCAATAAACGGACAGACCGGTTCTTAAATTCGAGTGTATCAGTTTGCTTGTTTTTCCTACAATAAAAAAATGAATAATAGGAAATATTTTTCTTCAAGAAAACATTTTTTTTTCGAAATTTCCGAACGGATGGACCGATTTCAACTCCGGGGGAAACTCACTTTCGATAAAATAACGAAAGTTCAGAGTCGCGATTCATTCTATTGAAAATGAAATTCGAAAATCGCACCTTATCATTATATTATAGCCGATACATTGAAAAGTATCAATTTTTCACGAAAATACAGTTAGGTTATTATGTAGAACTCGTAGAGCGCTACTCAGAACTCTTTTCGAAAGTATAATTAATATTTTATTCGAAATTCGTGCAAAAACTATTTGATTCAATATATTATTGAATTCAGCAGAACTATTTTCGAAATCAATGAAGAACTCCAGAACTCTCTCAAACACACAAACAAAAATTAAACTCATTTTTCGGAAAGAAAGACGCTGTGTGAAGTTAGCGACTAAATTTTATTTTCTTCATCTAAACCGAGATCTAAACGCATGATTTTATGTAACTATTTGAAATTTCAGTCAGTAACTCCAAAAAAATTATATTAAAAAAAGTCGGCGTCAACATCACATGGTTATTAAAAAAAAGGAGAAATTCCTATCTAAAATTCGATCACTGACATTGAAACAAATGAAATAAACGAGCATCTTACAAATTCTGTACAGTAGCGACATCTTGGTAATCATTTGAGATATCTGACAGTAGGTATAGCCATAGCCTTGGTCTTAGTCACTTGTTTTAGTTCTGTGGTCTTAGTCAACTAGGTTTCCACTTATATCGACAACTGACGTATGACAGCTAAAGTAACAATGATACAAAATGTCATTTATATACCTTTGGTTCTAAAATCTCTTGTATAGGTGTGGATGTTTCCAATCTTCTCGGACTGTTGCCGGACACAGTCACAGGACTGGGCGCGGGAGACATTCTCACATTCAGTTGCTGTAAAACATATCGTTCACATACGTCATCATGGAAACGTACTCATTCGGTCCGATTCTTTAAAAAGTGGTTAACAAAGTGGATAAATTAGTAACGTTGTTAACAACTACTTTTTTAATCACTTCAGATTTTCCACTATTCATATGTGGTATTCTTCAAATACGAAATTTATCAAGGTTGCTAATTTCTTACATTTCCACTCAGTGGTAAATAAATGCGGAAATGTTTGTAACTCCTCTTCTTTTTTATTATAGTTTGCTGTTTTCTGCGATTTCAACGTCATATTAACCTCATTTTGTGGATTCGATATAGTATTAGCACATAGAAAATATCGGCATACAGATTACTTTTTGGTCTTCTGTGTCCGGGACTGCCAAGTTTTTCGTGAATAATTGCAGGAATAACAATTATATGTTTTGTTATTGAACTTAGTGAGGTAGGTAGGTATAAATATATCCTGGAATGCATATTATTACACAGGATCATTGCTCATTGATTCAGCTAGGTATTTATTTTTTCAGTAGCAATACATCATTGGTTCTATCAGACATCATTAACATTAATATTCTTGGCATGTGATATATCTTGGGTAAATTTTTAGGTCAATAATGTTGAATTGATTTGTATAATTTCATAAGGCTCTATATAATCTATCTGTTTTTTTATGATATTTTTTTTCAGTAGGAAGGTATAGGTTCTCAATAATATCGATTATCCTACCATATAATGATTTCCTGAGTGACTCAAATCATAAAAACTGTAACAAATTTCCTTCATAACTGCCTCTTCAAATATATATCAACTTTATGATGAATTATTTTTTCATTTCCACCAGTAAAATCTGGTGGATAAATTAGTCACTTTATCAGTGGTAAACCAACGACAAGTTGTTAAATTTTGTTCCATTCTGACGTTAGAGAATTGAAGATTCGGAAAGTGATTCAAATAACAACTGACCTTCCTATTTGCCACTCAAATGACACTTGATATAACCACTTCCATAGAGAATCAGACCGAA
The DNA here is from genome assembly GCA_029955515.1 of Chrysomela aeneicollis. Lineage (NCBI taxonomy): Eukaryota > Metazoa > Arthropoda > Insecta > Coleoptera > Chrysomelidae > Chrysomela > Chrysomela aeneicollis. Next base: position 2,179,309 of record JARUHQ010000007.1, on the reverse strand, counting down.
TGTATCGTTTCCTACTAGATAATTGAATAACGCGGAGATAGACTGAATAAAGTGATAGAATATGTTCTTCATCATATCTACAAGTATTGTTGTTTATGATAGAGATATATACAAATGAAGGAAAATTAACTTATAGAAATGATGTATTCGTATGGATGCAGATGATTGACTGCGATGAAGGAAAAATACTAGCTTGCTATGGTTTCCTTGTCATGAACAAAAAAATCAAGAAAATAAATGACGTGAATAAATGCTAAATAATGAATATTGAGTTTAAATTCGTAATATACAACTGTTATATGTTATAAGGAATATGTATAAAAACGACGCAAGCTAGGAGATCCGATTTCGGAAAAGAAAAGAAAATTAATGGTTTTTAAGAGCAAGAATATTAAACCTTCTTTTTTGAATATATTGATTCAGTTTGCACTGACAGAATTTCTTAGAATACCTACCCTACGACCCATGTCAGTATTCAATGAATTTTGACCTTATTAATTACTGATTTTCACTTTAAGTTAAGCAACAGAAGCCTTGAAGAATATGCAACATTCTTTCTTGAATTATTGACTAAATTTCTGAGAATACCAATTACCCACAACCACTGTCAGTATTCAATGAATTTTGACCTTATTTATTGCGTGTCTTCACTTTCACAAAAAAGTTGTTATTTTTTGTTTTTCTGTTTCGAGAAATGTATTCCAATACATTCGGAGTCACCCACAATGTATTGTAACTACTGTTCTTCGATAAACATGTGTTTCATATTTTTCAAGTGTGTTTTTATTACCTGATTACTGACATGTTGAACAGGAGTGGATGTCAGAGTTGGTTGTGACGACATTCTCGGCATGAGGGGAGGTTTCTTGATTTCAGCGTTGTTGTTGTATTGACTACTACGCAGTTCCAAATTCTCTCTTTCCAACGAGGCCTGCTGCAGTTTCAGTTCACTCACCTTCGACATCAGCTCTAGTTTTTGAGTTTCCAGAGACGATCTCGAGAGAACCTCCTGTGAAGAGAAGAGAACGTAGTGATGCCCAAAAGAAAATCGATAATTCGAATATTAGTTACATTCTACTACAATTCTAATGAAGTCGATGACAGCGGGTAACATTATCCATAACATGCTTATAAAGAGTACGACTTGAATCACATAAGTTTCAACTTTTTACATTTCAGATAACGCACCAATTTCTCGGTTAATGCCGATATGCACTGCTGTATTACTGGTTGCCTGATTACCTACTGGCGACATCGGATGAAAGGTGACGATTGAAATAACTTTTATATTTGTGACATTCGTGTAGGCATGTGGTTTCAAATACCAAAGAAATTGTTTGTGCAAACGAGGAAGATTCTGTAATTCACATCTCGGAAAAGTTTTCAATTATTACCTAAAATATGGAAATAGACAGTAATATCGAATCGACACGAATTGAAATTATAGGTGCTCAAGTTACATCTTTGAAATGACTTGACGCGAACAAAATATTCATGGTTTATAACATGACACAGAAAATGAATATTACATAATCAAACTAACCGACGTGGATTGCAGTGGACTGCGAAAGTCGAAACTGTCAGTGTCAGATGTATACATGTCTCAATAGATAACTCATATGCTTTCTGGTAGTGGGGATGATACAGTATATCACTCGTTTGAAATAAATTATTCGATACTCGTAGTTTTTCACGCTCTCGTTCAGATTATGTAATGTCAGGTAAAGAAAAAATGATGATGACGTATTCTGATGGTGAAAGTGGAAAGAATAAAATCATTTCGAGAATAAATTAGAGTACCTCTGGTTTTAGAAATACCCTCGAAGTAGTAAACTTGTCTATACCAGAAAATAAATATTTTCAACTTTTCTCATTTGTAGATGAACATTAAACTTACTCTTTGTAATTTGTCTTCGGTGTCTGATAAAATATGCTTTTTTTCCATCAACGCCTTTTCCAGATCAGTGATTTTTTCGGACTGCGCTTCAATTTGGTCGGTGAGTACTTGAACTTGAAGCTGCAAGTTGTCCCTTTCATACTGCAGCTTCTTGAATTTCTCATCTTGCTCTCCTGGCTGTAAAATAAATAAGATTCTGTATTCCATTCGATATCTTTTTTTGATGATTCGAGGAGCAGATTTGCGACTATTTAGAGAAACCAAATGTACGATACGGTGATAACAGTAAATGCAGCACCATTTTCGGTAACACCAACAATAATAATAATAAAACGCATATAGATTCTGTGAAATAAAGCCGAACGTGTTAGAAGCTGATACGTAGACAGAATGGTTAGTAACAGAAAAACGAAATGAGAAAAAACCTCTGTACCGTCAAAAATTCATCAAGGCAGACAGCAAGCAGAAAACAAATACTTTCCTGCTAAACACCACGCATAATATTGAATTACATCTACTTATAGTCTATGCACCAATCCTCGCAAATATGTATTTATTCCTAACAGACTCTGACATCTCCACTCAAAGAGACACTTGAAACTAGCGCCTCGATGCGGCAGAAGAAAGAAACACTCAGCCACTCCCATGTCTCATGACATGGGAGACTTTTTTCGGCAGTGTTTATTTCTTCCGCCGCAAGGTGTCGCTAGTTCCGAGTCTCTCTTGAAACGCGGCTCAGTACCGTGAAATATGCGATGCAGAGATTGCATTGGGACAGGCAACGCTTCGAGTGGAGATCTCAGGATCTCTACTCGGTTCACTATAAGCCCGAAACCGGTCTGTAGGTTTTTCAGCGTACCTGTCTCGATGTTAAGTTTGTCACGTCTTAGTAAGAAAGTAACTTTTGCGATCTGCATTCGCAGTGTGGTTCGTTGCATGGACTACGAGCAGATATAGTTCAACGTTTTGCGTGGTATTCGCCAGGAAATTAGTTGGTTCCTGCTGGTTGTCTACTTTTTTGAAGGTAGATATTTATTTTCTCATTTTGTTTTACTGTTACTCTTACCAACTCGTCGAATTTCGTTTACATAACGGTTAGTAGGTACAAGAAAATCACACCATTCGAAGGGGGTTAGCGAACGAAATTTTCACCTTGGGATAGAGACTCGGCGACCAGTGGTGCCCTCTGTCGCCGTAAAAACAACACGGCGGCAGCTGAGGCGAGGAGTGATAACTACAACACTGTTGGTACCTGTTAAAGTCCCCGTATATGTCGGGGTGACTACCCCTGTCCCCGCACCGCTGGTGCTCCAGCAGAGGGTTGCTTCCATAGCGCTGCGGGTCCAGCCGCTCGTGGCGCCGCTGGAAGTTCTCGAAGCAGTACTCGTGCGGGTTGCAGCACCAGGTCTGGCAGCCGCCGGTGAAATCGTCCAGCCGGGGTGGGCTCTTGGGGATATGGGAGGACCTGGGGTTCGGAAGCGAAAGAACGGTTGGAGGCGGCTAGAAAACTTGGTGGTGGTGGTGGAGTGTGGTGTATGAATGATTTTTTTCTGCGACCGACTCAAAAGTCGTCCGGTTTCTTTCAGAAATCAGCTCCAGAAGTAGACGTTTCTTTTACTGACACAATAATAGTACATTGTTTGATTAGGATGAAAAGTGAGCTCACAAAGTTTGGAAGTCAAACAAAGTCACTTTTGATCATTGGTAATATGTAAGTGAAGTATTCACCATCGTGGCTCATGCCAATCCAACATTGGTGCCAATTTTCTGGCAGGAAGAGGCTAATAAAACAAAAAAGAAGAAGAACTAACCTAAACTCTGAGATCAGAGTATTCTTGTTCATTTGATTTTGATTAGAGATATTATTATTCATTGGAGTGTAGACACAACTGAATAAATAAGAGTTGATCTCTGACTCACTTCAAACATGGCACTAGAAAAATATAGAGAACAGAACAGAATATTTAATATTTGTAGCTGTTGACGAATCAGTTTTTGTCCACACGAATGGGAAACCTATAAATAATGTTCTCGGAACATCTTGCAAGCTAGGAAGTGGATATAGGTACTGAAGTTTTGCTTGAAAGCATCAGGAAATATCTCCAAGACAATGAGTTCTACAACTTCGATCGTTCGAGGTCCGGAATAGTTCTTGGTGTGATGATATAAGAGATTCACGAGGTTCATAAAGGAGAGATTATCATTAGATTGACTTATCTGGTGGCTCAACTGAAAGCCTGCTTTCTGAACTTCATACTGCACGAAATGAATTATGTAACTACAGAAAGAGAAGAGCTCGCCTACTTTTTGGCAATGTTCTAGAGAGGTCAATGAGTTGTTTTAAGTGTAAGATGACCAACCATACGAACAGTTTTGTTAAATTAGGTTGTGCAATGGAAATCATCACGTGATGATCATCTCATATTATTAATGATGTTGATACCAAGATTTCTGGGACTACATAGCAAATCATTAAACGGAAGTTCCCCAAGAAGGACTTCGTGTCAAAGACTCTTTTAGATGCCTCAGAGATTGCTTTGTAGATCATGGGAAGACGTTGGGATGTGATTTAGCTTTTGGGACGTGAGATGAGTTTAATTGAAGCAGTTTTTGAACAGTCCTATCTGAAGGGTCCACCTTATTGGAAAAAATTGAAGCCCGAGTTTTGGTTGCAATAAACTCAACCATTCCAAAGACTAAGCTGAATCTTCATTGCCCTATCACCACCTTGCACATCTGGCCACATAGAGGCTCCAGAGAAGAAAACACAAAGTGACAGGAGGTGCCAAAATAATTCCTTGTGGAACCCCAGCATTGATTCACCCCTGAACGCACCAAGAACAGATTGGAGATGGGCTGAACAAGGCTAGATCAAGAACATCAACCAAGCAATCGTGTAACATATTTGCGTGGACCCCTTCTCCGGAGTGTTACCTGGACTTCTGGTCCCTCTCCTGCCGGTTGGGATGGTGATGTTTGCGACGGTCTAGACTTCCGGGGGCCGGTTTCTCCCTACGAAGGGGCTTTTCGCGCGCCGACCTGTTTATGGGGGGCTTGCAAGGGCTGACCTTCTCGACGTCCTCCATTCTGGGAGGCGGCTGCAGGTCCTTACGGATCCATCGGAAGTCGCCGTTGCAGCGAGTCGAGCTATCTGTTCAGGAAAGTCGAGAGGAGATTGTCCATGGGGTCCTTTTTTTGGCACGGGAGGAAATTGATGTCCCAAAATTAGGTTTCATTTTGGGACAGCGATTTCCGAACGGTCTGTATAATCCTCGGAAGTGGGGTTGCATACAGACGTATTATAGGATTCCTCGTTTTTTCTTACTGAGAGTCTGACTAGTGACTAGTTATACAGAAGGCACCATAAAGCGCGCACACATTTTGATTCTAAAATTTTCAGCAACAGAAAAAGCTACGTATACAGGGTCACTCACGGTCGATGGTACCTTAGACGTTTACGAAGAACGGGAAATAGGATCATTCTGAAAATTTGGTCTATCGATCTAAAATATTTTCATCAATACAGTGTTGCCGCTTCTATCGAAAAGTAGCAACAACTTTGTTGAAAAAATGGATTAGCCATAAATTGGAAAAAAAAATTGAGAGAAAAATAGTCTATCCAATTAAAAATATCAAACATAGTTTGAAATGAATGTCTGGTAGACTACGAGCAGAAAACAACTACTTTCCTGGTAAATACCACGCAGAACATTGAATTATATCTGTTCGTAGTCCATGCAACGATTCACACTGTGAATGCAGATCGCAAATGTTTCTTTCTTCCTAAGACGTGACAAATTCACATCGAGACAGGCACGCCTAACAACCTACAGACCGGTTTCGGGCTTATTGGCCCTCATCAGTGCAGGGTAGTTATCCGAGTAGAGACCGTAAGATCTCAACTCGAAGCGTTGCCTGTCCCAATGCATTTTCGTCGCGTCTATTTGACCGCACCGAGCCGCGTTCCAACAGACAATTGAAAGTGGCGACATCATGCGGCAGAAGAAAGAAACACTCCAGAACCGAATCTCCCAAGTTTTACAGAACTTGGAAGTGGCTGAGAGCTCGACTAAGCTCAATAAATGAAAAAATGGATTAGCCATAAATTGGAAAAAAATTTTGAGAGAAAAATAGTCTATCCAATTAAAAATATCAAACATAGTTTGAAATGAATGTCTGGTAGACTACGAGCAGAAAACAACTACTTTCCTGGTAAATACCACGCAGAACATTGAATTATATCTGTTCGTAGTCCATGCAACGATTCACACTGTGAATGCAGATCGCAAATGTTTCTTTCTTCCTAAGACGTGACAAATTCACATCGAGACAGGCACGCCTAACAACCTACAGACCGGTTTCGGGCTTATTGCATTCACAGTGTGAATCGTTGCATGGACTACGAACAGATATAATTCAATGTTCTGCGTGGTATTTACCAGGAAAGTAGTTGTTTTCTGCTCGTAGTCTACCAGACATTCATTTCAAACTATGTTTGATATTTTTAATTGGATAGACTATTTTTCTCTCAAAAATTTTTTCCAATTTATGGCTAATCCATTTTTTCATTTATTGAGCTTAGTCGAGCTCTCAGCCACTTCCAAGTTCTGTAAAACTTGGGAGATTCGGTTCTGGAGTGTTTCTTTCTTCTGCCGCATGATGTCGCCACTTTCAATTGTCTGTTGGAACGCGGCTCGGTGCGGTCAAATAGACGCGACGAAAATGCATTGGGACAGGCAACGCTTCGAGTTGAGATCTTACGGTCTCTACTCGGATAACTACCCTGCACTGATGAGGGCCAATAAGCCCGAAACCGGTCTGTAGGTTGTTAGGCGTGCCTGTCTCGATGTGAATTTGTCACGTCTTAGGAAGAAAGAAACATTTGCGATCTGCATTCACAGTGTGAATCGTTGCATGGACTACGAACAGATATAATTCAATGTTCTGCGTGGTATTTACCAGGAAAGTAGTTGTTTTCTGCTCGTAGTCTACCAGACATTCATTTCAAACTATGTTTGATATTTTTAATTGGATAGACTATTTTTCTCTCAACAACTTTGTTAATTCAAATGGAACACCCTGTATTTTATTTCATTTTCAAATTCTTCCTGAAGAGCTAATTTCGGTGATACACCATACTTGGAGTCTAGGGTGAATGATTACTGAGATATAGGGTGTGAAAAATCGAGATTTTTCAACTTTAGGAATTTTTTGTGTCGAACCTATTCATTTCTGCTCAAAACGGCTCACATGTCCCTATCTTAACTTTTTATTTACTATCTAATGACATTTAATGTAAACAAATAGAGGGTGATGCTAAACTCAAAATTCTGAACCACCCGTATTTGTTTCAATTAAATATCAATTGATAGTAAATGGAAAGTTGAGATAGGGACATGTAAGCCGTTTTGAGCAAGAATTGATAGTTTCGGCAAAAAAAAATTTAATTTGAAAAATCTCGATTTCCACACCCTATATCTCTGTAATCTTTCTCGCTATACCCCAAGTATGATATATCGACGAAATCAGCTTTTCAGGAAGAATTTGAAAATGAAATGAAATACAGGGTGGTCCATTTGAAATAACAAAGTTGTTGCTACTTTTCGATAGAAGCGGCAACACTGTATTGGCGCAAATTTTCAGAATGATCCTACGTCCCGTTCTTCGTAAACGTCTGAGGTACCATCGACCGTGAGTAACCCTGTATACAAAGTTATCTTTTGAAGAACCTAGAGTCCGAGCCAAAGAATAATAATCTCTGTCATTTTTGCACGTATTCCATGAAATTTAATTACTTTCACATATAGGGTGATACAACACATGGAAAATTAGTCGGTGCGTAGCATCCATCAAAGAATGAGAAATATTGGGAAAATGTTTCAATGTACCGCCACCTCACATGGTTTCAACCAATCTTAAGTCATGTAGAACAACAAAATCACATTCTCTTTCATTTTAGCGGATTCGGAAACGGTGATATTTTTTTTTCATGAATAGGAATAGGATTTTGGGTCTTTTCAGAATAAACTCAATTCTGGACGTTTTCTTCTGCTTGCTCTGGTAATTTGAAGGGAGCGCCACTTAAAATCGAACCCCCCTTCAACTTTTTTTTGAAATATATTTATAGATTTTTTTCCTCAGCGCTACCCACAGAAAAAATCACAAGATGTCAGGTCTGGGCAAAAAGTAGGCGGGTAAAAAGTTGATCCTCACATTCTAATCCAAGTATCACAACTCTCATTGAGACACTTTATAACTCCTATAAGTCATTCTTGTTGAATGACTTGCATCTATCCATTCGAAAAACCAAAGTTGGTGTCCCTTTCGAAAAAATAAAAGACCCTGGAAATCAAAATTCAAGCTGTTTCATTCAACTTTTCTTTAAAAAAAAGGTTGAAAAGAGGTTCAATTTCAAGGAAAGTCGTACCCTTTACGAATTCCTCATTTACACAGCAACCTGTGAAGTGGCAATAAAAATATACCCTGCTAACAAATCAGTGTCGTATTTGAATACAGATCAATATTATGTTCAATTACGTGTGGAATTTTCCGAGAGTAATTCAACAAGAAGGGTTTTCTCTATACAGGATCACCTGAATCACCCTGTATATACACATACAGTTTATCAGTTAATGAAATCGAAAAGAAATTACCCGCTATTATTTGTGATGAAAGTATAGCTAGAGAATCAAATATTGATTGTCATTTTCTGATACCTTATCGACTGGACTAATAGCGCCCCTATCGATGTTTTCAGTGCCTTTGTGGTGTTTTCCTTTGCCATATCTGCACCGCTGATCGATTTGTACACAAAAATGGGGACCATTCTCGATATTATTATTGTTGTTGAGAATACCCAGTCGAGATGGATTCACCTTTTAGATTTGCTTGTCGCTCCGACGATGACGTAGACAAATCTGACGTGGAGCCCTGATTCGAAAACGTCTCCGACCATGCTTGATCCTCACGACCCTTCAGGGTCGAATCGTCCTCTAGACTGGAGTCATCCTCTAGTCCTGATGAATACACGGAAAGAAAAAAAAATGAGGGACACTGGGAGTTTCGGTTGATGTTGATATAGTTATGTCATCATTCGTGAATGATTCGTGTCCAAATGCGATATGAAAAATATAAGTATTAACTAGGAATTGAAGTTCATATTTATTTAGTATGACCCTTGATTATATGACAAAAAACTAGGAAAAATTCACTTATTTCTGTGACTATATTTTTGTCATAAAAACATTAGAAACCATAGTAGAAACCTAGTAATACCCCATGTAATAGCTCATTATTCTTTGATTTTTTCGTATATGCGGATTTGTAATTTTCTCTCAATCAATGATGGCATCCGCCAAATATATACAATCTGAATCAAGATTTTCCAAATCAATTTTCGGTTTGAAAAAAATTTGGTAATTTCAATTTAACATCTGATTTCGATAATAATAATAATAATAATAATTTATTAACCACTTAGGTACAATAGGTACATATGGTAGGTCAGGAAATAGGTATTTAAATATATACTAAGTAAAGTTAAAAAAAAAGTATAGATAAAATGTACAGATGAAAACACCAGTCACAGTAGAAATAATAAAAATTCAACATCACAGCTCTACATACAGAATTATAAAAGAAGTACATAAAATTCAAGAAATAATCAGAAAGTATCATTTATATACTCTTGCAAAGTATAGTAGCACTTGTCAATCAGTAAACATTTAACTCTATTACAAAAAATGTTGTCACTTTGAGAATTTTTTATCTCAGTCGGCAATTTGTTATAGAGAGACAAAGCATTGTAAGCAGGGGAGTTTTTGTATTTAGAAGTTTTATGATTTGGCAGCCGCAGCAGCTGTTTTCCGAATCTTGTACTATAAGTATGTGTTGATGCAATCGTTTCAATGGACTCAAGGTTGATTCTTGCAAATTTAACACATTTGAAAATATAAATGCATGAGACAGTTAATAGTTTTTCTCTTATAAAAACCGGTTTGCAACTATCTCGATAGTCCATGTCAAAGATTAGTCTCAAAATACGCTTTTGTCCCACAAAAACTCTATTTAAATCTGAACCGCGCCCCCATGCCATTATGTTGAGTGATATATGCGAGAATGCCATGGCAAAATAAATGCTTAATAAACTGTCTTTTGTTACACAGGATTTCATTTGTTTGATTGCATAGAATGCTGAATTGAGTCTATTACAAACACTATTGATGTGCTGATCAAAATTCAGACGTTCGTCTAACAGAGTTCCCAAAAAATTTACCTCCTGCGACATAACTATTTCCTCACTGAATACTATTTCATTTGGTATATTATCTTTCCTATTAAAAAATTTCATAGATACTGACTTCTTAGGGTTCAGTATGAGTCTGTTACGGTCACACCAAGACGCAAATGTATCAATGATATTGGTAACCTTAACAAGTAAATTATCGATATTAGAACTTGTAACTGTGATCGTAGTATCATCAGCAAACATCGTTAAGTGGCAGTCTTTTATGTATTCAGGCAAGTCATTAACAAATAGCACAAATAATAATGGACCCAAGACCGAACCCTGTGGAACACCCATTTTAATATTTTGTTCACTCGACGTTACAGTATTGTATTTGACAGTCATACTACGGTTTTCCATGTATGATCTCAACCAAGTTGAAATATTTTCTGGAAAACCAAGTGCAGCTGTTTTATGGGTTAAGAAATCCGAAGATACCGTGTCAAAAGCCTTCGATAGATCGAAAAATAGACTGATAACAAGGTTGTTAGCGTCAATTTCTGTATAGATGAAATTAAGAAAATGATAAGTTGATGATTGAATGTTGAAGATATCAGGGTAAGTATCATGAACTTGTCATATTTCTCAAAAACATCAGTCCGTTGAATTTAAAGCAAAACTAATATATACTTAAACAGTTTTATTCCAATGTGATACTTCATACTCTATGGTAGTTAGAGAAGCACCAGTCCAGTAGTAGTAGCAATAAAGTACCGAGTTTTTTGTCTAGGAACTCTGCGTTTGTAGAAAAAAGCAAGACAAATAGCTAAATATTTCAAATATTCTGAGATACCCTAAGATTTCTTCAAGGCGTGGCAACAATGCGCAACCATAGTGACACCAAACAAAACATACGGAGTGTCTCATCTGCCAGTTTGATTCAATCTGTGGTAGCGGAAGTCAATACATATAAACCAAGACTTCGAGTGATCCACATTTAGTTGGCCCAAACACAACAACATACAAACCCCGCTATATCCGCGCCAAAATTCAAAGGGGCGGTGCCGTATGTTTTCTTCCCAAACTTTCGATGTTTTTCCAACACGGATCCACGACGTTCACCGAATTCCCCGCAACTCCGACTGACGATCGGAAAACCATCCGTGAATTCGTACGATAAAACATTCCTATTGAAAACCAGAGCCGCGACGCTTGTATATCTCTCGCTTCGTTATGAGCTTTCGAGCTATTTTAGAGTTGTATATTATTTGGCCCGAGGCCAAGATTGGCTCGTCGAACGAGATCGAACGCTAATATGTTTGTTTTTTCAGTGAGAGTGCGAAGAGGAAATAGCTTTCCAGGGTACGAAAACATGTCCGATGTGTTGTAATACTTTCGACGGCTTCCAGAGTTCTCTGTGAATAGATTGAGATGTGCCTCTTTCACTCATGATTCAGAATGTTTACATGTGACCAGCCAAGTACAGAAATCCCTTGCGGGTCCGAACATTTTCCGGGAGGTCCGGGAATTCTGAGAGAAATCCGAAAATTCTTCGGGAAGTCCGCGATGTTTTGAGCAGTCATCAAATTCCTTGGGAAGCCTGGGAATGCCATGAGACGTGTGAAACAACAGATTTTTCCTCGCGGATTTCTCACACCAACAAACAATAATCTCAGTAACAAATTGTCGTATCCGATGAATGGATTTATTGAAATTGGCCAAGTTCATGGAAAACGTCAATAGATATTATTATTCTCAAGGTCACAGTCCCATTACTCTAATAAGCGTGGATGAAAATTGATTAATTGACTTCGATTAAGGAAGCTCTCACAGTTGAAGTGAATTTATGACTGAAGAGAATACCCGAGAGAATACCCAATCAGCAATAAGCAATATCGAAATCCCTATAGAATACTGGTATAAAAAATTACAGGGTGACAAATTTGATCAAGAATTAATAAAACCATGTGAACGGTTATTCATTGTCTTGAGTGCTGATAGCGGTACTGATTTTTTGATATTCATACATATACGTTATTCGTTACTATCCTGTAAAAAAAATCAGTAAACTGGAACTTTTGGAGACGTAAACCGATTTCAACTTTCTGAATGAATTGGAAACAGGATTTATTGAATTATCATTTTTGTGCCGTTTGTCTCAACCGACGTTTTTTTGACCGAGCGCTATTCTTATTGAGCGCTATTTTGATCAAGCGCTATTTTCACCGAACGCTATTCTGACCGAGCGCTATTTCGAACGAGCGCTATTTTGATAAAGCGCTATTTTCACCGAGCGCTACTTTGACCGAGCGCTACTTTGACCGAGCGCTATTTCGAACGAGCGCTGTATTGACAAAGCGCTATTTTGACCGAGCTATATTTTGTTTGAGCACCACTTTGACCGAGCGCTATTTGGAACGAGCGCTGGTCTGATCGAGCACCATTTTGACCTAACGCTATTTGACTCGAGCTCTACTCTGACCGAGTGCTATTTCAGCACCTCCATTGAGGTATGCAAATACTTGGCAACGTAGCTGATATTCGAAAAACCTCGCGAATAACAGACCGCGAGGATCGTTCTTGTGCTGTTTATATCAGCACAAATAAAACCGACGCTATTTTGACCGAGCGCTATTTTGATCAAACGCTATTTTGATCGAGCGCTTACTTGACCAAGCGCTATTTTGACCAAATGCTATTTTGACAGAACGCTATCTCGACTTAGCATTATTTTGACCTAGCGCTATTTTGACTGAGCTGTATCTTGACTGATCATTATTTTGACGAAGCGCTATTTTGATCAAGCGTTATTTCAACAAAATGTTATTCTGACATAACCCTATTTTGACTGAGAATTATTTATAACTAAGTGCTATTTCGACTGAGCACTTTTCTGAAGGAGCGCTATTTTGACGGAGCGCTATTTTGACGGAGTGCTATTTTGTCTGAGCGCTGTTTTGATCGAACGCCCTTTGACCGAGATCTATTTTCACCGATCGCTATTTTGATCAAGCGCTTTTTTGACTAAACTCTATTTTGACCAAATGCTATTTTGAAAGGGCTCTATTTTGACAGATCACTATTCTGACGACGGAACGCTATGATGACCAAGCGCTATTTTGATCAAGAACTATTTTGACAGAACGATACTTTGACTAAGCATTATTTTGACCAAGCGCTATTTTGACCGAGCTGTATCTTGACTGATCACTATTTTGACGAAGCGCTATTTTGATCAAGCGCTATTTCAATCAACATAATGCTATTCTGACAGAACCCTATATTAACAGAGAATTATTTTTACCCAAGTGCTATTTCGACTGAGCAATATTCTGAAGGAGCGCTATTTTGTCCGATCGCTGTTTTAATCGAACGCCCTTTGACCGAGATCTATTTTCACCGATCGCTTTTTGGACCGATCGCTATTTTGACCGAGCGCTTTTTTGACTAAACTCTATTTTGACCAAATGCTATTTTGAATGAGCATTATTATGACCAAGCGCTATTTTGAAAGGGCTCTATTTTGACTGATCACTATTCTGACGGAACGCTATTATGACCAAGCGCTATTTTGATCAAGAACTATTTTGACAGAACGCTATCCTGACTAAGCATTATTTTGACCAAGCGCTATTTTGACCGAGCTGTATCTTGACTGATCACTATTTTGACGAAGCGCTATTTTGATCAAGCGCTATTTCAACATAATGCTATTCTGACAGAACCCTATATTAACAGAGAATTATTTTTAACCAAGTGCTATTTCGACTGAGCAATATTCTGAAGGAGCGCTATTTTGACCGAGCGCTGTTTTGATCGAACGCCCTTTTCACCGATCGCTTTTTGGACCGATTGCTATTTTGACCGAGCGCTTTTTTGACTAAACTCTATTTTGACCAAATGCTATTTTGAATGAGCATTATTATGTCCAAGCGCTATTTTGGAGCGCTATTTTGTCCGATCGCTGTTTCAATCGAACGCCCTTTGACCGAGATCTATTTTCACCGATCGCTTTTTGGACCGATCGCTATTTTGATCGAGCGCTTTTTTGACTAAACTCTATTTTGAACAAATGCTATTTTGAATGAGCATTATTATGACCAAGCGCTATTTTGAAAGGGCTCTATTTTGACTGATCACTATTCTGACGGAACGCTATTATGACCAAGCGCTATTTTGATCAAGAACTATTTTGACAGAACGCTATCTTGACTTAGCATTATTTTGACCAAGCGCTATTTTGACCGAGCTGTATTTTGACTGATCACTATTTTGACGAAGCGCTATTTTGACCGAGCGCTGTTTTGATCGAACGCCCTTTTCACCGATCGCTTTTTGGACCGATCGCTATTTTGACCGAGCGCTTTTTTGACTAAACTCTATTTTGACCAAATGCTATTTTGAATGAGCATTATTATGTCCAAGCGCTATTTTGGAGCGCTATTTTGTCCGATCGCTGTTTCAATCGAACGCCCTTTGACCGAGATCTATTTTCACCGATCGCTTTTTGGACCGATCGCTATTTTGATCGAGCGCTTTTTTGACTAAACTCTATTTTGAACAAATGCTATTTTGAATGAGCATTATTATGACCAAGCGCTATTTTGAAAGGGCTCTATTTTGACTAATCACTATTCTGACGGAACGCTATTATGACCAAGCGCTATTTTGATCAAGAACTATTTTGACAGAACGCTATCTTGACTTAGCATTATTTTGACCAAGCGCTATTTTGACCGAGCTGTATTTTGACTGATCACTATTTTGACGAAGCGCTATTTTGACCGAGCGCTGTTTTGATCGAACGCCCTTTTCACCGATCGCTTTTTGGACCGATCGCTATTTTGACCGAGCGCTTTTTTGACTAAACTCTATTTTGACCAAATGCTATTTTGAATGAGCATTATTATGTCCAAGCGCTATTTTGGAGCGCTATTTTGTCCGATCGCTGTTTCAATCGAACGCCCTTTGACCGAGATCTATTTTCACCGATCGCTTTTTGGACCGATCGCTATTTTGATAGAGCGCTTTTTTGACTAAACTCTATTTTGAACAAATGCTATTTTGAATGAGCATTATTATGACCAAGCGCTATTTTGAAAGGGCTCTATTTTGACTGATCACTATTCTGACGGAACGCTATTATGACCAAGCGCTATTTTGATCAAGAACTATTTTGACAGAACGCTATCTTGACTTAGCATTATTTTGACCAAGCGCTATTTTGACCGAGCTGTATTTTGACTGATCACTATTTTGACGAAGCGCTATTTTGACCAAGCGCTATTTCAACATAATACTATTCTGACAGAACCCTATATTAACAGAGAATTATTTTTACCCAAGTGCTATTTCGACTGAGCAATATTCTGAAGGAGCGCTATTTTGACCGAGCGCTGTTTTGATCGAACGCCCTTTTCACCGATCGCTTTTTGGACCGATTGCTATTTTGACCGAGCGCTTTTTTGACTAAACTCTATTTTGACCAAATGCTATTTTGAATGAGCATTATTATGTCCAAGCGCTATTTTGGAGCGCTATTTTGTCCGATCGCTGTTTCAATCGAACGCCCTTTGACCGAGATCTATTTTCACCGATCGCTTTTTGGACCGATCGCTATTTTGATCGAGCGCTTTTTTGACTAAACTCTATTTTGAACAAATGCTATTTTGAATGAGCATTATTATGACCAAGCGCTATTTTGAAAGGGCTCTATTTTGACTGATCACTATTCTGACGGAACGCTATTATGACCAAGCGCTATTTTGATCAAGAACTATTTTGACAGAACGCTATCTTGACTTAGCATTATTTTGACCAAGCGCTATTTTGACCGAGCTGTATTTTGACTGATCACTATTTTGACGAAGCGCTATTTTGACCGAGCGCTGTTTTGATCGAACGCCCTTTTCACCGATCGCTTTTTGGACCGATCGCTATTTTGACCGAGCGCTTTTTTGACTAAACTCTATTTTGACCAAATGCTATTTTGAATGAGCATTATTATGTCCAAGCGCTATTTTGGAGCGCTATTTTGTCCGATCGCTGTTTCAATCGAACGCCCTTTGACCGAGATCTATTTTCACCGATCGCTTTTTGGACCGATCGCTATTTTGATAGAGCGCTTTTTTGACTAAACTCTATTTTGAACAAATGCTATTTTGAATGAGCATTATTATGACCAAGCGCTATTTTGAAAGGGCTCTATTTTGACTGATCACTATTCTGACGGAACGCTATTATGACCAAGCGCTATTTTGATCAAGAACTATTTTGACAGAACGCTATCTTGACTTAGCATTATTTTGACCAAGCGCTATTTTGACCGAGCTGTATTTTGACTGATCACTATTTTGACGAAGCGCTATTTTGACCAAGCGCTATTTCAACATAATACTATTCTGACAGAACCCTATATTAACAGAGAATTATTTTTACCCAAGTGCTATTTCGACTGAGCAATATTCTGAAGGAGCGCTATTTTGACTGAGCGCTGTTTTGATCGAACGCCCTTTTCACCGATCGCTTTTTGGACCGATCGCTATTTTGACCGAGCGCTTTTTTGACTAAACTCTATTTTGACCAAATGCTATTTTGAATGAGCATTATTATGTCCAAGCGCTATTTTGGAGCGCTATTTTGTCCGATCGCTGTTTCAATCGAACGCCCTTTGACCGAGATCTATTTTCACCGATCGCTTTTTGGACCGATCGCTATTTTGATCGAGCGCTTTTTTGACTAAACTCTATTTTGAACAAATGCTATTTTGAATGAGCATTATTATGACCAAGCGCTATTTTGAAAGGGCTCTATTTTGACTGATCACTATTCTGACGGAACGCTATTATGACCAAGCGCTATTTTGATCAAGAACTATTTTGACAGAACGCTATCTTGACTTAGCATTATTTTGACCAAGCGCTATTTTGACCGAGCTGTATTTTGACTGATCACTATTTTGACGAAGCGCTATTTTGACCGAGCGCTGTTTTGATCGAACGCCCTTTTCACCGATC
Organism: Chrysomela aeneicollis; assembly: GCA_029955515.1. Taxonomy (NCBI): domain Eukaryota; kingdom Metazoa; phylum Arthropoda; class Insecta; order Coleoptera; family Chrysomelidae; genus Chrysomela; species Chrysomela aeneicollis. The sequence continues at coordinate 2,162,169 of JARUHQ010000007.1, read as the reverse complement.
GCTTTTTGGACCGATCGCTATTTTGACCGAGCGCTTTTTTGACTAAACTCTATTTTGACCAAATGCTATTTTGAATGAGCATTATTATGTCCAAGCGCTATTTTGGAGCGCTATTTTGTCCGATCGCTGTTTCAATCGAACGCCCTTTGACCGAGATCTATTTTCACCGATCGCTTTTTGGACCGATCGCTATTTTGATCGAGCGCTTTTTTGACTAAACTCTATTTTGAACAAATGCTATTTTGAATGAGCATTATTATGACCAAGCGCTATTTTGAAAGGGCTCTATTTTGACTAATCACTATTCTGACGGAACGCTATTATGACCAAGCGCTATTTTGATCAAGAACTATTTTGACAGAACGCTATCTTGACTTAGCATTATTTTGACCAAGCGCTATTTTGACCGAGCTGTATCTTGACTGATCACTATTTTGACGAAGCGCTATTTTGATCAAGCGCTATTTCAACATAATGCTATTCTGACAGAACCCTATATTAACAGAGAATTATTTTTAACCAAGTGCTATTTCGACTGAGCAATATTCTGAAGGAGCGCTATTTTGACCGAGCGCTGTTTTGATCGAACGCCCTTTTCACCGATCGCTTTTTGGACCGATTGCTATTTTGACCGAGCGCTTTTTTGACTAAACTCTATTTTGACCAAATGCTATTTTGAATGAGCATTATTATGTCCAAGCGCTATTTTGGAGCGCTATTTTGTCCGATCGCTGTTTCAATCGAACGCCCTTTGACCGAGATCTATTTTCACCGATCGCTTTTTGGACCGATCGCTATTTTGATCGAGCGCTTTTTTGACTAAACTCTATTTTGAACAAATGCTATTTTGAATGAGCATTATTATGACCAAGCGCTATTTTGAAAGGGCTCTATTTTGACTGATCACTATTCTGACGGAACGCTATTATGACCAAGCGCTATTTTGATCAAGAACTATTTTGACAGAACGCTATCTTGACTTAGCATTATTTTGACCAAGCGCTATTTTGACCGAGCTGTATTTTGACTGATCACTATTTTGACGAAGCGCTATTTTGACCGAGCGCTGTTTTGATCGAACGCCCTTTTCACCGATCGCTTTTTGGACCGATCGCTATTTTGACCGAGCGCTTTTTTGACTAAACTCTATTTTGACCAAATGCTATTTTGAATGAGCATTATTATGTCCAAGCGCTATTTTGGAGCGCTATTTTGTCCGATCGCTGTTTCAATCGAACGCCCTTTGACCGAGATCTATTTTCACCGATCGCTTTTTGGACCGATCGCTATTTTGATAGAGCGCTTTTTTGACTAAACTCTATTTTGAACAAATGCTATTTTGAATGAGCATTATTATGACCAAGCGCTATTTTGAAAGGGCTCTATTTTGACTGATCACTATTCTGACGGAACGCTATTATGACCAAGCGCTATTTTGATCAAGAACTATTTTGACAGAACGCTATCCTGACTTAGCATTATTTTGACCAAGCGCTATTTTGACCGAGCTGTATCTTGACTGATCACTATTTTGACGAAGCGCTATTTTGATCAAGCGCTATTTCAACATAATACTATTCTGACAGAACCCTATATTAACAGAGAATTATTTTTACCCAAGTGCTATTTCGACTGAGCAATATTCTGAAGGAGCGCTATTTTGACTGAGCGCTGTTTTGATCGAACGCCCTTTTCACCGATCGCTTTTTGGACCGATCGCTATTTTGACCGAGCGCTTTTTTGACTAAACTCTATTTTGACCAAATGCTATTTTGAATGAGCATTATTATGTCCAAGCGCTATTTTGGAGCGCTATTTTGTCCGATCGCTGTTTCAATCGAACGCCCTTTGACCGAGATCTATTTTCACCGATCGGTTTTTGGACCGATCGCTATTTTGATCGAGCGCTTTTTTGACTAAACTCTATTTTGAACAAATGCTATTTTGAATGAGCATTATTATGACCAAGCGCTATTTTGAAAGGGCTCTATTTTGACTGATCACTATTCTGACGGAACGCTATTATGACCAAGCGCTATTTTGATCAAGAACTATTTTGACAGAACGATACTTTGACTAAGCATTATTTTGACCAAGCGCTATTTTGACCGAGCTGTATCTTGACTGATCACTATTTTGACGAAGCGCTATTTCAATCAACATAATGCTATTCTGACAGAACCCTATATTAACAGAGAATTATTTTTGACCAAGTGCTATTTCGACTGAGCAATATTCTGAAGGAGCGCTATTTTGACCGAGCGCTGTTTTGATCGAACGCCCTTTGACCGAGCGCTATTTTCACCGATCGCTTTTTGGACCGATCGCTATTTTGACCGAGCGCTTCCGATTTTGCCAAGCACTACTATGACTCCCTCCCGACCTACCTACCTTGGTACGAAGGCGCGCTGCTGACGACGCTGACCTCCTCGGCGATGGTGGCCAGCCCCTCGTCGATCACGTGCTCCCTCTCGACGTCGCTGTCCGACGTCGAGTCGCCGTCGTCGTCGCTGTCACTGGCGTCCAGCCTCCCTGGCCCGCCAGTGGCGCAGAATTTCTGCACGTCCTCGACGACGCTGTTGAAGTCGCTCACCGCCGATTCGAAGCTGATCGGACGGCGCCGCTCGTTTTCGATGATCCTCCAGCCCGAGGGGGGTTTGTGGGGCGAGGGGGGAGGGTTTTTGTTCGCGGGCGGGAAGTGGTGCTCGTCCTCGAGGACGTTGGCCACTTGGCCGTTTTGGCAGGCCGCTTCACGCATCTCCTGGACGGGGTGAGAGGATGTGCTGTTGGGGGGGTTCCGGGTTTTTTTTTTTTAGTCTTTCGAGGGGAGTTTCATCTGATGGGGGTTGGGTTTTTCAACGCAGGTGTGTGACATGGGGATTTTTTCGGGGGTGTCACAATTTTCGTGTACGCCAAGTATACGCGGTTTCAAACTTAGGAGGTAGAATTTATAATAACGAAGAGTATTGTAGGTATGCTGGCCATATGAAAAATGGGGGAACTTTTTCTCATCTAATCATAAAGGATTCATTTTCATAATAACTCTCAAATATTACTTGCTTTACGCTGAAATGCCGAAAGCGCACATAAATAAAAACATTTTGGTGAATATTCGTTTATCGCACTCCTATGAGTTTTTTTGTGGTGAAACTTACGTATTTTGGCCGAGAGGTTAACCACAGTCTGAAATAGTGTACGAAAAATTCCTTTTTCTGTTTCATTTCCATATTTCCCATTTATTTCCTGAAGAATTCATTTCCCCGAAATTCCACGATTTGCCTCCAATTCCCATTAATTTCCCTCATTTCCTTCTAATTCCTCGCATTTCCCCAAAATGCCTCTAATTCCCCGCATTCCTCCGAAATGCCTCTATTTCCCATTTATTTCCCTAAAATTTCTCGAAATTCCCCAAAATTCCTATATTATTTATTCGATTCCCTTCATCTTTCATTCGAAACCAAAGTCTATAGGCGTACTGTATTTAATTAATTCATAACATTGCGCTTCCAGAGGCGTACCCAAATGTCAGAATTCAGGAAATTATTCAAAAACCGAATTCTTGAAGTTCTATAACAGTATTTCTTCAATATATCCGTATAATTATAGAATATCGAAACCGCATCTCCATGAACGTATCCTTAATATTAAAGAAGCTTCAATAATGTAAGAAGTTGTTGCAATTTCGAGATTTTGTGTCGAAACTATATACCTAAGTACTTATTCATTATTGTCAAAACGGCTTAACGTGGGATTTTCCGGAAAAATAGAGGAATTTCGGGGAAATGGAGGAAATAGAGGAATTTCGGGAAAATGAAGAAAATATAGGAATTTTGGGGAATTTCAAGGAAATGAGGAAAATAATAGGCATTTTTTAAGGAATTTGATAATCAGCCAAGAAATCGTCTCTGTAATCGTCATAGTACAAGTTAATGAATAGAGAAAAATATACAGTGAGTCTGCTTAAGTTGGCTAAATATGGAAAACTTTTTTATTATTGATGCCTATTATTTCCTTCATTCTTTCGAAATGCCCCGAAATTCCTATATTTCCTCGTAAATTCCCCGAAATTCCTCTATTTCCTAGAAAATTCCCCAAAATGCCTCGAAATTTTCCCCAACTTCCTACAAGGTGTACGAGAAATTCCCCTGTGGTTCCTGATCACGAATTCGAAGTCAAAATGCGTCGGTATCGATTATTTTAGGAGATACGGCCCTATTTTGTCTCGGGAATGCACCATTTGACATCTCAGATTTCTGATATTAAAGTAACGAAATTCACCATACTTGAAACCAAAACACTACACTCGTGGGCTCGGCTATACTTGGCTCGTATTGTGATTCTAATGCTTCTTTAAATTTCGTTCTGATATCCATTTTTATTTTTTCGATGAATTAATTCTATTGGAAATCCAATAGGAAAACTAACCACAAAATTGTAAGAATTCCATTTGATATTTGAATTAGAAAACTCGATTATAGCCGAGCCCACAAGCCAAATAATCAACTTGCCATCATCATGAATAAAAATTACCAGAAATTCAGTGATAAAGTTGTTTTGTTAACTTAATAAAGAAGGGAAAATTTTACAAAAATTATAGTTTTTCTGCTGGAAAGAATTATTGATACAAGTGAATATAAGCGGGTTTTGGTTGAGAGAAGGGTTAGTTTTTAAGTCAAATGGTTCATTTTTGAGACAAAATGGGGCCGTATCTCCGAGACCGCCGCATTTTGACTTCTGATTCGTGATCAGGCCAAAATACGTAAGTTCCACCTTTTTTTAACTCATAGGAGTGCAATAAACGAAGATTTACCCACATTTTTCGCTGGCACGACATACGACTCCAGCATTTTCTATACTCAAAAATTTCTGTATAAATGGTAGTTATCACTTTTCCTTACAACTTGAAACTTCCACCGTCTGACTCGAGGTCAGACTCGAAGAAAAAAATGGGCTGTTTCCACTGTTGCCAGAAAAATGATAAGATCCTTTTCAAACTAGGTACACATTCATGTGAAACGTCTTTCTGAATTGTCAATAACACCTGAACAAAAACTGGAAGGAAGAAACATCTGGCATAGATATAGAAACCCACATGTTTTAATTGGACTCAACGAGGAAAAGAAGAACATATGCCGCTGAAAGATAAATATATTTGGGAGATAAGTAACAAATTGCCTGTCAAGAACATACAGACATTCGTTTTATTACTGAACATAAAGATTTATAGGATGAAATAGATGTTGCCGTTTTTTTTTCATTGGTTTCAGAGCAGGTTTCAGCAATAATTTTTCTACAGACGTTGTGAAGTATATACCTACTGATGTTTCGATTGAATTTTTATTATGAGAACGTGAACTCTCAGAATTTGAGTCGTTCAACACTAAATTCGAGAAACTATCGTTCTGATGTCATTCATTTCGAGTCGTGGTTAGAAGGCTAGACTAAAATATTTCACTTTGGCACCCTGACTAAAACTTCATCGCGAATTTTCACGATGCATAATATATAATCAGTTTCCGTTGAAATCTGATTAAGATCTGAAACCCTCATGACAGGAAAGCATTAAGTTATTGAGAGAGAGTTCTTTTATATTTTGAATAAGTAGAATATGTAGAAGGTGAGAAGTTATCGTCCATTGCAGACAATAAGCAGACCATAACCAAGGTTTACGGAAATAACACATTTCGCATAATCTCATTACACCAGGTATGTAGAGATAAGGAAAAGCATCGCAAAAAGCAGAAGCTTGTATCACTAATTATTGAACTATTAGGTAGGTAAATTCATTAAACAGTACAAGTAGAAAGGAATTCTATTCAACATCATCCATGTTATTGGAATTTTCAAATGAACTGCTAATGTTCTCATTAGTGAATATTATATCGGAGATTATATATCTTTTTAGCATCTGCCTAGTAACTTCCACTATTTTTGCATCATTTTATGCCGAAGGAAAGAAATCTCGACAAACAAGAATTAATCAAATGGTTGAATATTTTTGTACTTATAAGTCTGGTTTGAATTAGTTTTCAACAGTTTTAATTTATATACGATAATTTTGGATAAAAAAATTACTAGTTCTCTTAAATTCGAGTATTAGTTGATGGAAAAAAAATTCAATACAAAATATGAATGCCTCGAGGAATGTGTATATACAAAAAAGCATCGTTAACCTAAAAATCTTACAACTGGTATTCTTTTAATGAGACACCCTGTATTTTATTCACCCAATCGGTAGAACTCTTTTTTCTGATTTCAAATATATATACGTTATTGAGGTTATCTTTATCAATTTTCGAAAATATAGATTTTTCGTACAGATCTGAGGCAGCTATAAAACGCCAGACGACAATGCTGCGATTGGCTTATATCAAAGTAGCCATGGACGAGGCCATGGATAATAAAACAAATTTAATTTTATTGTGTGATATATTCTGAGGTAGAAAAAGTTTTTCATTTCCTTAAATAATCCTGGGTTTTCGTTTCAATGAACCAGTATTTCGTAAACGTTTATAAAATTCAACAAATGTTTTCTCACTAGGATATCTTCTGTTAGGGTATAGTCGTCTATACTCACGATTCGCCAAACGTTCTTTATGATTACTTTTTATAAAAACTGACACAATATCAACTTTTTCTACCTCAGAATATATCATTTTTGCTATAACAACAGAATATATCATTTTTGCTATAACAACTCCTAAACTATGAATAAAAAATCAAATTACATTTGTTTTATTATCCATGGCTACTTTGATATAAGCCAATCGCAGCATTGTCGTCTGGCGTTTTACAGCTGCCTTAGATCTGTACGAAAAATCTATATTTTCCGAATACCTATAAAGATTAACTCAATAAAGTATATATATTTGAATCAGAAAAAAGAGTTCTACCGATTGGGTGAATGAAATACCAGTTGTAAAATTTTTAGGTTAACGATGCTTTTTTGCATTTCCTAGTACTGAATTCTAAATGCCCATAAAAAATGCTGCATATTTGTCCATTTGAACGTTTTTGTAGGACCAATATTAACTTAGATAGCTATTGAGTAAAATATAAACAATCACCCTGTACTTCTCGGTACTTCCCATACGGTTTTTCTTGTTAAACCAAATTTAAGCTTCTCTACCTTCACTTCATGTTCCAATTCCATATTTTGTAGTATTTTTTATTTGCCCGACCCGGATTTCGAAAAGATCCCCAAAAAGCTGAAGAATCTGATACGCCATGCCTGACTGCTTTGGAATTTGAATAATTGGCTTGGCCCACCCTTTGCTGTTCCTTTATTTCGGAATTACGTGCCTGCTCTTTTATAAAAGCACCGCGAGATACATTCACGGCCTTTATGGTCGCTTTGAAGAGAACAATAAAAATTTAAGTATCGTGCGATTGAGAAATAAATAAATTCAACCTCAGCAGTTCTCAGAAGTCTATCGAAAACAATGATATGGCCGGTCATCAAAGAAGCTATCGGTCAATCCAATCAGTAATGACACAGCTCGGTGGATGTAAACAGAATTAAATTGTTGAAAATGGTTGTCGGTACTCGGAAGAGTAGGTTTATCTTTTCATTTAGCAAACTGATGGCGATAAAAAGTGCCAGTGCTTTATATATTCAGTCAAATGTAATGGACATGAAGCCACTGTATATCAAATCGATTGTTTTTAGTTATGTCTTGTCTCAATTTTTTCAATGAACAAGTTACGTGATAAATTCTTGTTTTATTATTTTCAGTTGGAATCGCAATAGTAGTACACATATTATTCATAAAATGGTGGAGAGCAGAATCATCATATTGGATTGGCAGACATTTGGGATATGCTTCAATTTGAATAGAAAATGATCTCACATTGCTAATGATGATGTGATTTTTCAGAAATGTACAAGATCAATGCTGCAAAGTTATTAAACTCGGTTGTTTCGATAATAGTATGAGAGCTATCTAAAAATGGATTTTTAATTGATTTTACATAATCTCATATTGATGATGTTTAGAAGTAGATTGAAATATCAAAGTGGTAGACAAGGAAGTGGGAATTATGCAAATATCATGGCACACTATTGTTAAAGCTTCAGTTAAATCGGAATCGGAGAGAGATACGAACTAGGTTGAATTACGAAAAAACTGCACAATTTCATGACCATCTAGAATATCTTCAACGAGATATTTCATATTTCCTGAAATATCCTGAAAAACTGAAAATCGTCGATTCTTATAGTAAACCGAATAGTAAACGAAGTTTTCAACTTCGTTTTCAACTGTTGCTTCTAGAGTTTTGAAAGAATGTTGTATACCTAGTAAAGTTTGCATGACGGTGATATGAAAAAAATTCGCAATTCGAAGATATCGAAGCCAACTTTAATTTTTTCAATTGCAGCCATATTGGATTTTCATCACTTCGGATACATCATAAAATTGCCAATTCATCGATATATCACACCTTTATGTTTGATGATGTATTTGAAGCTGAAACACGCTGAAACATCATAACATTTACTCGAAATATTTTGAATGCTGGGAAGTTGAAAATTATCAGGCACAGCTAAGACGCATGCTTGAGGTGATGTTTTGAGATTATTATAATGTTTCTATCTCAGGATAAACTTTGATTTTCTTCAGGGTCAGACTAGCTCAACAAGTAAAAATATTATCATGGGATAATTAATTATCAGATTTTAAAAAAATGTAAACGTTGCATGGCTTTGCCTTTTAAGTCCAGAAATGGACGAGACAATCTGAGTGTCGTAATAACACCATTAAAACACTAGTGCGCCAATGAACTCATTACAGCAGTGGAGCGCTAACGGATCAATTACAACCCTAGGCTGGTAACGAAGCCAAATCGAGTAGGCCGTGAACGAAAAAAAAATATCGATCAGGTGGGTAAACAAAACGATTATTCCGTACGAATAACACATTTTGCTCGATTTACAAATTCGTATTCCGCAACACCAACAGCACATTTTGGGTACATCCTTCCTAATACCGAATCACTTGAAGCTCAGATAATACCTTCGGATAATACCTTTGCCTAATCCCATAAATTCACGCACTCGTGTTACAGATACAGAACAAACATTCGAATCGAGCTAATTATTAATAGAAAAGGAAAATAAATGCCCGCGCGCGTACCAGAATAGACTGCGAGAAGAACGTTGCACTGTTGCTTATGCAGCGCTGCGCTGACTGGATGATTTTCCGTTGCGATCGTCGTTCGGTTTGGCCGAAGCTCGTAGTACGGGAGAGGGTGCGGAAAAAGTTTTTTTTGTGATGGGAAAAAGGTTAGACATTTTATCTGTTGGCAGATAATTATTTTCCCGGTGGTAAGTTTTCCGCGATATAGCTGGCATTTAATTTTGTGACGCTACTTTCGAGTTTCGCTGCTTCTGTGGAGTCAGAGATAATTCGGAATCAGATATTGTTCAACCTCATATTATTCAAAATAACTGCTGAACAACTACAAAGTTCGCAATTTTTCAATCGAATCACAGAATTAAATTGAAAAATATATGATTAGGTACTTCAGAGGTTGCCTTAGCAACGCAGGTTTAGTCAATATAAGTACAACAGCATACCAGTTCGAAAAATCAAATTTCATATCGATAATTTTCTAACATTGATATATTTCCAATATCAAATCGTAATTTTTTGATATCACAAATTTTATATTATGAGAGAATCTGAGATTAACTCATATCCGAGCTCATATCCATTCAGTTGAGTTTTACTTTTTATCTCTAAGATATATCAAATGAACAAGAAAACTCTACATATAAAATGAGAGGTGAGGTTGGATTGAAGGTTAGATTGTTTTGAGCCACTATGCTGGTTATTTCACTTACATTTTATAAATTAGATATTAATACTTATTTTGGTGGCAGAAAAAAAAGTGTGTTTCATTCAAATTTTGTGAGTACGACTTCGCACTTCGCCTCGCAAATGCAAAATTCGCATCACTTCCTTATAATAATGAAATAATCTACTTTTATGCAACCGGCCCCGAGTGTTTTTTGGCAACAAAATGAGAATGAATAACCATACGTAATGTTGAACTTCGCAGTTTTATCGCTGTAAAGAAAGATACACCTTTTTTATCGCTGTCAAATTGACTAAGCAATATATCAATCAACGACTAAACATCGCACACAAGCAAGGTGGATATAGGATGGTGAAACAGCTCTTCAATTGTTTCTGCGAAAAACTTGTAGACCGTTTGAGAAGGTACTAATATTTCCACGACTTGAATGAAGATGGCGGTGAGATCGATTATCGAAGAAGATTTCTGTTGCTCATGTATTTCTGTGGTTCGCATCTGACAGACATGAGTTGAAATGACATCAAAACACAATATTTTTAGTGAATCTGGAATAATTATCGATATTTTGACTCTTCTCAGTCATTTTTCATCTAGAATAGATGAAACTGATAAAAAGGTGACAGATGCACATATTCTGTTTTACCGACACAAGGTATGTCGCCATCTCTGATAACTTCAGGAAATATTACTACGGTATGAAATCAAGTAGGCAAAGGTCTACAGTTTATTCTAGTGCTTGTTATTAGGAAGCACCATCCTATATCCACCTTGCACACAAGTAAGGTTTGTAGAATAGGCAGGTTGCCTAGTAACTTTGAACCAATCAGCGACTAGCGCGGTTCCGCGTCATCCAGAGTGCCCGATTCAAATCAACAATGTAAAAAAACAGTTTTTTTTGTTGTTCTTGACATTCCCATCGATCGCTGATGATGCGTTGTAATGTTTCGTGCAAACCTGATATATATCTCCTGACATACAGGAAAATGTATGAACATTAGCCAGACGGTATAAAAAGTGCAGGTTACCTCCTTGTCAAACGAATATTTCAATTATGTTTTTCAGAACTGATACGTTAATGTTCTGTGAACGCTTATATTATTTTCTGTTCATTGCATTATATAATGAACTAATTTGTTGATCAGAACTTATTTGTATTTCTATATTTGAACATCTATTCAACAAAAATACCAATGATGTTGATTTGCAATAAGGTTTTCTGCTAATCACTCTGTACGTACCCTGTCCACTATTAAGGAGTTTATTATGAAGATTACTATATATCGACGCGCAAATTTAATTTCAGCTATATGGAAACAAAAAACTACCAGAATAATACCAATTCTACGGTACATAATATGTGTATAAAATCATAGATCTTACTGCTTACGCTAGATCCAGCATCCTGTAGTAATTTTTTGGTATTCGCGATAGGTGCTAAGCGATACGCTACCTAGCGGTGACTCGTGAACCACTCGAAGTGGTATAACCACTGAACTCTCTGGAGGATAACCCACAAAAAAACCTAACCTCTGTTCTGTTTATGTTCGCTTCTGATGTGGAAGGTGTACTTCCAGCAGTTTTTCGAGAGATGTTCTGGTGAAATACATGTGAAATCTTATCGTTTTTCTCGTTTCAGTTATTGTTTGGTGACAAGACACCTATGTCACAATGACACAAACATCAAAAATATGAAAACAAAATAAAAACGATACCACTTCGAGAAGTTCGAGTTGTTACCATGAGATAGTGCTACGTGTTATTTTCTATCGCGAATTAGAGGGGTCTGCAAGAAAATAGGTACTACATGATCACGTGTATGGACAAAAATGAAAACGACCAATTAATGATTTAGTACTTTCAACCCCTTCAGACCTACAAAACAAGTAACCTGGATACCGGATCTAGCGTAAGCAATAAGATCTATGTATAAAATAAACAAATATATATTGAGTTCCGAAATTCCCAACCAGAACTGTTCAGTACTGTAGATCGTTCTGAAATTACTGAATTATACTGGTGGTAGCTTACTCAACCTGAATTCGTTCCGAAATTGCTGACTGTCATCAGTAAAGTCAGTAATATCGGAACCCGACTATAATAACCTAATAATTTACGTGACATTGCGCATCCGGCACTCTCGTTGATCTTCCCGCTTTCTCTTCCCCTGAGTTACGAAGCATTTCTTCTCCCATCTTCCAAAATGTTTACATCAGTAATTTTGAATTCTCATTAGTAATTTCGCAATATTCTTATGTCAGTTTTTCTTGCAAAATTACAGATTGGCAAACTTCAATCCAAAAAACGGCCCTCGTGTTTTCACTGTTGAAAAAAAAACGACTCGGCATGAAATCTAAAAATTCATCTTCACCACCCGGACCACCACTTCTAGTTGGTCCGCGTTCGGATTGATGCCGTCGTCGCGTATGGAGATTGTGATTTCTTCCAATCCAATGACAGTCTACGACGTACGACGACCGGCAGGCGCGACTTGCGACTCGCGAGGGCGACAATTTATAAATACCGCGGCACAGAATCGGAAAGGGAACGCGCTGTGCGTCCTTTATATTAGACACGCCGGGAGGTTCCCTCGGATAGAATCCCATTTTCGATGGTTTTATTGGATTTATTTTGGCTCTGTTGGAGTACCACGTGCTGCCTGTCTGGCACGGCTAGAGGAATGATTCGAGCGTTTCCTGGTTTCGAAACACAACAATTTATTATTCTGATGGGGGCGTTGAATTATTTAGTTTTAGGTAGAGAAAAAAACAGGATCTGTCGTCGAGGATTTCGGTGATGTGTCATAATTCGGGATAGAATATTTGTGACATTACATAAGATGTCACATGGATTTCACTAGATGAACTCTTTACTGGAATTTTCTGTTATTAATTGAATATAGAGTGGTATTCGGTACGAAAATTTCCTCGAAAATTTCACTCCAGTTGAGATTATGCTGAATGAAATAGAAAATACCGACTTTAATTACGCAAAATAATAATAAGGTAGCTGGTGGTAGTTCAAACCATTATTGACTAATTTATTCTACTAAAGTTATAGTTGAAATATACTTACAAGAAACTCGAAGTGGTACTTAATATCTGCGAAGTTGAATTTGAAAGTAATTTTACTTGTAAACGTCGAAAAATTTCCTCATGCACCTTCCTTCAAGGGGGAGAAAAAAATGTGTGTAGTTGCTATGGTAAGGATACAAAATTTAGGCTTTAGATTGGTCGAAAATATTAGCTTCAGTAGAATTGGTCGCGTTCGGGTTTTGTCGAACCGTTTTAGGACTGACTTGTTACGCGTTCGGGTTTTTTCAGAATCGTCCTGGAACAGTCCTAGAACCGTCCGAAATCAGTACCTGCTATCGAGCGTGAACCGTTCTGGGATTATTTTTGACGCATGCTCATTGCTCATTTTCATTTGGTATTAGGTGTCAACCGAAGTAGATATCTCGTATTAATATAAATATTTTTGTTTATTCTGTTTGTTGCTGTTTTCAATATTTTCATTGATTATGGATTTAGTAGATTTGTTTGATACTAGTAGTTCATCGTCCTCAGGCAAGCAGTGGTGAAGAGTTCCTTGCTGAAGTTGCTAATATTGTTTTTCTTTGAGATTTTTTTGCAATATCTAGCTTTCTCCCTTCCATCTCTTCGCTTCATATCATCGTTTTTGAGCTCTATTAAAATATCGTTACGTTTCTGGTAAGTGCAGCCACGCTTACGTTTTTGGGATTTTGGAGCAGTATCTATCGTGGGATTTTGTGAATAGGAACTGGAGGGCTCATCAATGAATATGGAATCTTCATTCTCTGGGATTGAAATGCAGGGAATCATGGTAACACTTGAATGTTCTGGAGATTTTTCTCTTGAAGTACTATCACTGGATAGAAGTATTGACGGTCTAATATTTTTCTTTTTTCAAAAATGTCATCCATTTCACTTTCAATTCAAAGTTCTTAATTCTTCCTCTACCCGTTTTACTATTATTGTCGATAACCTTTTTATAAGTCCTCCCCAACACTTTGAATCGATTTTCACATTTATTTGAGGAAATAGTGATCTTATATCGATTAGACATCTCTCTTGCTACTAATTCCCATGTTTTTTTATTGACTTCACCTCAAAGGTGCCTATTTTTTTTATATAATTTGTAGAGTTTAAGGAGCTTTAAAGTTCTTTCCCTATTAAAAAATTTATCTTTTCCAGTCTGGAGATTTTTTTTTCGGAAACATAATAATTTAGATATTTAATATAGGGAACCATTTCAATATGAACTCACCTTCACCTGACATTTTGATAATTTAAGGTAATGATCTTATAAAAAAACGGTTATTTTCCGCAAATTAAATTTTTCGATATGTCAAATTAGATCATTGAATTATTCGTTTTCAATTGTTTTCATATTTTGCCGCGTTCGGGTTTTCATAATTTTTGAACCGTTCTGAAACAGTCCTAGGATTCGAAACGAGTGCGCACCTTTTCTGCGCAGTTCAAGAACGATTCTTGAACAGTTCTGAAATCGGAACCCGAATGAAACTATAATAGGTGTGAAATTTTCAGTATAGTATACCAAGTGATTTAATTTTTTTCGGTAAGTCTGTTGATTTATTCCATACAAAACTGACTTGAGAGTGTTTTCTTCAAGCAACTCAAATAAGTTATGAAATAAAAAACACTTTTCACGTGTGAAATTTCATTAGACTATTCCACAAACAAAGGGAATGGTTGGAATTGATTAATTCGATGGAATTCATCACAAATCAGCTCATTTTGAAATGCGTGCACAACGTGATTATTAATCACGTTTGACTGTGTCACATACACAAATCTGAAAACGTCGAACTTGACAGGCCAATCGGAGTCAACAGTTTAGTCAGTCATCGACAGTTCTGGTAGCGAGTTTCTCTACATCTTGTTGGATATTCTGTGCAGCGGTTATGCATGTATGGTAATAATTTTCATAATATTGCTCAGGGCGTGGCGCCTGATATTCTTGTATCTTGCATCTGTGATATCTTATAAAAGTCCAGTTTTTCACAATATTTTTAATTAGTGACACACCCAGCATTCGCAAATATTGGCTTTCTTTCAAATCACCCCATCAGAATGTTTTCATATACCGGGCTATTCAAATTCGTTTCTGTACATGGGGATCTCGTAAACGATAAGAGATAGAGTGTCGGTTAAATTGTGGCAAAGTTGCGTATTTTAGAGAACTATCCAATTATGTGAAAAAATCGAATTTAGCTCTTTTGGTTCTGGAGATATACAGGAAAAACAAAAAAATCACAAATTATTTATTTGCCTGTATCTTCTTTATTCGCAGACATATTGGAAATCTATCCACATTTTGCTATTGGCACTTGATGTGGGATGTTCATGAATCTTTTATACAGGGTGTCATCTGACTTGGGCCACCCCCATCTTTGAATTCTTAAATACGGACCTGTGTTTTTCTAAATTCGATTTTTTCACATCATTGAATAGGTCTCTAAAATACGCAACTTTGCCACAATTTAACCGAAACTCTATCTCTCATCGTTTACGAGATCCCCATGTACAGAAACGAATTTGAATAGCCCTGTATATTTTGTCTCATCGATCAGACCTTTCATTTATGTAATTATGACCTGCCCAAACAATTACCAAATAACATGGTTATATAAAATCGAATAAGAGACAATCAAAAGGCTAAATGGGAAAAGATTCCAGCGATTATGTTCTTGACTGGCATTTTGGGTTCTCAAGATTCAACGATTTATTTGTGTCATATTTTCTCCCTATCCAACCTATAACCTAACGGTTACCGCGAGTTCTCCATTTTGGCTCGCAAATTCATGTCACCCTGTGAATACTATGCTTTTAAGATAAGTACTTGTAGAATGAGCCATATAACTGACCCAGAAAAAAGTGATTCATTTTATGGCAAAACATCTGCCATCCATAAAACTGAAGCACTTACCCTAGAATAAAAACATCATAGTCAGGCACAAATCCGATCATTCTGGACGAAAATACATACATATGGTTTCAAGTGAGACTATACAGAGTGTGTTCATTGGCTACTGACAAACTTCCATGGGGATGTCAATTTTGGTTTTATTGGGTTAAAGTTAAACATGAAATTGATGAGTGACATGTTTTACCCCATTAAAAAATTACAAAGTCACTGCGAAAAACTATCTATATGTAGCCTTTTCATTGGTATAACCATTGTCGATCTAAATGGAAACCTAGTAGGCTGGAACTCTATAATAATTGTCTGTTCACTCAAGTCCTAAACGTCTGCCAAGTTGAGGTCGCTACTTTATAGAAGTCGTTCGATGCTCATTTGTTTCAGTCTTTTCTCTGTCAGCGACCCAATTTCAGGTTGAAATTATGTTCTTTTTTTTCTAACTTCAGCACATAGTATCTATCCTAATCTGACATGTTTTTTCTTTTCTACATATTTTTACTCAAATAGGTCCGATACCTACCAGTTTTTAAGAACAATAATAACGCATCCCAAGGAGAAGAACAAAAAATTTGGAGGTACTCAGGTATTTTAGGTTGAGATCATGAATGCTTACGCTAGATACGGTATCTAGGTTATTTGTTTAAAGGGGGGTTTAAAGTACTTAGCCATTCAAAATTTTCACCATACATAATGTGTGTACTACTTGATATCATAGTACTTTTTGCAGACCCCTCTAATAGCAAACAAATACTACATGATGCCGCTTAAGAAGTAAGTATTTCAGCCTCCTGAACAAGTATCCGTAGTCGAAACACTAGTTTCGTAAATACACCGTTCGACATCTTCAATTTCTGCTACTGAAATCACAAAAATCGTCCTTCTTTCAACTAAAACGCCTCACGCACGCTTACATTTACTTGTGTTTATCACTTTTTAGAGGAAAAAAATGATTTCCAAAATATGTATCGTTCTTGACACTGTCACAAAGTTCAGATCCTATCAAACTCGGTTCTTGATGGGTTTTGTTAAATATTTTTAACGACGAATTTTTTAAAATATACCAGCTTTTTCTGTTGAAAATTGTTGAAAACAAGTAAATTTAAGTGTGTGTGGTGTTTTAGTTGAAAGAAAGACTAATTTTTGTGTTTTTTCTTCATGAGGCATGAAATATGCGTAGAGCAGATTTACTTTCACTTGCCTCGCATTTTACTGTCTCAATTTTATACACGTTTTTTCTACTATGTGGCGTTACACATTTTTAGCCACATCACTAACACTGACTGGCGATGTATTTTTCTGTTTCCTGATTCTCTGATCAATGAATTGATGATATTGAACAATTCTATTCTAGGAACAGGAGCTTCGCTGTGCTATAAGGAGCGCGTAATTCAAAATATAAACGAAAACGTTAGATTATGCCCAATATGACTCTTCAAGTTCGAAATATTTCACGATTATCTTCAGAAGATGTCTCAGCCTTACAGAAAAAGTGACGTAATTGTTTCCTACTAGGTGTTCATTTAGTTTAGATCGACAATGGTATAGAACACATCAGATCTGAATAAAGGAGCCCCATCTCCCCGACTAGTCAAGAGAAAGGCCGTTTTGTTTTGTTTTTTGCTCGAGAGTAAGAAACCTCGTGAGCCGACTTTATAGCTCAATTTATCAAATTCCTCGTTGTGTAATACTTCCGCTCGCTCGCCAATGAACAACGAGATCTTAATTGGATATTTCAGGGCGAGCAGTCGGTGGATTCGGCTAGAAACACAAATCGGAATTGTATTAGAATTCACGGAAGGAAGAAGGCGATCGATGAAAATAAACTTTTCATAATAATTTTCGTTAGATAAACGCTCAGCTTATTCCCGATCATGCATGGAAATAAATACATTCAGATTCTCAACAATTGATGTGATATTCCATCAGGAGTTCGATAATTCACGTAATTATATGTGGAAACCAACGTTTCCAGAGAGTGCGTGAACTTTCTCGAACTAGCGCGAGTTCCCTGAATCGTGTCTGGTTGACCGTTCGCAGAGATCGATCTCCAGTGGCGTGTTCTCTGACCACAATCCGCAACAATATTTGTGAAAAATACCAATATAAAGTACTAATTTCATTCCTAAATTCAACACCCTCAATTTAAAAGGAATGAAGTTTGCACAATTCAGGATGTCATTTCAGTATCAAAAATGAACGTGTCGGGATTTTTTTATAAATATGCAAAATATTTGAGATACTGAATTTATTCCACACTGCATCGGTAGGTATATATGTCATTTCAAAATAAATGTCGTTGGTAAATTTACGTTAAAATTAGCATATACAAGGTGGACAACACAAGAACCAATATCGGATTAAGACAAATGACAGCACAATATTTATTATTGAAAAAACATCGAAAAACTAAAACATGAGGCACCTTTACGTTTGCTGTATTGTAGTTTGAAGATATAGGATTTTCCAGATGATATAACCAATTTTTGGCGTAAATTTGAAATGTTTGAGATAAGGAACCATTTGTAACCATTTCGAAAAAAGTCCAAGAAGTTCACCATATAATACAATCTACTCAGATCTCCATTCAGCTTGAATCACCCCGTGCGTATATAGATACTTGCTTTTTCACCTTTCACCATATTGTGTGAAACTTGTTATTTTTCATTTTGTGAAAAATACCGAAGAAATAGACATCAGTTTTATTTATCTATTGATATCGGTTAGCAAATTTTCAATTAATGAAAATATCATAGAACATGCTCCAAATTTCATTCCAAAGATGTTGTGTCAACATAACAGAAATACGAAAATTCACGTACTAATTCAAATAAATCAAAAAGGCCAAAGATATGATCTTTTTCATGGTGTACATAGTCTAAATAGTCGCAAATCAGATAAAGCTCATTGTGTGAGATAACTTACCCAAAAATATAGAAATTCGTGAACCCAACTTACCTGAAAAAAAAACAATTTTTAGTTTAAGTATTCAATTATCACTTGAAAACAATGAGAAAATAAATCAAAGAATAATGATTCATTGAAGGTGTTAAGTATTCACTTAATCCGTTTATTTTATTATATTCTTTAAAGAGATGCAATACCGGAATTATAATAAATATTCGCGATACAGCCTTAAATAGCTATACTAGTGGGAAAAACCATACCACTTTTTTTTGTCTGGACGTACCTACTGAAATGTTCGAGAATATAAAAGTAGGTCAGTTCCGTCTCACCACTGAAAACCAAAACCTGTGTTTCATCGCTTATATAGTGAACCAAATCGCCGCGACGCATTCGGTTCAATTGTGTTGGTCATAACCTTTAGGGTTATTGTTGTGACCTCGTTGCCATCATCTCATCATTGCCCAGCTGTTCATTGGGATCCAGGGGGCCCCCCAGGACTGCACTACGTCATCAGAATCTGCAGCACACTTTTTTGGCCAAACTGAAGACTTGTGATCAGGTAGGCTGTTTAAGGGCTCGTTTTATTGTAAAATATTAATTTTGCAAATCTGGGTACTGCATCTCGAGAATCTCGCGCCTTTTTGCTCACGCTCTTTCGGTAACGCGTCCATTTCTATCTCTCCAAAGAGAGCTTGTGAAAGGAATAAGGTACATATTTTGGTCCTTCGAGCCGGATTAGGCCCTTTTGGCTTTTTCCAAAAATAAAATTGTTCATTCAACCTCCTGAGGTTCGCAAATTAGAGCTGGTGCTTTGAATTTCCCCTCGGTTTCCGCCTATCTTCAACTCGCTTGATATTTCGCATACATCAGGTTTGTCTAATTTCTCGCCTAAAGTAACTTGCCTCGCAATTTGTGAAAATTTCAAATTTAACGCTGCTGAAAGTATCCATTGATACCCACCAGGAATAAAAAGCCTGCTCGAACACGAACAAGTTTTTTATCGCGCTTACTACCTACGCTTTTTTCGCCTTATTAGTATTTTCGTGTTTCTTTAACATGGCTGATCGAATTGAAAAACTACGAAGATATAAAGCACTTCGTACTAGTTGTGCTAAGGAAATTTCAGTTTTAACAAATTTAGCGAACAATGCCAAATTGGATGCATCGCAAAAAATCATTTTCAAAATACGCTATGAAGACGCGGAAAAAATAAAAAATGAGTTCATGAAACAACACTCCAATATCATAACTCTGATGTCTACGGATGATACCGCTGATTTAAATGAGGAAGATGCACTCAAAGAGTCTTTTAATGAGTCTTATTACCTCAGCCGAGCTATTTACGCTGAACTGTTTGAAGAAGTCTCATCAGATCATAACAGTACTATACCACATCCTGTTTCCCCAAATCAACACTTCCGCCTTCCCAAAATTGAACTTATCAAATTTTCGGGAGAATATCGTGAGTTTCCTACATTCCGAGATATGTTCGAGGCTTTGGTTCATAATAATGAATCTCTACATGACATTGAAAAATTCAATTATTTGATTTCTGCTTTGAAAGGCCCGCCTTTACATCTTGTTCAGTGTTTACCTATGACCGCCTCTAATTATAGAAACGCTTATGATACATTGTTGAAAAGATATTCAAATAAACGCTTACAGGCCAATTCTTATTGGTCAGAAATCGAAAACTGTCCTAAAATAAATTCAGATAATCCTCATCAAATTCGTAAACTGATCGATATTTTCAATGAGAATTTAGCTGGTCTTAAAAATATGAAATTTCCAACAGAATCTTGGGACTTTATCCTGGTTAATATGATCCTAAAACGATTGGATGCGGACACGTTGAAAGCTTTCGAAAAGGAGCATGGATCTACCGCTATTCCGAATTATGACACTGTTGTAAAATTTATTAATCAACATTGTATAGCTCTAGAAGCCGCAAATTATACCGGGGTTTCCAAGAATAAAAAGCTGATGAGCGTCCCGAATGATCGTTCAAATAGTTCGCACTCAACAGGGACATCCTTTTCTCGCTTTCGTCCTACCGCTGTCTTGAACTCGCACTCGCAATCAACTTTTCTTGCTCGTACCTCTCAAAAAAATAACAATCATCAATGTAGTTTGTGTAAAGAAAATCATTTACTATTCAAATGTGCCGCTTTTCTGAATAAATCCGTAACGGAGCGTTATAACTACTGTAGAAATCAACGCTTGTGTTTGAACTGCTTGAGTAATTATCACGAAACTCGTAATTGTGGGTCCAGCCATAGTTGTGGTCGATGCGGCAGAAGACATCACACTGCTTTACACAATGATAACTTTAGTTTAACTTCATCTTCCGTACCTTCAGAAGTTTCTAGTTCTACCCCCACCTCAAATTCATCCACACCTCAAACTCAAAATGTCCCGAACGAAGATCTCCGATCAATTAATGTCAACACTTGTTCAACCTTACGTAACCCAAATCCTCGAGTGCTTTTGTCGACTGCCCTGGTAGAAATCCAAGATAAAAGAGGTCTTTATCAAACAGTTCGAGCATTATTAGATTGCGGATCGGAAACATCCTTGATTTCGACCAAGTGTTTCAATCGTTTGAACTTGAACAAATTCCAAACACGAACTAGCATACAAGGTGTTGGTGATACCCAGAGCGTTTCTAATGTTGGAGGGGTGACTTTGAAGCTCAAACCGCTGGGAAAGATTCATCCGATTTTTGAAATCGACGCTTTGATCATACCTAAAATTTGTAAAAACCTACCTTCTACGCCTATTCCTGCCCAGAATTGGTCCCACTATTCTGATCTTTCCCTAGCGGATCCTGATTTCCATTCTCCTGGGGAAATTGACCTTCTTCTAGGAGCTGATATCTTTTCTCGATTATTAATACCCGGCCGCGTGATAAGTGCTGACGGATACCCCGATGCTCTCAACACTGTTTTCGGATATGTTTTGTTAGGAAAAATCGGTACTTCTCAGAACTTTAACGTTCAAACACTTGTCTGTTCTTTATCGACAGATATTGATCTCCAAGACACAATGCACAAGTTTTTCGAAGTAGAATCAGTCCCAGAAGTGAATCTATCAACTAAGGATGACAAAAAATGTGAACGGATTTTTATAGAAAATTATTCTCGCCTCGCTAGTGGTCGTTACGTCGTACCTTTACCGTTCCGTGAACTCAGACCCTGTTTTCCAGGAATGCGTTCCTTAGCTATTCGTCGTTTTCATGCTTTAGAAAATCGTTTATTAAAAAATTCTTCCGTCTACGAGGAATATTGTAAAGTAATGAAGGAATATATCGATTTAGGACATATGGAATTGCTTGCCAAGTCGTCTAATGACCATATTCCACTTAACTGCTACTATATTCCTCAAACTTTTGTTTTGAAACCAGAAAGTGTTAGCACAAAACTTAGGGTTGTTTTCAACGCTAGTGCCGGACTTCCAAATCAGGGATCGTTAAATCAAAGTTTACTAACTGGTCCGAAACTTCAACAAGACATCTCCGCAATTTTATTGAATTTCCGCTTACATCATTATTGTTTTACCGCCGACATACAACAAATGTATCGTCAAATTTTGATCGCTCCTCAAGATCGCGACTACCAACGGATCGTTTTTAGATTTTCACCTCACGAAGAGTTATGCGACTATAGACTAAAAACGGTAACATTTGGTTTATCATGTTCCCCTTATCTCGCAATCCGCACTTTACTTCAATTATCATACGATGAAGAAAAGCAATTTCCTGCCGCTGTTGAAGTATTACGTAATGATACCTATGTTGACGACATCATATTTGGTGCGTCTACCTACTCGGATGCAGAATCCCTTAGAGACGAACTCATCAACTTATTAAGTAGGGGGGGTTTCAGCTTGAAAAAATGGTCTAGTAACGATCCTACTTTGCTACAAGTGTTTTCTTCCTCACACCTCGCCATCGATCCCGCTTCTTGGACTCCAAATAACGAAAAATCGCTAAAAGTTCTAGGGTTGCGTTGGAACCCAGTGGAAGATTGTTTCTTTTTTTCAGTCAATACCCTCGATCGGGAATGTACTAAAAGAAATATCCTCTCCGAGTTGGCAAGGAATTTTGACCCACTTGGTATAATAGCGCCAATAACGTTTTTTACGAAATATCTAATACAACAATTTTGGGTCAGAGGCTTAGATTGGGATGAATCACCCCCAGATGATCTCCTGAGATTATGGGTCCAATATAAAACTGACTTACATTTAATTTCAAATATTCGCTTACCCAGAAGATCATTACCGGTTGATTTTCAATCAGTCGAACTTCATGGATTCTCCGATGCATCATCCAAAGGTTATGCCGCATGCGTCTATTTTCGATTCCTACTTCCCAACGGTGAGTGGGCGACTTCTTTTGTTTGTGGAAAATCAAGAATCGCGCCGATCAAACCGATTTCTATACCCCGCTTGGAATTATGTGGAGCCGTTCTCTTATCAAAACTAATTTCGTGGGTGAAACATGTTTTTCATGACAAATTGTGCTTCTCCCGCTGTATGGCGTTTTCGGATTCTCAAATCGTTTTAAGTTGGATTCGTGCGGAGGCCTCACGTTGGCCTACATTTGTAGCTAATCGAGTTGCATATATCCAGGAAAAAATTCCGCCCGTCTTCTGGTTATATGTTAAATCAGAAAATAATCCCGCAGATGTCGCGTCACGAGGACTTTTGCCCGCAGAAATCATTTCTCATTCACTCTGGTTCAATGGACCATCTTTTTTACTAGATCCTAAAGTCGATTTCACAACCTCACCTTATATCCCATGTCCTACCGAAATTCCTGCTGAAGAATATAATACATGTTTGATATCCACCGTGGATCAAAGTTTTGTTGACGAGTTGATAGACAAAATGTCTTCTTTTACTTTCCTTCAAAGAACAATAGCGCAACTTTTACGCTTTATATTCAACTTAAAAAATCCCACACAAAAACGAACAGGTTTTTTATCTAATCAGGAACTCAACGATGCCTTGAAGGTGTTAGTCAAACGCACACAGTCATTATCATTTCCTAATAAACTCAACGCTGGCAAATTTCCCCAAGAATTAAAAAAATTGAACGCTTTTTTTGATCCTGAAGGTATCCTTCGAGTTGGAGGTCGATTGACTTATGCAAAGTTGAGTTACGATCATAAACATCCAATTTTATTACCTCGGAAAAGTAGATTCACTCATCTCTTGATCGAATATTTCCACAAAAAATATTTACATGTCGGAATTCGTACAGTTCAGTTCATTATATCGCAGCAATATTGGATATTGAGTTCCAAACGCGCTATACGCACAGTATTAAGTAAATGTATCCCATGCTGGCGGACAAAACCTATCCCGTTACAACCTCCCATGGGAAACCTACCTCTTCCTCGTCTATCGCAAGTGAAACCTTTTTCCCGAGTCGGAATAGATTACGGAGGTCCGTTTTTATTAACAATGACTCGACACAGAGGTTCAAAGACTACTAAAGCTTATATTTGCCTTTTTGTATGTCTCTCTACGAAAGCTATACACTTAGAATTATCTTCAGATTTGACAAGTGAATGTTTTCTTGCCTCCCTTCGACGATTCGTTGCGAGAAGGGGTAGATGTTCAGATATATATTGTGATAGAGGCACAAATTTCATGGGAGCTTCAAAAATTCTAACCGAATAAATGCAGTATGCCACAAATGCAGAAAATATCACGTTTCATCCCTTGCCTGGTAATTCACCCCATTTTGGTGGTATATGGGAGGCTGGTATCAAATCAGTGAAATCCCATATTTCAAGGGTGATAGGCTCGCAAATTTTATGCTATGAGGAATTCAATACCCTATTGGTTCAAATCGAATCGATTTTAAATTCCAGACCCTTGACTGCATTCAGCTCTGATCCGAATGACATTTCCGCCCTCACTCCCGGTCACTTCCTAACATTGGAGCCGTTAGGGTCTGTTCCCGATCCTGATCTTAGCAACATCCCCCTGAATAGGCTCAGTCGATGGCAAATGCTCCAACGTACGCACCAAGATTTTTGGCGCAGATGGCGCTTGGAATATTTGCATACCCTCCAACAACGTGCTAAGTGGTATCATCAAGATACACCAGTTCCTCCAGGAACTCTTGTTATCATTAAAAATGACAACACTCCCCCTTTACAGTGGGACTTAGGGCGCATCACCAAGCTACATCCAGGTGCGGACGGGGTAGCTAGAGTTGCCACAGTGACTACTCTGAAAGGGGAACTTAGGCGCCCTTTAATTAAGCTATGTCCCCTACCAATATCCTAGTTTATTTTTTACATTTTTCCTTCCTATTAGCAAACATTTTTCGGAGTCATACCAGGGGTATGATAGGTAAAGCTCGGATTTTATTTATTTTTTGCGACTTCAGGATGTTGAATAACAAGAATTAATTTTTCTTTTATAATTTTTTTTAAAATGCGATCAATTAATCGCATTTTCCGGGGGGACTATGTTAAGTATTCACTTAATCCGTTTATTTTATTATATTCTTTAAAGAGATGCAATACCGGAATTATAATAAATATTCGCGATACAGCCTTAAATAGCTATACTAGTGGGAAAAACCATACCACTTTTTTTTGTCTGGACGTACCTACTGAAATGTTCGAGAATATAAAAGTAGGTCAGTTCCGTCTCACCACTGAAAACCAAAACCTGTGTTTCATCGCTTATATAGTGAACCAAATCGCCGCGACGCATTCGGTTCAATTGTGTTGGTCATAACCTTTAGGGTTATTGTTGTGACCTCGTTGCCATCATCTCATCATTGCCCAGCTGTTCATTGGGATCCAGGGGGCCCCCCAGGACTGCACTACGTCATCAGAATCTGCAGCACACTTTTTTGGCCAAACTGAAGACTTGTGATCAGGTAGGCTGTTTAAGGGCTCGTTTTATTGTAAAATATTAATTTTGCAAATCTGGGTACTGCATCTCGAGAATCTCGCGCCTTTTTGCTCACGCTCTTTCGGTAACGCGTCCATTTCTATCTCTCCAAAGAGAGCTTGTGAAAGGAATAAGGTACAGAAGGCTTCTTAATTCAAAACAAGCAGGGAATCAGTTCGAAGAAAAAATGTGAAAAACGTCAATTGTGCCTCCATTTCGAAAATAAAAGTCATGCCTCTTGATAAATATTATCCGAGAGTGAAAAATTAGAGCATTTGAATCAATTTCGTAGCTGCTTTGGTTAGATTATTGCGCCAGAATTTTTTCTACAACCACTCATTGTCAGCCTCGAAACCTGCCGAGCTTCTCTCTACCAATCGAACGGCGAAGTTGTGAAACTCATCACTCGGTGGAGTCTTGTTTCATGCCTGTGATCCCGAACTCTCAAGTAAAATTGTGATACCTACAACATTCCATTAACTACGCTGTTCTCGATAATTCTCCTAAGAATTCCAAACGAGATTCCAACGCTGCGAGTTTCGCATTTTTTCGCCGTTCTGGCATC
The DNA here is from genome assembly GCA_029955515.1 of Chrysomela aeneicollis. Lineage (NCBI taxonomy): Eukaryota > Metazoa > Arthropoda > Insecta > Coleoptera > Chrysomelidae > Chrysomela > Chrysomela aeneicollis. The sequence continues at coordinate 2,135,999 of JARUHQ010000007.1, read as the reverse complement.
CAGAATATCTCTCTGGAGCGCCGATTTCCAATTGTTGAGAGATCTTGGGACCCCAATAACAACAATTGACCTTTCACATCCCGAAAACGGAGTTCCATCGAATTATTCTCGAGGCTTCCTCAAGGATCAATGACTTAGTATATACAATCCATGCCCTGAAATATCTAGTACACTTTCCCAAAGGAATTCCTGGGGATGGCTTCCTATTGAGACACCAATTTCGAAAACGAATTTGCATTTTTTGCACCAACATAGATCATTTGAAGAATGAATCGTCACAAAAGCTCAGATTTAGTCGGATATTTTTTGTGGTTGTTTTCGAATAATTTACTTTTATTGGCAATTTATGTTATGTTAATTACCTACCTATGTAAAAGTAATTATAAGAAAAGCACCGTGAAAAATGTGCCAAATCCGAGCTTACGTTGTATTTGGTAAGACAATTACATGAAAAAAACAATCAATTCCATAAAACTTTATTTAACAAACTAAAAGAACCTCCGAACAACAAACTCAAACAGAATAGTAACGCATCAGCACATTGTTTGAAGCCAACATGAAATTCATATTCAAACGTTTTTTCCCCACAGAGGTTGCCACATCGTCATCGTAACATTTGAAAATGGTAGTCTTTCCATGTCCAAATTTTTTTTCATATTGGTTGCAGACAATTCGCGGTGTATTCTAGTGGGTTTGTTGTTCGGATGTTCAGCCGATAATCGAACGCTGATAGTGACAAATTTTGTTGATTGATCATTAAACAGCATATTTCCAGTTTTGTGCGAATTTTGTTTATTATGTTCAATTCAGATTTGAAGGATGGTGGAACGCTGTGAAATATGTACAATACAATTTAGAAGTGTTGACCAGAACACAACATTTCACTGGTGAGTTACTCAATGTCGTATCATTCGTTGTATCAAAATTATTTACCCATCCTAACATGCAAAAAAATGTGTGCTAATTTGAAAACATTCTCGGGTTTCTCCGAGATGAAAAGTTAGTGGATATGTGGAAAAATATGATCGGGAAAGAATATTTCTAGAGACGCTATAGTATGCTCGCATCATTTTACTACAAGTGATAAAATGGTTTGTCATGTGGTAAAAAAATGTTCAGAGTAGTAGATAAGCCTATATTTAGTGGTATTGAAAGGTAATAACATGTTTGATGTTATATTCTTAAAGTTCGAAATTTGTGAACTTTATATTACCGGAAAATAAACAATATAGTTTAACAGTGAATTAAATCTATTATCATTCGAGTAATAAATCTAAGATGTATATTTTCAAAAAACTTTGATTCTAGATTGTTTTAATTAACTTTTAGGAAAAATGGATATGATAATTTTGTTTCAAGATAGCAAGACACTAGTACTAGGGGATTCTACTGTTGTTTTAGAATGAGGTAACCCTAGTAACTGATTCAGATGTTGGCTACAAACAACTACTGTGGCAAGGATTGTGCGTTATTCATCTAGTCAATTCTAGTCTGTTATATGATCGAAAAAAAGAACAATTTATTTCCAAAACAAGACATACGTTCTGGAATATTATTTGCGGTTTTCAACAATTACAATAATTGTCAAACTGATGCGAGGGGGCAACCCTTTATAAACGAACAGTAAATGCTAGAGTTGCTACGGTAACGTAATTTATCAGATATTTTTTCTGTTCCTTTATTTTTAGCCGATAGCAAAATACGGTTCTTGCACTCAAAAATGGGAATTATTATACATGAGTGGAATTGTCAACAGTAAAAACACAAGAGCTTTTTTTTTATCGGATAAATTTCTTTTCGTAACGAAATAAATTTGCCAATCAGTAATTTTACGAGAGAGACTGACATGAAAAAATCGCGAGACCGAAGGTCGAGTGATTTTGTCAAATGTCAGTTTTTCGAGCAAAATTAATGATGGAAAATTTTTGAGTTAAAAATAAATTTATCCTCAAAAGAAAAGCTCGAGTGTTTTTAGGCAAGATAAATTAACGACCGAATATATGAATAAACAACAACAATAATTATCTTTTCGTGCAATCGCACGCGAAGTCACTATTTCACATTCTCGGCACAGTCCGCGAAATTTAATTTCGCGGCCGTTAACCATAGCAACGGCCGCGAAACTAAACTTCACTTCCAAATTTGAATATCACTTACAAATTTGACATTTCTAAAATACTACAAAGACAAAGATTATTTTTTATTGAATACCAACAAATGATTAAGTACTTGTATTATTTAGGATGAATATTAACATTAATTGTACAGTTTGTATTATTACTTATATTCACTCCAGAAGTTGAAGCAACTACATCTATTGTTTCTGAATAATGGTTATTGCCTACATTCAAACCAGATACTATATCGCCAGAAATTGAGTTGGAAATTTGCTTCTTATTTTCGATAGAGTCTTCTACATATCCTTCCGCTACTGTCGTGGACTTCCATCCACCGTGACGTTTAAGAATTGACATATCAGCCCCAGTATTGGCAAGCAGCGTGGCAGAACTTCTCCGAAAACAGTGACCCGTATATGTTTCAGGATTTGGTAATCTGAGATACTTAGCAATCATACTAGGCATTTTCCCAATGGTATGCACTCCAACAACTTGTGCGGTGCACTTTCCGTTTACGTATCTCAAGAATATACGACGATTATTAACAATATGTTTTGGTCGAAGAGCTGCATATTTACGATAAATTTTTATGAAATCAATATTAGTAACAGTGAAAACACTCTTCTTATCCGTCTTGGTATCGGGAACGGTTACTATCAATACAACATTCTCTTCCTGAATATCTTCAATGGCCATTTTTACTAACTCATCTCGTCGCAAGGCACCAGATATTCCCATTATCAAAACTACCTACAAAAATCAGTACAATAAATGAGAAAATTGTAAATGATATCTCTTAACACTTACCTTCAACAATAAGTATTTTTCATCATTAGCTTCTTTCAGGAACGTATCAATTTGCTCATGCGTAAGAACTTTAGACTTTTTTGCTCGATAACCTACTGCTTTTCTTTTCAGAAATGGTACTAATTTTGAAAACTGCTTGATGTCGATATTTTCTCGTATGTTCAGCATACACTTCAGCATGGAATAAATGCTCCATAAAGTTGAACTTTTTACAACATTTGATTTCTGCATCAAATAAGCCAATAAAATGTTTTCAGACATCGTCTTAATATTCTGTTTGTCACACCAATCTTTAAACTCGCCGTAACATTTCTCGTACTGCCGTTTAGATTTTTCAGGTATTAAAACGGAAAGCGCCGAATTTACGACGCTTTTGAGTTCAGGAGGAGTGGAAGGTACTGAAATATCGCTATCAGTATCAGACATTTTGCGATTTGTCAAGAACTGTCAAAATATTTTGTATATATTGAAACATATCATTTCCAGAGCACACAGTGATATTGTTAAATAAATTGAACTATATTTATTTACAATCATTAAGTCTAATAATATTAACGATTGTACGAAAAATAGTGTGTATGCCATGGCCGCGAAACTTTTTAACGACCTCAAGATTATCTTGCCTCGGCCGCAAGCGGCCTCGGCGATAACTGTTCTTTCGGTACGTTAAAAAGGTATTTCGCGGCCTAAACATACAAATAACTATTTATTGATACAATTAAATTATTTAAATGAACAGTTATTAAATACACAATTGTTATAAATTGTTTGATTTGGTGTACTTATTTCAAAATTTTCTTCTCTGGTATTCACACAAATGTAGAATATTCAAGATCAATTTGAACAACCTCTGGGAACCAAATATCTTCCGAACTTTGCCCTATATTGGTGAATTTATGACCCAACCAAACGGCCTTATCGATTATTCACTGTCGATTAAAGACGCACCATCTAATGAACTTAATTAAGGTTGTACCAAAAGCGAGATCTGAAGGCAAGACAAATAATTGTGTTTGCTATTCCCATGCTCGATGCTCGACGCTCAATTAATTGATCAATTAATCAAGGGTCTTATCGAACTCTGTACTAACAAGATGCGAATCAGGCCCTGTATTGAAGGGTTAGTGACTATATTTTGCCTCCTTCTTAACTACATGTTGTAATAATATCGTTTCGCATATTGAATCTCGACATTTTTTAAACAGAAATTTAGAAATATTCGGATATCCAAAGTAACCAGTTCATATTATTACGAAGCGCGCCGTGAAATTTTGACATTTACCCTATCTACAGGGTGATTGAAATGTGTACTGAGCATTTTGGGGGTGATAGTGAATAAAAAAAAAGTATATAGTTTGAGGACTAAACTTATGACCCAAAATGCATACAGGGAGATATACAGTGCTTTTCTTTAATGTCCCCCCTTTTTCATTTTTTGAACGGGTCAACTCTATTCTATATTTTGGAGTGAAATTGACAGATGAAACTTTCAAGATGGCGACTGGGCGCCATCTGGAAAAAAAAATCAAATTGAAAGGGGGGTCTAGTGACACATCCTTTTGAAGCTCCTGACGAATACTTCACAACCCTAGAATATAAAGTCAATATCTTCACCTACTACAAAATGGCGGATCATTTAATAATCACCAGAATACAAACACATTAATATCGATATATTTATCAATATTCGTTTTTCCCAACAACCCGATAAGGTGTGATAGGTTATTTTTTTTATAGGCATCTACTGAACTCACTTCAGCTTCTTTCATCGAATTATAAAGTTGAACGTCGATGTATTCAGGCAATTATTAAATGTTCCGCCATTTTGTAGTAGGTGAAGATATTGACTTTATATTCTAGTCTTGTGAAGTATTCGCCAGGAGCTTCAAAAGGATGTGTCATGGTGCTCAGTCGCCATCTTGAAAGTTTCATCTATCAATTTCACTCCAAAAGATAGTATTCATGCTTCAATTTCATTATCCCAAATTTCAATTCTTTGAGTTGACCCGTTCTATAAATAAAAGGGGGAGGGACATTAAAGAAAAGCACTGTATATCCTTCCAAAGAACGTAACTTTAAACGGAGAGACTCATTGAAGTACTCATTGCTTATTAACGACAAAGAATTTCGCAAATAATAATTTATTATTATACAAAAGTCAATTCAGTCAACTTTGTCTTAGTCTCAAGTCTTCGTCCTGAAAACGTGACCTTGAGAGTTCCTAATTTTTAACTTTATGTTTAGGACTAAGACCACGGAGAACAGAGAGTAACCACAGAAATAAAATGTGTCAAGTTAACCGTCTGTGACGATTTTTGGCAAACTTGCGAATGTAGAATAGTGCAAAGAACATTCATTCATCAAAAAATACACACCGGTCGTCATTAATATGATTAATCGATACATGTTTTCACTTTTTCAAGTAATGAATATTTGTTTATATTGATGTCATTGTCTTAATGCCTTAGTATCTTGAGTCGTTTAAATAGTCATGTCCTTATTCCTTAAGACAAAGACTGAAGACTTGAGATAAAGACAAGGATGACTAAATAGACCCTAAGTTTCATAAGACGCTATTTTGTCGCATGCGTTGTTTGGAGTACGACGAGCGATTGCGAGGAGTGCTCCAAGTGAACAAGTGCGACAAAGTGTCTTATAAAACATGTGTCACGTACAATTATTTCTATTTTGCATTAATTTGAAGTGTTTTATTTGAAGAAATTGATTCAATATCGATAACTAACAGAAAAATCTCCGATTGGTAACAATGATGACATTGAAATATATGAAATCTGACGCACAAGCGATTTTGATGTTTGCGATACCAGCGGAGAAAAATGCAATGTTGTATTGTTTCCATTGATCAATTCGAATGAAATCACAATCTTGATTAAACTTTATCAATAAAAAAATTAAGTTTTTCATTGCTAAGATCATCAAATCCAAAATCGCTCAGAAGTAAGCTGTGGGTTTAACTCTTCTGACTCATCAAAACAGATGATATTTTGATACGCATTTGCGTTTCATACATAATCCCTCAAAAAAATATCCGAACTCAGTATAAACTTCCAAGAGAGTTTTCGATTTTCTCAGCTGAAACATATGCCATTCTTATAGCCCTCACTCATATTCCTGCGGATGTCAACAAGATTGTAATCTTGTCGGACTCCCTTTCAGCGATCACAGCAATATGCAATATATATAAACCGTCAACCTCACTGAATCCTTTTTTAATTAGAACTAACATTTTGCTCAACGAGTCAAAGATGATGGGTAGAGATATTATTTTTTTCTGGGTGAAAGGGCATGCAGGCATAAAATATAATGAAAAAGTAGACATGCTAGCTAAAGAATCTGTTAATATGACCTCGTATGCAACAATGCAAGTGTGTTTGGAAGATCTAATTACAGCAAGGAAAAATATACAAAAAGAGAAATGGCTGGAAGATGGCACGAGTACTGCATCAGTAGTCCGACCAGATACACAAGAATCCATCCGAATATCCCCTCCAAATACTGGCATTCTGAGCTCAATTTATCTAGAAGATGCATCACTGTTTTCAATAGAATGCAGTTTGGTCATGGATGTTGCCCAGCATTTTTAGCTAGAATAGGGTTAACTCAATCTAATTTATGTCAAGTTTGTGATGTTGAAGGAGACTTAGACCATATAGTTTTCAATTGCCAGACAACGAGGGAAGAAGGTCGAGAACTCTATTCTCGCCTTTTGAGTATGAAAATAGACACTACTTTCAATTTATTGTCGTTGTTAGCCCTTAATGATGAAAAAATCAATTCAAACATTATAACATTCATTCAAAACACTGGTTTGAAAATCTAATGGAAAGCGTTTCATATAAATACTCGTCACATTATTAATTAGCTTCGTTTCCTCATTTCCTTTATTAATTCCTTATGTTTATGTATATCCCTTCTGCGGTCTAGTGTTGTGTGTCTATAAACTGAATGCCTTTACGGACCCCTTGGAGAGAAGAAACCCTGTGATCCAATGTTAATTCCTGGCGTATTCTTCTTTGATCTTTCGCTCTTCGATTTTAGTTATAGGTTCACTGTTATTATAATTATCATAAGAGACTGGCTGTGTGGACATCTTTTCATTGAACATCGAATTTTAACACTAACTTGTATATTTATTCTCGAAACAGTGTGCTTAATGCATTACATAATAATATCAGTCTGCCTAGACCAACTTCTTCTTTGACAAAAAATTGCCTTATATTCGAAATCAGAAAGATTTTTAACCATCTACCTAGTCTCCACAAAGACACTGTAAATCCACTTCTGTTTCGTAAATCAATTAAAAATGTGCTTCTCAAGAAGGCATATTATAACCTTCAGGAATACTATGGTGACAACCTCAGTTAGTTCAATATACATGAGTTACTACACCAACTTGTTTTATTCTGTTTTTACTGACTATCTTAGTTGATGTATTTTATATAGCTTGTAATTGTAAAATTTGTTTGATATACAGGGTGTCCCCTCTCAATTGGAAAAAACTTCTGGGGCATATTGAGGAACCATAGACAAGCAGTTTGAGATAAGAGACTGATATCCGGAAGTGCATGGTTTTCAAAATACAGGGTGTCAAAGTTTTTTTCAAAAAACTTTTTTTTATTAATATTTCAAAGACACGTTAACCGATTTTCTTGAAATTTGCTAGTGATGTAAGCTTTGATAAGACGCTCAGTTAGCACTAATTAAATGTTAATTATGACTTCCAGTGGCGCCCCGGGGGACAGTGTCACGAATAAAAATGACAAAAAATGTACGCTGCTGACTTTTTTTTTAAAATTTTATATATTTTTTTAGAAAGCTCAGTTAAAAATACAACTTTTTTGTCACCTGATATTTTTTCGTATCTCTCTCCGTTTTCGAGAAAAAATTTTTATTAAAAACTTTATTGAAAGGTTCATTATTATTAGAAAGAAAACCAAGGAGGCTTTTTTACAAATAATTTATTATTAATTAGTGGAGCAAATGCTCAAAGTGTCCACCATGCATTTCGATGCATTTTCTGCACTTGTCGAGCCAGGATTCGCGCACCCGAGCAAACACGCCTGGATTGTTCGCGATAAATTCCGCTGCCACCACAACTCTAGCAACTAGGTCCTCCATGGTCGGCACAGGAGTTGCATAGATCAACCGTTCCATTTCGCCCCAAAGAAAAAAGTCCAGGGGGGCCAAGTCCGGCGACCTTGCTGGCCAAGGGACGGGACCACCTCTACCAATCCACCTGTTGTTGTAGGTTTGGTCGAGGTAACCTCTCACGGTGCGCGCAAAATGCGCTGGACAACCATCGTGTTGGAACCAGGCCTCTCTACGCAACTGGAGGGGTACATCTTCCAGCAGCTCGGGCAGAATATCTCGCAAAAAAACTAGATAGTTATTCCCGTTGAGGTGATCAGGTAGAACGTACGGCCCAATCAAATGGTCGCCAAGAATACCTGCCCAAACATTAACACCTTCTGCTGATATCCTCTGATGTGCGTAGCATGGGGATTTTGTTCGCTCCACTCGTGGTTATTACGAGGATTGAATGTCCCCTCGCGCGAAAATCCTTTTTCATCGCTCGTGAAGATTATACTTAAAAAATCAGCGTTTTCATCCGCTTGACGGAGCAATCACTCGCAGAACTCGAGCCGCCGAGGAGCGTCGTCAGGCAGTAGATGCTGCACCTTTTGCAGTTTAAATGTATAGAGATCGTGGATTTTCAATACTCGATGGACAGTATTTTTGCTGCAATCAAGTTGCGACGCAATCAGACGAGTGCTAGTGTTGGGCTCATTCTGAATGCGTGCCATGACTTCATCCTCAACGGCATCTCTGATCGGAAACTGCCTTGCAAATTCTCGAATAGGCTGCAAAGATAACAAAGCCTCTTAGATTGGCTGTAAAACAGAAACGCGCAAGAAAAAAAACACAGAAAGTTGCCATTTCTGCAATACTTACCACGAATGAGCCGGTCTCCCGTAGATTTTGATGAATTTTGATAAAAATCTTATGGTTTGGCAATTCACGATTTGGGAACCGCTGCCCGTACAACCGTTGTGCTAACAAAGAATCACCCCGCGCTTCCCCATACAAGAGATGCATATCTGCAAGCTCGGCTAATTCAAACCGATTCATTTTTGCAATTAGTGTAACGTTTGAAGATAATTAAGTACTTAGAAACTGACACTTTTACTAAAGTTTGACATGTTTATGTGTTACCATGACAACATTGTTTTGTTTTAGATTTTCAGATAATGAACCTTTCAATAAAGTTTTTAATAAAAAAAAAATCTCGAAAACGGAGAGAGATACGAAAAAATATCAGGTGACAAAAAAGTTGTATTTTTAACTGAGCTTTCTAGAAAATATATAAAATTTTTAAAAAAAGTCAGCAGCGTACATTTTTTGTCATTTTTATTCGTGACACTGTCCCCCGGGGCGCCACTGGAAGTCATAATTAACATTTAATTAGTGCTAACTGAGCGTCTTATCAAAGCTTACATCACTAGCAAATTTCAAGAAAATCGGTTAACGTGTCTTTGAAATATTAATACAAAAAAGGTTTTTGAAAAAAACTTTGACACCCTGTATTTTGAAAACCATGCACTTCCGGACATCAGTCTCTTATCTCAAACTGCTTGTCTATGGTTCCTCAATATGCCCCAGAAGTTTTTTCCAATTGAGAGGGGACACCCTGTATATATATATATTTTACATGTTATGACAATCATACATTTTATTGAATATATTTTTATGTGTTATGTGATAAATGTATGTACTATGTGTATGTATATATTTATGTGTAATAATTTATATTTCATTGTTATTATTCCTTTTCGCTACGCTTTGTCAATAAGAAATGCTCTTGGACAATAAAGTATATTTTGATTGATTGATTGATTGTCCGGATGCCAGAAAAAAAAATGACTTCATTATAGAACCAAAAAAGAAAAACAATCAAATGATCCCATCAAGCACAATCGAGTTAGTGGCATTCATGCATACGACGCAAATTAAACTAACCGTGACACCTTCAGAATGTTCAACTTCTTCCGAAAAAAATGCACTCCTGTCGATCCTCGAGAAGCTCCTGGGGGATGATTTTGGCGGCTTCCTTGACAACGATTCCCGACTCTTGTACGATTCCGCGTAATTTTCCCCGAAATTGTTCGACGGGGGTGAAGAGGGGGGTTGGGGGTGGACTTCCCGACCGTACGACAAAGGACTAGCAGGGGGTGAGGCTGGAAAAGGTTTTTTTTGCAGCCCACCATTCGTTAAATGTTGCCCAGTAATGAGCTTCAAAACAGGTGGGAAAAACTGGTTGTAAGAAACATGCAAGGAGGAGCAAATTGAAGATCTATACAGGCTGTCCATTGGTGGTTGATTGAGAATTGGAAAACTTAAGAGAACTATTCAAATCATCTCGCTTATCTCGAAAGATATGAAGTTGGTTGAATTGGGGCAAAGTTGCGTTTTTTATGTGCTGGAGAAAACCCTGAAAAGATATCTGAAATGTCATTAAAAAAACATTTCGGATTTTCGCCCATTTTTTTAACGATAAACTAATCGAGGTCCTAGACGTTTCGAACCAAAAATTTTGTTACGGGGATTACGAATATGACATCGATTTTAAATAATTTTAAACATGGCGAAAAAACACCTGTCAACTTTATTTTTTCTTATGAACGTTATTTTGGATTTAAATATTTTTGGATGAAGTTTTTTTCTTTCACTTCACCATAAATTCGAAATCTCGAAAAAAAAAAGTGTTCAATTAGTAAAAAAAAGTCGTGAAAAATCAAAAGTAGAAATCGATGTTTTCTAAACTATTGACGATATTCCAAATTTTCACTAGATCTTCAATTATAACTGAAATTTTTTTCGAGAACACGAATTTTCTAAAAAATATTCATGTTTTAGAAAATAATTCTGTTTTTAATTGAAGCTATTGTGATATTCGTTGAAAAAATTTCACACCAAGACACAAATTAAGATAACGCTAAATAAAATAAAAAATACCGACCTCAGTTACGCAAAATAATAATAAGATAGCTGGTGGTATAGTTCAAACCATTATTCTTGACTTACTTTATTCCACCAAAGTTGTTAGAAATATACTGTTACGAATCGCTGGCATTTCCGAGAAGGCCGGAAAGCATCCTCGTGACGCGTGACTCACAACGAAGGTATCGGTGGCAGACGCACCGCTATAATTAGCGGATGATTCATTGCCGTCGAATATGAACAATACTTCCAATTTATTCCTGTTCTTTCTGGACAATGATGTTTTTACCTATATAAGATCCGCGGTTTCGCGGACAAGTCAGATTAGAAAGAAAGCTAGTACAGTGAACATTGAGATTTGTAAAGCGAATATCGTTGTGATTTAACTAAGTGTTTATTGAGTTGTATTTAGTGTGTTTAGTGAAATAGATTGTTCAGTTTTGTACTGAGTGTTTCAAAGTCACGAACCCAAGTGGAAATAACGTAACAATACTTTTTCACAAGAAACTCGAAGTGGTACTAAATATCTACAGTTAAATGTGAATATCATTTAACGTATCCAGAAATTTCCGGAAATTGTTCTAGTTGCTATGGTAACGATATAAAATATACCAAAAAACAACATCGTATCTTCTAATAAGCGAGATCCCCATAGTAGCACTCGAAAAAAAAAATGGACAGCCATGTAGTTCAACTCAACTCTGAATCTTTCAGCATTTATTATATGAAGAAAATATAAAAAATTTCACTTTTCGCCGACATATCTCCATCTTCTGATTGTTAATGGTTTTTGTTGTTCTAATATCTTATTCGTTTCCGATATTCCACTATTCCTGCCGGTTGTCGATGGCAAAAAAAGTTGCTTTTTTCTAGCAATACTTATTACTTTCAACACAAACGAAACATCGAAGTTTCGCTATATACATTCGGTTTTCCAGCAAATGGAAAATGGATCCTGCTCAGAATGCGTATACAAATATTCATTTCCACCGTTCTGTTTGCAGAATCCGGGAATATTTATCAAACAACAGCTGAGGCTGATATCCACAATGCACCGTTGCATTGCATCGAATAGTCGAGTATGAGGAAGAAGATATTGATTTCCGTTATGCAAGTGCCAGAATTTGAGATGAGGTGTAAGCGATTCGACGAAGAAGGGAAAATCCAGGACAGTGGAAAGGGCTCTTACAATAAATATGAAGGTACAGCTGGAAATTTAGCTGAAAATTGACTTGATTCATTCACTCCATCGATTGCGCTATGGTACCACACAAGTGACATTTCAAACGTCAAATTTTTTTATAATTCAATTTTTAGTTTTCCATTTAAGTGTGCCATGATGATGGTTCCGATTTATTCCAATTGACCCGTCTTGATGCTAGAAAAATCGAAATCCGGTCGAAAATACTAAATTCCTTTTTTTATGAGCAACTGAAGTTCATCGTAATCGTTTTTGAGGTAAAACTCAATTTTTTCAAATGGAACCATATTGGTACCGTTGTACCATTTATTAGTACTATCAATGAGGAATTTATTCATACCAGGTGATAAAATGTTCGATGAATACAATCAAAATTACAACTAAAAGAAAATAAGAAAATATGATTATTTTGTTAAATGATAAGAAATGTGAATACTTTTCAAATACACAATAAAAACACTGATAACCCAACTATTTATTTGACAATTTGAGGGAATAATTTCATTGTTTTCAAAGCCTCCTTATAGCTTCTCAATACTACATAGCACAAATTGATCGTATTTTCTTATTTTCTTTTAGCTGTAATTTTGATTGTATTCATCGAACATTTTATCACCTGGTATGACTGAATTCCTCATTAATAGTACTAATAAATGGTACAATGGTACCAATATGGTTCCATTTGAAAAAATTGTGTTTTACCTCAAAAACGACTACGATGAACTTCATTTGCTCATAAAAAACGCAATTTAGTATTTTCGACCGGATTTCGATTTTTCTATCATTAGACGGGTCAATTGAAATAAATCGGAACCATCATGGCACACTTAAATGGAAAACTAAAAATTAAATCATAAAAAATTTTGACTATGCAGATGATATACAGGGTGTTCCAGTAAAAATCGAAAGTTGGTATCACTTCCGGCTATACCGGAAGTGAGAAACAAATCATTTGTAGGTCAAAAAGTGCCGCTTATTATATTCATGGCGTATCCCAAATTTCAATCAATTACCTCCAAAACTAACGCAGAGAAAAACCAGTGAGATATATTCATAAATTTAGCATTTCGTTAATAACAAATTTGTATATCCGTCAAAACATAGACAATGCACATCTGCCAATGAAATTTTGAACAAAATTATATACAATTACAATCCATCAAAATCTGAACTAGATACATCCACCAAAACTGAAAATATGTGCATCCACCAGATTATTTGCTTAAGTGCATTCGCCAAAACATAGTCAATTTATTCACAATAATTCCAATAAACTGAACGGTTGCGATTGAAAAACCGAGTACATCAAATCATAATCTGTGTAATTATTTCTTTGAAATGAGGCAACTTTATGTTGAAAATCGGTGATATCCGTGATACAGGTGATATGATCAGATATGTCGATAATGGCTAGAAATGACTCGATTAAGTATTTTCTCGATTGCTATGTAGGTTTTCTGTACCAATAGCATTTGAATTTGATGTGCTCACTAAATCCCAAATTCATCAGCCTTCACAAGAAGTAAACTTTGGCTTAACCGTCGATTTGAAAACAGAGTGCCTCTTCCAAAAGTTTTTCTTCGGAATGAGCAAAATGATATTGGAAATCGACCCATTTCGGAAATATTCTTAAAAATGGAGCTATTGGCGTAAGTGAATTTATACAATACATTACGAATAGGTGGAAAGCTTTCTATACCACCGACATCTGATCTAGCTGAGCCCCTGTAATCTTGAGTTTTGCGCATCCACCGAAATTTAAGTCACTTATATCAAAATTTATATTGGCGCATCCACCAAATTGTAATGTTTATACACACACTTGCACATCAACCAAGATTCAATATTTGTGTATTCGCCAAAAATCATACTAATAAACTCAAGCGTGTCACGTTCACCAAAACATACATTTTTGTACACACGAACCTTCTGTTTATTCGTCATGAATTGACCAAAAACGCATACATTAAAATCTTCAATTTTTAGTCTTCAATAAAATTTTATGACCGCCAAAATATGAATTTTGTGCGTTCATCCACAAAAATTTTGATACATGTACAGTTCGATATCTTTTATTTGCTCTTTATATATCAATAGAGTAATTAAAAACTCAATTGCAATATGTACATTCGCAAACATTTGATAGTTGCGCCAAAACCTTTTTTTGCAATCACCAAAAACATACATTTTTTTCATTTAACAATCGAAAATTCAACATTAATTTGTTCAATGATCTCATATTTATCATTACCACATTCACCACATTCGCGAACATCGAGCATTCATCAAAATATAATATAAAGTATCAAAACATGCATTTTTAAACATAGGAAACGAAAATCCAAAAAGTTTTCATTCGTCATAAATATATCACAAACGCTTTACCAAAATATTGAATTCTGAATGAAATATTGAATTCTGAAAACAAAATTTAGATAATTGCGCATCCAACAATGTTCACAAAAAATGAAACTTTATATTCGCCAAAACTTGAGCTTTACGCGTTGGCCAAAACATAAATTTTCGTAAATGTGAATCATATGGGCTGATCATTAATGCATTCACCAAAAATCGAACTTTGACCATTCATTGAAAAATGTATATAGTGCATCCACCAAAATATTAATATTTGTATAACTGTCAGTATTCAATATTTGCGTGTTCGCAAACAAATGTAACTTCGTATTCGTCAAGACTGAAGCATTTAGCAAAAATTCGAAGATTCTGTATCCACCAAAATTTTCATATATGCATATAGCTGAACATTTAGAATTCATCAAAGCATACATTTTCGCACATACAAATAAATTCCACATTTGTTTAATCTTCATAAATTCACCAGGATTATTAACGCATTCACCTAAATCACAATATATTTTTTCGGCAACCGTCCGGAAAGTACGTACTTTCCAGACGATTTTTTTTTGAGAAAGTGGCATTTTTCCGGTCTAGTCCGGGAAGTACGTACTTCCCGGACTAGGCCGGGAAGAATCACATCGTTGTTGTCATTGTAAATATGAAAATCTTGGTAGTATGGTTTTGATAAATGCAGTTGATCATTACCATAGCAGCAAAATAACGACTGACAGCTATCTGACATAAAATTAGCTAACATTTCAATTTTTGAAAGAAATGTGTTTCTTTGATTTGTTATTCTACACAGTTGCCGAAAAAATTGTGTACGCAACACGCCCGAAAACAGTTTTTTTGGACTCGCAGACTTCCAGGACTCGCTACGCTCGTCCTAGAATTTTGTCCACTCATCCAAAAAAACAGTATTTTCCGGACTTGTTACGTAAATTACTATTTTATATTGCGAATCCGCCAAATATAAAGTTCTTCATCCACCAGAATTAGGATATCGACACATTTACGAAAAAAACTTCATTTATTTCATCTGTCCTTCATTTATTTCACCTACATTTGCGCATTCACCAAAACATTAAACTTTTCCTATTGTAAATTGGTTTGTATATCCACCAAAATTTTAATATTTCTCATTCAACTAAAACTTTTGCATTCACCAAAACATACACTCTGTTGAACATACAATAGCAATCACTACCATCAAAGAGGACAACCTACCAACAACATCAAAAAACCTTGGATGAAACCTCGTCCCAGAAAACCACCGCACACCCTCCACCAGGTCCTGGGGGGGCGCCGACGGCAGATACTCGGGGGTAAAACGAGGGGTATGTTTAGCCACCGGCGAGGCGGGCAGGGAATTGCTCTTCCCCCTGTGATCCCAACCGAACCCCTCGGACCCCGGGGTCAGAGGGCGCCTCTCGATCACCACGTCCCACCCCTTGGGGGCGGTTTTCGGGGGGATTTCGACGTGTCCTACACCGCGCCTGCGCCGCACTGGCGGGGTGGGAGTGGGTTTCAGGCGGAGCAGAAAAGTCACTTCGTCGTCGGAGGAGGAGGAGGAAGTTTTTTCGGTGGTGTCCATTTTGGCGGTTTTTACGCGCAGAATTTTTTTTTTGTTGATTTTGTTTTATTGTATTAGGAGAATATTTTTCGAATCAATATCGTACGTATTCATTCAGAAAGAGAAACTGAATCTAGCCAACAAAATATTTTTTGCTATTTTGGTTTTATAATGAAGTTCTTATGTAACGCAAACACAGGCTATATTTCGATACGATTTTTTTCTATTTTGGTTGTATAATGAACTCATTGTGCAACGCAAATGCGTGTCGAAATAGTCTCTATTTCGATACGCATTTTTTATTATTCGGAGATTGGTACAATCGAACTGTCAAATGAAAGTCAGAAGAGTTAGGCCCAGTTTACTTCTGAGCGATTTGGATTTGGTGATATTAGCAGTGAAAAACTCAATGTTTTAAAAGGTAAATTTCAATTCAGAGTGTAATTTGATTTTAATTGACCAAAAAATATAACAACATTGAATTTTTCACCGCTGGGTATTGCATTAATCAATATCGCTCAACTGTAAACTGGGATTTACGCTTGTGCGTCATATTTTAATTATTTCAATGTCATCATTGTTACCAATCGAAGATGTTTCTGTTATTTATCGATATTAATTCCATTTTTTCTTCAAATCAATTCAAAATAGAAGAAATTGAATATGACACACGTTTTATAAAACACGTTGTCGCACTTGTTCACTTGGAGTACGACGAGCGAAGCGTGCGACAAAATAGCGTCTTATAAAACTTGTATCATAATATACTATTTTATTATTCGGTAGTTGGTACAATCGAACTGTCAAATGAAAGCCAGCAGAGTTAGGCCCAGCTTACTTCTGAGCGATTTTGGATTTGGTGGTACTAGCAGTGAAAAACTAAATGTTTTTATTGGTCAATTTTGATTAGGATTGTGATTTGATTTGACCAATAACAGCATTGCATTTTCCACCGCTGGTATCACAAAAACCAAAATCGCTCGTTAGTAAACAGGGCTTTACGCTTGTGCGTCAGATTTTAAATATTTCATTCAATGTCATCATTGTTACCAATCGAAGATATTTCTGTTATTTATCGATATCAAATCAATTTCCATCTACAAGACTTCAAATTAATGCAAAATAGAAAAAATTGTACATGTTGAAGCACTTGTTCCCGTACTCCAAACAACGCGTGCGACGAAATATCGTCTCATAAAACTTGTATCATAATATACTATTAAGTCACTTCTTCGTCGTCGGACGAATTTTTTTTTGCGGATTTCTCGTTGAAAAACTACGAGTTGTGACAGCAGGACTACTGAAAGAGCAGAAATTATATTTGTTAGATTTTTTTTATTGGATTAAGAGAATATATTCCATATTATCATCGTATGTATCCATTAAAAAAAAAAAAACAATTTGCAATCAACAAAATATTTTTATCAAAATGAAGATGAGGTTTTTTCCTACCAATAAAAGTTATGGTTAGTTCATGTATAAAATGTGATGAATAAACAAAAACTATTTCTAGTTCGGCATTCAACGGTTCTGATACTGGATATGCCAGTTGTTGTGACTATACAGGGTGATCCTTGAAGACATGCTAATATGATTCTTTGAATTATTTCAAGAAAAAAACTTCCTGCATGAACGTTTGTCCTTGAGATATAGGGTGTTTTTTTATGATAACTGAGATATTATTGTTGACATCTTCATGAAATCTGGTACATGTATTTCATGCGTCAAAGTGCATTATCTGATGTACCAAAATTGTTATTCTATTTGCCAGTGGCGTCCGTACGAGTTTTACATTGAATATTTTTGGAGAAAAAAGTATGCTCCGCCACTGCTTTCTCTTGAAATACAAATTACTTTTGAGAACCTCATTCATTTTCGAGCAAATTTGATCTCATAGTTTTTCTTTGTTCGACGCATGGTTTTCGCTTAAAAAAATAAAGATCGTTTTACTGCAGGATCAATTTCTTGAAATTGATCCTGCAAAATGCAAATGAAAGCAAATTAAGAGATCAGATTCATTCCAAAATGAATGAGAATCCAAAAATATAGATTTCAGCTCGTACAAAAACAAGTTCTATTTTATTTTATGAAAGTAAGTTTAAATGAATGGCTCAAATTCATCACCCTGTATTTCAAAAGTCAACACTATTAGAACAGACGTTCATAGAAAGTTTTTTGTTTTGAAATGAGTCAAATAATCAACCCCCTAAATATTAGCATGTCTTTAACGAAAACTCTACATGAAATCAATTTTCAAATTTTCTATATTCAATATTCTATCGAACGATGAAAACTTGATATAAATCGAAAATAAACCACTGATATTGGAAAAGTTTCTATATAGAGTACCAAATAATCCTGTTATATGCAATCAACAAACACACCAGACTTTGTCACAATGTATTATGTAAGACGTTTCTAATTATAGCCAGGATATCTTATAATTGAGAAAGCCCGTTACTCTTTCTTTTAATACGGCTTGAGCTTCTCCATGACAAGAAATAAATTGGCTGTTTTATTTGTTGGCAGAGAAAACACAAATGAGAATGAAATTAAAGGCGACGAGAGAAACAGAAAAAAAGCGGATTTTAGAAATTTATATCGGAAATACGAATGGACAGATTTATGACTTGATATTGTCTAATAATTAATATTGATGATGAAATCCCAAAAGGTGGATGCCAAAGGTGATATTTTGTTTTCAAAGTACATTCTTTCGGTTGTTCGTATATAAAAAAATTAATAAACAGCTAAATAAACAATACTGGAAGAGTCCAATAAAATAACAAAATAATATGAAAACATTCGTTCAATGAATTATTTCATTCCATCAACAGAACCGTGACAAACAAATTTTATGAACTTCAATTGACGAAAAAAGTAATCTCATGATAAGCAACTAAATAAACATCAAGGTGAATAGTGGAATAATAAAAATAAATTTCGTTGTTTCTGATTCACATAAGATGTTGAAAAAAAGACCTACTCTTTCAGAATGAATCTGTATCTCGATACAAGGAAAATCAATAATACTATATTTCACGTAATAATAGCAGCAAAAAATCTAATAATCTAAAACTAATAATCATAAACATTGAATTAGAGCTGTTTAGGAAAAAACATGAAAAATAATTCGAAAATCGTCTGTGGAAAGTATTGGGCGAAAAGATCCAGGAAGTAAGACGTGTCTTATAAAACGTGTGTCATATTAAATTTTTTCTATTTTGAATTGATTTGAAGAAAAAAATGGATTTAATATCGATAAATTACAGAAACATCTTCGATTGGTAACAGTGATGACATTGAAATAATTAAAATCTGACGCACAAGCGTAAAGCCCAGTTTACAGTTGAGCGACTTTGATTATTGCAATACCAGCGGTGAAAAATTCAATGTTGTTATTGTTTTTATTGATCAATTTGAATCAAATTACACTCTGAATTGAAATTTACCTTTTAAAACATTGAGTTTTTCACTGCTAATATCACCAAATCCAAATCGCTCAGAAGTAAACAGGGCCTAACTCTTCTGACTTTCATTTGACAGTTCGATTGTACCAATCTCCAAATAATAAAAAATGCGTATCGAAATAGAGGCTATTTCGACACGCATTTGCGTTGAATAATGACTTCATCATACAACCATATAATAGAAAAAATATTTTTTTATGATAATTTTTTTCCCAGCTAAATTCTCTGCGATTTAGCAAGCAATAATTCCGGTGAGAAATCTTATATTATTATATTATTCAAAATATCTACTGGAAATCCACAAAGTTCGCAATTTTTTATCAAATCACAGAATCAAATTGACATATATTTGATTACTTCAAAGGTTTCCTCACCAACGTAGGTCAGTACAACAGCCTACCAGTTTACTTCCATAATTTTCTATATACTTTAATAATAAGTTTTTTCAATATTATTCGTCATTTTTCCCATTATGGAAGAAAATACTGTATTTTACACGGGACAAATATTAGTTGTCAACTCAACCTATTTTTCTTTGTATAAAAAAAGAATTGTAGTTACTGACAACATTTACTGCACACAAAAATGAGCGAAAGGACCCGAAAATTTTAAAGCACATTCCACCAAACCGAACCCGCGAAAAGCACACCATATAAGGCCGTGTTCACGCGATTCACATCGTCTCAATCTCCGAAAACTCGCACATGTTCGAAGAGGCGTCACTTCTCACCGTCGCGACATCATCGTTATAAATCCGGCGACCGAATTTCGAGGTCTATCTTTACCCCGCGATCCGTTTCCCGTTGGAATAGTCCCCGAATTCCGACAATGCCGGCTACAAATCGTCGCGGTGTCAGCATGTTCAGAATGGGTTCATTAGTCGGTGCAGCATTAAAACGCTTAAAGGCGCTTATAGGGCAGGTGAACAGGGGCGTAGTCATTTTTCCAAGACACATTTGTCACATTTGTCACACCGTATAATCCGTTGATTGTTGCCATTGGTGACAAAGCTTATCGTTTGGTGCGGTAAGGGTTGTTAGTTTTTTTTTTAAGGAGAAATATGTCATGTATATAGAAGGGAGTATCATTCTTCTCAGGGAATTAAGAGCGGAGTTTGACGAAGAGTTTGGTGTTGTGTCTCGTGTCTAGTTGAGTTAGGGTTGATATACAGTGTATTATCGGATCGTGTATGAATCACAGTTGATACTGAACATATAGGTATAAAGATATACATGAATGAATTCTATACGTTCTATTATGTCTAGTGTTTTTTATAACATTAGGTATAGTGAATGTTTCAGAGCAGGGAGAACGTACATTCCAATAATACATCTTTCTTGCTGAACCAATCATGAATGTCTATGTACTTTTGCTGAATAAACATTTGTCGATTGGCAATCTGTGTTACATTTCCTTACTTCAATAAATTAATACATGATGATGTCTCTTCTTTCTTACACATTCTACATAATACTCAAACTGGCGGGATCTGTACTGAATCATTTCGAAGAGGAAATTGATGAAAATTGCGAACTGGTTATTTAGTTGTTATTTTGAATAATGTTAAGTTGAAAAATGTCTGATTCCATCTTTTCTCTGACTTCACCGGAGGTAGATGAAACAGCGAAAGTATATAACGTCACAATTGCTAGTTGAATCACGATGATATTCGGAACCGTAAAACCGTAACTGCAGTGTGTACTTATTTTCAATATGTTCAGAAAAACATAAAAAGAATCATAATGAAATTCCAGTTTTTTTGACATCTTGAAAATATTCTGAATTTTATAAATTTCGAACCGGCATTTTGTTGGAAATTAAGTTGCGCTAGCTAGAAACACACTGTTTATTGTATACAGGGTAATTCATTAAAGGTTGGCAATCTTCGTACCACAAAATATGAAGATTTAGCCCAACATTACTTGCTGATTTAGGAAATAAAGGCTATCAAAGGACACATTCTATTTAAGAATTTCTCAATAACCAAGTTTCATCAGCAATTCTGTGTTTTTAGTGTTTCCGAGAAAAGGAATACGAATTTGTAATTTATTTTGTGACTTCGCAAAATAAGTGTTAAGAATCTGAAAGCTCGTTCAATTACATATAAATGATAAAGGTATTTCGTCTTGTTCAATGGATGCCGATGTGACGCGTCTTCTATCGACACCCTGTCCACCAAAAAACGTACACGCAGAGCACCACATAATGTTGGCCACATCAGTGAACGTCACGTAAAGGGATAAACTAGGATTCGCTAGGATGGCATCCGCCTTATTCAGATAGGATCGGGCTTTTTTATGGTTGAAAAATCTTCTGCCTCTTCCACTCCGCATGGGACGCGGATAAGAACGCCATTTCCTGTCCATTTCGCCGACATAGGGAAGCTTATTTCTGTTCCGAGTGCGTAAACACGGATAGTTCATTGGTTTTCCTGCTGTACTGGTGTCTCTGATTCGCATGTTCGGAGCTAAATACGCGCTTCCTGCTGGCACGATAATCGCTGTGATTACCCCGATTCAGTTGGATTCTTAACGAGTTACTAGCTGCCTCGTGCGTTTGAAGTTGTGGCGGCAAGTCATTTGATGAAAGCTTCTCAAAAATACATTCGTGTCATCAAACTGGCACAGACAGGGGAGTCTACAATACATGCGTCTCGTAGACAAACAAGTCACCAGATCTTTGATGAGCTCTATACTGCTGATAGCGCTGATACCATGAGAAGGCTACTCTTTCTTTTTTTCTAAGTGATCAGCAATATAACAACCATATTACAATAAAACTAACAAAAAACATACTTCAAATTTCTAATTTGTGAAACCGTATTGCATTATTATATTTTGGATGATGGAATTGTTAAAACTGAGAAATATTTCTTGACAACGATTTTTTATCAATTCCATCTGGCCCATATTTTTTTCGTTTAGGTACCAAGATCTAGCAGAATGAGCCTGATTTATACTGCTATATATCGATGGTAGATATCATCAGGAAAGCATTTTCTTCGTAGATTCAAGATCCAAGTTGTAATTTCATGTCACAGGAAACTAGAAGTTACTTTTCTATCAATGGGGAATATTCCTCAATTCGGTTAATTACAGCAAATGCAAGTATGAATTTATTGATTATGAGTTTCATTCATGAATTTTTTGAATTCGTTGCAGAAACTATCTGAATTAATTTTTCAAATATGAGGTTTTAAATTGCTCTTTTTTTTATTTAGTTCACAAATTGGCAACAGCGCCTAGTAGGCTAGAAGAACAACAACTCATATTTGGCCACACTATTATTATGCACACTTCTTGATGTCAATGTATAATTCAGGAGTCAAACTGCTGATTTAAAACACTAATCAGTCAAAACATGAATTCCAGTCCAACAAAAACACCAACCCATCCACAAGTCAAATATAAAAATAACCTCCAAAACTGAGTAGCATATCTTTTGAGGAGCATGGAACAGAAATAAGCAGAATGGCAGCTAACTCGCACAGAACTTATTGGTAGTATAGTATAAGTTTAATATAATTAAATAATATTACTATCTTTATTCGCCTAATCAACGTAATGGATTTATAGTCCTTCATTATTTATATATAAACAAGGTGCTTTAAATTTCAAATCACCATATCAAGTTTTTAAGCACTTGAGAAATTTTTTTTTTCGGAAAAAGGTTGAAATGGTGAGTTTGAAATGCGACGTTTTGAAGATATTCAATAAGAATCACTTCATTATAATTATCGTCCGAAGGAGAATTCTCCATTGCTCAGGTCGATCTAAATGAACACCTGGGAGACGATATGGCATAATATTGCCAGTTCACTCGAAAAAAAAAAAACGAAACTTTTTCTGTAAGGCAGAGACATCTTTTGATAATAACTGTAAATTATTTTGAATCTAAAATATCATACTGGGCTTTACCTAACGTTTTTATCTACATTTTGAATTACAGCAAAGCTCCTGTTCCAAGCACAGATTCGTTTAATATAGTTGATTCATTAATCGGAATGTCCCTGGAATGGTTAAAAATGTGTAACGCCACAAAGTAGAAAAAACTTGTTCAAAATTGAGAAACTAAAATGCGAGGCAATCGAATGTATGATGTTTAATACAATTTTAATCACTCTCGTGGAGTTGTGTAGAAAGCTGGGTAAATCTTCGTTAACCGCACTCCAACGAGTTGAAAAGGTGGTACCAAAATATACTTTCGGAAATACAACTTTCGACACGATTTGACATCTTAAATTTCTGCTATCGAAAACACACGAAAAATAATCCTATTTTCAACTAAATCACAACACGCCCAAAAAACTAGTATTCACGATATGTGCTAAGCCATACGCTACCTAGCGGTGACTCGTGAACTACTCGTAGTGGGATAACCACTGAACTCTCTGGGGGTTAACCCACAGAAAAACTTAACCTCTGTTCTGTTTATGTTCGCTTCAGATGTGAAAGGTGTACTTCCAGCAGTTTTTCGAGAGATGTTTTGGTGAAATACATGTGAAATCTTATCGTTTTTCTCGTTTCAGTTATTGTTTAGTGGCAAGACACCTATGTCACAATGAAACAAATATCAAAAATATGAAAACAAAACAAAAACGATACCACTTCGAGAAGTTCGAGTTGTTACCATGAGGTAGTGCTACGTGTTATTTTCTATCGCGAATATCAAATTAATTGCCCTTCAAAACATTAACAAAACCCATCGAGAAACCCATGAGAAACCAGTCAGACGGGCTTTGTGACAGTGTGAAGTTGACAGATCGAAGTTTCGTGTTTTATTAACGTTTGGAAAAACGATGAATTTTTTAAAAAATATTGAATTTTCCATTAGAAAGTGTGGAAAACTAGTAAATGTAAGCAAGCGTGTATGATGTTTAAATCAAAAGAAGGGCGTATTTTGTGAATCCAACAGCAGAAATTTGAAATGTCGAATTGTGTATTTCTGTAGATTCAACTTGAATAGATGAATTTATTGAAGTCATAAATAATAATTTCAGTCTCCTGTATCAACTTTCTATAGTGACTTTACCTAGGCTAACCATCACGCATTATCTGAATTTTCCACGACCACTGAACAACCAAGTAATTTAATCTCCCATCATGAATGTTTCAAAGGCCATCACACCCCATCTGAAAAGTGCCGCAACAGTATCGTGGCATAAGGGTGGACCAACGATAAACGCGTTATCGGGAATATGAATTTCACGTATGCACACACAAAGGAGAACTCTATTTGTTCATGGAATATTGCGTTGTTATTTAATGTCAGCCTGACGAGGCAGTGGTCGGAAAACTGTGGCTCTGGTGTTATTTGTATAGGGGTCGGTGGTTGTTTTTTCAAAGACCCCTTTGGGGTTGATTTTTCTACAACAAAGACATATTTTCCAAAGTTTCGTATTTCCTCACAAAAAACTCTTATTGCGGTTTACGATAAAATTGTTTTTTTTTTATATTTTGGCTCTATAATGAGGTCACTCTGAAACGCAAATGCTTATCAAAATAGTTTCTGTTTCGCTACTCATTTTTTATTATTCGGAGGTTGGTAGAATCGAACTATCAAAGGAAAGTCAGAAGAGTCAGGCCCAGCTCACTTCTGAGCGATTTTGGTGATACTGGCAGTGGAAAACTCAATAATTTTATTGTTAAATTTCAATTCAAAGTGTGATTTGATTTAAATTGACCAATAAAAACAATAACAACATTGCATTTTCACCGCTGGTATGGCAAAAATCAAAATCGCTCAACAGTAAACTGGGCTTTACGCTTTTGCGTCAGATTTTGTCATTATTTATCGACATCAAATCATTTTTTTCAATAAATTAATTCAAATTAATGCAAAATAGAAAAATTGCATGTGACACACGTTTTATAAGACACGTTTTTTACACTTGTTCCCTTGGAGCACTCCTCACTTCGCTCGTCATATATACTATTTTCTATTCCTACTTTTCTTCCAGTTACATAAACATCAAGTATTTCATGCTCTATAACTTGGAAGTACAGAACATATAATACGGCTTTTCTTCATTCAAGGGCCGCCAAAAACTTGTTTTTTTTATTTGAAACTGCAATTGAGGTATAAATCAATGTAGGTACCTATTCAGAATGACGAAACGTCGTATCACGAATTCTATACTGCCAAGTTATAGAGCATGGAAAACAGCTGTGAGGAAGTGTCTTCCTTTTTTTCGTATCTATTGAAATAAATCCGATGAATCAAGAATAAAAGATGTGGTATCTCAAGAACTCAACAAGTTGTTGACTATTTCTTTGAGGCATATTGTTACGCATATGAATACATAACTTTTTCCTAATATAATAGACCCTGTATCACTAACCGTTACCGAGATCCCCATCTTGATCAGCGAATTTGGGACACCCTGTACAATTGTATCATCGTACCGCTCATGGCCAGCTTGATTGAAAACGAAAAACTTCCATTTTTAAATCATCCCTCCAATCTTCTAATAATGTCATCAGAGTCCCAAGAAACCTTGAAAGAACTCCCCTATTTACACAGGTTGGCCAAGTTTTTTGTATTTGAACTTTGTTTATGCGAGAATTACTTATGCCATTTTTAAATCCATTTCCTCGAACAGTGGATAGTCAATCGGAATCACATGAAAGTACTTTTTTGTGTAAGAACTTGGACTTTGAAAATAATACACAGATGAAATGATATGTTTTTGGGTCACCTAGTATGATGAATTGTAGCAGAAGGATCTAATTTCCATCGATTCTGTCGTTCCAATTTGTTCAGAGACGGTTCAGAGCGAAAACCCCAGAATTTAATTAACTACGAGCTATCATTCTCCGGAATTGACAGTTTGATGTTCCTCAGAAATATATATGTGGTGTTCCGTAGAAGTGCCCTTCCCATATAAGGAGGAGGAAGGATTTAGGATGACGTCCTGTATCAGAGTCTATAGGCATAAGTGAATGTATACAATATGATCATGATTGAACGTAAGTCAAGTGAATGATCGTTTTACACCCAAAAGACGATATAAACAGGCATAACGAACTTCTAAATTGAAAGAAAGTCATAAGTATTTCATCTTGTCCAATTGAAAATCGAACATAGTCCGAATTATATTCAATGTATTGATTTAGCTTTGTCCAGTTATCAGTCACTCCCATGTTTCATGACATGGAAACTTTGTTTCTGATGGAGTGTTTCTTTCTTCCGCCGCATGGTGTCGCTAATTCCAAGTGTCTCTTGGAACGCGGCTCAGTGCGGTCAAATAGACGCGACGAAAATGCATTGGGACAGGCAACGCTACGAGTGAAGATCTCACGGTCTCTACTCGGATAACTACCCTGCACTGATGAGGGCCAATAAGCCCAAAAACAGTCTGTAGATTGTCAAAAGTGCCTGTCTCGATGTGAACTTTGTTAAGTATTAGGAAGAAAGGAACATTTGCCATCTGCATTCACAGTGTGAATCGTTGCATGGACTACGCGAGCATATATACAATGTTCTGCGTGGTTTTTGCCAGGAAAGTAGTTTTTTCCTGCTCGTGGTCTACCAGTCATTCGAACTGTGCTTGACTTTCAATTGCGGCTTCTAGGAACATTTCTTGGCAAACACACGCAAGTGCGATTCATGTTTTCAAAAGACAAGCACAAGGACCATCGCTACAAGTGTGTGGATCGAGTGGCAAGGCAAACCCAAACTCATTTATCCTGATATTGAATTTCCCGAATCAATATCGGGCGCGAGATTATCCTTCCCAGAATCCAATCGACTTGGCCAATAAACTCCTGCGATGCGATTCTCAAACATGCAACTCAAATTCGGACACAGCTCAGAGATTATGGAATATTCACGAGTGTTCGGTGGTTGTGGAGGCAGATTTGAGAGGATCAATTTCACCAAAATGGGAACTGTGATTTCGGATCGAATATATAGGAGGCATCCTGAATAGGATGATAACCGGATTATTTTCGTTGTTTATTGTTTATTGTCAATGGCAGCTGTGAGCTGTGCCATATATGCACAACTATTGTAATCAACTTTTCGATAAAATCAACTTTGAATGCCAACATTAATGCAATCAACAGATTAACCCCAATTGGAAACCCTTTGGTGAACCCAGTGAAAGTAAGAACATCTAAATGAAGACCTTGTAACCTATTTTTTTTTATAAAAAAATAATCCGGAAAAGGTTGCACTGCTAACGGCTGCTTTTCATCGGAAGCGTTTATGGTCATGGGTTTAGATTTTAATTTTGTACTTATTTTTGTTCTAAAGGGCGCCACTTGATTATCAAAGTATTCGGCAGTGTTGCAATCAAGAAATCACACAGCAATAAAAACCCATAACAGTATAGAATTCTAAATAGAAATGATAAACAGGTATCCCGCAATAAAAATATAAATTTATTCGATTAGATCAAAATTTGAGTTGTAGCTTTACAATATAACAAATCAAGGCATCGCTCAATATATCTGGAGTTATCTCAACCACCAATACAAATGACATAATTATGATGAACATATTTTATAGTAAACGCCTATAGTGGTTCATAACGATCGATATATCATATAAACAAATTCACCGGGTATAAAACGATATCATAGAATTCATGAATTCTTCACAGTTGTATCGCTCAGATAAATGAATAATATTAAATTCTATTGGGTTGAATAACGAAATATAATGGAATGTACTGGCCTTGGTTTTGATGTTTCTTCCATATCTCAGACGTTTTGCGTATTGCAAACTTCAACTCATCCAGAAATATCTGCCTTCTGCATATAAAGTCCAAAAAAACTAACACAAAGTCTGCCTTCAATTTTCAGACATTCACATGGTAGTATAAATATCGTCAGCATACACCCTACAATGAATTATTCATTTGAAATCACCTACCTTTTCAATGACGAAAATATATCTTCTGAATAAAAAATAACTTTCCCCCACAATACATTTATCATATGAATCCTAAACATATAATTAATAGATATGTCCAACAAAGTGGGAACCAAATCTAGGTTTATAACATCGAGAAATTGAATGGATCCTTGAACGAAATGGAAATCAATGGTAAATAACCATATAAAAACAGAACTGAAAACTTACCAGAATGGCGGCTATCATGCACATGAATTCTAACAGATTCCAATCGATTGACAATATTCCATGTCAGATTGAGGATTGAGATTGGCAAAAAAGGCAATTAAGCAATGATTTTCACAGTTTGGGTTTTTCCAAATACGAAAATAGAAAATCTCTTGGCTATTCAGATATATGCCGTAGTATTTTGCCAACGAAATCTATCACTCCCCAAACAGGAACGGAAAAGAAGCTCGTTTACCTCGTTTTTCGAAAATCGCATAAAAATCACGCAAAAACCTATACATATCTGTTCAGAACGAATGTGATTTAGAGTAGGTATAGCCATCTATTAAACAATTACCGAAATAGTTGGATCCATAATTGAAGATTACTGATTTTATAGTTCCAGCCAGTGGAGAACAGATTGAGGATTTAGAATTTGCATGATACAGGGTGAATATTATTTATTCGAACCTGAATGTTTGAATGAATAATTTTAATAAAAAACATTCGACTGAGACACTACTATGATTCTCTTGATGGTGTTTAGTCAAATAAAAAATATGTTTGATCTGAAAACGAATTGTTTCTTTTTCTGGCATTATTTAATGTTACAACCTCAACAGTTTTCATAATGAAGCATTATTCCAACATCGAAATTCCTCCGCAGACTTCAAAATGAAGTTAAATCCAAGTCGTTATCATCCCTGATATAGATTAGATTTCATTTAAATATTCTTCTTAATAGGTATTGAAACATGTACTTAATATACCTAACATGGTATTGACGTCAGACCTGTTAATATACCCCCACAGGCCACAATGCTATCTATCTATGCATGATGAGAGTAACAGCGGGCCCAAAATTGGTCCTTGGGGAATTCTGAAGTCATCGTATCTTCTATATATTGGACGTCACTTGTCACTTTACCACATTCAATCGATTATTGTCGATAAGCCAATATCTATCGTCTATCGATTCAAGTTTTTCAAATACCTTCGAGTACTTTTTACAATGAAATCTAAACTGCATATTTCGAGAGATTCAACCAGACAACTTACAGCGTCATTGCGTCAACTTCAGGAATGTAATTATTGGTTGTTGTTTTTTTTTTTCGTACACGAAGAAAACTATATAGACACGTTATTGTTTGGGACTCATCAATCAACTGGGACATTTTTAATTTGGAGAATGACATGAACACGGGTGTAACAGGACCCGAGTCCATTTAGAAACTTTCCAGGTCCACAATTCGTATGGCAGTTTGGGTGTGTAGTATATGGTTAAATTGTGCGAAAGAATGCCAGCCAAGTGAAACTGAAATTTAAGGAATAGCTTTTGTTCTGTTACATGATATTGGTGGATACACAGGATCACTCACGGTCGATGATACCTTAGAAGTTTACGGAGAACGGGACGTATAGGATCATTCTGAAAATTTGGTTTATTGGGTAATCAGTTTTGTTCTATCGATCTAAAATACTTTCAGCGTGGGTGATGCAAAACTCAAAATTTTGAACCAGCCGTATTTGCTTCAATTAAATATCAATCGATAGTAAATGGAAAGTTGAGATAGGGACATGTGAGCCGTTTTGAGCAAGAATGGATAGTTTCGGCACAAAAAATTCCTAAATTTGAAAAATCTCGATTTTTCACACCCTATATCTCTGTAATCTTTCTCGCTATACCCCAAGTATGATAGATCGACGAAATCAGCTCTTCATGAATAATCTAAAAATGGAATAAAATACAGGGTGTTCCATTCGAAATAAAAAAGTTGTTGCTACTTTTTGATAGAAGCGGCAACGCCGCAAATGCTGTCACTTGATGACATTCCAAGGCTACTTTGTTAACCGGTTGTAGAAAAAAAGGTTTCAGGGTTATCTCGAAACTTTTAAGATGGAGCAAAGTTGAGCACGGTTATGCTAACTGTTGTAGTGGAAAAAATCCATGAGAGCTCACATAGGTTTCGAAAATATTTGAAGGAACTAAGAGTTATTGTGGATCTTTTTTCACTATAACAATTATCATAAAATTCCACGATTCTGCTGCTATTTGAACTTATTAAAGATACCAATGATGATCGTCGAATTCGAATATAACCCTGTATAGTTATTACCCAAGGTGGATATAGATATGGTGGAACGAGTTCCATCAAAAGGCACTAGAAATATTTGATTTTGTTGAAATTCAATCATAGTTTCAAACACTAGTAATAATTCCACGACTTCATATGGATGGTGCCACGTCTGCTGATTCCGCATGATGAATATTAATTTTCACAATTTCTCAGCCATTTTGATTTTGTGTGATTTGATCAGTCAATATCATGATTGAATAATCGAACAGCATTCATATTTCAAGCCAAAACCACAATTATGAATGATCTGTCAATGTCACTTGAACACGAAACCTTAGAATACGGATATTAATAGAAAACTGAATTATCGATATCGATATCAAATGCGATATTAACGCCATCTCCGAACGATTAGTGAAACATTACCGGTGTTATGATCTTCGCTAAACCAGTCTACAGGTTTTGAAGGAAAACAATTAAAGAGTCGTTTCACCATATCTATATCCACCTTTGGTATGCCTAATAAAATTTCATATGCCCTGTATAGGGTGAAAGCTACTTATTTCGCAATTTCGTCCCAAATTGACTGTGGCATGCTCCATTCTGTGCAGAATGTTTTGTTTCAAACACTAATAATACTTCCACGACTTCATATGGATGGCGCCACGTCTGCTAATTCCGCATGATAAATATTAATTTTCACAATTCCTCAGTCATAATGATTTTGTATAATTTGTTCAATCAATATCATGATTGAATAATCGAACAACATTTATATTTCAAGCGGAAACCACAATTATGAATGATCTGTCAATGTCACTTGAACACGAAACCATATAATACGGTTATTAATAGAGAACTGAATTATCGATATTGATATCAAATGCGATATTAACGCCATCTCCGAACGATTAGTGAAATATTACCGGTGTTATGATCTTCGCTAAACCAGTCTACAGGTTTTGACGGAAAACAATTAAAGAGTCGTTTCACCATATCTATATCCACCTTTGGTATACCTAATAAAATTTCATATTCCCTGTATAAGGTGAATATTTCGCACTTTCGTCCCAACTTGACTGTGGCATGCTCCATTCTGTGCAGAATGTTTTGTTGCTTTGCTCTGTTTGGGAGCACAACAATTTTCTCTCAGAAACTTTAACACAGTTCTATGATTATTCCACCCACAATTCCTGGATGAATAACGAGTAGTGGAGAGAATGAGGCGAGAGAGATGAAGCCATCGATTTTTTATAAAAGGGTTGTAATTTTATCCCGCGTTTAATGAAGTTTGCCGCAGGCGTGTCTGGAATTATAATTATCTCCATTCAAAATCATCTCGAAATCAACAAGTCTTTCAAAACTTGGGTAGATTGCATGAAAGGCATTGATAAAATAGTCACGAATCATACGCCAATAAACCTAGCACAGCCATTTGCAAACAAATTTCAAACTCACAGTATAGTGCTAATTTATTACTAATTTATTACCAAATTGGCGAATTTATTACCTTCCATTAAGACCGAAAGTCATTATCTCGGCGGCGATAACATCGCTCGCCGACGAACCAATTAGCGGATGACTCATAACCGTCCGTCGCAGTTTCTTGAGAATGAACGGTATTTATTTCAGAACTCTATTGAATATTCAAGATTTTGCTAGATGAATATTTTGTACCTATATAAGTTGACGATCTCCTTTGGTGAATCTCGGTTTTTCTTTGGGTTGTAGGTCTTCCGTAATAGAAACTATATTGTTTAATAGCCAACATTTCGACAGTTTATTCTGTCATCATCAGGGCAATAAAAATAAGAGCGTATAATTCTAACATTTTGATAAAACGCATGTTTTGATGCTTCAAAGGAAATCCTTCGTTTCTAAGATTTTATTTTCCATACTGTCCTGTTTTGTTACTCATATATGTATTGTTTCAACCGCTTCCTACACTGGAGGCTTATTTTTATTGCCCTGATGATGACAGAATAAACTGTCGAAACGTTGGCTATTAAATAATATAGTTTCTGGGCAAAACTTTGTTTGTCGCACTCCTGTGAGTTCAGTAATTTTTTTTTGTGGAACTTACGTATTTTGGCCTCCTGATCCCGAATCTGAAGTCGAAACGCGGCGGTCTCAAGTATTTTCGGAGATACGGCCCCATTTTGTCTCAAAAATGCACCATTTGACATGTTAAATTTCTGCTATTAGGAATACACGAAATTCACCCTTCTTTGAACCAAAACATCACACATGCTCACATTCACTTGTTTCCAACACATTTTTGCATAAAAAACTGTTATTTTTAGAAAAATTCACCCTTCTTTAAAACGTAAACAAAACACCAGACTCAACTGAATTTATGGTAAATTTTCATTCCTGAAGTTGGCAACGTGATTGTTTGGCTCGTGGGCTCGACTATCATCGGGTTTTCGAATTCAAATATGCATGGTTGTTATATCAGATTCATTTTAATTTTTCAATTTTGTTTGAGACAATGTTGAAATTGATTAAATTTAGTGCCATTTTACGAACGAAATTGAAAAATTGAAATGAATCCGACATAACAGCCATATTTGAATTCGAAAACCCGATGATAGACGAGCCCACGAGCCAAACAATCACGTTGCCAACTTCAGGAATAAAAATTTACCATAAATTCAGTTGAGTCTGGTGTTTTGTTTACGTTATCAAGAAGGGTGAATTTTTGTAAAAATAACAGTTTTTAATGCAAAAATAGCGTGTGTGATGTTTTGGTTCGAAGAAGGACGAATTTTGTGTCTTTTTAATAGCTGAAATTAGAGATGTGAAATGGTGCATTTTTGAGACAAAATGGGCCATATCTCCGAAAATACTTGAGACCGCCGCGTTTTGACTTCAGATTCGTGATCAGGAGGTCAAAATACGTAAGTTCCACAAAAAAAATTTTCTGGTCTCATAGGAGTGCGACAAACGAAGTTTTACCAGTTTCTGTTACGGAAGACCTACAACCCAAAGAAAAACACCGAAATACAATATTTGTCCTTCTTTTGACCAAAACACCACCCACGCTTACATTAACTTTTCCCACACTTTTTAGCGGAAAAATCCATATATTTATTTGACATTGTCACAAAGCCCGTCGGGCTCAGTTCTCGATGAATTTTGTAAAAGTTTTGAAGAGCGAACTTTAATAAAATAAACTACTGCAGCACTACTCTGATGTTGCAAATGGTTCTGCCAGCTTCATAGGGGTATACGAATCATGCAGTTCAGCAAAATCCTCGAGCCAAAGAAAAAACCGCGGGGTACCGCAAGGTCCAGCCTTGGGCCCACCGTCCACCATCATTCACGCCCCCACTCACCTGTTGCAGCCAATGCAGCAGGATTTTGGCGACGTGCGGATCCGCAGGAGGCGGACTTGCCGTGCTCTGGATGGCGGCCACCAGGTTGGCAGCCGCGTCCGGCACTCCGGGAGGTAGGTTGGCGAAGCCATAGTCCGGGGACTGGGCGTTCAGGGAGCCGCTGTTGCCTGGAACAAGCGAAACGTCGATGTTTGTTCGACTGGAAGGTATACTGGGATCATTTTCATACGGAAACGTGGAGGGGTCATAATTATTCTATTTTTATTTTCGATACAAATTCCGAGTTGGATTTCGAAATTTGACTTATATCTCGGAATTCCAACATAGATCTCGAAATTCAAACTAAGATCTCTGAATTCCGACTAAGAACTCAAAATTCCGACATAAATATCGAAATTCCTACTAAAATCTAGGAATTCCAACATATAGATCTCGGAATTCCTACAAAGATCTCGAAATTCCTCGGAATTCCGACTAAGATCTCGGAATTCTGATATAGATCTCGGAGTTCCGACTAAGATTTCTGAATTCTGTCATAGATCTCGAAATTTTTACTAAAATCGAGGTATTCTGACTAAGATCTCGAAGTTCCGACATAGATATCGAAATTTATACTGAGATCTCGCAATCCTGACTAAGATCTCGGAATCCCGACTAAGATCTCGAAATTCAAACAAAGATCTCGGAATTCATACTAAGATCTCGGAATTCCGACTAATATCTGTGAATTCCGACTAAGAACTCAAAATTCCGACATAAATATCGAAATTCCTACTAAGATCTCGGAATTCAGAATGAGATCTCGGAATTCCGACTAAGATCTCTGAATTCTGATATAGATCTCGAAATTCCTACTAAAATCTAGGAATTTCAACATATAGATCTCGAAATTCCTACAAAGATCTCGGAATTCCGACTAAGATCTCGGAATTCTGATATAGATCTCGGAATTCCGACTAAGATCTCTGAATTCTGACATAGATCTCGAAATTCCTACTAAAATCTATGAATTCCAACATATAGATCTCGAAATTCCTACAAAGATCTCGAAATTCCTCGGAATTCCGACTAAGATCTCGGAATTCTGATATAGATCTCGGAATTCCGACTGAGATCTCTGAATTCTCTCATAGATCTCGAAATTTTTACTAAAATCGAGGTATTCTGACTAAGATCTCGAAGTTCCGACATAGATCTCGAAATTTCTACTAAGATCTCGCAATCCTGACTAAGATCTCGGAATTCCGACTAAGATCTCGAAATTCCTACAAAGATCTCGAAATTCTTCGGAATTCCTACCAAGATCTCGGAATTCCGACATAGATCTCGTAATTCCGACTAATATCTCTGAATTCTGTCATAGGTCTCGAAATTTCTGCTAAAATCTAGGAATTCCGAATAAGATCTCGGAATTCTGACATAGATCTCGAAATTCCTACTAAAATCTATGAATTCCAACATATAGATCTCGAAATTCCTACAAAGATCTCGAAATTCCTCGGAATTCCGACTAAGATCTCGGAATTCTGATATAGATCTCGGAATTCCGACTGAGATCTCTGAATTCTCTCATAGATCTCGAAATTTTTACTAAAATCGAGGTATTCTGATTAAGATCTCGAAGTTCCGACATAGATCTCGAAATTTCTACTAAGATCTCGCAATCCTGACTAAGATCTCGGAATTCCGACTAAGATCTCGAAATTCCTACAAAGATCTCGAAATTCTTCGGAATTCCTACCAAGATCTCGGAATTCCGACATAGATCTCATAATTCCGACTATTATCTCTGAATTCTGTCATAGATCTCGAAATTTCTACTAAAATCTAGGCGAATTCTGATTAAGATCTCGGAATTCCGACATAGATCTCGAAATTCCTATTAAGATCTCGGAATTCCTACTAAGATCTCCGAAGTCCGACTAATAAGATCTTGGAATACCGACATAGATCTCGAAAATCCTACTAAGATCTCGGAATTTCGACTTAGATCACATACTTGAATATATTTTTAATGAATGCTATTATCAACTATGGTGAAAAACTTGTTTTCTTCGTTTTCAAATATATGAAGTTTACTAATGTTACCTTAATCCATTTTCCACTCATTTCAATATCAATATTGAATGAAAATCACCAATAAAATTTAGATTTCGTTGGTACAATAGAATACCACATGGAAACCGAGATGGAAACCAGAGAATAAAACGAACAAGTGAATTTCTGACACTAAAAATAAGTGAAAGAAAATACGATAGGTAAATATTGCATATCATGATTCAATATTGAAATCTTATAAAGTGGAAAACAGCTTGAGGGAACATTTCATTTAAAAAAAAAATATGTTGTCATGTTTTCAATTTGCGATTCGCATTTGTTTGATTTGGGAGTGCCAAAAGATGATAGTATACCTACCGATGAAACCCTACAACTATTATATTCTTTTTTTTTCCACCTCGTATAGTTAAAGCAGAAGGTAGGGGTCAAAATATATGAGGACACTCTGTAAAATGTTCATGCCGAGGTTCATGATGGGTTCATTCCATAGCTAATAGAGTATTTTAGAATGCTGTCAAATTAGACCTGCTGGACCAGAACAAACATAACCACACATATTTTCACTGTCATTCGAGTTGATTTTTTTCTGTTGGAAGTATTTGAAATCAGTTCTTGAGACATGTTTGGTCCCGAAAGAGTCTAAATACTGATGATGTCCAAGAAGGCAACTTTTGGAAACAATTCCACGTCAGTTTCCACTTCATCATTTTCAATAATATAGGGATCAACAGAATTCATGACTCTCATTTTATCGATCCCTATATCACTCTGCAGCTTCACTACCAGAATTCTCTGAACCCAATAAATATTTACTTTTACCTTAACAAGCCATGAACGATATAATCTTGAAAATATCTTGAAAATATCTGGTAAATCAGCAACTAACTTTCTTGTTCACTAACATTTACTTTGTATTGACATAATTTGGCGCCATGTTTGGTCCTTAGGTCACATATGCTTACGCTAGATACGGTATCCAGGTTATTCGGTTGGTAGGTCCAGGGGGATTTAAACGTACTGCCATTGATTGATCGTTTTAAAATTTTGACTATACATATATATATGTTGTACCACGTGATATCATTGTTATTTAACAGACCCCTCTAATACCAAACAAACTACATTATGCCGGATCTATAGCGTAGCCTTTACGATCTAAGGTTTGGTCCAACAAGGTCACGTGTTCTAAAATGCTCTATTGCTATATAATTATCAAGGCGTCTGTACCGTGACGTCACCGTCAAAAGCATACAGATCCCACCAACTAGAGCCAAAATCCTTCTTCAGTTTTTCCCATACTCACTCTGATCGTGGTTCCGGCCCTGGTCTTTGATCTGGCCCGAATGGCACATATTCAACCACCACCAGCGACTCATAAGGGTGTTCACTTTTCACATGCCCATCATTCGCTTAATCACAATCAACTGAACGAATCGACCAAAGTGACGATTTAACATTCAAATGGTAAACTGGTGAGTCAGTCAAATCCAATATCTTAACGAGTCAAAGCTTCGACACCTCGTACAACAATAACAAATAATCTCGCAAATTATCAACGAACGAGTGCATTCAAAATCGTCAATAACGAGGTCAATAACAAGAAAGACAGGGTGATTCTAAAAGATTTTGACCGTAATCGAGTCTCAACACCTGTTGGATGTATTCCAGGATAAATTAATTAATTATTGACCATCTTGGTTCGAACTTTTTCAAAATTTTTAGCTATACCCATACGTATTCTGGCCTCCTGAACTCGAATGTGAGAACCGATCTGAAAACGAAACAGTGCGATAATCAGAAAAACTCGTCAATGGCATGTCTACCATATTCAGTTTGATTTCGGTATCAGAAAAACAAAACGAGATTGCTAAAATCTGATATTATGTTAAATATCTATCGATAGGGTTTTTTTAAATAACCGCCTTGATAACTGTCAGGTAAAGACGAAGGCAATGTTGCCAGTGGTGTCCGTTCATATCTGTCATTCTTTTCGACAGAAGAAGAAGAAGAAGATAAAGATAGAAAAGAAACACTAAATGTATCACCCTTCTTTTGCTATTGTTTGACTGCTCGTCAATGGCTTGTCTACGATATTCAGTTTGATTTCGGTATCAGAAAAACAAAACGAGATTGCTAAAATTTGATATTATGTTAAATATCTATCGATAGGGTTTTTTTAAATAACCGCCTTGATAACTGTCAGGTAAAGACGAAGGCAATGTTGCCAGTGGTGTCCGTTCATATCTGTCATTCTTTTCGACAGAAGAAGAAGAAGATAAAGATAGAAAAGAAACACTAAATGTATCACCCTTCTTTTGCTATTGTTTGACTGCTCGTCAATGGCTTGTCTACGATATTCAGTTTGATTTCGGTATCAGAAAAACAAAACGAGATTGCTAAAATTTGATATTATGTTAAATATCTATCGATAGGGTTTTTTTAAATAACCGCCTTGATAACTGTCAGGTAAAGACGAAGGCAATGTTGCCAGTGGTGTCCGTTCATATCTGTCATTCTTTTCGACAGAAGAAGAAGAAGATAAAGATAGAAAAGAAACACTAAATGTATCACCCTTCTTTTGCTATTGTTTGACTGCTCGTCAATGGCTTGTCTACGATATTCAGTTTGATTTCGGTATCAGAAAAACAAAACGAGATTGCTAAAATTTGATATTATGTTAAATATCTATCGATAGGGTTTTTTTAAATAACCGCCTTGATAACTGTCAGGTAAAGACGAAGGCAATGTTGCCAGTGGTGTCCGTTCATATCTGTCATTCTTTTCGACAGAAGAAGAAGAAGATACAGATAGAAAAGAAACACTAAATGTATCACCCTTCTTTTGCTATTGTTTGACTGCTCGTCAATGGCTTGTCTACGATATTCAGTTTGATTAGTTTGATTTCGGTATCACAAAAACAAAACGAGAATGCTAAAATTTGATATTATGTTAAATATCTATAGATAGGTTATTTTTTAAATAACCGCCATGATAGAAAAGAAACACTAAACTAAAACTAAAACTCCACGAGTACTTGCGTACGTCTGTCATGGATGATGTTAAGTGATCTTCGATAATAATTTTGAAATTGATGGTTGAATTGAATAATAGAATGCCGTCTCTCATAAAATATTACTTCATAGTGAATCGTGAAGGTATATAGTTCGTAAAAAAAAGAAATGTGATGGTATATCGAACCATCACTGAAAGTGTTGCTAAATAATAGTGAATTGATGACTTTATTTTGTGAATATCTCGAAGAGTATTGGTTTCCGCACTGTATGGATTTTAGATTCGAGTTCAGGCCAAAATTTTTTAAAAAACTCGACATCGCAACCTAACGGAAAAATTACCACCATCTTTATACTCTCACACACATAAAACCGACACTTCAACAACGACCACCATAAATTCAACTTTCCTCTCACGACCCACG
The DNA here is from genome assembly GCA_029955515.1 of Chrysomela aeneicollis. Taxonomy (NCBI): domain Eukaryota; kingdom Metazoa; phylum Arthropoda; class Insecta; order Coleoptera; family Chrysomelidae; genus Chrysomela; species Chrysomela aeneicollis. Next base: position 2,096,478 of record JARUHQ010000007.1, on the reverse strand, counting down.
TTACGAATCCGGGTTATAATCCGGCGAGAAGCGGTCCCCACAGGATAATAACCCCGACGGCGGCGGAATATAGGCGTCGCGACGCCCGAGCACTTGTTGCGGGACGTCTGTTATTATTGTACGGAGTGGAGGCGGCGACTCCGGGAGAGCCGGAGTCGAAATTGCTCGGGCGGGGGAAAAGGGGGGCAGCGCGCGTGCTCGCATCACATTATCACATACAGAACTACAGGAGGCGAATATCGTAAAAGAAGAAATGTAAAACCTATTCAATTAGGAATTTTCTACATCTACGTGCAGATGTCTTTGACGTAAAATTACACATTCGAAGTGTTTTCAAATCGAACTAAGATTTGAAATCGATTAAAATAAGGTAAAAATGAATTTTGCAAATACATAACCTAACTTCAGTACATCAAGTACAAAATAGTTGATGACTGCCGTTTGCAAAATATCAGTAATTAGTGAAGAATTCATTTGCGAGGTGTGATTGCGTTCTTAAAAAATCATCCTGATTTTTAATCCAAAATATTGACATGAGTCATCTGTCCGCCTGGCGTAATTCTAGACACGGCGTAGATACTATATTATGAAAAAAATACCTGAAATAATTCCATCCATTTGCATGAGAGCCTGCTCCAGTAATTTGCTAGCTTTCGTTTGTGGAGACATTCCCGGTACATTATCACTCAACTGTTCAGCTTTTCCCATCGTGTTTCAGAACGTTCTACACTTCCTATTCACCGATTACAATCAGGACATTAGTGTCCCACTAAAGTACACAAGTTGGCAGATAGAAGCGGATAAACAAACGAAAATCGGATTGTCAAAAGTGAGAGAAAACCTGTTATTATTTATTTTGAAGCCGAGGAAAACGTAAACATTTAATTTTGTAAACTTCTTGTAACCTTCGTTCTATCACTCTCCACTCAATTCTTTCTTTATCTAGTTTGTTTACTATCTGGATTCTTGAATGAATTGAATGGCAAAGTTGGTATGAATGAAAGATGAAAGGCAGCCCAGCTAGCCATCTAGCGCGGATGTTTCAAACCATTTTCAAACTAGCTCAAAAAAGCGAAACCTCTTTTGTTGAAATGATAAAAAAATTGATTTTATAAAATTATTCCAAAATACATATTTATGGTAAAATAGAAAAATATTTTCTAATTTATAAACAGTATCGTTATTTGTTTGCATAACAACTGGAAAAGATTGGTCACATAAGGTTTTGTTTTAGTTACTGACTAAGGGATAGCGCTACTTACGTCAACGATTTTAATTTGAATACTCAGGATATCTTTGATATCGATATCACTCAAGGATGATATCACTTATGTTTCCGTCAGCCGTATTTGCGATACTACTGCGATACAGGCTATTTTGTAGAAAACGATAGTAGCGCATCTTCTGAATATCCTTCGAAATAAAACTTTGAACTGGTTGTAAATCCAACCTCACACGGAAATTGTTTAAAGCATGGTGGGTCTCTAGGTGGAATAGTTAAGAAGTAGAAAGTGTTGGGTTAAGTCAAAATGTCAAATGTCACCTCATAAATCAACATCAACAGCTTTCATTATAAATTAACATTTTGCATCATATTTAGAAATTCTCTAAAATGGAAAAGGCCAACGATGACCTAAAGAGTATGTATTATTTATAGTATACTCAACAAACATCAACAATTTCAATACATTTACAGAGGAAAAGGTTGGTGAAGATGGATTGACAAAAAAAGAACGTAGGGCTTTGAAAGTTCAAGCAAAGAAACAAGAGAAACATAATGTAATCCAAGATAATAAAACGTGTCTCAATAACAAACCTGATTCCCAACAAGAGGTACTAAATAGACAGAACACAGTGCAGAAAAATGATATTCCAAAAGACTCTTCAGCCCCAATTAAACCATTATCAGAGAAAGAATTAAGGAAACTAGAATGGGAAAAGAAATTGAAAGATCAAAAACCAATAGATAATGACAAGACCCTAAGCAAAGCTGAATTGAAGGCAAAACGTAGGGAGCAACAAGAGACTCAAAGATTGGTTAAAACTACAACTAAAGTTGATCAAGCTCCCAAAAAAGTGGATTTGAAACAATCAAAACCTGAACCCAAAAAGTCTCCAGTTCATAAACATGTGAAATCAAACAATCAGATGCACAGAGTACAACTTGTCCAACATTTGTATAGTGATAATTTCTCCAAATCAAATGATATACTCCATAATCAAGTTCATCCAGCTTTTGTCAGGTTAGGTGTGCAATATGCCAACAAAAATGTATTGGGTTCTAATGCAAGATGTCTAGCTCTACTAGCAGCTCTCAAGCAGCTAATTGATGATCTCCAAACACCACCCAAACTAGAGTTCTGTAGATATTTGGAAACTGTTTTGAAATCATGTACCAAATACTTGCAGAATTGCAGACCTCTAGCTGTGTCAATGACAAACGCACTCAGAAATTTCAACTTACAATTAACACAGATAGACACAAATTTGAAAGATAATGTGAAGAAAGCCAAACTACAAGATGTAATAGATATTTACATAACTGATGATATTAGGAAAGCTGGTGATGCAATTAGCATGAAAGTTAGAGAAAAAATTTGTGATGGAGATGTAATTTTAACTTATGGATGGCAAGTAGAATGTTTATCCTCATCACCTGATTTCTGTTTCAACTTATCCCTTTTAGCTCTTCATTGATAAAGAAAATACTCCTGGAAGCCCACAATGAGGGAAACAAATTTGAAGTAATCATTGTGGATAGCAGACCCCTATTGGAAGGCAAAGAAATGTTGAGGAGACTAGTTATTGCTGGCATCAAATGTACTTATGTCCTCATCAATGCTCTTAGCTTTGTCATGAGCAATGTTACCAAGGTCATATTGGGGGCACATGCCTTACTAACAAATGGTTATGTCATGTCCAGAATAGGTACTGCCCAGGTAGCCTTGTTAGCTAGGGCCTACAATAAACCTGTTCTGGTTTGCTGTGAAACTTATAAGTTTAGTGAAAGAGTGCAGACAGATTCATTTGTTTATAATGAAATTGGTAAGTGCTGAATCATTAGTGAATTCCACAAGACTCTTTTGAATGTCCAATGATAGTCTTCCACAAAGTTTTTTGGATTAATATCTTTGCTCCAAAAATCTCTAATTCCTAAATTTAAAATTTTTATTAATTTCATCCATCTGAAATCTCTTGTTAATTTCAGTTTTCTTCTTTTCAGGTGATGCAGATATATTGAGGGCTACCCATACTTCTGAAAATGAGAGCCCATTGAGAAAATCTAAAGATATGAACAAATTGATGCCATTGAACCTTTTATATGATGTGACTCCTCCTGACTTGGTGACTGCTGTAGTAACTGAATTAGCAATTTTACCTTGTACTAGTGTACCTGTGGTGTTAAGAATACATGCTGATGAATCTATCTAATCAAATAAATATAATCCTTATATCTTTCTTTATTGTTTCATTGTTGATGTTAGATGTATGAGTGACTCCCTGTATTTTTAATATTCTATTGTTGAGTTTTTTCAATGGTAGGTGATGATTGATTTGTTTTATGATGAAACATTTTATGTTGATGAATCATGCTAATCACATTCACACATTTTTGCTTGGTATAATAAAAATATTTATTGTTCATCCTAAACTAGGTGAATCAGCTAGTTAAACAGCTTCTTATGATAAATTAAAATGAAAAAAATTGCATTTGTCACATGTTCACATAAAAAATATTAGGAAAGAGATGACTACTTAAAAAACAGTGTGAACTTATCAATATAATACAATATAATTCAAAAATTGCTTAACATAAATATATTATTAAACTGCATACATTTTTATCAAGCATACTTGTTCCTGGGAATTTAATTTTATGGATCTTTTTGTACCAACCTTGTAAGAATTTTATTGGAATTTTCAATCAACACTCAACAGGTCAGTAGGAAATACATGTGAATTCATTATTTGTTCATTATTTCTATTATTCATATTATTTCCTTGTTTTGTTTGGAAACTAATTGTTACAATAAGTAAAGTAACATTAAGTTTGAATAATAAAAATATGTGGTTGAAGCGAGGGTTGAAGCTTCAAATAACTTTCAATTCAAGGATTGAGGTAGCTGGAAAAAGCAAGATTAGATCACAGTATTTGAGAGTAGTATATAAAACTGAAAAATGTGAAATTCTCCAAATTTCATGTTCTTTCTGAATATATATGTAGTGCTACCTTTACTTAATGGTGAAATAAAAATGGGCACAACATGATATTTATTTAGGGTGAACAGTTCAAAGCAATATTTAGAAAGTCCTCAAACCCCAGTGTGATTTCACCCTTCAATTCTGTATCCCTTGTCCTGAAGGCTTCTGTGAATCTCTGAATTTGAATACAAGTAACAATGAACTGATCCACAGATATAAGTCTGTGATATTTCAAATCATGTTTTTCAACCAAAAATTTGATGAACTGTGGTGTGAACCTGAAACCCATCTGTAGAAATGCCTGTGCTAGTTCACCTTCCTCTATACTGCCTGATTGGTCCCTATCATAATTCTTGAACACACCCAGCCACTGATTAATGTAATTATATAGCAGCTGGAACTCATTTAGGCCAATGGAACCTGTCTTATCCAAGTCAAACATAGAAATCATGAGCTTGCAGGCAATTGGGGAGAAATGTTCACCCTGTCCATTAACTAAAGCTGCTTGTAGCTCCTCCCATGATATTTGTCCAGAGTTATCTTTGTCCACAGCTCTGAACCATGATTGCACATCAGGGCTTATAGTTGGTGGTGAGGCTGGTTGACCATTGCTTCCTGGATATACTCCAGAACCTTGATTCTAGAAACATCCAGATATAAGCACATACAAGCCTTGAAATATATGTTGAGGAGAGTACAGAAACTTACTGCATACATTGTGGGCAGCTAGGGAAGTTGCTGAAGTGGTTTTGATAGACCAAAAGGGGAACACTATGAGTGTTTTCGCGGACGTTGAATTGCTCTGAATGTTTTGAAAAATATTGAACGTTCTGGTCGAAATCTTTCACAGGATTCTCAGGCTATATGACTCGAGATATGACTATAACATACTAGAATTATGATGTTTTTACTAGTAATTGTTCAAAATATAAACACAGCACTTGGGATCATAACCAAAAATGTCTTCTTCTTCTAATTATTTAGCTCATTATCTCTGTTCATAGTTTCAACTTTTTAGTTCGAAACGTATGTAGTTATTACTTTATAAGGCAAAATGATTTTGCACATTCAATAAATATTGAAAAAATGTTTTAAAACTGTATATTAGTCTTATCAAACAATAAATGATAAGATACATAAAATATATGATGATGAAATAATCCCTCAAGCATCCTCAACCTGTTGTTTATCTAGTGTAGACAGATTCTGAAACAAAGAAATATGTACATTTAAAGAAAGTGTGGTGGATAAATTAACCCCCGGTGTATTAAAAATTTGGAAAGTTGGCAAACATAAAATAAAGAATAATAAATGTATGCATGTCTTATCTGAAAATTTTACCACCACCTTGAATAACAAGAATTCTGGCATTCAGCATGTGTGCATCATAAAATGCACTTAAAAATTCATATAATTGACTATTACCTATTGTACGACTGTCTAATGGAAGATTCTGATTTTTTCCACTGAATCAGTCTCTTGAATGAGCTTCTGGTGAACATCACTAAGAGCCTGTATTAAAATAAGAAAGATGAGGACCATGAAATTCTCTTAAATACTTGGGTGATAAAAGGAAAGGGCAAAACAATAGCTTTAAATCTCTATTGATATTTTATGTCTAAGGAATCCTGAATTGTCTGGGTATTTTTTACCTTGAAATATTTCACAGTCTTCACTCTCAATTCCAGAGTGGCGTCTTCATCACAAATCATTAAGGTGTGAGGATGTTGTTGAAAGGCTGAAACTGTCCACATGTGATTGACTCCTTCCTCTACTGCCTTGTACAAGGCAAACGATTTATGAGTTCCAGTAATGAGAATCATAACCTGAAGGAGCAATAAAGATTTTGAGTTGATCAGGTCCAGTTTCTTATTTTGTCATGATTCCATTTCAATATATTCTTGTTTTGAATGATATACTATATTAAGTTCATTTGTATTCTAGCATGATTGTAGCCACAGCATTGTACAAGATTTAAGTGTCTTGAATAATTGATATTAAATGTGAAAGTTTACATATAATTCAAATAATAAACATCTTCCATTTCATAGGAGATATCCTTATCAATTTGTGTGTAAATTCTAATACAGAAATAAAGGCGGCACTTTATGATGAAATCATTGTTGAAGCCATAAAAATCATTTATCTAATAGTCATCGCACCTGATATTAATATTGTCAATATAGAAGATTTATTTTATCTTCTTTTAATACCTACTTATATTAGATATTGTAAAAAGACTCATGATTTTTACAAAAATATTTCAATTCCACAGTACCTATATTCACTTCTTTATATCTAAAAATATAAACAAAGAATCAAAAACTTTTAAAAGGTAATCAGTAGACTTGTTATGCTCTCAAAATTTTATTCTCCATATGCCTCAGGAATAATATTCAGTAAGGAACAAGAATACTCAGTAATGATAGAGATATAGGGTGACTTATTACCATTAATTTCTGTTTCATCAACTGAACTTATTGGGAGGAATGAACATTTTGTAAAATACCCAATTATTGTATGAAACTAGAAATATATCTCACCTCTTTAGCATCCATCACTGTACCAACTCCTACTGTGAGAGCTTGTTTAGGAACTAATTTGATATCATTACCAAAGAAACGTGCATTGGCTTCCAAAGTATCTTGAGCTAATGTTTTAACTCTAGTTCTAGACACTAAAGAAGAGCCAGGTTCATTAAAAGCTATGTGACCATCTGGCCCAATACCTAGAATATATGAATATACTTATTATTAGCAATATTTTATCAAAATGTTGAAAGTGAACTTATGATAATCTTATAGTTATTGGTAGCTAACCTCCTATGAACAATTCTACACCTCCAGCTTCTTTTATTTTCTCCTCATATCCATTACATTCATCTGCTAGGTTTTCAGCATTTCCATCAAGTATATGAACATTCTTTGGATCTATATCTATGTGTTTGAAGAAATTGTTCCACATATAATAATGATAACTTTCAGGATGATCTCTAGGTAAATTCACATATTCATCCATGTTGAATGTTTTAACATATTTGAAAGACACTCTTCCTGCCTTGTGATATTCAATTAGTTTCTGGTACATGCCATATGGGGTGCTACCTAAAATGGATGATTAGGAGATAATTATTTCAAATATTTTCACATTTCACTTCACATACCTGTTGGTAGACCCATCACAAAGTACTTTTCTGGCCCGGCATTGAAATCGTTTATTCGTTTCATAACATATTTTGCTGCCCATTCTGCTACAGATTCAGAAGTCTCTAGGATAACTAGGCGCATTTTTGGTGGAAAAATTCGAGTAGAAGAACAAAATCAAGAGCGATATCGACGCACACTACTTATTTGGAGAGGGTATTGTCTGGTATTGATACAGCAATGATTGCAGACTGGGAACCTGTTACTGATATCTTTATTCCTTATTTTATCAGCGTTGTTTATTTGGACAGACACTGATGAGTTTGTTGACCTAAGCGGGAAAGCAAATCTATATTATTTGTGTATTGTTCCTACTTGTATGCAAGATAAAAATTTATTTGATTGATATCTGTACTTTTGAAACAGAAATATGTATTCGAAGCTCTCGTTTCTGATATCTTTATATCTGTATCCGTAATATTTGAATAAAAATCACAAAGTATAGGTTATACTAACCAGAGAGTTGACTCAGAGAAAGGCGGGAATGTTACCAAATGACCTTGAAAATTTACTACGAATCAAATATGTTTGACAACTGATTGAAGAAATTTGCTATATTTTCATCTGAGGTTTTTTAAGGAAAAAAGTGAATTTATAACATGAGGAAACGATTACTGGATATATTTTGGGCTGTACCATTTGTGGTGAAATCTTTACTTGTGTTGCTGTTATTATATATTTGACCTAACCTCAAAATATCGCTTTGATAAACAGAGACTTTTGTGTTGAATAAGAGCAGTCGAGGTTGCCGTTTTTTATTTATTCGACACCAAATATAAATTACCCACTAACTTATCTCTCCATTTAGGAATATTTTGATTGAAGCAGTGGAATTTGATGGTCACAAAGAAAGTTCGATGAAGTACCTATACAAATATCACTTCAGTTCTACAGTGGTTGCAGGTAAATTGATATAGTTACAGAATTATCTTATTTTTATATTATTCAATAATTTCGTTACATATTACATTGCATATTTTTAGCTATAGCAATGCTGGTCTCTGGTCAAACTGAAGCAGTAGAGGATCTGAAAATCAGTACAAAAATCTAGAGGAACAGAAACTCAAGAGAAGTTTTTATTGAATATTCTGAAAGGGCATTGATAATATCAAAGTGTATAGTATAAGGAAAAAAAGATTGGGCAGGTCACTTGTCACTAGAACATCTAGAGTAATAATTCCTTCTTGTACATTTCTTATGATGCATTGGTGAAATAAAATTCTCAAATTAGATGATTGCTTTATACTTGAACTTGGAGAAGGTGTATCATGTAATTGATCTTTATTGATTTCTCCCAAAAAATCTTAGAAGAATTGTTAAGATCCACTGAAAATCCTTGAAGTGTGCTGTTATGAAATCAATTTTCTGTGAAGTTGGATATATCTGCAGAATGTCCTCAATTATAAATTCACAAGTGATGAAAGACGATTCATACTGATCAATTTAACACACTGTGATTATTATATAATAAAGTGAAATTGCCAAATAATTTAATTATTTCTGAAAAACTATTGTAAAAAGCTCAATTCATAAGTATTCATGATTTTAGAGAAGTGTTTTGTGATTGGCTAGGAATTAATTCGGGCGACAGAAAGCTATCTAAAGTCCAATCAAAATTTGAAGAGGCGACGCCTGGTTAACAGCAGATAACGGCATCGTGTAAGCCAAACTTCACGAAAGATGTCATTTTGTGAAATTTGACATAGACAGAGTCAGTTGACCCAACGACCAATCAAATCACATAACTCACATAACCATTTCATTCACAATGGTTATTTTCCCCCCTTCAAGGTCAATCGATACTATTTTACTATTTCATTCATAAATACGCTGAGTCGACTCTCTTGTTAGTAGAACCTATACTCTTTGTAAAAATCACCTGCAACACTTGTTGGGAAACAGCGGAATGTAAAAAAAAACAAAAAAAAACGAAGAAAGTTTGCGGTTTTGACGGCACTCTGTGCGGTCAGTGCGGTCCTGTCCTGTCAGCTCATCTATGGCTCACTCTCACTACGGTCAGTCCTGTCACTCCTGTCCTGTGTAACAGAGCTAAGGTTATCTCTATCTCGGGCTAAGGACAGAAGCAGCAGAAGATAAAAAACACAGAACAGAACATGACAGTAGAACAAGCGATTATAACCACAGAACTGAAATCTAATTTGAAAACTAAGGGAAAACAGTGTTACCCGGCGCATTCGCCAAAATAATCAATCGACCTGCCGTGTTTGCCGCAACCTCCGCCGCATTCTCGAAACCTCCGACCTACCCAGGACCCAGGTTATCCGCGGCGGGCGCCATCCCCGTCGCCTCCGCCGCCAGAACGCCGTGCAAGGTGTACCCGGGGGGCGGGCTGGGCTCGGCCCCCGGCGTGTGGGCGCTGCCGCAGGCGGCGGTCTCCTGCGACATGGTGGCCGACGCCGACGACCACCACGCCGACGCCGGCGACAGGGTCGAGGGCGGCTCGGTTGCCGTCGTCGCCGAGCTCGGGCCCCGCTCCATCTTCGATCTGGTCAAGACGGGGTGAGTCTGCATGCGATCGATACGTTGGAAAACTCAAACTGTATCCCCTATCTTTTCGTAAAATCACAGGCTGTTTTACGAATTCGATGCAAAAAATTTCGACTATATTCGGATATAAAATACGGGGAAAATTGAAAAACTGCAATATTTTGTTTCCATTTTTTACGGACCTCTTATTGGTAAAATACAAGGTGGATATTCTTGGTAAAATATAATAGTTATTTTTGTATTGAGTGCGTAAAATGAGTGTTTTTTAATGGCAATGAAAAAAAGTGATAAACATTTGCGCATCCATTAGATGCTACAAGACATTTTGCGTTTGAAATACACACAAGATTTTTTCTACAAACACTGGTCCTAGACAAAAAACCCGATACTTCATTACAAACTACCATAGAGAATGAAGTATAATAATTGAAATCCACCTTTTTCAGTTAATATATTATAGGTATTTGCTTTATATATATATTCAAAAATTCAAAGGACTGATGTTTTTTGAGAAATGCGACAAGTTCAGGATACTTTGGGTTTGAAATCTTCAACATTCAAGTATTTAATGGCACCATATGTCATTAATCTTTATCATACCATAATTCATATTTCCTCGATTTCTTTGGTAGGAGGTTCAAATTTACAATTGTTGCTTTTTGTGTTACCTGAGGAGGTGCCTATTTACATTTGACAAGGACGTTCTAATTCATATAAGACGCGCTTGCGCACTACGAACTAATTCAATCAATCAGTAATTCACATATATGGAATTGAAGAAAAAGTGTTCAAATATCACCTTAAATATGGAGATAAATAGTATCGAATCAAAACCACCTGAAATTATAGAGCCCGCTCAAGTTACATCTTTAACATGACTCCCCGCGAAATGAAAGTACCTATTTATAGTCGGTATATGGTAGGAAAAATAGTATACAAAACTCGTTGGAAAGTGCATTTCCTGGCTTCGCCTAACCTAACCTAACCGATTACTCGTGGCTCGTGCGAAAAATAAGTACTTATGACCGCTGACGAGCGCAAAAACTGTCACCAAGGTACTGTCACTTACCTACTGACATTCCTGGAAAAACGTCCATTTCGATTTTCGTTTTGAGATTTGTGAGCGTCAGAGGCTTCTTTGTTAACCGGTCACCGGTTGTGTAAAAAAAGTTTGTCAATATCTTGAAAATAGTAATTTACGTAACAAGTCCGGAAAATACTGTTTTTTTGGATGAGTGGACAAAATTCTAGGACGAGCGTAGCGATTCCTGGAAGTCTGCGAGTCCAAAAAAACTGTTTTCGGGCGTGTTGCGTACACAATTTTTTCGGCAACCGTGTAGAATAACAAATCAAAGCAACACATTTCTTTCAAAAATTGAAATGTTAGCTAATTTTATGTCAGATAGCTGTCAGTCGACCTCTATAAAGTTAGCAAAACCACTTGCGAGGAAATCGATAAAACCTATCCCAATAATTGTCGAATAATTGTCGAGAATTTGTCGTGAAGAAAAAAAAAATTGTCGCGCCCTTAGTTTTTTTTTTATATGGGGTGGCTGTGCTAACTTAATATTAAGTTAGCACAGCCACCCCATATAAAAAAAAACTGAAGTCGCGACAATTGTTTTTCGTTCACAACAAATATGTGATTCTTCCCGGCCTAGTCCGGGAAGTACGTACTTCCCGGACTAGGCCGGAAAAATGCCACTTTCTCAAAAAAAAATCGTCTGGAAAGTACGTACTTTCCGGACGGTTGCCGAAAAAACATCTTTCAATACCTTCACTTTTGACGAAGTTTAAGAGCCAAGGGTGTATGTCCGAGTATTCAGATCTCTGCTACAGAAGTCTGAAAAATAGATGGTGATGATATTTCCGAACACGTGAGATGAAACAAAATATTACTTGAAATATTACCTAGAACATTTATATTTCATTTAGAATTCCTTTATTCATAATTATTTGAAAATATAGGTATACACTAACTATAATTCTAATGTGAATAAATCATGTTTGGAATTTCCTCTCGTTTTCATCTAGCCTGCTATGATAATTGGTTTTACCGGAGCATATAGTTATTTTGGATATAAGAATTTATCAGAACCGGTATCAAAACATTGAAAGTTTGAAATACCTACGATTTATATGCAGCGTTAACAAAGAAAGCGGTGAAAATAAAAACGAAATTAGATTAGTCAGATTTTTCTAGTATAGGTACATCATTTTTTGAACTTCGGCTTTCTGACTAAGCAAGAGCATTGACAATACTGTAAACTTTGACGATACTATCTGACTTTTCCGTTTCCACCATCATGTTCCCACAGCGAACTCTCCGAAATAGCATCGCACGTCGACGAATTCGGCAAGGACGTTCTACGCTCGCGGGACGAATGGGGCTACACGCCTGCCCATTGGGCAGCCCTCGATGGCAACGTCGAAATCATGCGCTTCATCATCGACAAGAAGCAGCCCGTCGATCTGCCGTGCTTGGGCACGCAGGGTCCCAGGCCCATACACTGGGCCTGCAGGAAAGGTAGGTATCTACAACATTTTTGGAATCGTTTGTGCAGTGGGGTCCGGAAGAAACGGAAACGCGTGTAGGTAACATGGATACCGCGGGGAGCTATTCTCGAAGTCATGCGACTTTATCGCGTATACGAATGACATCGTATGAAAATATTCGTATACGTCAATGCGAGTGCATTCTCGAACTCCGAAGTAGAACATACGAAATATCCATACGAACTTTTTAAAGCGGGCGCACGAAAAATATGACAACATTGCACAGCTACCAGTGTTCCCAACCATATCGAGAGAATATGTCTAGGAAAAAAATAAACTACACTAGTTTTAGTCATAATATTTTGGCGGATATTTTACTTCTTTGAGAACTTCATATGTTGATATGATACTACATCAGCAACTGCAATGTATATGAGTTCCACATCTCCGGAACAGAGAGCGGAGTTGGTGGAGTATTGAAAAATCATCTAGGGAAGTTCACAAATGAAAGGTATCACTCAAAGAAGCGAGAGGTTCATGGGAATCCTAGCATCATCAGAAACATTGAATACTATGCCGAGAGCACAAACGGATTGGAAGAAGTGGCAAAGGGCAATGAGAAATATTTGATATAGGTACCTACCTCAACAGATCACAGAATATTTTCTTCCATTGTGCAAACTTATTTGGGATTCGCAGGACCACATTATATAGGAGATAATATATATTCTATAAAGAAATGTATCAGATGATAAAAATGGGCAATTTTACAACTCCACAGGACAAATATCAATCAGAACATCAATAATAAATACTCGAAAATCTACATCAAAACTGGAACCAAACACAATTTTCTTATATTATGTCACTGTCAGCAGCTAAAATTCGTATGAAAATATTCAATTTCGTACACACACACCTCATACGCGTTCAAACGTATAAGATTTTTCGTATACGAACTACGACAGACGGTTCGAGAATACAAACTTGTCAGAACTATGCGCAATCTGTCAAAATTCGTACGAAAATCGGCTACGTATGAAGCCGAGAAATAAAACAAATGACAGTCTGCGGGACTCGCGAATATGCGCATGCGCAAGTTTGAATTACGAATCGACATTCGTTTTCATCATGGAGGAGGGTAGCTTTGTAGTAAGCGACAAATGTATGATAATTATTAAAAATCAATCAAATGTGTCACATAACCTTCAATTCGATGTTTTTATTTTATCATGACAAATATTTTTCAACTATTCAGTTATCGATGGATTGTTGGACGAATTTGGATAATAGTTGATGATAGATGCAGAAATGGATGTGATTTATAAAGCGATACTTGCGATTTGCATAGAAACCTTTGACGATAAAGTCATCGGAACAGGATTCGTGGGCTAATTTTTGATCAATCACTGTTATCACGCACTAATCACTTCTGTAAACTAGTGTAAACAATCATATTAACGCTTTTTTACATAATTTGGGTTAAAAAATATACCTAACCTATGAAATTCTAAAAACGTCAGTGGATTTCAACTCATCAAAATCCGCGCATGCGCACAATTCATCATTAGCAAGCCAGACAGTCTTTTGTTTTTCCAAAACTGGCTTCACTTTCGTGTGAAGAAAAGAATAGGTGTTATCCATATAGTTGTTATTATATTTATGGTTTGTACAGTTGTGTACGGAAAAAACATGTTGCGTCCCTTGAAATGAAACTACCCTTTAAGTTTTTGTTACGACGATACGAAGAAATGTTAGGGAGAAAAGTTGAATGAAATAACTTGAATTTAGATTAGCGGATTTACAAGGTTTTTCATTTTTCCGAAATGGACAGAAACTTTAGTTTTCCGAATACAACACCATGTATATATTGTTTTCAGCATTCGATGGAATTTTGCATTGGATGGAAAATGACTGAGTTATTGATATGATAACCAGAGTTGATGAAAATAACTCTTCATGAATCTGATTGCATATCAGATACAATTCAATGTTCTGCGTGGCATAAGCCTGGAAAGTTATAGTGGTTTTCTGCTCGTCGTCTACCTTTTTCAAAATCTTAGATGTTTATATGTGATATAAATGATAAGATCCATGAAGCGTTATTTTGATCAACTTTGATCGTCAATGACTCAGTCATTTTTCAGTCAAATATGAAACTTGTTGATATCAATGAGATCAGAAAAAACGAAACCGCACGTTTTGAAATCACAAATTTATGTCATAACTTTGAAACCTGATGTTGAAAAAAACTAGAATTACCAAAAATTTGGACCATCCTGTACAGTGATGCCCAGAAAAAACGGAACAGCATGATTTTACAGTGGTGTCCATAAAAAACGAAACCCCATATTTGTACAGTGGTGTCCCTTGAAAACGGAACTGCATGTTTGTACAGTAGTGTCCAGCAAAAACGGAATCGCATGTTTGTACAGTGGTGTCCAGAAAAACGGATCAGCACGTTTGTACAGTATTGTCGAGAAAAAATTGATTCGCATGTTTGCACAGTACTGTCCAGAAAAAACGTAACCTTAAGTTTGCACAGTACTGTCCAGGAAAAACGCAACCGCTCGTTTATACAGAAGAAACGAAACTTAACATTTTCACAGTAGCGTCGAGAAAAAAACGGAACCGTATATTTGCGCAGTATTGTCGAGAAAAAACGGAACTTCACGTTTGCACAGTGCCGTCCAAAAAAAATTAATTTTACGTTTGCGCAGTACTATCCAAAAAAAGCGAAACATCAAGTTTGCATAGTAGTGTCCATAAACACGGAATCGAATATTTGCACAGTATTGTCCAGAAAAAACTCCCGTTAGTACAGTAATGTACAGAAAAAACGGAACCGCACGTTTGCACAGTAATGTTCAGAAAAAACGGAACCGCACGTTTGCACAGTGTTGTCCAGAAAAAAAACGAACCGCATGTTTGTACAGTACTGTCCAGAAAAAACAGAACCGCATATTTGCACAGTTGAATCCAGGAAAAGCGGAACAGCATATTTGTACAGTATTGACCAGAAAAAACGGAACTTTACGTTTGCACAGTAATGTACAGAAACGTTACCGCATATTTTTACAGTAGGTACTGTCCAGAAAAACTAAACTTGAAGTTTGCACAGTAGTGTCCAGAAAAAACGGAACCGCATATTTTTACAGTAGGTACTGTCCAGAAAAAATTAAACTTCAAGTTTGCACAGTAGTGTCTAAAAAAAACGCAACCTCACGTTTACACAGTACTATCCAGAGAAAAACGAACTGCATGTTTGCACAGTAGTGTCTAGAAAAAACGGAACCGCATATTTGCACAGTAGTGTCCAGAAAAAACGGAACCGCATATGTGTACAGTATTGTCCAGAAAAAACCGAACCTCACGTTTACACAGTACTATCCAGAGAAAACCGAACCGCACGTTTGCACAGTAGTGTCTAGAAAAAACGGAACCGCATATTTGCACAGTAGTGTCCAGAAAAAACGGAACAGCATATTTGTACAGTATTGACCAGAAAAAAAGAAACTTTACGTTTTCACAGTAGTGTCTAGAAAAAAGCGGAACAGCATATTTGTACAGTATTGACCAGAAAAAACGGAACTTTAAGTTTGCACAGTGCCGTCCAAAAAAAATTAATTTTACGATTGCGCAGTACTATCCAAAAAAAGCGAAACATCAAGTTTGCATAGCAGTGTCCATAAAAACGGAATCGAATATTTGCACAGTATTGTCCAGAAAAAACTCCCGTTAGTACAGTAATGTACAGAAAAAACCGAACCGCATGTTTGTACAGTGTTGTCCAGAAAAAACGGAACTTTACGTTTGCACAGTAATGTACAGAAAAAACGGAACCGCATATTTTTACAGTAGGTACTGTCCAGAAAAAATAAACTTCAAGTTTGCACTGTACTGTCTAGAAAAAAACGCAACCTCACGTTTACACAGTACTATCCAGAGAAAACCGAACCGCACGTTTGCACAGTAGTGTCCAGAAAAAACGGAACAGCATATTTGCACAGTAGTGTCCAGAAAAAGCGGAACAGCATATTTGTACAGTATTGACCAGAAAAAAAGAAACTTTACGTTTGCACAGTAGTGTCTAGAAAAAAACGGAACAGCATATTTGCACAGTAGTGCCTAGAAAAAGCGGAACAGCATATTTGTACAGTATTGACCAGAAAAAAAGAAACTTTACGTTTGCACAGTAGTGTCTAGAAAAAAACGGAACCGCATATTTGTACAGTATCGACCAGAAAAAACGGAACTTTACGTTTGCACAGTAGTGTCCAGAAAAAACGGAACCGCATATTTTTACAGTAGGTACTGTCCAGAAAAAATTAAACTTCAAGTTTGCACAGTAGTGTCTAGAAAAAAACGCAACCTCACGTTTACACAGTACTATCCAGAAAAAACCGAACCGCATGTTTGTACAGTGTTGTCCAGAAAAAACAGAACCGCATATTTGCACAGTAGTGTCCAGAAAAAACGGAACAGCATATTTGTACAGTATTGACCAGAAAAAACGGAACTTTACGTTTGCACAGTAGTGTCTAGAAAAAACGGAACCGCATGTTTGTACAGTGTTGTTCAGAAAAAACGGAACCGCATATTTGCACAGTAGTGTCCAGAAAAAACGGAACCGCATATTTGCACAGTAGTGTCCAGAAAAAACGGAACCGCATATTTTTACAGTAGGTACTGTCCAGAAAAAATTAAACTTCAAGTTTGCACAGTAGTGTCTAGAAAAAAACGCAACCTCACGTTTACACAGTACTATCCAGAGAAAACCGAACCGCACGTTTGCATACTGTTGTCCAGCAAAAACGGAATCGCATGTTTGTACAGTGTTGTCCAGAAAAAACAGAACCGCATATTTGCACAGTAGTGTCCAGAAAAAACGGAACAGCATATTTGTACAGTATTGACCAGAAAAAACGGAACTTTACGTTTGCAAGAAAAAAATTCAACCGCATATTTGTACAGTATCGACCAGAAAAAACGGAACTTTACGTTTGCACAGTAGTGTACAGAAAAAACGCAAACGCATTGTTGCACAGTACCGTCCAAAAAAAAAAAACGGCATCCCTTCACGTCGCAGGCCACTCGGCGGTGGTGCAACTCCTGCTGCACGCAGCAGGCGTCGCAGTGAACGCGGCCGACTTCAAGGGCCTCACGCCCTTAATGACGGCCTGCATGTTTGGCAGAACGGCCACGGCCGCCTTCCTGCTCGGTTCGGGCGCTCGCAGCGACCTCGCCGACATCAATGGCGACACGGCCCTGCACTGGGCCACCCACAAGGGCCACGTAGACCTCGTCAGGCTGTTGGCGTGCTCGGGCGCCGACGCCCAAACGCCCGATCACTTCGGGTCGACGCCGCTGCATTTGGCGTGCCTGTCGGGCGATGTGGCGTGCGTCAGGTTGCTCTGCGAGAAGGTAAATAAAAATACAGCGGGGTTCGTGTGATTCTGAAATGTTTCGACAGGGGGGGACGCCGAGAAGAAACCGACTACTTTCCTGGCTAGTGCCACTGGTTCTCTGATCTGTGGCTTCGACGTTGAGTTTTCTAGTTTTGTTTTCAGTAGTTTTAGCCGGAGAATATTGATAATTGTTCGAGAAAATTACATAACATATTTCGAAAGCTTGTTGCTATAAGCAACAAGCTTGGGGAAGTTGTTATAAAATTTTTGAGAATTCATAAATGTTCGAGGATTATTTGGGTATGAGTAATTTCTTGCTGATTCACACTAATAGCGAACCTGAACTCAGATTCAGCAGGAACTCAAAAAAGTTGTATGTGGTGCCTAAAAATGGATTTATTAACAAGATATTGGAAAATTTTATAATAAAATGTGTTTGGAATCCATCCAGGACCTCATGCATGTACCAATTTGGAGTCGGATTGTAGAGGACATTAAAAATATAATTTTATTCCTCTATGCCCATGTTGAGAAACATCACACATTCTTAATTTTTGTTTCATCTGTAAACAGCTTCAATAACCTAAATTACGTAAGTTCAGGTGAAAACTAATGAAATATTCGTGGAATAGACATTTTTCGGCAACCGTCCGGAAAGTACGTACTTTCCAGACGATTTTTTTTTGAGAAAGTGGCATTTTTCCGGCCTAGTCCGGAAAGTACGTACTTCCCGGACTAGGCCTAGACATCACATCGTTGTTGTCATTGTAAATATGAAAATCTTGGTAGTATGGTTTTGATAAATGCAGTTGATCATTACCATAGCAGCAAAATAACGACTGACAGCTATCTGACATAAAATTAGCTAACATTCAAAAATTATCAGATGAAAACAATCAATGTGAAACGGAAACTTTACCTTCTTGTTCTGACTTCAACAAAAGGCACTTAAATATACCAAGCATTTCAAACAAATTGAATCCATTCAATATTAACAATTGTTCTAATTTTAATATAAATATTAATATAAATAAGAACTGAAATGTTCGAAATTTTGTTCCAATGAAGAAATGTGTTTCTTTGATTTGTTATTCTACACGGTTGCCGAAAAAATTGTGTACGCAACACGCCCGAAAACAGTTTTTTTGGACTCGCAGACTTCCAGGACTCGCTACGCTCGTCCTAGAATTTTGTCCACTCATCCAAAAAAACAGTATTTTCCGGACTTGTTACGTAAATTACTATTTTCGGGAGATTTAGTCTTGTCACTAGGTTTGGTCATACCCTGTATTTTGATGCACATGAGCCTATTCAATATTCTCATCCCGTAAATTAGATTCAAACCAACTGATATAATGTAATTTAAACTTGATTGGTACTGCATTATTTATCCTTGCTTAATTTTATAATTTTCAGAAACGAATCGCCATTAGAGTTTTTCAAAAATTTCTACAATTTTTTCTCATATGTAGCCACTTTAATGGCAGATCTGTTGCTAATACAGGGTCACTCACGGTCGATGGTACCTTAGACGTTTACGGAGAACGGGACTTAGGATTATTTTGAAGATTTGGTTTATTTGGTAATCAGTTTTGTTCTATCGATCTAAAATACTTTCAACGTTGCGGCGTTGCCGCTTCTATCAAAAAGTAGCAACAACTTTGTTATTTCAAATGAAACACCCTGTATTTTATTTCATTTTTAGATTCTTCCTGAAGAGCTGATTTCGTCGATCTATCATACTTGGGGTATAGCGCGAAATATTACAGAGATATAGGATGTGAAAAATCGAGATTTTTCAACTTTAGGAATTTTTTGTGTCGAAACTAATCATTTCTGCTCAAAACGGCTCACATGTCCCTATCTTAACTTTTCATTTACTATCTACTGACGTTTAATAGAAGCAAATAGAGGGTGATGCAAAACTCAAAATTTTGAACCACCCGTATTTGTTTCAATTAAATATCAATCGATAGTAAATGGAAAGTTGAGATAGGGACATGTAAGCCGTTTTGAGCAAGAATGGATAGTTTCGGCAATAGGCACAAAAAATTTCTAAATTTGAAAAATCTCGATTTTTCACACCCTATATCTCTGTAATCTTTATCGCTATACCCCAAGTATGATAGATCGACGAAATCAGCTCTTCAGGAAGAATCTAAAAATAAAATACAGGGGTGGGTGCCATTTGAAATAACAAAGTTGTTGCTACTTTTTGATAGAAGCAGCGACGCCGCAACGCTGAAAGTATTTTAGATCGATAGAACAAAACTGATAAACTGATAAACCAAATTTTCAGAATAATCCTACTTCCCGTTCTCCGTAAACGTCTAAGGTACCATCGACCATGAGTGACCCTGTATAGTTTCAGTTCTATGGATTCTGTTTTCAGAGTAATATAAATCTAGAGCCGCTGGACAAGAACGATAAAACTCCACTGATGCTGGCCCAAAGTCACAGACACAACGAGATCGTTCAACTGCTCCAAACGGAGAAGAAACGCCGGTCCAGCTGGTTTCCCCCCTTGAACGAAGTATGGGGACTCCTTTTCGGGAAAGCCGAAAACTCAAAGGCGCCTCTCATTTTTTTCATGAGTTCCGTCCTCTTGTGGGGATACCCCATGTATGTGATCAGGGTGAGTTATTGATCCACTTTCCATCAGTATTTGTAACCCACAAATGTATCTCAATAGGAAAACCATTTTTTTCATCTAGAAAACGTTATTAAGCACAGTGTTTTGTTCTTCGGAAAGTAGCACACAAGTTGAAATTGAAAAAATGGCACAGTCGCATGTGTATGGATAGAACTAGTCAGGTATATTGAGTTAGTACTCATACTGTCACCATAAGTCCCTTTGTTAATAGTTATTTATGTATTAAGGGAATTATGAGGGCCTTAATTACCGATGGCAAAGTTTGTGTCCCGAGGGCCTCTGGCCCGAGGGACAGCAATTGCCAGAGGTTATTAAGGCTCTATAATTCCCGTGGTACATAGATAATTTTATTTTTGACCGATTTTCATAACAATATGTCCATATTTAGAACGCAATAAATGTTTAAATTCATAACCTTGCTGGTATATTTTAATTAGGTAGCGTTGATTGTAGCATTGTTTGTTGTTGCTAGGTTGTCGCTATGTTACATGTTTATAAGCAAACTTTCTTTATCAATCAATGTTTTTCCGTTAAAAACGTGTTTATTTTTTACCACAAATCGACGATCTTTTTCTGATATAATGGAGGATATTATAAAAAAAGCGGAAAAAGCAAGACAATCATTACTTCCATCGAAAAGTGAAGCCCTATATCAAAAAGAATACAACTTATATCTGAAGTGGCTGACACAGAGAAATGTTATGTCAAAAGATGCCAACGAAACTGTCTTTCTGGCATATTTTCAAGAACTGGTAAAGTATTTTCAGTATTTTCTGGTAGATTTG
Source organism: Chrysomela aeneicollis (assembly GCA_029955515.1). Lineage (NCBI taxonomy): Eukaryota > Metazoa > Arthropoda > Insecta > Coleoptera > Chrysomelidae > Chrysomela > Chrysomela aeneicollis. Next base: position 2,075,222 of record JARUHQ010000007.1, on the reverse strand, counting down.
TAAACATTGTATTTATTCGTTGCAGTCAGAAACGTTTAGCCCAAATTCGTTATGGACTAAATGGTCAATGCTCAAATCGATGGTGATCATATATGAGAAAAGAGATATCACCAAGTTCAACGAACTAGAGGCTTTTTTGAAACGGAAAATTGTACATTTATTATTTGTAATGACGTGAATAAGGAAAATATGTCTTAGTTTTCATTACATATAAACGTTTATAAGCATTTCTTGTATCATTTTCACCTGTAAAATGTAAGAGGGAGTTTTTGAACCTTAATATCCCAAGGGAGTTATGACCCTCATTATAGATATCGTAACTATGACGATATAAGCTTATAATGTCACTGTCAGAAATAAATAATTTTATTGTATCAATTAAACATAACCTACATTCACTTTGTTAAAAATTAGGCATCAAGTGAACGTATTGGCATACGCATAATTCATATCCACTGAAGAAAGCATATACAAAAATTAGTCTGTCTTTAAACTAACACACCACACACACTTACTTTTACTTGTTTTCAACAATTTTCAGCAGAATAAACCGAATATTTGAAGGAATTCAAAAAATTTTACGAAACCCATCGAGAACCGAGCATGGGAGCATGACGGGACCTGAACTTTGTGACAGTGTCAAGTTGACAGATCAAATTCTTGTGTTTCCGAAAAACGGTATACTTTTTGTAAAATATTGAATTCTTTCGCTGAAAAGTGTTGAAGATAAGGGTAAAACTTCTTTTATCGCACTCCTATGAGTTCGGAAAAAAATTTTGGTGGAACTTATGTATTTTTGCCAAAACGCGGCGGTCTCAAGTATTTTCGGAGATACGGCCCCATTTTGTCTCAAAAATGTACCATTTGACATCTCAAATTTCTGCTGATAAAAACCACACAAAATTAATCCTTCTTTGAGCCAAAACATCACACATGCTCACATTCACTTGTTTCCAACACTTTTTTGCATAAAAAACTGTTATTTTCACAAAAATTCGCCCTTCTTCAAAACGCAAACAAAACTGATTTTCTGGTTATTTTTATTTGAGATGTTGGCAACGTCTTACCATGAGCCAAACAATCACGTTGCCAACATCATAAATACAAATTACCAGAAAATCAGTGTAAAAAGGTTGTTTTGTTTACATTTCAAAGAAGGGTGAATTTTTTGAATAATAATAGTTTTTTCTGCTGAGAAGTGTTGGAAACAAGTAAATATATGCGTGTATAGTGTTTTGGTTCAAAGAAGGGTGAATTTTGTGTATTCCTAATAGCAGAAATTTGACATGTCAAATGGTGCATTTTTGAGACAAAATGGGGCCGTATCTCCGAAAATACTTGAGACGGCTGCGTTTTGACTTCAGATTCGTGATTAGGAGGTCAAAATACGTAAGTTCCACCAAAAATTTTATCCGAACTCATAGGAGTGCGACAAACGAAGTTTTACCAAGATAAGTAAATGTGAGAGTGTGTGGTGTTTTAATTAAAAGAAGGACGAATTTTGTGTTTTTAGTAGAAGAATTTTAAGATGTCAAATGGTGGGTGTATATTTACGAAACGAGCGTTTCGGATTCTTTTTCTGTGGGAGGCCAAAATACGTGAGTACCTCCAAAAATTTTCCTTGGAATATGCCATATTATTGTTCCTAAAAACTGGTATTAGACCTATTCGAATAAAAATATGTATAAAAGTAAAAATATGTCAGATTGTGACATATACATATAAAATGTGCTGAAGTCAAAAAAAAGAAGAACATAACTTCAACTTAAAATTGGGTCGCTGACAGAGAAAAAACTGAAACAAATGAGCATCGAACGACTTCTATAAAGTAGCTACCTCAACTTGGCAGACGTTTGGGACTTGAGTTAACTGACAATATTATAGCTCCAGCCTACTAGGTTTCCATTTAGAACGACAATGCACCAACTTATATTTCTCGGTTGATGTCGCACTGCTGTATTTCTGGTTGCCTGATTACCTACTGGCGACAACGCATAAAAGGTGACATTTGAAATTACTTTCATATTCGAGACATTCGTGTAGACATGAGGTTTTGAATATCGATGAAATTGTTTGTGCAAACAGAGAAATATGGCACCTAAGGTTGTTTCTTGAGAAAAACGCCCCTGTATATGTTCAATTTCAGTGTATTCCAATAACTTGGAACATCCTTCGCGGTTCCCACTACTGCTTCATCTACTGGAACGTGGTGATGTGGGTTTGCTGGATAGTCGCCAACCGGAAGAATCCGGGCTACATACCGATGAACTCGGAATCCTATCATAGATCGATCAAACAAATACCCATGTTCGACAAGTGGAAAAGGAGGAACGCAATTTTGAACCGCCTCTGTCACACTTGTAGGTGCCTTAGGCCTCTTAGAGCCAAACATTGTAGGTAAGGAAAATTCATAAAGATTGTGGGTGGGTATATTATACAGCTTGGGCCATAATTTTTGCAAGGGTCAGACAATTTTTCATTTTAATTTTTCTTTGGTATTCGGAGAAATGTTTCGTTTTATATGGGCCTTAAGTCGAATTTCAAACAAATTTTTCAAATAACATTTCTAGCGTCATCTTTGAAAATCTCCACTTTTAGTCTATTCGTTATGCATTTTTCAATATTACCGCCATATTGTTGGTCACTTACAATTGCATTCAAACTGTGAGTTCAAAAATTCCGAAAAAAATCATGATTGTTTCTTACTACGACATTGACACACCATGATATTCTGAATGGAATCTGTCGAATAGTAAATGAGAAAATTTCAAAAAATCCCCTAAAAATGACGTTTAATTTTTTTTCTCGAAATCAGTTCGACAGAAACTTTTCGAAATTCCAGGAAGTATTCCATCTGAATGCTCAAATAACTCTGATTTTCTGAATTTCAAACAAATTTTTCAAATAACATTTCTAGCGTAATCTTTGAAAATCTCCACTTTTAGTCTATTCGTTATGCATTTTTCAATATTACCGCCATATTGTTGGTCACTTTACAATTGCATTCAAACTGTGAGTTCAAAAATTCCGAAAAAAATCATGATTGTTTCTTACTACGACATTGACACACCATGATATTCTGAATGAAATCTGTCGAATAGTTAATGAGTAAATTTCAAAAAATCCCCTAAAAATGACGTTTAATTTTTTTTTCTCGAAATCAGTTCGACAGAAACTTTTCAAAATTCCAGGAAGTATTCCATCTGAATGCTCAAATAACCCTGATTTTTTTCAGATTATTTGAACTTGCCGTTTTTTTTCTCTTGATATTGAAGTGAGAATCGATTGTTTCTCATTTCAGGATATGCAACCGATGTGTTTCCTACTTCGACCACCATTGCCCGTTCATCTACAACTGTGTGGGCTTGAGGAACAGGACGTGGTTCTTCCTCTTCGTGATGAGCATAGCTGTCAATTGCTCTTTCACCATCTACTTCGCCATGTATTGCATCGCCAGAGAAGGATTTGGAATCCTGTATGTCCTCGGACTTCTCGAGGCTTTCGTATTCTCTGGATTGGGTTGGATCCTGACGTGTACTTCAGTGAGTTTCACAAGAAATAATGCGTTGGTGTGGAATAACCCACACTTTTTTTGAGTTCCTCATATCACCATGGTATTGTTATTTGAAAGAAAAAAAGCACATTTGTTGAAATGAAAAAGAAAAAAATTGGGAGAGAAACAATCAGGTATATTAGTTATTACTCGATTAGCTACCATGAAAGCGGTTTTCTTACACCATATTCATATTTATTGGATTTTTTGCCTCTTTTCGGATTGTAAGAAGAATTCGTAACTGATGATTTCTATGTATCAATGATACATAACCTCTATTCCACTTTGACACAAATTTGTCTGGAACCATTTCTACTACAATTATGGTGATATTGATTGTAGCGGGTGACATCATCTACAACTTGCTACTAAAGAGTATGGCTTGCATCACAGAAATTTCCATTTTTTACATTTGAGATAACACACCAACTTGTATTTCTCGGTTAATGTCGCACTGCTGTATTCCTGGTTGCGTGATAACCTACTGGCGACAACGGATAAAAGGTGACATTTGAAATTACTTTCCTATTCGTGACATTCGTAGAGACGTGGTTTTAAATGTCAATGAAATTGTTTATGTGAACGAGGAAAAATCAGTAAATCACCTGGTGGAATTGTCGAAAAAAATTTCAAATAATACCTAAAGTATGGTAAGACTTATTTATATCGAATCGACACCATTTGAAATTATAGAGACCGCTCAAGTTACATCTTTGAAATGTCTTTCAGCGATATGAAAATATATATTTGGTCGTAGGAAAAAATTGTGTGGAAAATGCAATCTTTACTTCTCGTGCGATATATATGACACTATTCGAAAAACTAAATTTGACGGTTCGGTTCTTATTTTTTTCTGAAGTTATTTGAGAAGTTTTGTAAAAACCAAAGGCACTTTCTCATTGCCACTTTTTCAGCTCTACAAAATGGCATTCACAAAAACTAATAATAATAATAATAATAATAATAACGTTTATTCAGACAAGGATAAAAATAGGAGAACAATGTTCCATACGACATTTCGATTCGAGGAAACCATCATCAACTATGTTCCATTTTCAACACAATCTAACATACTAAAATAATGAGAACTAAGAAGGATAAGGCAAGAATTGTTGAACAACATTTCAAATGGATCTTAGAAATTGAATTATCTGTAGATATGTTTAAGACTGTTAGACACATGAAGTTAACTTATGTCATGTTGATGTTCTGTGACTTCTGTGTATAATTGTATGATTGCTTAGGTGGTTCTAAAATTTACCAGTTATACTTGTTGATAAATATGGTAGCAAACAATACTCTTCGATAGTAGTACGTTATTCTGTTTAATAAAAGGCAGAAATAAAGTTCCTCTATCGATTTTATAGATATTTATTTGGTTCAAGAAATACAATAAGAAGTTAAACAATAGTAAGTGCTATATCAAATGTCTATATATACTTATCTTGGAATTCCTGGATCGCGTGGAGATGATATCCAAGAGGTTTTTTTTGGTAAAACTTCGTTTATAGCACTCCTATGAGTTCGGAAAAATTTTTTGGTTGAACTTACGTATTTTGACCTCCTGATCAAAACGCGGCGGTCTCAAGTATTTTCGGAGATACGGCCTCATTTTGTCTCAAAAATGCACCATTTGACACGTCAAATTTCTGCTATTAGGAATACACAAAATTCACCCTTCTTTGAACCAAAACACTATGCACGCATATATTTATTTGTTTCAAACATTTCTCAGCAGAAAAAACTATTATTTTTCAAAAATTTCACCCTTCTTTGAGATGTAAACAAAACAACCTTTTTACACTGATTTTCTGGTGAATTGTATTTATGATGTTGGCAACGTGATCGTTTGGCTCATGGTAAGACGTTGCCAACATCTCAAATAAAAATAACCAGAAAATCAGTGAAAAAAAATGTTTTGTTTACGTTTTGAAGAAGGGCGAATTTTTGTGAAAATAACAGTTTTTTATGCAAAAAAGTGTTGGAAACAAGTGAATGTGAGCATGTGTGATGTTTTGGCTCAAAGAAGGATTAATTTTGTGTTTTTTTATTAGCAGAAAATGGAGATTTGAAATGGTGCATTATTGAGACAAAATGGGGCCGTATCTCCGTAAATACTTGAGACCGCCGCGTTTTGACTTCAGATTCGTGATGAGGAGGTCAAAATACGTAAGTTCCACCAAAATTTTTTCCGAACTCATAGGAGTGCGATAAACGAAGTTTTACCTTTTTTTTTATTTTCTTATGATGCTATCGGGTGAGTAGAAATCATGGATAATTATTTTTTCACAGATTCTCCATGCATGCATGAATCTAACCACCAACGAAATGTTCAACTACAAACGCTACCCCTACTTGAGGGACAAGCGGGGGAGATATTTGAACCCCTTCTCGAGAGGGCCCATCCTGAACCTAGTTGAGTTCTTCTTCTGCACCCCGGAAGACTACGATGACGACAACGGCTACGATTTTATTTGATACAGAAGGAACAGCCATAATAGCACTGACAAGAAAAGGCAAAGCTTACGCCAGCTTGAGGCTTGAGCTTGATTTTATTATCGCGTGTATGGGGCCTGTAAAAAAACTGTCACTCTGGACGTGTGTCCGAATTTTGTTTTCGATTAATAATACCCTGATGGGTTAGCTTGATGATGAGAACTTAATATACAGTGTGTCCAAGATAAGAATGAACAGCATGGGGATATCGGAAACGGTGGGTGATACAGGGTCGATTGAATTAGAGAAAAGTAGCGCATTTATGTGCCTAATAATATGATATTTAGAAAGTTTTAATATTCCAATTAGTTTCGGAGATATCCGAGAAAAACCGAAATTTGAGAATTTCGTTTTTATTTTCTCCTAGCTTTATTTTCGAAGGAAATGTAAAACGAATAGCACTTCGCCATGGCCACTTTTTAAGGACTACACGATAACATAAGCAGAATTTTTCTGCGACGTTTCGTCTTTTAGAAAACATCATCAACTTTTTATTTTTATATGAGACGACACTAAAGTATACCCTGTATACGACTCCATTTTTCATTGTTAATACAGCAATGTATCACACAATATGATTTCGGAAGCATTTCTCGTGCAAAATGTAATTTAGTGATTACTTAATTTTTTTTCTTCAATTTTAGATAGTAGGCGTCTAAATATTGATTTACCATCAGGTTGTCGCCTCTCTGGTTACTTATTAGAGTACGCCCGTTCAGCATCAACACAATTTCTTTGGCACAAAATGTAACATGACAACATATCAAATTTTTCAGTATTCGAAAAGCTGATGCCGTTTTTCATTTTCAACACAAATTAGGTAGTTAACGAGATGTAAGAGTAGGAACGGTAATATGTCAAAAATTCTACAAAACTACAGTATTATTATGACAACAGAACATAATGTGGTCATTTTTTCCAGCGCCTACTATCTAAAATTGAAGAAAAACAGATTAAGTAATCACTAAATTACATTTTGCGCGAGAAATGGTTTCGAAATCATGTGATACATTGCTGTATCCACAATGAAAAATGATACTTTAGTTTCTGCCCATATAAAAATACAAAGTTGATGATGTTTTCTAAAAGACGAAACGTCGCAGAAAAATTCTGCTTATGTTATCGTGTAGTCCTTAAAAAGTGGCCATGGCGAAGTGCTATTTGTATTACATTTCCTCTGAAAATAAAGCTGGGAGAAAATAAAAACGAAATTCTCAAATTTCGGTTTTTCTCGCATATCTCCGAAACTACTTGGAATATTAATACTTTCTAAATGTCATATTATTAGGCACATAAATGCGCTACTTTTCTCTAATTCAATCGACCCCGTATCACTTACCGTTTCCGATATCCCCATGCTGTTCATTCTTATCTTGGACACAGTGTATTTCAGAGATTATTTTTGGACGTTTCTCGAAACCAATAGAAAGTTTCAATCTACACGTTTTTTGATTATTTCGCTATTTTAGTGATGTTTGTTGTTATCAACTTTAAAATAATTTTATACTAAATATACTATAACAATCACCAAAAATTTTGTCTCATTTCGATATTTATAGAATTATATAGATAATAAAACTGAATATTTAGAAAAATATACTATAAATATCTATTTTATTTTGAGGTTGCAGTCAAAATTTCTGGTCTTCTTCTTGACTTCAACCTCAGAGGAAAACAGATCCTAGTCTGTTTTTCTATATTTTCAGTATTTCCACTCCACTAGTCAGTCAGACTATCCTTTTTCTAAAATTTTATAATATACAGCGTCCGTCAGGAAGTTGGCTACAAATAAAAAAAAATTGTTGAAATTTCTGGAAAACCTAAAGGCGATTTGTTTCTGCATGTCTGAAATATAAAGAATCCGTTACGGCTTATATCACGTGACCTCAGATTCGGCGGGAATTTGAATAAAAGTTATGTATAGGGTCACTCACGGTCGATGGTACCTTAGACGTTTACGGAGAACGGGACGTAGGATTATTCTGAAAATTTGGTTTATTGGGTAATCAGTTTTGTTCTATCGATCTAAAATACTTTCAGCGTTGCGGCGTTGCCGCTTCTATCAAAAAGTAGCAACAACTTTGTTAATTCAAATGGAACACCCTGTATTTTATTTCATTTTTAGATTCTTCCTGAAGAGCTGATTTCGTCGATTTATCATACTTGGGGTGAAAAATCGAGATTTTTCAACTTTAGGAATTTTTTGTGCCGATACTAATCATTTCTGCTCAAAACGGCTTACATGTCCCTATCTCAACTTTCCATTTACTATCGATTGATATTTAATTGAAACAAATACGGGTGGTTCAAAATTTTGAGTTTTGCATCACCCTCTATTTGTTTCTATTAAATGTCAGTAGATAGTAAATGAAAAGTTAAGATAGGGACATGTAAGCCGTATTGAACAGAAATGATTAGTTTCGACACAAAAAAATCCTAAAGTTGAAAAATCTCGATTTTTCACACCCTATATCTCTGTAATATTTCGCGCTATACCCCAAGTATGATAGATCGACGAAATCAGCTCTTCAGGAAGAATCTAAAAATGAAATAAAAAACAAGGGTGTTCCATTTGAAATAACAAAGTTGTTGCTACTTTTTGATAGAAGCGGCAACGCCGCAACGCTGAAAGTATTTTAGATTGATGAAACAAAACTGATTACCCAATAAACCAAATCTTCAAAATAATCCTACGTCCCGTTCTCCGTAAACGTCTAAGGTACCATCGACCGTGAGTGACCCTGTATATGATGCAAAAAAAAAACAATTCAGCAAAGATAAATATTGCATTACAAAGTTTCAACTACAAATATTAGTTAGTTTGAATCATATTCACGGGTTGAGAATATCAAGTAAGCTCATGTGCATTAAAATACAGGGTATGACAAGTATAAATCGTATTTTCATAATTAACCTCCCACAAAACGTATATTATACAAATATTTGATTAGTTTTGACCCAACCTCATGTGATTTAGATTATTGAAGCTGTTTTCAGATAAAACAAAAATGTATCATATTTCTCAGTAAGGGTAGAATAATGCAATTTTTTTCTTCAATCTTGTTCAAGATTGATATATGGGGTCCTCGTTGGATTCCAAGCACATTTTTCCGAAACATTTTTTTGAAATCTTTTCAATTTGACAAATATTTTGGTACCACTGACAACTTTTTTCCATTTCCCGCCAAATCTGAGGTTTTTTAGAAATATCAATAACAAATTTTTTCTCCATATGTAACCAACTTCATGGCGGACACTGTATTACAGCGTATTTCTGAAAACTCTGTGGTTCCTTTTTGCATGTCTCCGTTACGACTTATATCACGTGATTCAGATTTGGCGGGAATTTGAAAAAAAGGTGTCAGTGGTACCAAAAAATTTGTCAAATTTACAAGATATCAAAAAAAAATCATCCAACGAGGACCCCTATTGAAAAGTGGACTTGTTTAAGTGTCATCCAAAGCACTTCTCGGCTGGTTATCGTTGAAAGTCCGAAGGATTGAAATCTAGGTCTATCGACAAATATTGTTATTTATAATGAATAAACATATATTATAAAATTTTTTTGGTGGCACCAACCACAAAATATGAATACTCCAATGTTACTGTACCATCCTGTTTTATTATATTCACTTCTGGGATTTTTCTAAGGATATTCAAATATTCCTTGACATAAGCATCTCGATCTTCCTCGGGAATTTTGAAAATGATAGGGTTCAGAGCAGACACAAATCCTACAAAAATCCAAAAATAATTTTTTTCAGTTTCACATATTTTCAGTTATCTCGTTACCATCGAAGCTTTCGAGGTCAGGAAACGAATGAACCATTTCTTCTATATTCAGACTGATATCAACGAACCCTATCTGTGATAAAATTTTGTGTAATTCTTCCTTGGGATTGTCTTCGTATTGATACTTTGGCCAACATTTTTCATGGCTAAACTGCTTCCATTTGCTTCTATTGGATAATTCTCTGACGCCTTTCGTTAACGGATTTTTTACTACGAATACAGCGAAGAATTTGGCACCATTGTTTAGAAAGTTGAAGATATTCTTAAATGAAGTCCTGAAAATAGAACAACAAAAATATTATCTGTACTCCAACGAAATATATAAGGTATCAGAACTTTTTAGAAAAATATTGTGAAGGGTATTGTCTTTCGAGATTATAAAGTTGAAGTGGGGAAAGATATTCTCACTATAATACTATTATAGAAATATTTTTCAAAATAACTTTGTCGCAATTCCATGTGAATGGAAATTTATTTGCAAAAAACTCTCTTCATATAAACTGTTCACACACTGTGATGCTTCCAACTCATGTAAGTAATAATGTAAAGTAATAATGGGCAACTACAAATCTAGACCCAATGTATTTGAAGAAAAAAACTTTTTATCTGATTATTTTATTCGTATAATTTTCAACCAATCGGAACGTCCAATGAAGTTAAATTATCTTTGTGTAATATTTAATATATGTGGATATAGATACAGTAAGCAATTCATATTGTTATTACATGCAATTATTGCATAAAACATACAAACAAAACGCGTCATGAATTTTTTACTTTCATCTTATCATTGTCAGAATATGCGGATACGGAGCTGCCGTATGCAAAAAGTTATCGATGTATAACTGGAATATTTTGGGGAACTCAATAGTATTATTACTGAGAACGTTATTGATTATGTATATCCATCAATCTACCACTGGTTTATAGTTTTATAATTTTTTTTTTTCTATTTTGATTGTATAATGAAATAGAGGCTATTTCGACACGCATTTGCGTTGCACAATGACTTCATTATACAACCAAAATAGAAAAAAAACTTTATTTTTTTATTATTTGGGGATTGGTACAATCGAACTGTCAAATGAAAGTCAGAAGAGTTAGGCCCTGTTTACTTCTGAGCGATTTGGATTTGGTGATATTAGCAGTGAAAAACTCAATGTTTTAATTGATAAATTTCAATTCAGAGTGTAATTTGATTTAAATTGACCAATAAAAACAATAATAACATTGAAATTTTCACCGATGGTATTGCAATAATCAAAATCGCTCAACTGTAAACTGGGCTTTATGCTTGCGCGTCAAATTTTAATTATTTCAATGTCATCATTGTTACCAATCGAAGATGTTTCTGTTATTTATCGATATTAAATCCATTTTTTTCTTCAAATCAATTCAAAATAGAAAAAATTGCTGCGCTCGTATAGTACTCCAAACAACGCGTGCGACAAAATAGCGTCTTATAAAATTTGTATCATAATATACTATTCTACGTATTTGGACAACTGAGTTTCCACTGAAGTTGACAACTTAGTTGTTGAAATTCTCATTTGATTTTTCTCAAATATTTTGTGATTTTTGGGTTATATTTTCATTTGTTGTATAATACCGAGAGACTAATCAATATATATCAATAATTGAAACTCACCAATGATCCTCAACCCAGTGAAGGCACATGAAGGAGACAATATAATCGAAACAGTTTCGAAATTTATCGGGAACAACCTGCGAAGATATATCGAATTGCACGAAATCCACCTTATCACCCAAGTTCTTCATCTGCTGAGCATGGTATATCATTGCTTCGGACACGTCAATGGCTACTAACTTCTGGAGGTTCGGAATTCTCCCCAATAAATGTTCCATAACGAATTTTCCATCGCCACTACCAACGTCCATGACTGTCACTGCTTTTTCGGGCCATCTTAATAAATTCCAGTATTTGTCCAAGATGTAGAGGTTGTCTTTCATTTGCAAGTCGTTGTGCTTGGAATATAGTTTCGCTTGGTTCATGATGATGAGGGTCAATTATTCAAACTGAACTTTTCATATCGATTACTCACATAAATAACTAGCAAAGCTAGCAAGAACAATATGATTGCTTTATGGATGAATAAACATATATCCAGAGGTGGATATAGGAAATGTTTCTTACTAAGTTTCTTTTGATTGTGGAAAAAATACATATACACCTGTTGGATACAGAATCGAAATACCACCTTCGAACCAGGTGTCTTCCAATAATTTTCAAAATGCAATACATTTTTAATTCCTTGAGAATTTCACTATGATTATTGTGATCCTTCAAATTGTGTACTGGATGAAATGAAAGTGAAACAAAAAACCATTCACATCATATACTGTTTCTCATTACTTCGTGAATCGGTATTAGACTGCGAGTAGATATAATTCGATGTGTGGTGTGGCATCAGCCAGGAAAGTAGTTGATTCAAAAATGCTTTCACCTTTTAATAACATTAGTAAGGTTCATTCAGAGTACGCTGCTATATATACACATATTAAGCGAATTAACGTTAAATATATCAATATTGCGAAAAATGTGATTTTCAAATTGCGAATGGAACTAAACAAAAATTCAATTGACGAGTTGTTCGTTGAATGTCCATATAATGTTGTGAATTTTATAAACGTTTATGGTTTTGGCAATGCTGTTATTGACATTTGATCAACAGTTTTTTTTTTTGCGATTTACATGATTTGTTTTTAGTTTTTCTAATAACAGCAAAGAACTTCAGGCAATGTTCTTCGTCTTCCTGGTAATCGTTTTATATGATGTCGTCTATATGCTTGAATGAAACAAACTACGAAACTGTTTGTAAATCCTGCCCTGTACAGAAATATGTACATAAACATATTATTATTGAAAAGTATGTTGTTTATTAATAGTCCAATGACCTGTTAAATTTTTAAAACACAAAGTCAGATATTATATTCCATCTATTCACCAGTTTGTTCACAATTTTCTATAGAATATATAATAGAACTAATAAAACAACATGATTATAAAACACTCAAGTATATATAACATAAATATACGTGCACATTCCCATAACTAAATTTTCCCCCCATAAGATATATTACTGTCTAGGCATTGAAAGTGCATTTCATACTACTCCTATATGCAGGCAATAAAATGGCTGAGTTGGAGATAAAATCATGTGCATTCAAATTATTGTACCCATATCTTCAGTCTCATTGCATTGTAGTTTGCATTGCAGCACCAAAAAAAAACAAACCACCAATAAGTAGATATGTTTTCGGTTCGATAAAAAAACACACAATTAAAAAATACGGTTGATGTTGTCTTTGATTACATCTTCCAAATGTTTCTCTTTTTTAGAGCCCTCAGGATGTTATGTTTGCTATACTCACTGTAGATCTAAAGACAAATTTTCGTAAATTTTGAAAAGTTAATATAGCTAAAATCTTGAACATCGGGAACATATTTCTATAACTTCTTTGTTTCTTTGAAAAATTCGATACGAATAAGAAAAATTCAGCGTTCTTATAGAACATTATCGCACACGCAAAGTGGAAAACGCAGTGTGTGTAATGGTGGTTGTGTGCTTTGAGGGGCAGCAATGCTAATTCGAACATAACAGTGAATTTAAGATTTGATTCACATGGGATTGAATAAGAAATGTTTCTAAAAGGTTTTGGACCGAGAATTCAGTCCACAGTTCACTAATGGCACTACGTCCCACCTTCACCTTAATGGTTTGTAAGCATGGACGATAAATATTTCATAGTCAACAGTTAACAAATCTTGTTCACAAGTTTCGCTAGAAATGTCGAAACATTTTAGACGCCTGACTTCCTCCATGAAGTCATCTGTGTATGCTGCGATATCTTCCTTAGGTAATTTGGATATGATGGGATTCACCGAAAAAACAGATTCTGGAAAAAAATAATGAAGAATATAGAATTCCTTTCATATAAGTTTTGATGGTCGCCATATTATTGAATTTTCCGCAAGGGGATAAATGAAATAAATATAAATGTATGCTCTTATGGACCAGTCGAAGTAAGAAATAAAATAAGAAAGCATTAAATAATTCATCAGATGGAGTGAAAAAAAAATGAAGCGACATTCAAAACCATCAAAATTGACAATATTGGTCTTGGAATCTAGTGTGCTCAGAAGTCAGAACCACAAAATTCAGCATACGAACTGCAACTATAGATATTGCAATCGTTTTCTATAACATGGCGGTTGAAAATTTGACGTACATATACTCATTGTTATTCGAAATTATCGATGTCAGTATAAACACTATACTTACTCTTATATATATCAAAGTTGGGGAAAACAAATTCCCTTTTTTCCGTCTTACACACATTGATATGAAAACCAGTCGATATCAACAACTTTTTCAACATCTTCTCGGGATTGGCAAAACCGTGGTAAGGCGAGATATACTCCTTTTTTGAATAGATTTTCCATCTCTCATTTTTCGACATATTCTGATATATTTGATATAGATCCGTCTTTGCCAAAAATGTCAGAAATATGTCTCCTCCTGGTTTCAATATTTTGAACATATTTTCAAACGCCTTCCTGCAAAGAAGAAACATTTTATTAAGAAAATTGTTGTTGTTAGTCACATATTAATTATACGTTTGGAACGAAAAATGTTCCGTTTCGAAGAAGAAGAAAAGTGAAATGAATTAATAATTACGTAGTGATTGAATAAAATCGCATGTAATTCAATAAAAGACATGATTTTCAGTTTCAACAGTGGATAGAGTGTTATTCCAGAAGAAAATTTAAACATAAAAAATACCCCTTACCCCAAGGAGGAAAGAAAAATGTCCGGAAATTTTTTGTATTTGCTATGGTGAAGATGCAAAATATAAGCTTTTAATTGGTCTAAAATGGCGAGAAATTTTCTATTACCCCTCCCAATATTCTTCTACTGGTTTGCCCGATGTCCGCACGAACATGACATATTTTCCTCTAGTGCATTATGAAAATAAAAAAATCGAACAAAACACCCACTCACCTCTGCTTCCTCACCCTGTGCAAGGCGTAGAACGAGAAGACATATAGATACAAGTTAGAACATTTTTGATAATATCCTGTACAGGGTGGCTGGAATTCGAGCCTCATCATTTGGATCTCGTAAACCGTAAGAGATACAGGGTCGGTTGAATTATGGCAAAGTTGCGCAATTTGATGCCTAACAAAATGCCGTTCTGAAACTTGGAAAATTCCGAATACTTTCGGAGATATCCGAAAAAATTTTAATTTCCTTAAACCGTTTTCATTTTCTTCTGGCGTTATTTGATGAAATCAATCGATAAAAGATAAAAAATAAAGAAACTGTAAATATTCGTCATCGAAACATTTGAAAATCAGTATTTGTGATCGCTCATAGTTTTTGGGCTATCGAAGGGTAACAAATAATGAAATAAAAAATGCAGGTCCGTATTTAAAAAAATAGGTTGATGATGGTTTCCAGTAGACGAAACGTCGGATTTTAAATTTGATAACGCTATCTTGTAGAGAAGAAAAAGTCATGGTCATGATGAAGTGTTATTCATATCGATTGATTTCCTCAAATAACGCCAGAAAAAAATAAAAACGGTTTAAAGAAATTTCGATTTTTTTCGGATTCCTCTGAAAGTATTCGGAATGTTTCAAGTTTCAGAACGGCATTTTGTTAGGCATCAAATTGCGCAACTTTGCCATGATTTAACCGACCCTGTATCTCTTACGGTTTACGAGATCCCAATGATGAGGCTCGAATTCCAGCCACCCTGTACTTTGAGAATCAAATCAAAATTTTGAGATATATAAATTCTAAATAAAATTCCAAATGTCAAGATGAAAGTCGAAATGTATAGAGATTTATATCGAAATTATGGAAATGGAGTGGAAAATTCGAGATTGAAGTCGACATTTCGGCTTAGAATTCAATATTTTTCAGAAAGTCGGACAGCGGAATGGTGGAAATCCACTTATTAGTGAGGTATTTGTTAATACCTACCTACACAGTTAAAAAAAATACTCGTCTGGTCTGGTCTGGTGTCCCCTGAAGTCCTGATTGTTTTAGTTTCAGTAAACACCGGCATATTATTCACCACTGTAGGTGTTATGTGACCTTTCCCATAGGTGTTTTTGATAATCAAACCCAGTTGTCAGTAACACTAGTGATTTGACACCGCAGTGGTGTAACTTGTAAATATCAGTAACAAATATGATACCAAAGATATTATCACTCTTGGAAGAAAAAGAATCCTATACAAGGTGGGAGAATGATTGAAAAGGCTTCGCAAATCATTCAAAAAATCATTCAAAGAATTCTTATGCATTAATCCATCGTTGCAAATTATATAAACTAATTTAATTTATTTCTGTGGCAAATGGATTCTCCGATGCCAACTCTCTTTCACTCACACACACACACACATTTGAGGCTTTTCAGTGCTAGGCATAGAAAATAGTAGAACATTCTAGACAAAATAAACTCGGACAGCGGAATATGGTGGAAACCCACTCATCAAGATTTTAACCAATACCTACGTATGACCACTAAATTTTCACTTATAAATACCACTAGATGACTTAGATACATGCATCAGATTCTATAGATGATATTCTGTATTTTGAGAATCGAATCGAAATTTCGATATACAGTTTGACCCATTTTTAATGGAAATTTGAAGTTGCGAACAGATTTTAATAATTTTTTTTTCAAATGTCAAGTACCTACTAAAAGGTCTACCTTGGGACAAAATTTGAAATGTTTATTTCAATTTTCAGGGCATACTACGATATTTTTTCTTAGTCGAAAATCGAGATTTTTTATTAGCGATTTTTTCATTGAAAAAATCACTACGCCACTGGATTCAGAGTGCCTCTTCACAGGTGTGACCAAAATTTCATGAAAAAATAAGTTACGTTAATTTAAATTTTTTCCTTCATTATTAGTTGAATTGTGTGAATGTAATTCCGTTATTTTCATCAAAAAAATTTACGCTATTTGTTTTTTTTTTTCATCTGGCGGCATTTTATTGTTATAATTATAAAAAAATATTCTCATGGCTATATCTGTTGATATAGGGTGTTTTTTGTGACTGTTAGCTGTGTGTTTTCGAATTTTTGAGTTGTCATAACTTTGTTATTAATGAATATTTTTTCATGAAATTTTGGTCACACCTGTTTAGAGGCACTCTGAAACCAGTGGCATAGTGATTTTTTCAATAAAAAAATCGCTAATAAAAAATCTCGATTTTCGACTAAGAAAAAATATTATAGTATGCCCTGAAAATTGGAATAAACATTTCAAATTTTGTCCCAAGTTAGACTTTTTAGTACTTGACATTTCAAAAAAAAATTATTAAAATCTGTTTACAACTTCAAATTTTAGGGGGGTGTTTCCATTAAAAATGGGTCACACTGTATACGTTACGAGCAAAAAATTCTAAATATATTCTCAAATCACCAGATGAAAATTTCGGAAATTAATTGAAAAATTCGAGATCAAAGTCGGCATGTCGACTCAGAATTCAATACTCTTCAGAAAACTTGAGATCCAAATCGAAATTTCGAGAATGTTTCTTGACGAACATTTTAGATTCTTCAGTGTAAGACGTAGCTTCGAGTATAACATTCTATATAAAATTCTGTATTTTCGATTATGTGATCAAAGTTACGAATAGAAAATTTCAAACATAATTCCAAATTACTATATGAAATTCGAGATTTACATCGAAATTTCGGAAATAAATTGAAAAATTCAAGATCAATACTCCTCAGAAACCTCGAAACCCAAATCGAAATTTTAAGAATCCCAACCCAAACAAAAAAAAATCCACTCACCTCTGCCTCCTTACCCAATGCAACGCATAAAACGAAAACACGTGATGGAACCCTCCCTGGAACCCCTCTGGCAACCTCTCCGCCGCGACGTCAAACACCACAAACTGGCGCCGCGGCGCCTCGTGCCTCTCCCTCGCGTACCTCACCATAACCTCGCTGATGTCACTGCCCACGAACCTGCCCACGCTGTGGGCGGGCAGCATGGGCAGCAGGCACTCGACAGCGAACCGCCCATCGCCCGAGCCGACATCAAGGACGGCCTCGGGCGCGCCGCTCCAGTGGGTTAAGCTCAGGTGGGTTTGGAGGGCGAACAGGTTGTCGGCGCGCTGCAAATCGCTGTGCTGCGAGTACGCGTGCGGACGGTCCATGATGGTTTTCGGGTGGGTTGACAGTTCGGGTTTGGATGAAGAGGCCGGCGCTGAGGTGGTTTTATATGGGCGGGTTTTTTGGGAGAGGAAGGTTGGGGGGACGAGGTGGTGGTGGGTTGGGGGGGTTTGAGAGATGGGCCAGAGGATGAGTAGAGTAGATTAGAGTAGAGTATATTTATTGACTACGTTACAAATACATGTTTGTAGCACGTCATAAAAACGACAATACTATACAGTGAGGACCAAAAGTCCGTCGCCCCCCCTGTAACTTCTTTATTCTACATATTACAAAAAAATGTTGAATACATAAGTTGTAGGGTTTCATTCGACCTCTTCAATGGCCTAAGTTTCATTCATACAGAGTGTCTCAAAAAAGCACGGTGACTTAGAAGTTAATTTTTTTAAATGGAACACCCTGTATTTTATTTCATTTTTAGATTCTTCCTGGAGAGCTGATTTCGTCGATCTATCATACTTGGGGTATAGCGAGAAAGATTACAGAGATATAGGGTGTGAAAAATTGAGATTTTTCAACTTTAGGAATTTTTTGTGCCGAAACTATCCATTCTTGCTCAAAACGGCTTACATGTCCTTGTCTCAACTTTCCATTTACTATCGATTGATATTTAATTGAAACAAATACGGGTGGTTCAAAATTTTGAGTTTTGCATCACCCTCAATTTGTTTCTATTAAATGTCAGTAGATAGTAAATGAAAAGTTGAGACAGGAACATGTAAGCCGTTTTGAGCAAGAATGGATAGTTTCGACACAAAAAATTCCTAAAGTTGAAAAATCTCAATTTTTCACACCCTATATCTCTGTAATCTTTTGCGCTACACCCCAAGTATAATAGATCGACGAAATCAGCTCTTCAGGAAGAATCTAAAAATGAAATAAAATACAGGGTGTTCTATTTAAAAAAATTAACTTCTAAGTCACCGTGCTTTTTTGAGACACTATGTATGAATGAAACTTAAACCATTAAAGAGATCGAATGAAACCCTACAACTTATGTTTTTAACATTTTTTTGTAATATGTAGAATAAAGAAGTTACAGGGGGGGCGACGGACTTTTGGTCCTCGCACTGTATAATAGTAAATTGTTAAAATATATAATATAGTGTAAAAAATTTTGTAAGTTACTGTAAAATTATAGTTGAAACATGAAAAATTGGTAATAAACCATTGAAAATAACATAAAAAATGAAAATTTGGCTAGGTGAATTCTATTCTCTATAAGGTCTGAAATGTTCAATGTATTCCTCTGTGGAATAAAAGCAACGGGTCAAAAGTAAATTTTTTATCCTAACTTTGAATAAGTTTATACTTAATGATTTCAATTCTGGTGGTAGTATATTGTAGAAATAATAATTCAGTGAATTTTTCTTAGATTTGGTTAGACGGAACCTGTTTGATCTCAGATTATCTGCTTGTCTAGTACCATAACTATGTATAAATATACAAACACGGCAAGGGCCTTATTCTGTGTTTAATAAACAAAGGTT
This sequence comes from Chrysomela aeneicollis, assembly GCA_029955515.1. Taxonomy (NCBI): domain Eukaryota; kingdom Metazoa; phylum Arthropoda; class Insecta; order Coleoptera; family Chrysomelidae; genus Chrysomela; species Chrysomela aeneicollis. The sequence continues at coordinate 2,055,661 of JARUHQ010000007.1, read as the reverse complement.
TGCAGTGTTCCAGATAAGATCCTGACAGCTTTTTTCTGTAAACGAAAAATTGAGATTGAATCAGACGAACCACCCCAAAGAATAGTACCGTAACTGATGTGAGAATGGAATAACGAAAAATATGTTGTTCTGAGTGCATTTAAATTGGTTACAGTTTGAAGTTGTCGTAGAACGAACAGAGCACTACTGAGTTTACTTTTCAATTTGGTAATATGCGGTTTACAAGATAAATCACTATCCAGAGTTACTCCTAGTAAATTTGCAGACTGAGTTTCTATGGCATTCGTAGACGAAAGATAAAGACACTGCGATTTATCGTTGTTGAGTTTGAGTTTGTTGGCTGCGAACCAATTTTCGGATTTTTTAGTTAATTCTTCCTGAGTTCTGTACAGCTCTGATCTCAGTTTTCCAAAATAAATGAATGTCGTATCATCTGCAAATGAAACAGTTCTCACAGGAACCATGTAGTTACTCAAGTCGTTTGTGTATATTATGAACAACAACGGTCCTAATATTGACCCTTGAGGAACACCATGCTCATTGTGTTTGAAATCAGATAAGGAATTTCTAATACTTACCACTTGAAAGCGGTTTTTCAAATAGGATTCTATCAGATTGAGTGGTACTCCCCTAACCCCATAATAATTTAATTTTTCAATTAATATATCATGTGACACACAATCAAATGCCTTGGAAAGATCACACAGGGTGATAGCAGCTTGCATCCCATCTTCCAAGGTTGATACTATATCATTCACGACATTCATAACAGCGAGAGCAGTAGAGCGATTTGGTCGAAAACCATATTGTGTCTTGCTAAAAAAATTATTTGACTCAAAATAATACCTCAATCGTTTATTCAGAATGTTTTCTATTAATTTCGCAAAAACTGAGATAATGGAAATAGGACGGTAGTTGTTGATATCATTTATATCGCCTTTTTTAAACAACAGTGTTATTTTGGAAAATTTGAAGCAATCTGGAAATATTTCCTGATATGAAGATTGGGATTGGGAAGATGGGATTGGGGAAGATGGATTTCTGTTGCTTTTTGTACACAGCGTACCGAGTTTACCATTCCCAAAAAAAAGTTTCGGAATATGGAGGATATACAGGGTTATTCAAATTCGACGCTCATCATTTGGATCTCGAGAACCGTAAGGGATACAAAGAACTTTAAATTTTTGCTGATGACCTTATTTGCCAATAAACTCCGACAAAGACTGTGAAAACCTTCAATCCGATTTGAACACATTGATCAATTAGTCTCAAAATAATGGGATGTCATTAAATGTTGACAAGTGCTATTGTATTTCATTTTCTAGGTCCAATAATCCTATCCATTTCTATTATCAAATTGAAAACAACCTCAAACGGGTTTTTGAAATTCGCGATTTAGGAGTCATATTTGATCATCAATTAAATTTTACAAATCATATTAACTCCGTAGTCAGTAAATCTATTCAATTATTAGGTTTCATTTCTAGAAATACTAAAAAACTATCTGTTATGGCTTCTAGAACTTTATATCTATCATTAGTGTACTCGGTTATTCAATACGCCTCACCAGTGTGGTCACCATATTATCAAACATATCGATCAACTAGAAAGAGTGCATAGAAAATTTCTGAGGTGTATAGCATTTAAAATGAATCTGCAACATGGTGAATACGATTATATGCAAGTTATGCAAAATTTGAATATTACCAGCTTGGAAAGTAGTAGAAAAAGATCTGACTTGATTACTCTCTATAAAATACTATCAGGTGAGATAGATTGTCCTCCATTGCTCCATTTGATTAATTTTAAAGTTCCAAACAGACCTACTCGCAACTCTGATTTATTCCAAGTTCCCTACCATCGCACAAACTATGGTTATCATAGTACCTTGTCACGTTTTGTTAAATTAGGTAATGAATATTGTAATAGAGGTTTAGAATTTACTGGACAAACATCAAATTCATTTAAAGCCAGTGTAAAAAGATTAGTAGAACAAGTTTCCATTTATTACTGTAGTACTACTAAAATTGTTCATTTTTGTGTATATTTAGTATAAGTATGTATTTGTATTGTATTTCATATCTAAAAAGGGGATAACCCGTGTATGATAATAAATAAAATGAATTGAGGCAAAAATGCGGAATTTAATGGTCATTATTATGGTGAAAAAAATCTGCGATAGCTCCTTAAGGTTTCAAAATATTAGAAAAAAACTAAATTTTTGAATAATCTATTGTTGCTTTATTACTGGAGATACAAAAAACTGAAAGCACTTCTTCATTGCCACATTCTGCGATCTTCAAAATAGCTTTCTTAGATTTCGAGTTCGACGTTTCGTGTTCTTGCGGCCATAATCAACTTTTATTTTTTGAATACGAAGATTAATATTGTTCCATTTTTGTCAATTTTGTCACCATGGACTGACTTCTGAAATTTATTGACAATCAAAGAATTGATTTATTTTATTTATTTATTATTGACGAGTTTCAATCGTGAATGGATTCTTGATCAATAAACTATTAGTAATGTTGTATTTCAGGTGTCAGTTCATGGTGAAAAATATGGAAAAGATGCATCAATTATCTTTGTACTTATTAAAAAAAAAGTTGGTGATGGCCGCGAGAAGACGAAACGTCGAACTCACAATCTAATAATGCTCTTTTGAAGATCGCAAAATGTGACAATGAAGAAGTGCTTTCAGTTTTTATTTTTGTATCTCCAGTAATAAAGCAAGAATGAAATGGAATAGAAAATTAAAAAATTCAGTTTTTTCAGAATATTTCGAAAACTAAAAGAGCTATATCTGATTTTTTTTTCACCATATTAATGAGCATAAAAATCCGCAACTTTGCCTCAATTTAAAGTTCTTCGTGATGAGCTTCGAATTTGAATAACCCTGTGTACCTAAAGGGCGGATTTTATTTTTCAAGGTGCAAATACAAAAAAGGGATATTTGTGTGTTTTGAGCGCAAAGTGGTAGATTGCCGCTCGAAAACAACAGAGCGCGATGATCTTTCGACATCGACACTTTTTTTCTACAAGTCCTAGACAAGAAAACTCTATATTTTATTACTACTACTACTACTGATGGTCTCAAACTACCATAGATTATGAAGTTTAATTGAAGTTTATCTTTTTCGGTTTTCGGTACCTAACTATCATTTTTGCTCTATATTCAAAAAGGACTGATACTTTTTGAGAAATGCGACAAATTGAGGATAATTATTTTGATATCTTCAACATTCAAGCACTTCATGACACCATGTCATGAATCTATAATATCATAATTCATATTCTTCCAAGATTTCTCTGGTAGAAGGTTTAAATTTAGTATTTTTGCCTTTTCTCCTATACATTAGGAGGTGCCTCAGATAATTTACAGTCACTATTTTCAATATCAAGAGAATATATAAGTTCGTTTTAAACAATATACCAATGGTGGAGGCGATAGTTTTTTCAATATTTCCGCTCACGAGCGCAAATGCTGTCACTTAATGACATTACTCGTAAAAAGTCGTGGACATTTTTTTTCTAGAATTCCAGATTTCTAATACACACCGAATTATAATGGTAACCAGCTTCATCATTCAAATAAAAAATGGAGCTCAATTTAAGTTAATTTTTGGAACGTTTACATCGGAAATGAGAGACGAGGTTTATTTTTTCAAGTGCAAACACAAAAAAAAAACTATTAATTCATCCCAGAATTTATGAGAGCTTTTAACGCTCTTTTTTCTGAAAAAGACAATTTCTCGAAATCTTAAAGAATCAGGCCAAATATTTTCAGGATCTACCTTAATGAGAACTTTAACTCTTCGAATAAATGAGAGCTTTTTCGAAAAATGTATATAGATGGTTTTTTGATACCGTTGACAGCTGCAAACCTCTATAAAAAAATATAATTTCTTGAATTCATGAAGGTATCAGGCAAAATATTTTCAGTATCTGCCTAAAAGAGATCTGAAACGTCGAAAACTTTCAATAAATGTATTCAGTGTGTTCAAAAATTGGTGATGCCCAATATCGGTAACTTGAAAAATCCGAAATTCAATGTTTTCAAATGGCATCCTAGTAACAACAACGTTCGTTTTATAAATAATTTTACTTTTTTCCGAATTTTTGACGAATTTATCCAAAAAAAATAATATCTCAAAATCCGAAGAAATCAGGGCGAATATTATCAGGATTTGCCTACATAAGTTATAAAGATGAAGTTTTTTCCAATTTGAAAATTGAAAATTTCAGCAAGATAAAGAATATTCGTGAAGGTTCTGTACCTATTCAGCACTAGATATTTCAAAGTCAACGGTGGTATTCTTATCAATGGTAAAGGTATATCAGATTGAAAACTATTATTACATGAGGTGAAGGTAAAACAAACTCTCAATGAATCCGTTGGTCTTTGTTAAGAAAAAATATTCCATAAGTAAGTATGTACGCCTTTGTTATTCGTCTTATTGTCATTCATCTTCCACTTTTATCTAATTATTTTTCTAACGTCAATGCGTTTATTTCTGTATCTTCACATTGATCTTCAATATCCATGAAGAGTGCCGGAAAGTAGTCTGGGAATACACTATTATTGAAAAAAAGGTTATCAGTCGCTCCTTATTTTTAGAATGAGAAACATACCATTCAAATTTGACAATAGGGATGTGTCATTTATAAAAATACTGATGGGCTTTGAGTTTTCCATACTTAAGAACACGATTTTCATAGTTACAATCCTAAAAAATAATATATTCAATGTGTTTCGCACAGATTAAGTGCTCTATCGCTATTCAGAGAAGTACTTATACAGTCATATGAAACTTATTTTTTTGGTAGGTACTACCAGAGATTAGCAACTATCTCTCGTACTACTTTTTTCAACCACTAAACAAGGGATGAAGATGGTTCTCTTGCTTCTTCTAAGTTTCTTGGTACTTTAACATGAGCAACAGTTATTTTATTTTGTATGTTTGATTTCGTAAGGAGAGGATCCAGAAAATTCTTTGCATACCGTGTGTTTCTCAGAAGTGGTATAGTTATTTTCGATATCCTTACTGGATATATCGCTACTTTTTCGTGAAACGCAAACAAAAATTCCAAAATTTTCGAGATACACGGCAAAATTTAATTTTGAGACCTTCCATGTATCTCAGCTATCTTTAAACTTAGTCTTAGTTGAAAAGTAAATACTGTCTCTCATCGTTTTTTACGTAGAATCCAGTGAAGTCACATTTCATATAAGTTTGAATTTATTTATTTCCCAAATGGTTCAGCTCCTCATATGAAATAATAATTTCAAATCAATATTTTTCATTCTTCCACATATAAATAAAAGTGGTATTTGATTATTGCGCCAAAAGATCTATTTCAAAGGGAATAGATATTTGTCTTGACTAGCTATATAAAAACTGAAAATCATCCAAATACAGGGCTGATACTCAAAATATCGTAAGAGTGTTATGTATGTTTGGAAAGAGCAGAGCATTCATGTTTCAAATATTGAAAAATATATACACGATAGTCCATTTGAAAAAATATAACTTCGGGTTATATCTGAATAATGACAGTTCATTTTGAAGATCTGACTACGCCTCAGGATTCAACGAAAAAAAATGTGTAAGATACGGCTTCTACTTTTCCTATAAATTGCAAGATATATTTAATTTCGCACTTTATTCAAAAAAAGTAGTCAACGTTCGCGTAGACCGCAAATCATTTTATACTATCTTGAAAATAAGCTAGATATCCAGTAAGGACATCGAAAATGACAGCCTGTGCAGAATTTTTTTTACCTATTCAATTGTTTTCAAAATACACAATCAATACAATCAATTTTGTTCCAAGCTTTTTTCTCAATTGATTTTTCGTGTATAAAATATAGATAAAATTCGTATTTTCCAAGTGGTTTGTGATAATTATACTGGGGAGTATGCCATTGACATTTATTTTGCGATTCAAAAAATTTGTTGGATAGCTGCCTACCAGTTTCCGCTTAGCGAGAGCCATATTTTCTCTTGCATATACTGACCACTACAACATTTAAGAGTTTGGGACCCTCAAAAACCAGACATGATCGGGTCATCCACCCTGCTCCTTGGAAATAAAATAAAAAACATTTTCGACAAAATTGTGTCTGGTCAGGACGAGTGCAAGTTGTTTTTTTCGGCTTTTATCATTCCATCGACTTCGTGGACGGTATGTGCAATGACCGACGTTGAGTTTTGCTCGGATAAAGGGCCGACCACCAAAAAACCATATTCGATCTACATTCTACAGTGTACAGGGTGGGCCAAATTTGACAATTTTAAAGGGAACGTCCTGTTTCCAAACTAGATAGATCAAAACTAATGGTCTGTGTCTGAGGGTCAATTTTTATTTATTTATTTATTTGGTATTAGGTACACCATTCAACAGCCGAGGTCTATTACAGAATGGTAAATAACAACAACAGTGCACAATTTCAATAAAAATATCAAGTATCGAAGTTATTAAAAATATACATATATACCTATAAACAATACATTAATCGCTGTGAAACGATGCGTGAAAAACAAAACTCTGTGAGAAAAAAAAGTTCGTACTACGAAAGCGCTGAAAGGACATCAGCAAAATAAAATTATAATTGCCAGTTTTGAACTGACATTTATACATTGCCAGATAAAACTGACAATTATACATATATAATTGCCAGTTTGAACTGACAATTATACATAATTGCCAGATAGAACTGGCATTTATAGATAATTGCCAGTTTGAACTAACAATTATACATAATTGCCAGATAGAACTGGCATTTATAGATAATTTTTTTTTTAGTAGTAATGCTTTTATTAAACCAATCTAGTATACATAATAATAAATAAATAAATGAATTTAGCATAATAATAAATAAATTTAGCATTTTGTTCCTAATCAGCAACATGCTGGTGACGGAACATTATAAGTGAAATATAATTTAATAACAATTTCTATAGTTAACTATACATTAATATAATTTATACACAAACAATAATTCCAATCTTAAATATATCATAGTATGGTAGTTTGTTGATGTATATGCTGAATCAAATCAATTTTAAATGATGAATAGCTATCTATATTTTTTACAGGATTTGGCAATGAGTTGAACGTTTCTAGACATTTGTATATAGGATTATTGAGTGCCAGGTTTGTTCTTACATTTGATAGGTAAAAGTTATTTTGATTTCTAGTCTCATATGTGTGAGTTTCGCTAACTAAGTTGAATTTAGGGTTACATTTTTGTTGATTTTTTTGTACTTTGTAAGTGTATTTGCATTGTTCTATTTGTAATACTTGTTCTAGGGGGATTATTCCTGTTTCTTTATATATTTTCTCAGTATGTGTTCTGTAGTTATATCCAAATAAAGATTTCACTACCTTATTTTGAAGAGTCTGTATTTTTTTTAAATTGTGTTGGTCGACATATACCCCAGGTTGTTATTAAATACCGAAAAACTGACAGGAAGTATGCATTGTAAATCATAAGCCTATTTTGAGCATGCCAGTTCTATCTGTCAATTATGTATAAATGCCAGTTCAAACTGGCAATTATGTATAATTGTCAGTTCTATCTGGCAATTATATATAATTATCAGTTCAAACTAGCAATTATAATTTTATTTTGCTGTATGTCCGTTCAGCGCTTTCATATCATACACATCATTTCGAACAGTCATGAACAGAGATCAATCAGAATACATAAGTTCGTCAAGATATAATCGCTCTTTTAATGTCTGTTCGATTGCAATGAAAAATATCTACTATATCCTGAATTAATAAGTAAAAACGACATATTTTATAGATACGTGAGAAAAATTATATTGGTTCTAGCACAAGTTATGATTACATTGAGACAGGCACGCCTGACAACCTACCGACCGGTTTCGTGCTTATTGGCCCTCATCAGTGCAGGGTGGTCTACCGAGAAGATATCTTGAGATCCCCACTCGAAGCGTTGCCCGTTCCAATGCACTCAATCGACGCATATTTGATAGCACTGAGCCGCGTGCCAAGTAAGGAATGGAACTAGCGACCCAATGCGGCGGAAGAAAGAAACACTCCAGATAGAGCTGGATAGATAGACTGGTGAAATCACTTCCTAACCTGTGACTGGTCCCAAATCTCTTGATTTCGCCTACTGCGATAAAACGTGTATAACGTGACATGGCGTGGGTGAATCTCGCTAAGTGAAGCCGCGATTTCAACCAAATTTACAGGTTACTGCAGGTGTCAAGTATGAATATTTGATTCTGAATGACTTCTAATCGTTTCTATCTATTTCATGGAGCCATTTTCCAATGAGTTTGATGCGAATATGTATCGAACATGATTGAAAGAAAATTCTTCAAATATCTTTCGACAGTATCGCCATCTATTGTTGTACGTGAGAACCCCACGTAATGAGCTGAAATTCAATTGTTCCAAATCAAGGATTTGTCTGCTGAAACAATTGAAGAGTAGCGCCACCAACGCAAAAATCAAAATGAGAGCTCAGTGCTATGAAATATGCGTCGATTGAATGCATTGGGACATGCAACGCTTCGAGTGGAGATCCCTTCTCGGTAGACTACCCTGCACGACTGATGAGGGCCAATAAGCCCGAAACCAGTCTGTAGGTTGTCAGGCGTGCCTGTCTCAATGTAATCATAACCGCGTATTAGGAAAAAAGAAATATTTGCATTCTGAATTAACTAAGTTAATCGGTGCGTATAGACTACGAGTAGATATAATTCAATATTCTGCGTGGTATTTGCCAGGAAGGTAGTTGTTTTCTGCTCGTTGTTTACCTTTTCAAACATCCTAGATGTTTTTATGTGAATTGTTGACGTACGAGATTTTAAATCTCATTTTGATTTTTGTGTTACTTTGTGCAATTCGTGGCTATTTCCTTCGTACCTTTCAAAATAATTTTTGCTATACGCTCATGATGATCCTCTCGAAAAAGCATTACATTTTTACGAAATATGCATTCCTGAGACGAAGAAAGTGAAAATTGTACTCCACCAGAAATCAGTAAAGCAGCTGGGGATGCTAATAATTAATAATTTATTGTCCGGCTGGCGGTAAGGTGCCATTTTACGCCCGGCAGGCGGTAAAGTAGTCCGAGGGCGGTAAAGTGCTATTTTACGCCCGCACAATCAGGAGATAAAGTGCCATTTTACGCCCGGTCGTGCATAAACAAATATCTTGCAACAGGTAATTGAAACCTCTGTTGATGATGAGTCTTTCTCGTATCATGAGAATCGTTCACCTACAGCCTATAGGTTCACCTAAATTTACCTTTCACGGTCCAAAAACATTCACTGAATTTTTTCTAAGTTCGTTAAACCCAAACACAAATTTCTCTGAAGAATGTAGATGGCCATGTAACACTTACCTAACCCAATAAACATATTTGACAGATAACCTATTAAATGTTAGTGCCCTTCCGGAAAAAGATGAGCATCAATGACCGGGCAAAAGAGAAAGTTACTTTCGAAAAAGTCCAACCTAATTTGGTCCCTGAATCAAACGTGTTTTCGTCGTTTATTCACTTTTGTTTGATTGCATTTCAGGCCCTATGTCAATAACCTTATAGGTGTTCACTTCGAGTTCAAGCAAAGCAATAGATTTCGTCACTTTTTGATAATTTATTCAAATAGTCTCATGAGATCTTCTTGGAATTCACTGACCGTGACGCTATATGCAGCTTCTATGGCATATACGGCCAGCTCAGAGCCCGGACTTGAATCCCATCGATCTGGGGAGGAACGCTTTGTAAGACGTACGACAGAGGCTTATTCGAATCTGAAAGAACTGGACCAAAATGAAAAATATTGAGTATGGGGTGGAGTGTTTTCTAATATGGCCATCTTACTGACAATTTCGTTTTGTTGTTTTGTTTTGCTGCAATTTGTAACGATTTTTCTTTTGCAATAAAATCATGTACAGTTATCCCATAAAATGTTCCTCGTGTAATAAGATACATATATCATATAACGGAGTAAATGAACAACAAAATTAAATAAAAAAAGGTGGGCTACGTGATTTCAATTATATCTTGATGTCTCCAACTACAGTGACAGTCAACTGTAAAGTGTAAACTATACTGGTATCTCCAACTAGTCCAACGTCCAACCAAGTCCAACTCATAGAAAACACTCCACAGTCCAACTCTAATGACGAACCACGAACCTGAAATTTTGGCAACCCACCATACAGAATACAGATACTCATGAATATTTCCATGACATTTCCCATCATGGCTGTCACTGTCTGTGAATGACGTGCACAAAGTCATGCTTGTGGTCATGCTGTCAGTCAGTTCAGTTCAGTCAACACTCAACAGTCAACCTTCTCGTAGTCAGCTGTGCTGAAAGGATGGCTGTCAGCGTCATTGAATAACAATAATATTTTTCATTTCAGTTACATTTCAATACTAGAAACTTGAACTTCAGTACAAAAATGTCAGGTGTTTATATCTGTTAAAATATTTTCACGTCTCTATTAGTAAATATCCGATAATAAACCAAAACAATGATTCATTAAAAGAAAATGTTTTAATTTTAATAATAAGGAAGACAGTCAAAGCTATTTGATGAAATAAGAATGGCTTATTCTGTGAATACAACTCCTTTGTTACAAGATGGAATTAATTCTGATGAGGATGAAGATGTGCAGCATGAAGTGTTGGTTGAAGATGACAAACCCTTATTCAAACCACAGGAACCAAGAGACAAATTCAATGTTGCTTACTTCATACTATATTTTCTGGGAATAGTCTCCTTGTTACCCTGGAATTTTTACGTAACAGCAGATGATGTGAGTAATATATTTGCTATACTTTCTACATTATTTTCTATTGGTAAGCTTAGCTTCATAATTTTATTTAGAAAGGGGCGGATAAACACAAACCTTGTGATAAATTGACCATATTAATTCAAAAAAATTTCATAATAATAATTTATATAAGATATATTATTATTATTATTTTGAATAAACCCTGGGAACAAGTAAGCAATTTGGAAAATTTTTGATATACATAAACATTATATTAAATATCTCACTTTTGGAATTCAAATGAAAATAGATTATTTCATTATAAGTAGGTCAAGAAACAAATATCTTCAGAAAAGAAATATAATAAAATTATAATGATCAGATGACTCCAAGGCTCAACTAGATAAATATTGTCTAGCATTGCTAAATTAGAACTGTTGAAAGCATCTGTACATTTCATGACAGAAATTTGAATTGTATACTTGAATGTAATTTATGAATTGAACATTTTTTGGTTTTGGTTTTGTATTCATTGAAGTTTGCATTCATTATTGTTTAAGCTTCACTGAAATAGATAAGTATCCTCATTATGAACAAATGATGTCATTCTACAAAACACCATTATAAAATAAATGCTAGGAATTCTTTGGAAAATTTGGAATTTCAAAAGCTCAACAATAACTACTTACTTAATGATTAGTTATCACATATATACATTTACATAAAAAGTAATTATAATATAGTGATGTGCCCTTATCTCCTAACTATTTGCATACCTAGTCCTAATTTGCAAATATGTATATTACAATAGTTATTACCAAAAACCTTAAAATCATAATCATAAGTTGTTATGTGTGTTATGTTACATTCGAATTTGTTGATTATATTCAGTATGAAATGCTTTTGTCAAATATTTGATTACTTATCTCATCTGTTATTATTATTGATTATTGTTATTTATTTTTGTGATTATTTCTTCAGTATTCATGTTGAATTATCTTAATGCATACTTTTACTAATTTCAACAAAAATCATATTTTTATTTTTTTATTTAATTCATTTAATCTATATCCCCACCTCTCCATTTACAGTGTATTACCCATTATCGATACTCTTTCAAGATATCTCAGATATCCGATTTTTATCCTGAAAACTCCAACTTTTCAAGCACCTCCCGTATATTTAAATCTTATTATTTTTTCAAGTACTGGATGTTCAAATTCAGAAAAGTGAGCAAAAACTCAAGCTATGTTTCCACTGACAAACGTACTCCCTTGCAAGCTGAGTTCACCTCATACTTGAGTTTGGCATCATCATTACCAAATCTAGTGTTCCTCGCTTTGAATACTGTGATAAGTCACAGGTAAGATTCGATTTTTTTTACATTCCTACAGTTGAGTCATTGAACCCAGTGTACGAATGTTATTTTTTTCTTTTCAGGATTTCTTTGAATCTGCGAGTGATTGGATCATTGGTTTCTATGCTGATATTGATGCTATTCACGTTGATATTTGTATATGTGGACACAGATTCATGTGAGTTATATTCAATCATCCAGAGTGTTTGTTATCTAACAGAAACCTTCGAATGATCAACCTTGAAACACAAGATAAAATAGGAAAAATAGGATTGTTTAATATATTTTTTTTAAGTTTTCTTGGTCGAAGTGCATAATTTCATAATACCATGTGATGACGTATTGAAATAAGTTGATAAACATCGGCGCACTCTGATTAAATTTTTTCTAGATTTGTGTCCCTTTCTTAGTTTTTTAAAACTACGAATATTTTCAGATTCCAATATTTAATAATAATAATAATAATAATTGATTTTATTGATAGTAATGCATACAATGAAATATACAGAGAGTAACATTATTTAGACAACCAAGCAAATACTATCAAAGGGCAGGATTCAGTCTCTCACCAAGTCATAGACCAGGTTTTTGGTGCTATCTCTATGAGGAATTCACAATTTTTATGAATTTCTGAACGCACATTTTTTCATATATATTATAATAATGTTGTTCTTATTTCAATGATTATTTATGTTTCAGGGCAGCAAACATTTTTTGGATTGACCTTACTGACTATAATTCTTCTTAATGGTGAGTTTATCGTGTTTGACCAAGATTATATGATTTTTTTTTGTCAGCTGTTATTAACATATCTCCGTATTCGATAATTTCGTTTGAAAAAATCTCGGAAAAAATTCTCAAACGCACATGAAGTTCAATAGAAGTGGTGGGGGGTAAAAAAATAAAAAATAATCCTGTTCATAAAAAAGTCGTCTTTTGAGTAGTAACTTTGAGATGAAAGTCGGTATTTTGATATTAACTTTACGAGCAGAAATTTCTAGATATAATTCCAAATTGCAAGATAATAGGAGAAAAGTATTGATTCATATGGAAATTTTGAAAATACAGTGGAAAATTCGAGATCAAATATTAAAGTCGACATTTTGTGTGAGAAGTTTATATTCTTTATAGAAAATGTTGAATTTTCGAGGTATCAATCAATACCTATCTACAGCGTCCGCCATAAAGTTGGCTACATATAGGAGAAAAATTGTTATTGATATTAATTCTGAAATACCCTTTTTTGGGCACCACTGACAACTTTTTTTCAAATAACCGCCAAATCTGAGGTCATGTGATATGTCGTATCGGATTTTTCAGTTGTCAGACATGCAGAAACGAACCGCCATTAAAATTTTTCAGAAATATCAAAAACACATTTTTTTCCATATGTAGTCAATTTCATGGCGGACACTGTATAACCTCCAAACATTCAAGAAAAATTCCAATGCCATCTTCCTTTTCCAATATTTTCCTACTGACTTGCACGATGTTCCACCATGAACAGGCTTCCATCTTGTGCCGTTAAAAAATTACGGTACAAGAGACGAAAATTCGAGACACAAGAAACGAAAAGCTTGAAGCTGACGATCCCCTTGCTCGCTTTCAGTGTGCAGCGCCATCTTCTCGGGCAGCCTCGCCGGCGTCACAGGCAAATTCACCGCCCGGTACATCACGGCGGTGACCGCGGGGCAGTCGCTGGGCGGAATTTTTGCCGCCCTCGCGCAGATAGCCGCCCTCTCGATCGGCGCGTCGTCGACGCACTCCGCCATGGTGTACTTCGCTATAGGTAAGCTCTAGATTATGATCGTAGCGCCGCAACGGTGTAAATCAGAACAATTAATGGGCCATCCTGTTTTGTTATCATTTTGACCTTAACTTAACTTAACAACTTAACTTGACTTGACTTGACTTGACTTGACTTGACTTGACTTGACTTGACTTGACTTGACTTGACTTGACTTGACTTGACTTGACTTGACTTGACTTGACTTGACTTGACTTGACTTGACTTGACTTGACTTGACTTGACTTGACTTGACTTGACTTGACTTGACTTGACTTGACTTGACTTGACTTGACTTGACTTGACTTGACTTGACTTGACTTGACTTGACTTGACTTGACTTGACTTGACTTGACTTGACTTGACTTGACTTGACTTGACTTGACTTGACTTGACTTGACTTGACTTGACTTGACTTGACTTGACTTGACTTGACTTGACTTGACTTGACTTGACTTGACTTGACTTGACTTGACTTGACTTGACTTGACTTGACTTGACTTGACCTGTGACCTGACCTGTGACCTGACCTGTGACCTGACCTGTGACCTGACCTGTGACCTGACCTGTGACCTGTGACCTGTGACCTGTGACCTGTGACCTGTGACCTGTGACCTGACCTGTGACCTGACCTGTGACCTGTGACCTGACCTGTGACCTGTGACCTGACCTGTGACCTGTGACCTGACCTGTGACCTGACCTGTGACCTGACCTGTGACCTGACCTGTGACCTGACCTGTGACCTGACCTGTGACCTGACCTGTGACCTGACCTGTGACCTGTGACCTGACCTGTGACCTGTGACCTGTGACCTGACCTGTGACCTGACCTGTGACCTGACCTGTGACCTGACCTGTGACCTGTGACCTGACCTGTGACCTGTGACCTGTGACCTGTGACCTGACCTGTGACCTGTGACCTGACCTGTGACCTGACCTGTGACCTGTGACCTGACCTGTGACCTGACCTGTGACCTGACCTGTGACCTGACCTGTGACCTGACCTGTGACCTGACCTGTGACCTGTGACCTGACCTGTGCCCTGTGACCTGACCTGTGACCTGTGACCTGACCTGTGACCTGACCTGTGACCTGACCTGTGACCTGACCTGTGACCTGACCTGTGACCTGACCTGTGACCTGACCTGTGACCTGACCTGTGACCTGACCTGTGACCTGACCTGTGACCTGACCTGTGACCTGTGACCTGACCTGTGACCTGACCTGTGACCTGACCTGTGACCTGACCTGTGACCTGACCTGTGACCTGACCTGTGACCTGACCTGTGACCTGACCTGTGACCTGACCTGTGACCTGACCTGTGACCTGACCTGTGACCTGACCTGTGACCTGACCTGTGACCTGACCTGTGACCTGACCTGTGACCTGACCTGTGACCTGACCTGTGACCTGACCTGTGACCTGACCTGTGACCTGACCTGTGACCTGACCTGTGACCTGACCTGTGACCTGACCTGTGACCTGACCTGTGACCTGACCTGTGACCTGACCTGTGACCTGACCTGTGACCTGACCTGTGACCTGACCTGTGACCTGACCTGTGACCTGACCTGTGACCTGACCTGTGACCTGACCTGTGACCTGACCTGTGACCTGACCTGTGACCTGACCTGTGACCTGACCTGTGACCTGACCTGTGACCTGACCTGTGACCTGACCTGTGACCTGACCTGTAACCTGACCTGTAACCTGACCTGTGACCTGACCTGTGACCTGACCTGTGACCTGACCTGTGACCTGACCTGTGACCTGACCTGTGACCTGTGACCTGACCTGTGACCTGACCTGTGACCTGACCTGTGACCTGACCTGTGACCTGACCTGTGACCTGACCTGTGACCTGACCTGTGACCTGACCTGTGACCTGTGACCTGTGACCTGACCTGTGACCTGACCTGTGACCTGACCTGTGACCTGTGACCTGACCTGTGACCTGACCTGTGACCTGACCTGTGACCTGACCTGTGACCTGTGACCTGTGACCTGACCTGTGACCTGACCTGTGACCTGACCTGTGACCTGACCTGTGACCTGTGACCTGACCTGTGACCTGACCTGTGACCTGTGACCTGTGACCTGACCTGTGACCTGACCTGTGACCTGACCTGTGACCTGACCTGTGACCTGACCTGTGACCTGACCTGTGACCTGACCTGTGACCTGACCTGTGACCTGACCTGTGACCTGACCTGTGACCTGACCTGTGACCTGACCTGTGACCTGACCTGTGACCTGACCTGTGACCTGACCTGTGACCTGACCTGTGACCTGACCTGTGACCTGACCTGTGACCTGACCTGTGACCTGACCTGTGACCTGACCTGTGACCTGACCTGTGACCTGACCTGTGACCTGACCTGTGACCTGACCTGTGACCTGACCTGTGACCTGACCTGTGACCTGACCTGTGACCTGACCTGTGACCTGACCTGTGACCTGACCTGTGACCTGACCTGTGACCTGACCTGTGACCTGACCTGTGACCTGACCTGTGACCTGACCTGTGACCTGACCTGTGACCTGACCTGTGACCTGACCTGTGACCTGACCTGTGACCTGACCTGTGACCTGACCTGTGACCTGACCTGTGACCTGACCTGTGACCTGACCTGTGACCTGACCTGTGACCTGACCTGTGACCTGACCTGTGACCTGACCTGTGACCTGACCTGTGACCTGACCTGTGACCTGACCTGTGACCTGACCTGTGACCTGACCTGTGACCTGACCTGTGACCTGACCTGTGACCTGACCTGTGACCTGACCTGTGACCTGACCTGTGACCTGACCTGTGACCTGACCTGTGACCTGACCTGTGACCTGACCTGTGACCTGACCTGTGACCTGACCTGTGACCTGACCTGTGACCTGACCTGTGACCTGACCTGTGACCTGACCTGTGACCTGACCTGTGACCTGACCTGTGACCTGACCTGTGACCTGACCTGTGACCTGACCTGTGACCTGACCTGTGACCTGACCTGTGACCTGACCTGTGACCTGACCTGTGACCTGACCTGTGACCTGACCTGTGACCTGACCTGTGACCTGACCTGTGACCTGACCTGTGACCTGACCTGTGACCTGACCTGTGACCTGACCTGTGACCTGACCTGTGACCTGACCTGTGACCTGACCTGTGACCTGACCTGTGACCTGACCTGTGACCTGACCTGTGACCTGACCTGTGACCTGACCTGTGACCTGACCTGTGACCTGACCTGTGACCTGACCTGTGACCTGACCTGTGACCTGTGACTTGACCTGTGACCTGACTTGACCTGTGACCTGAGACTTGACCTGTGACCTAACCTCTGACCTGTTGCCGGAAATAGAGTTGAACGTTTTTCAACCTCAAAAACTCACTTCCCTTCCACTCGTTATACTCTCTCCATTTTCCAATGGTCTACATGCCCAACGCATTACTTATATTCGTCGACGGTAGGTGTCGCACTGTTCATTTCGTTCCGCCCACAGGCAACCTCATGATTGGCGCCTCCATCTTCCTGTACGCGCTGCTCGAGAAGTCTCTCTTCTTCCGTTTCCACATGGGCGGCACCGAGGGCGCCACGATGGCGGTGGCGGCGCCTGTCGCGGCGCCCGAGTACCGCGCCGTGATGCGCAAGGTGTGGGGATACGGGGCGTCGGTTTTCGTCACGTTCGGCGTCTCGCTGTGCGTCTACCCGGGAGTCACGGTGCTGGTTGAGTCGGAGGGCAAAGGACACGGGAACAGGTGGAACGGTGAGTACTTTTTGATTCTATAGATAATTCAGTATTTCTTCAATATGTATATCCCTATAATTTTATAGAATATCGAAACCGCATCTCCATGAACGTATCCTAAATATTAAAGAAGCTTCAATAATGTAAAAAGTTCGAGATTTTGTGTCGAAACTATACAGGGTGTTTCATAATAAATGAGCAGGACTTCAGGATATGATAACTCTTTCAAGAATATGAAAACAAGTTCCTATTGACTTACCCTCTAAAATGCATCAATTTCGACATACAGGGTGTTGAATTAAAAAAAAATAAATCGTTTTTTGCGAATATTTCTGGAACCGTTTATCGCACAGAAAACAGATTTTGTAGGCATTTTCTACTCATAATAAGCTATGTTTTGGGCTGATTTATTATTTTTTTTTAATTCATGATTGATGAAGATTTTGAAGGGGTAGTGGGTGTTATTTCCTCCAACTTTTACGCCACTGAAAAAAGTACAATTTTGAGCCACCTATTCAAAACGCCAATGTTTTCTACACAAAAAAAGGACTCTTGTTTATAAGCTCTAAAGTTGACCGTTTTCAAGAAAAATCAATTTTCATGTTGAAAAACATGGTAATTTTTTTTAAATATTTTTTTATCATAATTATACAAAATTTATTTAAACGTTAGAACAAGTAACAAAACCAAAAGTTAACTTCATATTTGCAAAATAAAAAAAAAACAAATCATACTTAGTTAAATTAAGTGTTGGAAATGTCCGCCGTTAGCTTCAATGCACGCAGCAATTCTTCGATGCATTGACTGTCTAACACCTAGGAAAATACCCGCAATGTTCCGAATTATGTTGCAAGAAGCAACAATGCGCTCTCTTAAATTGTCAACATTTTCAACTGGAGTAGCGTAGACTAGGGTTTTAAGATGGCCCTGTATGTCGAAAATGGTGCATTTTAGATATAACTTTTTTCATATTCTTGAAAGAACTATCATATCCTGAAGTCCTGCGCATTTATTATGAAACACCCTGTATACCTAAGTACTTATTCATTATTGGTCAAAACGGCTTAACGTGGGATTTTCCGGGAAAATAAAGGAATTTCGGGGAAATGGAGGAAATAGAGGAATTTCACGGGGAATTTCCGAGGAAATAGAGGAATTTCGGGGAATTCCAGAGGAAATAGCAGAATTTTGTGTATTTAGTGTAATTTCCGAAGAAATAGAGGAATTTAAATGTAGGAAATAGAGGAATTTCGGGGAAATAAGGAAATAGAGGGATCTCGTAGCATTTCCGAGGAAATAGAGGAATTTCGGGGAGTTCCCGAGGAAATAGAGGAATTTCGGGGAAATGGAGGAAATACAGGAATTTCGGGGAGTTTCCGAAGAAATAGGGGAAATGCAGGAATAGAAGAATTTCGGGAAAATGAACGAAATGGAGGAATTTCGGGGCATTTCAATGAAATGAGGAAAATAATAGGCAACTTTTAAGGAATTTCCAGTGAGATTAAATAATCAGCCAAGGAATCGTCTCGGTAATCGTCATAGTACAAGTTAATGAATAGAGAAAAAATATACAGTGAGTCTGCTTAAGTTGGCTAAATATGGGAAACTTTTTTATTATTGATGCCTGTTATTTTCCTCATTCTCCCGAAATGCCCCGAAATTCCAATATTTCCTCGGAAATTCCCGGAATTCCCCAGAATTACTCTTTCCTCTAAAATTCCCAAAAATGCCCCGAAATTCCCCCATTTCCTCGAACTTCCCCAAAAATTCCTTAATTTCCTACAAGGTGTACGAGAAATTCCCCTGTGGCTAACCCCTCGTTTTTGATACACTTTATTCCTGGAAAAAATTCAGTCCTGAAAAATCCATTTTTTTTTTCAATTTTCATGGAATGACCCTCGTATCTTCCATGATTTTAGAAGTAGAATCGTAAAATTAGCAGAATTTCCATAAGACCCGAGGGAGACCATTTCGGATTCTTCGGGATCGCAGTTTTTTTTTTATAAAAAATGTATACTTCGTAACGCAATCGCTGATTTTTATTTTCAAATATCCCATCATGTTCATCATGGTCTATTAATAATAATTATGCATACTCCTTGATAAGAAATTCTTATTGTATAATATTTTATTGTTTCTATTCCAGATGTATATTTTGTTCCTACAATAACATACCTGTTATTTAGTGTTGGAGATTATGTAGGACGGCTTATTTCTGTGAGAGTCATGAAGGTAAGCTGATTAATTGATGATTAATTTTTGTTTTCAGTAAATAACTAAAAATTAGTATGGCTTTTTTGAATATGTACATTTACTTCAAAAATGATTGCCTTTTTCAGATAACTTTTTCATCATTCTATTGGTTCATAAAAAAATGGCAAAGTTTCTTTGGTGTGAAAATAACGAAATTCCTATTTCTGACCACTTTTGAATGATAACAAACAACTTTTGTTACCATTTTTTTCGTTTACTCCATTTTGGCAATAACACAACAGACTTCTGAAATGATTGTTGACTTTTAGCCGAAAAACGTCACCCTTCTCATACTGTTGAGTTTGGCTAGATTCACCTTCATCCCCTTATTACTGCTGTGCAACGAGAACCCTCGACATAACTTGGCTGTGGTGTTTGACAAAGATTGGCAGTACATTTTAATTATGATCCTGTTTGCGATGAGTAATGGATACTTGTCTAATTTGACTTGCATATTAGCTCCTAGGTAACTATTAATTATGTTCTTCAAGTTATTTGTTTTCTTCAGTAATTGTCGATCTAAATGAACACCTAGTAGACGGTATAATATTGTCTGTTCACTCAAGCCCCAAACGTCTGCCAAGTTGAGGTCGCTACTTTATAGAAGTCGTTCGATGCTCATTTCTTTCAGTCTTTTCTCTGTCAGCGACCCAATTTTAGGTTGAAGTTATGGTCTTCTTTTTTTTGACTTCAGCACATATTGTATGTAACTATGTATCATAATCTGACATAATTTTACTTTTTATAAAAATTTCTTCTCGAAAAGGTCCAATAACAGTTTTTAGGATCAATAATAAGGCATATTACAAGGAAAATTTTTGGAGGTACTCACGTATTTTGGCCTCCCAGAATAAGATTCTGAAACGCTTGTTTCGTAATTATACACCCACCATTTGACATCTTAAAATTCTTCTACTAGAAACACAAAATTCGTCCTTCTTTTAATTAAAACACCACACACGCTCACATTTACTTATCTTCAACACTTTTCAGCGAAAGAATTCAATATTTTTCAAAAAATGTACCGTTCTTCGGAAACACTAGACTTTGATCTGTCAACTTGACACTTTCACAAAGTTCAGCTCCCGTCATGCTAATGTTTGGTAAATTTTTTTGAATCTTTTCAAATATACTAGTGTATTCCGCTGAAAATTGTTGAAAATAAGTGAATGTAAGTGTGTGTGTTGTGTTAGTTCAAAGAAGGATTAATTTTTGTGTGCTTTCTTCAGTGGGTATGAATTATGCGTGGAGCAAATATACAACTCAACGTAAGTGATTAAAATTATATCAACTTGTACATTCAATATGCCAATACATTCACTTGCCTCGCATTTGAGTTTCTCACGATGTTTTGTCTGCTTCCTGATTCCCTGATCAATGATATCAAACAATTCTGTGCTTGATACAGGAGATTCGCTGTGCTAAAAGGATGGCGTAATTCAAAATGTAAATGAAAATGTTATGTTATGCCCAGTATGACACTTCAAGTTCAAAATTACAGAAGAAGATGCGTAATTGTTTCCAGTGAACAGACAATATTATAGTTCTAGCCTACTAGGTTTCCATTTAGATCGACAATGCTTCAGTAATTTTTTGTTGACTTCGATTCTTTCTTTACAAAGCGAAAATTTGTCATTTGTATGACAATTACACATTTACATTGAATTGATGAAAAATAATTCCTTTCATTCTTCAAATATATCCAAGTATTCTTTACAGAAAAAAACATAATTATGATCACTTTTATGCTGTTTTAGGGTCGTTGACGTCCATGAAAAAGAACTTGCATCCATCATCATGACAGTTTTCATAGGATTAGGTTTGACTTTGGGATCAACTGTTTGTTTATTTTTAGTGAAAGTTATATAAACGATACTCATATCCTTTATTCAAGATGTTCTGAAGGAGAAGAAAATATTTTATGTTATTTTAATGCTAAGTTTGCCTTCAAGCTTGTGTGATATTCGATCATTTAAGGTTCTGTACCGGTCCTGGATTCAACATTTTTATTATTTCCAAGTAGATAAAATATTGGGCGAGTATCTCATTTTTTACAATGTTTAATGTTATTGAAACTATTTAAAAATCAAAACATCACGCAGACATTATGAGTACAAGATGCAAGATGGTGAGTTGAAATTACAAGTCAATATCTTGCATCTCCAGATTGTTGTTTAGTTTTTGATTTATTTGTTTTGTACCATCCTCATATATGGATGAAGCTTGTATACAGCGTGTACATTTTCTGGAGTTACCTTATATGTTGAAAGTACCTACATTGTTCCTAGAAGTTGTTGCATAAATACAATTTCCTCTCATTTTAAAGTTAATTCTCATCCAAACTTGGTATATCTCCCATTCTCCCAAAAAAATTGTTCATTTGACTCATATTATATATTGTAAATAGATTTTTTTTGTCCATTGGTGTTTTTTCAAGAATAGTTTACTTGAATACCTATACATTTTTATCTTGACGAAAAAAAATTTATAGTTTATTGAAATGTGTTGAGATTAGTATTATTATATTTGATGAATTGCAAAATCGATGTTGAATAATAGTTGCAAAAAATGGAGATTTTGCTGGACCAAAGTTTTTTTAATTATTCTGTTTCATCAACACCAAGTACTTAGCTGATGATTCTTTGTACAACTGTTCTTGCCTTAACATAGACTGTTTTGGAGAAGAATAGTCGATTTTTGGCAAAACCAGATTATTTTTAACTCAGTTACATTATGGCATTCTGAAAATAGTTACATATGCAGTGCTATCAGAAAACATTCTTTGAAACACATTTCCGTTATTTTTTTCTGTGATGTATTTTATATTTTATTTAGATTGCTGTCATGAAATGTTAATTTTTTTTGGACAAGCACTGTATGTGGATATTTATTCATATCTTATAGGGAAACTATACATTCCTTTTCTGTGATTACTAGAGAAATTGTGAATAAAAGATAATAAATAATATATTGAAAACCACATTCATTAGTCTTTTTTTTTACCCTGAAGGTTTCATTTCCGAGAATGAAATAGCGGCTGAAAATTCACATGGAAATGTTGATACTACAAAACAATGTGTATATTGTTCTCCAATGGAATGAATTAGTTTACCCCATTTTTACAGATAACAGGTAGATGGCAAAAAATCTGTGGGATTAGTTTTCTCATTTTGATGAGCAATAAATAAAAAAACTGGATATAAATTATCTATTTATACTTATGGAACTGCCTGAACATTACCTATATGCTGTACTACAATGAAAAGCAAGTTTGATTGTGCACAAACTTTCTCATTCTGATCTTGCATTTGGTGTTCTGACATATCCTCATATGGTGTGGTACTTTGAAATGTGTCTAATCTATAAATATATGCAAATAATATGAATCCACCAAAAAAGTGAAATTTACAACAAATAAACTTCAACATCTACATAATGTATTAGTATTACCACAATAGTTGATATAAATATAAAGTACAAAAAATAAAAGGGAATGAGACATTTCAACTGAATTTTCAGATCACATTTAAAATTAGTAACAAGTATAACAAAGCTGAAAATACTTATTCACACTGAGACACCTTAAAGCTTAGTAGAAAAACAGAAGTCTTTCTTGATGGCTGGCAGAAAGCATATGCCAACCACGTTTTATACTCAAATATTGCAGTATGGCACGAATGCATATGATGAGACCTAAAAGTAAACTATGTATTAGGATATATTACAGGCTGGTCAAGAAAATGCTTACCAAATGTCATTATCAACCACCATAACCAACTATTATCTTTAGAAGCAAGTTCAGTAGAATGCTGTACAATGAAAGTCCATTTGGCCAAAGACAGACCAAATCCTGAGAGGGCACCATACCTTGAAGCAATTGTATGGCAAAAGCACATCAACAGTAAGAATCCTATCCAGTTGAAGATGAAAGCAACTGCAACAATACAAATTACAGTATCTATGAATTCACAATATTAGTTGAACTCACCAAAAAATGCAATGTAGAACATGAAATCAGTTCCTAGCAAGGAAGTGTCCACATCCTCTGAATTATCAGTGTCAATTGCTATTACTCTTTGTCCATGTTGAATAAATGGCATGGGCTGGAAAGTAAAAAAAAATCAACTATGGGGGTATCTTCAAAATTTTGTGAGGGTGGATGTGATTCAGAGATCTCAACTTACTCTTGCACTGGGAGCATTGATTGGAATTGGAATTTCTTGGCCTTCCAGATGTTTTTCCCTTTGTACCTCTTCATAAGTGGGCAATTTTGTACCTCTGGTGGCCACCTCATACGGAGGTGGGGCATTGTAATCTGCCTTTGGTGGAGGAATGTCCACAGATGTAGAGCTAGTAGCTAAGGAAACTGGGCTCGGCGGATTATCGTCAACAGATATTTCTTGCAAGTTCTGAAATAATTGGAAAGAATGATTGATAGAAGATGATCAATAACATATTGTCACTCACTGCATTGTTGGTAATAACTGCATTTGTATGAACTGTGTTAGGCGGAGTAGGTTCCATTTCGATTAAATGGGCTCCAAACTGTTTTTAATCTGTTCAAATGTTCGACATGTGAACCTACAATTCACTTTCCATCTATCTTGCTTTATCAAAACAGAAAATAGTTCTACTTTTGCTCAATATCTTATGATGACATGCCGACACCTGATATTCCTGATAAACGTCAAATCCAAATCAGAAATTGCCAATCAGCCAATGAGATTGAGAGATTGCTTGTCAAGGTGTTAAGAATGTCAAGATTGTCAAGAAAATATCAAAATAATGAATTATGACATTTGACGTAGCAGTCATTTCAAAGTGGACATCATGAATTCTACCTCACCGACCGAAACGAGTATGTTCTGTGGTTCTGTATAGAGTCGCACGTATGTTCTAGTTTGAAGCTGATCCGCTGCAACATAGATGGCGTTTCCACCTCTAAGAAGGGCCATTCCTTCTTGATCGAGCAGCTTTGCAAGTTCCTACACCAACAAAAAACTTGAAATGCTGAAGAGCAACAGTTGCCACTCAGCTCTTGTGTTTGGTGTGTGTGTGTGTTCGTCATTATGTTTTCCGGTCGCTTGGTTTTATCAAATTTTTAATGTTAATGTTACATTGTGTTTGTTTATGATTTTTAATTTGTATACAAAATACCTAGATAGTAGTAATATCGCCGGACGATTTCTTACTGAACTATCTCTTTTGTTTGTATTGAATGTTACAAGTTTTACTCAAGTTTCATCAAGTATTCCCTTAAGTTAAACTGGTTCTGTGATTAATTACTTCCTCGGATACTAATGAAACTGAAATAATTGGTAAGTGTACTGCTGAAAAATTTCTTGTACCTATGTAGTAGTAGTAGACTAGTAGGTACCTACTCTGAGATGACTATGAGTGATCTGGATAAACATTAGTTGTGGATTTGTTTAAGTTTCTCAGTTGGTTTTTCATTAACATGAAAATCAGATCAATCTGTAATAATGAGGAAGGCGACTACATACTCTAGAATATGAATCGACTGCAAAGTTATATCAATTGTACTTATTTCTTATTTTTATTATTTACAAAGTGGTGACTCAGAACAGTACCGTGTAGCGGGTAACGGTTAGCGGGGGGGTAAGCCTTGCTCAAAATCTAATAATAGTAATAATTCAATTTTATTTATGTTCCCTAGAGCGAAGAGCTTCAAAACAATCCTAGTTAGTGTGAATGTCCACTTGGTAGACTTATTGAAGTTGAGGTTGAAGTTGAGGAAAATTTTTGGGGAACTGAGGTCAAATCATGGCAGGTACTTTTAGGTCCAATGTTGAAAGGAATTCTAGGAAACTGTATGCCTACATCAATTCCACAGCTCGTACATAAGTACTGATATAAACTCTGGAATGAATAATATACCTGTTCTACTAGGTACCTACCTTTTGT
Source organism: Chrysomela aeneicollis (assembly GCA_029955515.1). Lineage (NCBI taxonomy): Eukaryota > Metazoa > Arthropoda > Insecta > Coleoptera > Chrysomelidae > Chrysomela > Chrysomela aeneicollis. Next base: position 2,029,825 of record JARUHQ010000007.1, on the reverse strand, counting down.
AAAGGTAATGGCAAAGTTTAAACAATATATCTATGGGTAGGTAACTAATCCTTCTTTTGGGTACCTACTCTTGAAATAAAATTTAATTGAAGAAAGCTGAATCTTTGATTACTTTTGTTTAGGTTCATAGAGGGGCACAGGTTTCCTAATCTACCGATCCCTACCCACCCTTGCTTTGATAATATTTTCTGTTCGACTACCCCTAGAGCTTGATAATGAAATATCAGAAAAGTGATTTTATAATTAATGACCCTAGGACAGTGAAAGACATTTACTCTTTGCTCCAAATCGATACTTCAGAGCTCTGCTGCAAGTTATATGACATACCAAAGTAGCTCAAAAGTAGGTTAATACCCGTTAAGGCCTAAATTGAGAAACTCAACCTTTAGCCTACCGGAGCATTGTCGTGAATTTTATTTCCGTATTACTTTCTATGCGATAAAAATCCACCTACAATTGCGGCCACTTCTACGGCTGGTCGCATGCTCTTTGAGAGGTTACCATGGATTTACTTCGAATGAATAGAATTGTCGATGCGTTTTGAAGCAATAATTTTCGCTAAATGACAATGTTCAATGCTCGGGATTGTTGACCCGATTTGGAAATCGTTTCAATCAACTCTGGTTGAATTGTATGCAGCGCACTGTGTTTTTTTATTCTAGTCACGTTCCCTGAACGAAATTGTGTACTTTTATTTCTCATACTTACATGTTACGAGTCACACTACTTACCTATAGAACAGTTTACAGGGTGTCCTGGAGGGGTGCGGGTATAAACAGTGGCTTTCTAGGATATCCTTGTCTAGTGAAAACAATTTTTTTACAATATGTGAAGTCACCTGATCGTGGTCTAGCAGAGGGGTGAAAGAATCTGAAAATGCAAACGGAAACATTTCATATGCAGTCAGACGTTATATTTAGAACGACTAAAACCAAAATAGAAATACCTCGTCTTACATCGTCTATTAGTACCTTCTCGAACAGTTTGGTTGTTTTTTCCCCTAAACCACCTACCTATACTATTGTTTAGCTGATGATATTAATTCATTAGCTTCATTATCTTATTGCTTGGATTGCATGAACTGTACTCGGAACTGTAGGTAAAAACAACGCGACTTTTTCAGAAAAATAGCGTGTCATAAATAAGATAACGTGGCATTGTGGTTGAAAAAACTGATGCGGGTTCAAAATATCGTTGGCATGGATTTTCCGGTACATTAAAAAGTTCAGTGTATCGCTAAAATCAATGCTAATGAGTGACGTCATCAACTTGGTATTTTTGGAAGCACTTATCACTCTCAACGAGTGATGTGATGCTATGTGTATTACAGAAATTCACAATAAACGTGGTCTCTTTCATCAAGGAGGTATGATATGAGTAATATCGGAGTAATATGACCTCGGTACATACTTCTATTTCTCTTATGCTTCTCTCTCATTCATTTTTTGCAAAAAGAGCTATCTAGGGTAAATCTTCGTTAACTATACCCTCGACTACACTTCATGAGTTGGAAAAAAGTTGTTATTGACATATTTTAATTTTTGGTCTCTAAATACGCGACGATCTCATGTACTGTCTAAGGATTTGGGCCCATTTTGTTTTGGAAATACACCATTTGACATCTCGAATTTCTGATATTGAAAAACATAAAATTCACTCTTCTTTGAACTAGCAAAAATATTGGAAAGAAATCATCCTTCAAAATTTTAACCAAGATAGGTATGGTATAACCAAAAAACAACCAGGATCTCAGTGTTGAAATATCAAAATAAGTTACTCCTTGTTATTCATAAAGTCATAGAAATTTTCTATTCGAACAGGATCTTCACGTATATTTTGAACCCCCCTTCATTTTTAAATCTATCGTTCAATTGCGAGTTCAATTGGTTTTTTCAAAAAATGATATGTAATTTTTCTTGTAGATTTTACTCGAGATTTTGTATATGTAAACCTCGATGTAAACTTCATTTTTAAATCTATCGTTCAATTGCGAGTTCAATTGGTTTTTTCAAAAAATGATATGTAATTTTTCTTGTAGATTTTACTCGAGATTTTGTATATGTAAACCTCGATGTAAACATAAAAATAGTTGAAGATCTGATGGAAACGTTATGGACACCAATAATATAGTTTTTAAATGAAACACCCTCTATATTTTGCTACTTTTGGATAGATTATATTTTTCTGATTTCAAATATACTTACATACAATGTCAAATGGATTTCCAGGTACCTATTCGACGATGAAGTTCAGATTTCATCAGAATTTTCCGAGTAATTCTCTCGGTTTAGGAAAAATCGAGGGAAAAATAAAAAAGTATATTTATTGTCAAAGATTTCAAAATATAGTGCTTCTGTTCTATTTCACATATTTCTCCAGCGGAAATGTTCCTCGATATAAAACTCCCAAGTTCGTCGAAATAATTCTGAAAAAAGTTGAATTTCCACAACTAAATCTTATTAGAGATAACTTCATATATGCATATATATTTGAAATCATAAAAATAAATGTTATCCGATAGTAACCAAATAACCTCGCAAAATATATAGGGTGTTTTATTGAAAAAATTGAGGAAAAAATATACAGGGTCACTCACGGTCGATGGTACCTTAGACGTTTACGGAGAACGGAACGTAGGATTAATCTGAAAATTCGGTTTATTGGGTAATCAATTTTGTTCTATCGATCTAAAATACTTTCAGCGTTGCGGCGTTGCCGCTTCTATCAAAAAGTAGCAACAACTTTGTTATTTCAAATGGAACACCCTGTATTTTATTTCATTTTTAGATTCTTCCTGATGAGCTGATTTCGTCGATCTATCATACTTGGGGTATAGCGCGGTATACAGGGTGTGAAAAATCTAGATTTTTCAAATTGAGGAATTTTTTTGCTCAAAACGGCTTGCATGTCCCTGTATCAACTTTTCATTATTAACTATCTATTGATATTCAATAGAAATAAATATCAATCGATATTAAATGGAAAGTTGAGATATTCAATTAATTGAGCAATAATGGATAGTTTCGGCACAAACAAATCCTAAAGTTGAAAGATCTCGATTTTTCACACCCTATATCTAAGTAATCATTCACCCTAGACCCCAAGTATGACGCATTGACGAAATCAGCTATCCAGGGAGAATTCGAGAATGTAACAAAATACAGGGTGTTTCATTTGAAATAAAAAAGTTGTTGCTACCGTGAGTGACCCTGTATACTTGGTGCCCCGTTTGGTGCCCATAACTTTTTTTGGATCTTTAGCTGTTTTTTTCTTTCTACATTTATGGAATCTACAAGAAAAGTCATTACATGATATCATCTGTTGATAAAAAATTGAACAGAAGATAACTCGGTGGATAATAATGTAAATGGGGGAGTTCAAAATATACGTGAAGACGTGATGACCCTGTATACTCTTCAACAAGTGAGAAGTTCTTTCGAGAGTTCTTCTCAATATTATCATCAATCAGTATAGCTAAATACGGAACCGAAACGATGTTCGGTCTGATTCTCTAAGGAAGTGGTTATATCAACAACTGTCATTTGGGTGGCAAATAGGAAGGTCAGTTGTTATTTGAATCACTTTCCGAATTTTCAATTCTCTAACGTCAAAATGGAAAAAAAATTAATAACTTGTCGTTGGTTTACCACTGATAAAGTGACTAATTTATCCACCAGATTTTACTGGTGGAAATGAAATAATAATTCATCATAAAGGTGATGATATATATTTGAAGAGGCAGTTATGAAGGAAATTTGTTACAGTTTTCAGAATTTGAGTCGCTGAGGAAATAATTATATGGTAGGATAATCGATATTATTGAGAACCTATGCTTTTCTACTGAAAAAAATGTCATAAAAATATCTACATATATATGCTCGAGAAACAGATAGTATCCAATCATATAGAGCTTCATGAAATTATACAAACCATCAAGAATATTAATGTTAATGATGTCTCTGATAGAATTAATGATGTTCAACATGGTAGAATGTATTGCTACTGAAAAATTAGATACCTAGCTGAATCAATGAGCGATGATCCTGTGTAATAATATGCATTCCAGGATATGTTTATACCTACCTCACTAGGTTCATTAACAAAACATATAATTATTATTCCTGCAATTATTCACGAAAAACTTGGCAGTCCCGGACACAGAAGACCAAAAAGTAATCTGTGTGCCGATATTTTCTATGTGCTAATCCAAAAAAATGAGGTTAGATTGACGTTGAAATTGCAGAAAAACAGCAAACTATAATAAAAAAGAAGAGGAGTTACTAACTTTTCCGCATTTATTTACCACTGAGTGGAAATGTAAGAAATTAGCAACCTTGATAAATTTCGTATTTGAAGAATACCACATATGAATAGTGGAAAATCTAAAGTGGTTAAAAAAATAGTTGTTAACAACGTTACTAATTTATCCACTGTGTTAACCACTTTTTAAAGAATCGGACCGGTTATCTTGTGTTTACAAGTTGTAACAAATATTTCGCGAATTATCTTTCACGTGAAACAACCTAAGTAAAATTTTCCGGTGCAAACGTTCGTGAAATATCAACTCTTGCACTGCCAGTGCTGAAGACAGAAAACGAATGCGGAAGGGTCGACGACCTACCTAGGCCTGCCCGCCTTTTACAAAACTTGTTCCTTCACGTAATTATTCTTTGCTATTAGCGACAAGCTCACAATAGTGGAGGAGTGGTGGACGGTGGTTAAGATAGGGAATTAGGAACAGCTAATGACAGCTAGAAATGCTTCCTTCGACACCTCGTCATAACTACAAGGCGATACGTTTTGATTGCTGCTTGTACTTCGAGGAATTAATTTTTACAATTTGACAAAAAAAAAACGAAAAAAATTTATCCTACCCCGAAAGCTGTTACATTTTAATTTTGAATTGATTGTGACCATGATCACAGACGAGCTCACAGAGCTTCAATTATTACTGGAATTTTCTGTTTTTTATTGAAGCTATACAGGGTGTTTCATAGTGGGTGGAACATTAGAAGTACCTGGAGAACAGAAAAACCGATCATTTCGAAAATTTGTGGGCGTGGATAATCAGACTTGCTCTATCCGTCTAAAATATTTTCATCAATACAGTGTTGCCGCTTGTATCAGAAAGTAGTAGCTACTTTGTTATTTCAAATGGAACACCCTATATTCAATTTCATTTTCAAATTCTTCCTGAAAATCTGATTTTGTCGACCTATTATACTTGGGGTATAGCGAAAAAGATTACAGAGATATAGGATATAGGGTGTGAAAAATCGAGATTTTTCAACCTTAGGAATTTTTTGTGTCGAAACTAATCATTTCTGCTGAAAACGGCTTACATGTCCCTATCTCAACTTTCCATTTACTATCGATTGATATTTAATTGAAACAAATAGAGGGTGATGCAAAACACAAAATTCTGAACCACCCGTATTCGTTTCAATTAAATATCAATCGACAGTAAATGAAAAGTTGAGATAGGGACATGTGAGCCGTTTTGAGCAGAAATGAATAGTTTCGACACAAAAAATTCCTAAAGTTGAAAAATCACGATTTTTCACACCCTATATCTCTGTTATCATTCACCCTAGACCACAAGTATGAGGCATTGACGAAATCAGCTCTTCAGGGAGAATTCAAAAATCTAACAAAATACAGGGTGTTCTATTTGAAATAACAAAGTAGCTACTACTTTCTGATACAAGCGGCAACACTGTATTGTTGAAAATATTTCAGTCGGATAGAGCAAGTTTGATTACCCACGTCCACAAATTTTCGAAATGATCTGTCTTTCTGTTCTCCAGATACTTCTAATGTTCCATCCACTGTGAAACACCCGGTATTGTAGTAATCGGCCGTTCGCAAAACTAAATTTATTTATTCCACTGAAATAAGAGAATTTTGAGATTTGCACCACCCTGTATTTGTTTTTATTGAATGTCAATAGATAGTTAATGAAAAGTTGAGATAGGGACATACAAGCCGTTTTGAGCAATAATGGATAGTTTCGACACAAAAAAATTCCTAGAGTTGAAAAATCTCGATTTTTCACACCCTATATCACTGTAATCATTCACCTTAGACGCATGACGTATGACGCATTTACGAAATCAGCTCTTCTGCAGGGAGAATTCGAGAATGTAACAAAATACAGGGTGTTCCATTTGAAATAACAAAGTTGTTGCTACTTTTTGATAGAAGCGGCAACGCCGCAACGCTGAAAATATTTTAGATCGATAGGACAAAACTGATTACCCAAGAAACCAAATTTTTTCAAAGAAGATATATACAAAACGATTTTGGAATTTCTGTCCAAGGAAAAAATAACAATCTAACTAATTAAAGAAAAGTCTGTGGCAAAAAAAACTTTCGTTTTGATGCCAAACCACAAAAAAAAAATTCAGAATAATCCTACGTCTTGTTCTCCTGTGAGTGATCCTGTATATTTTCTTACGTTAAGTTAAATCGGTTAAATGTAACGTAACGTAGAAAAACTTTCAGTGTAGGTAATTTCAAAAATTTCCGGAAACGTGTTCAGTTGCTATGGTAACGATACAAAATAAAGGCTTTGATTGGCCGAAAATGTTTGGTGTGAAATTTTCACTGCAATTATGTATAAGTACCTGACAAAAACTTGCAAGATTTTATTACGACATAGTCGGTCTGATTCTCTAAGGAAGTGGTTATCTCAACAACTGTCATTTGGGTGGCAAACAGGAAGGTCAGTTGTTATTTGAATCACTTTCCGAATTTTCTCTAACGTCAAAATGGAAAAAAAATTAACAACTTGTCGTTGGTTTACCACTGATAAAGTGACTAATTTATCCACCAGATTTTACTGGTGGAAATGAAATATTAATTCATCATAAAGATGATATATATTTATTGAAGAGGCAGTTATAAAGGAAATTTGTTACAGTTATCAGGATTTGAGTCGCTCAGGAAATAATTATATGGTAGGATAATCGATATTATTGAAAACCTATACCTTCCTACTGAAAAAAATATCATAAAAATATCTACATATATATGCTCAAGAAACAGATAGCATCCAATTATATAGAGCCTTATGAAATTATACAAACCAAGAATATTAATGTTAATGATGTCTCTGATAGAACCAATGATGTTCAACATGGTAGAATGTGTTGCTATACTGAAAAATTAGATACCTAGCTGAATCAATGAGCAATGATCCTGTGTAATAATATGCATTCCAGGATATATTTATACCTACCTCACTAGGTTCAGTAACAAAACATATAATTATTATTCCTGCAATTATTCACGAAAAACTTGGCAGTCCCGGACACAGAAGATCAAAAAGTAATCTGTGTGAGTGTGTGCTGATATTTTCTATGTGCTAATACTACATCTAATCCAAAAAATGAGGTTAGATTGACGTTGAAATTGCAGAAAAACAGCGAACTATGATAAAGAAGAAGAGGAGTTACTAACTTTTCCGCATTTATTTACCACAGAGTGGAAATGTAAGAAATTAGCAACCTTGATAAATTTCGTATTTGAAGAATACCACATATGAATAGTGGAAAATCTAAAGTGGTTAAAAAAGTAGTTGTTAACAACGTTACTAATGTATCCACTGTGTTAACCACTTTTTAAAGAATCGGACCGATTTACAAGCTAAATTTTTTCCAAAAAAAAAAACAAAGCCTACAGAACAACCAAATGTAGATATTTGAAGGACGTTTTACTGGGATCGAAACTCGGATCGAAATAGACTTTTTTTTAAATTCACTTGTGTCCTAAAATGTACCCCCTTCGAGCTACAGCAACTGTAAATATTTTTCATTCTCAATTTTAAATTTCTTGGTCATATTAACAAGTAATCATCCCGCTAAAAACTGATTATTCAAGCAGAAAAGGAAAAGAGTGCACGAAAAAACGGGAGCATGGCAGTTTTCAAAAGATTCGATCCGTTATTATATGCACAATTTCGAATTGTCTTGTAAGATTTAGAAATTGCGAGTGAAATTGCTTAACTTATTTCGTCCTCAAGATATTTGAATCAATTAAATTTCGCAATTTTTGTTTATTTCTGGCCTCGTTTCAGTTCGGATGACTAATCTCTGGTATGGTTATCGAAAAATACTGTGCACTTTCTCGCTGCAATTTCTTGAGCTTTAAACAATGGCGAAATAATGAATTTCGAGTCCAACCAACGTTTCATCAATTTTGAGTTTTCCTATATGGATGGACTTATTTTTCTTTATTTCATCGAAAGTCAAATTCGAAAGTTGCACCATAACACGGCCGATAACTTGAAAAGTATAACTTTTTCACGAAAATGCAGTTGAACTATTTTGTAGAACTCATCGAGCGCTACTCAGAACTCTGTTCAAAAGTGATTTTTTTTTTCGAAATTTTTGCAGAAACAATTTTCTTCAATAACAGTTCCAATTCACCAGAACTATTCTTGAAATCAATCAAGAACTCCAGAACTCTCCCAAATACACAACAAAAAATAATCAGAACTCATTTTTCGGAAAAAACGGCGCTGCGTGAAGTTGGCGCCCAAATTTTAATTTTTTCATCTAAATCCATAATTAGCCGGAACTATTGAAAATTTTAGTCAGGGACTCTAGAACCATATGGAATCTACACAGAACTCCAAAAAAATAATTGTTTTCGAAAAAAATCGGCGCCAACTTCATGGATGGAAACAAAAATCTCAACAAAAATACATGTTGTATCACTTGAAAGTGCCCACCCTGTATATCTACAATAGTTAATCTGTAGTCTTTGGTGAGACTCCGCTGGTATTGGGACACCGAAACGGTGTTTGGAGTTTGCCGAATTGACCTGAAAATTTGCATAGAATTTTGTCTACCTACGACCGTTATTCAACTAATACCCGTTTCTATACAACATCATCCAGTCATTTCGAGATAACCTATGACAATATCATGAATAATTCATCCGATGGGTTTGAGTAGTGGGATGATATCTCGTTATGTTGAATTTTATTTCTTTTTCTGACCGTTTTGGTGTTGGTATGGATATCAGGGTGACCTCCATTAAGGTAGTGAAATCACTACTTGGACATTTTCCAGTTCGGCCATAACTTGAAGCTAATTTAATATCCTATTACCAATTTTTTACGAAAAAACGTGGGTTCTAGGAACTAGCTTGAAATTGAGCTGGCTAAAATGTTAAAAGCCTGAGCAAAAAAAATCGGCTACATGGCTTTGAATTACCTTTAAATTATAGTAAGAAATGTCTTCTTTTTTTTTTCTAGAGGTAACATCGTATTTTGTTCGTATGTGCTCCCAGTAAAAAGATTTGAGATTTCACTAACATGAAGACCGTTTTTAGAGAGAGATTCCTACAAAAGCGCACAGAATTGTTATTCACGGTATATTCTGCGCTATTTTTGAAAACTCAACACTTGACCGTATTTTTTGACATTTAGCCTCGCATTTAGCTAACAAAAAAGAATCGCTTTACTACGAAATTTCCGAAGATATGTCGTATTAGTCTCGGTATTAGTGGAACTGTCAACTAATTTTTCTGAAATTCTCAATACACCCATGCATCAAGTTTGAATGAGTTTTGACCTACTTTCACCCCACTTTTACCCGTCTGATTTTTTTAAATTCCACATTGAAGATATCACACTTATAATCAATATCATCTGACTAGTCCATCAATATTTTCTCATCCATACATAAAATCCTCGTGAAATAGTCATGGCGAAACCATTTTATTGAATTGCCATTATTACGAATGGTGCAAATAATATCGGTGTAAAATCAACATCCTGCTCAAGATAAGGACATTTTTCGCCCCTTATAGCCATCATCAGATAAACAATTTCTCAAGGAAAGATATCTACTATGAAATTCGCAAAATCGACTGGAAAATTAAAATAACCATCAGATAAAATATGCAACAAATAACGTTGTAGTTGAAATTAATGATAATAATCGAGGTGCACTTGAGCATATAAGGCGTGAGTTGCTTAAGCAATATTTTGTCGACCGACAACAAGCTAAAGTCAATTATTATTTCCTGCTAGAATTGTGAAAGACGGACGTTGAAATTTTATTCAATTCACTATTTAACTAATTATTTCTGAATAGTATAATATCGCATTAATATATTGCATTAATTATTAGTCTACCTACATAATTTTAATTGTCTCTAATATTTTATTGATAAATTAAAGTCAATACAGAAATTATAGGAATTACATTTTTTGCTCTGCTTTTTACGCTCAATGTCCACTTATCTCATTCTATAGTGTACAAAATTTTAGTTTTTATAATATTTCCAAAATTGGCGTAAGGACTGATGATTTTCTTCAAAGTTAACCAACTTTATTATGTAACAAAAAAGTACAAGGAAATCAATCTTGTGCATAGAACATAAAAATCATCTACAAGAGCCTCGAGAAGAGCTAAGTTTTCAGAAACTATACGCTATTTACAGATGATAATGAGATTTATAATTCTGAAGGATGAAACAGGTGAAGCAATAATTGAGAAACATTATTGCACATACAAGACAATGGAGGATTTATTTATGCAAAGTTGGTTGATCAAATATAAACAAAAGAAAAACAGAATGTATCATCATTTGTCATCTTCAAACCAACGAGTATTTCAACCCAGTCCAGTAACCATTGTTACATTTTCTGAAAACTTACAAGTGTAACAGAAGGGACAAAAAACTCGTAGTTTATCTATTAATCCCTCCTAGCACACCTATCCTATTTATGCATGCACAGGAGCGTAATAGCAAAGACTAGCGGACAACTTATTCATATCACGTTTCTCATATATTTCACGAAGGATCCATGTAGTAGGTACCTATTATGTTCATACAGAGCGTTATGAGTGGGAGAGCTGTGTTATTATAACACGAAAAATGCGATCTTAAATCGATATAGATCGAGCCATTCAACCTTGGAAAACAGTTACTTCTCGTGAAAAATAAACTGGTATGTGTGTAGGTGCTATTTTGAGACGAATTGATTGAAATATTTACAGTTGCAAGTGAATTTGAGTTATTGAGAGAATAACAAAGGTGGCATTTTTCTCTGTCTTTTAGTGCCTTCATTGCTGCTTTGCTATCTGATGGAAATATGTTTCAAATGAATATCTTTGCTGGCTCACCGCAGACTGTTGATTGCTTGGCATTGTTAACATTGATTTTTTTGTTGTTTCAGAAGATATGATGGACGGCTAGAGGAGCGTTACTGAGGTGAGTTTGATTGTGAGGCATATCTAGAGAACCACTTAGCAATTAGTAAGCAAGTTATCCGGCGTTTCCGCTTGATTTCCAAAGTTATGATAGCCGGAAAGTCAATGACTTATGTTAAATTTGTTCAAATCTGATGTCCATTTTGAAATTTGAGAACTTATAATCTCATTATTATGTTTCAAAAGTTTGACTCATAGAACATATTATTACTGGGTAAGTAGATATTCTTTCAAGAATAAATAATGGCAATATATTATTTTATATTGCATTTTTTTTTTCATTTTCGACACAGTGTTTGATTCTGATTGCATTTGGTTTTCAATATACATTTCAAACATCCAATCTGCTTTCAAAACCACCTGTTCAGGTTTGTCAGCTTGGACGACAGGGTCATGTGACTTCAGCTACCTGTTTCATTTCAATAATATATTTCGAGCTATGTTGATGCTGATAATTTTTTTAAAAATATTATAACTTTCGGTATATTGAACTATTCAGTTACTGAATATTGTTTAGAAAACTTTTTTATCGAGAAAATAGTGTTGAAATGTACTAACCATCCCAGATTTCATTAAAATACTGTCGACACATTTTTTTTTTCGAGAGTATTTAAATTTTTCGAACTATGTCGCTCCTCTAGTTCTGTCGATAATAGCATAGCTTTTGTTTTTTTCATTGATTCGATGTTAATTAAATTGGTGAATGTGGTAATACATTAGTTCACCATCGTGAATTTGGAATTTGCAAAGAGCTCTGCCTCGTTTATTCAGGTCATGGATAATGGTCCATTAATTGACATTTACTTTCTTCTAGATGCCCACTTTTTTTTCTCCAACTACTTCTTGTAACTTTGACCGAGTGATGCATATACTTTACAATATTATTTTGAATATCGTCCTGTTTATTTATTGGTATCATCACGAGTATTTTCTCCACTTCGATATAGTGAATTTTCGTGTATTAGTTCTTGTTTACTACTACTTTAAATTTTTCATTTTCAGCAATCTAATCATGCTACATACATAGTTTCTATATCCCCACTTGGATAATTGTAAACGTTTAAATATTTTTCCATTTACTGCTTTCTTTTGCTAATGTTTACAACATTGAAGCAAGAGATATAGTTGAGTGCATTATTTTTTTCTCTCATTTCAGCACACAGAAAACAATTCGAAAACAAAATATATAACTATAATTAATAAGTGGGGAAATTTCTCTTGTCAATCGACATAATAAAATAAATATTTTGTTGCCAAATGCCGATATCACCTTTCTCCTTCCTCAAATAAGGTTTTTCCAAGCGAATTGAATTATTTTTCGTCATACAGTTGCTTGACTGTTCTTAACCACGAACAATAGGAAAAAAATACTATAAATATACAGTGTCCGCCATAAAGTTGGCTACATATGGAAAAAAATTGTTATTTATGAGGATATTTCTGAAAAATTCTAATGATGGTTTATTTCTGCATGTCTGACAACTGGAAAATCCGTCACTACTTATATCACGTGACGTCAGATTTGGCGGGAATTTGGAAAAAGTTGTCAGTGGTGCCAAAAATGGGTCGAATTCATATCAACAAATTTTTACGGAAAACTGTGCTTGGAATCCAACGAGGACCCCATATATCAATCTTGAACAAGATTGAAAACACAATTTTTATTCTTCTACCCTTAATGAAAAACATTATACATTCTTGTTTCATCTGAAATGATTAAAAATAACTGATATTTGAAATAAAAACTTCTTAATGCATTATTTATCCTTGCTAAATTTGATATTTTTTGGCATCACATATAATTTTTTTTACATTCCCGCCAAATCTGAGGTCACGTGATAAAAGTCGATCAAATAACAACGATTTCACAGGGGTGGTAAGTCTTTAAGGTGGACAAACTGTATCTATTAGAATTTTTTTCCAAATTTATGCTCCCATCTACACAACTTCTGATAAACCCTATTAATAAATGTTGAAATAAATCTGTTTCTCACTCATCAAGAACGCGGTCATTCAAAATCTCAGCGAATACGCAGAATTTTTCGTCCAACTCAAGGTGAGACGGTCCGTTTGATGATCGAAGGTCACGTCGTCAAGGTCAAGGTCAAATTTCTGCGATCGTCGCACGAAGGGCGCCGACGTTCAACGAACTCTGTGGGGGAAATTCCACCGAGACTTGCGTCGACAGTCTAGCCGGGAAAACTGGAAAACTGGTCGGTCCCAATGCCACCACATCTCATTCTCTCGACAGGAAAAGCGATTCGTTTATCGGGGTAATCCTGTTAGGAAGCACTCAAAAAACTTTGAGACATCACGTTATATCAGTATTCCAGAAAAATGACACATCCAACCTGGCTTTTTTGAAATTCCTAGAAAATTGAGAACCATTCACTTCCTTATCAACCTCATCAACATTTTTCCGATTCTTTCTGTTCGTTTTTTAATTTTTTTTTTCGCGGATCATAAGTATATCCTATTGTTACGTTATTTCCACTTGGGTTCGTGAATTTAAAACACTCAGTACAAAACTGAAACAATATTCGATTTACAAATCTCAATGTTCACTGTACTAGCTTTCTTTCTAATCTGACTTGTCCGCGAAACCGCGGATCTTATATAGGTAAAAACATCATTGTCCAGAAAGAACTGGAATAAACTGGAAGTATTTTTCATATTTGACGGCAATGAATCTTCCGCTAATTATAGCGGTGCGTCTGCGACCGATACCTCCGCTGTGAGTCATGCGTCGAGCGGATGCTTTCCGGCCTTCTCGGAAATGCCAGCGGTTCGTAACACTATAATGAGTAATTTTTTTGTTAGGTGGCTATGTCGAATTTTTACAAAATTTTTAGCTGTATATTGGCCTCCTGAACTCGCAGTCCAAACGCGGCGGATACTTTAACAATCTAATCCTTGGATGTTATCGAAAAACTAGTCTTACAGGGTGAAAAAAGCAAAAAACTGTTGTGAAGTCGAATATTTCGTTGTTTTTTCGATTTTTGACAAGGTTGTGTTCGTTGCTCGAGGTCACAAACTTGGATTTTTCATTGGGCCAACATCATAAACAAGTAAGCAAAAAATCAGAACTACCGGATTTGACGCAAGGTCTGATGTATTAAGGTTCTCTAATCTGTGGCACTGCTTCGTCCATTCAAGGATTTTTAAAAATCGCCATAATTTCCAAATCGATGGACCGATTTTTCCGTTCGGAATATCGGGAACATCATACTGCTCATTTTTTTTCTTTTTTTTATTGGAGAAATGGATTACTCCAATAAAAAAAAACCGAAATCGTAAGAAAACATTTATATATTTTTTTATTTATTCATAAATGGGCAAACCCCTCTTCACAAAATATAAACAATATATGAGGAATAATATAAAAAAATATAAAAATATACTTAGGTATATCACAAGGTATCACAGAGCAGCTACTCCATCAAGAGATTTTTTAAAAGTACACAAGCTCACACCGTTATACATACACCATTTGAATTAACTAGATTACCCAGTCTCAAAATACGTCATATAATAATAATAATAATAGTAGGGACAAAGTTACAATGGTATAATTAAAATTGTAAATGAACAAAATATCACAGAAGCAAAATATGCTTGTTAGTGATTCACCTATATGAAATAGAATAAAATGACTACCTATACATGAAAATATGATTATTAGTAGTTGAATAAATGTAATATAATGAATTTTTAATACAAAAAAAAAAAGTAAAAAAGAGGTGAAAAATGAGTTGACTAACAATAACAAAAAATTTTAAAATCATCAAGAGTGGAGATAAACACGTACATAATAAAGGTATACCGGGTGTAACAGGATCATGGTACACCCTCCGTATCTCCGTTAGTTTCAGAGGTAATTTATTGAAATTTGGGACATGCTATGAACTTGTTTTAACTCTCCTTCTTGATGGTCCTGAAGTGAAATCAAGGTTTTCATCACGAACAATAAAATAGACAACACAACACCAGATATTATTTGTTTGATTCTACCTGAAAAGAGACATACCATACCTACCTTCAATTTGGCATTTACTTCAGAAATCTACTTCTAGGAAGTGCTTATTACAAACGTAAATGTTTGTGGTAATAAGTTTTTCTATTTTCAACATGAATTCTATTTTTTACACAATCGTGAAGTTGAAATTTTGGATTTTGTGCCAAGGGAACGATGTCTGTACGGTAGGAAGAACGCTGAGGTACTGAACAAACCTTTCTCGATTTCGTCTTTACGACCATGTGAACTGGCTGCATGTTTCAATAATATCAGTAACCAGCTGATAAGCACGAAAAAAGTCCGAAAACTATTCACAATAATTCAAATTCATTGAAAATAATGCGAAAGCCTAGCAAATGCAATGCTAAATTGCTTCGTTTATCACCCTCGGAAGGCTTCGAGAACTCGACACCAGAGGCCACCCACTTCGTGATTTTCGCGAATATCTTTTTATTTTACAGAGATTTTTTTAAAAATTTTGCCACTTTGCCACAGCAACTTCATGTAGCCTTTCCAAATAGCTGAATTAAAATTATATACAGGGTATCGTATAGATTGGGCCACCCTCAACTATTAATTTTCAAATACGGACCTGTACTTTTTATTGCATTTTTTTGAATGCCAAGGGTCATGTTTCATATTGACGTAGTATTTTCATCTGAATTACAGAGTGTTTTGGAAATATAGAACTATTACCAGTAAAATTTCAACTTTTTTTTCAATTTTTCCTGTATAACTCCAGAACTGAAAAAGCTAGGTCAGATTTTTCTCATCCATATAATTAACCTCTGAAATACGCTACTTTGCCCCCATTTAACCAACCCTCTATCTCTTAACTTCTGAATCATTCGGGATCGGAATTTGAAATTTTCAGGGTAGCAAGTATACCATATTGTTCGGTTTCTGACAAAAAAAAACTCGTTCGATCACTTCCGGTTTAACCGAAACTTTTGATTTTCAAATATGACACCTGTATATTTTTCCATTTTTGAATTCAGAGTATCATTTTACATGCAACAGCAGTTTTCGAAAGTTTTGAAAATTCCAAAATCGTGAAATCAATTTTTTTATCATTTAAATTTTCAAATCGTCATAAGTAATTCTAAAACGGATGAACCGATATTTCTTATGGGGTTATAATTTTTCTTCTTTTTTATCATAGAAATCAGTTTTGTTATAAATGCCAAAATCGTGAAATAATTTTTTTGTCATCCAAATTTTCAAATCGCCATAACTCCCGAATTTTTTCCGATAATTTTTCCATTTTGCTTGTTTTTTCTCCAATAAAAAAACCTAAATCGTAAAAAAATATATATTTTTTCTCATAGGGAAAAAATTAATCGAAGGGACTTTTTCAAATCGTAATATCTTCCGAACGGATGGACCAACTTTCAACTTCGGGAATTTTATTTTGCTACTTTTTCCGTAGAATCCATTTCTCCAAAACACAAAAATTGTGAAAATAAATTTCCATAGATATTATAATAAATGCCCAAAACTCATGCCCACTATTCTTTTTCGTTAATCGTCTAATTCATATCGAACCAACACACCAATTATCATCTATTGCGTAAACCGACAATAAAGCGTATGTCTACAATGGATCGTTACAAAATTCCCATCAACAGCGACGATAACTTCTTGTAAAGTAATCAGATCGCGTAGACTTTCACAAACGCTGGCCAACTCAACAGATATCGGTCTTACATCACTGACACGAATATCATCGGAAATTACTTTATTAGATTAGTCGATTAGCGGCCGACGGTGCGTAGGGGTTGCGGATGCCACACACAAAAAATATGACTCAGGATGCTAGTTTCGATGATTTTTTAGGAAAGCTGGGAATGAGTCATTCATTAGATAGGCATGATGCCAAGAAAACTGTAACAAAACAGCTAGTGTAAAGAGAAACGTAGCCAGTTATTATTTTCAGTTATCTTACCAATCCTGAAACAATTGGATTCTGTCCAAAAAAAGGGCAATTTGTCTCGTCGGTGATGCCTTGCTTACAAACTCGCTCAGTTCTCTCACCTCAGCACCTTAGGAGGGTTTTAGTTTAGTTTAGTTTAGTTTAGTTTAGTTTAGTTTAGTTTAGTTTAGTTTAGTTTAGTTTAGTTTAGTTTAGTTTAGTTTAGTTTAGTTTAGTTTAGTTAGTAATAAATGAATAAATAAAATGATTCACATATATCATAAGAATCGTGATTTAGGTACATGAAAGTCATTATTTATACTGTGCTTCTATTATTTTCCTTTTTAATCTAAATCAAACATCACAACTACAAAAACTTCAAAATCGAGGTATGCGCATAGTTCTAAAAGCGAGTAGATTCACGGAAATAGGAATCATGTTACAAACATTGCAGTGGCTTTCAGTTTCTCTACGATTGTATTACTTATCGATGATCTTTATATATAAAATACTAAATAACTTAGCACCTTCATACTTTAGTGAATTTATTAATTTTAATTCAGATGTTCATGATTATGCCACAAGAAACAACGCAAATTTGTATGTATACAGAACGAATAAGAGAAGTGCCATGAATTCTTTGTTTTTTAAAGGCTTTGCTACTTATAATAAACTACCAAACATAGTTAAAACTAGTCCATCATTAAGCATTTTTAAAAAACAGTTATTGGAAACCATACAAAATGTTTGAGAAAATGTTTGATAAAATATAAGGTCTGAAGAATATGTTAAATTGTGCCTTATATTTGAACTAAATTAGGTTTACTTGTATTCTGAATTTTTATATGTTTTTTTTTGTTTTTTTTTCTTATTAATTTAGATTAACTACCTACCTATTGTTAAATTTATTGTATACTATACTGTTTAATTTAATGTATAGTATTATAATTTTTTTTTTGTATATTAGGGTAACCTATTTTAAATAAATATTTCTTCTGTCATGATCATGAAATGAATTGTTCTTATTGAAAGGACTCTTGTTAAACTTCCTAACAAATAATACTTTTTCCTGTTTTAAATAATACTTTTTGTTGAGATTACTGATCAGTTGGGTACAATGAGTGCGAAAACTGAAATCACTGTCAAGAAATATACCTAGAAATTTCACACTATCACTTTTTTCAGTCAAAGTATCAGATTGTTGGCGATTTGTCTCTGTTTTATAGATATTTTCATGGGCGATGCTCTTTTGAAATATCAACAATCGTTCCTACATTAGCACTCTCTTCGAGATTAACCCGTCAAGTTCAGTCTTCACACCCCTTCGTGGTCACTTTAAAGACCTGCATAACGTCCCTTTCCAAAGACTCGTTCATCCAACGCACATCGATACTTTGGAACTCATTGCCTAGGGAGGTGTTCCTCGAGGCATACCATCCCCATAAATTTAAGGAGAACACCAACTCCTACGTTCTTTCCCTTGGTTCTCACGATGTTCTCTGAACATTACAAGATTTACTTTTTCGTGAGAACCAGAACATAAAAAAAATAGTGACTGTGACTATTACTGTTTTGATTATTTTTCAGATTAAAGTACTTAAAAAATACTTTTAATTTTTCAACACCCTGTATCTCTGCAAGGAGAGGCATTGGAGAGAGGTGGTATCAGGATTTTTTCTGTTTCATTTTGACATCACAGTTTCGGGGCACTAACTTGGATAATTTCAGAAACAAAAATGGTGGTATTTCATTTAATCAGCTTCACTGATGGTACTAAAAAAAATTGAAAGTTGACGGAGGCTGAGTGAAAATTGGATCCTCATCTGGAGGGCCGAATACTCGGCCGATTATCTTTAGAACAATCTCAGATCTACGTGTAAAAATGCTGATTGCGATTTTCTTTTTCAGATGTCATCTGCTGCTGTAGGGACACACTCATCATCAGGGGCAGGCCCCCTGAGTTTGATGTCCTGCGTACGTGAGTCGTCTCCCCCAATATTCGATTCTGACAACGAAAAATGTGGTATGTTGATGACTCATGGATTAAAAAAAATTGCCCTGCCCTGGGATTGAACCCGAGGGCTGGCAGCGCTTTGACGCGCTTTGAACCCGTCGGCTATTGAGGCTACTTGAAAACTTGCGTCTATCCCACAGTTAAAATACTTTATGAACCAAAAAGATTTCTTCAAAGTCATTTTTGCTTTATATTCAACGGATTTTTTTTGAGAAATACGATGAGTTTAGGATACTTACTTTGATATCTTCAGCATTCAAGCATTTCATGGCACTATGTCATGAATATGAACTCGTCATGAATATATCGTATTATTCATGCTTTTCCTCGATTTCTGTGGTAGGAGGTTCAAATTTGCAATGTTCGCACTTTCTGTAAATTTTTTGTTGACATTCGAATTCGTCAAAGGCTACTTTGTATACAGGTTGAAGAAAAAAGATTATTCAACTTTCTCAGTTTCAATTACATGTACAGTGTACGTGCTTCTCTGAAATAATGGTTGAATTTTTTGAAATTTTTGTCAATATTCTATAAAAATGCTCGGATTGTCAATTTTTATTTTCGAGTTGCCGGTGTCTCGTTCTCAGCGCATTTATTATAGAAAACGTAGTTTCATAAAGGTAAGTAGATCCAAACAGCCGTCGAATATGAAGGAAATGGAAGGTATGAAACTGAAAATACCGTGATTTCGCACCCATATCAACAAAGTCATTATTCACAAGAAAAAGCCAACCAATAAATAATTGTGTTGATATTCTGCAGCTATAAAACAGTAACTGATCTGTAATATGCGTTTTACTTTTTGCTATGTAAAACTATAAACGATGAAGCAACCATATGTGCAGTAATCATGCAGCGAAGATATCTACTGAAGATATCGAAACAAGAACAAGGCATTTCCCCTAGAAAATTATAAGTAGGTAAATAAATATCGGTAACATGTAAACTGTTAACTGTTATGTTATAAATTATGCTTTTCTAATTACGGTATTCCGTAGCAATTGTTATTGTTTAATAGGTTTAATTAATAGGTGTTTCCACTGTATATCTCCTATATATCTACATGAATATTGGAATATTTTTTGGAAATTAATGATTTTCTTCAACTAGTTCATTTTCAGATTTTGTTTTTAATTATATATTGATTGAATGACTAATTTTGGGGGTGACAAGTCACAGCACCAAGGGATGAAATTTATCGCAGGTGACTACGAAATGTTTTTATTGTTAAAATAAAGATTCGCTCTCCTAGAGAGATGCGGGCGCCAAAAAAGTGAGAGATGTTGGAAAAGCTAGGGGTTAGTTTTCCACATTTTCTACGCACCCTGGAGGGCAAAAGGGGATCAAAATATTCAAGAGCAGCCACTGTACAGAGTGTCCCAAATTCGCGGGCCAACGTGGGGAACTCAGTAACGGTTAGAGTTACAAAGTCGGTTAAATTTGGAAAAAGTTGTGTAGGTATTCATATGCCCAACAATATTCCGTAACGAAATAGTTGAAAAGTTTTTTGGTTTTTGGAATATTTAAAAATTTTTGATTTTTATTTTTCATTGGCTTTGTTTCAATAGATATGAAAAAAAAGAAGACGCTTCCTCACAGCTGTTTTTCATGCTCTATACCTTGGTAATATAGAATTTTTAATACGACGTTCCGTCATTCGAGGGCATCCATTAACTTCGAAACTGCAATTGAGGTATATATCAACGTATTGAGATTCACCAGCCAAAATAAAAAATGGAAAGAAAAATCCAGGTCCGTACCCTCTAGTTACGAAACGTCGTATTACAAATGCTATACTCCAAGTTATAGAGTATGAAAAACAGCTGTGAAAAAGTGTCTTCCTTTTTTTTGGTATCTATTGAAATGAAGCCAATAAAAAATAAAAATCAGAAATCTAAGATTTTTCAAATATTTTTTGCGGCATCTTATTATTGCGCATACTTCTTTCCCTTTAAAACAATTTCATGAGAAGATGAATTCTAAGAGTGAGTGGGTGACTGATGATGTAATTAAATCCAGCCAAAACTTGAAGGACTTATTTTTACTGAAAATCTCTCACCCTGTCCTGTCAGACTCATATAAAAAAGCAAAAAGGAAACATGAAAAATTTGTAAAAAATGTTAAACGCAGGCATTACCAAAATAAAATCCTAATGTCTGACAATATGTGCAAAACATCCTGGAATGTGATAAACAAACTGACTAGGACTAGTGAGAATAAATCAAATATTTCAATTAGAGATAATGGAACTGATTATGATAATCCTCAAATAATTGTCAATATGTTTAATGACTATTTTATTGACAAACCTAATGAAATTATTAGCTCAATACCAAATACCAGTTTTGACACAGTTTCTAATTATGTTAATCTCTATGAGAAAGATTCAATTTTCTTGAACCCATTCGCTTGTGAGGAACTTCTGACTTTATTAAATCATAAACTGAAGAATAAGTCCTCCAGTGGGTCTGATGAGATTCCAATGTTCTTATTGAAAAAAGTATTACCAATAATTATTGAACCGCTCACATACTTAGTTAATCTTTCGTTTACAACAGGCCGTTTTCCTACAAGCCTTAAAACAAGCAAGGTTGTGCCTGTTCAAAAGAAGTCCAATTCCAGGAATTTAAATGATTTTCGCCCAATTACCATTTCATCTTGCTTCTCAAAGGTGTTTGAACTATCTTTTTCTGCGAGACTTATGGATTTTTTAATGGGAAGAAACTTAATAACCAAGAGTCAGCATGGATTCTATCCAGGTAGATCAACTAGTAGTGCTATTTGTGCATTTATTGAAAAAATTGTGAACTTTATTGAGGCAGGAGAGTGCCCTACTGGAATCTTCTGTGATTTAAGTAGGGCATTCGACTGTGTCAATCATGATATGCTTCTCTCTAAGCTTTATTCCAATGGAATACGTGGTGTAGCTAATGAGTGGGTTTCTACATTTTTGACTGATAGAGAACAGTATGTGGTGATGTCCCACTGTGAAGGTGCAAAGGAAAGCAAGTACAGTTCAAGTAAAAGAATTGTATCTATGGGTGTCCCACAAGGCTCTGTGCTTGGTCCCATTTTATTTGTGCTATACATAAATGATCTGGATAAGTTATATGATGAAAATTCATGCATTCTTTATGCAGATGATATTTCTATTGTTACTAGTGATAAGAACCATAATATTCTGAAAAATAATTGTACAGTGATCATGAATCGTACTATAGATTGGTGCTCCAAAAACAGTTTATATCTAAATCCGAATAAAACTCAAATTATGAGATTTCATAATAGACAAAAGTATGCGCAACCACTAGATATTATGATACCTGACAATAACGACCCTTTGATTCAGTCAGAATCGGTCAAGTTTTTGGGAGCGATGTTGGATGACACTTTAAATTGGAGAGCTCATTGTGTGTCTCTTATACGTAAATTGAATTCTCTATGTTTTCTGTTTCGAAATTTACAGTCAGTCTTAACCTCGAAACAACTAGTTATACTATATTATGCTCAAGTAGAGTCTCGCTTGAGATATGGTCTCCCATTTTGGGGAAAGTCGTCTTTGGCTACTGACGTGTTTACAGCACAAAAAAAAATTGTGAGGATTATTGCTGGTATCTCCCAACTTAGCTCCTGTAAACCTTCGTTTGGAGAATACAAGATTTTGCCACTGGTATGTCTATTTATTTTTGAAGTGTCTGTTTATGTATTTAAAAATAGAAAATTATTCCTGACCAATAATTGCATACGAGAGAAATCAACTCGACAGGATACAAATTTTTATATTCCATTCTGTAAATATAATGTGACACAAAATACACCTAAATATTTGGGACCAAAAATGTTCAATCTGTTGCCTGAAGAATTAAAAACTATTCAGTCCGAGGGACTTTTTAAAAAAAATCTTAAAAAATACCTACTTGACAAATGTTTTTATGTTTTAACGGACTTCATGACTTAAACAGTGTATTTGTAAATTTATCGTTCTGTATTTCGTATCGGCTGTTTTTCTTTTATTTTTTTTATTCATTGTCAGATGCTCTTTTCAAGGTATTTTCAATGTTGTATCACCTAATTGTATATTAGTTGTAAGTTTTTTTTGGACAATTTCTATACGATGCTGAAATGTATTGTCTATGAAAATAAAGGATCTATCTATCTATCTATACCGGGTGTAACAGGATCATGGTATACCCCCCGTATCTCCAATAGTTTCAAAGGTAATTCATTGAAATTTGGGACATGCTATGAACATAATAAGCGCCACTGTTTGACCTACAAATGATTTTTTTTTCACTACCGGTTTCGCCGGAGTGATACCAACTCTCGATTTTTGAATGGAACACCCTGTATATTATTACATTTTTGAATTCTGCATAATTTTCTGGTTCCAATGATACCACATAAGTGACATTTTAAACGTCGGAATTTTTTAAAACTCAATTTTTAGTTTTCCATTTAGTTGTGCCATGATGGTTCCGATTTATTCCAATTGATCCGTCTAATGCTAGAAAAATCTAAATCCCGTCAAAAATACTAAATTGCGTTTTTTATGAGCAAATAATGTTCATCGTAGTCGATTTTGCGGTAAAACTCATTTTTTTCAAAATGGAACCATATTGGTACCGTGGTACCATTTATTAGTACTACCAATAAGGAATTTATTCATAGCTGGTAATAAAATGTGCGATAAATACAATGGAACTTACAACTAAAAGAAAATAAGAAAATAAAATTATTGAAAATTTTGACGTTTAAAATGTCAAAAAATTTTGCAGATTTCAGAAATGCAATAATATACATATATAATATTCCAGCGAAACCGGAAGTGAAAAAAAAATCATTTGTAGGTCAAAAAGTGACGCTTATTATGTTAATAGCATGTCCCAAATTTCAATGATTTACCTCTGAAACTAACGGAGATACGGGGGGTGTACCACGATCCTGTTACACCCGGTATAAATACACAACTTTTTCCTAATTTAACCGACCCTGGATCTCTGACCATTCTCGAGTTCCCCTTGTTGGCCCGCGAATCTGGGACACCCTGTACAGACCTTGCTGCACACACTCCAACAAACAATGGAGACTAACAGTAAAGACGTATGTGGGTGGTTGAGCAAAAACCGATGAGAATAGCATGACCAATTACAGAAAACCCACATCTCGATATTGTTTTCCCGGAATGCGATAAGACGTGGATAATCATGCAAACGCATGGCTCAAAATAATAGACAACATGGAATAGACAATATGTAACGTTAGAAGGCTGAGGGGGAGAGTATCCCATATGGGGAGGATTCCGTTGAACCATCTGCTGATGCGGCTTATATTGATTGACAAAACATTACAGCTTTTATTTCTGACAGTGACATTATAAGCTTATATCGTCATAGTTACGATATCTATAATGAGGGTCATAACTCCCTTGGGATATTAAGGTTCAAAAACTCCCTCTTACCTTTTACAGGTGAAAATGATACAAGAAATGCTTATAAACGTTTATATGTAATGAAAACTAAGACATATTTTCCTTATTCACGTCATTACAAATAATAAATGTACAATTTTCAAATGTTCCCTGGAAATTACTTCCGCCGCTGGAAACAATTTCTTCTTTTTTATGGGTGGTGCTGCTGTTGCTGTTCACTACAGTCGAGGTGCCTGCCTCTTCTGATGGCAAAGTAGACAGCAGACTTTTTCGGCTTATACCCCTTACTTTTCCGTTTCAAAAAAGCCTCTAGTTCGTTGAACTTGGTGATATCTCTTTTCTCATATATGATCACCATCGATTTGAGCATTGACCATTTAGTCCATAACGAATTTGGGCTAAACGTTTCTGACTGCAACGAATAAATACAATTATTACCAAATCTACCAGAAAATACTGAAAATACTTTACCAGTTCTTGAAAATATGCCAGAAAGACAGTTTCGTTGGCATCTTTTGACATAACATTTCTCTGTGTCAGCCACTTCAGATATAAGTTGTATTCTTTTTGATATAGGGCTTCACTTTTCGATGGAAGTAATGATTGTCTTGCTTTTTCCGCTTTTTTTATAATATCCTCCATTATATCAGAAAAAGATCGTCAATTTGTGGTAAAAAATAAACACGTTTTTAACGGAAAAACATTGATTGATAAAGAAAGTTTGCTTATAAACATGTAACATAGCGACAACTTAGCAACAACCAACAATAATACAATCAACGCTACCTAATTCAAATATACCAGAAAGGTTATGAATTTAAACATTTATTGCGTTCTAAATATGGACATATTGTTATGAAAATCGGTCAAAAATAAAATTATCTATGTACCACGGGAATTATAGAGCCTTAATAACCTCTGGCAATTGCTGTCCCTCGGGCCAGAGGCCCTCGGGACGCAAACTTTGCCATCGGTAATTAAGGCCCTCATAATTCCCTTAATACATAAATAACTATTACCATGAAAGGAGATGAAAGCATAAAACTTCAATAAATGATTGAAATGAAGTTGAATTGGGAAAGTTCCATGCTATTATGTAAACTTGGTGCCACTCGTGCAGAAGTTACTGCATTACGAGTTATCGAGATATTTTGAAAATTCTCGAATTTGGTCCAAACATTCACCATCAACTTCTTTTTTTTTTTTGGACACTAATGACACCTTTTCGAAGAGAAATTGTTTCAGCTTCTCAACAATATACCTACCACAAAGTCATACTGATGCAAGAAAGCCAAGGAAGGCTTTTATTCTACCTTTTTTTAATTTGCCACTATAACATAGTAAGCAAAATAATTGAGGCCACAAGAGTCTCAAAATGTTGTCTAGGCAATAGATTAGAAAGAGAGAAATATAGTTAATAATAACCAATTGAATTATAAGATGAAAAATAAAAATTCTAGAAATCCAATGAAACATGGATGAAGAAATATAGAAGTAGAATGAATATACAGAACAGTATTCTATTTAATTCAGAATATTAGCAGAATTAATGGAGTATTTCGGAAAACTTGGGGCGATCTTGTGAACGACGTCCAGACGAAAAATTCGTGTAAAATTATTTAACAAACGTCTTTTGTTTCAAGATACAGATTTTTTTTCAAGGGTTTAGCATATTTTACACAATAATCGACTCCTTCATTTCTCAAATGATTCACAGGGTCTTCCTTTTCATGGTAACGTCTTGGTTGATCCTTCAGAAGTTATTTTCCCGATTTTAACATATTTTGAAGAAGGAATATATATATATAGCTTAATTTCATTTTTGATCTTATTACTTTCATTGAAGCAACATAAATGTTGGAAAGTTGGAAAAAACATTCGCATGAATTACAAAAAAATACTGTGCAAATTTTTCAATTTGCAGAAATAAAAAAGTTGTATGGCACATCTTCCTCTTCTTCATCACATTCAGAAATTAAAGACTCTGGAGTCACCACTGGATGAATTAATGACTTGTTCAAACGCGACTGGGTACAATAATAATAATTTTACCTCATTGAAACCCTGTAAGTTAGGCAACAGCGTAAATAGTCCTCATGGATTCCAGTGATCCGCGGAAAATTCCCCAGATTCATGGACCGATCGAAGAAAAACATATTTCCGCGTTTAACGAATTGCATTTGGAACGCGACTATCGCCCATATTTATAGAACTGGATATCTTCCAAGCGGGATTCGTTTACTCAACGGAGTGCATCATCCAGTATTGGCGAATGGGAAATTATCGAGGTGATTCGAATCAGGTGGAACTGGAGTCTCTAAAGGGATATTTAAACTTTGTTGATCACAAAATACTGATTCTGCAACACCGCTATAATAATTGTTGAAATTTTAAATCGCTCGCATCGTCGAAAAATACTTGATTATTCGAATATAACTTGTTGATACATCAAACCTTTTTCTCCGTGTAGTTCAAAGATTGTTTCTATTCGAATATAACCTGTTGATATATCAACGCAATCAATGCAATTTACTATTTGAAATAATAAAGAATTTGAATTTGCAACATTTTTCTCCGTTTCTCCGTGTAGTTCGAAGAGTGTCTCTATTCGAATATAACCTGTTGATACATCAAACCTTTTTTTCCGTGTAGTTCAAATAGAGACTCTATTTGAATATAACCTGTTGATACATCAAACCTTTTTCTCCGTGTAGTTCAAAGAGTGTCTTCATTCGAATATAACCTGTTGATACATCAAACCGTTTTCTCCGTGTAGTTCAAAGAGTGTCTTCATTCGAATATAACCTGTTGAAACATCAAACCTTTTTCTCCGTGTAGTTCAAATAGTCTCTATTCGAATATAACCTGTTGATACATCAAACCTTTTTCTCCGTGTAATTTAAATAGAGTCTCTATTCGAATATAACCTGTTGATACACCAAACCTTTTTCTCCGTGTAGTTCAAATAGAGACTCTATTCGAATATAACCTGTTGATACATCAAACCTTTTTCTCCGTGTAGTTCAAAGAGTGTCTTCATTCGAATATAACCTGTTGATACATCAAACCGTTTTCTCCGTGTAGTTCAAAGAGTGTCTTCATTCGAATATAACCTGTTGAAACATCAAACCTTTTTCTCCGTGTAGTTCAAATAGAGTCTCTATTCGAATATAACCTGTTGATACATCAAACCTTTTTCTCCGTGTAATTCAAATAGAGTCTCTATTCGAATATAACCTGTTGATACATCAAACCTTTTTCTCCGTGTATTTCAAATAGAGTCTCTATTCGAATATAACCTGTTGATACATCAAACCTTTTTCTCCGTGTAGTTCAAAGAGTGTCTTCATTCGAATATAACCTGTTGAAACATCAAACCTTTTTCTCCGTGTAGTTCAAATAGAGTCTCTATTCGAACATAACCTGTTGATACATCAAACCTTTTTCTCCGTGTAGTTCAAATAGAGTCTCTATTCGAATATAACCTGTTGATACATCAAACCGTTTTCTCCGTGTAGTTCAAAGAGTGTCTTCATTCGAATATAACCTGTTGAAACATCAAACCTTTTTCTCCGTGTAGTTCAAAGAGTGTCTCTATTCGAATATAACCTGTTGATACATCAAACCTTTTTTTCCGTGTAGTTCAAATAGAGACTCTATTCGAATATAACCTGTTGATACATCAAACCTTTTTCTCCGTGTAGTTCAAAGAGTGTATTCATTCGAATATAACCTGTTGATACATCAAACCGTTTTCTCCGTGTAGTTCAAAGAGTGTCTTCATTCGAATATAACCTGTTGAAACATCAAACCTTTTTCTCCGTGTAGTTCAAATAGTCTCTATTCGAATATAACCTGTTGATACATCAAACCTTTTTCTCCGTGTAATTCAAATAGAGTCTCTATTCGAATATAACCTGTTGATACACCAAACCTTTTTCTCCGTGTAGTTCAAATAGAGACTCTATTCGAATATAACCTGTTGATACATCAAACCTTTTTCTCCGTGTAGTTCAAAGAGTGTCTTCATTCGAATACAACCTGTTGATACATCAAACCGTTTTCTCCGTGTAGTTCAAAGAGTGTCTTCATTCGAATATAACCTGTTGAAACATCAAACCTTTTTCTCCGTGTAGTTCAAATAGAGTCTCTATTCGAATATAACCTGTTGATACATCAAACCTTTTTCTCCGTGTAATTCAAATAGAGTCTCTATTCGAATATAACCTGTTGATACATCAAACCTTTTTCTCCGTGTAGTTCAAATAGAGTCTCTATTCGAATATAACCTGTTGATACATCAAACCTTTTTCTCCGTGTAATTCAAATAGAGTCTCTATTCGAATATAACCTGTTGATACATCAAACCTTTTTCTCCGTGTAGTTCAAATAGAGTCTCTATTCGAATATAACCTGTTGATACATCAAACCTTTTTCTCCGTGTAGTTCAAAGAATGTCTTCATTCGAATATAACCTGTTGAAACATCAAACCTTTTTCTCCGTGTAGTTCAAATGGAGTCTATTCGAATATAACCTGTTGATACATCAAACCTTTTTCTCCGTGTAGTTCAAATAGAGTCTCTATTCGAATATAACCTGTTGATACATCAAACCTTTTTCTCCGTGTAGTTCAAATAGAGTCTCTATTCGAATATAACCTGTTGATACATCAAACCTTTTTCTCCGTGTAGTTCAAAGAGTGTCTTCGTTCGAATATAACCTGTTGAAACATCAAACCTTTTTCTCCGTGTAGTTCAAATAGAGTCTCTATTCGAATATAACCTGTTGATACATCAAACCTTTTTCTCCGTGTAATTCAAAGAGTGTCTTCATTCGAATATAACTTTTTTCTACGTGTAGCTAAGAGAGTGTCTCTGTTCGAATGAACGACTGACCAAGCTTTGCATGTTATTTTTTTCCTGGCTTCTGGCTCTCGACCGGCATTTTTGCAGTTCTTTCACCTTTTTCGACCGAATGAATCATGAATGAGTCCACGTCGTCCGTATATTTTCGTGGTATCTTATTTTTCGAGGCGGAGCATTCAGAGCAGCCGAGTAACGGTGATGTACGACAGAGAAATGATGTTGCATCAATATTTCAAGTCCAAATCCCGAAATAAGGTTCTTCCATCTGCGACTAAGAAACTATTTCAGAATCCGAATAAGAAAACTGAAAAAACAAATACATTTTTTATATTAACTGAGATTTTAACGAAATAACAAAAGAAGAACTATATCACACATATTCTAAATAGTATATACGATACAATTATTTCACATTTTGAATATAAATTAGGTTCAATTTGTCGTTGAAATAAATATCAAGTGTGGAAGTAGAATTTTTTACATATTGTGGCAGTTTATCAAAACTATTCATCAGCCAGACCCTCGAAAAATACCTAATGATTGGGATTTGATTCATATATTTGAAAATTCCGAAACATTTCGATTTTTGATTCTCAAATGACATTCTGCTACCAAAATAAACTAAGAATCTTCCGATAAGGCTTTCAGGAATATTTCCATAAGTATTGTTTGTTAGTTTTAATATGTTTGTTGGTGTGGAAAGCTTTCCTGCTGATAGTTTAGAATCAATTTATTTCAATATATTATCAGTTTTTATCATTGCACAAACATTTAAAATCAATAAATTTGTATCTTTATGCCCATCGTTGATAAATAGGTAATTGCTGATAAATCATGCCTCCACCCAAATTGATTCATGAGTGATTTGTATTCAGTTGCAGTTATTACATCATAATGCGGATCCATCATATTAAAGGTTTTCATCCTTCTGAAAAAACTCGTGAGTATCATTGACATAATTCCCATAATATGAAAACCTACAACGCTTCTACGTATTTTTATTAATTCTCAGATATATGTATATCCATGTGAAAACAAGGAAATATTGTCTCTTCTAGCTTGTTGGAATATTTTCGTCTTTTTCCTGGGACACAATGTAACTGCGTAGCTATTTGAAAAAAATTACAATATGCTCAAAATATTAGATCGAGTAATAGATTGATTGTAATGAAATTCATCAGGAACCATAATTTTAATTTTCGAATAACTGATCATAGAATTGGGAATGAAAATATAAATAATTAGTAACTCGATTAATATGATTATTTCTATCGGAGTCTGTATTTGAGAATTTTCCCAATAGCAAAAGGATTGAAGACACTTTCTTGGACTCAATTATTGCAATCGATTGCAATAGAAAATCAGAAATACAGATGACATTTTTCGAAAGTCGCAATTTATTAATCTGGATTGCAGATGACGTGTCCTGAAAGTCAATTGACTAATTTCGAATTGTAATTGACCAATCTGAATGACATTCCAAATTTCAATGGACTTACCTGAATTGGAAGTGGTTGAAAAACTTTTAGGACGCATATATTAATAGATTTCGATATGATTGAATAGTAATCAGATAAGAATAAATATATGTAATATTGGAAAACTTGATCGATAACTGTGTCAGATTCATATTATTGTATAGTGGAATTTACTTCAAGAAAGCTGAATGGACTGTGCTCAAGATTGTGATCTATTCAAAGTTGATTTCTTTTTTGGTACGTGGAATCTTGTGTATACCCTTGTAAAATTTAAGGCGAAATCCGTGATAAATAGTCCAGGACCTGAATCAGCCAAGTTCCCGTGAATGCGTGGTTGCCTATTGTCCAATAATCCAACATTTATATCCGGCTGATAATATACCAGTACTAGCCACATCGGTTCCATGTGAATCGTTCCATGAAAAGTTATTGTGATAAATTCACAAATCACAATAAACAATTGACCGGCGACGCTCCCATGGAATGCCCTATTTTTTTTGTACGAAGGCCACACGCGTTATACAGGGTGTTTCATAATAAATGCGCATGACTTCAGGATATGATAGCTCTTTCAAGAATATGAAAAAAGTTCCTATTGTCTGACCCTCTAAAATGCACCATTTTCGACATCTTAAAACCCTAGTCTACGCTACTCCAGTTGAAAATGTTGACAATTTAAGAGAGCGCATTGTTGCTTCTTGCAACATAATTCGGAACATTCCGGGTATTTTCCTACGTGTTAGACAGTCAATGCATCGAAGAATTGCTGTGTGCATTGAAGCTAACGGCGGACATTTCCAACACTTAATTTAACTAAGTATGATTTGTTTTTTTATTTATTTTGCAAACATGAAGTTAACGTTTGGTTTTGTTACTTGTTCTAACGTTTAAATAAATTTTGTATAATTATGAAAAAATTTAGTCAAAAAAATTTGCCATGTTTTTCAACATGAAAGTTGATTTTTCTTGAAAACGGTCAACTTTAGAGCTTATAAACAAGAGTCCTTTTTTTGTGTAGAAAACATTGGCGGTTTGAATAGGTGGCTCAAAATTGTACTTTTTCCAGTGGCGAAAAAATTGGAAGAAATAACACCCACTACCCCTTCAAAATCTTCACCAATTATGAATTTAAAAAAATAATAAATCATCCCAAAACATAGCTTATTATGAGTAGAAAATGCCTACAAAATCTGTGCGATAAACGGTTCCATAAATATTTGCAAAAAACGATTTATTTATTTTTAATTCAACACCCTGTATGTCGAAAATGGTGCATTTTAGAGGGTAAGTCAATAGGAAATATTGAAAAAAAACCTCGCCTCTACCATCAGAATAATGTTGAAAACTCGGTTGAAAATGATTCATATTCTCTTGCATGATTGAAAATAGTGACTGAATTATCCAAAGCACCTCATCAAGTAGCAGAAAGATGAAAAATTGTAAATTTGAATCTCCTACCAGAGAAATCGATGAAATGCTTGAATATTGAAGATATCAAAGTTATTATCCTAAACTTGCATTTCTCAAAAAAATACCTAAGCAGTCCTTTGAATATAAAGCAAAAATAGAACGTGTCTTATAAAACGTGTGTCATATACAATTTATTCTATTTTACATTAAGTTGAAGTATTTTATTGAAAAAAAAATGATTTAACGTCAATCAGTAACATAATTGACATATTTAAAATCTGGCACACAAGCGTAAAGCCCAGTTTACAGTTGAGCGATTTTGATATTTGCGATACCATCGGTGAAAAATGCAATTTTGTTATTGTTTTTATTGACTGTCCCGCGTTACTGTCACAAATTGATATCGTTGTTCCAAGAATAACATCTAGACACAACACTACTTTCTTATGCAAAAGAGCTCAAACAAATTTGATGTTAAAGGCACCAACAAATTTTATGTGCAGTAATGCAAACAAACTTTCTAATGTTTGTGACTTATTTTCTTGCAGTGTTTGTGAACTCAAGAATAAATCTCGTGCGCATCTTTGATTTTTTTTTTTTTTCTTTTTTTTTTTTTTTTTTTTTTTTTTTAAATAGGGATTCTGATTGTCATACATTCATATTTAGAAATTAGTGCTACTAATTAATCTTGTATTGTGATTTGTAAAATTGCTCTGTAAATGGGAAACTGTTGGGCAATAAACGCTATTATTATTATTATTGGTCAATTTAAATCAAATTACACTCTGAATTACAATTCACCAATTAAAACATTGACTTTCACTTGACAGTTCGAATAATGAAAAATGCGTATCGAAACAGAGGCTATTCCTATAGGCATTTGCGTTTCATAATGACTTCATTATGAAATCATAATGGAAAAAGTTATTTTTCTTTTTCAAAATGAATACTCTCAGTTCAATAGTTTATTCCACGAGGTAAAAACAGTATTTTTGAACATTTAGAAATGTGTCATTCTGATCCTAATTTACGAATAATCAAGAGAAAAGTAAGGGCCAGCATGAATAATTGAATTTATGATTGTTGGTGTTTCATTGATATTCAGCTCTCTTTGATTTGAAACCAAAATATTTTATTATTTTATACGAGGGGTAAACCGCGCTCAAAATTGTGTACACCAAACTTCAATTTTGCGAGGAATTTCAAGGAATTCCAAAGAATTCCAAGGAATGCCAAAGAATTCCAAGGAATTTCAAAGAATTCCTTCATTATAGAACCAAAATAGAAAAAAAAATCTTGTGTGTATTTCGAACGCAAAATGTCTTGCCACTCTCGTAATCCATCTCTTCGATGTGTAGTTTTGCCAGCTCGAAGTATAATTCAGTAAATCACACCCTATAGAAAAAAAAACGAAGATTTAAAAAATTCTCAACAGGCACTAGAGTAAAAAGGTGGATTCATGCAACATCAACTAAAAAATTAAGAAATGAAGTTATTTGTCACAACTGTCACTGTATATAAATGTTTTTTGTCATAAATAAATGAAAATAGGTAATATAATGATGATATTATGATATGAATATTCTTAAGAGGGGGTTAACCTTATTTGGGATTGATGGTAAAACTTTGTGAAACAAGGAATGGCAAAAATCATATTACTCGGACCTCGCTGAAAAAAATCGAATTTTTTTTTCACTTTCTGCTTGAGGAAGGTTGGATCTAGGCATCTCTCGTAGTACTTTTTTGATTTTTTGAAAAAAAACTAGTAAAAAAGTTGCGAAATTTCCCCCATATTCACTATTTTTTATCTCACAAGATATATCGTATTTCGAAAAAGTACTCCGAGAGATGCCTCAATCATACAATTGTCTCTATTGAAAAAAAAAATTATCGCGATCCATCAATAATTACTAGCTCAAAAATGATTTTTGCTGAACCCCTGCAGACTCAATTACGGAGCATTTTTCATGACTGTTTCGAGCGCCCTCGCACCAAATAATCACTTTTACATGGATACTATGAATTTATGAATGAATCGTATTTTCATTCATAAAAACCAAAAATAGCACTGAAGCTATTCCAATAATTTAAGCACATGTGATGATATCAATGGAAGTTGCGAAAAGGATTCATTGCATTCTCGAATAAGACTAATTAGGTGAAAGAAAACGTAAACATTTTTTGCGAACGGCGGCGGCAGGCGCTATGTGCACATCAAAGGGCCGTCCAGATATGCATGTATCATAGTTTGCGATTGCATTCAGATGGTGACACTATTGTTAGTTTGTGAACTAGTATTATTATTGTGATCAAGCATGTCGAGTTCAAATTATCGAACTGGCGATAAACATCGTAAAAGACTTTCTGTGAGGAAATTGTCAGTCGAAAAAAAGATATTGAGATTGATAAGGTACGTAAATATTTTCGAATGTTTTTATAAGAAATAATTGGAATTCGATAACGGTTAGAGATACAGGATCGGTTGAATCAAGAAAAAGTTGTGTATTCATGTGCGCAACAATGAGCCGCAAAGAAATACAAATTTTAGATTTTAGATTTAAATTTTTTATTGGCTTTATTTTAATAGATACAAAAAGAGCAGACATTTTCTTGAAACTGTATTTCATGCTCTATAACTTAGCAGTATAGAATTTTTAATACGACGTTTCGTCATTCGAGGGTCGCCATCGACTTTTTTTTTTTTTTTTCGAAATTTCATGCAGGTTATTTCGCGGTATGGACAAATAAAGGAATAAAAATTAAAAAAATTCATCGTAATGATAGATTTTGGCAAGATAAGATGGAATCAAAATTAGTAGATTTTTACATGAAATATTTGCTGCCTGAAATAGTTGACCAGTAGATACGAGAGTAATATGGAAATAAGAGATATTTCTGTACTACCTTCGGGCTGTTTCATCGGTACTATCTTTTGGCACATCCAAAACAAACAAATGCGAATCGCAAAATTGAAAAAAATACAGTTTTTTTTTCAACCATAATGAAATAGTTTTTTTCCCTCAAGCCGCTTTCCACTTATTTTAATTCCAATATTGAATGAAAATTTCCAATGAAATTTTGATTTGATCCTTTCCTTGCATATGGATACAATATACCATGGAAACCAGAAGATAAAACAAACAAGTGGACTTCTGACTATAAACCTATGACCGGGGGTGATCCATTTGAAAAAAAAAATTGCGATTCGCATTTGTTCGTTTTTGAAGTGATAAAATATAGGACCGATGAAACCCTACAACTTTTATATTCAATGTTTTTTCCACCTCGTATACTTGATGCTGTAGGTAAGGGTCAAAATATAAGAGACAAATAGGATGTTATTTGTAAATTTTGTTTTCAAATATATCATGTGAGTTTTCGAGTTTTCAAGTTCAGTAAAGATATATACTGAATACCTTGAAAAATGTCATTCATTCATACCTATCGAAGAAGAATATTTCGATATATTTTGTTGTGTATAAAAATGTTCAGTATAGTTTCTCCATAAACAGCATTTTTTATTCTGTGTCCATATTCATCATATACGATGCATCAATAAGAAAGCATTCAATTTCATCGTGATTCAAATTGATAACGAGCCCTGTCTGAATTCTCGAGTTGCAAATTGATTCTACATTTAGCCACCGAACAGAGGGTATCAATCCTGAACCTACATGCCCCCGATTTATTTTTGGAATGAGAAAACTAACCCGTTTTAGCTCACCAATTTTTGCTTGAAATTTTCTCTTTTGTCCAATCCAAAGTCCCATTTCTCCCACGACCGAGAGACATTTTCTAATTTGTGTATTTATAAGTTTCAATTTAGCTCGTGTAGACGTTTTTGTGTTACTGTTTTTGATATTCGAAAGGGTTTCATCTGTTTCGACAAGTTTTTTTATATTTCCCATATCATATCAAATTATCCTCATAGACACAGTAAGTTCAAAATATACTGATGAGTGATGAAAAGCCGGAGGCCTATTCTGAGAATTGTAACGGCCGGCCGACGGCCGCAGACCCGAGCCATCCCGAGCCACAGATTCCGAGCGACCACTCGACCAGGCCAAAGTTTACATAGTATATTCTGTAAACTTTGACCAGGCAAGACTATTTACTACGAATTTACGCGACACTGAGTTGGAGTGAGACGCCAACAGCGCTTAGCGTTTTTTGTTCGACATTGGTCTCCGCCCCTTTCGCTCGGGATTTTTACTTCCCCCTTTACACCGCAAATATACTCTGACATGTTTGTAAAGGTTAACCCCTTCTTAAAAAATCACAACCCAATCATTGGATGACAAATTTAAAAAAGTGACCCAGAACTCTAACCAGTCTTCCGTCCTTTGGGCTGTCCGGCAAAATATTTTATTGGTCTGAGGACTTGACGCATGCGTTTTACTGAATTGATGGAAAACATTAATTTCTTAGTTGAATGTTGGCCATCTTTCTTGGTTTTAATTTTAGTTTTAATTATTTAATTGCATTGCATGAATACTGCCATTGCCTCACATGATTTCAACTTATTGATTTCAGTTTTAAATTCATTTAAGTTTAAATTTGTGCTTGCATGATAAAATAAACTCCCGAATTATGGTATTAATCTTATGATTAGATCTTTCGAAAACTTTTCGAGTGAAACAGAAAGCAAAAATGAGAATCCTTTTTTGTTGCAGTCGCATCAAAGAGGCGATTCTGGAACCCGAAGAGGTGGTTCAGGAGGAAAGCGAAAATCTCTGAAGATGCTGGGGCGGCATCCACCGAGGGGGCGGACATCGGCAAAGATGCGTTGCGCAGCAGGTCTGCCAGCGAACTTTCCGTCGCTGACGAAGACAGACGAAGGTGAGCTATCATTGCATATTTTGTCTCCTCTTTTTTTTTCATGTCTCCCGAGATGTCTCTTTTTCCTTCCATCCTTGCTTTCCTCAACTCCTTGTTGTTTTTCTAACCCTGTTTTTCTTCTTTCATTGTTTTTTATTCCTTGTTTTTCTCTTATTGTTTTTCTTATCTCCTTCCTATTCTCCTTTCCTTGTTTATCTCTCTATTGTATTCTTCCCCTGTTGTGTTTCTTCATTCATTGTTTTTCTTTTCTCATTATTTCTTCTCTCTTCGTTTTTAATGTTTTTATACTCGCCTTATTTTTTTCCTCTCTTTGTCTTTTTCCTCGCCAAGATTTTCTTGTCGTCTTGTTTTTTCTCTTGTTCTTCTCGCCTTGTTTTTCTTCTCTCTTTATTTTTCTCGTTTCCTTGTTTTGCTAATATCCTTGTTTCCTTCTCCATCCTCTTTGACCTAATATTCTTGTTTTCCTACCACACTCTTTTTTATTCAAATTTACCTACCATCGTATTTTTTATTCTTCTGATACTTCCTCACCTTTTTTCTTGTCGCGTTTCTTTTCTCCTTTTGTCTTTCATATTTTCTTTCTTTGTGTTCTTGTGCTTATCTTTCCTCTTACATTTCGTTCATTTTGTTCCTTCCTTCTTTCTAATCTTTTCTTTTTTCACACCTTCCTTATTTACAAATCCTCGTTTTGTGTTCTTTATTATTTTTCATATTTTACTTGTTTCTTTTATCTTTCTTGTGTTGCATTTATTTTCTTCTTTTCTTCTTTTCTTCTTTTCTTCTTTTCTTCTTTTCTTCTTTTCTTCTTTTCTTCTTTTCTTCTTTTCTTCTTTTCTTCTTTTCTTCTTTTCTTCTTTTCTTCGTTTTCTTCGTTTTCTTCGTTTTCTTCGTTTTCTTCGTTTTCTTCATTTTCTTCATTTTCTTCATTTTCTTCATTTTCTTCATTTTCTTCATTTTCTTCATTTTCTTCATTTTCTTCATTTTCTTCATTTTCTTCATTTTCTTCATTTTCTTCATTTTCTTCATTTTCTTCATTTTCTTCATTTTCTTCATTTTCTTCATTTTCTTCATTTTCTTCATTTTCTTCATTTTCTTCATTTTCTTCATTTTCTTCATTTTCTTCATTTTCTTCATTTTCTTCTTTTTCTTCTTTTTCTTCTTTTTCTTCTTTTTCTTCTTTTTCTTCTTTTTCTTCTTTTTCTTCTTTTTCTTCTTTTTCTTCTTTTTCTTCTTTTTCTTCTTTTTCTTCTTTTTCTTCTTTTTCTTCTTTTTCTTCTTTTTCTTCTTTTTCTTCTTTTTCTTCTTTTTCTTCTTTTTCTTCTTTTTCTTCTTTTTCTTCTTTTTCTTCTTTTCTTCTTTTCTTCTTTTCTTCCTTTCTTCTCTTCTTTTCCTCTTCTTTTCTTTTTCTCTTCTTCTTCTTCCTTTCTTTTTCCCTTCTTCTTCCTTTCTTTTTCTCTTCTTCTTCCTTTCTTTTTCTCTTCTTCTTCCTTTCTTTTTCTCTTCTTCTTCCTTTCTTTTTCTCTTCTTCTTCTTTTTTCTCAATTCCTTTTCTTCTCTTCTTATTATTGATCTCGTATTGTTATTTACAGAAGTTCGTCCTCGATGCATCCTGGACTCAGCGTGTCGCATGACAGCGTTTTTCACTCGCCCAACTCTGGATCGGACATGGAACTGGACGCGGCCCAGAGCTCGTCTTCGCTATCCATATCTCAGCCAATCATCGACCTAAGACTACAGGTGAGAACTAGAGCCTTTTTTTCTTCTCCACACCACACAATCACGTAGCCAAATAGACGAAACATTTCAGCGGCAACAATCTCTGTTTATCGAGCTTACGGAATGCGCGAAAATGAGGTTTATATCGAAATTGTGAAGGCCGTCAGATAATGAGATATCAGCGGAGATGTTCTTATCGATGTTGTTCGTTTATGGTCTTGAATTAATGCAGTGTTGATCAATTATTTTGATGCGTCAGTCATAGACAAGAGGAAACGTGTGTTTTTGTGCTTTTTTTTTGGTCAGGGTGACAATCTGTGATGACTTACCGGGAATCAGCTCACGTGGTATGTTTTGAAAAATGATAATTTTCATTGCTGTCCT
Source organism: Chrysomela aeneicollis (assembly GCA_029955515.1). Classification (NCBI taxonomy): domain Eukaryota; kingdom Metazoa; phylum Arthropoda; class Insecta; order Coleoptera; family Chrysomelidae; genus Chrysomela; species Chrysomela aeneicollis. The sequence goes on along the minus strand of JARUHQ010000007.1, from coordinate 1,990,535 downwards.
ACTGTGAAAAACTCTTTTTCATCTCAACTTATTCCAAACTACAAGCTGTCTGTATTTTCTTGATAGCGACATTACAACAGAGTAAAATTCAAACGACGTTATTGCTATGTGATATTTTTTTATGCTGTTTCAATTGAGTAAGTAAGGAGTGTGTTTTTACCTTATTTGGCAATGTTTATTCAGCTTGAAAAAGTTTGCAATCTTATCAATACTGTTATCTAATTATTCACAGTCAAGTGAGGTGAGGTAATATTTTGTTTCATTTTCGATTATTTGCTTCAATAAATTTGAAAAAGTGGGAAATTGTATGAAGATATATCTTTCCACTACCTGTTATAGTTATAAAAAAATTATATTTGAATCCCAATATTGTTTGAAATCTAATAATATCTTGATACTTTTCTGATATCATCAACAAATAGGACATTGTTTTTGACAGATTTTATCACAATAATAGTAATCTATGATCTGCAATTTTGTTCGTCGATTTTATTTAAATTCTCCAAATCCTCACAACTTTTCAACAGATGGACAATTGACAAGTTCAACCAGCGTTGATGGAGAAATAATACGTCTGCCCTATTGTTGTCTTTGTCATCAATATTGCAACTTGAATAAATGAAAATGCTATGATTGGCACTAAAAAAGAAGAAGACCTATATAACCTGTATATAATTGGTTTGTTTTTCTTGTAGTATTTTCGTTATTCCGATTATTTCGAGCATTGTAAGCTCACAATAATTGTTGAATAATTCCAAACACATTGCAAATGTGTTTTTAGATTTATTTTTATTTAAGTCGCAATCATAACGTTTTCGTTATTTCAAGTTGCAATCTTGATGACAAAGACAACACTAGGGCGTACATTTTTTTCTCTCTCAACGCTGGCTGAACTTGTCAATTTCATCTGCTCTGGTTCCACTCTTATTCTCTTCTGTAACCACTAACCAGACCTGTCATGTTATTGCATGTTGAATATTCTTGGAGAAATCGGCGAAGTAAAAGTGTAGCGTGATACTCGTTCATGAACTCTTGTAAAACTCGAGCAAGCTCACATTTTAGCGACATTTTCATTTATATCGGATGTTAACGAATCTCCTGTAATAGCTTTGACCTTTACCTATATATAAAGCTCGGCAGGCCTCTATCTACAGAGTCGTAAATCCTCAAATCGAATAAAACAGGGAGATATCTAGTTGTGCAATGCTATACAGTTAACGATAGCTGAAGTTTAAAACGATCTTCAGTACCTCATTTGTATTCTCTTCAGCCCACACATGGTTGTCTTGAAAATTTCTTATTGCAGCTCTGAAAATTTCGCTACATATATGATTAGAAAAATATCACAATTGGTTTGGTCGATTTTTCATCTGTCTGTCATTGACTTAGGAGTTGGTGAATGTAGAAAAAACGAATATTTCGTTGTGATGATTGTTCAAAGATTTACAGTTACAGCTAGAAAGCAGCATGATTCATTGTTGTATCTGTCAGTGGAATATTGAGATGAATTTCTAGTGATTAGGTACAGTTTCAGAGAGTAAATCAATTATTTGTTGAATAATACGAATACGAAACACAGGTAAAATAGATGGTTTGGCCGCCAAGGTCGCCGGATCTGAATCTACTCCATCCATCCAATCAAAAAGGCAAAAATACTAATCCAGGGAGGCATCAGCTATTTAAAATGAAATAAATGTACGAATTTCCGAGCAGCATGATTTTTTTTTCAGAGTTTCCAAAGATTAAGGTATCCATATATCTCCTTTATGTAGAACCTGAAAATATTTTTTCTACCACCGATTAACAAAGTAGCCTTGTCCCTTGCAAATATTAACACAAAGATGTCATTTAGTTACAGCATTTTCGCTCGTGAGCGGAAATATTGAAGAAATTCTCTACCATAGTTATATTGTTGAAAACGAACTCAGATTATCTTGCATGATTGAAAATAGTGACTGTGAATTAAACTACGCAACACTAATTATGTCGCACCCCGAAATTTTGCCCCTGTTACAATTTGAATAACTTTTTTCTGCTTTGAACAATTTGAATTCTGTTTGCACTGTTCGCTATCTCAGTCCTTCAGCATCAATCTCGTACTTCTTCGATATATGCGGTTATTTCCATAAAATTGCTACAGAATGTTTTTTACAACTGTGCAAAATTTCGAAATTTTCAAAAGGATCCCAAATGAAGAAAATCAAATTTTTTCCAACTTTAACAGCAGAGGCATGAAGATTATCTCATTACCTTCGGCCATTTCCAAAATTGTCTTCTCATCACTTTTATTTACAGAGTGATCTCAAAAAATAAATTTTTTGGTTTTGCACTCATAATTTTTTTCCTCTTCAACCGATTTTCAAAATCTCAGGCTCATTTTGAAGCTGAAACCTCATATGAGAAGATTTAAAGATCAGAATTAACTCAAGATAAACATTCAAGATCGAGGGTTTCCTCAAAGGTGACCCAAACCTGAAACACTCTGTAAATCCCGACTGGGATGAAGATGTAAAATTCAAAATAAAAAAAAAATCTGAAAACAAAATTTCAGGGTAACCTTCTCACCTCCTATACAAAGTCTTCCATCATTGGATTTTTTTCAGAGAATTTAATTTTTGAGACCCCCAAAAATATTATATGAAATTTTTTTTTTATCTCCTTGATCAACTTTCTCCGCTGAACACAGCTATGGGTACCGCTTGTCTCGATTCTGCAAGATAACTTTTTTTCGCCCTGTACATCTAACTATGATAATTGGAGTACCCGAGTTTGGGCGATTCTTAGTAGCTTTGTACGAAACTCACGAGAATAATATGTAAAAAAATCACAAAAATCTCCTTCCCTTCATCCGTACCTATAGTACCCCAAGGGGGGAAAGAAATTTTTATTTCAAATCTCCGATCCCGATATGGGGGTCAGGTGAAATATGTTTACCGACATATCTAACCGTTTGACCAGCAAAAATTTTACCCCCAAAAAGAATTTTGGGGGGGAGAGAGTCAAAAATTTTTTTTAAGTCTTTTTGGTGGTGATATTTTTTTTTCGATCAAACAACGTGTTGGATATTTTTCTTTTTTAATCGGGATTCCGAGGAGGATTTAGATTTGGGTCACCTATCCAGAAACCCTTAATCTTTAATATTTATTTTTAGTCAATTCTAATCTTCATGTCTGTTTATCTAACGTTTCAGCTTCAAAATGATCCTGAGATTTTGAAAATCGGTTGAAGAGGAAAAAAGTTATGACTGCAAAACGAAAAAAAAAAAATTTTTGAGGTCACTCTGTAAAGAAAACAATTCTGAAGATGGCTCAAGTTAATGAGATCCCCTTTATGCCTCTGCTGTTAAAGTTGGAAAAAAACTGTTTTTCTTCATTTGGCATCCTTTTGAAAATTCCGAAATTTTGCACAGTTTCAAAAAACACCTTGTAGCAATTTTATGGAAAAAACCTCATGTAACAAGAAAGTACAAGATTATATCTGAAGGACTGAGCTAGCGAACAGTGCAAACAGAATTCGAATTGTTCAAATCAGAAAAAATTTATTCAAATTTCAACAAGGGCAAAATTTCGGGGTGTGACGTAATTGGTGTTGCGTAGTTTATTTTAAGGCACCTCCTCATGTATGGCCTCTGTTCGTCCTCTTCATGATTCTTCATTTGTAAATAAATTGTGACAAAAATATCTCCTGATGATGGATTGACGTCGAAAAATTTGATAATTTGCGTGTAATTAAAAAATGATATAATATAGTAGACACATTGTCAATTTCTGTGGAAAACGGGTTCCCCAATCCCAAATCCCTAGCATCACTGTTGATTACTGAAAACGTTCAATTCATATTGATGATGGATGAAAATTCATCGATGGATTAGCTCAATTCGATACCGCCCACCCGAAGTGTTATTCATCTCGTTCCGAGCAAACACCATCGGCTAATTGAGTTTTATTGATGAACTCGAATTATGTCCATGTTTTTTTTTTTCACTTGAGAGGTCATCCAGATGTGCGCGCATGACGTGGTTCAAAAAACATTCGGAAATATCGGATATGGACCAACATGATTACATTATTGAAACAGTCAATTTTATAGTCGACTGAAAATCTTGATAATAAACTACGCAACACTAATTACGTCGCACCCCGAAATTTTGAAATTTGAATAACTTTTCTGATTTGAACAATTCGAATCTGTTTTCGCTGTTCGCTAGCTGAGTCCTTCAGCTATAATCCAGTAGAAAGAGAAATTAGTCTATCCAATTAGAATATCAAACATAGTTTGAAATGAATGTCTGGTAGACTACGAGCAGAAAACAACTACTTTCCTGGTAAATACCACGCAGAACATTGAATTATATCTGCTCGTAATCTTCTGCCGCATGGTGTCGCCACTTCCAATTGTCTGTTGGAACGCGGCTCAGTGCGGTCAAATAAACGCGACGAAGGTGCATTGGGACAGGCAACGCTTCGAGTGGAGATCTTACGGTCTCTACTCGGATAACTACCCTGCACTGATGAGGGCCAATAAGCCCGAAACCGGTCTGTAGGTTGTTAAGCGTGCCTGTCCCGATGTGAATTTGTCACGTCTTAGGAAGAAAGAAACATTTGCGATCTGCATTCACAGTGTGAATCGTTGCATGGATTACGAGCAGATATAATTCAATGTTCTGCGTGGTATTTACCAGGAAAGTAGTTGTTTTCTGCTCGTAGTCTACCAGACATTCATTTCAAACTATGTTTGATATTCTAATTGGATAGACTAATTTCTCTTTCTAAAAATTGTTGTCCAATTTATGGCTTTTCCATTTTTTATAATCCAGTACTTTTTCGTTACATGAGGTTTTGTTCCATAAAATTGCTATCAATACTTTTTTCCTCTTCAACCGATTTTCAAAATCTCAGGCTTATTTTGAAGCTGAAACGTTAGATGAACAGACATCATGAAGATTATAATTGACTAAAAATAAATATTAAAGATTGAGGGTTTCTGCATAGGTGACCCAAATCTAAATCCTCCTCGGAATCCCGATTAAAAAAGAAAAATATCCAACACGTTGTTTGATCGAAAAGAAAATATCACCACCAAAAAGACTGTAAAAAAAATTTTGACTCCCTCCCCCCCAAAATTCTTTTTGGGGGTAAAATTTTTGCTGGTCAAACGGTTAGATATGTCGGTAAACATATTTCACCTGACCCCCATATCGGGATCGGAGATTTGAAATAAAAATTTCTTTCCCCCCTTGGGGTACTTTGAGTACGGATGAAGGGGAAGGAGATTTTTGTGATTTTTTTACATATAATTCTCGTGAGTTTCGTACAAAACTACTAAGAATCGCCCAAACTCGAGTGCTCCAATTATCACAGTTTGATATACAGGGCGAAAAAAAGTTATTTTTCAGAATCGATACAAGCGGTACCCATAGCTGTGTTCAGCGGAAAAAGTTGATCGAAGAGATAAAAAAATCGTTTCATAGGCGTACGTATAAATTTTTTTTTGTGGTCTAAAAAATTAAATTCTTTGAAAAAAATCCAAAACATGATGGAACACTTTGTATAAGAGGTGAGAAGGTTACCCTGAAATTTTGTTGTATTCAGAATTTTTTTTTTTTTTGAATTTTTTTATGAAGTCTTATATCTTGGCGTTTCAATTCGGTTTTCTCACGCACAATTTTTGACTACTGAGAGAAAAAAAGATCTGGATGTATCCAGAATGAAAAATCCTCCCGAAAACGAGTTGATTTTCATTTAATTCTCTACCTAGTCGGGATTTACAGAGTGTTTCAGATTTGGGTCAGCTTTGAGGAAACCCTCGATCTTGAATGTTCATCTTGAGTTAATTCTGATCTTCAAATATTCTCATATGAGGTTTCAGCTTCAAAATGAGCCTGAGATTTTGAAAATCGGTTGAAGAGGAGAAAAGTTATGACAGCAAATACAAAAAATTGATTTTTTGAGATCACTCAGTAAAGAAAAGTGATAAGAAGACAATCTTGGAAATGGCCAAAGGTAATGAGATAATCTTCATGCCTCTGCAGTTGAAGTTGAAAAAAAAACTGTTTTTCTTCATTTGGGATCCTTTTGAAATTTTCGAAGTTTTGCACAGTTCCACAGGACATCCTGTAGCAATTATATAGAAATAACCTTATGTATCGAAGAAGTGCGAGATTAATGCTGAAGGACTGAGCTAGCGAATAGTGCAAACAGAATTCAAATTGTTCGAAGAAGAAAAAAGTTATTCGAATTTAAACAGGGGCAAAATTTCGGGGTGCGACGTAATTAGTGTTGCGTAGTAGTTTAGTTCAACTGGAACACTCTGTATTTTATTACAAGGGCAGATATGAAATTTTATTCCCTACCGAATACTGTTATATTTTTCTGTAGGTAACTACTCTTTTTTTTTATGAAAATACCCGAGGAAATACCCCATTTCCCTCCATTTCTAGATATCAATATCATTTGGAAAAATTTGAGTCATCAAGTTGCCTCCTGTACTTGATGAAATTTGGAACCAAAACTATTGTTGGTAGCTGTCAGTTGAAAATTTAAAATGACTAATTTTCATCTGTTGCTCTAGGGAAAAATCTGAATAAAAAGGAAGGGAAAACTTAAAATTAAACACCAAGTCGGTCGACCACCCGTATAATAAGGAGCAAATGGAAATTAATAACCGGTTTCGGCTAACATAGCCATCATCAGACTAAGTAATCCTAGAAAAATATTCGGATATAATGATATGGTGATTAGGATGAAGTATTGAATACATATTATTGTGCAAAAATTCTTAATTGAAAGAAACTAATAGGTTAAAACAAATAACTTTTTTTTGAAGAGACAATACCCCAATTGAGAATTTTTGTATTATGGTATGTATTCAATACTTCATCCTAATCACTATAACATTATATCCGAATATTTTTCTAGGATTACTTCGAGGATTACTTAGTCTGATGATGGCTATGTTAGCCGAAACCGGTTACTAATTTTCATTTGCTCCTTATTATACGGGTGGTCGACCGACTTTTATTCTTAAGTTTCCCATTCTCACAATCACCGGACCACTTTGAGAAACATGGATGATTTTCACAATTTGAATAAAAAAGGAACAGAATTTCATACCATTGACATTTTGACTCTCCACTCCATTTTCTTTTTTTTGCTCACGTTTTCCTTCAGCTATTGACGATCTATAAATTACCCTGATTTATGCAAACCGCCGGTTAGACTGGATAAATAACGTGATAAGAGTGAATTGAGAAAAGAAAGGAGTCCTCTATTATTATGTTCATGTAACTATGATACTGCGGGATATCTGGGTGGTCATAGAAAAATACAAGCCACCTGATTTCTATTCAGAAATGCGTGAGTTTGGCTCTACGATTGGATATCAGAATTTCCGTAAAACACGCAATTCCGGCCTCAACCGCAACTATATAGGGTGGAGCAACAATGCGCCGTGTATTTTTATTGCTCGAATTCTACCTTTTTCTACTTCAACTTTGATCCTGCTAACAGGGCATTTTTATTTTTTCAGAGCAACACTTTTGTGTTTGCTAAACCATCCCTCTCGATCTTTTATTCGTTGGAATCGGACGAAAAATTTCATAGGCCAGCCTGTGGAAAAAATTTTGGAATCTTGGTGTATATCATCAGATATTTGAAAGGAGCCAATTTCTGAAAGCTCGGTATCAATTAACGTCCCAGCTAGGATCATTTCAAGCTATCTTTCGTCGTATCTGTTTATTTACAATGCCAATTTCAGCCTCGTATAGGTACTTAATATTGCGGCTTGGTCTGTAGGAAATTACGAAACCACGCATGATGTTCAATTAACGGAGTAAATTAACTTTGAGTGAATTCAATCTACGCTAGCCATCGAAATCGTGCCATTTCGAAATACCGAAAGTTCTGGAAATCGAAAAAGTGCGTGATGGATGGTTCGTTAATCTAGCGAGATTGAAATAATTGATGAAACTGATAATTATCATAATAAGTTTATCATCGACCAAAATATTGGAGTGAAATGTCTTTAGAATGGCGAGAGTGTTGATTTGACTTCAATTAAATATTGTCTAAAGAAATGAGAATTTAATTTTTTTTAGATAATAGGTACCGGAAGTGGGCGTCAAATAACAGTTATTTTAATTTGAATACACCGTGTTTCCAAAATCTACACTGAATTACAATAAAACATCGTCATTTTTGAGTCATTCAAGTTTATAATAGGATCGATATCTGAAGTTCTGGAAACTCATGCAAGATACTCAAAAATTCGCGCTGAATTTATCTAGTTACAAAATTCGGACTCTTTTTTTTTTTTCAACTAGCAGCCCCCTTTTTCTCTCTCTCTCCCAGTGGATCAATATTTGCTCAAGTAGGTACCTGTGCCTGTTCTTCAGCTGGAAATTGAGTGGATTCAGATCTGGCTACCTTGGTGGCCAGTCACTACTTCCATTTAACCTGTCATGTTCATAAAGACCCTCATAATAATAATTATGGTCGTGCTTTTCGAGAATTCGAGTTATTGAACAAATAATTGATTTTCTCTCTGTAACTGTACCTAATCTCTAGAAATTCATCTCAATATTCCATAATGACAGATACAATGAATCATGCTGCTTTCTAGTTGTAACTGTGAATCTTTGAACAATCATCACAGCAATAATCATTATACGTTCGGCATAATGACGTATACACATACATATGCGCCGTTCACAATTTCATATTTTATATACAGGGTGGCCCATTAGTGTGAGGAAGTACAGTATCTCGCCTATAATGAGGAGTATGATAAAATGTTTCAGATGAAAGTTAAATGGTTTAATTTGTTACTTATTTTAAAAATATTTTGGAATATACAGAGTGTTTCTTCGAAGCGGGGCAATACAAATCATTATTTTTTTAAATAGACCCCCCTGTAATTTTTTTCGCCATTGAATTGATCAAAATGTTCTACATAAGAAGGTATTTCCTTTTTTCAAAAATTTTGCGGCGTTGTCAAGTAATTGCTGAAAGTAAGAAAATCTTCGGAAAAACAGACCACCACAAATACCATCATAAAAAATGTATAGATGAAATTCAAGCAGCATTATTCGAGACATGCGACAACAAGAGTGAGATAAAAGTTCGGTATGGACTGAAAATTACATATCTCTAACGGGGCATTTTATACAGAGTCATTAACTTGACAAACTTCGAATATCAAAAACTTGATTTTTTTAAATGAAACACCCAGTATATTATGTCACCATTTCGAAGAACTACTTTATTCCTACAATTTTTGTTGATATGACTTAGCCCCTAAAATTGACAGATTTTGTGTAATTTACAATCAATATTTTCAAAACTCAAGAACTTCCATAGCTCACTTAACCACAGACAATATCTACAGTGCTAAAATAATACAAAAATAATAATATAATACAAAATAATATAATTCAAAAATAACATAATATAATAATAATACAAAAATTGTAGGAATAAAGTAGTTCTTCGAAATGGTGACATAATATACTGGGTGTTTCATTTAAAAATTCAAGTTTTTTATATTGATAAGTTTGTCAAGTTAATGTCTCTGTATAAAATGTCCCGTTAGAGATATTTAATTCTCAGTACATAGCGACATTTTATTTCACTCTTGTTGTTGCATGTCTTGAATAATGCTGCTTAAATTTTATCCATAAATTTTTTATGATGGTATTTGTGATGGTCTGTTTTCGAAAGAATGAAATACCTTCTTATGTAGAACATTTTGCTCAGTTCAACGGCGAAAAAAATTACAGGGGTGTCCATTAAAATATTTATAAAATAAGCAACAAATTAAACCATTTAAGTTTCAACAAAAACATTTTATCATACTCCTCATTATAGGCGAGATACTGTACTTCCTCACACTAATGGGCCACCCTGTACATACGAAGATTGTACCTCCTAATACCGAGCCGTTCAATTTCGTTTTTTAATTCAGCCAGGCAGAAATTATACGGCGTTGACCTAAAAACACGATCATGTAAATCTCGTTTTTGCTCCCGATGGCAACGTGACCGTCTAAAAGTGAACTGCTTCTGTTAATAAGCGTCATGGTACCTTCACAAGAGATCCAGTACTGCTGTATCTGTAATGAGTTTCATAATTTTATTCAATTTCTCGGTGGGCGCTTCATCAAAGTATATACAAATTATGGAAAATTGAACAAATAAGGTTCCTCCCAAACAACTTCTCTTGGTATACCATTGCTATTTTTGTTTATATTCAACGGTGTTATATGTTTTTTGATACATACAACAAGTTCAGGATACCTACTTTAGTATTTCATCGCACCAAGTCATGAATCTATCATAGCATAATTCATACTTCTCCTCGATTTCTCTGGCAAGAAGTTTAAATTTACAAGTTTTGCTCATTCTGCTACATGAGGAGGCGCCTTAGATGATTTATAGTCACCATTTTCAAACATGCAAGAGAATATGAGTTCTTTTTCGACAATACACCAATGGTATGGACGTTTTTTCAATATTTCCGCTCAAGAGCGCAAATGCTGTCACTCAATGATATTCCTCAGAAAACGTTAATTTTGTGTTGAGATTTAAAAGCGTCAAAAACAACTTTGTTAACGGGTTGTAGAAAATCGAGGGGTGAACCGCGGTGGAATTCTGGTGTACAAACAAACATATGGAATTCCTTGAAAATTCTTGGAATTCCTCGGTTTCTAATTCTGGAATTCTGATTTGGAATTCCTTGGAATTCTTTGGAATTCCTGGAATTCCTTGGATTCTAATTCTGGAATTCTGATGTACGAACAGTTGAAATTCTTTGGTATTATTCCTTAGAATTCCTAGTAATATTCTTGGAATTCCCTGGCATTCCTTGAAATTCCTTGTAATTCTTTGGAATTCCTTGGAATTTCTGGAATTCTTAGGAATTCCTTGGATTCAAATTCTGGAATTCTGATGTACGAACATTTGGAATTCCTTGGAATTCCTTGTAATTCTTTGGAATTCCTTGGAATTTCTTGGAATTCCTTGAAATTCCTCGGAATTCCTCGCAAAATTGAAGCATGGTGTAAACAATTTTGAGCGCGGTTTACCCCTTGTAGAAAATAATAAAATATTTTGGTTTAAAATCATAGAGAGCTGAATATCAATGAAACACCAACAATCATAAATTCAATTATTCATGCTGGCCCTTACTTTTCTCTTGATTATTCGTAAACTAGGATCAGAATGACACATTTCCAAATGTTCAAAAATACTGTTTTACCTCGTGGAATAAACTATTATCCTGAGAGTATTCATTTTAAAAAAGAAAAATAATGTTTTCTATTTTGGTATCATAATGAAGTCATTATGAAACGCAAAAGCGTATCGAAATAGCCTCTGTTTCGATACGATTTTTTTATTATTCGGAGGTTGGTACAATCGAACTGTCAAATGAAAGTCAGAAGAGTTAGGCCCTGTTTACTTCTGAGCGATTTGGATTTGGTGATAGTATAGCAGCGAAAAATTTTATGCTTTTATTGGTAAATTTCAATTCAGTGTGATACGATTTAAAGTGACCAATGAAAACAATGACAACATTGCATTTTTCACCGCTGGTATCGCAAAAATCAACAGTAAAGTGGGTTTTACGCTTGTGCGTCAGATTTTAAATATTTCAATGTCATCATTGTTACCAATCGAAGGTGTTTCTGTTATTTATCGATATTGAATCAATTTCTTTCAGTGAAAGACTTCAAATTAATCTTATGAAACTTATAAAACTAGTATCATAATATACTGTTATTCATTTTTTTTAATTTACTTTCAATTTTAATATTTACTTTATTCATTTCAATTTCTACTTTATGTATTTTAATGTTTTTATTCATTTACTTTGTTTTCAGTTTCCTATATTGAACCTATAATTAACACTTGTTTCTTTAATGTTGGTTATTGTGATAACATTGTCGATCTAAATGAACACCTAGTATAGACGGTATAATTTTGTCTGTTCACTTAAGCTCCAAATGTTTTCCAAGTTGAGGTCGCTACTTTATAGAAGTCGTTCGATGCTCATTTGTTTCAGTCTTTTCTCTGTCAGCGACCCAATTTTTGGTTGAAGTTATGGTCTTCTTTTTTTTGACTTCAGCACATATTGTATGTAACTATCATAATCTGACATAATTTTACTTTTTATACAAATTTCTACTCGAAAAGGTCCAATGACAGTTTTTAGAAACAATAATAAGGCATATTCCAAGGAAAATTTTTGGAGGTACTCACGTATTTTGGCCTCCCAGAACAAGAATCCGAAACGCTTGTTTCGTAAATATACACCCACCATTTGACATCTTAAAATTCTTCTACTAAAAACACAAAATTCTCACACGCTCACATTTACTTATCTTCAACACTTTTCAGCGAAAGAATTCAATATTTTTCAAAAAATGTACCGTTCTTCGGAAACACTTGACATTGATCTGTCAACTTCACATTGTCACAAAGTTCAGGTCCCGTCATGCTCGGTTCTCGATGGGTTTGGTAAAATTTTTAGAATTTTTCCAAATATACTAGTTTATTCTGCTGAAATATGTTGAAAACAAGTGAATGTAAGTGTATGTGGTGTTTGAGTTCAAAGAAGGATTAATTTGTGTGTGCTTTCTTCAGTGGGTATGAATTATGCGTGGAGCAAATATATCTACAACTCAACGTAAGTGATTAAAAATTATGTCAACTTGTACATTCGATATGCCAATACATTCACTTGCCTCGCATTTGAGTTTCTCACGATGTTTTTTCTGCTTCCTGATTCCCTGATCAATGATATCAAACAATTCTGTGCTTGAAACAGGAGATTCGCTGTGCTAAAAGGAGCGCGTAATTCAAAATGTAAATAAAAACGTTAGGTTATGCCCAGTATGACACTTCAAGTTCAACATAGTTCACGGTTATTATAGGTCTGTTCGCTGTGTCTCCATCAACTACACTATTGTACAGAAAAGTAGATTGTGTAACACTGATACCGTTCGGTGATTTCCCGTGTACACTTACACTATGTTCGTTGTTAAAATGTTGTAGCACGAAAAAACCAGTTGTTACAATCGATTTAGAGGAGGTGTGATAAGTGTAGTGCAAATGGATATTGGAAAATCTGGGGTTAGATGTATATTATACAATGATATATTTTGAAAAAAAAACTTATTCAACAAAGTACGTAATGGTTATATTTGTTACCCGGGAATCTTTTGTCCCCATTAACGAAAGCATCAAAAGAATTGACATCAATGCAATTGATTGATCGTCAGATGAACTGTCAACAATTCATCGTCCGAATTCGCAATGATGATTTCATCATCACCGTGCATTTTTGATACATTCAAAAGAGATTCACAAGCAACGAATAAATGCAAAATAATCATAAGCATAACCTCCAAATCAAAATCCTAGGATCAGCATAAAGCAGAAAGCACCGAACAGATGTTGAACTAATTACACTCCACTTCACTACACTTATCTACAACGACCAGTGGGTGTAAGAAATTGTAGTGTACAATATAAATTTAATGCATAAACAGCGAACAGACCTTATGAGAATATGTATCTACCTTACAGAAGAAGATGCGTAATTGTTTCCAGTGAACAGACAATATTATAGTTCTAGCCTACTAGATCGACAATGGTGATAATTTATATTTTAGATTTATCTCAATGTCACTGTGATTGTCAATCTTGAAAATAAAGTCGTGTTTTATTCTAATCTATTATTCGATCACGCACCACCAAACTCTTCAATCTCACACCACCAAACTCTTGAATCTATCGGAAGCCCACTTTGCATGACCGGCGACCGATGCGTTTACATAACCGGAACATAAATGTCAGTCAGTCAGTAGCGATCCAACCTCAGTCACAGCCCGTCTACGGCGGCACAATTATTATTATTTCCCTTCCTCATCTGCGTACGTCGAGCAAACTGCGAGAGCTCTTCCTCTATCTCGATGGAAAGTCCCCTCGTGCCCGTGGTGATAGAGATAGCGCTCGGTGCAGTGCGGTGCGGTGTAGTGTAGGGTAGGGTAGTGTTGGGCGCCGTGGAAAAAATGCGGTGATGAGAGTTGGGGCAGGGCTCGAAGGTCGTTGTTGGGGCAGGACTGGTGAACGGAGGGAGGTCGCGATGGCCTTGATTCGCAGGGCTTGGGTGAGTTGGGACGAGAACGGAATTATCGAAAAATTTGGTTGAAACGGTTTTTCATTAGCCCCTTTCGTTTGTATATGTAAAGTGTAGCACTCTTCTACACCTCGTGTATTTTGCACCGCTTTTGAGCATTCGTTTCGCGAGGTGTAGAATGAATTACATTAGGTTAACTGCACTGAAAATCAGCTGATGTAGATTACACGACACCGAAAAGCAGACGAAAAAACCTAATATTGTATACCTATCTGATATTGGTAATTTTGCACTTTTGCGATCTATATTTTGATGATTTTTTTTTGTACTTACGTATTTTGACCTGAAAACACGAATTTCATTATATTATCGTGGACATATCTCTAGTTTTCGAGATAATCGATGGCAAAGTTAGAAATTTCATCTTCTTTCTATGGCAAGTTTTGGAAAAGTATTGTATCTTTAAATCCCAAGACATATTACATGTATTTACCATAGTTAATTATGATTTTTGTCAAAGAAAAACATTTTGAATATGCAATTTTTTCGTAATTTTCCTATTATTTCATCAACTAGGCTAAATAAACAACAGCTATTTTGAAAACCTCTGCCATTGAGCCTTATAGCAATACGAGTCAGTGATATGTGTTTTCTCTCTTCAATACATGTCAAAAAGAAAGATTGATATTAGTAAAAGAAGATGAAATTTCGAACTTTGGCATAGATTATCCCGAAAACTAGAGATATGTACACGATAATACTATGAAATTCGTGTTTTTTAGGTGAAAATACCAACAAAAATTTTCATCAAAATATAGATCGCATGATGAGTGCAATATTACCCTGATATTTGCTATGGAATTGTATTGAAAAATATTCGATTGTAGTGCAATTGGTTTGTTGCTTTTTTTCCGAGAATTTCAATATACAGGCTGTCCATTTCTCGAGTGCCACTGTGGGGATCTCACTTATCCTAAGAAGAGATTCGAAGTTGATAAAGTTGCGTATTTTTGTGCTGAATAATATACTTAATAGAAATCAGGAATGCATTCAAAAGTTTTTGAAAATTTAATCCTTTCTTTACGATAACGTTTTTTGTGGACAATTAGAATATGGAATCGTTTTTAAAATAATTATAAACATGACGAAGAAACACCTGTCAACTATTTTTTCTTATGAACACCATTTTGAATGTTGACATTTTCAGATCACGTTCTCTGTTTCTACCATATTCGAATTCTTCTCCATAAAAAAGTAAGTATTTGAATAATGTCGTGGTAGGAAAAGTCTAGTAATATTAGTTTATCGTAAAAAAATTTAAAACTATGACAAGAAATTTTTTTGCGATATTTTCAAAACTGAAAGATATTTCAAATTCAACACCTATTTGTGTGTTTAGAGCGCAAAGTGATAGATTGACGCTCGAAAAAAACAGTTGATCTTGCGAGAGCGTTCGAAATATACACTCAAGATTTTTTCACAGTTCCTAGACAAGAAAACTTGATACTTCATTCAATTAACTTACATTTCATAATATTCTTCATCTTAATCATTAATTTCATTAATTTTTCTCATTTATAATGAAATTCAAAATTCATACTTTTTCTAGATACCTTTGGTAGGAGCATCAGTTTTACAATATTCGCATTTTCTGCTACATCATATATTTTATATTTATATATATTTTTTACATCATGCAATAGAATGAAGAGTTCATATCCACTTTTCTTGTCAACAATTTTGAATGCGAGCACTAATATGCTGTCATTGCTGTCAATTAATGACATTATTTTTGCGCACGAGCGGCAATGCTGTAATTCAATGGTATATTCAATCCATTGATATTAGCACAATCAGAAAAATTATGAAATTTTGATGTATTGAGGATATACGCATCAAAAGTAAACTTGATTTTGAAAACTCTTGTTATATAATAGTTTGGCTCCTATATAGGCGCTTTCGTACTGATTTGTGTTTATCTATAACAATCCCTAGAGAAACCTTAATAATGTCTACCAATCTTCGTGACCAATCAATAAAAAGTGTTTTTCTCCCAGTATGGTAGACATAATAAAAATAGCAACTAATGCAAGTGACATCACTGTAACATGTCCATATTGGCCATTCTTATTTCTAGACCACTTCCTTTGCGGGTTTCTTATTCATCTGGTGGATGTTTATAGATAAACTTTGGTGCGATAATATATCGAGCCAACGGCATACCATGGAAAAAATAAACGACGGTTCCGTTAACTACCTATCATTAAAACTGAATTATATTCCATATCTCTCAAGCTTTTAGCTCAAGCAATATCGCGATACCAGTTCTGGTGAACAAAATAGGTGCTCAAAAGTGACCAAAAAGAGTTGTTTTTGCTTTTATCGAAAATAATTTATTTTCGTCAAGTTTAGATCCACCCATTTCTCTTTCAGAATGGAATGGATAAAAACGTCTGTGTAACAGCATTGCTTGCACTTTTAGTGTCTACCTGAAACCGGACTATTCGTAATGAAATTGTTGTCCTTCGAACAGGAAAGTTATCTCGTTTGATTATTAACATTCTAGTTTATTTATATCCAATATTGGTCATACATTTTTCCTGAGAATAAGTATACATTCAATGATATGTTTAAATTCCCACAAGGTTTACTAACACTACCTTGGAAATCAGAATATTCTTCTAGGAAATATATAGCATGAGACTATTTGAGTTTTTTTAAGTGTTACTTATACGTTCTTCTTCTGATATATCTTTTGGTGTGCAAGCTTTTATCCATAATTTGTACCTGAAAATTCTGGAATTATAAAAAATAGTATATTGTTACGTTATTTCCACTTGGGTTCGTGAATTTAAAAAACTCAGTACAAAACTGAACAATTTATTTCACTAAACACACTAAATACAACTCAATAAACACTTAGTTAAATCACAACGATGTTCGCTTTATAAATATCAATGTTCACTGTACTAGCTTTCTTTATAATCTCAACTCTTTCCAAACTATAACTAACTTGTCCGCGAAACCGCGGCTCCTATATAGGCAAAGACATCACTGTCCAGAAAGAACAGGAACAAACTGGAAGCACTTTTTATATTCGACGGCAATGAATCATCCGCTAATTATAGCGGTGCGTCTGCGACCGATACCTCCGCTGTGAGTCCCGCGTCGAGCGGATGCTTTCCGGCCTTCTCGGAAATGCCAGCGATTCGTAACAATATTATGATACAAGTTTTATAAGACGCTATTTTGTCGCACGCGTTGTTTTGAGTACGACGAGCGAAGCGAGGAGTGCTCCAAGTGAACAAGTGTGACAATCTGTCTTATAAAACGTGTGTCATGTGCAATTTTTTCTATTTTGAATTGATTTGAAGAACAAAATGGATCTAATATCGATAAATAACAGAAACATCTTCGATTGGTAACAATGATGACATTGAAATAATTAAAATCTGACGCACAAGATTAATGCCCAGTTTACAGTTGAGCGATTTTGATTTTTGCAATACCAGCGGTGGAAAATTCAATGTTGTTATTGTTTTTATTGGTCAATTTGAATCAAATTACACTCTGAATTGAAATTTACCAATTAAAACATTGAGTTTTTCACTGCTATTATCACCCAATTCAAATCGCTCAGAAGTAAGCTGGGCCTAACTCTTCTGACTTTCATTTGACAGTTCGATTGTACCAATCTCCGAATAATAAAAAATGAGTATCGAAATAGAGGCTATTCTGACACGCATTTGCGTTGCACAATGATTTCATTATACAACCAAAATAGAAAAATTATATTATGCTCAAAAGTTAAAACATTAAAATAGCATCAAAAGTTTTGTTGAAAACTTATCAGAAGCATACTATGGCGTAATATAATGAAAATGAAAAAGTGTAATATTTATATTTTTTGCGAAATCAGGAGGAAAAATTGAATAAACAAGATAAATAAATTAAATTTGCAATAGCACAAATCCAAAAACATTGAAATCCATAACCAACAAAAAATGATCATTGAATGACTCAACACGAGATTGTTTCTCTGTGAATGGAATGAACAGAAACAATCCTCCAATAAAAATGTTCGTCCCTAATTTCAAATCGAATCGGACAATAATCGCAAATCCCGTCAACCATCTTGGATCCGCCATTTTTTCTCTAACATGAATTTCCTAATGCAATTCATTCGGACAGCATTTCCAAAGATTCCATCATATTATGATTTGGTCTCTAAGTTTTCCGATCTTGTAATTTGAATCTCCTTTTCGCAATAAAATTTATGAACTATCCGCTCTAAACTGTTGAAAAATTTCGTTCACCCCGTATCAGCAGTATAAAACGCTTTCATGCCGATGAGGTTTCGAACAATCTTACAACTAACTCACCTTGATACCAATATGAAATGAAAGTTGTCACGGCTCATGAGGGAGTATTCTCTAATTTACATCGCGCCAATGATGGTATTATCAATGCAGATTATATTACTACAGGCTTTTATAAACGATTATAACATCTCACTGACCGTTGAACCAAGTTGAACTGTCTCATGCGGGTGATGGATGTTGATGCCTTGAAACTTTTGCCACCAGGTGGCCCTGACGTTACAATCCATCCATCCTACCGTTGGATGCTCCACTATTTGGGTATATATTGTGAGACTATCCCTGAATCCCTGTGTCGATTTGTTACAAGTTAATCAAGTTATAACACACTACGAGTGCACTGACCGTTGAACCAAGTTGAACTGTCTCATGCTGGTGATGGATGTTGATGCCTTAAAACTTTTTCCACCAGGTGGCGCTGACGTTACAATCCATCCATCCTACCGTTGGATGCTCCACTATTTCCGTATATATTGTGAGACTATCCCCGTGTCGATTTGTAACAAGTTATAACTCTACACTACGAGTTGATAGCAAACAAAACATATTTTCTCTGCTTTTCCAGACTGAACTAAGCGAGAGGTTGAGACTGAGGCGAAGTCGAGGTGATACCAGCGAAGACGATGAGGGCCTCCCTCGTAGCCCTTGCAACTCCCCGACAGTCTCCGATGGAGTTATGCGTGATAAAACTGTAATTAAAGTAAGTTTGGGAGAACGGCACCAGCTAGCAAAGCCATTTGATAGGTTTCAGACGATTATACCTTCCATAAATTCGCCATTTTTATCAGATTTGAAACATAAAAAATACTCACAAACTCACATAAGTAATTGACAATGTTGAGTATTTACTATTTTACACAGTTTATCTCTGGACCACTTTGAATCCAGCAAAATGATTCATTTAGTTGTTTGAAATCGGATAATAATCTACGCAACACTAATTACGTCGCACCCCGAAATTTTGCCCTTGTTGAAATATTATCAGTCCTTCAGATATAATCTCGTACTTTTTTGTTACATGAGGTTTTTTCCATAAAATTGCTACAAGGTGTTTTTTGAAACTGTGCAAAATTTCGGAATTTTCAAAAGGATGCCAAATGAAGAAAAACAGTTTTTTTCCAACTTTAACAGCAGAGGCATGAAGATTATCTCATTACCTTCGGCCATTTCCAAAATTGTCTTCTCATCACTTTTATTTACAGAGTGATTTCAAAAAATCAATTTTTTTGATTTGTACTTCAACCGATTTTCAAAATCTCAGGCTCATTTTGAAGCTGAAACTTTAGATGAACAGACATGAAGATGAGAATTGACTAAAAATAAATATTAAAGATCAAGGGTTTCTGCAAAGGTGACCCAAATCTAAATCGAAATCCCGATTAAAAAAGAAAAATATCCAACACGTTGTTTGATCGAAAAGAAAATATCACCACTAAAAAGGCTGACATTTTTTTGACCCTCTCCCCCCCAAAAATTTTTTTAGGGGTACAATTTTTGCTGGTCAAACGGTTAGATATGTCGGTAAACATATTTCACCTGACCCCCATATCGGGATCGGAGATTTGAAAAAAAAATTCTTCCTATCACAGTTTGATGTACAGGGCGAAAAAAAGTTCTCTTTCAGAATTGAGACAAGTGGTACCCATAGCTGTGTTCAGCGGAAAAAGTTGATCAAAGAGATAAAAAAAATTCATAGGCGTACGTATAAATTTTTTTGGGGGTCTGAAAAATTAAATTCTTTGAAAAAATTCAAAACATGATGGAAAACTTTGTATAGGAGGTGAGAAGGTTACCCTGAAATTTTGTTGTATTCAGAATTATTTTCATTCTGAATTTTTTTATGAAGTCATATCTTCAGAAAAGAAAGACCTACGAATAATTTTTTCTGTCCTGATCTTTATTCTCACGAGAACGTAATTTTCAACCTGTCTTGTCAGTCACTCATTATGATTCTTGTTACGTTGGTTACGGACCATGAATTTTTTTGGGCAGATTTTTTTTTCTAGAACATGGCGTTTCAATTCGGTTTTCTCACTCACAATTTTTGACCACTGAAAGAAAAAAGATTTGGACGTGTCCAGAATGAAATATCCTTCCGGAAACAAGTTGATTTTCATTTAATTCTCCTCCCAGTCGGGATTTACAGGGTGTTTCAGATTTTCAGATTTGGGTCACATTTGAGGAAACCCTCGATCTTGAATGTTCATGTTAAGTTTATTATGATCCTCATATCTTCTCATATAAGGTTTCAGCTTCAAAATGAGCCTGAGATTTTGAAAATCGGTTGAAGTGCAAAACAAAAAAATTGATTTTTTGAAATCACTCTGTAAATAAAAGTGATGAGAAGACAATTTTGGAAATGGCCGAAGGTAATGAGATCATCTTCATGCCTCTGCTGTTAAAGTTGGAAAAAAACTGTTTTTCTTCATTTGGGATCCTTTTGAAAATTTCGAAATTTTGCACAGTTCCAAAAAAGATCCTGTAGCAATTTTATGGAAATAACCTTATGTATCAAAGAAGTACTAGATTAATGTTGAAGAACTGAGCTAGCGAACAGTGCAAACAGAATTCAAATTGTTCAAAGCAGAAAAAAGTTATTCAGATTTCAACAGGGTCAAAATTTCGGGGTGCGACGTAATTGGTGTTGCGTAGTTTAGACAGTCTGTACAAATATTACCATTATTAGTATGGATATGAAAATGTATGCATTTAACAATTAATCTTCCTCTTGTGTGTTTATCAATGCTTTATATAAAAATGCTCAAGGAAGCAGTGAACTTATCTCTGAAATAGTTGTCGCTTTGTTGAAGGATTTGATGTGCCTCCACATACGAGAAGTAAGCTGTTATCGTTCGAATGCATTATGAGATAGCAGTGCAACAAAGGTCAACAAAAAATCGTAAACAAAACAAAATTCAATGTGGTCCGATTGAATTCGTCTAGCATGATAAACTTCAGATTAGCGGCTCTATAAAATATTGATTGCATGCATGAATTGGGTTCAGATGAAAATAGTGATGTAAATGAAAAAAAAAACAAGATTTCATTTTTTATACCCTCGTTTTTTTTCTGAAAAAGTACAAAGTACCCTCGTTTTATTTCAAAAAGTTGTTTTTTTTCACAATGAAATACACAAATACATACCTACAGCAAATTTTGTATAGCCATCTAATCAGTCATGATCATAATACAAGAAATAAAGAAAGAATTCCTGCAGTCACTAAAATTCTAGATATAACTCCGGATTTGTGAAGGGTGTTTGTGAGTTTAATAATCTTCCCATTGAAATAAAAGATTCTCTATCAATAAATGGCTTTAAGAAGAAATTAAAACAGCATTTGATTAACAAGTGATTTTAAAATTTTATATACAATGTTTATGTGACCTCTTTCATGTATATGTATATGTTTTTTTTTATGCAGATTATATTATATTGTAGAGACACAGATCCATGTATGTATTTCAAAGATTAGTTGTTTTTTGACTAAATAAAGGATTTATACCGGGTGTAACAGGATCATGGTACCGTATCTCCGTTAGTTTCAGAGGTACTTTATTGAAATTTAGGACATGCTATGAACATAATAAGAGTCACTTTTTGACATACAAATGATTTTTTTTTACTTCCGGTTTCGCCGGAAGTGATACCAACTCTCGATTTTCGAATGGAACACCCTGTATATTATTACATTTTTGAAATCTGCATAATTTTCTGGATCCAATGATACCACATAAGTGACATTTCAAACGTCAAAATTTTTAGTTTTCCATTTAGGTGTGCCATGATGGTTCCGATTTATTCCAATTGATCCGTCTAATGCTAGAAAAATCTAAATCCCGTCAAAAATACTAAATTGCGTTTTTTATGAGCAAATAAAGTTCATCATAGTCGATTTTGCGGTAAAACTCATTTTTTTCAAATGGAACCATATTGGTACCGTGGTACCATTTATTAGTACTACTAATAAGGAATTTATTCATAGCTGGTAATAAAATGTGCGATAAATACAATGGAAATTACAACTATAAGAAAATAAAATTATTGAAAATTTTCACGTTTAAAATGTCACTTATTTGATATCATCGGATTTAGAAAATTTTGCAGATTTCAGAAATGCAATAATATACAGAGTGTTCCATTCAAAAATCGAAAGTTGGCATCACTTCCGGCGAAACCGGAAGTGAAAAGCAAATCATTTGTAGGTCAAAAAGTGACGCTTATTATGTTCATAGCATATTCCAAATTTTAATCAATCACCTTCGAAACTAACGAAGATACGGGGGGTGTACCATGATCCTGTTACACCCGGTATATATAGGTACATAACAAAAAACTAATAAACTCTTGTGTGAGATGAATAATAGAGAGCAACTTTCAGTTAGATTTTTCTGACTCTGAACAATCGGATGTGTCATGGCCCAAAAAGCTCTCCGCCGAAAAATTTTACATACAGTATGGTGGAAATGTATGGAATAAATTCATTATCTCTAACGTATATGAATTTTAAGGAAAATCCTTAAACAGGTCGATTTTTATTTTCAAATTGACATCTCTTGATATACAAACGGAGTATGTGACGTCATCCACGTAGTTGTGGTGACGTCATCGATTATTTTTTCAAATTGGAACATGCCCCGTTTATTTTTTTTTTTCGGAAGGAATATTCATTGTCTATCTGACCGTATACTAATATTAGGAGAAAAAAGTGATACAGGGTGAGAAAAAATTATTAATTATTTTATATTAACAACGGAAATCGTTACAATAAATAATCAAATTCGTGACCTTCTGCAAGAATACAATGTAATAGACAGAAAACAAATCATTCTCGAACGTTGCTATCGTTTCTGAATATATTTGTGAAATATTCACCCGTATTCGTTCTTTCAAATTATCTGATCTTGCCGGCTTCTTACATAAACTTTGCTCTTCAGATAACCTCAGAGGAAAAAATCGGGAGGAGTTGAATCAGGGGATCTAGTTGGCCATTCGATTTACCCTCTCCGACCTATTTAGGTAATTGTGTACATTGATAGCATAATGAGGTTGTAAATATAAAATAATTTTTTCCCACCCTGTATCACTTTATTTTCCTAATATTAGTATATAGTCAGATAGACAATGGATATACCTTCCAGAAAAAAAATTAAACAGGGTGTCTTCCTATTTAAAAAATAATCGATGACGTTACCACAACTACGCGGATGACGTCACAAACTTCGTATGTACATCAAGAGATGTCAATTTGAAAATAAAAATCGACCTGTCTCAGGATCTCCCTTAGTTCCCTTAGTTCATATGCGTTAGAGATAATGAATTTATTCCATACATTTCCACCATACTGTATAGGCGCAATCTGCGCACCAATCACTGCGTGTTTACAGTCGTACAGTTGCCACATAAGTAATGCGCCACCGTGAAAATGTGCCGTGTGAAAAAAAAAAGTGTTTTGTTTTTTTTTCAAATATAAAAAACGGTTTTTTTAACTTGTTTTTTTCACCTTCAGAAAAAAACCGTTTTTTTACATCACTAGATGAAAATAAAATATAAGATTCTCAGGAATTTTCAGCTGTGCTTAAATGTGGTTCCAAACACTTGAAATAAACAAAAAACTCGAAATGTGATCGTTCAAAATGTAAAAATACTTTAATAGTAATTTACGTAACAAGTCCGGAAAATACTGTTTTTTTGGATGAGTGGACAAAATTCTAGGACGAGCGTAGCGAGTCCTGGAAATCTGCGAGTACAAAAAAACTGTTTTCGGGCGTGTTGCGTACACAATTTTTTCGGCAACCGTGTAGAATAACAAATCAAAGAAACACATTTCTTTCAAAAATTGAAATGTTAGCTAATTTTATGTCAGATAGCTGTCAGTCGTTATTTTGCTGCTATGGTAATGATCAACTGCATTTATCAAAACCATACTACCAAGATTTTCATATTTACAATGACAACAACGATGTGATTCTTCCCGGCCTAGTCCGGGAAGTACGTACTTCCCGGACTAGGCCGGAAAAATGCCACTTTCTCAAAAAAAAAATCGTCTGGAAAGTACGTACGAAGACCAGTTTTTTTTTGGACTAGCATTTGGGAACAAACCTGAAATGTTTTATTTCATTGATCAAATAATTTTTTGATTATTCCCATCAATTATCCATTATCAAAAAAGTCCGTGTTTTTCGATGAATACAAATATATTAAAAATCCATCTATTCGTGATAATCGTACAATGAAATCCTTCGTGAAATGACCGTCAACAAACTGCGGAATCGATAAATGGCAAAATGGCATTGTCCGCACAAAACACCTGAAATGCGACCTTCTCGATATGTAAGAGCTCGCATTGAATTACATTACACCGGGTGTTGTTTTGATATATACGTGACATTTCGCGGCGATCAGGTTCTGTAAGATTTCGACAGGCTGTAACACGAGTATTTATCTCGAAAAGGATATCAATCGATATTTTATTGAATATCAAATTCATTCGAGGATGTTTGGATTCGTTGAAATCGCAGATTGATTACTTTGAGAGTGACTCAGAGATTGGTCACTGTTGCCAAGTATTTGTATAATCACCTCTGAATTAATTACGTGTTACGAGACTTCAATCCAAACTTTATGTAATTCATTGCTGTATTGGTGTCATATTAGGGGTAATATAATGAGAGGTATGATTATTACCGATAATTTTTTGGAATCTTAATGAAATGCAATCCCAAAGCTTAAAATACAATGAGTCCGCAGGACTGAATTTCAATATTGGCTGAATTTCAAAATTTGAAATCCACTGATTGATTGTTAAGTAAGTTCGCAAATATAGTTCGGTTTTCAAATTGCAGAAATACATTGAAAATTCTATCATTTCCCAAACAATCTAGACGTACGAAAACAGCTGTTTCTGCACATTATACCTCTGGACGATTGAAATAATTTGTAGTAAAAACGCCGGTTCAGAACACCCCCACCCTAAGAGGCGTGGTTTGTCGGGGTGGGGGTGAAATGGGCGTGGTTAGTGTGGGGTTGGGGGAGAAAGGGGGCGTGGTTTGTGAGGGCGTGGGCAGAGGGGAAATAATTTGTAGTAATAACGCCTGTTCAGAACAGCCCCACCCTAAGGGGCGTGGTTTGTCGGGAGTGGGGTGAAATGGGCGTTGGTTTGTGTGGAGTGGGAGTGAAAAGGGGCTTGGTTGTGGAGGCGTGGGTAGAGGGGTGTAGCCTTGGCTCTCATTGGGGTCGTGTGTTGAATTCATTAAAAAATTAACACAAAGCATCAAAAAGTAAATAGATGTTATCAATTTCTTAAATAAAAATCGGCATCTTCTGAAAAGGACAGTTTGGGTTAGTGCCTACGAATCAGAATTTTTTTTGTCATCAAATCAGTCATTTTTCAGTTTATAGCGGTTTGAATGGAGTGTTTCGTGAATCATCTTTCGTTTTTCCGTAATAAATCATTCAGTTTATTTTTTTATTGAATTTGAATGAATATTATGTTTGTACTTGTGAGATCACAAAAATTATAGTTTTTCAGTAAAAAATGTACAATGTTTGAATCCGAAAAAATATGGGCGTGGTTCGTGTGGAGTGGTAGTGAAAAGGGGCGTGGTTTGTGGGGGCGTGGGCAGAGGGGTATCCTTGGCTCTCATTGGGGTCGTGTGTTGAATTCATTAAAAAATTAACACAAAGCATCAAAAAGTAAATAGATGTTATCAATTTCCTAAATGAAAATCGGCATCTTCTGAAAAGGACAGTTTGGGTTAGTGCCTACGAATCAGAAATTTTTTTGTCATCAAATCAGTCATTTTTCAGTTTGAAGCGGTTTGAATAGAGTGTTTCGTGAATCATCTTTCGTTTTTCCGTAATAAATCATTCAGTTTATTTTTTTATTGAATTTGAATGAATATTATGTTTGTACTTGTGAGATCACAAAAATTATAGTTTTTCAGTAAAAAATGTACAATGTTTGAATCCGAAAAAATATGGGCGTGGTTCGTGTGGAGTGGTAGTGAAAAGGGGCGTGGTTTGTGGGGGCGTGGGCAGAGGGGTATCCTTGGCTCTCATTGGGGTCGTGTGTTGAATTCATTAAAAAATTAACACAAAGCATCAAAAAGTAAATAGATGTTATCAATTTCCTAAATAAAAATCGGCATCTTCTGAAAAGGTCAGTTTGGGTTAGTGCCTACGAATCAGAAATTTTTTTGTCATCAAATCAGTCATTTTTCAGTTTGAAGCGGTTTGAATGGAGTGTTTCGTGAATCATCTTTCGTTTTTCCGTAATAAATCATTCAGTTTATTTTTTTATTGAATTTGAATGAATATTATGTTTGTACTTGTGAGATCACAAAAATTATAGTTTTTCAGTAAAAAATGTACAATGTTTGAATCCGAAAAAATATGGGCGTGGTTCGTGTGGAGTGGTAGTGAAAAGGGGCGTGGTTTGTGGGGGCGTGGGCAGAGGGGTATCCTTGGCTCTCATTGGGGTCGTGTGTTGAATTCATTAAAAAATTAACACAAAGCATCAAAAAGTAAATAGATGTTATCAATTTCCTAAATAAAAATCGGCATCTTCTGAAAAGGACAATTTGGGTTAGTGCCTACGAATCAGAAATTTTTTTGTCATCAAATCAGTCATTTTTCAGTTTGAAGCGGTTTGAATAGAGTGTTTCAGAGGTACTTTATTGAAATTTAGGACATGCTATGAACATAATAAGAGTCACTTTTTGACCTACGAATGATTTTTTTTTTCACTTCCGGTTTCGCCGGAAGTGATACCAACTTTCGATTTTTGAATGGAACACCCTGTATATTATTACATTTTTGAAATCTGCATAATTTTCTGGATCCAATGATACCACATAAGTGACATTTCAAACGTCAAAATTTTTAAAAATTCAATTTTTAGTTTTCCATTTAGGTGTGCCATGATGGTTCCGATTTATTCCAATTGATCCGTCTAATGCTAGAAAAATTTAAATCCCGTCAAAAATACTAAATTGCGTTTTTTATGAGCAAATAAAGTTCATTGTAGTCGATTTTGCGGTAAAACTCATTCTTTTCAAATGGAACCATATTGGTACCGTGGTACCATTTATTAGTACTACTAATAAGGAATTTATTCATAGCTGGTAATTCATTCAGTTTATTTTTTTATTGAATTTGAATGAATATTATGTTTGTACTTGTGAGATCACAAAAATTATAGTTTTTCAGTAAAAAATGTACAATGTTTGAATCCGAAAAAATATGGGCGTGGTTCGTGTGGAGTGGTAGTGAAAAGGGGCGTGGTTTGTGGGGGCGTGGGCAGAGGGGTATCCTTGGCTCTCATTGGGGTCGTGTGTTGAATTCATTAAAAAATTAACACAAAGCATCAAAAAGTAAATAGATGTTATCAATTTCCTAAATAAAAATCGGCATCTTCTGAAAAGGTCAGTTTGGGTTAGTGCCTACGAATCAGAAATTTTTTTGTCATCAAATCAGTCATTTTTCAGTTTGAAGCGGTTTGAATGGAGTGTTTCGTGAATCATCTTTCGTTTTTCCGTAATAAATCATTCAGTTTATTTTTTTATTGAATTTGAATGAATATTATGTTTGTACTTGTGAGATCACAAAAATTATAGTTTTTCAGTAAAAAATGTACAATGTTTGAATCCGAAAAAATATGGGCGTGGTTCGTGTGGAGTGGTAGTGAAAAGGGGCGTGGTTTGTGGGGGCGTGGGCAGAGGGGTATCCTTGGCTCTCATTGGGGTCGTGTGTTGAATTCATTAAAAAATTAACACAAAGCATCAAAAAGTAAATAGATGTTATCAATTTCCTAAATAAAAATCGGCATCTTCTGAAAAGGACAATTTGGGTTAGTGCCTACGAATCAGAAATTTTTTTGTCATCAAATCAGTCATTTTTCAGTTTGAAGCGGTTTGAATAGAGTGTTTCAGAGGTACTTTATTGAAATTTAGGACATGCTATGAACATAATAAGAGTCACTTTTTGACCTACGAATGATTTTTTTTTTCACTTCCGGTTTCGCCGGAAGTGATACCAACTTTCGATTTTTGAATGGAACACCCTGTATATTATTACATTTTTGAAATCTGCATAATTTTCTGGATCCAATGATACCACATAAGTGACATTTCAAACGTCAAAATTTTTAAAAATTCAATTTTTAGTTTTCCATTTAGGTGTGCCATGATGGTTCCGATTTATTCCAATTGATCCGTCTAATGCTAGAAAAATTTAAATCCCGTCAAAAATACTAAATTGCGTTTTTTATGAGCAAATAAAGTTCATTGTAGTCGATTTTGCGGTAAAACTCATTCTTTTCAAATGGAACCATATTGGTACCGTGGTACCATTTATTAGTACTACTAATAAGGAATTTATTCATAGCTGGTAATTCATTCAGTTTATTTTTTTATTGAATTTGAATGAATATTATGTTTGTACTTGTGAGATCACAAAAATTATAGTTTTTCAGTAAAAAATGTACAATGTTTGAATCCGAAAAAATATGGGCGTGGTTCGTGTGGAGTGGTAGTGAAAAGGGGCGTGGTTTGTGGGGGCGTGGGCAGAGGGGTATCCTTGGCTCTCATTGGGGTCGTGTGTTGAATTCATTAAAAAATTAACACAAAGCATCAAAAAGTAAATAGATGTTATCAATTTCCTAAATAAAAATCGGCATCTTCTGAAAAGGACAGTTTGGGTTAGTGCCTACGAATCAGAAATTTTTTTGTCATCAAATCAGTCATTTTTCAATTTGAAGCGGTTTGAATAGAGTGTTTCGTGAATCATCTTTCGTTTTTCCGTAATAAATCATTTAGTTTATTTTTTCATTGAATTTGATTGAATATTATGTTTGTACTTGTGAGATCAGAAAAATTATAGATTTTCTGTAAAAAATGTACAATGTTTGAATCCTGAAAAACCAACAGTTTTCCAAGACAAATGCGCAAATAATCAGACAATTGTTCGGAGATGTAGTGAATTTGCAACAGAATATTTGAGATAAAAAAAAGGAAATTCCTATTCATTCGGCACCATAGTTTCGAATATTTATTAGAGTTTCTCATCCTTCAACTATTATGTCATTATCAAGGAGTTCGACCCTCAGGCTTGGATTTTATGTACCCCGATAAACTTTCAGTTGTAGAAATGTTTGTCCACCGGTGGTACTGGTTACGTTTTTTTCGAAACAATTTTTTCGGTGCGCATAATTTTTTGACATTGCTTGGAGCGATGACCTAATCGCTGAATTATTATACCGAGCCTCGAAACCTCTGAACCGAAACTAACGCGTACCCAGTCATTGTCTAATACCGACTTGATATTTCTCATCATCGCTATCTACATTGGCTCATCGATGTTGTCGAATGGACGCAATGTGGATCAAGAACAAACGAAGCCGAGTCACAAGGAAATGAAACCAGCGCCTCCTTGCACAACATCTCCCTCAGGTTGTCGATTGTACAATGCGAAATATTTCCTGCTACTATCCACACAGGCCTTTGTAGAAAGTGCGCTCTGTGAATTATTGTCAGTCGGTCTCTGGTTTAGTGGAGCACACACTGTGTGTGTGTTTTTTTTTTTCGTCTTTTTGTGCAGTTGAAGGATCTTAAGAGCCCTCCCGGTTTGTTCCCATGGACTTTTCGTCCAGCTAGATGTTTTGCTACGGCGATGAGTGCTTTTTGCGCAACAATCCGCGTTGGATCAACAAGATACGAATCTTTTTACCGTACGATACGTTGCAGGTGATGGAAGAGTTGTGTGTGTGTGACCTAATTTTCATATTGGATGCAATAAAGTGTGTTACCTTGCCTTGTTATGAGATTCGAGACTTCAATCGTTATTCTTGAGAACAATAAACGAAAACAGTATCATTAATGAACTCGTTAATGAATTAGAAATACTCGTATTTGCGATAATGTTACGTTAATCTGTTCTTCAAGAAATGTTATGTCTGGGTGTTTTTTCAAATGTTCATCGATCATCGATTAATGGTTAGAATGAGTAAAAATTGTCTAAATCTATCGTTTTTTGATTTATTTGCTATTGAAAGATATGGTGTTTTACTAATACAAATTTTTGAGGGATAAATTTGCAAATTTGCCTCAGACAGAAAATTTTAAACTACCAAAGAAGCTAGCAAAGCCACACACGAATTTCGACTCGGGATATATCGTATAATTTTAGGCTCATTTCAGGCTATTTTATAACCCTATTCCGAAATGTTTTGCTCTTCTCTTTGATAGAACAATCTGTGGCTTTGCTAGCTTCGGTCAAAGTCAGCAGAGCCATTTTTGGAAAACAATAATGATTATTTGAAAGGGCCAAATTGTAGAGCTCATTCTAGACTAATTTATTACCCTATTCCCATTTTTTTTTTGCTCCCTCCCTTAATAGAAAAACTTGTGGCTTTGCTAGCTTCGGGCGAACTCAGCAAAGCCATTTTTGAAAATTCACTTTTTTTGCGATTCAATATAACGATATCCAAGTACTAATTTTAGGCTAATTAATTACCCTAATTTGATTTTTTTGCTCCACGCATTACAGAAAAAAACAAGATTTTTCGATTTTCGCCAAGTTTTTGCTCCCTCCCTTAATAGAAAAACTTGTGGCTTTGCTAGCTTCGGGCGAACCCAGCAGAGCAATTTTTAATTTTTTGAGAAGGCGCGACTGAAAACAATTAATATCTGATGACTGTATTCTTGGTTTAAGACCATGCAAAACTTCTTGAGAAGAATAACTTTTCGTAGTATTAATAATAAAAAAGTTTTCCATATGGTGCGAACTAAGCAGACACACTTTATAATAAGTTATATACCCCAATCTCTATCTTCATCTCTCTGTATATTATCTCTTCACCTTTCTTAAATATGGAACAAGAAAATATAATGAATTCAGTAACTCAATTATTGAGAATGTTGAAAAAGACACGATGATTTCCGAACCCTGAACTATTGAATGAGAAATATGACGTAGTAATACCTTCATTGAAAGCTTTATTTTTCATTCTCTATCGTATAAAGAGAATGTTGAAAAAGACACGATGATTTCCGAACCCTGAACTATTGAATGAGAAATATGACGTAGTAATACCTTCATTGAAAGCTTTATTTTTCATTCTCTATCGTATAAAACTTGCTATCACTTAACAAATTTTTCTGAAAAATCCGTATATAGTGTCACACAAAGTTTGCGACATATAAAGAAAATTTGGCTTCGCAGTTAGTTTGTGCTTGAAAAATGAGTAAAATACAGCATCTTTCCTTTTTTCATGTGCTACTCTAAACCTGTCAAATTTGACATTTTTTTCGAAAATCCTCAAAAAATCTTTTTTTTTTAATTTCGAAAAATGCCAGAGGAAAAAGTTGCTCAGTTTTCAATTTTATACATTTGTTTCATTTGGACTCTCTACTGTCACTTCGACTACTACTGAGTGAAAATTTTATTTCGATATGATCAGTACCTACTATTTTCATCCCGAGATGTTGCATTAGTCTTGTATTGTTTAAAATCACGAAATTTTATATCATGTCTAGTACAAATCGCTAGAACGAAAGACTTTTGACCTTTAACTGTAGGTCATTGTTTAGTTTACAGAAGAGTATGATATTTCGAGTTTGTTCGTAACTGAATTATTGGTCAGAAAAATAATCAAACTGGATAAAAATCTATTAAAAAAGAAATACGAGTGTAATAAGAATGAAGAAAAATTCGTTTATTCGATTACTGACATATTAACGTCCATACATTGAAAATCCACATCAGTTTAACAATGAAATGGAAAAAATAGATGAACTTTGCAACAACAAAGACGAATTTCTGGAGATGCATTTGTTTTATTTTCTGGTGACAGGCCAATGTGGGTATTTCCTGGGCAAGATATGATATTGAAGTCTCATATTCATCAAAATTATGAAATTTGAAACATGTTTCGTTCGAATCGATAGAGCGAAAGATTCGAAAAATTAAAAAAAATTGTCGAAGTGACAGTAGAGAGGAGTCCAAATTTAGAACAAATATATAAAATTGAAAACTGAGAAACTTTTTTGAATTTGACAGGTTTAGAGTAGCACATGAAAAAAGCAAAGATGCTGTTTTCTACTCATTTTTCGAGCACAAACTAACTGCGAAGTCTAATTTTTTTTATATCTATTAATAAAAAAAACTTCCATATGTCGCGAACTTTATGTGTGACACTGTATGTATCACTTCTTATGAAGCACACACCTGTATCTTCTGTAGTTATTGAGATGGAATCATGAAATTTGCAGCTCCCTATCTCTTTATCTCCACTATAAATATGGATCTTCGACGAAAAATTACGGATTTCAGCAAAAGTTGAACAATGATCAAGATTCTGGTGACATTGAGAGATTTGTATTCCTGTCATCGTGTTGAGAAAACCGAGATACGAAATTAATTTTGATCATTTCTGTTTCAGGATCTCCCGACTAAATCACATAGTACGTGCAGTGATGGCTCCTTGCTTAGCATGGGCAGTTATGAGGACGAGGTATTTTTCAAAATTTCACCATCCCTCGAAACAAAAATGATAAAACTTCGTTTGTCGCACTCCTATGAGTTCGGAAAAATTTTTTGGTGGAACTTATGTATTTTGACCTCTTGATCACGAATCTGAAGTCAAAACGCGGCGGTCTCAAGTATTTTCGGAGATACGGCCCCATTTTGTCTCAAAAATGCACCATTTGACATGTCAAATTTCTGCTATTAGGAATACACAAAATTCACCCTTCTTTGAACCAAAACACTATACACGCATATATTTACTTGTTTCCAACACTTCTCAGTAGAAAAAACTATTATTTTTCAAAAAATTCACCCTTCTTTGAAATGTAAACAAAACAACCTTTTTACACTGATTTTCTGGTAATTTGTATTTTTGATGTTGGCAACGTGATTGTTTGGCTTATGGTAAGACGTTGCCAACATCTTAAATAAAAATAACCAGAAAATCAGTGAAAAAAGGTGTTTTGTTTACGTTTTGAAAAAGAGCGAATTTTTGTGAAAACAGTTTTTTATGCAAAAAAGTGTTGGAAACTAGTGAATGTGAGCATGTGTGATGTTTTGGCTCAAAGAAGGATTAATTTTGTGTGTTTTTATTAGCAGAAAATGGAGATTTGAAATGGTGCATTTTTGAGACAAAATGGGGCCGTATCTCCGAAAATACTTGAGACCGCCGCGTTTTGACTTCAGATTCGTGATCAGGAGCTCAAAATACGTAAGTTTCACCAAAAATTTTTTCCGAACTCATAGGAGTGCGATAAACGAAGTTTTACCACAAAAATAAGCTTAATCATGTCCATTTTTCCTTTGCAGGACTCTTTCGGCCCCCAATCGAGACATTCCTCCAAATTATCCTTACACGAGAAAAAGCCCACTCCCGGTAAGAACTATTTTTTTCCCCTCGGTATTCGACAGTTGATTTTTTGATCTTCTGCAGATTCCTCCTTCGAGTTTGAACCCAGCTCGGCGACGGTACCACTGAACCACAGTGCGGCCCATCACAGGGTGTCTGTCAAGCCCAAGAGAACGCACGGCCCACCTAGACGAAAAAGGGGACAACAGGTGAGACAAAAGAATGCATACTCAACTTGCCATACGTCAGAATTCAATTCGATGATGGCGTTAGCCAGGAAAGTGGTTGTTTTCTTCATACTAAAGAAGCTAGCAAAGCCACACACGAATTTCGACTCGGGATAGATCACATAATTTTAGGCTCATTTTAGGCTAATTTATTACCCTATTCCCATTTTTTCTGCTCCCTCCCTTAATAGAAAAACTTGTGGCTTTGCTAGCTTCGGGCGAACTCAGCAAAGCCATTTTTGAAAATTCACTTTTTTTGCGATTCAATATAACGATATCCAAGTACTAATTTTAGGCTAATTAATTACCCTAATTTGATTTTTTTTGCTCCACGCATTACAGAAAAAAACAAGATTTTTCGATTTTCGCCAAGTCGATGATGCAATCATTTCAAATTATAACTTTTTGACGATTTAACTTGTCAAACCGATGATACTCATCGCTGGATCAATAAAATGTTCATGTTGGAGATCATAACATTTCCAAATTCTTATCTTTCGCCCGAAGCCAGCAAAGCCACAGGTTTTTTTTAAAAAAACGTCGATAAAACATTCCAACATGGACATTTTAGTGATCCAGCGATGAGTATCATCGGTTTGACGAGTTAAATCGTCAAAAAGTTATAATTTGAAATGATTGCATCATCGACTTGGCGAAAATCGAAAAATCTTGTTTTTTTTCTGTAATGCGTGGAGCAAAAAAATCAAATTAGGGTAATTAATTAGCCTAAAATTAGTACTTGGATATCGTTATATTGCAAAAAAAAGTGAATTTTCAAAAATGGATTTGCTGAGTTCGGCCGAAGCTAGCGAAGCCACAGTTTTTTCTGTCAAAGAGAAGAGCAAAAAATTTGGGAATAGGGTAATAAATTAGCCTAAAATGAGCCTAAAATTATGTGATCTATCCCGAGTCGAAATTCGTGTGTGGCTTTGCTAGCTTCTATAGTATGTTTTCTTCTCGTGGTGTACCAGTGCCAATAATGTGGAACTTAACAATTTCAATTCGTATGTTTTCAGCTTTCCATAGCTCTTCCTGCCACTCCAGAAGTCAATGAGGATTCCTCGATAAGGAGTCTGTCACCAGAAATATCGAGGAAAGGTAAATACGCTTCCGCTTATCTATGCTTGACAGATTGTTTGTTTTGTCGTTGAAAAGCCTGCTGCTTTGTCTGTGGCTACCGCTGAAATTTTGTAATTGCGAATTGACAGCTGTGAGGATCACGAAAATGCTAATTAATCTATGCGAATCGAATAAACTGGACATCCTGTATTTTTTCTTTTTGCAAGGATTCAATCGTTTTGAATATTCCATTCTGTTCTTGGTTATACTAATAAATTGATTTTTGAAATTTCAAATTTGATCTGTTCTCATGTAATATCAATATGAGAATTCGTGGGTTGTGTTTGAAATGACCTTTTGAGATTTTAGACCAATGCTGAAGCCTTTGAAAATGGTGAAAAGTGAAAAACATATATAGTTGGATGAAACTCATTAGAAACGAAAGAGAATATAACAAAAATTAAAGAGAAAATAATTTACGGGCGAACTGTATTTTGAATAATTAATGTGTCAAAATCAATGGAAAGCTCAAAATTGTACAAAATGATAAAAAAGTTTCGGATTCGAGTTTTTTCATTTTTTGCATTTTCTAAGAAATTTTTCCAGTCATGTATATTTTTTCTCACACCATCAGAAAGTAGAGATTTCAACGAAAAAAAAAGCCCACAGACTTTTTCGAAAAAGCAGATATTTTGACGTGAGAATTTTCGATTGAAAATTAGGGTGGTTTTTCGATATTAAGTCAAAATATGGTGAAAAATACATATTTCAAACCAAAAAAGTTACAGTGTGTTTGGGACATGAAAAGGTGAGTTTTCACCAAATTTCGTGAAAAAAACATTTTTTTTTAAATGATAAAAATAAAAAACGAAAAACATGGTTATTTGAATTTTTAACATAAATTTTGAGGGTATGTGAAAAAAGTATAAAAAAAAGAGTTGTAGATCTTTTCATTATCTCCAACTTTGCAATTTAACTTGTCTCCATAGGACTTGTAGTTTTGCCGGAAATCCCCCCCCCCTACCACTTCCCGACCTCAGATCGCCCGTAAATTATTTTTCCTTTGATTTTTGTTATATTCTCTTTCTTTTCCAATGTGTTTCATCCTACTATAATTTTTTTTTTGTTTGAAAAATTATCGACCCTGGTCTATGTGTTCTGAAAATGCATAGACTAAACCACATTTTAATGTGAATTTGTTCTAGTTGATGATAGCAATAATAATTATAAAAAACATAACTTTTCGTGAACAACACAAAAATAGAGGAAAATAAATTGTCAAATATTTACCCATAAAAAAAGTATACAAATTATTTTTTTTTAATTCCATATCATTTTTTATCATTCTTGGGTGTATAAGAATGAATCATTGAAATTATTATAAATTTTATTAAAAAAAGTTTCTTAATAATTATTCATTCAATTTAGTCCATTGAAGAAGTTTTTTTCCATCTAGTACAAAATAGTCTGAAAATACATATTGTTATGATATTTCTACTTGGTTTCGTCTAATTTAAATACTAAACAGAAAACTGAACACTATTCCACAAAATACTCATAAATAATTGCTCGCTGTACAAGTCTCTATGTTCACAAAACTAACTTCAGAACTGAAAAAAATGACCTAGTTTCCAGTATGCACAAGCAAAAGTTCTGCTATTGTGGCACCCACTCTTTGTTTTCAATAATCACCCATCTACCGACTCTACCAATCCATCGAGCGTCGAATGCGCTTGGCTTGACTAATCCCGTTTGCCTTGCAGATACCCTAACCGAGCTTTACAGCATGCCTTCTGCGTCCGCCCTCCCAGACGCCCAATTAAAATGCTCTTCCTTGCCCCCCGGCCTGACAGCCCCAGGGGCGGACAGCGGCAAGCTGAGCAGGAGCAAGTCGAACGCGGGCAGCAAGTCGCGCGACTCGGTGGCGCCCTCTGGTGGCGAGGAGGAGCGGCAGGAGAGGCTGTCGCTGCTCGACAGGATCTTTCCGAGGCGGAGCGGCAGGAAGAAGAAGAAGGAGGCCAAGGTGGAGGTGGAGGAGGAGACCGCGGTGGTTCTGCCGGAGGGGCAAGGTATGTTGTGTCCGACTCGAAGGACCAGTTCACGTTAGTTTACTGTATTTTGATAGGTCGTTGAGTCTGTTTACTGGTTCACAACGATGGAGATATTCGTCGAAAATAAGTAATGTCCGGCTCGAAGGACCACTTCATGATGTTATTTTCTTTTGTATTGAATAGATGAGGCCGATACTTCATCGAAATTAAAATTGAACACTGAACTAAGGTATATCACTACGAGATTTCCACTAATTGATTTTAGTACTCCTGTTGAAGAAGCTATAGTATAGCGAAACAAGTGTCAAGTGTCTTGGTTTGTAACCCTCAATTAATGAAAATCTCGTAGTGTTCTACATTAGTAGATTGGATTGAATGATTACTAAATCAGAAAACAGTAAATGTCTTCTTAGTTTCGAATAATGCGGTCACATGAGTAGTCAATGAGAGATTAGAACTCTGCCTAATCTCGATTGGTACTGACGTCTATCGTCTAGATTAATACATCGATCAATTTGTGCACAATTCACGTAACAAATACCAATCCATCCATATTTTTATCATTCCACGTCTGTGATTCCATCACTCGCTCAATCATATTTCCATTCACGATTTGATTATGTTGACATCTCAATACAATTTCCTAATCTTTTGTATTAATTTAATCAATTAATCATGCCTATGAGTGGTATTGATTTGGATTGAAAAAAAAATACAGCGGAATGTGACAGTGCCGTGATAATTTCAATCAAACGAGACATATGACAAATAACATAAGACATATGATATTATTCTCTAAAAAACATATCGCTCATATTGATTTATGGAACAATCAATAATATTCAGTCATAAAAGTGGTGTTTGGTGAAATTGGTTTTAATAATTATGTCTCGTCTTTAATCAACATTCCATTGGGCAAGATAATGAAATTTCAAAATGTAATTCAGTTCCTACTCAAACTGGTAGTAAAATAAAAACTGCATTTAGTATGACATGCTCAATAGAAGAGAAAAATACTAACGCTGAAAGTTGAATCGAAATTCAGAAAGAAACCGATGTTGATGTCATGTTCCTCAAACATTTTTCGACTTTGTAGTACGTCATCAGAATGGTATAGGAGCCGAGATTCCTTCTTTTGGAATTTTTTTCCAATTCAAATTTAGTCGCACAAGAAAAATTAAAAACACGCATTCGATGAATTTTCACAAACCATAACGTGGAATAACATCTGAATTCCGGAAACTTCCCGAGAGAAGACAAAAATTGTGGAAGAAACCGATGTTGATGTTGTTCCCCAACCATTTCCCGGCTCTCTATAATTTTTATAATTTTTTTTTGGCCCAGATGAAACCGACACCGAGACGATCACCACAGAAACCACCGGTACCCCCAACCCCGCCACCCTCTCGCACACCGAGTCCTCCACCTTCAGGTACTCCACGACCACCACGGTGGAGGTACCGAAGCCGGTGCCGGCCCCTCGGCACGGGGTGTCTTCGAGGCAGCGCGTGCTGCCCATCGACCTACCGGAGACTCCCGAGGGGGCGCCGAGGCAGGCCGAACGCCTGTCGCCGGACAAAACTGTTGCGAGCACCTCGCCGCTGCAGGTCGAGCTCGAGAATGTGTTCAGGCAGAGACAGGTAGGAGATTTTGTTTCGGCGTGGTTGAAAGCATTTCCAGCCATTTTCAGGAAGATTAATTGGATTCTCAAGTTACTTGAATGCATACATTTTTTGAATCTATATGTATCGATTTATCGAGTTGAAAACGCCAAAATAATCTACCGCATTCAAAAGATCAGAAGAAGAGGGAAACCATGTGACGTCAGTGTGCGAGCGATGTTGATTGGTTGTACGTTTGATGTACTGAGCACCTGACATCGTTGCCAGATCAAAAATTAAATAAGCTCATATTCCTAGTATCATACTTGGAAACAAAAAAAACTGTCCGGAATGTTGAAGTATCAGCTTGTTTTATAGTTTATGTTATGTGTAATGACGTTTTCGTTTGTTCTTCATAAAGCTTTGAAAAAGTGAAGTGTTTTTGACCGCCAACTTAGTTGGAAAGCAACCCTCGAAGTCTCATTGAGACTTTTATGAGTAAGGAAGACGGGGACCTTAGCCTTTAAGTGTCATTTCGGATGACACTACTCGGCTGGTTATCGTTGAGAATCCGAAGGATTGAAATCTAGGCACCAAGAATGTTCGATTAGTCACCTTTCTCTTCTCGCTGAAGGATGCTACAGAAATAATTGAAATTTCCAATAGCCGCGCCGGGATTCAAACCCAGACCCTCTGGGCCCGAAGGCCAGCGCCTCAACGCACTCGACCACCAACCCAGTTTATCAACATAATGCATAACTTTGAATACACAATCTATTATAAAAGTTGAATTACCTGCTTATAGTAAGGAGCTTTCCATAAATTGATGGTTCGTTCAGGTAAACTGATAAATATAATGAATACTGAGAGGAATTGAATCCAAAAATACACAATCCCTCGACTACTCACTATGATTAACAGCCAATTAAATCGTTAACCCTTGTTAGTAATCGGTAGATACATAAGGTGCTACCAGTTCAAGAAGCATTCATTTTTTCTGAGAGTACAAATAATATAGTGTGATATTAACATGGCAACTATGTATATTTTGCATCTTTCGATCTTCATACATGATTGCTAATGAGAACTTCAGATGACACTTGAAAAGCTAAGGTCCTTGTCTTCCTCATATAAGTCTGCAACTGGTTGGTTTGCAACTAAATTGGCGGTTAAAAACACTTTTCAAAAAAACAACTAATTATTATGTTCAGATCACGATGTTTCCACAGATTATAGTTAACACATCAAATATATAACAACATTTGAATTCATTTGAAAAGATGATGAAAAAAGTGATATTCAACAACAGTGATGTGACTGAATCTGCTCCGATTGAAAAATATCACCATGTAATAACCATCCCTAATCTCGGAATAATATCATATTCACAGAGAATTGTGAGTAATTAATTATTCTGATAATTAATTACTCACAATTCAGTTGAATTTGTCATTACACGAAATTAATTCTGAGATTTTACAGAGACTTGGCCACTGCAGCAGGTCTCTCTCTCACTTTCGATATTGACCGCGCCATCACAAACTTCAACCAATCATATTACAAGAAGACACTGACGTCACGCTGGAAAGCGTTTGAATTTACACATATTGGAGTCACGTTTTCAATATTAAATTAATCAAAATTTCAAAATTCAGAGTGAATAAATTGTTACAACTAGGTCATAAATTGCCCTCTATCACTTTATGTGAAAAGAGGGGGCATATTTTAAGAAATGCCGATTATCAATTCCAACGTTTCAGATCTCATTGGACGCCAGTCCACCCCCAGTGCCGGTAGAAAGTCCGCCGCTATCGCCCAGGAGCCCGAAATCCCCACGAACTCCCAGAATACCGGAAGCCCAAATCTTGCCAACTGTGATATCCTCTTCGGAGCAAACTTTCTACGTCAAGTCCTCCGTCACCACCAGATCATCGGATCACAAGCGAAGCGAGGAGTTTAAGAGTCGAATCAAAATGCCCGGACTATCGTCTCTCCAACAACGAGCGTTGACTCTGAACGCGAACGATCTCGACACCAATTTCAAGTCGCTGACGGACTTTGCTGCAGAAAACAAAACCCACAAGCCGTTGGCAAAGTCGCACAGTTTCAAAGAAACCAAGATCTCCTACGTGGTTGATTCCAACACCAACGATATCAACAGCAACAGCACCGCTGCCTTCCTCTCAAGGGAAATATCAGAGGAGAATAAGATCGCGATCAACAAAGCCGCTTCGCTGGATAGCATCAAACACGTGGAAGATGAGCCCGTCCACTTGTCCGAACTGAAATTCGAGCTGAAGAAATCCGCACCCGCAGACAACATATCCAAAACCCTGATCACGATCTCGGGTCCTAGCCACACCCCCACGGTGACTATCACGAGCAACAAGGAAAGCTTTTCTTCCTGCACCACCAAGTCAATCGAAACCGGAGTAGTGGATGGCTCGCGCACCATCTCCATCAAGGAAAACCAGGTGTCGGTGACCAAAATTCAAGTGGAGCAGACCTCGAGTGAATCGCCACCAGAGTTCGCGAGCAAGGTCGACGTGATGCCGGCCGGCAACGTCATCCTGTCGATAAAGTCTCCCAAAGCGGACCCTCCGAGGGCTCCGTTCACCTTCGAAGCGGAGCCGGAGAGTCCGGGGAAGCCTCCAGTCGCGAGGAAGTTCAGCAAGGAGGACCTCGAGATCGTGGAGAAGCCCGACTCGGAGGAGTCAGACAAGTCATCGCAGGACAGCCTCGACGAAAAGCCGGTGGTGATGCGGAGGAAGTCTGCGGCCGGCAGAAGACGCGATGAGGAGCCCGAGCTGATGAAGGTCTTCGCGAGGCGGTCGCTGAAGCTGAAGGACGGTGACCTGGAGGAACTGCAAGAGAGCCTGGCGCCCAACGTGGAGACGTCTCCGGTCGTGCTGCGCCGCACGTTCAACTCCAACATCTTCATCGGGCACAGGGCGGTTAGTGTGGGCGCGCCCAAGGATCGCAGGAGGACCACCGATCAGTGGATGGCGGATGTGAAGAACGAGGAGGAGGAGGTGGTCAAAGTGGCTATCGACAGCTTGCCGCCTAAGAGCGACTTTATAACCGAGCCGAAGAACTTCAGCCAGCGGAAGGCCGAGTGGGAAAAGAGGGCGCAGCTGGCGCAAAAGAAGACGGCGTACTAGGTTTGTTGGTTTTAGTTGTTGCGGACATGTTTGCAGTTTAGTTGAAGAGGGACGGAACGGTGATCGAGTCGTTGTCGATTTCTCTCTGTACATATCTGTGTTAGTGATGTGAAACTAGATATTCGGTTTGTGAGACATCACGATGTATTTTTTATCGGTTGGTGCCTTGCCGGCATTGATGAAATTCTATACATATGTTTTATTTGTAGATATAGTTAAGTGCCTTCCTATACATTGAAAAGTTATATGAATCTTGACCACAAGATGGTTATGTCTTGATTGTTGACCAAATGAGAGAGCCTTGATAGTAGTGGTGTGGAACATGAACAAAGAACGGAAGCTCCACGTCCAGCTCAGCAAAGAAATAAGCTCGAAGAACATGGTTGTGTCGGGAAATAGAGTAAAATGTTATAATATAGGATATTAATTTTACAGATCCTAAGTGGATATAAATTTTAAAGGAGTTATTCATTCTTTCTGAATGATTTTATTCAATAGTTTTCATTGAAGTAACCTTCGAAATCATTTGAAATAGTGTTCAATAATACTAGTTCTCACTATTGATATCGTCTTTTCACTTAGAAATTACTTTTCATAACGAATAATGCAAGTTTCCATTGAAATTTTTTTAGATTTGCATAAGAATTTAGAAACCAGCCGGAGTTGTATCAACTGCGACTGATTTTTTTGAGCACCTCTTGGGTTTTCCACAAAAACTTCATTCAATGTTGCGGTTGCGCAATGTTAATTCAAGTCGAATAGTGGAAAGATGTTGAATTTGATAGATGGCATGGCAAGTTTAAAGTGTGGCCTTAGCAACAATTCAGGATAATCTGAATGATGAAAATATTTTATGAGAGTTACTCGCTGAGCGTGTAACTTCTGTTCTAGTTTTTGTTCGGTTATAGTGGTGCTTGAAGGAAAGATGACAAATCTAAGAGAATATCTGAACAAATAATTATGTATGTTATTAATTATGGGTAAATTGTATTGTTGATATTATTGCAATGTATTGTAAAAAAAAATAAACCTTCACAATTTTTTTTCTTGTTTTATTCCATGATATTAACCTGGTGATTTTGATTCTTACATGATTCTAACGTACCTACAGGTTTTTTTGAATCAAATTTTTATTTTCAAAACATATCTTGTGATAACAAAAACATTAATGTAGCCTTGAAATGCAAATTTATAGTGAGTAGCGGCAACATTTTCCCAAACTGAGCAATTTCGAAAAGGCAATAAAAATCTCTAATCTAATTTATTTTCATTAAAGAAGAAGATTTGACTAACTTCTAATGCTCACTATCTGTACTGAACCTCATTTTCATATTTCAACGTAATAATTTGTTTAAGACCAATAATTTATTATCGATTGGATATAGCCATTTTCCGAGGAAACGGTAACAGATAGCCACTATTACTAATAGTACCTTTTTTATGTAAAAGGCATTGGAGAATCATAATCAGATATAAAAATGGCAAGAAATTGACGCCTTAGAGGAGAAGGGTCAAATTTACCCAAATACCCCCCTGGTTTGTACGCCCCTGGTTTGTAC
The DNA here is from genome assembly GCA_029955515.1 of Chrysomela aeneicollis. Lineage (NCBI taxonomy): Eukaryota > Metazoa > Arthropoda > Insecta > Coleoptera > Chrysomelidae > Chrysomela > Chrysomela aeneicollis. The sequence continues at coordinate 1,946,989 of JARUHQ010000007.1, read as the reverse complement.
GCCCCTGGTTAAAGGTGACAAAATCCGGAAGGCTCAAATTGATCAACCTACCAACTAGATTTCATGTCCCAAAATTGGTGGCGATAGCTGCAATAGTACCGAAGCTATAAAACGAAGAGTAGTTTTTGAAGGTCATCTTCGAAGGGCCCTAGCTCCCTGAAGAAGCGTTTCCGGACCCATGTTCACATACACTTTTTTTCTTATTTTCGTGTGTTTTATCTATCCTAGAAGTTTGTAACATGATCACCGGAACACCCTGTATAGTTATTATTAGATATATGATATAGTATGGTGAAACAGCTCTTCAATTGTTTCTGCGAAAAACTTGTAGACCGTTTGGGAAGGTAGTAATATTTCAGCTACTCGAATGAAGATGGTAAGATCGATTATCGAAGAAGATTTCTGTTGCTTACGTATTTCTGTGGTTCACATCTGACAGACGTGACTTGAAACGACATTAAACAATATATTTTCTTTAAATCTGGAATAAATATTGATATTTTTACTCTTCTCAGTCATTTTTCATCTAGAACAGATGAAACTGATAAAAAGATGACAGAAGCACAGTTTCTGTTTTACCGACACAAGGTATGTCGCCATCTCTGTTAATTTCAGGAAATATTACTACGGTATGAAATCAAGTAGGCAAAGGTCTACAGTTTATTCTAGTGCTTGTTAATAGGAATAAGCTGTTTCACCATCCTATATCCACCTTGATAGGAAGAGATCACTGATGACAAGAAAACGAGCAGAAAACAACGATTTTCCTGGCTGATGCCACGCTGAACATCGAATAATTTCCACAGTTCTATGGTCATTCGTTCCTACGAAATATCCAATGGCCTCCTCATTTCATTTCCATTAATATTTATTTCCAGAAAATGAAGCATCATGAGTTTTTCTCAGAATGTTATGAATCAAATAACCAATGTAGGTCTCATATTTTTCATACTAACTATATTGTCGTTTAGTGGTAGAGGTGGAAGTAAAATGAATGTACTCACTCATCCCTTCACAATTTAATTTATAAGATCAAATCTCAAAATGATTAATACTGTATTTGAAATATACAGTAAAGTATAAATAATCAACTTGAAAAGAATGTCCTATGAGTTGAGTTTCTCTAGGTCCAACCATATTCCTCCAACAGTTGTGGGAATAAATGACGTAGGTGATAGTTTTAGAGGGGTAGTTGTCTTCTTGTTCAATCTGACACTGAAATTCTTCAAAATACTGAGAAGTCCCACTTTTGTTTGCATAATACCGAATCTCATTCCTGAAAAAAAAATGAAAGAAATATTTCGATGATGACAATTCATATTTCATTTTCTCTTATTTCATATGATATATTATGTCGACTAGATGATTATAAGTTATTTCTTGTATGTGTGAGCTACCCGAGTTATCCCACAAGCTAAAGAAATAGTACGCGATAGATTTGAGTACCTAATTTTATAACTATCTGCAGCAATAGAATCTGGCACTAGCTAGTAGGTACTGTATCAGATTATCGGGACGTGATGATCAGCTGAAAACAATGACCGAGACGGCCGTATTCGCTGTTTTCTCTCTTAAGCGAAGCTTCCCTGAGCTCGCTTTAAATTTAAGCCAAGTTTATACTTATGCGTTATGCACCGCACAAAAAATCCTGACAATCCTCAAATTCAAACTTTCGATTTCATTTGAGGATTATTTCACATAAATATGCGCACCCATGTGATACAGAGGATACGAAAACCAATAGGGCTTCTGGTGAGAAGAAGGATTAGAAGGAATAAAAGACCTGAGAGCAGATCACAAATGATTTCAATGGTAACTATACTTCATTTACTGGTATTTTACGCAGTATGACTTCTTTGAAGAAATGGAGAATAGAAAAAAAGAGCTCAGCGTAAAACCTTGGCGGATGAAAACAGGTAAGTTCATCTCACTGGCAAAGGCCTCCTTCCAAAAATAAAGAGGGATATATGATACTGACGATCTTTTAATGTCGATAATCAATAGAAATACAATGGTGGGTTATAGGTTAGGTGGGTTATTGTGTGCGTATAGATACCCTGATGAAGAAAATGATTTTAGAAAGAGAAATTAGTCTATCCAATTAGAATATCAAACATAGTTTGAAATGAATGTCTGGTAGACTACGAGCAGAAAACAACTACTTTCCTGGTAAATACCACGCACCACGCAGAACATTGAATTATATCTGCTCGTAATCCATGCAACGATTCACACTGTGAATGCAGATCGCAAATGTTTCTTTCTTCCTAAGACGTGACAAATTCACATCGGGACAGGCACGCTTAACAACCTACAGACCGGTTTCGGGCTTATTGGCCCTCATCAGTGCAGGGTAGTTATCCGAGTAGAGACCGTAAGATCTCCACTCGAAGCGTTGCCTGTCCCAATGCACCTTCGTCGCGTTTATTTGACCGCACTGAGCCGCGTTCCAACAGACAATTGGAAGTGGCGACACCATGCGGCAGAAGAAAGAAACACTCCAGAACTAAATCTCCCAAATCACAGAACTTGGAAGTGGCTTATAGCTCGACTAAGCTAATAAATGAAAAATGGAAAAGCCATAAATTGGACAACAATTTTAGAAAGAGAAATTAGTCTATCCAATTAGAATATCAAACATAGTTTGAAATGAATGTCTGGTAGACTACGAGCAGAAAACAACTACTTTCCTGGTAAATACCACGCAGAACATTGAATTATATCTGCTCGTAATCCATGCAACGATTCACACTGTGAATGCAGATCGCAAAACTATGTTTGATATTCTAATTGGATAGACTAATTTCTCTTTCTAAAATTGTTGTTCAATTTATGGCTTTTCCATTTTTCATGAAGAAAATGATGTTGAAATGTTGGAGGCAGCTGAACCACATGAAAGAAGAAAATGCTCTCATAATGAGAAAAAGAAAATTAGAAATAGAAATATTAGAGACAGAGAGTTACTTTTGAAACAGAAAAATTTCGTATGGAGTATTCATATTAAAGAGAGCGCGAATATAGATATTAGTGATGGTTATTATTATGCTACATTTGGTTATTGAAAAAAAATACATCCTTTTTGTTTCATATATGTGTTATGATTTCATTGATTCTCGGTTTGAATACTAACGTAATTGTAACAAGTAATTTCATATCGGTTTGAAAACTAACGTAATTGTAACAAGTAATTTCATATTTTTATAGACTGTGAATTCCTTCATCCTCCATTATTGACTTCCAATTTCCATCATTGGTTTTTATTCAAAATATTGAAACATTCAGTAGAGATAAAAAAACGGGTTTATGATGTCTACATAATCCTGGCTTAAAATATAAAGCCGCCGATTGTGGCTGCTTAGAGTTGAGCGAGCTTAAATGATTTTATGGATACGGTGCATACAAATTCGTAACGTTAAGCGAGCTTAAGCCTTAAGTTTAGCTTAATAGCATACGGCGAATACGGCCGCGAATATTTTTCTTCGGAACTCGGCTTGGAAGAGAAGGATAATTTTTGGATTGCAAACTCCGATTTCAGAAGAACCTTCGCTCAAAGAAACACGGACGCTATCTTATGAACCTCTATTCTTTGCTACAATAATCACATAATATGTGAGTCTTGAAAATATAATATGGACCACCGTGTTGTTAATCCCACGTGTTTCTCGGCATATTTTTTGGTCTTTCGAGCCGGATACAACAAAAAATTGAACTTTTGTTTTTTACGAATGGAACCCCAATTTTATTCCTCATATTTCGATATTTTTCATTCAATTGGTACAAATCAAATTTGCTTACCTATACAAATTCTAGGCCCTTCTCCGAACGGAATGTGAGCGTAGGAATGCCTGGTTTGCTTGTTTTCGTCACTGAATCTTTCAGGGTCGAAAACTTGGGGTCTTTCGTAATACTCTTCGTCGTAATGGATTCCCCTGATGGGGATGAACACCCTTCTACCCTTCTCGATTATCACGTCATGGTTTGGTAGTTTGTATTCTTTAACACATTTTCTGGTCACGAGCACGACTGGAGGATACATTCTCAAGGTCTCTGGATACAAAATTGAAAAGACGCATTAAAGAACATCAATGGGGATAGCTGAAATTGCTTGGATCGAAAACATTGCCAACTAACATTACTCAAAGTTTTCAAAGATCCTCGATCACGTCTTTTTTCATAAAATTATTTACTTTTTTTTTAACTCCAATAACTCAATATGCTCATAACGTCTAGAACCATTAGACACCCTGTACCCACTGAACATGCAATGTTACAAAATATTGCTTCAATATTATTTGCGGCTTGCTCCTATAATATAGCATGACAATATTGCATAACGCTTCTTGTAATGTTATATTCCCAATCATAACAGAAAAACCTACTATCAAATGATCAGCAAATTACAAAAGTAACTTTTGATCGAGTTTCAATTGCAATATTGTCTCAACTATAGAAGTTCGTTACATTAGCAACATTCTATGAAAAATCTATGAACAATTTTATAGAAAGTTATAAATTCAATATTTGATTTCATATCATTTGCAATATTGCCTAAACCTTGTAACTTCATTACATTTGTAACATTACATGAACCATCCATCAACAAATGCATTGCAAGTTAAAAAAGTAACTTTTGATCAAGTTTCAATTGCAATATTGTCTCAACTATAAAATTTTATTACATTCGCAACATTCTATGAACAATCTATAAACAATTTTATAGCAAGTTATGAATTTAATTTTGTATTCAATTTCATTTGTAATATTGCCTAAACCTTGTAACTTCATTACATTTTCACTCGTGTTGTATCGGGTGGAATCGGTTCGATCATTGGAGGATCATTGCATCATTGCATCAGACTCATCAGAGATCTCGCATCAGTCTCATCGACAGTCAGCCATTGTTGTTTCGTCAAGTTCTTTGTTCTTTGTGTATCGGTTTGCAATTCACAAGACTATTGCACAGGTTTCCTTTCAACTGACATATTGGAGTAAGTGATAAAGTGCACTCTCATCACATGGATAGTTCCAAGGTAAGATGCATTTTTTTATCGTGATATTGAATGTGAGGATTTTAGAAACAGAATCATCGAAAGAAATTTTCGCAAATGTCAATAAAATGTTTACGTGAAGTTGTATAGTCGTTTTGATAAAATCAAAGAATAGAAAAGAAAAGGTGATTGCCATATACTCAGAGGTCAATAATGATTAGATCAAGTTACTGATTTTATTATTATCACCATATTTCATCTGTAGTTTTTTGTTTCAGTTTTCCTACTGAATATTGGGCTGCCACTTCAAGAAGTATTTTGTGGATGTTAATTTTAGTTTATCACTTATTTTATTTTTTGTGTATTTTGCGTTCATTTTGTGAATTATATGTTTTATGTTTGAAATTTGTGCTTTTATTCTCAAGATTTCAATATGCTTCACACATACTTTTCTATTGAGTAGTCACTGCCATATTGCAACAAGGTGGTAGTAGAAATATTCAATATGTAATTTTCATATACATCACATGTTATATTGCAGTAACCTTACTGAAAACATTACATTCAAAATATTAAAAAATAAATTTTATTCAATTTATATGTAATGTTGCAGGAACCTTGATAGAATGTGTTATCAAGAAATATTGAATTTGTTATATTAGGGAAGGTCCGTTTCAGCGGTTGCTGCAATCTTGCAGTAAGGTAGCGACAAACATTACAACCTTGCATTGTTGGGTTGCTGTAATATTGAACAAATATTACATTGCTCAGTGGGTAACTTACCATCAATAACTTGTCCCATGTATTTGAGATCGCCAAGGGCATCGTAGGTGATCTGGTTGTCGTGCTTTGCTAGGACAGATTTGATTTCTTTTCTGACTTTCTCCTGGATATCGGGATTGATAGCTAGATGGTACAAAGCGAATGTCATTGTGGTTGAACTTGTTTCAAAACCAGCTGCGAAGAAAATGAAGCACTGAGCCACTATTTCTTCGAATGTTAGAGAAGTTCCATCACCTATAAGAATAATATAATATCAACACCAATAGAAGTTGTTTCAACTGGACGCTTGAAATCCATCTCTTGTTAAAAAAAGAATATAATGGCAATGAATGTTTATCATGTGCATGTATTCTTGAAGGCATTGAATATTTATTTTATATACAGGGTGAGTCATTGATATGGGAAAGCTCGATTGCATCTACACCGTTAATGATATTGAAATAAACCGAACGGCACTGCAAATGGAAGGTTAAAGTGCAGTTTGTAAAATTATTTCTTCTTATACAGGGTGTACCATTTTAGCGGAGCACATTCGAACATGTTTTTTTTTAAATGACACCTTATATATTTTTACACATATTTGAATTTGCTCTTTGTTGATCTTCATATATATGTTAAGTTTTTGCAATTCGCTTCAACCGTTCAGATGTTATTCAAGTTTTTCTAAAAATTAACGCATTTGCAGGCACTGTTTCGAAAAATTGCAGTGCACTCGGTTTTCGGAATATGAAGTTGAGACTTTGCCTATGTTTGAGCAACTACTTCAGGTATATTTAAGCGGCAAAACCGTCTATATTTTCATTGTGACATCACCTTGCTGTGACACATTGACTTTGGTTAAATCTGAAAGACCATAACTTGATTTTTTCAAATAGCACCCTATGTATTTAATCACTCAGTCGTATAGAGCGTTTAATTTTACATATTTTTTGACTCCTCTGATTTTTTTCTCAAACTTAATAGTTCAGGAGATAATCAATATTCAAAAAAAAATTAACACGAAATTTCATTGATTGAACTCAAGAGTGCCATGAAAATCAATGAATTCTGACATCAAACGTCAAAGTTACTTCTACGGAAAAACCTTTCGAATTTTGACAAGAAATTATTGAGTAAAAATTGAATAAACTCAAAGTATCAAAACAACTAAATAAATATTTATTGAGATATTAATCAAAATCATAAATTCTGGTCGCCAGCAAAGGGTTCCGCAGACTTTCACCCAGTACATGTCCACCATTTCATTCAATGAAAAATTCGTTTTTTTGTAAGGGTGGCCGATATAACTCAATAATCACTTCGAAAGGGACGCTCGTAGCAGTAACTTTGACATTTATTATCAGAATTTATTATTTTTCATGGCACCCTAAGTTCAATTGATGAAATTATGTATTCATTTTCTGAACTATCAACTTCTGGGAAGAAGTAATGGAATATATGGGGTGTCATTTGAAAAAATCAAGTTATGGCCCTTCAAAGTTCACCTAAGTCAATGTGTCACAGCATGATGATGTCAAAATGAAAATAGACTGTCATAACGCCAAAAGATACTCAAGGAAGTTGCTTAGACATAGGTGAAGTCCCAACTTGATATTCTGAAAACCAATTGCCCTGCAATTTTTTCAAAAAGTGCCTGCAAATGCTTAAATTTTTAGAAAAACCTTAATAACTTCTGAACGGTTGAATCGAATTGAAAAAATCAAACGGATTTATGAAGACTAACAAAGGGCCGATTATTCAGATATGTAAAAAAATATATAGGGTGTCATTCAAAAAAACTATGTTAAAAATTTGCTCCGCAAAAATGGTGCACCCTGTATACAACGAAACAATTTTAGAAACTGCACTTCGACCTCCCGTTCGCAGTGTCGTTTGGTTTATTTCGATATCATCAATGGTGTAGGTGCAATCGAGCTTTCCCATATCAATGACTCACCCTGTATTTGATGCGTTTCAATACTAACCTTTGCCACCTTCATCTTTCTTGAGGTCAATACACATCTGCAAAAAGTCTTTCCGCACTACATTCTCCCTCTCCCTGTATTCGATTGCATCTCTCACGACCTCCGTGTAAAACTGCTCTGATTCTATCGGTAGAATGCGCATCCGAAATAATTTCGCGATATCGGGAAACTGCATGGAGAAGGAAAGTTTGAAAACTTCCCACCTGGTCTGACTGAAAACTCTGTCGCCGTGTTTCCTGAACGGAGTGTTTGGTTCTTTGAAGCTGTTGCATTCCAAGCCGAAAGCGCAGGTGCCAATTATATCCGTCGTAAAGCACGCTGAAAAAAATGAATTCGATTTTTCAAATCAGCAGATATGGTGATAAACATCGAACATTAACAAAAAAGAAACCAGAAATTCTGACTACCATAATTATTCAACAAGATCTGGAAATCTTCTTAGATGTCAACGATATAGGTTGAACAAATCTAGGGAGAATTCGCTGGACCTGGATCTTTATAATAAACTTCCAGATTATTTTATAGCTCTTCCTCAGAATATTTTCAAGAGAAGAATGAAATATTTTTTTCAAACTCACTGTTTTTACTCCATTTCAGAGTATCGCAACTTCAATTTCCACGAAACTCCAAATTCGTCAAATAAAACAAACTGATCTGAATACTATGTGTATAAGTTCAAGTGATTCTAGCTAACAGATCTTACTTATGTTTAAAACTGTTGGTGTCTACGTGCATATTTGTATATTTTACTCTGTGGATTACTAGTTCATGGGTTGATTTACTCTCTATATTCTCATGTTTGTGCTTGTGTTTTATTTTAATGTGACATTGTCAACGTATTTTAATGTGTTTTTATATATACATTTTCTCCGACTTGCTATAATTATACAGAAATGTATGAAAAATAGTCAAATAAATACTACTACTACTACTACTACTATATTCTAGAATTGATGAACTACGCAACACTAATTACGTCGCACCCCGAAATTTGGCCTCTGTTGAAATTTTAATAACTCTTTTCTTCTTTGAACAATTTGAATTCTGTTTGCACTGTTCGCTAGCTCAGTCCTTCCTTCAGCTATAATCTCGTACTTTTTTGTTAAATGAGGTTTTTTCTATGAAATTGCTACAGGATGTTTTTTTAAAATGTGCAAAATTTCGGAATTTTCAAAAGGATCCCAAATGAAGAAAAACATTTTTTTTTCAACTTTAACAGCAGAGGCATAAGGGTGATTTCATTAACTTGAGCCATCTCCAGAATTGTCTTCTTATCTCTTTTATTTACAGAGTGACCACAAAAAATCAATTTTTTGGTTTTGCAGTCATCATAAACTTTTTCCTCTTCAACCGATTTTCAAGATCTCAGGATCATTTCGAAGCTGAAACGTTAGATAAAATTTTTTTGGGGGTAAAATTTTTGCTGGTCAAACGGTTAGAAATATCGGTAAACATATTTCACCTGACACCCACATCGAGATCGGAGATTAAAAAATATTCTCTCCCCCCCTTTTCCCCTTGTGGTACTTTGGGTACGGATGAAGAGGGGAAGGAGATTTTTGTGATTTTTTTACATATTATTCTCGTGAGTATCGTACAAAACTACTAAGAATCGCTCAAACTCGGGTACTCCAATTATCATAGTTTGATGTACAGGGCGAAAAAAAGTTCTTTTTCAGAATCGAGACTAGCGGTACCCATAGATAGCTGTGTTCAGCGGAAAAAGTTGATGATAGAGATGAAAACATTTTTTTCATAGGCGTACGTACAATTTTTTTTGGGGTCTACAAAATTAAATTGTTTGAAAGAAATCCAAAACATGATGGAAAACTTTGTATAGGGGGTGAGAAGGTTACCCTGAAGTATTGTTGTATTCAGAAATCTTTTTTATTCTGAATTTTTTTTTGAAGTCATATTTTCAGAAAAGAAAGACCTACGAATAATTTTTTCTGTCCTGATCTTTATTTTCACGAGAACGTAATTTTCAACCTGTCTTGTCAGTCACTCATTATGATTCTTGTTACGTTGGTTACGGACCATGCATTTTTTGGGCTGATTTTTTTTCGAGAACATGGCGTTTCAATTCGGTTTTCTCACTCACAATTTTTGACCACTGAAAGAAAAAAGATCTGGACGTGTCCAGAATGAAATATCCTTCCGGAAACAAGTTGATTTTCATTTAATTCTCCTCCCAGTCGGGATTTACAGGGTGTTTCAGATTTGGGTCACCTTTGAGGAAACCCTCGATCTTGAATGTTCATCTTAAGTTTATTATGATCCTCATATCTTCTCATATATGGTTTCAGCTTCAAAATGAGCCTGAGATTTTGAAAATCGGTTGAAGTGCAAAACAAAAAAATTGATTTTTTGAGATCACTCTGTAAATAAAAGTGATAAGAAGACAGTTTTGGAGATGGCCAAAGGTAATGAGATAATCATCATGGCTCTGCTGTTAAAGTTGAAAAAAATAGTTTGTCTTCATTTGGGATCCTTTTGAAAATTTCGAAATTTTGCACAGTTTCAAAAACATCCTATAGCAATTTTATGGACATAACCTTATGTATCGAAGATGTACGAGATCAATGCTGAAGGACTGAGCTAGCGAACAGTGCAAACAGAATTCAAATTGTTCAAATCAGAAAAAAGTTATTCAAATTTTAAAAGGGGCTAAATTTCGAGGTGCGTAGTTTAGTTCACTTTCTAATGCGGGGTCACCAACCAGAGGAACGGCTTTGCTCTGGATGGAATCTAAAAGCTTCAGCGTAAGATTGGGGGCTGAACTCCAAACATGCGAAAAATAATCCATGACAGGTCGAAACTGTGCTTCATAGGTACTGTTTCTCGATAATGAGTTCAATGGTGTATCGAGCGGTGGCGCTAGAAGTCAATTTCTCCAGATGTATTCTCTACACCTAGAGTATCAAGAACATCCAGTATATTGGATACAATTATTGTCTTATAATTGTTTGACCCCTCTCTCAGTTCTCAAAACTGATCAATAGAAAATTATTTTTATAGTATACAGATTATTTCTTAGTTTAGAGAAGATACTGGCTCATCATCAGCTCGGTCACGAATTATAAGTCTTACAGATGAAAAAAAATTTCACGAAAGATTGCATTATTATTTCCATAAATGTGGAATTTCCTTCTTACCCATCACACTCTTTATATCCAAAGGCTCGTGCTTAACAACTTCATTCGCGAGGTAGTTTTCCAAAATCGTACCACAGTTTGCAATTGTCTGGAACATGATTTTCATTTTACCAGAGGTGAAAGTAGGCGAGAATTTCATTCTCAAGTTTCTCCATTTCACACCCCCTATGGAGAATAGATGGGCACCTAAGGAAATATGAGCATTTAAGTGTAGGAGGTGATATTTCCTCTAATATGTGGATATGAAATATATTTCAGAAGGAAGATAACATGTTTTCCGACGTTCACATGAAAAAAACACTATTCTGAAATCACAAATATGTTCTCGAAACCCTATTTGAAATATATTGTTAACACCCTGTATATTTTAGGAACTTCAACCTTTAAATTTTGGATCCCGATATCAATATCAGATAACATATTTGAATTATCATCGACAAAAGATAAAGATATAAAATATGATTTTCAACTACAATGAATGCACTAGCTATTTATACAGGATGGGGTGACCAAGATAAGCTTTTCTTGTGCATGAAATATGAGCATTTGAAGAAATACTGGAGGGAAACTTTGTGAAAGTAACATTTTTTATACATCTCACAAGTCGTTAAAAAAATGCAATGAGGAAGTACACACAATTTTGCGATTTATACTAAAGCAATTCCATAAATAACTTAAACCCATGTTTTTCATTATTCCCTTGGTCATCCTATGAGACTGCATTAGAGAGAGAGGGAACACAATATAAGAAATAAATAATAAACATATTTACCAATGGGTTCAACTTTTTCGTTCACATATATTCCTCTGTCGACAAAATGGTTGAAATCCTTCGACATAATGTCTTTTATCATGTCGAGATCCAAAGGCATGAATACTGGTGCTGTTAAAGCGTATAAACCAAAGTATTTCCATCCTGTAGAAAAGATTATCGATATTTTTTTTGTTACAATCAATTTCAGCAGTACTACCTCACATTAATTATTGGAAATTGAAGCTTTCTTATCCAGATTCTCCATAATTTTTTTAATGTTTAGTTTTGCCATCTCATCGGCAAAACTGTGATTTACAAAACATTGAAAGCAAAAATACAAGCATCAGGCTTAGATGAAGATAAAAGCATAAAAAAGCCTCAAATTAGATTATTCAAAATCTATTGAAGTAACCTTTTCAAAGAATGATTGAAAAATCTGCAATCTTCTGATAGAAATGAAATACTTAGTACATTAGATTTTGAATAAAATGACGTATGATATTATATGATCAAAGGTTTATGAAATCACTTAACTGACCTTTATCTTTAGCTTCGTTGTAGATATTCGTGATATTTTCACCGATGGATACCGTTCTCCTGTGTGGTGGTGAAATATTTCCCCAGAAAAATTTTGGTGGCAAAGATGGAACGTTCCTCTGTTCCCAATACTGATAACTGCGTTCTATGTAAACGTAAGCTACTGCCAACAAAGCTACTAGTACCCCTATTAAGTCGATTAGCAGCCAATCCGTGAATATACTCATATTTCAAGTTCCAACCAACCTATTGAAGAAAATAATTTAATATAACTGTATATACAGGGTCACTCACGGTCGATGGTACCTTAGACGTTTACGGAGAGCGGGACGTAGGATTATTCTGAAAATTTGGTTTATTGGGTAATCAGTTTTGTTTTTTCGGCACAAAAAATTCCTAAATTTGAAAAATCTCGATTTTTCACACCCTATATCTCTGTAATCTTTCTCGCTATACCCCAAGTATGATAGATCGACGAAATCAGCTCTTCAGGAAAAATCTGAAAATGAAATAAAATACAGGGTGTTCCATTTGAATTAACAAAGTTGTTGCTACTTTTTGATAGAAGCGGCAACGCCGCAACGCTGAAAGTATTTTAGATCGATAGAACAAAACTGATTACCCAATAAACCAAATTTTCAGAATAATCCTACCTCCCGTTCTCCGTAAACGTCTAAGGTACCATCGACCATGAGTGACCCTGTATATTTGAAGAAAAATGTGGCCCAAAGATGAAAAGTCGGATTTAAAATCTGACAACGTTATGTAGGGTAGAAAATGGCAAGGACGAACTGACACTTTATTCCGATAAAACTATTCAAATAGGAACGATTTCATTCTCACCCTGTAACAATGTCAGTAACCTAACCTAACCCAAACGTGTTCACTGAGTATTTTCAGGCAAAAGGTCAACACACAAGAGTATTTGTCGTTTCTGCAAAACATCTACAGTGCCTTCTATAACTATATCCAACCAAATATAATCAACCTTTTTGATTGTTCACAAGCGGAGATAAAATCAAGATCAACGTTCCAAAGATTACGAACACGATGATAACGAATACGAAACTGGTTGTTTCTATTTCTGCTCATTGCCAAACGTATTATTATTTCACGTCATGACATAATAACTGTCTTTATACAAGGCAGGAAATAATAGTACAAGTAGATTCACTAAAAATATATATAAGTTTTGTTTGAAGGTGGCTGACAATGTCTCGAGTTGTGAAGAAAAGTTTCGGACTTCCATTGTCTAAAGGTATGAAGATTTGAATCCTGAGAAAAGAAAAGATGAGTTATGCTGAAAAAACGAAATAAGTGATGAATAAAAATTAACTATTTTATCGAATCAAGAAGATTCGAGTATCAATAAATCAGGTTAGTATTAGTGTTAGTATATATGAAGTCGAAAAATATAGATTTAAATGGGAGTTTAACTAGTCGATGAGCCTGAAAATAAGAAAAAATTGAATTAGAAATCAATAGCCTGAAAAAGAAAGGTTGAATTAGAAATCAATAGCCTGAAAAAAGAAAAGTTGAATAGCCTGAAAAAAGAAAAGTTGAATTAAAAATTAAAATAAAATGAATGAATAAAGAATTAAAATTATGAGAAAGATTCAAATCGAGTTTGTCACGACGTTTCGATTGTGTGTATCTACAATCGTCTTCAGGTGAGAACTAACAAAGTCCTGGGATACGGGGGTATTTATAGGTCAGCTATGGCGGGATTTTCCGGTTCAGTGAGCCGTAACCGGTTGATTCGGCTAATCAGCGGTTTCCATGTGTTGCGGATCTCGACGCTTGGTTGACTGAAAGCGTTATTATTCATTATCAAAAGAATATCGGAAAAATGTACTTGGAATCCAATGAAGACCCCATATGTCAATTTTGAACCAGATTGGAAAAAAAAACGAAAATACAATTTTTATTCCGCTACCCTTACTGAGAAACATTATACATTTTTGTTTTACCTGAAAACAGCTTCAATAACCTGAATCATACAAGGTTTGGTCAAAATTAATCAAATATTTATCGAATAAAAATTTACGATTTATTATTTTCACTATAAATAGGTGTAGCCAACTTTATGGCGGCCACTGTATAGGTACCATGTTTCATCAAGATAGATTATTAGTATATCATTTTCATCTCGAAATATTGTTATCACACATCTGACGATGATCTACATACGGGATGATTCCACAATGACTATTCGTTCGTTAAATTTTAATAGCTGAAACCCTGATTTAATAACATTCACTATGCTAGAGGTTTCAAAGATTTATAATTATTTATGATTGCAATCTGGATATTCATGTAACGTATCTATTATAGACCGATTAGAATTTATGATGGCTCTACTGTCACGCCTTTCACGCATTTTTATGAAAAAGCGGAAAATGTTTGCTTGCGAAATATTTTGGTTCTATAATGAAGTCATTATGAAACGCAAATGCATATCGAAATTGCCTCTGTTTCGATACGCATTTTTTTTTATTCGGAGGTTGGTACAATCGAACTATCAAATGAAAGTCAGAAGAGTTAGTCCCGCAGTTTACTTCTGAGCGATTTTTGATTTGGTGATACTAGCAGCGAAAAACTCAAAGTTTTTATTGGTAAATGTCAATGCCAAGTTTGATTTGATTCAAATGGACCAATGAAAACAATAGCAACTATGCATTTTTCACTGATGGCCTTCACGCTTGTGCATCAGATTTTAAATACATCAAATATATATAAATCAAGATATTGAATCAATTTTTTTCAATAAAAGACTTCAGATCAATAAAAAATAGAAAACATTGTATAGGTATGACACACGTTTTATAACAGAATAGTCACTTGTAAGTATTTCAGAAAGTATCAATGGTATCTCAGATTTATGAGTTGAATTTCAGTAAGCGTCAAATGTATTTCAGAATAGCGGGTTCAATTTCAGAAAGCATCAATTGTATTTCAGAATTTTGTGATCAATTTCAGAAAGCGTCAATTGTATTTCAGAATAGTCAACCGAATTTCAGAATTCGTCATTTGAATTTCAGAATAGTTACTTGTATTTCAGAAAACAGAGTTTTATTGTGAATACCCCGTGTTTTATAGTCTCATTTTCCATTTCTCTCTGAGAAATTATGTAGTTGCTAACGAGATTGAGAGGAGTTAGGTCACATCTTTGTTCCTATGTTGTTACCATGATGACATATTTATAAAGTGAGCCGAATCAGAAAATTTGATAGTAACTTTTAATGTTTATGGGGGCTATCCATCCACATAATATCCTCAAGAATGTATAGGTAGCACTTCCGTTTGTACCAGAAATGGACCGCCATTTTTCGATTTTACGCAAAATCCTTGTTATATTTTTAAATAATGTCCTATACCCAAGTATAACTGTTTTCGAAATATTTCAAATTTTAAGTTAAAAATTGCGTATGAAGGCAGATTTTTTTATTTATGCACAGGATCATTAATCTTCTATTATTCATCGATTTCTTTGTAGAAGAAGACCGAATTTTGTTTCTGAAATACATTTATTCATATTTTCTGATATACAAATAACGAATTCTGAAATTCAATTGACTATTCTGAAATTCTTCTGACGCTTTCCGATATTGAACTGACTATTCTGTAATACAATTGATGCTTCTTGCAATTAATTTAACTAATCTGGAATATATTTTACGCTTTCTGAAATTCAACTCAGTATTCTGAAATAAAATTGATACTTTCTGAAATGCAAGTGACTATTCTGAAATTCAATTGACGCTTTCTGAAATTAACTTGATGGTTTTTGAAATACAACTGGAAAAGGTGTAGTGGGCCATGGACAGGCCAATCAACGTCACGTTGACTGGAGAATTAATCAAGAAAATGGAAGAGGAGAAAGAAAAGCGAAAGAAACAGACCACGGGTGCGGTCGAAAAGAAAACCAAGAAAATTTCCGGATTGCCCAGAAGAGGTTATTATGCCGAACTTTTGACCGATCTGAATTACAGCATCAAATCGAAGAACGACCTGAATGGAGTGAGCAAGAAAACGAAATTGATATGGCAAATAAAAACCGAAAAGCACAGTCCCATCATTAGGCAGCTCAATCCACCGACAAGGAAAACGTATTTGGCTCCGGCAGAAAGATGGATGACATTCGATGAAGACAAACACATGGCAAGTATCAATCACAGTTAGGAGCGTCAAAACTTTCCGAGATTGAACTTCACCAAGCGAAGTTACACAACTCTCAGAGTTCGATCACTTTGAACTCCATAACTTCACAACAGATAATCGGTCTGATTCTCTAAGGAAGTGGTTATCTCAACAACCGTCATTTGGGTGGCAAATAGGAAGGTCAGTTGTTATTTGAATCACTTTCCGAATTTTCAATTCTCTAACGTCAAAATGGAAAAAAATTTAACAACTTGTCGTTGGTTTACCACTGATAAAGTGACTAATTTATCCACCAGATTTTACTGGTGGAAATGAAATAATAATTCATCATAAAGGTGATGATATATATTTGAAGAGGCAGTTATGAAGGAAATTTGTTACAGTTATCAGGATTTGAGTCGCTCAGGAAATAATTATATGGTAGGATAATCGATATTATTGAGAACCTATACCTTCCTACTGAAAAAAATATCATAAAAGTATTTACATATATATGCTCAAGAAACAGATAGCATCCAATTATATAGAGCCTTATGAAATTATACAAACCAAGAATATTAATGTTAATGATGTCTCTGATAGAACCAATGATGTTCAACATGGTAGAATGTGTTGCTACTGAAAAAATAAATACCTAGCTGAATAAATGAGCAATGATCCTGTGTAATAATATGCATTCCAGGATATATTATACCTACCTCACTAGGTTCATTAACAAAACATATAATTATTATTCCTGCAATTATTCACGAAAAACTTGGCAGTCCCGGACACAGAAGACCAAAAAGTAATCTGTGTGCCGATATTTTCTATGTGCTAATACTATATCGAATCCAAAAAATGAGGTTAGATTGACGTTGAAATTGCAGAAAAACAGCAAACTATAATAAAAAAGAAGAGGAGTTACTAACTTTTCCGCATTTATTTACCACTGAGTGGAAATGTAAGAAATTAGCAACCTTGATAAATTTCGTATTTGAAGAGTACCACATATGAATAGTGGAAAATCTAAAGTGGTTAAAAAAGTAGTTGTTAACAACGTTACTAATGTATCCACTGTGTTAACCACTTTTTAAAGAATCGGACCGATTTTGCTAGAGGCGGACAAATTAACAATTTATGACACGTGTCGTCAGCTCTGAACAACACTTGATGGTTTTTCAGAGCTTTCCTGTGGATACTTTCAAACCTAAAGTTCAACTCCAACATGAAGTGGATCCGAAAACTCTACCTAGAAATGTGGCAATCGAGCGTAGACGAAGAGAATATCACGTAATATATACCGCTTTATTAATATCTTCGAATTATATTTAGGGTACGTTAGGGCTACAATGAGTTTGATATTCACAGAGCCAAAAATTGGAAGACGTTTTGAATAAAAAGAAAGTAACGAATACGGATCTATTGCCGATAGAAAATTCAGAAAATGTATTGTCAAATAACAACAATAAGATCAACAGTTGGACAAGTTTTTTACCATTGGAATTATTCGATGACGAAGATTACGATATAAGGTAAGTTTTCGAACTCTGAGCAGGTGCTCAAACTGGATATTCCACCCTTCCCACACCTCAGTCAACTAACTAATAACAATAATTATACTTTATTTTCCACAGTTGAAAATCTTGTTGACAAAGCTTCATATATAGTCATATAAATAAAATATTACATAAAACTAGCTGACCCGGCAAACGTTGTCTTGCCATATAAATAATTTCCTAGTAATGTGTAGGGAGTGAGAAAGAAAGGAGACCGGCTTCGTTCTCATCCCTACTCCGTGCTGTTTACTGGGTCAGAAGTGACACTTGTAGACATCTGGCGGGGATAACTAATTAAATGACGATTGATCAGTTTTCGACCGGAGAGGAAAAAAAAATATTGGGGGTGGACTACCCCTAACATTTAGGGGGATGAAAAATAGATGTTGGCCGATTCTCATAGATACCGGATAAGCACAAAAAAATTCATCAAAATCGGTCAAGCCGTTTCGGAGGAGTATGTTAGGGGTGGACTACCCCTAACATTTAGGGGGATGAAAAATAGATGTTGGCCGATTCTCATAGATACCGGATAAGCACAAAAAATTTCATCAAAATCGGTCAAGCCGTTTCGGAGGAGTATGGCAACGAAAACTGTGACACGAGAATGTTATATATTAGATATAGTCGTATCGTCTGCAAATAATCTAAAAATTATGTTGTCTCGCGTGTTGCCCCTATGAAGAACACCAGAGAACTGGCTGGAACACGGCGTGATCGACAACGTCAGGCATCCCCTCCCCGGCCTGGCGTTCGTCCCCCACCCTGGCGAAAATGTCTCGGCTAGCCAATCGAACGTGTGTGAACCGTTCACGTGGACGACAGTGGCTGTGACCGACTACGACGGCGGCTCCAAACTGTGGACGGTGCTCACGCTGGACGGACTGCAGCGGACATTTCGGCTGCCCAGACTGTACGTGATGTTCCTGGCAGAGGATCCGGTCAATTTTGCCGAGAGGATAAGGGTTGCTTTGGAGGCTAGGCATGATGCGGAGAGTATCATGAGGCACGTGAAATAAAAGTCTTTTGTTTTTTTCTGGGCGTAGCCATATTGCCTTGCTGCTTTCGCAATTTGAGAAAGAATGAATTGATTTTCAGATATGAGTTCTTCATTGACTGTTTGTCATTAGATGGAACCCCGTATATGGACGAAAAGATGCAAAAGAAGATACTCGACCTCTCGATCACCACCAGCAAAGGAAAGAAGGTCATATTTTCGGAATATTTTCAAAGGGTCTGAGCCTGAAATTCATTTAGTGATGATCGTCCAAATCTCAACTTCATATTTTTATTTTAGCTGATTGCACAAATAAATCTGAACCATCGCAGGAAGATCTCAGAATTGGAGCTTAAATGGCATCTCGAACGTCATCACAATTTCAATTATTATTTCAATCTTCCGGAAGTACAAGTCCCCAAAAAAAGAGGTAATATCAATAATAAAGTATCCTCAGAATCCCGAATTGACCTATTTCTGTCACGTTATTGTCCAATTCAGACTATATATTTTATAACACGCATTAGGTACTATTCCGAATCCATATACAATTCTGGTTTTATAATATATACATATATAAAATATGGTAATTACCCAATAGATTCGGTTTCTGATTTTGTAGAGAACTCCAATTATAACATAAATTTTTCCGGACTCTTTTGATATGTCCTGACCATGACAAATGATGTTGAAATTTTCCAAACTTCTATTTTAGAATTCGATCTTTTTTTCAGAAAAAATTTCAACAGGAATGGAACATTTTTCGAAGGTATTGAAATACTTCAGATGGTACAATATTTACGTCATACCTGAAACTTATCTTGCTATGTCATACGTTGTGGGAGAGTGTCTCAAAGTAGCACAGATGTCACTCTTCACAGCAAATTATGGCACTAAATTCACAACTTTGGATGAATTCGAGTCTGTTCAGACACAAACTACTAGTATTGTAAGTTCAAGATTGCTTTTCTGGATGTGAATTTTCGGAAATGAACGAGTCCATCCTCTAACTTTTCATTTCATAAAATAAATTATATGTCTCCTGCTACTTGCAACATATCATCAAACAAATCATACTATCATATCAACGAATTGAATAAATATATATTTTTCAAGGTTATCAAACAACTCAAAGGACCTTGGTTGGAGACACTAGTTTTCAATATCAGAATGTGCATTGGAGACCTCGGAAAAGGATGGTTCGATATCAACGAATCGAATTTCGACACCTACATGATCTCAAAGCTCATAAGATTCATGGAATTGGTGAAATACCGGATGCAGGTATGATATCCGATGAGGATCCATAAAACGAACGAATACTGAGCGATGCTATAACATTCAGAAGATACTTAAAAAATCTCTCGTATGCTTTTCAGTATACGCTGCGATTATTGGTTGAGAATTCCCTTCAGCTTTTCATCAACCTAGTGGAGTCCCCTTGCTTGTCCTGCCTCAACGTTCCAGAAGACTTCGTTTGGGGCCCTGATCTAATCAGCAGTCCTTTTTTATCCAGGGCTCCCCCTCTGTTCAACCTACAACTCAGAATGAACGAGACAGGCGCTTACTATTCAACCCCACCAGAGTCATTTGGGGTAAGCGAGCTCTATTGATCAATGTCACCCTTATCATTGATAGTTTCGTTCATCCAGTTATTGAGAATGTGCAATATCAAGTATTCTTTATGGATTATTGATATAGAGGTCTTATCTTTATCCCATTGTACAGTATCATTTAATTTGAGTGTACTAACCTTAAAATTGTAGATTCAGAATGAATATCAAAATCATCGTACAAGTAGATGAAGTAAATACAGAGTTAGGATATCAAATAATAGCAGATATATCATTGTAAGAATCAATCAGAGAAATATCACTTCGCCGCTCTACAGTCAGGCAATTAATTACCCTTTGAGTAGCACATCAAATCTGTTTTTCTTCTATTTTCTTTTCGCAGACAGTCCTTCTGAAACTGTTCGACGATGGCCTGAGGCAGACACACCAGGTGAAGCAAGTTCACCCGTTCCTGCTGAGCAACCTGAGGTTTCCCAAGGACCTCAACCTTTCCTCGGTAGGCCTTTTGGCCGATGAGGTTTGCGAAATCAGGGAACGCTTCCTCTTGGCGTACGAAAAATCTTGCATCCCGCTACTCGCTTATGCAGAGGAGTTCAAGGTTCACGTGGAGCTCTACACGATGGATATCAGCAAATTCATAGCGTGAGTGTGAAAGGCCTGGACAAGTCGATATTCATGATTGTCGCCTATTGGTTATTGCTGATGGTCGATCCAAATGAAGACGCAACAATATTGTCTGTTCACTGGAAAAATTGACACGATTTGATTTCTGCTATCGACAACACACAAAAAATAGTCCTCTCACTTGTTTTCAACAATTTTAGCAGAAAAAACTATTATTTTTAAAAAATCGCCCTTGAGAACATTTATAAAACCCATCGAGAACCGAGCCCGACAAGAGCTGACCACTATGTGACAGTGTCAAGTTGACAGACCAAGTCTCGTGTTTTGTTAACGTTTCGAAGAGCGATACATTTTTTGAAAAATATAAATTTTTTCGCTAAAGACAATTGCTGGGCTACCTCACATCAAAATTATCCCGGACAGGACATACAAGAACGAACAGCACACAGCCACCGAGGTGAAGGAAGAAGTGTCGACGCATTTTCGGCTGAAGAACAGCCTGGAAGTCACCTTGCCAAACGTCATTTTCATAGGACCGTTCTTCGTCGCCATCGATCGCCTCAGACAATTTCTGATCCAGAAAAGGCAAGAGATGTGCGCGAGACTGTTAGACATGTTCGCGACACGAATGAAAGAGTGTATCGAAGAGGTTGGTGCTATTCAATTCATAGTCCAACCCTCGGAAGTAATAATTATATATTCGAAGGTTCTCCTCGAATTCAAGCAAATAATGGTCAAACTATCTGAGAAACCTGACACAATCGAACGAGTTTTCGATATGCGAGACTGGATCGAAACTATACCAATGTCGGTTAGAACTCTAGAAGAAATGACGAGAAGATATGTATTGGTGTGTATGAAACTTACTTCTGAGCATGAAAGTTACTCAATTACTCAAAATAATTCAAATAAAACAGGAATACGAAGTTCTCGATCACTTCTGGTACGGGCTGCCGAATGAAGATTTTGAGAACAAATGGGAGGCTGTCGGATGGCCCTTGAGAACTCAGCAGGCGGTGGAAGCTACCGAAATATATCTGAAAGAAGAAGAGGAGAAATTTTACAAGATGCAGTTGACAGACGAATTTGCGCTGAACGAGAAAATCGAAATTTTGACAGCTCAAGTTGTCCAGATGGCCATGATGAAAGATTTCACGAAGGTATAGTGTACGGCGCGGTATTTAGACCAAATGGTATCCTTCTCAATCATTTTATGATGTCTAGATGGCACATTCTTCTTTGTATCCTGATACATCTGCATGATTGATATTCTCATTACAGACTCATGACATTGCTGTCGATATGAGACGAACTTGGAAAAATATGAAAGAGGCTCAAGAACAAGGGCAACTCCTGAATCAGAGACAAAAGTTGTTCAATGTTTTGGTAGTGCCTTTCGATAGTCTGACCAAACTGATAAAAGAATTTGAACCATACAATAATCTGTGGGGAACTGCATCAGGTCATCATCAATAAAAACTGTAGGCATTTTAAAGTTGTGAATATCATCTTCCTTTTTGTTCAGATTGGTTACGAGCTCACGAAATTTGGATGGACAACCCGATTCTAAATATAGACGCAGATGCAATCGAAGGTAGTGTAGCCGACATGTACAAAATGATGATCAAGTCCATCAAGATATTCAGCGAAATAGAGGCTGTCCAGAACGTAGCTATTGAAATAAAAAAACAGATAGAAGCGTTCAAACCGATGATACCGCTGCTGCAAGCTTTGAGAAATCCTGGAATGAAGCAGAGACATTGGGACACATTCGAAAGAGAAACAGGTGATAAACCACCAAAACATTTAATGGACTTGGACACATCAACACCTGTTCTACAACTCATTTCATTGGTTCATCCATTTAAATCTTCTAGGAATATGTATACAATGGACGCCAATAACAACTTTCAATGATTGTCTGAAACTCGGCATAGAAGATGTTATGGATTCCATGATAAAAATAGGTGAAACAGCAACGAAAGAATATTCAATAGAGCAAACACTCGAGAAAATGGTAGCGGAATGGGAAAATAATAAACTAGAATTGACCCCATATAAAAATACAGGTGAGTATCTGAAACATTATACTTAGTAATATTCAAGTCATTAATGATGATATGCTAGGTACTTATATCATGAAGATCTCGGAAGAGATCCAACAAATGTTGGATGATCACATCGTGTTGACACAGCAGCTTTCCTTCAGCCCTTTCAAAGGGCCATTTGAGGAAAAAATAGACGCCTGGGAAGAGAAACTGAAGATAACTGCTTACGTCATCGAGGAATGGATGGACGTGCAAAAGTCAGCTCTCGTTCTGGTAGTTGCTCATGTCGTTTCAGTATGATTTTTCAGGCAATGGATGTACCTGGAGCCGATTTTCACCAGCGCCGATATAACCAGGCAGTTGCCAGTAGAAAGCAAGAAGTACAACTCGATGGAGAGGACGTGGAAACGGATCATGAGAAATGCTACCGAATGTCCAAATGTATACAATTATTATACTGTCGGTTAATTCAGGAAAACAATATGGATACTATCAAGATTTCATGTTGAAATTCCTCAGTTCCGTTTAGTAGATAAGCAAATAGGGTTCTGAGACATTATAGGAGGCGTGGTTTGAAAGGTTTCAGCCAGATGATTGGTCAAATTTGTAGATAATCGAGTACTGCGGCGATCGAAAATTATTGGAGAGCTTGAAGGACGCCAACCACGTTCTTGAGGTGGTCCAGAAAGGCCTCTCCGAATACCTCGAAGTCAAACGCATGGTATTTCCGCGTCTGTACTTCCTTAGCGACGACGAACTGCTCGAGATCTTATCTCAAGCTCGTAACCCGTTGGCTGTGCAGCCGCACTTAAGGAAATGCTTCGAAAACATAGCGAGGGTAAGAACTGTTTCTATCTCACCAACCTCAGAAAATCTCTGTCAAATTGGATATTTCCTGCAATCATAATATTTCCTGTTCTTTAGTTGACTTTCGAATCTGACCTCAACATAACCCAGATGTTCTCTGCTGAAGAAGAATGTGTGGATTTGAATCCGACGTTATACCCGGAAGGTAACGTCGAAAATTGGTTGGTGCTGGTGGAGGAATCAATGAAGAATACCGTCAGAACGACTTTAGGGAATGCTCTCGAAGATTTACCATCGAAAGAAAGAAAGGATTGGGTTAGTTATTCATTCAAGCAGAATCCAGTATCAAAAGTTCGAATTTATCTTAGGTTCTCTGTTGGCCTGGACAAGTGGTAATAGCTTGTTGCCAGACCTTCTGGACCTCCGGTGTAGAAAACGGCATTCTCGAAAATCGCCTGCGGGAGTTTTTAGAAGACACGTTGCTAGTCAATTTGGATGCACTCCGTAGTTTGGTTAAGGGAAATTTGAGTTTTCTACAACGGGACATCCTCTCAGCGCTGATAGTCATAGAGGTGCACGCTAGAGATGTGACTCAGAACTTGGTGAACCTCAATATAGTGAACGAGAACGATTTCGATTGGATCAGTCAGCTGAGGTGAGATTTGTATTTATCTTAACGCAGAGCGAATAAAAGGTTTTGGTCCTTCCTGAGCATCAACTTCTTCAACACAACCACCCTAAGAATATTGCTCGAGGTCATTGTTTCAAGGTTAAAACCACCCTTCGAAGGTCCCTAACAAATCACTCCTTCGAGGTTAACTCTTCTGGAGGTCAGTTGTTCGTTTGATATCAACAAAGATGGCGCTCTCTAACGTCATACGACATTGAACACAGGTTCATCATCCAACTTGTATCTGCTGATATAGCATTGGAGTGTTGCAACCTTGAGTATCGTAACCTTGCAACGATGACCTTGGAGTGTTGGATGCTCGGAAATGACTTAGAGCTTGGTGGGACCCTTCCATCCTACCGACACCAACTTGCATCTCGCAGATACTACTGGATCGAGAGCCAGATGAAAGTGCGCGCCGTCAACGCGGAATTCCAGTACGGCTACGAGTACCTCGGCAACAGCGGCCGCCTGGTGATTACTCCTCTAACCGACCGCTGCTACTTGACCTTAACGGGCGCGCTGCACCTGAAATTCGGCGGAGCCCCAGCCGGTCCAGCCGGCACCGGCAAGACCGAGACGACCAAGGACCTAGCCAAGGCGATGGCCATACAGTGCGTCGTGTTCAACTGCTCGGATCAGCTCGACTTCATGGCCATGGGCAAGTTCTTCAAGGGGCTGGCCAGCTCGGGGGCGTGGGCGTGCTTCGATGAGTTCAACAGGATCGACATCGAGGTGCTGTCGGTGGTAAGCAGTCATCCTCCGATGACCCTCGGAAGTCTCAGCGAGCGCGCGTGGTTTCAAGGTCGCCCAGCAGATAACGACGATCCAGAAGGCGCAGCAGGCTCGGCTGGACCACTTCTTCTTCGAGGGCAGCGAGATAGCGCTGAAGCAGGCTTGCGCCGTCTTCATCACGATGAACCCCGGCTATGCGGGCCGAACCGAGCTGCCAGACAACCTCAAGGCTCTCTTCAGACCCGTTTCGATGATGGTGCCCGATTACACGCTCATCGCCGAGATTTCGCTCTTCTCTTTTGGCTTCGGGGATGCCAGGCAGCTGGCCAACAAGATAACGACCACGTTCAAGCTCAGCTCGGAGCAGCTCAGCAGCCAGGATCATTACGATTTCGGGATGAGGGCGGTGGGAATGAAATACTGAATACTAACTCGCGATTACAATTATTATCTTGGTGAATCAGGTGAAGACGGTGATCGCAGTGGCCGGTAACTTGAAGCGGGAAAAGCCGAACATGGACGAGAAACAGATCGTACTGAGGGCTATCAGAGACGTTAATGTGCCCAAGTTCTTGAAGGACGATCTGAAGTTGTTCAACGGTGAGTGAGGTTGGACCTGTGCAAGCCAGGTTTGTGACCTTGATGGCAAACTCGAGTGATGAGGCAGTGGTACTTTTTTTCATAGAACACTCAGACCACCAAGATGTGGTGAGTTCCAATGCCAGTCAACGAGCTTGGGTGGTTCAGAACCGCCCTGAAGCTTCTACTAATGCTACTTTATAGGCAAAATATCGTGATGTGGGTGAAAGTGACCGTGAAAAAATGTCTAGGGTACGAACATCGTAGAGTTTACCTACCATTATTTCTCAGGTATTGTGTCTGATCTGTTTCCTCGCATGGTTGAAGAGCAAATCGACTACGGGATTCTCAAAGAGTCGATACAAAGTTCGTGTCTGAAGCTTGGCCAAGAAGATGTTGAAGGTTAGTAATGAGGCCAAGATTAAACCTTTTGCGCAAACCATCAGCGGAGAAATCCGAACGATTGGACTCGATTGGAAGTAATGAGAATCTTATTATTTTTTCAACAAGGGTTCTCAGAATGAAACGTTGAAATCTTGTGTGCGGAAAGAGAAATTGCCGATAATTGAAAGCCTCTCTGTGAAGCTGAATGCACAGATGTTTTGAATCGACTGATTTGAAATTGAATTGAATGTAACATTTTATTATTGGCTATCCTTCCAGAGTTTGTGAAGAAAGTGATCCAATTGTACGAAACTACGGTGGTTCGACACGGTTTGATGTTAGTCGGACCGACAGGATCTGGAAAGACCAAGGTTAGTACACTTATTTCAGCTGAAATTTAAAATGCGTCAGCTAAATACTAAAACGGATTATTCGATCGATGAATTTTTTCGAACAGGTGCAGAAAATTGCACTGGTTGCAATTATATACTGGGTGAAATTTTCGGATAAATAAAAACCCTTCCATAAAAATTTTTACTTTTTATCACCTGTTAGCTAATATTTTCCTATTTTTCAAATATTGGAAACATACAACCAGTAAATACAATAGAGAGCAACATATTTCTTTCATCATCAGGTCCCAGCATTTTTTTTGACAATATTTTCAAATTAGCAATAGAAAACAAAAGAAGCAATGATAGACAGATATGTGAAAATATATGCCATTCATCAGTTAATGATCGATGATATTTTTGAGAAGTCGACAGTGTATCAGGAAGACATTTTCGTACAATGCTTGCAATTTTTAACATATAAAATAGTCTGAATTTATGCTTTGTCAAGTGTCTTTCGATGTATTCCTCTTGTTTTGATCTACAGGAAACTTACACTAGCGAAGTTATTATTACACCATTGGTTTCATATATCTCATATCTTTATCATCTATACAACTTTTCTATCAAGACGAAGAAGTTCAATTAATATAGCTTAGAAGTTGGAAGCTTTTGAGTCAAGGACTTGATTAACTTTTAATTGCTTCCTCTCAACAAGAATCTTTGTGACTAAATTGCAATTCACGAATAATTTGTGTACCTGTCTATGCGAATTGAGCAGCCTTCCGACACCAATCTTAGATTTTCCTTTTCCTTTATTACCGCGATATTGTTAATTGACAACAAGAACATTTCATATAAACAGAAATAAGGAGTTTTCGAAAGCGATTATTCAATTAGAAATTCTGGAATCCACAATTACCTCACGAGACATATGAATTTTCATTAAGTAGGCCTTTTTTGTAAGGAATTGAATGGTCTTGAATATTTCCATATGTATTTCTAAATATCATATTGCTTCCTATGTTTTTTTTTTGCAAAATTTTATTCGATTATACCTTATTATAGTATTATATTATGTATATTATTTTACAACTGACGATTGAAATAAATGAGCTTCGAAAAACTTCTGTACAGTGGGGACACAATTATTTGGCAGATACAGTAGAACTCCAATTATCCGAACTCCGACTATCCGAATCGCCGATTATCCGAATCACAAATGCGCGTCAAGTCTTGACTTGACTTGTCTTAACTTGCCGTTGTGCCTACACTGACTTCCCCCCGCGTGTGTAGGCACAACGGCAAGTTAAGACAAGTTCCGGCGCATTGCAGTCACGGCGCACCTGTCATTGTTTGTTTTGATTAGCCAGTGTGCTATTGACCTTGCTCGAGGACGCTATGTACTCTTTCGCTACGGCTTACTTTTGTTTGTGCGTGTACAATACTGTATTGTTTTTATACCATGGCTTCGAAAAGAATATTTAAAACATGTGAAAATTTCATGTTTCTTTCATTTAATTCAATAAAAAAATAGTGCAATATCAAAACGTAGCTTTTATTCTCTCCAATGGCAATTTTTTTAAAAAAAATCCGATTATCCGAATATTTGATTATCCGAATGGGTCCCGGTCCCCATTAATTCGGATAATTGGAGTTCTACTGTATTTGGATATCTATAAGATTTACATAAATACAAGTATAACCTCAGCTAGGTATCTAAATTTCCATTATTCAGAACGACAATGCCAGAATTATTTGCTTATGTACATTAAAATCACTTCTAGAGATCCCCACATGGATCGAAACAAGTAAGACCGAACTCGAATTCACTCCTGAAAAAGTGAGCATTTGTAGAGCGCATTCCGGCAAACCGTTCTCAAGCATAGTCTGAAAGTTTCACCGCACATAATATACAGCAAAAAATTCACACTGAAGTTGGTATAGTACAGTAACATTGCCATTTGCTGGGCACAATCCATGTAATCCTTATCTATGTGTCTGTATGTGATTTCTTCGAAATACACACACAGTCGTACAAGATAGCTGAAAAAGAGAAAATTAGTTTTTGACTGTTTCTGAAGTTACACACGATGTAAAATTTTGATGAAAAAGAATTTCTGAAGTGAGGATAGATGGACTGAAAGTAAAAAAAGTCTATCTTTCAAGTTGGATATTGAATCTGTGTCGAGAAGTTCCGAAAGAAATTATTTGTTTGGTGCATGATACTTGTGTTAGTTTCCATACAAAGATTATAACTGGTATTCAATGTTCCGTGGTATTTCCAGTTCTTCGTTTGACCTGTTATGGCCATGTTTTACTGTATGGACTTAGTTACGTTTATTTCTTCCATCAAAAAAATTTTAATTAACCCCTGTCATTTTAACAAAAGAGTATTTGAACTCTGATATCAAGGACACCTTGGAAAATATGATGACAGATCTAGATTTCTTTGGAAAAAGTCCTGGTTGAAAACGTCTAGTTTTGTCAGTTTCCTCTTGAAAAAATAAAAACGAAGATTACAAATTTCTGTTTTCTTCCAATGATTCAAAAACTAATAATGACATCAAATTATACAATATAATAATCTGTGTTCAATTTCCAATATTAATCCAAGAATTTTGCTTTTATCACTATGATCATTAAAATATCATCATCTCACCTTGGAAAATTTAGTATTATAAAAACTGAAGAAATAACCAACAGCATCTTGTTGATATTTTGTTGAGCCCGTACAGACATAGAATATTTGGACGAAGATTTGATAACTAGAAAATAAATAACAAGATTAAACATACAAATATCACATTTGGTGTATATCCCCATTCAAATTTATTATCAGATGTCAACTACTTGTGAGTTCTAAATAAATAATTTATATAGTTAGGGGTGTACATTTAGTATAATAATCGAATTATCGAAGTATCAATTATTTCGTTACTTTCCATGAAATTAGGGTTACTCACTGACATGACTATTTTTTTGACGAACATTCTTCTCAACGGTAACTTTTCTTGGATTTTCAGTGTCGTTTTCCTTAGATTTCTTGGTAGAACTTGTGCTCTGAAAGAAAAAAATTAAAAATTCAATAGGTAATTTTTTAAACTTCATCTTCAACAACTGTTGATTATTTTTAAATAATATATCTAACTTTCAAGGATCTTTGACGAATGAGTTCTTATATATCTTTGATTTCGTAATTACATTATCGCTCAAATAATTTTTTCAGAAACCTGCTGCCGAAGGCAAATTGTCGAAAACGTTCGAGTTGTTAATTTTAATTTCGATTTCACAGCTATGTATAGTTATTATAATTATTGTTCTGGTCCAATATTCTTCACGAGTTTTCCCTTTGGAGTGCTTTTTCTAATCTCTAGTAATAATGAGAATGTTTTTTCTTTGCAAAGGAATGTTTGATATTCTTTGTGTTAGATTTTAGGGTAATTCATTGAATTGAAATAATTCTTTCAATGTCCAAAAACATCAAAAAAAATTCACGACATCAAACTTCGCGAAGTTTCCACCATCACCCACCTGCGTGTTGTTCATCTCGTACAACTCGAAATCTCCCGAACAATCCCCCACGTCCTCCAAAACGCCCCTCTGAGCGCTCCTCCTAAACCGCAGCAAAGTGCGAGCAATGAGCCCGTTCATCCCGACGATTAGCACCACCGGCACAACGAAAGTTACCACCACATCCAAATAGTTGAAGTACTCCGCCACGTCCACGAACTCCGGGTCCAGGTGGCACTGCCGGTCAACCACCTTGGCGATCCGGAAGACGTAGAGGTGCAGAAGAAACGCCACCGCGGTGAGGCCCACCACTATGGCCTTAGCCCTGGAAACGGTACAGACGTAGGGCTTCCTCAAGGGGTACCTCACAGCTATGAAGCGCTCCACCGTGAAGGCCACCACGAACCACACGCTGAGGAAGGAGCACACGTACGTGGAGTACACCCACAGCTGGCACAACCCCTCGCGGTGGTACCAGTCGAAGACGCCCATGGAGCTAGTGTACACCAAGGCCAGGCAGGCCAGGAAGCCTGAATCGGAGACCGCCAGTGCAGCCAGGTAGTAGCTGGAGCTCCGCAGCCTCAGGTGCGTCGTCAGCAGCACCAGGGCGGACAGAGCGTTGCCGAAGATGCCCACGACGATTATAGTCGGCACGTAGTAGGAGTTGAGGTAGCCCAGGAAGAACCTGACGGTGACCACCAGAGGGTCGCAGGTGGAGTTCCGGCATGCCGGTATGGAGTGGGCGTCGAGTTCGAGGAGGTGTCTACGCGTCTGGAAGTTCGCGCGGGATTTCATTTTCGGGTGTGTGCGTCGGGCCCGTCTGGATAATACTGACGCGAGTTCCAGAAAGCGTGTCCGTGTGAGGGATGATGGAGCGCAAGCGATCGCGAGGGATGTGTGTTTTGTTTTGCTCGATTCAATTAACCGTACGAGTGATATCAATCAAGACGGTGTCCTGAAAGCTAATGTTCAGGTATCATTGACAGAAGTGGAATTGCTTCGGTTGATTTGACAATGGTTTCGGTTCTCTTACTAGCAGCACCCGGCCCTTTCATCTTCATTTTCGTCAGAATGATTTCTATTAGCGATCGTCTGTTTGATCTCAAGAAACAAATTAATTCATGATAGGGAATGTGCATAGAGTGACTTGATATGAAACAATACAATACGTGATGCAAAAATATCCACAGTTTTCATTGTGAAAGCTTTTCAGCTGGACTTTAATGACCTCTCTCAACTTCTACAGCTGCAAAATTGTTTTACAGTGTTATGAAATTTTAAAAGACGCTATGACAGCGATCAAAGGACAGCCTCAACCTAGTGGGTATCCATTTCAAGCAGTTCAAACTTACGTCTTGAACCCCAAATCGATAACTATGGGCCAGCTGTATGGAGAATTTGATCTACAGACTCACGAATGGTTAGTATCTCACCAAACGACATCCTGAACTATTCTATTTCATCCAATCAATCATGCTGGTAGAACGCAGGTTACCAAATCGAATGATTTATGTCTTCGTAAGAGCTATTTGATGCTCTGACCGATGAACCTACACTCAGAAACGTTTCCAACAATTTACATTCGCTCAAACTTCACCATCCCAAAGTTATTTTCATCTAATTGGAATTAGATGACAATATCTCATCCTAACACAATTTCGAATAATGTGAACTTATCAACAAGTTATGAAATCATTCAGCGAATTTATCAATCTAAATGCTCACGACAGTGCAATCCATTCATTAAATTTTTCACAATCCAAGCTTATTCTCAGAGGCAAATTATTTTTGACTCTGAGACGTGATCTAGAACTGGCCTAGGCAAACTACTTATTCAAACTACCGCACTCAATGCTTCTGATATAATCGGTTCTACGTCTCAAATTCGGTCGTATTCTGCCCTACCTGGTTTACCAAAACATTGCCGAGGACCAGAACAAACTGTGGTAACTCAAAACGTAGCTCCTCCTCTAAGGTCACACCATTTTATGTCACTCCCCCTGACCTTCGGGCGAGATCTAGAACCGGCCTAGGTCAACTACCCAAAACAAAATATGATAACTCAGAACTTAGCTCCTCCTCTGAGGCCACACCCAATCTAGGCCCCTTCCCCTAACCTTAAAGCGAGACCTAGAACCGGCCTAGGCTCACTACTATCGCGCTCTCTGTTGCCATCGTGATGTTGTGACGTAGGACCGACGGCATCCTGCCCTGCCTGGTCCGTCAGGGCATCACCGCCGAGGACAAGGACAAGCGTTGGTACGTCTTCGACGGTCCAGTTGACGCCGTCTGGATCGAGAACATGAACACCGTGCTGGACGACAACAAGAAGCTGTGCCTGAGCAGCGGCGAGATAATCAAGCTGCGCGACACCATGACGATGGTGTTCGAGGTGGCAGACCTCGCCGTGGCCTCGCCGGCGACGGTGTCCAGGTGCGGGATGGTGTACCTGGAGCCAGGCGTGCTGGGACTTCAGCCGTTCATCGAGTGTTGGCTCAAGAGGTTGCCAGAGGTGGGTGGCGAAGATTGTGATGATTATTTTTTTCGTACAATTTTCAACCAATCGGAACGTCCAATTGAGTTCAGTTACCTCTTTGTATTATTTCGAATAAACGTGGATTTACATCGAGTAACTGCACCAATCACAAATTTAGAAATATCGAGTATCCGGTTCCGTAAAATTTTGACGTTTATCCTATCATTGTCAAAAAGTGAGTCTATTCAGTGCTTTATCATTAGAAGTGGTAGATGAGTGTGTTGCAAAGACTGTACTAAAAAAATCGCATCGAGTACAATTCGTACTTATATTCGAGGTAAGATTATATACTTCTCAAACTTCCTGCACAATTGCTAATCGTGTCAGTTCAACAGAATAAACCTCCCACTTCGCGGTCGGCTTATTTCAACTGTTATTTATTTTATTTTTTCTAACCACTATCCTAGTTGCCCTAGCAACCCTCAGAAGTTTACGGAGTAAACTTGTACGAGTTAGGATAGCGTTGTTGAACTGACACTCTTTGAAATCATGCAACAAGTTATGAATGTGTAACCAGACAATTTTGAAGTACCTACTTATAGTATTACTACTGATAACCCAATAATTATCGATACATCATATCTTATTATGCCTTATATATTTATGTAAGAGAGATGGAAGCCAGAACTATTGAAGAACATTATTCGTAATTGTATATGGTATAAAAAATTCCTACGAAATAGAACTTTTTAGAATGAAAATAATCGAATCAATACCAACGAAATCATTTCATTCGTGAGAGGCGAGGGTCCCTCGATCACTGCTCTGTAATAAATATCAGTGAAATCCAGATCAACTCATTCGGTTACCCCCAACGAATTTGTCAAATCCATACATCATAATAGAACTCTATCCATCAATTCCAGATGTCCAGCTTCTTCCCACTGCTCCTTCCTACTGTATCCCATTCGTTCGTGGCCTGAAAATCTTCTCATTCTAATAGTAACTCATCAAATCGACGTTCATTGGAACTTCATGTTTCAGTTGGCCAAACAATTCAAGAACGACTTCAGAGAACTGTTCGCCTATTACGTCCTACCAGCTATCGACTTGGTTCGTACCAGGCTCAAGGAAATCCTCACCTCCGTCGATTCGGCCCTTCTGACGTCATTCCTGCGACTGATGGACTTCCGCTTGGGCCCGCTGGCGGGTCGAGACAACAAGCCGCCCCCTGCCCCACCATTTCTTGCTTTAATGAGTTAGTCAGTGTTCGTTCATTCATTCTATCAACCATTTGATCATTCGTATAATTATTAGTTCATCCGTTTATTCATTCGTATAATCATTCGTATATTCCATCGTTCATCCGTTCATTCATTCTTATATTCATTCGTTCATTCGTTTCTATATTCATTCGTTTATTCATTCGTTTATTCAGTCGTTTATTCATTCGTTTATTCATTCGTTTATTCATTCGTTTATTCATTCGTTTATTCATTCGTTTAATCAATCGTTTATTCATTCGTTTATTCATTCGTTTATTCATTCGTTTATTCATTCGTTCATTCATTCGTTCATTCATTCGTTCATTCATTCGTTCATTTATTCACTCGTTTATTCATGATTTTATTCATTCGTTTATTCATTCGTTCATTCATTCGTTCGTTCATTCATTCGTTCATTCATTCGTTCATTTATTCACTCGTTTATTCATTATTTTATTCATTCTTTTATTCATTCGTTTATTCATTCGTTTATTCATTCGTTCATTCATTAGTACATTCGTCCATAATGTTTTTATTCATTATTTTACATAAGTATATGTGTGTTTATTCATTTTTCGTTCGTTTCAATCATTCGTTCAACCATTCATCCAATCGATTATTCGGTCATCTGTTCGTTTGCACGTACATTCGTTCGTTAATTTATTCACTCTTTCAATTGTATTAGTCATCCGATCATTCAATCATGTTTGTTCATTTTTTCTTTCATTTTCTTATGAAATTTATCATCCAGTCATTCCTTACTTCATATGGTTATTCATTAGTTCTTTGAATCATAAATGTTTGTTCATTCATCCACTAATTCAGTTAACCATTGACACAGAGATAATTGACATAAGCATCGTTTGTTCGTGTATTCGTTAGTGTATAGTAATTTATTCATTCGTCCATTTGATTAACTATTTATTTATTCATTCGTTCGTTTGTCCATTTATTCACTCTACGCTGAATGCTTTCGTTTCGCCATGCATTCATTCACTAATCCATTTGCAGGAGGCCTTCTAGTTCCGTGGGTGATTTTCTCTGTGGTATGGAGCATAGGTTGCACGTGTGACAATGACGGACGAGTCGTTTTCGATCGATGGATCGTCGACCGAATGATAGCGAAAGGCCACAAACCTCTTCCGCCAACAGACAGTTTAATTTACGATTACAGGTCAGCGTCGAACGCGTGTCACAATAATTTATCTCCTTCTGCGTATACATGGAGCACGTCTTTTCCTCTATAGGTTACACGATGGAGGCTTCACGGATACCACAGACAGTAACGACCCCACACCTCCCACGTGGAGGAGCTGGATGGAGAATATGGGGGAGTACAAAATAAGCGTCGACATGAAATATTCAGGTAAAATTTTGTGCCTTCTGTCCTGTTTCATAAACTCCCGCTTATGTCAAATGTCACATGTCAACTGTCAATGTCACATGTCAACTGTCACATGTCGACTGTCACATGTCGACTGTCAACTGTCACATGTCAACTGTCACATGTCAATTGTCACATGTCAACTGTCACATGTCAAATGTCACATGTCAACTGTCACATGTCAATTGTCACATTTCAAATGTCACCTGTCCATTTCAAATATTTAGTTTCAGTATCCTAATTCTTGAATTCGGTTAATTTTTTATTCAAGATATCGAAATTCCAACTGTGAATAATGTCCGCAACTCGGAACTCCTCGGAACGATTTTGTATAATGAGGATAACGTTTTGTGTATCGGCCCCACTGGAACTGGGAAGACATTGACTGTGATAGCAAAGCTCAGCAAGAACATGCACAAAAAATTCATCTGCGATTTCATCAATTTCTCGGCGAGAACAACTTCCAATCAAACCCAAGTAAGTCATCATCATTAAAATTTCAAATGCAATCGGGATAATCTAGCGAAAATATGAAATATATAAAATATATAAATATATATAAAGTATATAAAGTATATAAAGTATATAAAGTATATAAAGTATATAAAGTATATAAAGTATATAAAGTATATAAAAATATATAAAATATATAAAATATATAAAATATATAAAATATATAAAATATATAAAATATATAAAATATATAAAATATATAAAATATATAAAATATATAAAATATATAAAATATATAAAATATATAAAATATATAAAATATATAAAATATATAAAATATATAAAATATATAAAATATATAAAATATATAAAATATATAAAATATATAAAATATATAAAATATATAAAATATATAAAATATATAAAATATATAAAATATATAAAATATATAAAATATATAAAATATATAAAATATATAAAATATATAAAATATATAAAATATATAAAATATATAAAATATATAAAATATATAAAATATATAAAATTTCTAAAATATTATATAAAATATGTAAAAATATATCGAAATAATATTCTCTAGGACCTTATCGATTCCAAGTTGGATAGGAGACGCAGAGGAGTTTTTGGTCCACCAATTCTGAAAAGACAAGTGTTCTTCATAGACGACTTCAACATGCCAGCGTTGGAGGTGTACGGAGCCCAGCCACCGATAGAACTTATCAGACAGTGGATGGACTTCGGAGGTATCAAAATTTCGATCTGATGAAGGATAACAGATGGATGCATATTTCCTTCATGCATTCACATCAAGGAATTCCTGGATTTATCGACGTGAAACGTTCATGTATGTAAAGAATTCGTGACTGACCCTTTCAGGTTGGTACGATAGAAAAAACATCGGTGAATTTCGTACGATAATCGACGTGAACTTCGCGGCGGCGATGGGACCCCCAGGGGGCGGCAGAAATCCGGTCACAGCCCGCCTCTTGCGACACTTTCATTACTTGACTTTCCTCGAAATGGAGGACGACAGCAAGGTAAATAAACTCCCGAGCTTTTTCTAATATCAGCTGAAACCCATTCAGGAAGGAATGGACTTTATGATTTGTCCTGCAGTGTCGTGTAGCTGTAAAATACTTTTCCGCAAATCGCTAGGAAATTTTGACATTCCTGTCAAAATTTCTTGAAGAAAAAGTCAGGACTTCCTTACTGTGAGGAAATGTCATTTCCTTACTGTAAGGAAATGATATTTCCGTACAGTTGTTAGTGTTCTACATAAATGATTGAAAACACATTGCTTATAAGGAATTAATTTATATTTTGAAAACATCAAGTCATTGCTGAATACATTTTTAAGATCAATTTGTTATATTTACAGTAATTTGACAGTTAGTACAATTATTGAACATTGGAGGAAAACTGTTAGAACTATGAGAAACATTTTGGACAACATGCGGGGTGGTAGGGTTATTTTGTTGAATATTTTGTACTGTGAACATTTTATTTGCCACCTCAACCTTATTGTTAAGCGATTCTTCGATATATCCTTCAGCAACGTTTGATGACTTCCATCCGCCATGCCTCTTTAAACTGGTTATGTCGGCACCAGAGTCAACCAATATTGTTGCAGAAGACCGATGAAAGCAGTGACCAGTGTATTCTGTCGGATTTACCAAGTTCAAATAAGTAGCAACTATTTTGGGCATTTTTCTAAATTGATGAATTCCTACCACTTGTCTACAACCCTTTCCGCTTTGATATTTAAATAAAAATCCTTCACTGTTCATATTTTCTGGTCTTAACGAAACATACTTTCGATAAACATTCAAGTAGATCTGATTAATTACAAATGATCTTGGTTTGTTGGTTTTCGAATCAGGTATGATGATTAAAAGCTTAGATTCTAGGTCTTCTATATCGTGTACAGTCATTCGGACTAACTCATCCATTCTACAGGCCCCAGAAATACCAAATATTACAGCCACCTAAAAAATAAATAAAGGTACAATCTAAATAGAAATTATAACCTTGTAAATTACCTTAATCATTAAATCAAATAATTGGCCCATAATGTTGAAGATTTCATCTTTAACAGGTTGAGTGCCGCAATGTTGAAAAATTTCACGTACCCACTGGCCAAATATTTTTTTTATTCACGAATAATATTATGAGCCATGTGAGTCCCGCTTGGACTCTCAAAAGCACAGGCCAAGTACGGTTTTTAGACCATCTGGCCGAGCCAAAAACGCTCACGTGTATTTCAAATGGATACGAGATGGAGATACTCTAAATTTTATGACCGACTAATATTTGAGTCCACGTCGGCTTCACGCGGCCAATAAGGCTTTTTTTTGGGAGATTCCGCGTTGGCCTCACGTGGCACTTAACCTGTTGAACAAAGGTCTAGGAAGTATGCCATTACAACATTTTCTGAGAAAGAACTCGTATTTTTACTCATGCGATAATCCATAAAACGTCTGTATGCATTTTCGTACTCTTCTCTTGATTTATTTAGCAATAATTCTAATAAAGCAGTATTCACTGCCTCAAGCAGCTCTGGAGGAGTCCCAGGAATGGAAATTTCATCATCACTTATTATTTTACTTTCGAGAACACCAGCAATTAAATTTATAAGCGTCAAGTTTGACAATTCAACCTCAATACGTTTCCATAGTAGCCCAAGTAATTTTATTAGGAATTTCAAAGCACCATTTATTTGGGAATAAAATTATCGCGTTTTTTTTTTAAATCAATCAATATCTGTCGAATTTTAAACGATTTGCGGAAAAATAGTATGTTTACCTCGTAGGAAAAGCAACATTCCTGGACTCTGTGTTGCTAAGTCTCGGCTTGCGCCTCGACTTAGCAATCTTCACAGTCGCCCAGGAATGTTAAGCTTTTCCTACCCGGTAAACAATGTACTATTTACTTATTCATTCGCCACTTATTTTTCAGCGGAAGATATTCGGAACAATCTTGACGTTTTGGTTGGACAGATCTCAAGATTTGAGAGACTATCACGAAGCCGTACTATCATCATCTCTCGAAGTGTACACGACAATTTCACAGGAATTGCTTCCCACCCCAGCCAAAACTCATTACACGTTCAATTTGAGGGACCTCAGCAAAGTTTTCCAAGGAATATTGATGTTCACCCCGGAAAATCTCCAGGTATGACGAAACTACGGTTATGGCTGGGAAATCAAGCATATTTTATATCGAGAATGAAATGAATGAATGATTTATAAATACGCGACGAAGCACAGCACGATGACTAAACACTAAACTTACCAGATTGGCAAAACAACGGAACTGAAATAGCAACATCTAGCTTATTCGTATATACTTCAAATCCTCTCGTGTTTAATTTCAATAAAGTAGGATTGCATAACACTACTCAGGATTCCACATTACAGAAAACACTGACAGACTTGACGAAAATGCAAGGAAAAGGTGATTAAAATCTTTCAATGTGGATAGTACTACAACTCAGATGCTTCCTACACGCCAGTTTCTCTACAGACCACCATACACACCGGATTCTGCCCTCATTGATCACCGACTGCTCGAAAGCGTTCGAAACCGTTAATGTTCTCTCTAGGACGTCAACGAGTTGCTTCGCCTTTGGTATCACGAATGCTGTCGCGTCTTCCAAGACCGCCTGGTCAACGACGAGGACAGGAGCTGGTTCGACTCGCTGCTCAAGCAGAAGATCGAGCAGTTCTTCGACGTGGACCCCCGCATAGCCCTCGGAGAAGACGCCATCCTCTTCGGGGACTTTCAAGACGCCTCGGCGGGCGCGGGTCCCTACGTGCAGATCCACGACTACGAAAGGCTGTCCCAAACGCTGGACTTCTATCTGGCCGAGTACAACCAGCAGAGCACCAAGCCCATGAAGCTGGTGCTGTTTCTGGACGCGATCTCGCACGTCTGCAGGATATCCAGGATAATCAGGCAGCCGATGGGGAATGCCCTGCTGCTGGGGATGGGTGGATCAGGTGGGATCTAGCCTAATTGGCGCAGTCGGTAGGACTGCTCGTTGTGCTTGCTTTTCAGGGCGGCAGAGTTTGACTAGACTGGCGGCGTTCATCGCGGAATTCAACTGTTTCCAGATCGAACTGACCAAAGCTTACGGTTCGATAGACTGGAAGGATGACATCAAGAACTTGATGCTCACAGCGGGTCTGATGAGGCGAGAAACGGTGTTCTTGTTCTCGGACACGCAGGTAGGGTTCAATTGGCCCATGGAGAAACGCTCACGACGGGTTCGTTTCAGATAAAGTCGGAGTCCTTCTTGGAGGACTTGAACAACATCCTGAACTCGGGAGATGTTCCCAACGTGTACCAACCGGAGGAGCTGGACAAGATCTATCAAGGGATGAAAGGCACCCTCCAAGAGCTTGGATTGGCCGCGACCAAATCCAACTTGTTCGCGGTTTATCAGAAACAAGTGCGTTCCAATCTACACAGTGTCATCACCATGAGGTGAGAGCGTTTAACTCGGGCGATAGTTGGGGATATCAACGGGATTTGTTCGATTCACAGCCCTATCGGGGAAATCTTCAGGGCTAGATTGCGACAGTTCCCGGCTCTTGTCAACTGCTGCACCATCGATTGGTTCAGTCCGTGGCCAGATTCCGCTTTACAGGTGAATTCATATTTCGTTAGAAATATACTATACGAAAGATCCTACCGACTGCGCCAGTTAATCTTGCGGATCAAATACTTGTTATCGTGGAGCTGACCAATATATACTTTCCATATTTCAGTCTGTAGCGTTCCAGTTTCTGAAAGAGGTGGAAAACTTGGAGGTATCAGAGGAAATTCTTGGTGGCATCGTCGTAGTGTTCCAGTTCATGCACGCTAGCGTCGTCGAGGCTAGCGAACTCTTCAAGATGGAGCTCTCCCGACACAACTACGTCACGCCTACTTCGTATCTGGAGCTGCTCTCCAGCTACACGGAACTGATGAACAAGAAAAAGGGGTCGCTCACTGAAGGGGTAGGGCGACTCAAAACAGGTAAGATAAGGGAGAGATTTCGATTCAATTTCTCGATATTAGAATAGTGCCCTCGTTGGGTGCCAAATTTGGTCCTAATTTCGTGTTTTCAGGGTTAGGTAAACTTCAGAGTACTTCTGAAGAGGTGGCAGTTCTTCAGCTGCAATTGAGAGATATGAAACCTGCGCTGGAAGTGGCTGCTAGAGATGCTGATGTCATGATAAAACAAATTGCAGCTGATACGGTGGGATATTTATATTTGATTTTAAGCTACAGAGTCTCGGTTCAGTTTGAAGTTAGATTTGAATTCCAGAATAATTTTGTATAGGTGGTTGCTGAAGAAACTAAGAGTATTGTAGAGAGAGAAGAATTTGAAGCTGCTAAAAAAGCTCTGGAAACGCAAAGTATCGCCGAGGATGCTCAAAGAGATTTAGGTACACATTCCCCTGTGGTCTCGCGAATCTTTCATGATTATTTTTCCAGATGAGGCAATGCCTGCTCTCTTGGAGGCTGAAAACAGTTTGAAATCTTTGAACAAAAATGACATCGTTGAAGTGCGCTCCATGAAACGCCCCCCTGCTGGAGTTGTTTACGTGATCGAGGCAATCTGTATTGTCAAAAACGTCAAACCAAATAAGGTATTTTAATTACAAGTGGGTCTAAGATCGATAGCCAATCTGATTCCGCGAACCTGGTAAGTGGAACATGTCGATATATTTCAGCTGCCGGGAATCAGACCAGGAGAAAAGATTCTGGATTATTGGGAACCCGGACGCAACAT
This sequence comes from Chrysomela aeneicollis, assembly GCA_029955515.1. NCBI lineage: Eukaryota > Metazoa > Arthropoda > Insecta > Coleoptera > Chrysomelidae > Chrysomela > Chrysomela aeneicollis. The sequence goes on along the minus strand of JARUHQ010000007.1, from coordinate 1,905,471 downwards.
GCTTTCTGATCCAGGAGGATTCCTCGCGTCCTTGATGAATTTTGATAAGGAGTCTATCACTGAGGAGATGATAGAGAAGCTAAGGAAATACGTCGAAGATCCTCTCTTCACCCCGGCTAAAATCTCAAAGGTATATATATATATATAACCCGAAGGGCATATAATTGGGGGATCACAGGAGATCTTCCACGAAAAAAAATACTGTGAATTTCATGGATGTTTCTGCGTCTGTTAACGCAGATTTCCAAAGCTTGCACGTCACTGTGCATGTGGGTGCACGCCATGTACAAATACTACTTCGTCAACAAGTCAGTAGCCCCCAAGAAGGCGGCTCTCAAGAAGGCGAAAGAAGAACTGGAGGCGACGGAAAAAGTCCTGGCGGAGGCCAAGGCCAAGATGAAAGACGTCATGGAGGGCCTGGAAAAGCTCCAGGTCCAGCTGGCCGCCAAAATATCCTTCAAGGAGGAAAAGGAACGAAACATCTCCATATGCGAGGAAAAACTCAACAGAGCGATGAGGTTGATAACTGGGTTGTCTGACGAGAGGGTGAGATGGTTGGGTACCATCCGGAACATAGAAGCCAACGTGGTCAACATCACCGGCGACATCCTCATTTGTTCCGGTTGCGTCGCCTACTTGACCCCCTTCACGGATTCCTACAGACGGACGCTTTTCTACAGATGGTTGGAGGTGATATCAGAGCACGGCATTCCGTTCACCAAAAACTGCAACACCGTTTCTATCCTCGGCGAACCCGTTCAGATTAGGTGCGCAGCTGCGCTTACCGACTGCGCCATGTGAATTATCTACAATAATTCGTTTCTTACTAAGGTTGTGGCAGCTCGATGGACTACCCAGGGACTATTTGTCCACGGAGAATGCGGTGCTCGTGTCCTGTTCTAGGAGGTGGCCGCTGTTCATAGATCCCCAAGGGCAAGCCAACAAATGGGTGAAGAATATGGTGAGTGCTCTCATTGCTATCCTTGAGATATTCAATAATGCGATTTCTAGGGCAAATCCATGGGCCTGACCGTGTGCAAATTGGCCGACAAAGATCTTATGCGTACCATAGAGTCCTCCATCCGCTTCGGCAAGGCCATCCTGATCGAGAACGTCGGCACTGAATTGGACCCCGCCTTGGACCCTGTCCTGTTGCGTCAAGTGTACAATCAGAGCGGCACTCTGGTGGTGAAACTGGGTGACGTCGTGGTGCCTTACGACTCCAGCTTCAGGCTGTTCATCACCACGAAGCTGCCTAACCCCCACTACACGCCCGAGGTGTCCATCAAGGTGTTGCTGGTCAACTTCACAGTCGTCTCCAGGTGGGATTTATGATGATTAGAAACAAAAAACCGTTTTTCTTCATATCTATAATCAAAGGAATCGATGTGAATTTTTTTAGCGGTTTACAAGATCAGCTGCTAGCGCTCGTGGTGATGCAAGAACGTCCGGACCTTGAAGAGCAAAGGAGCCAAATCGTGGTGAGCGTTGCTCAGATGAAGCACGAGCTGAAGGAAATCGAGGACAGGATCTTGATGAAGCTCAGCACTTCGGAAATCTCGCCGCTAGATGACTTGGATTTCATCATAACGTTGGAGGCTTCCAAAGTTAAAAGCGAAGATATCAAGGTGAACAATCCCATATATGGTGACTAAATATCGAGACTGGTGCTGCGAAAGTTATTTCAATTCCTTAAATGGAAGATGAGTTGCAGACACGGGAGGCGCATGCGTAGATCGCAGCGCAGCATTAGTCTCGTTGCTTTGAAGAACAGTGGTTCAGGTGAAATCCACTAATTTCGTTCCAGAATAAAGTTGAAGCCGCAGAAATAACGCAGATCGACATTGACAATACGCGGGCGCTATACATTCCTGTCGCAAACCGGGCACAGATATTATTCTTCTGTTTAGCTGATCTCTCCAATGTGGATCCTATGTATCAGTATTCGCTGGAGTGGTTTGTCTCGATCTTCGTTTCAAGTATAGCAGAAACCGAAAAATCTGGTCAGTATTATCTTTAGTATCAATAGTATTCATTGTCGTTTGTTGTCTAAACGACTTTATTTCACAGCGCTAGCTAACCAGACCCAGAATGCTTAACTTTTTGTGATCCCCAGATTCGATTGACGAGAGAGTCATCATCATCAATGACTACTTCACCTTCAGCTTGTACAGCAACGTCTGCAGGAGCTTGTTCGAGACGCACAAGCTGCAGTTCGCGTTCCTACTTTGCGTCAGGATCCTGATGGACCAACAGCGGATCAATCCCGAAGAGTGGCACCACTTTCTAGCGGGAGGGTCCCCGCTGAGAGTACGCGTCGGAGGGTCTGCTGGTTTCTTGACGTTCACAACGATATTTTTGTAGGACCTGCCGAATCCCGCCCCTACGTGGCTATCGATCAAGGCGTGGAACGAGATTCTGGCACTGGAGGCTCTGCCAACTTTCCGGCCGTTCGTTGAATCGTTCGCGAAGAATGTCGCTCACTACAAGAATATATTCGAGTGTCCGGAACCACACCGGTTAGTACATCTCATCACCGAACTGTGACACATGACATGCGCAATTGCACATGGTATCATGATCACCCTGTATTTGCACTGAAAACATCATGATACGATGATTCCTGGCAGACCAATCCGCTCAAAGTTACCCTTGTCCCTTGCGGCCATATATATAATAACAACTATATGGATAACACCTATTCTTCTCTTCACGCGAAAGTGAAGCCAGTTTTGGAAAAACAAAAGACTGTCTGGCTTGCTAATGAATAATTGTGCTCATGCGCGGATTTTGACGAGTTGAAATCCACTGACGTTTTTAGAGTTTCATAGGTTAGGTATATTTTGTAACCCAAATTATGTAAAAAAGCGTTAAATTAATGTACTTACTGATTGTTTACAGAAGTGATTAGTGAGTGATAACAGTGATTGATCAAAAATTAGCCCACGAATCCTGTTCCGATGACTTTATCGTCAAAGGTTTCTATGCAAATCGCAAGTATCGCTTTGTAGATCACATCCATTTCTGCATCTATCATCAACTATTATCCAAAATCGTCCAACAATCCATCGATGAATGAATATTTGAAAAATATATGTTATGATAAAATAAAAACATCGAATTGAAGGTTACGTGACACATTTGATTGATGTTTAATATATATCATACGTTTGTCGCTCACTACAAAGCTACTCTCCTCCATGATGAAAACGAATGTCGATTCTTAATTCAAACTTGCGCATGCGCATTTTCGCGATTTGTCCCGCAGACTGTCATTTGTTTTATTTCTCGGCTTCAGCTCTGGTATCCATGTTACCTATATAGTTATTATTAGATATATGCTTGCGACGCGAGTCAGTACCTAGTGTACCTAGGTTCTATCCCAAGATGGCCGCCAGGAGGCACCCATGACGTCATCCAAGATGTCCACCAGGAGGTAGTAATGACATATGTCAACTGTCATATGGCAACTGTTATATGTCAATTATCATACGTCAACTGTCATATGTCAACTGTTATATGTCAATTGTCATATGTCAACTATCATTTAGCAAATGTCATATGTTATATATCAACTGTCATATGTCTATCATATGTCATAAGCCAACAGTCATATGTCAACTGTCATATGTCAACTGTCATATGTCAACTATCATATATGTCATATGTCAACTGTCATATGTCAACTGTCATATGTCAACTGTCATATGTCAACTGTCATATGTCAAATGTCATATGTCAAATGTCATATGTCAACTGTCATATGGTCTTGAAGGCGCGCAATTTATCCCGATCCAGGTACCCGCTACCGTCTCCGTTAGACCTCACTCTGGACGACTTCCACCGGATGGTGGTCCTGAAGAGCCTGCGCCCCGACAAGGTGACTAATGCGATGCAGGACTTCCTCTCCGAGCGCCTCGGCCGGCAGTTCGTCGAACCACAAACCTCCGACCTGTCGGCCATGTTCAAGGAGTCTGCGCCGACGGTGCCGCTGATCTTCGTCCTCTCGACGGGCACCGACCCGGCGGCCGAGCTGTACAAGTTCGCCGACAGGCTGAGGATGACCAAGAGGATGTTCTCCATCTCACTGGGGCAGGGCCAGGGCCCCAGGGCCGAGAAGATGATCTACGATGCCGCCGAGGTCGGGTCGTGGGTGTTCTTCCAGGTACTTTTATTTCTAGGCACTGTCCTTTTTTTGGGGGTTAATTTCGATGTTGCCAGTTATTTTGTTTGCAGAATTGTCACCTGGCACCCAGTTGGATGCCACGTCTGGAGCGCATAATAGAAACCATCTCTCCGGACGTGACCCATCGGGATTTCCGGATATGGCTCACTTCCACTCCCTCCCCGCACTTTCCGGTGGCGATCCTGCAGAACGGCAGCAAGATGACCATCGAGCCCCCCTCAGGGCTGAAGGCCAACATGCTCAGGGCCTACAAGAACGAAGTGTCAGATTTTACAGACTTTCTGCAATCCGAACATCCCAAAGCTGGCAATTTCAAAACACTGGTCGGTAACTATATATTTCTACTTGGGTTCGTGAACTTGAACAGTCGGTACAAAACTGAATACTTTATTTCACAAAACACTCGAAATACAATTCAATGAACACTTAGTTAAATCACTTCACTATTCCTTATACAAATCTCTATATTCACAATATTACCTTTCTTTCCAAACTAATACTGTCAGTCCACAACACTGCGGTCCTTTATATAGGTACAAAAACATATTATTTCTAGTAAAAACACCCATTCTCCAGAAATAACAGGAAGTAACTAGAAATTAATCATCCGGTAATTATAGATACGTCGACGACCGGATGTTATCGTGAGGCTATAAATCACAAACAGTCGCGCGCCGTCGAGATAATAATGATCTCCGGTATTCTCGGAACGCAGCACAGTTCGTAACAATATATCATCAATGATTACTCTTGATACTATATTGATAACTACTTAGTTTTCAATAGGCTGTTTCATTTTCGAAAAATCTCCTACTGACTACACTAAAATATTTTTGAACCACCTCGCAAATGCTCTCGTCTGTTTCTACTCACATATTTTTATGAAAACGTAATGATGTGCCGACTACAGTCGTAAAATCCCTCGCGATGCAAGATGCTCAGCACCGTATGTTTCATACAATTGAAAATACTTCAACCAGATGTGAGCTATGAAAGTTTTGTTTGCGGTATCGGTATCGCGTAATGTGTACCTAAAATCAAAAGAGTAGCCAACGTTCGCGAAAATCGCGAATCTGTATCTTCGAAAATAAGCGAGATATCCCGTAAGGAGATCGGAAGCGATAAAGGAATGTAGAACAGCGAACCTAACACAAAAAAAATCCTAACCGCAACTGCGATGTTACAGAACGGTTACAGTCCCTCAATGTTACCGTTAGTAGCTGGGCTGGTTGTCGAGTGCGTTGAGGCGCTGGCTTATGACCCAGAGAGCCCGGCGTGGTAATTGGAAATAATAAATTTCTGTAGCATCTAATAATCATTAAACTGTGACCTAGACATCAATCCTTCGGACTCTTAACAGTAACCAGCCGAGTGGTGCTTCAGATGGCACTAAGGTCCCCGTCTTCCTAAACGAGGGTTGCTGCGCAACTAAAATGGCGGTTGAAAAAACACTTTTTTCTTTATGCGGGACCATCAGGTGTTCTCCCTCTGCTTCTTCCACGGCATCGTCATCGAGAGGAGAAAATTCGGGCCGCTCGGCTTCAACATCCCCTACGAGTTCACCGACGGCGATCTGAAGATCTGCATATCGCAGCTGCACATGTTCCTCTTGGAGTACGCCGACATACCGTTCAAGGTGCTGACCTACACTGCTGGCCACATCAACTACGGTGGCAGGGTGACGGACGATTGGGACAGAAGGTGTCTCATGAACGTCCTGGCCGACTACTACAAGATCGAGGTGGTCGATCAGGATTACGTCTACGACGACTCGGGCTGTTATCGTCAGGTGAGTGAGAAATTTTTTGTTTGATATTTTGGATAGGGAACATCATCAGTTGATGCCTGACAAGAAAAAATTCTGATTCGATATAATTTATGTATTATATAATATACTCATAATCGAGAACATTCGAATGAGTAATAGTAAATCATTGAGATGTCCAAGAGTGATCAGTCCGGTATAGATGATGACCTGACCTGACCTGACCTGACCTGACCTGACCTGACCTGACCTGACCTGACCTGACCTGACCTGACCTGACCTGACCTGACCTGACCTGACCTGACCTGACCTGACCTGACCTGACCTGACCTGACCTGACCTGACCTGACCTGACCTGACCTGACCTGACCTGACCTGACCTGACCTGACCTGACCTGACCTGACCTGACCTGACCTGACCTGACCTGACCTGACCTGACCTGACCTGACCTGACCTGACCTGACCTGACCTGACCTGACCTGACCTGACCTGACCTGACCTGACCTGACCTGACCTGACCTGACCTGACCTGACCTGACCTGACCTGACCTGACCTGACCTGACCTGACCTGACCTGACCTGACCTGACCTGACCTGACCTGACCTGACCTGACCTGACCTGACCTGACCTGACCTGACCTGACCTGACCTGACCTGACCTGACCTGACCTGACCTGACCTGACCTGACCTGACCTGACCTGACCTGACCTGACCTGACCTGACCTGACCTGACCTGACCTGACCTGACCTGACCTGACCTGACCTGACCTGACCTGACCTGACCTGACCTGACCTGACCTGACCTGACCTGACCTGACCTGACCTGACCTGACCTGACCTGACCTGACCTGACCTGACCTGACCTGACCTGACCTGACCTGACCTGACCTGACCTGACCTGACCTGACCTGACCTGACCTGACCTGACCTGACCTGACCTGACCTGACCTGACCTGACCTGACCTGACCTGACCTGACCTGACCTGACCTGACCTGACCTGACCTGACCTGACCTGACCTGACCTGACCTGACCTGACCTGACCTGACCTGACCTGACCTGACCTGACCTGACCTGACCTGACCTGACCTGACCTGACCTGACCTGACCTGACCTGACCTGACCTGACCTGACCTGACCTGACCTGACCTGACCTGACCTGACCTGACCTGACCTGACCTGACCTGACCTGACCTGACCTGACCTGACCTGACCTGACCTGACCTGACCTGACCTGACCTGACCTGACCTGACCTGACCTGACCTGACCTGACCTGACCTGACCTGACCTGACCTGACCTGACCTGACCTGACCTGACCTGACCTGACCTGACCTGACCTGACCTGACCTGACCTGACCTGACCTGACCTGACCTGACCTGACCTGACCTGACCTGACCTGACCTGACCTGACCTGACCTGACCTGACCTGACCTGACCTGACCTGACCTGACCTGACCTGACCTGACCTGACCTGACCTGACCTGACCTGACCTGACCTGACCTGACCTGACCTGACCTGACCTTAATATTGCTGTTATTCGTTAATGGTTTCTTCTTTTCCAATGAATAGTGTATTTCTTCTGAGGAAAGTAAATTTCGAAAAATTCGGGGAAAAAAACATTTTTTGAACCATCTATTTTATTTTATTCTCGATTCATTACTGGAACAAAACTGAAAGCACTTGTTCATTGCCACATTTTACGATCTTGAAAATAACATTCTCACACATTGAGTTCGACGTTTCGTCTTCTCGAGGCCTTCATCAACTTTATTTTAAATATAAAAATTGCATCTTTTTAAAGTTACCTGAACTCTTTCGCGATTGAAACTCTTCAATAACAAATAAATAAAATAAATTCATCAAGTAATAAACCTTCGTCAATACCGCCTTTATCGATACCAATCATTTCGAACCTACCGCCAAAACGTAAATGGTTGTTATTGGTGGATTTTAATAGCTGTATTCATGTGGATTTGAATTCTTGCGATCCCCCTTCCTCCAGCTGCCGCTGACGACCATGTTCATCGACTACGTCGAGTACATCAAGACGTTCCCCATCAACGATGACCCCGCGCTGTTCGGGCTGCACCCCAATGCAGACATAACGTTCGCGCAGGCGCGCACGCACTCGTGCCTGTCGACGTTGCTCAGGCTGCAGCCTAAGCAGGCTGGGGGCGCTGCAGCCAGCCAGGAGGAGGTTACCGCGAGGGGCGCCCGGGTTATCTTGGAGCAGCTGCCGAGGCCGTTCGACTTGGACCTCATATCCGGGAGGTGGGTGCTATTTATTTTTTCTCTTTGTTAGAGATTGATAGAATATTGACTAGTGAATTCACTTTCTTTCCTGGTCCTGGTCTCAAATCTCTGGATATTATTTTGTTTTTCAAATTTCTCAATATTTTTTCAATATGGGCAATAATTTTCGCACAAAATTGAAAACATTTATAATGTCAGAGATACAAGTAATAATTTTCAGAGAGTTTTTAGTCTCTGCATATCGAAAAACCTCGAAATCAATTTTGTTGAATGTCACGTGACCATCAGTATTTATTAATGTTAAAATGAAAAATACAATGTGGTAGTACTCACGGTCGATGGTACCTCAGACGTTTACGGAGAACGGCTCGGAGAACGGGACGTAGGATTATTCTGAAAATTTGGTTTATTGGGTAATCAGTTTTGTTCTATAAATCTAAAATACTTTCAGCGTTGCGGCGTTGCCGCTTCTATCAAAAAGTAGCAACAACTTTGTTATTTCAAATGGCACCCACCCCTGTATTTCATTTCATTTTTAGATTCTTCCGGAAGAGCTGATTTCGTCGATTTATCATACTTGGGGTATAGCGAGGAAGATTACAGAGAGATATAGGGCGTGAAAAATCGAGATTTTTCAAATTCAGGAATTTTTTGTGTCGAAACTATCCATTCTTGCTCAAAACGGCTTACATGTCCCTATCTCAACTTTCCCTTTACTATCGATTGATATTTAATTGAAACAAATAGAGGGTGATGCAAAACTCAAAATTTTGAACCACCCGTATTTGTTTCAATTAAATATCAATCGATAGTAAAGGGAAAGTTAAGATAGGGACATGTAAGCCGTTTTGAGCAAGAATGGATAGTTTCGGCACAAAAAATTCCTAAATTTTAAAAATCTCGATTTTTCACACCATATATCTCTATAATATTTCGCGCTATACTCCAAGTATGATAGATCGACGAAATCAGCTCTTCAGGAAGAATCTAAAAATGAAATAAAATACAGGGTGTTCCATTTGAAATAACAAAGTTGTTGCTACTTTTTGATAGAAGTGGCTACGCCGCAACGCTAAAAGTATTTTAGATCGATAGAACAAAACTGATTACCCAATAAACCAAATTTTCAGAATAATCCTACGTCCCGTTCTCCGTAAACGTCTAAGGTACCATCGACCGTGAATTTTTTTTCGCAGATACCCAGTGCGATACGAGGAGTCTCTGAATACCGTCATCATCCAGGAAGCCATTCGCTACAACAGACTGTTGTCGGTGATCAAAACGACCTTGAACGAGCTGTTGAAGGCCCTCAAAGGTTTGGTCGTGATGTCGGAGGCCCTGGAGAAAATGACCCTCAGCTTGTTCAGCAACATTGTGCCTGGATTGTGGGCAAGCAAGGCTTATCCCTCTCTCAAACCTCTCGGTATGGCCTTGTGCAGGTTTTTCAGCAAGTTCAGGTTCGAATTATTTTCGTTTTAAGGTGCGTGGGTTGCAGATTTGAAAGCGAGGATTCAATTCTTGAACACGTGGGTGGACAAAGGGATTCCGCCGGTTTTTTGGATATCTGGATTTTATTTTCCACAGGCTTTTCTTACAGGGACTCTGCAAAACTTTGCTAGGAAATATGTGGTGTCGATCGACACCATAAATTTTGGTTTCGAAGTGAGTTTTCACAATGCATATATTTAGTCATTTACGAAATAATATTCATCATTTCAATATTTAGTATTTTCACATATTCAGTACCTATATTTTTATAGATTCATCCAAAATCATGTTTTTCTTATTATTCCCATCATAGAACATTTTTATTTATTTTATAATGAATTATTTATTTTTCATTTGAGTGTTTATGGATATTTGAACAAATTTTTGAAAAAAATATTTGTTTCTCACCACGTACACGCATCAGTTGTTTATGTGGGGCTTTCAATGTCTATTTACTGAATGTATAATCTGTGACTTGTATTTATTTTATTTTTATAGAAAATTAGCGAATAAATATTATTATCCAAGAAAATATCTAAAAATTATATCACTTTTGAATGTTTGACAGATATGCAGATATACTTATGTATCACACATGATTGATGATTTGTGATCATTTACTTGCCAATTCAAAAATATTTCAGGTTTTGGATGATCGACCGAGAGAGAGAAAATCCGATGGTTGTTGTATTTGGGGCCTATTCCTAGAGGGCGCTCGTTGGAATCCTTCGAAATATTCACTGGACGAATCCAATCCCAAGGAACTTTATACTGGTATAAGCAATTGAGCATTAAAAAAAAATTCTTCACATTGTGGTGGAGTGATATTTTTTTAATTGCGATAGTTTGCGCCGGTGAAATTTTCTTGGAAAATATAACGTTTCACTTTCCATAAGATTCGAAAGAAAAAATAACTTATCTGAAGCTTCACTTATTTTTAAATGAATTTTTTATTTTTCATTCATTTCATCATTTTTTATTTCTATTTTGATGTCTGCAGAAATGCCTGTAATCTGGCTGAAGCCAGAAGAACATCATCGAAAACCAAACAACGTTTACGAATGTCCAGTTTACAAAACGCTCACCAGGGCAGGGGTGCTGTCTACTACAGGCCATTCGACCAATTATGTTTTAGCAATAGAGGTGCCTAGCAAAAAACCAGAACCTCACTGGATCAAAGGTGGAGTTGCCCTAATTTGTGCCTTGGATTATTAAGTAGGTAAAGCAGATACTGTGAAATATTTATTTTATAATAAAACATTGCCATTACAACAAGTGCCTTCTCAATAAATCTGACATTAGAGGGCTATTATTCAAGGAGTTATTTTCCAAAACACAACCTAACAACTTTGGTACATTGACTAATGTACCACTGACAACTTTAGGATATCTCCTGGTCTTGTTTACATTGTAAGTGAGTAGCAAACGTTTGCTGATGTAACTTTCATGGAATGATATATTTCCTACTTCTATATAGCTGGATTCAGAGTTTGAAAACATCTGTATTGATACCCTCAAACTTTCTGATCTTTCCAGTTGGTTTGCAGGCAAAAGAACAAGTTGAAAATGATATCCAAGGCTCTCATAAAACTCTGAAACTTGCTTTGTAATGAATTCAAAAATATCCTGATCATCAAATGTAGCAATGAAAATATTCACCACAGTTTCCTGACTCAAGTTGAAGAGATTTTTGGGTGACTCATGCTCTACATGATTGTAAACTTTTCCCACAGAAAACATTTTTATAGGGAGGTTGGTTTCATTCACCATATACCTTGTGAAGTATGCCATAAAAGGGTAAAGTGATGCTGAACCACACAGATGCAAACGATTGATTTCATCATCTTTCGCACCCAACTCCTGAAGTGTAATAACATCAAGATTACTTTTTCCACAACCCTCAATGACTATGCTACGGCAAAAATTGGAATTGGAATATTGGATGTAACTTGCTTTCAAGAGGGACTTTCTGAAAAAATTCTGAATACACAATTCAAAAATTGCTGCTTCAGATAATAGGTAACAAGTGAAACTATCAAAGTATTTCATATAACCTAGGCTTTGTGCAATGTCCATGTGACTATCTGATTTTTCTTTTTTATTATCTAAAAATGTATGGATTTGAGTTGATGTTTCTGGAGTTTTAATATGGAGATCATTGGGCAAATCTAGAATTCTGATCATAGTGTCCTCTTCAATTCTATGATAGTACTCTTTGAGATGCTTGAGATCATCTTTTATAACCTTACTATGAAGTTTAAATTTTTCAATATGTTCTTCCTGAGCATCAGGATTTTTCAACAAATCAGCTATAGACTGACCTATTTCTAACCTAGCCTGTTCTAGATGAGTTTTTCTTTCTTTCAAATTGTTGAAAAAACCCCAACATTTTTCTAACTGTTCTATATCTATCCCCAATTGTCTTTTATTAATATTTTCTGTCAAAACCATCTTGTTCTCTAATTTTTTGTCAAATTCTATAACAGGCTTCAAAACAGCAAAATTTTTCTGAGCTTTATCACCAGTAATATAAAGAGCAGAGAAATACCTCTGCTCTCTCAAGTATTTCATAACAGAAAATAATTTATTGGATATCATCATCAACTTTCATTCTTTTACTAGCACCCTCAATTGCCTCCTTGTCTGTTGTGGGCTGTGTTTCAATCTTCCTCTTGGATGGTGCTTTGTAGCTCCCAAACCCAGCTGCCCTCTCAGACTCCTCAATTGAGTAAGGCTCAGTTTCCAGTGCTTTCAACCTGCGTTTGTGAACTTTTGTTCTGAAATGATCTTGTAGAGCTGTGGCGTTTATAAAATATCTAGCACAATGAAGACAGTAGTGTTGGCCAGCACCTGGTCGGTCGAAATCCACTTCTTGGTTGAGAAGTTGTTCTGATTTCTCTGGTTGAAGGTCTTCGTCAATCTACAAAATCAGTCATTAGGAAATGTCTATGGAAATATGGGTGATTAGTTACCTCATCCAAATCCTTAGTTCTTCGCTTAGTTCTCCATTTCTTCTTCAGGTGAGTATCTCCCTCGTGGTATTTTCTCCGTTTATAAACCATCAGACAAAACGATTTACGAGTGCACAGAGAGAGAAACTAGAGAGAGCAGAAATTTACCCCAGTCGCAGAAAAGTAAGGTTATGAAAATGTCATCCACGTTTTCACCATGAAACGCATAGGATCATGAACCATGACATGACAGTTGAAATGGCATAGACAGCAGACATCCATCATGGAAATTATGCAACTAGTAATACATAGCTGTATTATCTGTACAGAGGCTGTATATAAGAGAGGTATATGGAATATAGAATCTGTGGAATATAAATATCTAAAGCTGTTCAAGAACTATAAGGAATGGTTTATCTGAGATTTATCGATCTCGATCTGAACGAACGGTAAACATGTCGCCTCGCTTCATGTCCATGGCAGAGTATACCATCTTAGTAAACCACAGAGATTTACATATATATGTTAGATATTTTATCTAACATATATAGAGGTGTTTGGTGTTGGAGAACAATACTAAAAATCGTCACAACGGCGCATTGCAACATTTGCAACACATCAATAATGTCAACAAGATAGCTTCACATTACGTGGACTTTACTTTATGGACTTTGAAGCAGATAATAGAGGTAGCATTGAAATTATTGTTAAAACCTCTCTGGCCGAGTTTACAATCCTTGGAGTTCACCGACTTTCCCACACATAGTAGTTCTCACACTTCTCACCCAAGTTTGGTCGGGATTCTGAAGATGTCGCCTCGGTCACTTCTGAGTTCTATAGTTGTCATTTGAACTAATATTTTATGTTGTCAAAATTATAACATCATCATATTTTATAGTTTTTTCTAGTAGATAGTGAGAGTGAGAAAATTCTGTTTTTCCAAGAAACACGTTTGTTATGGTGTCTTGTGTTATTCACGTACAGTTCAAGTATCGACGAGGTCAGAATCGACGACTACAAATTCAATCGCGCCTGAACAATAACGGGGAACCGGCAGCCATGTTGTGAAGTATTGTCAAGCATCATGGGTTAAAAGTGTGAAGTGTAATATACGGAATTTCTTCGAAAAAAATCTGGACAGAGTCACGAGAGGGACCGCAATTTGCTGTAAACATTGAATCCTCGAAGAGACAGTGATAGTGAGGCCGATAGCGGCCGCGAAAGCGATGTTCCTGCGCATTATTACGGTCAGAGTGGGTCCAAGTCGTGCTAGCTAGCGCAGGGAGTCGTCTATCGTCTACCGCTGGCCAACGACTGCGAGGCCCAGCATCCCCAATTGCGGGAGGTGAGCTAAACGGACGTCGGGACCGTCGTTCTAGCGTCTTGGGGTCGCCTCCGATGCCGGTTTCGGCGCTATGACACGTGCAGTGCCGTAAATAAGGATTTCGCGCTGCCATGGCCAACATTCTCGGCAAGGACCAGTCCACTTACTTGAAGGAACGCGATGCATTTCTCCGCGATCTGCAGCACTTCCACGAGATTCGGGGGTAAGTTCAGCGATTTTTGCATGGGCGAGCTTGTGATTTATTTCTCGGGAACAATGAAGGAACGGTTGTTAACGATTTTTGCGTCATTGCAGGACGCCATTCAAGCGGCCCCCTACTCTTGGTGGCAAGGAGGTCGACTTGTACCTCCTTTATAATCTCGTTACTTCACAAGGAGGATGGCTTAGGGTGAGTACCTATTTTTTTATCCAAAATACCATGCACCAGCTATTTTCAAAGCCAATGTCCTTGACAAAGTGTTATACCTCTCATTAGAATTATATACATAACTGTTAAGTACACATGGAAATTAAATTTTATGGTGAACAAATGGAATAAGTGGAAATAAGGTTATCACAATCATTCATATTCTTAACTGGGTATGAGATTGCTGAATTTCCAAGGTCAAGTCATAATAATGGTCCTTCAAAATTGCCATTCTTATACCTGAGATTTAAGATAGGCTCAAATGTGATTCAAATGCTTTCAATAGAAATTTCATTATGTGTTCCTCATTTACAAATCCTCTGAGCTAGTCATTGTTTATTTAGCATTATTTACATAATTGGTTAGACCATTTGAAATATCAGATTATCTGAAGAGAATCAAGCATTGCTTCAAGAAGAGTTATTCAATTTTGTGCTAGCAAACTACTGGAGTTCACTGTTTTCATACAGCAATAACTGAATAGGTATAACTTTCAGATTCACATACATTAGTCAACAGTAAGGAATTCACCATAACAGTATTTGCTTTAGGTTTTACAAATAAATTGGATTTTCAATAATCAATAGGTATGTTGAATATCACATGTTTTACATCTGCTTTAAAAATGTGCTATTCATAATATATCACACCAAGTAATTATCAACATTCCTTTCCACAAGAATTCTCAACTATCAACAAAACATTTGCTTTTTGAAGGTATGTATTTCATTATATTAAGCTACTTGGGTATAATACATAATGCCACATTGAGAGGCAGTGACAGTGGAAGAATTTCACAATCAGTGTCTTCAAAAGATGAAACCTCCTGTGTATTATGAGGCCAAACACATAACCAGTAACCTATAAAATAAACTTTTGTTTATGTTGATACAATTAGGTCACTGCAGTTCTGATCTCAAATTTTTGTTTTCATTTTGTCAATCCAAAGAAATAATTTGGAGTAGGTATTTATGCAAAACCAAAATTGAGAACTTGTGATACAAGAGAATAATCTATTCAATCAGCAAGTGGCTGAGAGCACCTGAATTGGTAGCATTATTCAGTGGATCCTATCTTCAGTGGCGCCGTTAGGAAATATTTATTTGAAATTTCACAGGACAATAGGATTTATTTATCATTATTGAACTCTATTATAGGGCACTGTTATTGAGAAAATCGCAAAAATATTGTGACATTAATATCGATTTTGATTATAGGCTTACCATAATAAATATCATTTGAAATATTTTCCTGTACCAGAGACAAAATATTCGGCCAATAAAAACAGTATATAACTTCTCCTATTTGTTCAACACTGTCAACTTTTTTGGATAGGGAATTTAGTGTTTGTATGGGAAAGGAATTGAGAAGAAAAGAAATGCATGTTTATTTTATTTTTTTCAAATCAGGATATTTTTAAAATGTCCCCTATCAACTTCAGGGACGCCTCTTAAGAGGCAAAAGCTCTCTTATGGACTTTTTTTGGCCCTACAATCCACCGTAGTAGTGCTAATAGAAAAAATGCGTTTCTGTAGCTGTATGGTTGAAAACAGCTTCCATATTTTACCTCGCCGACCATACTGGGACACCCTGTATACTCCGCTACCGATGAGAATGAATGTAGTCTAGTAAAAGCAAACTTTGGTAGTAGTATGTAGTATGTAGCAGTGTGGGGCTGTGAGCACCCCACTACCACATGGCTATGATAGTCTTCTTTATCTCCCGAGCCATGCTGAGGACACATGGCAACAGTGTATGGCGGTCTCTCAATTCTTGATTATCGTACGTTGATGATTGTGTCCGTTTCGTGGTTTTATCGGGAACAATTTGTCCGTGTTTTGATGAATACTTGAGTGGATGCGATTCCTGTGAAATAATGATGGTGAAGTCTTAGAGCTAAAATATAGTGTCAAAGTGAATTTTATATGTGAGGTTTAGTGGATAGTTGCCTATGTCAACACTATACAGGTTCGGAAATTGCGAACAAAAATGAAGAATTTTAGGCATTCAACAAAATCAATATTTTTTATTGTTTTTTTTTCTAGTGTGCGGATTTTCTTCACAATTCTGTTGGAATAGATGACAACTTTCTTATTAGTGGATTTTCGAAAATCTGTCACGGGAACTTATGGCAATATTTATATTAATGGAATAATCCCCATAATTTTTGATAGATCAATTCAAAAAATATTCACTGATCTCCAAAATCGAAAACTATAGGTTCCTCCAATTTATCCAAATTCATGGAAGGAACTTGAAAATGTTCATATGTCAGCAAAGTAATAGGTATGATAATTACACATATTTAGTATGATTTATGTGTTATATTGAATTGAATCATGAATTTTTTACTGTGCATTCACATTATGGACAAGTTTTCAAACTTATATGATTGTAACTAAAGTAGGTGATCCATTACTTACAGTGGAGGTGAGTATTATTAGGTCAAGAGGGTAGAACATACAGTACAACTCCACCAAAAATGTAGTTTAATGCAGTCTAAAGACTTACATCAGGTAAAAAAAAGACATGTTTCGATGGATAAATCCCTCATCACCGGCTTATTATCATAAGAAATACATCTGAAGAGAAACATACATAGGTAAAAAATTGATATAGGAATAAATGGACTTAAAAGTTGTTGAAAAAATATTAATCAAATTACAAAAGAGTAAGTCAACAATAAAACTAGTGAGTCGCACCAAGTGCAGACCACAAGTTTTGGGGAATTTTCAAAAACCTCCTCAAATTAGCAAATATAAATCAAATTATTAGGTGTCAAAGAACCACTTTGTTCCTATTTCACCATTTGGCAACATCGAATGCAGATTTCATGAATAATTAAGGACAACAAATCAGAACAGAACTTATACTACCAATAAGTTCTGTGGGTTAGGTGCCATTCTGCTTATTTCTGTTCCATGCTTCTCAAAAGATATGCTACTCATTTTTGAAGGTTATGTTTATATTTGACTTGTGGATGGATTGGTGTTTTTGTTGGATTGAGATTCATGCTTTGACTGATTATTTTTTTATAGTAGCAGTTTGATTCCTGAATTATACATTGACATCAAGTGTACATAATGAAAGTGTGGCCAAATGTGAGTTGTTGTTTTTCTAGCCTACTAGGCACTGTTGCCAATTTGTGAACTAGAAACAATGCAACTTAACATTTAAACCCTATGTTTGAAAAATTAATTTATTTATAGTATCTGCAACGAATTCGAAAAATTCATGAACGAAACTCATAACCAATAAGTTCATACTTGCACTTGCTGTAATAAACCGAATTGAGGAAAATTTCCCATTGGTTGCATTGAAGAAAATTTAGCTTTTTTATGATGCACTAACATAGTCATGAAAACTGGCAAATCAATTTGAAATACGTTTAAGCCGCATGAACATGTCTGGGTTGTGTTAGAAAAGAATTATTGAATACTGGATGCTCTTCATCTCTCATCTGCCAAAACGGCTGTCAGCATGGACGTATAAACACAGATGGACACAGCACGCCTATACCTTCATCGCACATTGTTTTGAAGGCTTAGAGTTCGTAGGCAGTCGGGTTGAAGGGAAGAGAGTTGGAAACGATAGACTGTGATTGTTCCCTCCGCTACAGTGGCGTACGTGATTAACGTTTCGAGAAGTTTTATTTCGTTGTCAATAAAATTCAATGGACGATTCAAAACTAAATACACATTCAAATATGAGCTTATCATTGAATTAGTAGCTATAGGTATAAAGAATGAATAAAAATAAATAATATCAGTTATTTTGACAACCCTTATAATATATCGAACATCTAACGGCAGAAGTATCCTAAGTTGAATAAATAACATGATATTAAACCCCTGTGATAATTTTATTGTTCTTTATAGATAGTTAACTCAAAGTTAATGTAGAAAGATAATATGATGTAATAAAACAAAGTTTTATTTTAAGGTAACTTTATTAATTTTGTAGATACAGTGACTGACATAGAATTGCGATTTCTGAAACAGGTCCTCAATGTGACTATTGATTTCTGAACAGAATAGTCTTAGTAAAACACTCCGTAATCTGACAGTTGATGAATCTAATTTATTCATCGTTTCGTGGTGTATTCTTATTTTGAAATATTTATGAAGGATTAGTTTCAAAAATTGTACAGGGTAGCCATCAATATTATCTCCATCATAGGAAGTGATCACCAAAATGTTGATATAATTCTTTCGTAATATTTTGTAATATTTTACTCATAAGGTGATTAACTCTTTCATTATAAATATTCGTTGTTTTATTAAAAAATCTAAAATATTTCTCAGCCTCTTTACGAATTACAATGACTAATTTAGATGCTTTTGTAAGGTTTTCATACTCTTTCCTTTTCTGTAGCTTGGAAAAAGTTTCCTCATTTTCATCCGTCAATAACTTTTTACATCTGGAGCAAGTGACAATAGAATTCAAACTCCTTGATATGAAACCTGCTATATAACTAACAATATCATTGTAATACTATTATGATCATGAAATGATAAATAAACCCATTGTTACGCCTATGTTACTCAGATTCGATAATGTAAACATATAGTATTTACGAATGAAATGTCAGATCTGGGTGTAAAAACTTAGTTTTCCTGCATAACCAGCACTGCTTCACCATTTTTAATGTCTATGTTCAAAGTATTTCACAAAATAACTCGATTAAACACTATTAATCACTCAAACGAAGTTTGGTAAACAAAGACTTGCTCCAAGCGAATGTCAAACGAGACTGATTTGAAGCAATGTTGCCAGTTGTACATAACCTCTGTTGGCTCTGCTACTTTCGCAGGAGTAATACCACGTAATACTACATCGATTACGAGCAATTTTCATTCTATTGAGTTGATCCCATTTGTTTCAGGAACTTTCTGAATTTATTACGATAGGATTGGATAATTAAAATATCCCAAATGAACATAATATGATCTAAGACTAAAATTAGGTTTTATCAATGACAAGACGTGACAACATCTACTTCAATGGCAGGTGTGCAGAATGTGACCATGTCACTGAATTTCTCGGCTTCACATTATAATGTAAACAACTGAGTCCATCTGTGTTTATACGTCCATGGCTGTCAGTTTTGAAGGCGTCCAAGCCTCGCCCCAGCCAGAGCGCTGGGCAAAACAAATGAAACACCAGGACGAGCGACGTTGCCAAGTCGATCGCCTCGGCCGATATCCCCCCAGATGATTTATGAATGGAGATTGACGTCGGCGGCACGCGACCGTCCACACACACCACACAGGGTGCTCCGCCGTACCGCGGCCGCCCCCCCCCTCCACCTCCTTCTCCCCCCGCTGGCATCTCTGGCGGCAACCGATCTCGGCTTGGACTAGGTCAGGGTCGGCGCCCGCTTCTCTCTTCTGTTTTTCCTCGGTGCGTGCGGAAAGTGAACCGCCACCGAGGTCGCAGAGGCCGTGCGAGGAAGCTGGCAAAGCCACACACTAGGGATTGCAAATTTACCGAATTTTAATTTACCGGTAATTCGGTAAATTATTTTAAAAATTACCGATTTACCGGTATTTACCGGTTTTTTCCGACATAAAAAAATAACACAGAAATAAGTCACAAAATAAATAACCAAACTTTAATTCTTGTTAAATAATAACAACAGAAAAGTAAAACTCTAGGTAAACTTAAAAAAAACTAATATACCTAACTTAAAAACTAATAACAGGCTCTAAAACATTCGACATAGCAATTTCAATAAAAAAATATCTATCGTTTCTTACTTCTCCAACGACTCTTTCGATTTTTTTTGTTTGATAAAAAAGGCCCTGAGAAAACACAGCTTATCAATACTATTATCACTTAGCCGCGACCTAATCTTAGTACAAATTGTTCCTGCCGCAGAAAAGGCTCTTTCGGACTCCACACTAGTAGGCCGAGTTGTCATGAGTGCTGCGAAAGCCATTTTTAGGTATTTCCCCTGAATTCCTTCCTTCCGAAAATATTGCATTTCTGTTTTCACACATTGATGAACACTGTTAGGCTTCTGCTGTCTTCTAATTGAAAGAGTACTGTTTATATCAATTTTTTTTCTTATCGCTAGTTGAAGTTTCTCTTTAATCGACAATGCAGCATTAACCGATTTTGATGTTGATGGGTCCAAAACCCGACTGAGGGGGATGTTTTCCTCATCAGAATCAGAGGAATCATCGAGGTCAATGCTATTTGTATTTTCTGATGACCTGCGTTCCTGTTCAATCTTTGTTTACGATTCATCCCTTCCTCGCTGCGCATTCATCACAGAAACAACGGATCCGCGCTGTTGTCAGCTTGGCATTTTTTACCGAAATTACCGGTAAAAAATGTCGATTTCTCGTCGGTAATTTAAAGAACTTTTAAGGCGGTAAATCGGTAAACCGGTAAATCGGTAAACCGGTAGTGCAATCCCTACCACACACGCATTTTGGGCTGTTTCGTCACCTAGGAAACTTGATTGACAATAATTGGTCCTTCGAGCCGGATAACTTTTTTTTATTGATCACATATTTTGACAAGGTTATGTCCTCATTTTTTGTCGATCTCATCACATCAACAACATTCAATTATTTTCCATAGCCTCAGCAACATCCAAGTGAAAATTTAAAAAAAAAAATGAATTTGCTCATTTCAGGCTAATTTATTACCCCCCACTCTCGTTTTTCGCTCCCTTTCTCAACTCCGAACTCAGCAGAGGACCATTTTTTCAAAAACAATATCTTCCGCAATTCAATATAGTGATACTAAGACCATTTTTAGGCTAATAATAATTTTACTTTTTGGTTGACGCATTTTAGTAAGTCATCGATTTTCACCAAGTCGGTGGTGAAATTGTTTCAAATCATAACTTTTTGACGACTCAACTGGTCGAACCAATAATACCCACTCTAAGATTAATAAATGACCCATAATTGAATTAAACAGTTTTCATCAACGTTGAAGAAAAAAAAAGTGACATCGTTTCTTTGCTAGTTTAGAACGATTCATCAGCACAGAGCCATTTTTTCAAACTACATTTTTTGCTATTCAAGATCAGAGGTCGGGAAATGTGGGTGAGTTTTTACCGGTGTGAAAATAGAAACGGTCGCCGCGTCAGAAACGAAATATTAGAGTTCCTGTATCACCTATGTTGGGCGGTTTAAGAATGTGCCGTTTCCGGAAATTCTTCATCACCACATGTTTTGAATGAGCTGAAAAAGCATAAGCACCCTATTTTATATTTTGTACCCCTATATTAAGCTCGAAAACTACCCCTGTAAGAGTAAACATCACCTAAAAATCAATAATTTACCGTTTCTGAAAATTTCTTTCTCACTACATGTTTGAAATGAGCTGAGGAAGCATGTGCATACCATTTCATATTTTGTACCCCTATACTAAGCTCGAAAACTACCCCTGTAAGAGTAGACATCACCTAAAAATCAATAGTTTACCGTTTCTGAGAATTTCTTTTTCACCACATGTTTGAAATGAGCTGAGGAAGCATGTGCACACCATTTCATATTTTGTACCCCTATATTAAGCTCGAAAACTACCCCTGTAAGAGTAGACATCACCTAAAAATCAATAATTTACCGTTTCTGAGAATTCCTTTTTCACCACATGTTTGAAATGAGCTGAGGAAGCATGTGCACACCATTTCATATTTTGTACCCCTATATTAAGCTCGAAAACTACCCCTGTAAGAGTAGACATCACCTAAAAATCAATAATTTACCGTTTCTGAGAATTCCTTTTTCACCACATGTTTGAAATGAGCTGAGGAAGCATGTGCACACCATTTCATATTTTGTACCCCTATACTAAGCTCGAAAACTACCCCTGTAAGACTAAACATCACCTGAAAAACACGAATTTAACTATTATAGGGGTAGTTTTCGAGCTTATTATAGGGGTACAAAATATGAAATGGTGTGCACATGCTTCCTCAGCTCATTTCAAACATGTGGTGAAAAAGAAATTCTCAGAAACGGTAAATTATTGTTTTTCAGGTGATGTTAACTATTATAGGGGTAGTTTTCGAGCTTAGTATAGGGGTACAAAATATGAAATGGTGTGCACATGCTTCCTCAGCTCATTTCAAACATGTGGTGAAAAAGAAATTTTCAGAAACGGTAAATTATTGATTTTTAGGTGATGTTTACTCTTACAGGGGTAGTTTTCGAGCTTAATATAGGGGTACAAAATATAAAATAGGGTGCTTATGCTTTTTCAGCTCATTCAAAACATGTGGTGATGAAGAATTTCCGGAAACGGCACATTCTTAAACCGCCCAACATAGGTGATACAGGAACTCTAATATTTCGTTTCTGACGCGGCGACCGTTTCTATTTTCACACCGGTTGAGTTTTTAAGGGTAAAAAACAGTTCATCTCGATTTCCGTCCTGTACGAAAAGTTCTACGACTTTTGTATTCACACTTTTCTCACATAACCTCAAAACTCATGTGAAAAATTGAAAAATTCAAGTGAACAAGTTTTTGGTTTTTCATTTTTATCTTTAACAAAAAACGAAATTTAGTGAAAACTTTCCTTTTTATATCCCAAACACACTGTAATTTGTTTGATTTGAAATATTCATTTTTTTCACCTCATTTTGACCTGACATCGAAAAAGCACCCTAATTTTCGATCGAAAATTCTCACGTCAAAATATCTGCTTTCTCAAAAAAGTCGGTGGGCTCCTTGTTCTTCGAAATCTCTACTTTCTGATGGTTTGAAAAATATACATTAACAGCTAGTAAGGCTCAGGCATCTACAATATTTTGAGAAAGTTGTAGAATCTTCTTCAAATTATATGCATAGATGCCTATTTATTGCTATTTTGAGATCATTTATATACCTGAGTAAAATTTTAGCCCATCAAATGGCATTTCATAGAGAAGTGGGGAAGGGGCTAGGAGGTCCTATGGGTGTGGGCCTTACTACCTGTTATTTAGTTTTCGTTTCTTGCATTTTCTGAGAAATATATCATACTAGTGTATATAATTTTTACACCATCAGAAAGTAGAGATTTGAACGAACAAAAAGCCCACCAACTATTTAAAAAAAGTAGATATTTGCACGTGAAAATTTTCGGTTGGTTGAAAATTAGAGTGCTCAAAATAAGGTGAAAAAATGTCTTCGTGAAAAGAATATTTTGTAAAAGATAACTGATAAAAATAAAAAACCACAAACTTGGTTACTTATTTGAATTTTTCACATAAATTTCGAGGTTATGTGAAAAAAGTGTGAATACAAAAGTTGTAGATCATTTCATTACCTACAACTTTTTTCATAGGACTTGTAGTTTTGCTGGAAATCGAGGTGAAGCGTTTTTCACCTTTCCACTTCCCGACCTCAGATCGCCAGAATTTTTTTTTGTTCCTTAAATGTTCTTCCTTTTCCAATAGGTTCAATGCAACTATAATTTATTCTGGTCTCAAAAATTATCGACCCTGATCTAAATTTTGAAAAATGGTTGACTTCAACAAAATCGTAAGAGTTTCCAATTATTTCTTCTTGTCACAAATACTGGTACAACAGCAATCGGTCTGCGATTTGAGCACGACGTAAAGACGAACAAAACAACAAACAATAACGCGAGAATCGAATCGAGATATTTCCCATACCCAGCTCGTGCTCCCTCCTGCCCAACGAACTAGTTTCTCCGGATCGTGGTTCGTGAGAGATGCAGAGTGGATATGGAGATGAATGTGTTGTTCCAGGCTCGTTTTTTTTTTTCGTGCGTTATTTGTCAGTTGAAAAGTGCACTTCAGATGCCAATAGTGCACATTTTTTGTAATAGATTTATAGTACTATTTCATGAACTTTCCACGCATGCGCACTGCGCAGGGAAATTTACAGTGATGACTGATAGACTGCTTGAGGAAGGATATTATTTTATTGATTTATTTTGTCAATCATAGAAATAGGTATGATTTATGATTATGATTTGCTAAAAATGTATACTGATTCACTGAACATGTATTTCAATAATCATGCAACAAAAAGCGAACTCAAACAAAACTCAACAAGAAACTGGATTTACACAAGCATATTCGAGAGCATATTAAAACAAATATCAATCTTTTTCAGAATTTATGGTTTGTAAAATATTTCGGGTAAAATTTCACATTTTATTACACCATTCTAGTGACTCCCTACTATCTTAATCTTATATAAACAAGATCAATGTAGAATTAGAATTTGGTTGGTGGTAGAAGTGGTAGAATCCTTGGACTTAGAAACTGTCAAGTGTCAATGGTGAATGGTCATTGACATCAAGCTGACATCCGACAATCGAAATTATTTGAATGTCTTCTACTTCTCAGTTCTCATCAATGACAATCAACCAATATTAAGCAATATTTGATAACCATTGTAGCAAATTTCAATGAAAATGAAAAGGTGCACTTTTTGAAGGAAATAAGGAAAGTGGTGCCGCAGTGTGCACTTAGTTGAAAAAGGGCGTCAAAGTGCACAATTGTGCAGCCAGGAACAACACTGGCAGTGAGATGATGATGATGATGAGGGTCGCCGAACCTGTTTGTGAACGCGAGGCTTGCGCATTCGATTTCGACGCGATGCTTGCCGGTTTCTGCCCAAACAAAGATTACAATTTTTTATCATGTAGGATACGATGAAACGGCCGACTGACTGACTCGATTCTCGAACCGAAACAAACGTTTTGCTTGGTTGGTTGAACTCGTCATCGTTATGTACCGCTACAGAGTGCGATTACGGTCGAAGGTGCTCGTACAGGGTGGGCAAATTTCTATTTTTGTATAGGGTGACCTCCTAGTCCCCGAGTACTAGGAGGTACGAGATAATAATGGAGGTCTTGTCTTATCCTCGATTTCTTTTTTCGAGACGAATTCACTGGGGAAAAATTTGCAATCGTCTTTTGTTTTCGACTTTTAGACACATGTGAATATCATGGTTGTTTGTGAAGTTACGAGATAATGACTTTTACTTCATTAATAATCCGGTGGCATCGAGAAATTTTTAAAAAGAAGGTGTGATTCCGAGATATGGCCTGAAGATGTAGTTTTGTGGCTATGGTTCAGTTCGAAGAGAATTTTTTTTTCCCTTTATGTCGAGTCGCTACTAGCTTCTGATGTGTAAAGTTTTCAATAGTGAAACTTTTCGTACGACATCATTTCCAATGATTAAATGAGTTAATTGATATGACAAAAACAAATGGACAAACCGTCATAGTAAACACCCGCATACTTTGGATGAATATATAAAAAACCTACTTGTGTTTATAACTCGAAAACAAAAGACGATAGCTAATGTTTGTTTTCACCAGTGAATTTGTCCCTAACAAAGAGATCGAGGTTGCCACCTCCATCTCTTATGGTAAGTCTCCTTACCAAAGCCATCGGGTTTTACCGAGGGTTTTCCATGATTATCTTTTGAGTGTCCTTACATTATCTGAGGTTGTTTGTCGACTACTGGCCTCAAAAAAATAGTATATTTCCATTCAGTTTATATAGAGGGTGCCAACAGTATGCAGTTTTGAAAAATGGAAAAAGGTCGATGGTTTATGAGATATTGAAAAAAAACTGAAAATTTACAATTCTGTTAATTTCGCAGTTATTATTGGAAGGAAGCGGTTGATATTTTTTATGCCTAGTTGATTAACCAAGCCAGAGAAAATGGGATTATCAATTACTGAAACGAACCAATTTTCCTCATTTTTCACTTTCTTCAAAAATTAACTTTGAAAATGATTTCAATGTCAAACTATTGTTTACTGTTGTCATGCAGATTGTAATATTTCGTTCCATAGCCTGCCACATTTGATCTGGGCTAAGATAGTTAGTAGTTTTTCTCTTTTTTGCGTTCCTCGTAAAAAAATGTTATTTTCATTATATATTTTTATATCCACCGCATTTCGAGTAATAACCGAGTGAAAACAGTGGTAGAATATTTTTAGAGCGATCAATAATTGTTTCAGAGAAAAACAACCGCAATGAAAAGTCTCCTTTTCCAGTTGTATTTCAGAAAGTATCAATTGTATTTCAGAATTGTGAGTTTAATTTCAGAAAGCTTCAATTGTATTTCAAAAGAGTCAACTGAATTTCAGAATTCGTCATTTGAATTTCAGAATATATCATTTGTATACAAAGGACGAATTCTGAAATTTAATTGACTATCCTGAAATGCATTTGACGCTTTCTGATATTGAACTGACTATTCTGAAATACAATTGATGCTTTCTGAAATACAAGTGATTATTCTGAAATACATTTGACGCTTTTTGAAATTCAACTCACTATTCTGAAATTCAATTAACGCTTTCTGAAATAAACTTGATGGTTTCTGAAATACAACTGGAAAAGGTGTAGTATGTGGTATCACTTCCTACAAACACCCTGTAACCAATTGATGATGCCACATCGCATTCATATTCGAGGAATGCCAGCCCCCCCTCCGAGTTCCGCCCCTGGCGTGCGCGCTCCGCGAATCCGCAATTTTAAAATTCCCACACCGGAATGGAATAATTTCTACAGCGTGGCGAGTTCCCATGCTCGCCTCTCATAGCCTTGGTAGTTGGTAGTTGGCAGTTGTTGGCGAGGAAGGCGTTGGCGTGAACAGATCATCGCGCGTGCCCTACAGAAACGCTTTCACCGCCCGTATCGACACACGGTCGTGACAACGGCAGCGGCGGCTCGTCGTTTACGGGGGCCTTCCTTCCTTCCTTTCTCAAAATGGGCTCAACTGTTTCGGTTATTTACCCAGGTACTTCTTAAAGGGATGAGGCTGCACCCTAAGATGCGTCTGGAATTGTATTCATCACCTCCTCCCTGTTGTGGTTTATACAGTGTGACCCATTTTTAATGGAAACACCCCCCTAAAATTTGAAGTTGTAAACAGATTTTAATTTTTTTTTTGAAATGTCAAGTACTAAAAGGTCTACCTGGGGACAAAATTTGATGTTTATTCCAATTTTCAGGGCATACTATGATATTTTTTCTTAGTTAAAAATGGAGATTTTTTATTAGCGATTTTTTTATTGAAAAAATCACTACGCCACTGGATTCAGAGTGCCTCTAAACAGGTGTGACCAAAATTTCATGAAAAAATATTTGTTAATAACAAAGTTATGACAACTCAAAAATTCGAAAACTCACACAGCTAACAGTCACAAAAAACACCATATATCAACAGATATAGCCATGAGAATATTTTTTTATAATTTCTACAATAAAATGCCGCCAGATGAAAAAAAAACAAAAGGGAAATTTTTTTAATGAAAATAAAGGAATTACATTCACACACTTCAACTAATAATGAAGGAAAAAAATTAAATAAACGTAACTAATTTTTTGATGAAATTTTGGTCACACCTGTTCAGAGGCACTCTGAATCCAGTGGCGTGTTTTTTTCAATAAAAAAATCGCTGCTAAAAAATCTCGATTTTCGACTAAGAAAAAATATCGTAGTATGCCCTGAAAATTGGAATAAACATTTCAAATTTTGTCCCAAAGTAGACCTTTTAGTATTTGACATTTCAAAAAAAAATTATAAAAATCTGTTTACAACCTCAAATTTTAGGGGGGTGTTTCCATTAAAAATGGGTCACACTGTATAATCTATCTATTTTTTCTTCTCCTTTTGGCTTATTATTGTTAGGATATTTCTCCTTGGGTTCGTGAATTTTAAACACTCAGTACAAAAAGGAACAATTTATTTCACCAAACACTCGAAATACAACTCAAGAAACACTTAGTTAAATCACAACGATATTCGCTTTACAAATGTCAATGTTCATAGTATATTAGCTTTCTTTCTAAACTATATCTGACTGTCTGTGCCGATCCGTTCCTTTTATATAGAGGCACCGTTTTTTCATTCTCGTGAAATCTTGAATATTCAATAGAGTTCTTAAACTGCGACGGGTATGAGTCATCCGCTAATTGGTTCGACGGCGAGCGATGTCATCACGAGGCCATGGCCCCTATTCTTGAATTCTAGGAGTAGAAATATTCACTTATTAGTGATTCGGTTTAGGGGGCGTTCGTTGATGGGGCAGAGACTTCCGCTGTCGAAATAATTTCCTAGGGGTTCGCGAAGGCTGCCTAGGCTTTCCAAGGGAACCCCGGATTTTTCATGGAAACTTCTAGGACTTTCTGATCTTGCCTAAAAATTCATGGACTTCTGTAAACATTTTCAGACTTCACCAAGAATTATTGATCAAGGAATACACTGTTTTTCTCCATACTCGGATTCTTGGACTTTTCGGAAATACACAGATTCCCAGACGAAAATTTTTTAAGGAAATCCTGAACATCCAAGGAAGACCAGGATTTTTCAGGGAAAATTTTTGCTACTTTTCGAAGAATTCGCTGGCTCCCTGATTTCCCTAAAATTTTCCGAACTTTTCAAATAATACCAGACTTCCCTAAAAATGTCCGGAAATTTTCAAATATTTATGGATTTCCTAAACATTTTTTGGACTGCAAAGGAATACAATGATTTTTTATGAAATTTTCGAATTTTCCAAAATTTCCAAGACTCCGAAAATTCCTAGACGTTCGAACGAACGAATCCGGGTATTCCCCAAGGACGTATTTTTCAGGAAATTCCTGACAATTCTCGGAATTTCTGAAGAATTTCCTGACTATCATTTCCCAAAATTTTCCCGGACTTTTCCTGATCAAGGAATACTCTGATTTTCCAATGAATTTTATAACTTTCACTTATTTTTTAGTTGTCAGACATGCAGAAACTCTCGAACTACATAATATTATGATTCATAGGGAGATAAAAATTCTGGGAAATGGATTCAAATCAGGTTTTCTTTCGGCTTTTTCGATAGACTATTATTTGTTTTAATCAGTCATATTTCAAACTTATGGCGAATCCCATTGGTCAAAATGTATTGAAGAAAGAAACATATACACTGAGTGCGCACTAATTTTACCAATGGGATTCGCTATTAGTTTTATTAATATTCTGAGAAATCCTAATCGACTGATATAGTAAGCGGAATATTATATACAAATGGAAGAATTTCCCGATTTCCTAAAAAATTCTCGGACTACCCAAATAATTCGTGGACCTCCAACGTAATTTATCCAACGGGATTTTGGGAAAGTCAATATTATATGCCCTACCTAGGATTCATATGGCCCTAATCGGGGGCCAATCGAGGGTTATACGGGGTGATCTCGTTTTGCTGAATGTATCTCGTCACATCGTATGCGTATTATTTTCGCTAACATCATTTTTTATTTCTAGGTGAACAACAAGAATTCGTGGTCGGAAATCTTGCCGAGCCTAAATTTGCCGACATCCTGTGTCAATGGAAGCGTAGGCCTAAAACAAACATACTTGAGGTAAGCCCAAATAATTATTTCGAAAAAAATACATCTTATTACATCCATAAACTTTTTTCTTTCACGTTTAGTTTTGCTAGCAGAAATGAGGATTTATGGAATTTTTATTTTTTACATTCCCGTAGTAAAAATGGTGATGTAAAGGGTGCTATGGGAGATAGGACAATATAAATCATTTATTTAGCATTGCTAATATATCATAAAGAGGTACAATACTCGGTACAATATAAATTTGTCTGTATGAGTCATAAAAAATACACAATAGAGTTACATAAAACTAACATTACATTTAACATTGATAAATATATCACACAACTAAGTATTTATAGACTTACAACGATCAAGAGGATAGAAGATATATTTAGTCTTATTCTAATTAACGGAATTGTCATATTATTTGTGTAGATCCGTATACAGAGTGAGATACCAAACCGAAACTAATCTGATAACCTACAAAAATATTTCTTCATGTGTCCGTACAGCAGCTATTTTCCTATGTGGCACTGCCGTACCGTGTTTAAAAAAATATTTAATTCTTTGACGGTTGCTCTCCACCTTCAAACTATATGAATGTGTCTGAATAAACCTTATCAATGCCATTAATTATCTACGCAAACGATCCGAATCCATTATTGTTTATCTACAATGAACTCAAATCGTCATTTTATTTTTAGATTAACGATTTTTAGAACTTCGGTCTTTATCACCATTTTGTCGGTCGAATAAAACGTTTTATGTGATGTGCTGAGAATGAGAAATACATATTTGATAGTTTCACGAGGTATTTTCAATGCCTCGAGATTATTTTCGTCAAGTAGGTATTCGAAGATGCCAACATTCAAAAATAGTTTTACGAGCCCGAATTCCGTTATATCGCGTAGAACAGCTGGAAATATTCCCCTCTATGTACACCAGTTATGGTGGAAGCACAGTATAAAAAACGAACTTTACAGATCAGGCAGAAATCTTCATTGACCTCGTCCCTTTGAGCTTTGCTCGTAGCAGTTGCCGGTTCTAAAAAACTTACATGAACTATTGTTGTGCAACGTTGTCACTACTCGGAATCGTAGAATATAATTATTCAATTATTTGGTATATTGTATGTAGACTGTATATATTCTCTTTATTTATAATAAAACAATTATTATGAAAATACGAATGCAATTATCGAGCAATCTAATGTACAAAGTAAATCTTCATAAAATACTACATTTTTCGCGAGGTTTTTCGTAAAAAGTTACCTTCAACTTTTTAACACTTGTTTTAACATATTCGAAGACAAAAAAGTATGCTGCTATGTATGCTATTATTATTGGGATTATCCATCTTGAAAGAATAAAAATATGAAAGGAAACAGTTTTACTTGTGTTGACATTTCATCGGCTCAGATTTGTCATCAGATCGAAATGTTTGCTTTTTATTTCTTGTAGAATGAAGAAATGTAACCTTCTTTTTCTGATGGATCTCGTCCAAAAGATCCTATCAAAAACCTGTCCGATTTAATTTCATCTTTGTCTCACCTATAAGAATAATCTATGGTGAATTTGTACAGGGCGATTCGTCGATAAGGAGACTACTCTTCAACTGAATTAGTGGCAAATACATATATTTTCTCCAGTTCTGAATATAAGTGATTGAAATGTTGAAAATAAGCATTGGCACAGTTTTTTATTCAACATAATTTGAACCAAGTCATATGATATGTTTCTATATTAATTTTCAACCCGTTTCGGGTTATTACGATTTATTTTTGAGTTTGCACTAGTATACTTTTTGAAAATACATAAGTATCTCCAAAAATTTCGTTGGAAAGATAAGTTCATTCTGAAAGTGAACAAGGTATACCTCCTGAACAAGTAGCTCTTTAAAGCTGTGATAGTGAAATTCTGTCCGTTTCTTTAGAAATTTGTGATGATTTTCAAATATATTAGTTCAAATTTGAATATGTTTGAATTAGATATTGGGACTGTGGCTCAAGAATATACAACAAATGAAAATATAACCCAAAAACCACAAGATATTTGAGAAAATCTAAATACGTATTCTATTGGTGTTTTCACTTCCAATATTTGGATTTGTTGTATATCAAACATATTTTAAAAATTCTCGATAACTAACCGTTGAAGATCAGTATAGGAACACATCATGAACATTATTTCAAAATAATACGTTGAATTCAATGGCACATTTCCTATTAGTCCAGGTGATGGTAGAAAAAAGTGAGGGTAAGCGACTTTATAAATGTTTCGGGATGATGTATCATTTCCAAGTACTCGGCACCTTCGTGCATAGAAGATGTTGAAAATCCACCCGAAAGGGCCAAAGTCAATCTCGTATCCGAACTCAGATTACGGCGCGTACAAAACAAAATTCCGAAGCATTCATGACCGGATCGGCAAACCGACGGTGCATCGAATGCAGACGCCACCGAAAAACCAAAACACCTCGTACGCTGCTCTCGCTTCCACGAACGCACGTGCCACCGTCGCCAGACCTCCGGTCAGGTCAGACCTCACAGCCCCAACTGACACCGAACGAGGCGATGAGGAAAGTGAGTGAACTAACTGGTGAAGGCTGCTCAGAGGCCGCGCGTCTCCGAGCTGTCTGCTCAGCTGACTCAGCCACTCGCCGTGAGATAATTGATGCACACGCAGCTCTCGCACACAAACACTCAACGACTGCGTCGAGAGATGCACCACGTGGCCCGCTGGCCCGCGTCGATCTGACGGGACGGGACCCCGATGTTGGAGTGGAATGAGCGGCCGACGACTAGCAGGCCACTGTTCCAACTTCCAACCCCCCTCGTTCGCGCTCTTTTCGCGAAATGTCAGTTGGCACCGGCGGGCCGGCCGGGGCTAGGTCAGGGCTGCCGCCTTGACCCCCCATGGGGCAGGAAATCTGTCACCTGCACTCATCGTTGAGTGGGATGTGCGGGTTGATAAGGAAGCGCTGGGGTTGGGCTACAGTTTTGGTGCTAGGGCTAGGGGAAGGTGTCGGTCTGAAGAGGTCGGTAGACGCGCCTTTACCAGAGACTTATGTTGTAATCGGGGTTTAATGAGGTTTTGTTATGCAATGGTTGAGGGCCAGCGGACTACTAGGCTAGCTGTTTATCAATAACTTCTCATCGATAGAAGTCTGCAAGAGCTAGTGAGAAAAACCTGGAGATAGCCTTGAACTTCTCGTTTAGCGAAATCTACGAGCTAGTGAGGGAACGCTGGAGTTGGGCTTCATCTGTCGTGCTAGTCCTTCGGAAAGGTGTTGTTCTGAAGAGATCGGAAGATGTGCCTTGGCGCACTTTGAGTCCAGAGACTCGGTGTTCGGGGCTAGGTGAGGTTTTGTTAATGCAATGGTTTGGGTCCACTGTACAGTTGCGGTTTTCATCTATAAATCTACAAGCTAGTGTCGGTATTACGTGGCCAAGCTTTAGCTTTCATACTAGTTCTCCGGGAAGGTGTCAGTCTGAAAATCTCAGCAGCCTTGGTGCAATTTTAGAGTCCAGGGACTCGGTGTTCGGGACTAGATGAGGTTTTGCTAATGCAATGGCTGTTTTTTTATAAATAACTCCTCATTAAGCTAGTCCTTCGCGAAGATATCAGTTTGATAATGACTGTGGACGCGCCTTGCTACTTTTTGAATACTTTCATCTTCAAGAGGCACCTGGTGGGTTCGGGACTAGATGAGGTTTTGCTAATGCAACCGACGGGGTCGTATAACGTTTCGCTTTGACCGCAGATACCTGGACCGTTGGGAGAAGGTGCACTTCCTCCACGAAGAAGCCGATCGGGGCAGCGATGACGATGAAGAGAGCAGGCACAAGCGCTGGTCCGCCAAAGCCTTGCATTCGGTGCCGTATACCTACAATTATTCGCAGCATAACATACTCGGTAAGTCTTCGTCTCATAAAAAAGTCGGTTAAGTAGTGTGTAGCATAAACTTGACTTTGCAATAATTGAGTCGTTAACTTACTTGTAGAATTTATCACACGTCCCTCGTATATGAATGTCAATAATTATATTGTGCGGTTCCCTCGTAAATGTATCTCTCGGTAATATCGACCCGAAATCAAAATATAAAGCGCTATCATGTGTCTGGCTGTTTCATTTAGAAGTTGTGGAGAAGCAATCAACTTTTCAAAAGGAATCTGAAGTATTGATACTCGATATATTATATTCAAGGCGCGTTTTTCACGAGGGTATGTGAATTTTCGAATGGATTTTTCTCGGCAATATTACTTAATACATTGAAATGAGTCTAGAGTGCATTTTTTATGTGAAAAGAATTTCAATAGATGTTATTTTGAAGTGTTAGACGAAATTGGAGCGACTATTTCTGTTCAGGCCATCTTAGTGGAATTCAGAAAAACAAATTTCCTTCTATCTTTTAAGGATGCCAAATTTCTACCAAATTTCTTTGGTTCGACTTTTGATGTTTCGAAAATATTTTCGATCCCAAAGCTTTACTGTTAACACACTGAGAGTTAACCTGAATAAAATTCAATGGTTTATTAACTTCTAATTACTGCCTGTTTCCAAAATGAGTTCAAGTTGATTTCCAACGTTATTTATATGTAGATAACAATACATAACAATAGCGTGAATATTTTCTTCATAAATATTAAATTTAGATTGAGACTAGGATGTTGTTAATAAAACATTGGATTTTATTCACCTTTGGTATTTCCGGTCAACAAACAGTACTCACAATGTTATGCAATCGATTTTATCTCCTTGAATTCTTGTTTTTTTTTTCATGGAAAAATGTCTGAATCAACAGATCAATAAAAAGCTACTGATAGGGTTAAATGTATGAATGTGTATACATCCACGAAACTTTGTTATACTTTTATTTAGGTCTTGTAACCAATATACAGTGTGCGGCAAAAGTATCGAATATATTCGAAATTTCCGAAACTACGTGTCAGTCAATCCAGAGTGTGATATTTTAAAAATAACAGTAGTTTAACAACATGTCTACGTTTTTCTGAATGATCCAGTAACTTCCGGGAATAATATTTTTGCGAGTTTCTGCCAGTCGACGTTCTCAATTTTCTGTAGTTGTGCTGCAGTGCATTTTCCGGTGCACAATCGAAATGAAATGGCACACGTAAAATCCGGGCGATGAGCGCGCATCAATCATAAATACACCGAAATCGATAGCGTTTAACGGAATTCGCACCCGCAGATCATTTCGAAACCACGCCTCTATTATTTTGACGGTGATTTCTGATAAGCACAGAAAAACGTGTTTTATGCTTGAAATTATTTAGACACGAAGGGACATGTTCGTGCACTGGGAGTATTATTATAGCCAATGTAAACTACAAAATTGATGGAACCGCTTATGAATACTCTTATTTTGGGAAATTTGTTTCCAAAAAAGTATCTTTCAGGCAGTTCCGCAGAAAATATTGCAGTTTGTATATCGTTTTCAGTGGTCTTTTCCTTCTTTTTCCCCTTCAGTTATTCAAGCATTTTTTATCACATTATTATTTGAAAAAATATTCATTGACAGAGGCCAAAATTTATGATATTATATAAAATAAAACAATATAATATGACATTATTACAAAAAAATTATTCATTTCTGTAGGGTTCACTGAGAATGGCGGGACAAACCAAGTTTTCACTCGGAGGAAGATGTTTTTGTATTTGCTCAAAGACATATTAATAATTTTTTTTCTTGAAACCCAATTTTTTTTTTCAAATCTGCAGAATAATTATGAGAAACCTCGATTAATATTCTTGACATGAAATATTTTTGTTTTTCAGAATCGAGTAGAGAATACCACCACCTTTCCACCAACTTATACAAATCCTCAGACTACGATCGCCTAGCGTTATCTCTGATTTCTCCTCTACCCAACGAACAAGACTTCGCCATCAACGTTTGCACCCTGCTCTCCAACGATGGAAAACATACGCTTAAATTAGACAAACATCCAAGACTCGTCAACTTCCTACTTGGCCATGCGGGCATCTTCAGTCACAGTAAGTAATAACCCCCCGTATATAATCGAAAATTGGATATTTCCCGTGTGGTCTTTTCGAAATTGAAGCTAAACATCAAAGTTTTGTTGGAGATGCGATCTCCTGTCCCGTCCACAGTTTTGCGGATGACAGTACACTTCATATATTCGTGCTCGATACTACCATCAAAAATACCCTATAATGGGATTGTTGAATATTTATTTTAAATAGTTTTGAAATCCTTTGTATTTATGAAAAAAAAATTTAAGCAGATTGTGGTTGACTACGATATACCAGGTGTCCACGGAAAGTGGCTCGCCTCATAAACTTTTTGTTTTCGGATATAATGGAATTACATTTCCGTAAAAGATCCGTTTTATGTATAAAACTGCATTTTTTACAAGTAATTCAACTTTATGCAAATTCCGGATTCACTGGAAGTGACATTGTCTTAAGACCTAATACACAATTTCAAAGTCAAATATCACATAGCTGAAACATGTTGATTGTTGTTGTATTTTTACAAACATTTTAGGTCTGAAATAAGTTATTTGAACGTTAGAATAAAAAAAATATTTAGAAAACAAAAAGCTACAAACTGTAACAAATGATGTTGTATTCTAAAAAATGTCATAGGGAGACAAAAAACTGAAAATACACCAAGTGTCCCATTCAAAAATCAAAAGTTCATGTCACTTTGTGAATTCGGAATTTACATGATAAAAATGAACAAATTTCATCCCATTATCTGCGGAAATAAAAAAGTTATAGGGACATGTCAAAAAAAGTCAGATTTGTATTAATGAAGACAGTTTTTTAGCCAAATAAGCTGGTTTACTTCCAAAATATCATTGAATAGTTAATAGGGATAATTATAAGTCAATATCAATTCACTCCTGTATTTTGGACTGTGTGATTACTGGCGAAGAATTCAGTAATTGAATTGTCAAAACTTATTCAATTATCATCTAGGTCCTAGAATATGAAAAATGACCGTAATATCGAATCGACACCACCTGACTGGAAAAACAGGCTCAAACTGCCCACCTTTTCATGTTTGATCAAAATCTATATCTGGGCAAACTTGTCCAAAAATGTTCCACCAATTATTACAAAATATATACCCTGTGACGGTAACGATGATCTATTTCCCTAATTTCTCTCTGAACCCCCATTGTAGTCTTTCGAGAGCCTTTATACTAGTTTTCGTTGCAGGCTCTCTGAGGAAACTATTCACCCATTATTATAGAGACATCCGGAGGCGGCCGATGCACAGCTTCTGGCTGGACATCCTCGAGTCGAAAGAGTTCCTCGAGCTCACCGACGAGGAAAAATTCAGCCCGAGGGCGGAGGAGCCCTGCAAGCCCTTACTAATCACCGAAGACATCGACCCGGCGATCCTAGCGCTGCAAATCCCCATGGAGGTTGACGAAAACCGCAACTCGCGTGTGGAAGTCGACAGCGACTGCGAAGTCGACGAGGAAAACTGTGATAGTTTCAAACTGAAATTGCGGAATGAGGATGGCGAGCTCTTCTCCTTGGGGCGCGGTTTGGGAACGCAGGATTACATCGGGCAGCGGGTGCTGCAGATTGCGACCATCCTGAGGAATCTCAGCTTTGTGGAGGAGAACGTGCCGGTGTTGGTGGGCAACGTGGCGTTTATGAGGTTCTTGCTGTTGTGCAGCTGCTCGAGATGGAACGTTCTGCGCAATCTCGGCACGGACATGCTGAGCAACATGTCGGCGGATTTTGTGGTGAAGGAGTTGCAGAGCGACGTGCTGACGTCGAAGTTGCTGTCGATTGTGACGCGCGGGCTGGACAGCGAGGACAGGGCGTGCTGTCTCTCGTCCCTCGAGGTTGGTTCTTGGTTTGGTTTGGTTATTTGTTGTTCGGGATTTGCCCGTTGAAAGTGAAAAAATATTGGACAAGGAAGAAAATATAACTAAATTTGAAGGAAAAATAATATACAGGCGATCTGAGGTCGGTAAGTGGAAGGGGGTTGGTTATAAGGATAACAAACGGTTTATCTCGATTTCCAACAAAACTAACAAGTCCTATGGAAAAAAGTTGAATGGCAAAGTTGTAGGTAATCAAATAATAATATTAATTACAGGGTTCGGAGTGATGATTATCAAGATAATTATCTTGAAAATCCACATTAACTCTAGTTGTACTTTGTATTATTAGCGTTTTCCACTGGACTGCCCTTTCGCACTCCAGTGCACTTGAGCGTAAGTTCGGAACGCACCCTCGTATCTGACCGAACTCACCGAACACAAATAACCTCAAAATTTGTGTAAAAACAAACAAATTTAACAATAATATACGAAATTAAAGATTTAAACAAAGACTTAATATAAAATAATGAATAATTTCCTTAACATGGTTGGAATGTAGTTTTATTCATTTGTTTTTATTTTTGTAGTTTCAAATAATAAAAAAGTTGATATAAATGCCTTTCTTATTTTTATACACAACATATTTGAACTGAAAAAATAATTTGTAAGTAAAAATATAAAAAAAATAAGTTGTCTGTCAGTATGGATAATTATCAGATAATTATCCGATAATTATCAAAAAAAAATATCTTGATAATTACGAACCCTGATTAATAATAATAATAATAATGTTTATTCATAATCATAAATCATATATATATGATAAACGAAGGTGGATCACAGAAGTAGAATTAAAAATAAAGTTGATAAAAATCGTTAAAAAATGAGTGAACAATAAAAGTTGGTACAAAAAAAATCTAAAACAATAAATCGATGAAATGTGTAAACAGTGGGTTTTGACACATCCAGGTAAATTATTACATCGTAAAAATAAAGTGGGTTAATAGTATCATCTTTAAAATAACACATATACTAAAGGGTTAGTCTCAGTCGTATTATTTTTTTTTACATATACACTAAAAATATTTAATACACTAAAATATATAATAAATTTCTCTACTACTTTAGTGAATTGATCTCTGGTTAACAATATCAGTGAATATAAGCCTATCTTTGAGAATCCATTTTTTCAGTTCTTTTTTGAACATTTGCTAGTTTTTTTATATATTTCAACTTGTGTGGTAACAAAGCATGGATTCTGGGTGCTAAATAATTCGTGTTACGTTGGCCTATAGTGGGAATAAAATTCCATCAGTCTTTCCAGTGTTATAGGGTGTTTATGTGTACTGAGTGTAATTTTTCCTAGTTTTATAAATAGAAGTATTTTTTGTCAAAAAATCTGTCCTACATCTTTTATTTGGGATTCTTTGTATAAGGAATCTGTGCGAAAAGAAATGATCTACAACTTTTGTATTCACACAACATCAAAATTTATTGAGAGAAAAAATAGTCTATCCAATTAAAAATATCAAACATAGTTTGAAATGAATGTCTGGTAGACTACGAGCAGAAAACAACTACTTTCCTGGTAAATACCACGCAGAACATTGAATTATATATGTTCGTAGTCCATGCAACGATTCACACTGTGAATGCAGATCGCAAATGTTTCTTTCTTCCTAAGACGTGACAAATTCACATCGAGACAGGCACGCCTAACAACCTACAGACCGGTTTCGGGCTTATTGGCCCTCATCAGTGCAGGGTAGTTATCCGAGTAGAGACCGTAAGATCTCAACTCGAAGCGTTGCCTGTCCCAATGCATTTTCGTCGCGTCTATTTGACCGCACCGAGCCGCGTTCCAACAGACAATTGAAAGTGGCGACATCATGCGGCAGAAGAAAGAAACACTCCAGAACCGAATCTCCCAAGTTTTACAGAACTTGGAAGTGGCTGAGAGCTCGACTAAGCTCAATAAATGAAAAAATGGATTAGCCATAAATTGGAAAAAATTTTTTGAGAGAAAAAATAGTCTATCCAATTAAAAATATCAAACATAGTTTGAAATGAATGTCTGGTAGACTACGAGCAGAAAACAACTACTTTCCTGGTAAATACCACGCAGAACATTGAATTATATCTGTTCGTAGTCCATGCAACGATTCACACTGTGAATGCAGATCGCAAATGTTTCTTTCTTCCTAAGACGTGACAAATTCACATCGAGACAGGCACGCCTAACAACCTACAGACCGGTTTCGGGCTTATTGGCCCTCATCAGTGCAGGGTAGTTATCCGAGTAGAGACCGTAAGATCTCAACTCGAAGCGTTGCCTGTCCCAATGCATTTTCGTCGCGTCTATTTGACCGCACCGAGCCGCGTTCCAACAGACAATTGAAAGTGGCGACATCACAAGGCAGTGTTCTTGGACCACTAATTTTTTTACTATACATTAATGACTTACCTCTTTTTATAACACAAGCTGAAGTATTTATGTATGCAGATGATACCTGTATGGTTATAACTGATCATTCGGAACAGAATCTCCTCAAAAAAATTGACGACACTTTTATCGAATTTGAAAACTGGTGTTCTAGAAATAGGCTTATTATAAATCTGAAAAAAACCATGTGTATAGAGTATTGTAGCCTGTATAAAACCCCTCTGAAATGTAGAATTTCATTCAATGGGTCCATTATTGAAACCTCTAAATCGGTTAAATTTTTGGGAACAACGTTTGATAGTAATTTTACATGGGAGAAACAAATTGATAGTATTTGTAAAAAAATTAATCAATGTTTTTATTTACTGACCGTACTCAAATCTATGCTGGACAGAAGTGCTCTTTTGAATGTATACTATGCTTATGCTTACTCCGCTATTTGTTACAGTGTCATAATTTGGGGTCAGGGACGTGATGTGCAAAGAGTCTTTGTCATACAGAAACGTATTCTAAGGTTAATTTTCAATCTTCCATATAGATTTTCATGTCGTGAAACCTTCAAACAGTATAAAATCTTGACAGTCTCTTCAATATATTTGCTAAAAGTGCTTAGCTACATTTACATCAAGAAAGATAAACTAATGAGAAATAGTGACATCCACAATCACGATACAAGACACAAAAACAATTTTGTTTTAGTAAAAAGTAATCATTCGTTTAGTCAAAAAACTCCCATGAATTGTGGCATTCGGTATTTTAATAAACTTCCGGCCATCGTTAAGAATAGTGAATCGTATAGTATATTCAAGAGACGGTTAAAGAAGATCCTTCACGAAGAATGTTTTTACAACTTGAAAGAGTTTGAAACTTATCTTGCTAGCATTCAAGAGATGCACTCTCCTAGCTGTATTTGAGTGCTGTTTGTTTTTTTATTATTCACTGTGTATTGCTCATTGTTATATATTATGTATTCATGTGTCTGTATATATATATTCGTATTTTGGGTGAATAACCACTGCCACTTATGTGTGCATTTGTTTTGACAATGTCTTATCTATTGTACAATAGAAAATCAGGCAATAAAGAATCTATCTATCTATCTATCATGCAATTGTCTGTTGGAACGCGGCTCGGTGCGGTCAAATAGACGCGACGAAAATGCATTGGGACAGGCAACGCTTCGAGTTGAGATCTTACGGTCTCTACTCGGATAACTACCCTGCACTGATGAGGGCCAATAAGCCCGAAACCGGTCTGTAGGTTGTTAGGCGTGCCTGTCTCGATGTGAATTTGTCACGTCTTAGGAAGAAAGAAACATTTGCGATCTGCATTCACAGTGTGAATCGTTGCATGGACTACGAACAGATATAATTCAATGTTCTGCGTGGTATTTACCAGGAAAGTAGTTGTTTTCTGCTCGTAGTCTACCAGACATTCATTTCAAACTATGTTTGATATTTTTAATTGGATAGACTATTTTTTCTCTCAAAAATTTTTTTCCAATTTATGGCTAATCCATTTTTTCATCAAAATTTATGTGAAAAATTCAAATAACCTATAATTTTTTTGATTTGAAATATGTATTTTTTCACTTAATATAAAAAAATCCCTAATTTCAATTGAACATTCCCACGCCAAAATATCTGCTTATTAAAAAAAGCCGGTGGGCTTTTTGTTCTTTGAAATCTACTTTCTGATGGTTTAAAAAAATATAATGTGAGTGCAATTGAGCTATCCAAATCTTGTTGGACCAAATCAACATCATCTTTGTAGCCCATTTTTGTCCAAAGTGTTTCAAACCATCTACAATCATAAAAAAAAAACCTGAGATTTTTCGAACCAGGTGCTGAACAAGCTGAGCCAGAACGAACAAAACGAGGACATAATGCTGCGCTCGCTGCAGTTCCGCGTCTACCGCAGCGTCTGCTCCTTCCTCACCATCCACGATGTGATGCTGCTCATCTACACGCTGGAGTGCCTCTACTCCCTCTCCTCTTTGGGCGAGCGCTCCTGCAACTTCATCGTCAACAACCACGGCGTCATCGACACGCTAGTCTCCCTCGTCACCGTCGAGGGGAAAAGCTACGGCCCGAAGGCCTGCATCGGCATGAAGCTGGTGGAGACGCTGCCGAGCAGCCAGAGCCAGGCGCAGCCGTCGGCGGCCAACGGCGCCGCGACGTCGCCGCCGCTCGCTGTGACTAGTACGACGCCTGCCACGGCCACGCCCATTGTAAGCAGCAGCAGCTCATCGGCGCCCAGGGTGGTTGTGGCGGCGCCCAGTACGCCGGTCAGGCCGGTGTCGATCGCTCCCCAAAGGCTTATTCCGGTCACTCCGACGTCGAATGCATCACGTGAGTCCGTTTGGTTTGGTGGTTGGGCGGTTTTCGTACTGGTTGGACGGTTTGGAGGCGGAGTCAGATAGAATGTGGGAGGCGGGGCTTGATAGAATACGGAAAGGGGGGTGTGGCTTGAGACTGAAAGGATATGCGATGGAGAGACTGTGATATAAAAACGTTGAAATGTGCACAAATTGGTGAAGAGGATCTTGCATTTGCTCTGAAATGAACATTTTCGTATGTGTCATTTTGTTTCTTAAGAGGCGGGGTCAAAGCGGCTGTCAAGGACAGGGCTCAAAAGTATCGTCGCTGTTAAAAGTTTATACAGCTAAATTGTGTATTGCTCGATATATCTTGCTGGTTTTTGGATATTCCATAGAATTTTACATTTCGGTTTGATAAAATTCTAGTATCTTTGAGCTCCACCAGCGGTTCTGACTGTCCAACCAGCATCGGAAACTTCATACAGTGCCCGTGATAAAGTTGGCTACATAATATGGGAAAGAAAATTTTTGTTGAAATTTTGGAAACACTAATGGCGGTTCGATTTGTTTGTTTTTTCATTTCTGAAAACTGAAAAAATCCGTTGCGACTCGTGACCTCAGATTTGGTGGGAATTTAAAACAAAGTTGTCTATGAATTCGAAAAATGGGTTGAATTGCCAAGATACCTAAGAACCTGAATTACGTAAGTTTGGGTGGAAACTTATCAAATAATAATGGATTAGATATTTTGCGGGACATTAATTATGAAAACTAGATTTTGTATTGTCACTAGATGTAATCATTCCCTGTTTTTTGATGCAAATGTGCTTATTTAATATTCTCAACCCGTAAATAAGATACAGACCAACTGATATTTGTAATAATCAAAACTCAATAATTAATTATTTATCCTTGTTAAATTTGATATTTTTCGGCACCACATACAACTTTTTTGAATTCCCGCCTAATTTGAGGTCATGTGGTAAAAAGTCGCAACAGATTTTTCAATTGTCAGACATGCAGAAACGAACCGCCATTAGAGTATTTAAAAAATTTCAACAACCCAACCACTTTATGGCGGACGCTGTATTTGAAGCGGAAACTTCATATATTCTTCAAGTTTTTTAATGTTTCACAAAAGGTGGGGTCAAAGATAATATTAGGGGTGGGGCTATAAGAAATCAAGGAAATATTCGGGAGGTGGTACCGAACTCAATTTTATTATTGTTAAAGGTTCGCACGTTAATGTTTCCTGATGTATTTCTCTGTACCTCTCTGTATAGATATTTGATGAAATTCTAGCTGGGTTCTACGATAATATTGGGGCGGAGTCTACGATAATATTGGGGCGGAGTCTACTGTAATATTGGAGAGGAGTCTGACGTAACCATTGAAAATTCATCTTTCAGCAAAGTGGGGTCAAAGATAATATTAGGGGCGGGCCTGGAAGGAAAATCGAGGGAATATTCGGGAGGCGGTACCGAATTCAATGTTGTTACTATCGAAAGTTCACACGGTCATGTTTCTTTATCAATATAATCCGCTGTACTTGTGGATATCTGATGAAAATCTAGTGGGTGGAGTTTAAAATGATATTGGGGCGGAGCTTGACGTAAGCGTTGAAAATTCTGTGATCTTTCAGCTCCTCCAGCACTTCTAACTTTCCAGCCACCAGTGAAATCATCATATATTCATCAAGTTTGTTGGTGTTTTCGAAGAGGCGGGGTTGATGATATTATTAGGGGCGGGGCTAGAAGAAATATCAGGGGAATATTCGGAAGGCAGTACCGAATCCAATTTTGTTACTTTCGAAAGTTTTCACGTTTATGATTCCTTATGCTCAATATATTTCGCTGTACTTGTGGATATCTGATGAAAATCTAGTAGGTGGAGTTTAAAATGATATTGGGGCGGAGCTTGACGTAAGCGTTGAAAATTCTGTGATCTTTCAGCTCCTCCAGCACTTCTAACTTTCCAGCCACCAGTGAAATCATCATAT
Source organism: Chrysomela aeneicollis (assembly GCA_029955515.1). NCBI lineage: Eukaryota > Metazoa > Arthropoda > Insecta > Coleoptera > Chrysomelidae > Chrysomela > Chrysomela aeneicollis. The sequence goes on along the minus strand of JARUHQ010000007.1, from coordinate 1,861,167 downwards.
ATTCATCAAGTTTGTTGGTGTTTTCGAAGAGGCGGGGTTGATGATATTATTAGGGGCGGGGCTAGAAGAAATATCAGGGGAATATTCGGAAGGCAGTACCGAATCCAATTTTGTTACTTTCGAAAGTTTTCACGTTTATGATTCCTTATGCTCAATATATTTCGCTGTACTTGTGGATATCTGATGAAATTCTAGTAGGTGGAGTTTAAAATGATATTGGGGCGGAGCTTGACGTAAGCGTTGAAAATTCTGTAATCTTTCAGCGCTTCTAACTTTCCAGCCACCAGCGAAATCATCATTTATTCATCAAGTTTGTTAGTGTTTTCGCAGAGGCGGGGTTAATGATAATATTAGGGGCGGGGCTAGAAGAAATATCAGGGGAATATTCGGAAGGCAGTACCGAATCCAATTTTGTTACTTTCGAAAGTTTTCACGTTTATGATTCCTTATGCTCAATATATTTCGCTGTACTTGTGGATATCTGATGAAATTCTAGTAGGTGGAGTTTAAAATGATATTGGGGCGGAGCTTGACGTAAGCGTTGAAAATTCTGTAATCTTTCAGCGCTTCTAACTTTCCAGCCACCAGCGAAATCATCATTTATTCATCAAGTTTGTTAGTGTTTTCGCAGAGGCGGGGTTAATGATAATATTAGGGGCGGGGCTAGAAGAAATATCAGGGGAATATTCGGAAGGCAGTACCGAATCCAATTTTGTTACTTTCGAAAGTTTTCACGTTTATGATTCCTTATGCTCAATATATTTCGCTGTACTTGTGGATATCTGATGAAATTCTAGTAGGTGGAGTTTAAAATGATATTGGGGCGGAGCTTGACGTAAGCGTTGAAAATTCTGTAATCTTTCAGCGCTTCTAACTTTCCAGCCACCAGCGAAATCATCATTTATTCATCAAGTTTGTTAGTGTTTTCGCAGAGGCGGGGTTAATGATAATATTAGGGGCGGGGCTAGAAGAAATATCAGGGGAATATTCGGAAGGCAGTACCGAATCCAATTTTGTTACTTTCGAAAGTTTTCACGTTTATGATTCCTTATGCTCAATATATTTCGCTGTACTTGTGGATATCTGATGAAATTCTAGTAGGTGGAGTTCAAAATAATATTGGGGCGGAGCTTGACGTAAGCGTTGAAAATTCTGTGATCTTTCAGCTCCTCCAGCACTTCTAACTTTCCAGCCACCAGTGAAATCATATATATTCATCAAGTTTGTTAGTGTCTTCTAAGAGGCGGGGGTCAAAGATAATATAAGGGGCGGTGTCTACGATAATATAGGGGCGGAGTCTACGATAACATTGGGGCGGAGCCTCAAGGATGGTAAACTAAAGAAGGATGGTTCATTGCCATAAGACGCAATGTTGGCACATCGAACGACGCGATCGTGACGTCACTGGCGGCCCTCAAGCTTTGTTTACATTTATGTTTCGATAATCATACTGTGGATTGTGGCTGTACAAATTGTTTTTTTTTTCAATAGAGTTCTTCAATAATTGTAGGTATAATCAAATTACTCAGAAGATTTAGTAGTGTGGATAAATATTAATAAATTATTACATCACCTCCATTGAAAAGTGTGTAGTGTTTATGAAATCATTTCAATTTCATTTACCATCTGCCAGTATGCCAGGTAGCAGATTTGCTATTTTTGGACAAAAACCAAGAGGATTCCAGTATTATTTACCACACATTTCCAAAAGGCGCTGATTTTGTTTGAAAAGGTGGATGAGTTGTGAACATGCAGATGTTGTGAATCCTGATACAAGTCGCATACATCAGAGCTGTGATTTGTCCAACCAAATTTAAGAAATAGATCTACAAAATGTGTTATGAAAAAGGAGTACCTATTCTCATTATTTTATGATGTTCCATGTAATCAGATTCAGGAATTTTGTATCCTTCGAGCTATAATGAGGATATAAAAATCTGCAAATAAGGAAACAACCTGGATTGCATCTAGTAGAGTCCAATGTATAAATGAAGAAAATAGTCTGCTAATGAGAAAATCGAAATTGATGTCAATATATTTATATACCTATTATGTATAATGTGTAATAAATAAGGTACTCATAAATCAAATTAAAGAGTGTATTTTATTTTCACCATCCACTGGATAATTGTTAAACTTGATAAAATAGGTAGGTATATATCAATTTCTATTCAAACTATGAACTTTCAATAACCTGTGCATTGAATAATATATATGCACACGTACATTACATGCATCATTCATCAGTACCTATGAATTCTTCATTGAAATTTCTCTATTTTTAATATGAAATTGTTTTCATGGTGGGTATTAGGTACATTATGGAATAGGTATGTTCCCTGTTTTGTAAACGTTAAATTATCTCATGTATTATTTTCTGGGTGGACATTTAGGAATTTTTGTGAATCATGGAGTTTTTGTTCACAAAAATTATTAATATTTGAAGCCATATGATACCAATAACCATCAATAATCAATATGTATCGATTATAAGAAGGTACATAACAGTAAAATTACTTTTAATGCCCATTTAGTGATATTCAGCATTAATAATTTTGAATTCAGGGCCGTTGACTACGTCATCGCGCGCTTCGGAAGCCACGCCTTCTGGCCGAAAAAATCGCTTGAATGAACCATCCTTCTCTAGTTTACCATCCTTGGCGGAGCCTGACGCAATCGTTGACAATTCCGTCACCTTTCAGCTCCACCGACGGTTCTGACCGTCCAACCGGCATCATCTTCGTCGGCAGTGGCGACGACCACTTCAACGCCACAGTCGAACGTGCCGATGACGCCGCAGCAGCTGATCCAGCAGCAGCACGCCCACCAGCAGGCCATCCACGAGAACGAGCAGTTTGCGCTCGCCTGGCTGCGGGCGACGTACGAGCCGTGTGCCGACGGCAAGGTCGACCACCAGGAGCTCTACAAGCACTACATGAGCTCGTGCGCGAAGATCGGCAGGCGGGGCGTCATCTCGCCTCTGCATTTTCCGAGATGCGTCAGGTGGGTGTCAACGACAGAGAGAGGGCGAAACGGGCAGTAGTATGGACTACAGTGGCTTAATAGGTTACAGTGACGCCAATGGGCTAGCGGCCGCCATGTTTGGGCAAATTTTCTATGGGTATTATAGGAGGAAAACACAAAATTCACGATTTTTGTGGAATTGGACTATAATTTATCGTGATAACATTCTGATCATGATGTACTATTATACTATTTTTTTTTTTTTCTTTTTTTTTTTTTCTTTTTTTTTTTTTTTTTTTTTCGGCGTCGACTGCTGAGGTCATTGGCCATTATCGCCTCAAGAGAAAAGGCGTGTACGTATAATATATACCGATATGCGGGAATAAGACTTTCGAGAAGGTTTCAGATTTTCTTTAAGATGTTTATTCTCCTGAGATATTCAATGGTTTTATCAATTCCATGGGTATTACTGAGACAGTCTCTCATATTCGCAGGCATCATGAGTTGCTGACGAACGTCAACATATTGGGGGCATTCAATTAAAAGGTGTCTCACGGTCAATCGGACATTGTCACAAAATTCACATCTGGGCTGACGATCACCTCTTATCATGAAAATCGCTGTCAAATTTGTGTGACCTATCCTCAAACGAGAGATGACAACTTGTTCCCTTCTGGAGAGGTGTTCAGGATATTTCCATTTTGTAACAAGAGGTTTGACTTCCTTCAGTTTCGTGTCGTTAGAATTCCATTCAAATTGCCATCGTCTCATGATCAAGCTTTTAATTAATTTTTCAATGACTTATACCTTATAGATGAAGTAATATTCAATTTCGAGAATGCGAATATAACGCGGGTAATTCAAAATTTTGAATTATTCGCGGTAAATACGAATTTCAAACGATGCTTCCACACAACGTTACTACATTCCCAAATAAACTTGATTGATCAGAGTTGAACTGGTATTCGAGTTAAACGACGAATTATATAATATGAGAATGATGAATTGATTATATATGTATGTCTTGAAATATTCTTCTACATTCTACTTACCTCATTTTAAGGACATGTAAAAGAAATAAATAACAGACCACTTAACAATACATTCATTTTATTTTGAAATAATAAATACATATATAAAATTATCGACACTTCATTCATTTTTAAAACACAATAATATAAGTTGGACACATACATTTATTTCATTTTCTCATAGATTTACTGCCATGATTGTTGAATTTATTGACAATCTTTTTTTACTTGCTATCTTCAACCTTAAGTTCAAAAAACGAGTTTTTATTTCATTTTCCAAATTATGGCAAGAAGAGTTTGTTCCCACATATCCCCCTCAAAGTGAACATATAGAATATGGAACAATATTGTATAACACACAAAACCACAAAGAACTGAATAGTTTGTTGGTTGCCAGTTATCTCGCATAACTTTGGCTGTCCAAAGTTTTCTTCTAGCTGGGTCTCTGGGAAAAGTTTCTATCAAAAACCCTTTAGCTGCAGAGTTTGTACAGTTGAAAGCTGAACATCCAGGCATTCTTGAGTTTTAATACCTAAATATTATACCACTTGAAAATATGCATATCAAACACTATATTGTAGGTTAGATAAACTTTTTGTGAAACAATTCACAACTTTCATAAAATATTCATAATATTGATGATTATAATATATATTAACACAGATATAGGAACTATACAACTATCTTAAATGGAGATATTCTCAGAATTGTTTGTTGATAAACTTGTCTCCAGTTTCACTTTATACCCAACAGAAATACTTGATATTAAATAGGATTGAGGGACTTACCTGGGCATGTCGAATTCCAAGCGATTCATTATTCAAAATCCACGAATATACAAGAATTTGATGCTTCTATCACAAATTTAGCCTAAACATGGCGGATTTACGTCGACCTTGAAACAACCAATCGAAAAGATGACATTCCGTTGTCGTCACTGTAACCTATTAAGCCACTGTAGTATGGACTGTGGTTTATTTTGGACGCTTTTCCCATGGTAGTCTTCATGGGGAAAGTTGAGATCCACGTTGTGCATTCGTTGAAGAATATCGAAATCGTCGAAATAAACGCCACGTTTACGTCGAAAAAATCGTGATGTTTTTCGTATTTTTTTTCAACAGATGCGTGATGGTTTTTCGGCTTTGTTGACTTTGGTCAACGAATGCATGACTTCTGGTCACATCTTTTGACGTGTTATGTTCACATTTTTCAACGTTTTACAGTATATGCGCCAAGTTTTTGTTATTAATATTATTGACATTTATCAAAAACGCGCAAGTTTTTTTTATTGACTTTTGACAACAGATAAGTGACGTTTTTGTTTTTCATTTCTGAGTTTTTAAACGGATGCGTGTTATTTTTTCAATAAAATTCTGTTAATTTTGTCGTCAAATAATTTCAAAGTTTTGAACGTGATTCATCAAATGCATCAAGTTTTTATTATGTCGGTGACATTTTTCGAAGAATGCGCAACGTTTTCTTGCCGCTGACTTGACTAGTCTGTCACGTTTTTCAACAAATAATTGAGGTTATTTTCAAAATGTTTCGTCTCGACGTTCTGACATTGAATCATAACATTTTTTCACATTTTTTCTTCACGTTTTTTTATGTTATTGGACAAATTTGTGACGTTTTTGTCATGTCAGTCACGAAGTTTTTTCTTATCAACAAACACTTGATTTTGCCTAACGGTATCTAATTTCCTTACGGTTTTCAACAGATACTTGATGTTTTTTCGATGACACAAAATAGCTATGCGGATTCGTTTTTTTTTTGACACTCCATTTTCCAACTTCTTGTCATTAGGAAAGTTATTCGTTTTTCACGTCTACTAACGAATGCATTTATAGTTGTTTTTGACGTTTTCAACGAATGCGTGCTATTTTTCATTCACAATGTTTATTGTTCACGATGTTTTGAGATCCGAAGTAGAAATAATTAACAACAATGTTACGCATTTGTTCAAAAACGTTACGCATATGTCGATAAAAAAGGAATCGCCCATATAAAGATGAGAAATCGACACGAATCTGTTGAAAGATGTAGAAAAAGTCGTGACGTATGGAAGTTGTTTTTGCAGTTTTTCCAACTGTTAGAGGTGACGTTTTCGTTGATTTATTTTTCAGTGGAGGTGAAACGTTTTTGTCTTGTTTTCTGATGTTTTTGCGTCTACTAACGTTTTTAACGATGCATTTATAGTTGTTTTTGACGTTTCCAACGAATGCGAGATATTTGTTATCCACTACGTTTTCAAGCTATGCTTGACGTTTTTTTTAGACGTTTCCAACGACATCATAATGTTTTTTTTTTCGTTTATTCGTGGACTACGTTGACTATAACGTGGGAAAAGTCCTGATTGACCTCGACTGATGATCTCCTCTCGAATTCCAGGTCGATTTTCGGCGGCACGGTGGGCCCCAACCCGGTGAAGCCGGCCAATCCGAGCGACCCGCAATTCTACGACGGCATAAAGGTGCGCGACCACCCCCTCGCCATCCCCATTCCCGCCTCCTGCCCCGCCTCCCCTTCCCCCACCCTCCCCCACCAGCACCCCCCGAGCAGGGGCCGCAAGTCGGTGCAGCCGGTGGCGGCGCGGCAGCCGCCCGCCGAGGCGGGGGCGGTGGGCCCTCCCCCTACGCCGCCCCCTGCCGCCGCCGCCGCCTACCCGTCCCCCGCCTCGCCCATCCTCAAGGCGCAGCTGAGCGCGCCGCCCAAAACGCGGGACGCCGCCGCCGTCCCGGCGTCAGACGGCGGCGAGCCGAGGAGCCAGGTAATGCCGGATAGCGACGCCCCCGCAAGGTTTTGTTGCGCTCGCGGCGCCCTCTCTCTCTCTCTCTCTCTCGGTGGATGATGCAAGGGTTGAGGGAAAATTGGCGAAACGGGGGGAACGTGTCGATGGAAATAGCTCAGAACGTAAAGTGAAGAAAGACACTTTGCGTTCAAAATACACGCAAGATTTTTTCCACAAACGCAGTTCCTAGACAACCCGATACTTTATTCGATTAACATACATTTCATAATATTCTTCATCTAGATATCATTAATTTCATTAATTATTCACTTTTGTATTGAAATTCAATCCAATAATTCATACATCTAACAGAAATGAGGGGAAAATTACACATACATTACCCAGAAATCGAACCCGGGCTGGCGGCTTGAGAAGATGCGCTTTGAACCAATCGGCTATTGAGGCTACTTGAAAACTTGTCTATTCCACAGTTGAAATATGTTATGAACCAAAAGATATGGTCGTACTTATTTTTGCATTATTTTCAACGGACTGGTCAGATTGGTGTTTTTATGATGAATACGACAAGTTTAATATACTTACTTTGATATCTTTGGCATTCAAGCATTTCATGGCATCATGAATCTATCATATCATAATTCATACTTTTCCTAGATTTCTCTGGTACGAGGTTCAAATTTACAATGTTAGCACTTTCTGCTACATCAGGAGATGTGTTCTAATTCACTTTCACTGTTATTTTCCATTATGTAACAGAATAGGTAATGAGTTCGTTTTCAACAATGATGGATGCGAGCGCAAATATGCTTTTCCTCGAAAAACTTCAACTTTGTTTTGAGATTCGAAAGCGTCAAAGGCTACTCTGTTGATCGTTTGTATAAAAAACTATTTGTGTATTCAGAGCGCAGTGATTGATTGCCGGTCAAAAAAGACAGTGGAATACCCTTCATGAGTATATTCTCTTCTAAAATGAAACCAAGTGGATATTTTTTCGTAACTTTCCTTTAATCGAACCAGTTCTTTCACTACAGAAAATTAATTATTTATTCAGAATTAATTTTTGAGTTGCGAATATATTTCATATTACAAAAAATCTAACATATTTATTAATTTATCAATTTTAAGTTGATTAAAATTTTTTATTGATATGTGACTTTTGTACTGAAATGTGCGAGAAAGTACATGAAGCTCAAGGACATAGAAAACAAATCTGAACATGAAAAAATGTCCTTTCAAATTTCTGATAGGCACTCCAAGTGAACAAGTGCGACAACGTGTCTTATAAAACGTGTGTCATATGCAATTTTTTCTATTTTGAATGGATTTGAAGAACAAAAAGGAATTGATATCGATTGCTTTGTTTTAGTTTTCGTCAGAACCGTTCTAGAACCGTCCTAGAACGGTTCTGCTCATGCGCATGAGCAGTATAGTTCCAGAACGGTTCTGAGAAGAACCAAAACAAACCTCATAAATAACGGAAACATTTTCGATTGGTAACAATGATGACATTGAAAGAATTAAACTCTGACGCACAAGCGTAAAGCACAGTTTACAGTTGAGCGATTTTGATTGTTGCAATACCAGAGGTGAAAAATTCACTATAAATATATCTGGTTGTGCCAAGAGCCTCAAAGTAGGAGTAGGAAGGATACAATATAGAATCATGTCGAAAACTCGGTCGTTTATTGATTAAGATCTAGCTCAAACTCAAGAACATAATTTACATTGCATCATTCACAGAGGGACTGTACATACATTTCTTTCGGAGTCGGGACTTAACCATATACAAACAGTACAGCTTGAATTAGGCGAAAACTATTGGAATCAGGAGACATTCGCATACATTTTTTTTTTGTCTACCCAGGTTAACAATCTTTTTTTGTTCGAAATCCATGCTCCCACAGTTGTATTGTTTGTATTGTTCGTTCTGGTGGCAGGTGTTCCTTTCCGCATTATCCTGCGCTTTCTTCACACTCTCAAAACTAGATTACTTTGCCATGGAGGCATCGTTTCTCCTCAGGCTGAGACCGCAGAGAAGTTGAATTTTCGGGTCTCTAACCTGTGTACAGGCAAGAACACGAGACGGGTCGCCTGAATCGATTTTTTTTTTTTTGGAATATCGCAGCGCGAACATGAACTCGTGGTGTGTTCTTGCCTAACGTCGGCACATTTATCCCCTTCTTGTTGACCTTATTTTGGCGGTGGAGGTTTGTAAGTGCTTGTAGTTGTGTAGATGTTGTTGGAATAATTTGTTTGTTTTATACTAACCCAAATTTACTTTTCACCAATTGCATGACATCCACAGGTTTTCTTTGAGATGTTATCTTCGTTTTCGTCTTCGAATCTAATCAAGACTACTTGAGTGACTTTTTTTTGACGACTTATGAAATTGATAGTGTAGATACTAAAAAATACATCATAAAGGTGCATGATTTCTTTTGAATGAGAACATCAAAGCAAGTTATAAAAACCGAAGCGAAAACAAGATAGTGAATTAGTGAAAGAAACTCTTACATCAATAAATGGGACGAATTATCTAATTGAGATGATGCGATTGAAAAGTAAATAATAAAAAAATACAATGTGAAACAGCTAAGTGGAAGAAATTTCTGGCTTGATTTTTGTGAATAAAAAACAGTGGCGCAAACTGCGATCGAATGTATTTTTGAGATGCCGACTTACAGAGTGTTTTTGAAATCCTACTAATCATCGGTCATATATGAGGGTGTTAGGAGATTCATAATTGTTCAATGATAAATCATAAAATTCCATGTTCTCACCGAATTATGAAATATTTGGTTCAACAGATGTGTGAATTCTTTCCTATTGAGACTTTCATTTGTATTGGATTGTGTTTTATATTTTTTAAGAAGGCTCAGCAGGAGAGTGGACATACAAAATCATGGATTTCCTATTATTGACTAGTACCTATTTATTCAAATAAGTAATGGAGAAAAAAATCAAGAGAAAGCGTGAAATATCCAGACTTAACTTCTGAATATTCTTTCGAGAGATGAATAAGCGGTTCATGCCATCGTTTTACATGAAAATCAAGCCCAGAAAACGTTGACAGTTTTTTGTCTATCGCTGATACATCCTGTCTAAAGGGTGTTGCCAAAAAAGTGTGAAATTTTTTAGGAAGGTGATTCCTTATCAAAAATTAGAGGTACCAGACCTTTACTTGAAAAAGTTTCTGAAATTGATGAATATTAGTGGAATTGCTGAATGAAATAAATTACATTTGGGGGACGTGTTCTACCAATGAAAGGGCTACTTATGAATATTACTTCTATAATTTTCTTATTTTCTTTTTTTCGAAGAGTTGTTGTTTCCGTGAAAACAATAGTTTCTTAGAGAATACAATATTTTTTGGTAGCACAATAGTATATTATGATACAAGTTTTATAAGACGCCATTTTGTCGCACGCGTTGTTTGGAGTACGACGAGCGAAGCGTATATGTAATTCATCATATGTAATTTTTTCTATTTTGAATTGATTTGAAGAACAAAAAGGAATTGATATCGATTGCTTTGTTTTAATTTTCGTCAGAACCGTTCTAGAACCGTCCTAGAACGGTTCTGCTCATGCGCATGAGCAGTATAGTTCCAGAACGGTTCTGAGAAGAACCAAAACAAACCTCATAAATAACGGAAACATTTTCGATTGGTAACAATGATGACATTGAAAGAATTAAACTCTGACGCACAAGCGTAAAGCACAGTTTACAGTTGAGCGATTTTGATTATTGCAATACCAGAGGTGAAAAATTCAATGTTATTATTGTTTTTATTGGTCGATTTAAATCAAATTACACTCTGAATTGAAATTCACCAATTAAAACATTGAGTTTTTCACTGCCAATATCACCAAATCCAAATCGCTCAGAAGTAAACTGGTCCTAACTCTTCTGACTTTCATTTGACAGTTCGATTGTACCAATCCAAATAATAAAAAATGCGTATCGAAATAGAGGCTATTTCGACACGCATTTGCGTTGCACAATGACTTCATTATACAACCAAAATAGAAAAACGTAATTTATTTCAACTCTTCAGCAATTTCAAGAAAAAACATATCGTTTGCTCATTTTTGAAACGTGTAACGTCTCAACTTAAGTCAACAGACTTGTGAGTTAGAGTTTCGGTATGAAAATTTTAATCCTAAGGAAAGATGAGTTATGCTGAAACGAAATAACGATATGAAAACCGCGATATACGCGATATTATCATGAAACATTTCAAAAAGAAGGTTAAAATGAGAACTAAAATTGAATAAAATTTCAATAACCTGAAAAGAAAAATATATAGTTGAAGAAAAAAAAAAGAATGGCATTTTGAATAAGCCATCAACATGAAAAAGATATAGCAGCTTAACTCATCTCTTCTCAGGATTCAAATCGTCATACCTTTAGACAATGCACTCTCGAACAAAAGAGGCCAAAGAGCAATCTCCCCCTAAAATAACCGCACTCATTCGGCAACACCTCAAATACTCTTTTGCTCCCTAGTTAATAACGACCACCTCATAACCTTCAAACTGTCCCCGCCCAATAAACCACCCGCTTTGTCCGCCAGGCGTCCGCCCACCCGCACCTGAGCCAGGCGTTGCTGGCGTGCAACCCGCCGCCCGTCTCTATAACGGCCGCCCCAGGCGCCGCGGGCGGCAAGGATGGCCCCGGGCAGACGAGCAGCTCGTCGCTGATCAAGAGCCTGCTCGCCACTAAGGTAAACGATTGCATGTCGCCGTCGAGCATGAGGACCGCGTCAGACTGCCAAACTGTAGCTCAGGTAACACATTAATACCATTGCAGTGTCGCGTTTGGTTCGGTGGCGGGTTTCATTGAAAATGGGTTTCGCGCTTACGTGGCTGGAGCTTTTTTAGACCGAATGGAAGTCTAGTCGGTTACTTCATTTTCAGAAAGCATCAAGTTGATTTCAGAATAGTGAGTTGAATTTCAGAAAGCGCCAAATATATTTCAGATTGGTTCATTTGATTTCAGAATTCGTCATTTGTATATCAGAAAACAACATATGTGTGTCAGAAAACGTCATTTGTATTTCAGAAATAAAATTGGGTCTTCTTCTACGAATAAATCGGTACATAATAGAAAATAAATGATAATGAGCAGAAATAAAGAAAACAGCCTGCAAACGCAATTTGAAATATTTCGAAATCAGTTAGATATTATGCATGAAACGTATTGTTACGATATTTCCACTTGGGTTCGTGAATTTAAAACACTCAGTACAAAACTGAACAATATATTTCACTAAACACACTAAATACAACTCAATAAACACTTAGTTAAATCACAACGATATTCGCTTTACAAATCTCAATGTTCACTGTACTAGCTTTCTTTCTAATCTGACTTGTCCGCGAAACCGCGGATCTTATATAGGTAAAAACATCATTGTCCAGAAAGAACAGGAATAAACTGGAAGTATCTTTCATATTCGACGGCAATTAATCATCCGCTAATTATAGCGGTGCGTCTGCGACCGATACCTTCGTTGTGAGTCACGCGTCGGGAGGATGCTTTCCGGCCTTCTCGGAAATGCCAGCGGTTCGTAACTATCAAGGATGTTGCCTGAAATCGACAATTACTATGAAGTATAGAGGGTTCAAAATAACGAAGTCGGGATCCATTTCAGGTACAACCGGGATAATTTCACACGTAACATTTTCGACCAATCAAGAGCTAATATTTTGTATCGCTACTGGAAATGAAAAATGAGACTAAAAAACGGAGTGTTCACAATAAACAACTGTTTTCTGAAATACGAGTAACTATTATGAATTTCAACTGACGCTTTCTGTAATACAAATAATATTTTTTGAATTTTCAATGAAATTCAATTGATTATTCTGAAATTCAACTGGAATGCGTGCTCAAAACTTCAGTTTAGATCCTTGGCATTGAGAAAGTTGGTCTCGTTCGTTTTTTTTTTTTCGAATGAGTGACAAATCGTTAATAGAAAACTAAAACTGCATTGCAGAAAAATTGTGGAATATGAAGAGAATTGCAAAATTGTTTACATTCGAAATCATCGAGCATTGACTCAAAATGCCTTCTAGCTGAATCCTAAATATAATGTAACGTATCTCATTTTGAATGAAACCACACCGACATTTTTACTACTTATTTTAATAATTCACGTGCATGGATTGAATTTTGCTAACTAACGAAAACACGCTTTTTGTGTTTGTTTCTAAACCATGTTGAACTCGTGACTAATTAAATAATAAATACCGGGTGTTGCTCAGAATTTGCTCACTCCTTTAAATCTTTTGTTTTTCCTTGGCAACTTGACTCAAAATTAACCGTTTCAACTCTTCTTTGCACTCTAAATTAACAATTTTAAGATCTGAATGCGATTATCTCATGCAGAATAGATGTCAGTTCCTTTCAAACCAGAGGTGATAAAAAACAATTGAATACGTCAAAGAATGCATCTCACATTTATCTGCAAAAACAAAAGAGTTATAGGGGTGAGTCACTACTGAGAAACAGCCGGTATAATAACGTTTTTTTTTTTGTAACATACGAGGTGTTCTAAAACTAGATGAGGATAATTTATCAGCGGAAAGTGGAATCATAAACACAAAAAACCATCGGATAACATTTGTCCGTCAATATTCTAAATTGCATTCAAGAAATACCGCCATCTAACTTTGGAGCACCGCTACCGACTTTTCCATGTTCCCCCGTGTTCTGAAAGGCTTGTTGATTTGACGAAAAATAGGTTGCCGCCAGGCAACAGCGGCTATTGGCACAGCAGACGGCAGCTTCTTCCGACGCGCAGCAGAAAAAGGACGCCCCCAAAGAGGCGCCCAAAGTGTCCCGTATAAACGGGGTGCGGCAGCTTTTCACCGACAACGATGTCGGCGATCCTTCCGTCTCTTCCACCACCCAGTTCACCAGCTTAACGAAAGGTACGTAGAATTTCTGTGGGGAAATTGCTATCTGCAATCATTCACTATCATATTGAAATTCAATAGACTGAAAAAGAAATGCCCTGCCCAGAGATCGAACCCGAGCTGGCGGCTTGAGAAGTCGCGCTTTGAACCCGTCGGCTATTGAGGCTACTTGAAAACTTATGTCTATTCCACAGTTGAAATATGTTATGAACCAAACAGATAATAGAGAGATATTGCAACTTCGCATTCTGTGTGTTAATTACGTGCGCTAAATATTACGTTCACGGTCTTGACGTTTGTTCTGATGACAGATCTATTGCCATGTCATGCCATAATAACGCACTGTCATCACCTCACACCTATCATTTGATCAGTTCTGAGGTTATAAATAAACAAGCGGCCATAGAAAACAGATATAACGAAAAGTAATAACGAATTACTTTAATCTTCAACGTAAATAGCAACACAACAAAATAAATAATCGTAACATAACCTCAAATCAGTCAAATTACAACCGGCAACAACTCCGATTACCTGTGTCCGAATCTTTCCGGATTTCTCCGATATAAATAGCGCAACGGTTAACGTGCGGTGTAAATATCCCGTAAATAACGTTTAGTTTAGTTTATTCACCCATAATAATATAATAAAATAACTAATAATTCAAATCATTAATATTAACTAGGGGTAAATTGGTCAGGGTTCAACTAAGTTGATCTTCCACCACGCCATGAACAATTATTCTAACAATGTGAAATATGATGATGAAAAATTATAAAGATATAAATACAACATTAAAATTATAAATTAATACATTAAAAGTTATAAAACTATGATAAGTACCTACACATATTTATATTTATTTTCGAATATATGTATATATAAACGTTCTAAATGTATATATTTTTTTATCACTTATAACTAGAGTTATTATTATTATATATACATATATTTGAATATTATACATCAAAGGTGAAACTGAACAATAATTGTATATGCAACAACTACGTAACTAACAATAAATTAAATTTCAAAGACGAAGCCAATGCAATGATAACAATTATCCAAATGGTCAGTATAACGATAAAAGGAACATTATTAAGATGTTCTCAACTGATCTTGATAAAGTTTGTTTTTAATTTTTGCTTTAAAGATGTTACAAGAAGCTGCTGATTTTATATCATCTTGCAACTCATTCCACAGACGAGCAGATACACAACTGAAGGAATTGTGATATGTCGTTGTATGGTGAGCTGGTATTCTGAAATTATTTCGAAATCTTGTGTGGTAATCGTGGTTATGAGGCTGAAGACGATCGAATAGATATTTCGGATCCTTGTATTGTATAATATTAAAAACAAAAGTATAATAATGCATCATACGCCGATTGCTCATATTAAGTATATTCTTATCATTCAGATGAGGACTTATATGCTCGGTATATCTAATGTTATAAGAAAATCTCATACACGAGTTTTGAACCTGTTGGATTCTAGCAGCAGTATCGGCCCTCATACTATGATGATATACTATATCCCCATAATCGAAGAGTGAAATAATCAACGTATTACATAAACGCAATTTTGTATTTGGGTCGTGCGCTAACGGTATTACCGCAGCGTCTGTCTTGAACTCAATCTGCGCATGCGTACATGTCAATATAACGTTTGCTGTAATAACGCTACACAAAATTTGACACAGCAATATCTCTCTATGGTCAAACTTATTTTTGCTTTATATTTAACGAACTATTCAAGCATTTCACTATTATTTTCCATCATGCAACAAAATGATAAGTTCGTTTTCAACAATAAAGGATGCGAGCGCAAATATGCTGTCACTCAATGACATTATTTACGCGCACGAGCGGCAATGCTGTCACTCAATGACATTCCTCGGAAAACGTCGATTTTGTGTTGAGATTTGAAAGTGTCAAAGGCTACTTTGTTAGCCGGTTGTAGAAAATAGTATATTACACAACAAGTGTGAAAAGTGACATATTTCACACGAGTAGTCGTTCAGCACGAGCCGCGTAGCGGTGAGTGCGGAAACGTAACGAGTGAAGGAAATGCACTTTCCAACGAGTTTTCAACACTATTTTTCCTACGACTCCGAATACTTTCATTTCGCGGGAGATCTTGTCAAAAATGTAACTTGAGCGGTCTCTAGAATTTCAGGTGGTTTTGATTCAATACCAAGCACTGTTTATTTTCATATTCAAGATGATATTTGAATACTTCTCCGACAATTCCTTATTATGTGAATTACTGATTGATTGAATTAGTTTTGATTGGACAAACAATTTCATTGATATTTGACACCAGCGTACATAAACAACCTTGATACCATTCGCCTGCTAGCGCCAGTAATCACGCAACCAGGAATACAGAACCATAGAAGTATGTAGTGCGCAAGCGCGTACGAGTTACTCGAGTTAGTGCGTCCTTGACTCTTTGCAAACATCTGTGATACCAAAGAATCTTCTCGTTGGTGATACTGTGATATCAAACTGATGCAAGCAGCAAGCCGCGCATAAAACTGAATGATCTCACCCTCTGTCACTAACATCGAAATAGTTCCAGCAAAGAGTATAGCTTCCAGTTTTAAAGTGAATTCAGAGGTAATGTATCAGACACATTGAAATTAATAGATGAAGAATTCTCGGTATAATTCAAAACGAGACAGAAATTTCAATAAACAATATGTATTTGATTTGAGAACGCTTATATTGACATTGAGTACCTTCACAATATACCTAATTATTTCTATATCAATTCAGGCGAGCGTTGTGATATTTTTCATATCAACACTAGTGCTTTTTTTCTTTCAAATAAACAATACCATGGTGATATGAGCTACTTTCTGAATAACAAAACAGTGTGATCATGGACGTTTTCATACGTGGTCGTAAAAAAATATTTTTTTTTGCAATATGCCAAATGGATAAAATCATGTTGACTAATCGTTTGTGTTATTTTTTTATGAAGGTAAAAAGGAGCCACCCCAGCCGCCTCCTCCGCCGTTAGCGCCGCTCAGCAACAACGCCAAAGGGGGAAAGACTCAGCGGTTGGACAACGAAGATAGCGATTCGCTTGGTAACAATTCGTTGGCGTCCAGTTCTGGTCTTGGCACCATAGGTGAGCAAAAATGTACCTTAAAAATACTTCAAATTACTATCCAGTTACAGGAAATCTAATTTTTACCAACTTACATTCTTCATGCCTGTTAGTCTGTGTTTCATACAAATTTTGAACTAACAATAATAATATTGATAATATACTTTATTCATTAGGAATAATATGTTTCTATTATATAAACAGCGTGCGCAATATAGTTGGCCTACATATAGGAAAAAATTGTTGTTGAAATTTGTTTTTGAATGTCTGACAACGGAAAAATCCGTTGAAACTTATATCACTTGACCTCAGATTTGGCAGGAATAAAAAAAAATTATTTGGTGCCGAAAAATATTAAATTTAGTAAGGTTACATATTGCATTAACAAGTTTTGATAACAAATATTAGTGGCTTGAATCTTATTCACGAATTGAGAATATTGAATAAGCTCATGTGGTCACGTGATATAAGTCGCAGCGGATTTTTCAGTTACCAGACATGCAGAAAGGAACCATCATTATGGTTTTTCATAAATTTCAAAAACAAATTGTATTCCCAAATGTAGCCAACTGTATGACGAACGATGTAAATAATTTTATAGATGAATGGAAAATGTCCTTGGGAGTAGTGAGTGAGGTAATAATTTCAAATAAATACACAAACATAAAAAAAATAACAACAAGAAATTATTATAATGATATTATTGACAAATATCAATTCAAATAATGAACAATTTGCATTTTCATTATTTTATAAAAAAAATAACTTTATTTTGTATATCCAATCTTGTACTTTCATTTCATATTCCATATGAATAAAACCACATCGAACATTTTTCCTGTTATATTTATATCATTTCTTGTAGATTTATTTTTATAGTCTATTTATCAACGTTATCGTTTCATATGAATGGTTATGAAATTTATAATTTTTAATTTTTTCACGAACTACGTATCATTTACTGTTTTCGAGATGCAACTTTTCAAAAATCGTCTGAAGACGCTTTTATCACTGAAAAACTGCTACACCATGGAAGAATTCCTTTGTAAAACTATATTTTGCCGGCAGAAGTGACATTGTTCTTATAGATATATTTTATACATGTGTTGTTTTTGAAGTTTCTGCTTGTGGTATAATTTTTCTGTTTATAACCTTCACACTTTGACGTTTTTCACCATTTCTTAATATTTTTTTCAATTTAATTGTTGAAATAAACGAATAAATTGGAAAAAACATTAAAAATAAATAAAGAAAGATAGTGGGTACTACATAAAAAATATAGGCTGTAGAACTGTACAATAAAATAAATGAAATATATGAAATAATCAAAATAAATAATTGTAATCTAGAGAAATTACAATCCATGTGGAAGTCGAGAACCTTGGGAACTAGGATAAATTATCGTGGAACTTGAAAAAAAAATTCAGTAATTCCCGCTCCCATCCAGGCATAGGAGGCGTCTCGTCGACCGAGGACGGTGACAACTCCCTCACCAGCTTCGAGGGCCTCCTCAACGGCCTGCCCAACATGGAGCACCCGCTGAACGAGGACAGCGATTCCAAAGATTTCGTCAAGACGACGGCGGCGGCGGTCGACGGCGGCGGCGGCGGCGCCGTGGGTGGCAAGCCGCTGCGGCTGGCCGACCTGCTCGAGCAGAAGTTCGAGAAGGGCGCGCCCAGCCTGCTGCTGAACGGCTCGCTGGGCAAGGAGTTGCGGCTGGCCGACGGGGCGGTCGACCTGGTGGAGGACCGCATCGAGAAGGCGCTGCACCGGGAGGCGGTGGGCCATGCGGGGGAGGTCGTCGAGATCAAAGAGGAGGTAGATTTTTTTTTTGCATCGTAATACATAATCCAAAACTCGTAAACCTAGCATTATGCCACAGATTAGAAAACCTTACAGATGAGACATTCCGCCCATTTTGTTTGATGTACCGACATCCGTTTTCATTGACCTCGGACCTTTAAATTCGGCGCATTGCAGTTGCCGGATTGTCGTTGTCACCGCTTGAACTAATGATGTGCAATGTTGCCATTTTAATGCATGATAGGTATACAACTATGCAACAATATAAAAGGTTACCTACTTCTGAGTGATTTATTATGAACAAGTTGTCATCAGAGATTAGTTTCTATCAGGAATAAGATGGATTCCTCGATGTATTCTGAATGAAGTTCCATATGAAATTCGAATATTTCGAATTTTAGCCCATTCATTGTCATCAGGAAAAATGAAACACTATTCAATTATCTGACGATGTAATGTATAAACAAATACACAAAATATGACACAACTTTTATGTTACATAAAGTATTCTGAATTTGAAAAGCAAATCAGGAAGATATATTTGAGAAAAAAATTGATACAAAGCGAATTTATATATTGTTTGGTGAGGTAGGTATAAGTTTTATGAAAAATACCTCGAACTTTGGGTAAGAATACAAAAAGTGTTACATTCATCTTGAAACTTGAAATGTGATATAGCATAAAATGTTAATATTCTCATGGAAATGGAAAATTTTGATTAAAGTCAATAATAGGTATCTCAATATAGGTTTCGAAAACAATGTAATTATATATTCTCCAATTTATTTGAAAATGATTTGCAATCATTATACACACTGTAATGTTTGCCACTGGGAGGTGCAACTCCTCTCTTTGATTCACTCATTGTTAATTCAACACTTGTTTCTTGTATAAACCACAATTCTACAGTCAGGAACAGATCACTTTTCAAAACACACACACTACACAAAGTCTCTGATCTAAAACTAACATGCATTCAATTTTCATTGTTACCTTCATTTGAAAGAGTAAGGTACCAGAAATGAGTACCTACCTTGAGATTACTAGCAAACAGGCCATCAGTAATCTCAGATTATAATATATCCTATAATCTAAAGCTAATAAACTTTGAAATAAATATATATTGTAGGTACCTAGGTAACAGGTTGTTCATCTTTGCTTGTGATGTGATTATCCTCAAATCCTTTATTACATTTCCTATTGAATTATGGTTTATGGAAAATAAAATATGTTGCACATTGTGAGAACATCCTAAATATTGGACCGTGAATCGTGTGAAACGAAAACATTTGTAACATAACCAACAAAATGATGACAACGATGTATTCGATGTAAACAAAACACGCGATCAATATTTTAGGGCCTGCGCAAATCTATGACTCATCTCATCTGTAAGGTTCTCTAATCTGTGATTATGCACAGTGTAAGGCTCTTTTTTCGGTAAAGAGCCCTACAAAGGGCCTCAGGGCTTAGTTCTCTATTCAATTCAGAGCGGTTGCCTCGAGCGCCAGTTTTTTTTTGAAGTGGTATGCTCCACTTTCTTCCAGAACTAGGAGTTCTTTCGAAGGCCCTAGGGTAGCTACAGTGAAGAAGATATACAGAGTAAATCAATACAATACACCCCCTTGTGTAAACCAGAGGTCAGATAGTTAGACCAGGATAACAATAAACTTCTAAGAAAAATGTAGTCTTTAGTTACAACTCCTTAGGCTAGACTGGAACACAAGCTACATTAAACAGATGTTATTTGATTTTTACTTTAACAGGTTTTATTCAAAATAACTAGATAAACAAGATCTACAGGTAAAATCTAATCATACAATCAGGCACAAAATACACTCAATCAAAATCGGATCTGGTTTCAGACTATTAATTTCATGAAAAACACTCCACACTTCGTCAGATTTTCAGGAAAATATGAAATAATATCAAACAGCCTTAAAATAGTAAAAAGAAACAGATAATACAGGAAATCCACCACTGAAGCAAAGGCAATGACAAATCGTTCGTTCTACTTTGATTCTATCGCGGATTTTATTATACAGGGCGGTTCGTGAGATCTGGGTCTTGACAAATCGGGAAAACATTTTATTAGAATTCAGGCGATATGCAATTTGAAACAGGTGTCAGATAAAGTGCAATTCTGGTTTCTGATTCAATGAAATTATATTCTGGGTTGTTTTAGTGATTCTCGGGCAGGATTTTCTGTACTGAATTTAAATACGACAGTGAAAAATCTCAGGAATGTTTACACGAATCAATATAACTCAAGATTCTGGCTTACAGGGTTTCTGGGTGGTACGCAGCAAAATATACCACCGGTTCAGCTAATCCTTATTTTCAGGAACACTCAAGATACAGGTTGTTTTACACTCTGCGGCACACAATTAATCGGAAACCCAGAAACAAAATCGAACACAGCTTCAAAAGTTTTGATCACGGCTCACGTCTCGGCAATCACTTAATTCTCACCCACTCAGGTGCTAACTGACTCTCGTTCTAAAACTGACTAACCTAATCCACTATCCGGTTTTCCAAAAAATCAGGATAAAAACGGTACAGATTGTCCTTGCTTGACATTGTTTGTCATTGTTTGACCTCTAAAACGGAGCAAGAAATAAACCAAAATACACTCAGTGAAAAACAGGTAGCAGAGTGTGGAAAGAATATAAACAAAAAAATACCAGGAATAACATTTCTTCTGAATAGGATATATGTGAATATTTATAACGAGGAATGTACCAATATCCCCGATTTTCTGGAAAATTATATATCGAATCATTGCCCATGCTTTTAAACAATTTAAACATAAGAATCATGAAAACAGGAACGAAATATCAGATATAATATTTTACAACAGGTTTACCTAGCAAAATACTAATGATTCGAATAATATACCGAGGGTTTTATCAATCAATCAATCAAGATATGTTTTATTGCCAGAAGAAACAATTCTTATCGACAAAGTCATAGAACAATAAAATATCTGGTACAGACATATTAAAATTGTAGAAGTGAAAGATAAAAGTCAGACGAAACATTTCTTAGAAAAAGACATAAAAGAACAATGAAATGGTATCGAAACAGACATATTAAAATTGTACAAATTGATGATTAAATAATCAATTAATTAAAAATTGACAGATTAAAATGTTTAAAAGTTGAATCTTATTAGTACGGAGATACTTAAACAAGGCTCAAAAATAATAATAATAAACTCATTTCCATAGTGGCGAAACAAGCTTATTTGAATATCAATTGAAGGTTTCACAACTAAAGAATTCCTCCAGATTGTAAAAAGGATTAATGTACAACAATTCTTTCAATTCTTTTTTCAATGATCCAAATGCCTCGATTTTCCTAATTCTTATAGGTAAGCAATTATACACTTTCAACCCGTTATGTATCCGACCTGTAGTAATGAAGGTCGCTGAAAAACGCTTCATTACAACAGTAAATTCATTGATTTGTTAATGCCACTTAAAGTGAGTGTATTTCCAAAATAACTTCGGCAAAGTCTTCAAAACATTATTTTGTTTTTGTTTGCCCATTCCCATGAGACGTGAATGTCAGAAAATTTGAGAGATAATTTTCAATCGCTGGCAAACCAAACTGACCACTCGAAACCACCCCTCCCCAGGTGATAGAGATAAAAGAGGAGCCGCTCGAACCAAAGCAGGAACCCATCGAAACCGACCCGGATCGGCCGAGCCTGAAGCGCCCCGCCCCCGCCTCTTCGGACGCCGACGTGGCGCCGAAGCGTCCGCTGCTCTCCGTGAACGGCGGCGGCTCGGAGGCGCCGTCGGCGGTGTCGTCGGCGGCGGCAAAGCTGTTCGCCGACATTGCCGCCGACATCTTGGAGGACGAGGACGAGGAGGAGCGGTTGATGCAGGAGGCGCACGCGGTGCCGCCGCAGCAGGTGGTGGTCGAGCAGCAGCAGCAGCGGCAGATTATTGTGTCGCAGGCGCCGGGGCAGGGTGGCAGTCAGGTCGTCATCACGGCGGGTGAGTTGGCTTTTTTTTTTTGACAAAAAACAAATGTGATATGGTTTGTGCCGGTACGTGGGACCAGAGTTGCACAGCGATATAGCATGAAATGGTACAGAAAAACTCTGTTTTTTAATATAATTATTTCAGTTTGATTTACTCAAGACTGTAATATTTGATATCCCTTTGGGGTACTGCAACAAAATCTGTGTTGATATTGTTACGAATCGCTGGCATTTCCGAGAAGGCCGGAAAGCATCCTCCCGACGCGTGACTCACAACGAAGGTATCGGTGGCAGACGCACCGCTATAATTAGCGGATGATTCATTGTCGACGAATATGAACAATACTTCCACTTCATTCTTGTTCATTCTGGACAATGATGTTTTACCTATATAAGATCCGCGGTTTCGCGGACAAGACAGATTAGAAAGAAAGCTAGTACAGTGAACATTGAGATTTGTAAAGCGAATATCGTTGTGATTTAACTAAGTGTTTATTGAGTTGTATTTAGTGTGTTTAGTGAAATAAATTGTTCAGTTTTGTACTGAGTGTTTTAAATTCACGAACCCAAGTGGAAATATCGTAACAATATCTCCAAAAACTCTTCAAAATAAAATCATGAAATTAATTCACAAGATTTACAAGATTGACTTTATCTTAGAAATAAAAATTTTTTCATCCATATTATGAAGAAGACTCAAAATTAACAACTCTCCCTATATAGGCTCCAACGAATTGAATTCAGAAACTTATAATCATAGTTATGATCATAGTTTTCCGCCATAAAAATCTATAAATTGCTGTATTTTGAAAATTGAAATTATTTGCATAATTTCAGTAGTCATTCTAGTCAACAGAAATATACTACTTATTTAAACAAAAATTTCATGATAATTCGTTCGAATGATACTTCCTCATTAGACCTGTGTGGATAAAGAAACCTTCGAAGTAATTAAGTAATCAAATATCTGTCGATTCAATTATTTGATTTAAAATTGCGACCTCAGTAGTTATTTAGTAGTTGAGTAATATGAAATTGAAAAATGCAGCGAAAGTAGCAATTATTGCCAGCTAAATCGCGGAAAATTTACCCGTGGAGAAAAATAATTATACATCTGTAACTAATTATGTATCTGTGACTGTAAAAATATCTTTTTCCTACGACCACGTATGAAAACGTCAATAATCACACTGTTTTGTTATTCAGAAAGTAGCTCATATCACCATGGTATTGTTTATTTCAAAGAAAAAAAGCATTAGTGATGTTGATATGAAAAATATCACAACGGTCGCATGAATTGATAGAAATAATTAGGTTTATTGTGAAGGTACTCACTGTCAATATAAGCGTTCTCAAATCAAAATCATATAATTTATTGAAATTTCTATATCCTTTTGAATTATACCGAGAACTCTTTATCTATTAATTTCAATGTGTCTGATACATTACCTCTGAATTCACTTTAAAACTGGAAGCTATACTCTTTGCTGGAACTATTTCGATGTTAGTGACAGAGGGTGAGATCATTCAGTTTTATGCGCGGCTTGCTGCTTGCATCAGTTTGATATCACAGTATCACCAACGAGAAGATTCTTTGGTATCACAGATGTTTGCAAAGAGTCAAGGACGCACTAACTCGAGTAACTCGTACGCGCTTGCGCACTACATACTTCTATGGTTCTGTATTCCTGGTTGCGTGATTACTGGCGCTAGCAGGCGAATGGTATCAAGGTTGTTTATGTACGCTGGTGTCAAATATCAATGAAATTGTTTGTCCAATCAAAACTAATTCAATCAATCAGTAATTCACATAATAAGGAATTGTCGGAGAAGTATTCAAATATCATCTTGAATATGAAAATAAACAGTGCTTGGTATTGAATCAAAACCACCTGAAATTCTAGAGACCGCTCAAGTTACATTTTTGACAAGATCTCCCGCGAAATGAAAGTATTCGGAGTCGTAGGAAAAATAGTGTTGAAAACTCGTTGGAAAGTGCATTTCCTTCACTCGTTACGTTTCCGCACTCACCGCTACGCGGCTCGTGCTGAACGACTACTCGTGTGAAATTGATCACTTTCCACACTTGTTGTGTAATATACTATTTTCATCACATTTCTTCATTCCGATGCAACTGTTTATTATCTATCATCATTTGATTTGATAGTTTATTAATTTAACCACAAATCAACCACCATATTAGTTTAATTGTCTAGCCCTCAGTTCATCAACATCGCATCGCAATATGAGCCACCTTCTCCTAAATGAAAGATTGACACAACATTCATCGCTATTTTCCCAACCTCACCCTTTTCTTACCCCGCTCCAGGCACCCCCATGAAGACCCACATGGGCCAGACTGTCATCGTCCAGAACTCCGCCGGTGGCGGTGGCGGCCAGCGTCCCGTCCTCCTGCAGCAGGCCAACGCCGGCGGCCAGTTCCTGCTGTCGCAGGGCCTGCAGCCCGGCCAGGTGCAGCTCGTTGCCGGCTCGCAGCCCGGCCAGTACGTGCTGCAGGCGGGCGGCGGCGCTGGCGGCGGCTACGTGGTGGCGCAGCCGCAGACGGCGGTGGTGCACGGGCACCAGCAGACGGTGCTGGTGGCGCAGACGCACCAGCAGCAGGGCGCGCCCTCCAAGACGATTATCATTCTGCAGCAGCAGCAGCCGGCGCAGCAGCAGCAGCAGAAGGTGGTGATGACGCCGCAGGGGCAGCAAATGGTAAGTGAAGGGGGGTTGTGGTTCTTTGTCTTTCTGAATGGAAATCTATTAAGTCATGTCTTAACTGGGCTGGTGGTCGAGTGCGTTGAGTCGCTGGCTTATAGTCTAGAGGGCCCGGGTTCAAATCCCGCGGCGGCTATTGGAAATATTTGTTTATTTCTATGGTATCGTTTAGCGGGAGGAGATTGGTGAGCAACCGAACATTCTTGGTATCTAGATTTCAATCCTTCGAAATCTCAACGATAACCAGCCGAGTAGTGCTTCAGATGACACTTGAAAAGCTAAGGTATCTGTCTTCCTTACTCATACGAGTCCTAGACTTGATTACTTCACTATTATAGGTTATTGTATGTGATTGTTTTTTGTTCATTTGGACTTATATCAGAATTATTACATTATAAATAGAAAAAAATTATATTGATGACTGTCAGCTCATAGAAATTGTAAAGTGACCACTGACACTGAACCACAGAATTTGACCAATAAAATTTCTAAGACATGACAGTCCTTAATAATTTCTACATAAATGTTCTTTTATCTATTCTCTATGTCTCAAATCTTGATACTAAAAACTTAAGATTTCAAACATATGACTCAAAATTGATGCTGCTACTTTACAGAAATCATTCGATGCTGGTTTGTTTCTTTTTTTTCTCTATCCTGATGGGATATATTTTTACTTTTACATATTTTTACTCAAATAGGTCCATTACTTGTTTTAAGAAACAATAATATTGCATTTATTTCGACGAGAAAGAAAGAGAGAATTTTGGAGGTATTCACTTATTTTGGCCTCTTGAACAACAATCCGAGCTCGAAACGCTCGTTTTGTAAAGTCACCATTTGACGTCTCAAATTTCTGCAATTAAATACACAAAATTCGTCTTTCATTTGACTTAAACACCAAACACGCTAACATTTACTTCTTTTCAATACTTTTCAGCAGAAAAATATTTTTCAAAAGTATATTATTCAAAAAATTCATCGTTCTTCGAAATGTCAACAAAATACGAGACTGATCTGTCAACTTGACACTGTTGCAAAGTTTTCAGGTCCCGTCGGGCTCGGTTCTCGATGGGTTTTGTTAATGTTTTGAACAGCAAATTTCATAAAATATACGTTTTTTTCCCTAACATTTTTGAAAACTAATTAATATGAGTGTCTATGGTGTTCAATTTAAAAGAATGACTATTTTTTGTACGTTTTCGATAGTAGCTAGGCTGTGCTAAAAGGAGAGCGTATTTCAAAATGTAAATAAAAATATCAATTCATGCTCAGTATGACACTTCAAGTTGAAAATAATCCATGCATGGTTATTATCAGAAGATGTCTCTGTCTTACAGAAAAAGTTGAGTATTTTTTTCCAGTGAACAGACACTCTACAATGTTTCCATTTAGATAGACAATAAAATCAGTTGTTTGCTGCTCGTGGTCTACAGATAATTCTTGAAGAAGCATTTGGCTTCCTGTAATGATTAAAAAAATAGAAAGTACTTACAAGTAAATTTCACTTACACTTTATCTTGGGGATGTCGTAATTGGGATATCCCCTGTTGCCATTTGCAATAGTAAGGGGACCAAAAATCAAGATCTTGGTACGTGGATTTCAATTGAAGTCACTGTTTATTTTATAAAAATGTTTTGTCACGAGCGAGGACTGTTCAATTATAACATAAAAACATTTCCATTTCTGAACTACACCTTTTCCAATGTTAGTTCAAAAATGGTCAATTGTATTTCCAAATAGTCATTTGGATTTCAAAAAGTATCAATTGTATTTCATATTAGTCAAATTAATTTCAAAAAGCATCAAATGTATTTCAAAATTATCATTTCAATTTCAAAATGCGTAAATTGTATTTCAAATTAGTCATTCGGATTTCAAAAAGCATCAATTGTATTTGAAAATTATCAATTCAATTTCAAAAACTAACATTTTGAATTCAAAAATGGTCATTTGTATTTCCACAAATATCAATTGTATTTCGTAATGCATCATTTGAATTTAAAAACTGAAAAAGCACAGGCAAAGGTTAGATTAGGGTTAGGTGGTATTTTCATTCACTTTGTTATTGGAAAGCTCCTAGTTCTTATCATATATCACATATTCGAATGTAGTAGACTGATTGTGAAATGAAAATGATGAGATTTGAAATTGAAATGATGGATTTTGAAATTCAAATGGAATTTTTTGAAATACAAATGACTGATTTGAAATACAAATGACTAATTTGAAATACAATTGACGCATTTTGAAGTTGAATTGATAATTTTGAAATACATTTGATACTTTCAGAAATGAAATTGACTAATTTGAAATACAATTGACGGATTTCGGAATTGAATTGATAATTTTGAAATACAATTGATACATTTTGAAATTAAATTGACTAATTTGAAATACAATTGATACTTTTTGAAATCAACTAGACGCTTTTTGAACTACAATTGGAAAAGGTGTAGATCAATGCAAATAAAGATAACAGAAATAATAAATCGAAACAAGTGGCCTTTCGTGACAATATTTTCAATTGGATGAGACTCATTTCCTTTCAATGTTGACCTTTCTACAACCTTCCCCGTTGCGTCTGTCGCAGGTGGTCACCCAGGTGCCCAGGCCCATCATGCACACGACGTCGATCTCGAACAACGCGGCGCCCGCCGCCACCGCCGCCGGCAAAGTCATCAAGACGATGGCGAACAGCAACGGCGGCGCGGCGGTGGCGCAGCTGCAGGTCAACGCGAACGGCACGGCGGAGGCGAGGCAGCAGGAGGAGCCGGCCAAAGTGAGGATCGTCAGGGACCTAACGACGCCCTACGTGTGCGAGTGGGGGGATTGTGTGGGGTGAGCGGGTTTTGATTTTTGGAAAATTACATAATGATGGAATCTATTTTCTTTTTCTTTTTTTATAATAATAACATAGGTTTCAAATTTTGCCATGATTATGTGAACTACATAATGAAATATTATCAAGCCACATGAATCATATTATTTTTTTTTTTCAATTGACTTGGCCGTTACTTGATGAAAATCCATAGTTATTGTAAACATGGACTTTATACATATAAAAAATTAATATCAACATAATATGTAGATTAAATTATAAGAAAACATATTTCTTATATATTTTATACAAACAATATATGACTGAATAGTTCAATCAACCAACATTTGATTTTATTATTGAATCCAAAGTTGGCAATTTATTGTAGATGTTCTAGAACATTTTCTATGTGTACCTGATTATCCATTTTTGAATTTATTCTTATGCACATTGTTGATGCTTTATAAAACAGTTGTTCAACAGATGAAATTTCATAATGTTCCAAGAGAATTTTAGATGAATAATTGATAGTTTTTTTTTATATTTCCAATCTATCATACTATTGGCTATAATTGACTGAAAGAAATTAAAAAAAAAAACATATATAATTTGCGGCTAATGTTTCCCAATAACCTGAATTTATCGAGTGTTATCCTTATTTTTCTTATCAATTCATTAATTTGTTTACGCTACTTCAGGTTGCAATCTTAGTGAATCCCCTGATATTTCACTTTATCAACTTTGTTAATTAAACTGGCTGTGTGGAAACCGTCCGAATGCCACAAAAAAGATTGCTAAAATGTTGGATTTTCAATCTATCAACTTTTTTGTTTGCATCCTCTTATGAGATGTGAATGTCATAAAATAAGGTTTTTTCAAATTTGAAGTTGGTAAATCATGATTTTGATTATTTTTTTATTATTGACTAATCAAAATCAGAATTTGATACTGCTTCTTCCCAAGCATTTTCACTACCAAAATGAACTATCATCGGTATTGAAAAATAGTTCCTTTTATATCCGTTTTTAATAAATCAATGATGTCAATTAAAAATATAATGGGTCCCAGAATTGTCCCACATAGTGCCTAATATTACTTTAATTTTTTGTGTGAATCTGTATCAAATGCCTTTTGGAAGTCTAAAAATATCCCAATAGTGTCATTTTCATTATCTGAGGATTTCTAAATATTTTCTGTAAATTCCCATACTCCGAGAAAATCCTGGAATTTTTTGACTTCAGTTAAGTAAAGTAAACATTACTTTTTTCAGGGATAAGAAATTCAGATCGGCCAACGAAGTGTTCATGCACGCCTGCGTTGCTCATTGTCCGTCAGGCAACGAAGAAATAACATGCCAGTGGAACAGGTGCGACAATATGAAGAGGAAACGATTCTCCCTCATGACGCATCTGCAAGACAAGCATTGCACCACAGAGGTGAGAAATTTATCCTATCGAAAAGAGGACTAGAATCTCGTGTACATTTTGAACCCCCCACCCCCCCCCCCCCTTAACTCATTCATCTAACGTTAATTTTTTTAGTTTTCAAATGAACCTTTCTAATTTTACTTGTAGATTTCATATTATGCAAACAGAAAAACAGTTGAAAATCAGAAAAAAAAACTTATGGAACACCCTATATTTTGTAAATATTAAGATGGAGTATATTTTTATGATTTCAAATATTTATGCATATATCATGTTATCTTAAATAGATTTCGAGATATTTAACGCTGAAATTCAGGTTTTATCCGGATTCTATCAGCTGATTAGGATATAGATGCCCAGGAGCCAAGGAAATTAATGAAATATCCGTTATCAAATTGATGAATGCTTATAATATGTCATATATTTCGAGATATTTGATGCTGAAATTCAGATTTTATCCGGATTCTTTCAGCTGATAAAGATTTAGATTGTCATGGGCTATGGAAATTATTGAAATATCTGTTATCAAATTGATGAATGCTTATAATATGTCATAGATTTCGAGATATTTGATGCTGAAATACAGATTTTATCCGGATTCTTTCAGCTGATAAGGATATAGATGGTCATGCGCTATTGAAATATCTGTTATCAAATTGATGAATACTTATAATATGTCATATATTTCGATATATTTGACGCTGAAATTCAGATTTTATCCGGATTCATGGAAATTATTGGAATATCTGTTGTCAAATTGATGAAAGCCATAATAATATTTCAGTTATTTGTGAGGTTACTTGTCATAGTGGGTTTTAGTAACAGAAAAAAATATGATATACCATCAGTATATTTGGAAAATGATGAAAATGCAAAAGCCTCACAACAGGAATTTACAATGTTGTATAGCAACCGAGTGATTCCTTCTACAAATACTTTCAAAATTGAATGAGACAAACTCTCTCAAACGAAAAAAAAAAACGATTTGAAATGCAAAAGCACAATATTTGAAAATCGTTGACAACAAATATTTTTTATTCTTCTTATCCCGATAAATAATCTGTAAAATAAAAATATACTCTATCCGATAGTGACAAAATATATAGGGTGTTCCATCCAGAAACAATATATTTGGAGCCCATAACTTTTTTCAGATCTTCAACTGTTCTTCTGTTCACATATATAGAATCTACAATAAAAATTACACAAGATGATTTTTGAAAGAAAGAATTGAACTATAGACGAAAGAGTTGAGGGGGGGTTCAAAATATACGTGAGCATCCAAAATTCGATATTGAGTAGTTATGGTTTTTATAAGAAAATAACTGACTTAATAAACAGGGCTATTCAAATTCATTTCTGTACATGAGGATCTCGTAAACGATAAGAGATAGAGTGTCGGTTAAATTGTGGCAAAGTTGCGTATTTTAGAGACCTATTCAATGATGCGAAAGAATCGAATTTAGCTCTTTTGGTTCTGGAGATATACAGGAAAAACAAAAAAATCCCAAATTATTTATTTGCCTGTATCTTCTTTATTCGCAGACATATTGAAAATCTATCCACATTTTAATTTCCTAGTATGAAGTGAACGTCGACGATCCAAAAACTACAACAAAAAATACAGGTCCGTATTTAAAAATTCAAAGATGGGGGTATATATTTATTTTTTGTCGACTACCAATTCATATTCTTCCGTGGTAACATAAAAAAATTGAACGCACACGTTGTTTGAAAACAAGATAAAATCAAGCATACTGAACGATTATCGCAGGTGATGAAGCAGAGCCTGGCGAGGCGGAAGAAGGCCGCCTTGGGCGCCAAGGTGGAGGCGTCGCCGGCGCCGGCGGCGTCAAGCTCGCATCCCGGTTACGCGCCCGACGCCGCCCTGCACGCCATCAAGAGGCACGCCCTCGAGTTCGTCAACCCGAAGGAGCTGCAAGTGAGTAGCGGGGGCGGTCGAAAAAAAAAAATAAATTGGTCGCGATCGGATTTAGAGCGCAAACTGATGGATTGTCGCTCGAAATACAAACTCGATGCTTCATTCAATTAACTTACATTTCGTAATATTCTATATCTAAATCATCAATTTCATTAATTATTCATTTTTAGGTGTGTTCGTTTAATACATATCTTAACACTCAATTTGGTCGCTCTGCTCAGCAAGCGTTCGATAATTCAGATCGGTTTCCTCTGTTACGTCTGCTTTGTGTTCGGTATTGGCGAGTGCGAGGTAAAAGATGTAATCCATTAGCTCCGAATTAAAGGAAAGATCAGACAGATTTCCTAATTGTCACTTGTCCTTGTCAAAGAATATTTGGTTAGGAGGTGTATACTAGGGAGAAGAGTATATTTAAATTATTTTATTAATATATTCAAATTTGTAGTGGGTGTCAGTGAATACACCTTAGAAATATTACCTGAACCTGAAATGTCTGAAGCAGATGAACATTTAACATACATTTGTAATGTATGTAATCACAAGGGGATGATCTACTTGTCTTGGTGGATCATATAAATTCCAGTCATACATTTGCAAGTAACTATCAGTTGAATTACTTACTAAACAGTAATGAGTAAGGTTGTTAAAAGTAAGGTTAACTATTTTGTTTCGACAAATCTGTCACAAATGTCAACTCATTCCAGATCGAGCGTTCGTTAAATATTTTTCGCTAGGTTGCCTCGGTGGTCACGTGGTATTAGATCTGCATCTGCTCGCTCGGCTCCGAGTTTTCATAACCGAACACACCTTTTATCGAAATTCAATCCAATCATTCATACATATAACAGAAAATAATGGAAAATGTCAAATAGATCGATAAAGAATTGCCTTGCCCAGGGATCGAACCCGGGCTGGCGGCTGGAGAAGTCGCGCTTCGAACCTGTCGGCTATTGAGGCTACTTGAAAATATATGTCTATCATACAGTTATAATACGTTATTATTATATAGGCGAACTCATTTTTGCTTTATGTTCAATGGACTGGTGTTTTTCGAGAAATACGACAAGTTAACTTCGATATCTTTAGCATTCAAGCATTTCATGGCATAATTCATACTTTTCCTCGATGTCTCTGGTTGGAGGATTGAATTAACAATGTTCGCACTTTCTGCTACATCAGGAGATGTATTTAGATATTTCACTGTCACTATAATTTTCCATCATGCAACACAGAATTATGAGTTCGTTTTCAACAATGATGGATGCGAACGCAAACATGCAGTCACTTATTGACATTATTTCCGCGCACGAGCGGTAATGCTGTCACTTAGCGGCAAAGGCTACTTTGTTGGCCGGTTGTAGAGAAAATGAATATTTGAAATTGATTTGAATTGTCTTCCAAGATGAAAACGTCTAAGGTGGGCAGTATCGGTTTGGCAGCGGTATCGCTCCGCTCTGGTCCTTCACCTCCGTCTGAGCAGGTGAGGTGCCATTTGACAGTGAGTTTCGCGTTTCGTTTTTTTTTTGGAATCGTGTTTGCCTGCATTTTTTTGTGATAGTATTCTTGGACTTTGAATGCGTCTCTTGAAATTTTACTGCATTTTAGCTGTTCATTTGTTTTTTTTTGTTCATTTGAAGTTGTTGCATGTGCCAATCAGGTAATAGGCATTTCTAGTATGTTGAGATAAGCACTTTTTTCTGTTACATTAGAGAGACACCCACCACCGCAAGTCCTCTTGATATTTCATTAAAACATGAGAATATTTCTAGATTAGTATAGATAAAATAGTTACAATATTTACAATGGAGTAGATTTTATGGTGCAACCACATTGGTAGAAGCATATTGGAATTATTTATCCATAATTATTTGTTTTGTATGATTCTCTTCGTCTATTATCAATTTGAGCTCTGAGTCTATGAACAATTTTAGATTATTTGATATGCCATCAAAATCAAGACTTGGGCATGATTAAAATCAATCAAAATCACTCAGGCACTGACATTACACAGATTTCCTCCTCTTCTCATTGTTTGAATTTGGTTGGTTATTTTGGGCGTTTTAGATAATTTTCAACTCTATGAATCGAAAAATGTAACGTTAGAATCTAATATTTTGAAATTTATATTTTACGCTCAATAGCCGAATTCGGACAATGCCCGAATTCGACTTCGAAAAGATACGCAATACTAGTTTTGAAGAAAGATTAATCCGTCTTCAAAACTAGTTTCGCGTATTGAGCGTAACATATATACATACTATCTGGAAATGATTGGAAAGGCTCATATTTTTCATGCTGATTTTATCTCAATAATCCGCAATAATCAGTTATGATTGACTTCTGAATTTATGTAAAATTTTATTGTTCCTACTCAATAATCTATCGGAAAAATCATTTTTAGTCGGGTTAATACACTAATAGTAATTCTAATCGGCTCTGAGTATCTACAATACTTTCAAATCATCAATGTGAAATATATGTCCTCAAAAGGTACCTCTGCATGATTCAATCATAGGAAAAAATTGTGAATGTGGTAATCGTTGCATATTTGATTTGGATAGTTTTAACGAACGCTACTTTGGCTTTCATTAGCAAAAATGATTTGCGAAATTGCGGTCACAAGAAATTACCTCGATTTTTTTCCAGGATGACAATGAGGGTCCAGTCACAAAAAGTATTCGCCTAACAGCATCTCTAATATTGAGGAATCTCGTTATATACAGCAGTCATTGTAAGAGGTAAGGAAATCTCCCATATTGCGATGTTTACTGTTATTCAACCAATATATAATATTTCAAACTCTCTCAATAACTAAATTCATTAACGTGATATTATAAGTTTGGAAGGAATATTTATCTGTAGATCTTTGATTGAACCCAATGAAACAACTGTGCTTTATAACTTCCGATTTATAATTGATAAATAATTAGTATAATAGTGGGTGGGCCTACTTGGGATCCCTGGGAGACTCCAACTGTTGCAGACATTTTTGATGACAAATAACTAGTATACCTATTTGACTAAACTTACTCTCAATGCCTAACCTAATTAGAAGGTCATGATGAATTATATTCCTGGTGCCATGAGTAAGTTTCTGAGTAAATAAGCAGAATGATGAACATAAAGCAACAACAACAATTAAATTTCATCTTGAACAGAATATTCATGCTTTTGTATTGTAACCTGTGAATTTGGTCGAAAAATAGGTCAATAGCCATCGTTGAGAGAGAAAAAAATTGTCTGTCCTTTGTTTTCCTTGCAGTATTTTCATTCTTTCGATAATCTCGAATATTTTCTCAGCATTTTAAGCTTACAATAATTGTTGAATAATTCCAAATACATTATAATAATTGTGATATTAGTCTTCTTCTCTTTTTTTACGTCTCAATCATAACATTTTCATAATTTTAATGACAAAGACAACCCTAGGGCAGACATATTTTTTCTCTCTCAGCGCTGGCTGAACTTGTCAATTTACCAGGTAATATTCTATCCATGTCTGTCATGAGTAAGTTTCTTGGTTAATAAACGAAATTATGAAATCATTCAGAACAAATATTCATGTTTTCTAATTGTTGTGTAAATATAGTTGAGAACCAGGCTGAATTTGGCATGATTTATTAGGAGGAATTGAAGAGATTTTTGGGGACAGGAAGTAAATATACCAGTTGATATCAATTTCTGTAAACAGTAGTAACTTTGGGATTTCGAATTTCTTACTGACAGAATAATAACACTTTATACATGATTTGCAGGTACTTAAAATCTTACGAGTCCCATTTGGCGAACGTGGCGCTGAGTAACGTAGAATCATCTCGGACGATAGCACAAGTACTGTACGACATGAATGACGGAGCAACTCACAGGTGACCTATTCGCTCCTAGAGTATCAGATATGCAGCAGGGACACCGAGTGAGATGTGAAATTGTGAATAGAATGATGATGAAAAAACTTGTAAATTATTTAAGTGAATGTGTACAAAGTGTTAGTTTATGTAGGTCTGAACGAGAGCCTAATTGTTATTTTTATATTATTTAGTAGTGTAAAAAATCTTTTGAACTCCAAGTGGAAAAGACATTGTCCGAATGAACACAAACAGTTTTGTATCTGTGCAATTTTTGTTGGCTATTATCTTTTAGCTATCCTGTAAATAATTACTTGTATTGTGGATGAATTTTAACTGTCCATCATACATGTGATATAGAGAGAAGCACATTATTTTTATTTATCATTTTTATCAGTATTATCTGAAGATGTATTGATGCTTTTATTTCTTCAGTGAGGTACAGAATCTCTAGTTGACTGATTATTCGTGTGTATGTAAAAACATAAGTACCCATCTCCTATGTTTTCATGTGCTTATATCCATCTTTTCATACCAGTAAAACCTGTTATACATAACAATAATATGGAAGAAAATAAATTGCATTTAATGTGTGTCTATTTTTATTACAATGATTTATTTCTCTCAATATATCAAATTGGACATTAATGAAAATACTTGTTTTGTACCTAATAATTACTACTAGTTACTTTTTTACCGCCTTGGAAATTGTCGATTATGTCCATACAGAAATTAAATGGAAAAAAAATTGAATCAAAATTACCGCCTTGGCATTAGATGAGAGAATCTTCTTTATTCGAAGAACATTAACTTGTTAATCGATTTCTTCAATTAAAAGCAGATATGATAGACCACTAATAAAAAGAAGAAGACGACATTTTTCACTGCTGTCAGTTTCTTCTCTTTTAGGTTAGGTGAAACTAGTTTGAAGTACGAGAAAATAACGAAATAATATTCAATAATATGGATATTTCTAAATATAATAAGGAAGCAGATCTCATGGTAAATATACATCGACTGACTCTATTTTCATCGGTGGATTCAAAGTTATTATTCTTGATGCATGTGAAAAAGAACAACTGGATTTTGCATCTAGTAGATTTTTCAACTGATCAAAAGTGAAACGCATGTTTCAGCAAGAAGAAATAGATATCCTGAAGAAATCTTTAGCAGGGTTGAGGAATAGCATTGATCATGAATCACTACCTGCAGATAGATCAGAGGATTCAACTGTATTAAACAAATTGATTGTAGAAAATGTGAAACTGAAACATCGCCTGGCAATACTCACTAGGGTATGTGAAACTGAATTATTGAGATTTGAGATTACTTTCTAAAATTTAGTCTTCAGTTATTTGGATAGTTATTTTTATGTTCAAATGAAACAGCTGTTAGATAGACACCCGCCACTGATCGTTCGGGAATGTTCGGAAATTCGGTCAGCCAGTTCACGTCGCAAATTCTTCTACCTTCCTGGCCTCTTGTCATATGACATTAAGCCAAATCCTACTTCTTTCAACAGTTCAAGTCAGTTTCACATTCACATGAAAGGTGTACTACAAAGGCGAGCGACTAAGTACACCAACATCCAAAAGGTGGCGCCAGTAATTAATTTAAAAGGCGCATTGCCTTGTCACCTCAGACTGATGAGCTTATCACAGAAAAAATAAGGAATTCTTATTTTTATAATTTTTAATCTTAGAAAATATTATTCTTTCTATGGTTATCAGTAAATATTGTGAATATAGTCATAGGATATTTGATATTCAATATTTCAAATCATGGTAAAAAAATCCTTTCAAGGCGATTGCAGACCAAACGTCTAAGGATAACAACACGATGCAGAACGTAAATCAACTCCTGATAGATATATTCAACATAGGAATATCCAAAGCTTTTCCCGACATAGCCGATCCCCCAGTCATAATCACACTGTCCGGTTCCAACTCCAAATTTGGAGACTACCAATGCAACTCGGCCATGCCGATCTCGAAAATCTACCAACAATTGGGCAAAAAAATAGCCCCGAGAGATCTGGGACAAAAGATAATAGACAATATAGAACCCAACGAGGCTATCGACAAACTAGAAGTAGCCGGACCCGGCTTCGTAAACATAACCTTGAACAAACAATTCGCCTTGAAGAATCTATCCACCATCCTCCAACATGGAGTGAAACCACCGCAGCTAGCGCAGAAGCTGAAAGTCCTAGTGGACTTTTCCTCGCCGAACATTGCCAAGGAAATGCACGTAGGGCACTTGCGGTCAACGATCATAGGTGACAGCATTTGCCGCTTGTTAGAGTTCTTGGGGCACGATGTGTTGAGGATTAATCATGTGGGGGACTGGGGCACGCAGTTTGGCATGCTGATAGCCCACCTGCAAGACAAGTACCCTGATTTTCATGTGAAGTCGCCGCCTATCGGGGATCTGCAGGCGTTTTATAAGGAGTCCAAGGCTCGGTTCGATGCCGACGCAGAGTTCAAGAAGAGGGCATACGCGAGTGTGGTCAAGTTGCAATCCTTTGACCCAGTGCACAAGAAGGCTTGGGAGTTGATATGCGATGTTTCTCGTCAGGAATTCCAGAAAATCTATGACAGGTATTTACAGGAAAACTTTCATACAATTTTGTTCAAATCACTCACAGTATCAACAAAGATCACTATTTATTTATCTAACTTGTCAATTCGGCAAGGCTTCCATGTGATTCGCGAAAATCACGTAGTGGGCGGCCTCTGGTGTCAAATTTTCTAAGCCTTCCGAGGGTGATCAACAAAGCAATTTAGCATTGTATAGCATAGGCTTTCGTATTATTTTTAATGAAATTGAATTGTTTTGAATAGTTTTCGGACTTGTTTCGTGCTTATCAGCTAGTTACTAATATTATTGAAACATGCAGCAAGTTCAAAAGGTCGTAAAGACGAAATCGACAAAGATTTGTTCAGTATTTCAGCGCTCCTCCTACCGTACAGACATCCTTTCAGGATTGTGTGAAAATAGAAAAACTTATCACCACAAACATTTACGTTTGTAGTAAGCGCTTCCTATAGAACTGGATTCCTCGAGTGAATGTGAAGGTATGTCTTTCAGGTTAAATCAAACAAATAAGATCTGGTTTAACTGTAGTTGTGTCTCTTGTTGTTTGTAATGAAAACCTTGATTTCACTTTAGGACCATCAAGGAGAATTAAACCAAGAGATATGCTCAAAAAGAATGCAATTCCTTCAATAAACTTCTGGAAGTCATCACATGCAAACTTCAAGAGTGAGGGCAATGTGGGCTGAATGAAATAAAATCTTTATTCAAAATAAATGAATTTGAATGACTGGTAGACCACAAGGTCTCAAACTTTTTAAGTTATTCTTGTAACATGCCTACTCATCTATGTTATATAATCATTTTTATTATATGAATTATCATTTTATTGTTAACATGAAAATAATAACTTGTGTTGCCTATTTGAGATAGGTAGGTATCTCAATATAAGCACCCCTATACTTACTTTCTCTCAGAGAATAAAGTTAATTGACTACAATTCTTTGTTTTTATTTTGCTAATCATCTATTTTTGGGTTAGGATAAAATTATTACAGGTTTACAGATAAATTCACACTTCCTCTGCTAATTTTTCAATGGGACTATTTTAATTTCATATTAGAGCTACCCTAGAGCTGAAGTTTCTGAACAGGAGTTTATTTATATGTGTTCGAGTATGTGTTTGACCTCTATCCCACAAAGTATGTGACCAGCTTTGAATAATGCTTTTCGTTATTTTAAGGGTTTCTTTTTATCTCCAATATATACTCTAGATACTTATTTCAATCTTGGCTAATCTTGAAATAAAGAGAAATCATTGAAATACAAATACCTCAGTGGCCCCATTGATTTTGCAGAGGTGGTTTGAAAAGCCTATAAAAACATAATAAATCCACGAAACTCAGAAAGAATACCTGTTTTGAATTCTATAAACGATAATCTATCAATAGCGCCCGTTTTGGATACTCAGGATTATTTATTTCTTCCCTAAAATTCGAATTGAAAATTGACATATTACCATTGAAAGCATATACCAAATGTTTGTTGATCACCCTCATGTCAAATTTTTGACATTTATCGAGCGCCATCTGTTGGTTCGTGATTTTCGCGAATCCCGAACAAAGCAAACCATCACACCCCCCACGTAACCTTTCCTGCCCCTGCCAGGCTGGACATCCGGCTCGTCGAGCGCGGCGAGTCGTTCTACCAGTCGCGCATGGAGCGCATCGCCGCCGAGCTGGGGGCGGCCGGCCACCTCGAGGCCGACGAGGGGCGGCAGGTGATGTGGGGTGGGCAGACGGTGCCGCTGACGGTGGTCAAGTCGGACGGCGGCTTCACCTACGACACGTCCGACCTGGCGGCGCTGCAGCACCGCGTCCAAGAGGAGCGGTGCGATTGGGTGGTGTACGTCACCGATGCCGGCCAGGCGACGCACTTCAACGTGCTGTTCGGGTGTGCCAGGAAGGCGGGGTGAGGAGTGATTATTTCAAGAAAAAGTGATTGTTATGATGTCGTTTATTGTTGTAGTATATTACATAACAAGTGTCGAAACTGACATATTTCGCACGAGTAGTCGTTTAACACGAGCCTCACAACGAGTGCAGAAAATGCACTTTCCACTATTTTTCCTTTGACCATAAATACTGGTATGATATTTATAATTGGGTTCGTGAATTCAAAACACTCAGTACAACTAAACACTCGAAATACAACTCGATAAACACTTGATTAAACGATATTCGCTTTACAAATCTCAATGTTCACAATACTACTATTCTTTCTAAACTGACTCTTTCCAAACTAAAACTGACTGTCCGCGACATAGCGGTCCTTTATATAAGTGCAAAACATTCTAGCGAATTCAATCATTCTCCAGAAATTACAGGAACTTTTAAGAATTACCGGCAATAAATCATCCACTAATTATTGGTACGCCGGTATTCTTGGAAGCACAGTTCGTAACAATACTTTCATTACTGAATTTTCTTTGTTTGCACAAACATTTTCACTCATATTCGAAACCACATGCCTTTTTTTCCGCTGTCGACAGTATGTAATCAGGCAACCAGGAATACAGCAGTGCGACATTAAGAGTGAAATACAAGTTGGTGCGTTATCTCAAATGTAAAAAATAAAAACTTCTGTGATCCAAGTCGTACTATTAACTAGCATATTGTGAATGATCACCTGCTGTCATAAAAATTTTCAGAAATATAGTAGACATAGTTTACAGACTAATTTCTATCAAACTCCTAATCCAAAAAGAGGCAGAAAATCTAATAAAAATGAATTTGGCGTAATAAAAGCGCTCATGATGACAGTGAGTAATAACCGTAATAAGGATAGTTATCCATACAAGCCAGCTTACGATTTTTTTATATTTCAACACGTGTGCTTTTTTCTTTCAAATGGCTACCGTTCAATAACGAGATAAGTGATTTTTGATTGGAAATTTCGAACTGTGGAAGAATAAAGCATTTCGATTTCTAGTAAAATTATCTTGGGCCTTATAAATTAACCAACAAGAACTTGTCATCAACCGCTTTTTAACTTATTTTTCTCTCATTCTCCACTAGGATATTGACGGACAAAGTTCGAGTGGACCATGTCGGTTTTGGAGTGGTTCTTGGCGAGGACAAGAAAAAGTTCAAGACCAGGTCAGGGGATACAGTTCGGCTACTAGATCTGCTCGACGAAGGACTCAAAAGGTCGCTAGATAAGCTGAAGGAAAAAGAAAGGGACAAGGTGAGTAACCAGTGTTGTATTTCATTATTTTGCACGTGCTATTCTATGATTTCATGCAGTATTTTGATTTTTGTGTGAACTTGAAGATTACATTCTATTGGTACATTTCATCTCTGAATGAGAAAAAAAAATTACTTTTTCATCTAAAATAAAATGTTTTCGCTAACGTGCAAAATTTCTTCTGGCTCTGGCATCCGATATTTTTGTTAGCGAAAAAACAGAATAGCGGCTCCAATACGGCGGACGGTTTAAAATTTGTATGTGGAGGTTTTGGGGATAGGAAATATGAATTACATGTCAAACTTCAAAACTTCTCCTAGATGACGGATCCTAGATGATGGATGAGATTAGTGATTATGGTGTGATTCAATTCATAATTTATTTGATTGTGGCGATATTCGGGGTCGGAGATTGTGGAATTTTTGTCAAAATTCAAGATGGTGGCTCCAAAATGAAACACAAAACTTTTGTAACTATCGCTCAATCCTATTGAAAATAAGAATGTAGAGGTTTTTGGGGCAACAGATTGAGCTTTTCAGTCAACTTTCTCAAATGGTTCCAAAAAGGTGAATTTTGTGGATTATGAGCGAATTAGTTATTGAATATATTTTTTATTCAACCTAATATATATTCCCTTACTAACTTAATTTTATTTTTTGAGGTTATCAATATTTGAATCTTTCAATTCGATAAACTAGTTCTCTCTACAACCTTTTTGACTATTTTTCATCATTTATTTCCTATTCAGCATATCTCATCTTTTCTTAGGATTCAAATCTTCATGCCTAGAAACTCCAGACTATAGGCGCGTTCCGATATAACTGAATTTACTGATGACAGAGTCAGCAATTTCGGAACGAATTCAGGTTCAGTCAACTACTACCAGTATAATTCAGTAATTTTATAACAATCTAAAGCACTGAACAGTACTGGTTGGGAATTTCGGAACTCGATCATTGTCAGCCACTTTCAAACAAAACCAACAACAACGTCTCCGTTCAACAATCCCTGAATTCATCCCCCAGGTCCTGACCCCCGAGGAGCTGAAATCGGCACAAGAATCCGTCGCGTACGGCTGCATCAAGTACGCCGATCTCTCGCACAACAGGAACCACGAGTACGTCTTCTCCTTCGACAAGATGCTGGAGGACAAGGGCAACACCGCAGTGTACCTGCTCTACGCCTACACTCGCATCCGGTCGATCGCCCGGAACGCCGGACTGGCCCCGGAGGCGATCGAGGAGCTTTCTGCAGTGCACAGCATCACTCTGGACCACGACAAGGAGTGGAAGCTGGGCAAGGTTTGTTTAGGTTATAATTTCGTCGCACCCCAAAATTTTCGACCCTGTTGAACTTTTTTCTGCTTTGAACAATTTGAATTATGTTTACACTGTTCGCTAGCCCAGTCCTTTAGCTATCATTTCGTACTTCTTCAAAACATGAGATTCTTCACGTGAAATCGCTATGGGGTTTTACCTGTAACTCTGCAACATTTCGGAATTTTCGAAAGGATCCCAAATGAAAAAAAAAACAGTTTTTTTTAACTTTGACAACACAGACATTTTTCAAGATGAAGCGAGCGGTCAAAAAATCTTCATCGTATGGAACGTGATGCGTACTGAAAAAAATTACTCTTGACATTTTTTTGCTCAAACTAATAGTTTTCGAGAAAAAAATTACTGAATACGTGTATATCACGAAAAACATTGGAAAAATCATATCTTCTACAGAATCTCTCTGGACCACGACAAGGAGTGGAAGCTGGGCAAGGTTTGTTTAGGTTATAATTTCGTCGCACCCCAAAAATTTTGACCCTGTTGAAATCTGAATAACTGTTTTCTGCTTTGAACAATTTGAATTCTGTTTACACTGTTCGCTAGCCCAGTCCTTTAGCTATCATCTCGTACTTCTTCAAAACATGAGATTCTTCACGTGAAATCGCTATGGCCATGGGGTGTTACCTGAAACTCTGCAAAATTTAGGAATTTTCGAAAGGATCCCGAATAAAAAAAAGTTTTTTTTCAACTTTGACAACACAGACATTATTCAAGATGAAGCGGTCAAAAAATCTTCATCGTATGGAACGTGATGCGTACTGAAAAAAATTACTCCTGACATTTTATGCTCAAACTAATAGTTTTCGAGAAAAAAAATACTTAATACGTGTATATCAAGAAAAACATGGTCATATTCGAAAAATCATATCTTCTACAGAATCTCTCTGGACCTTGACAAGGAGTGGAAGCTGGGCGAAGTTTGTTTAGGTTATAATTTCGTCGCACCCCAAAATTTTCGACCCTGTTGAACTTTTTTCTGCTTTGAACAATTTGAATTATGTTTACACTGTTCGCTAGCCCAGTCCTTTAGCTATCATTTCGTACTTCTTCAAAACATGAGATTCTTCACGTGAAATCGCTATGGGGTTTTACCTGTAACTCTGCAACATTTCGGAATTTTCGAAAGGATCCCAAATGAAAAAAAAAACAGTTTTTTTTAACTTTGACAACACAGACATTTTTCAAGATGAAGCGAGCGGTCAAAAAATCTTCATCGTATGGAACGTGATGCGTACTGAAAAAAATTACTCTTGACATTTTTTTGCTCAAACTAATAGTTTTCGAGAAAAAAATTACTGAATACGTGTATATCACGAAAAACATTGGAAAAATCATATCTTCTACAGAATCTCTCTGGACCACGACAAGGAGTGGAAGCTGGGCAAGGTTTGTTTAGGTTATAATTTCGTCGCACCCCAAAAATTTTGAGCCTGTTGAAATCTGAATAACTTTTTTCTGCTTTGAACAATTTGAATTCTGTTTACACTGTTCGCTAGCCCAGTTCTTCAGCTATCATCTAGTAATTCTTCAAAACATAAGCTTCATCACATAAAATCGTTACATGGTGTAACTGTGAAACTGCAAAAGTGCGGAATTTACAGGAAGATGATATCATTACCTCGAGACATTTCATTAACTGTCAAATTTTTAGGCCTTGAAGTGGATACATTGTCAGGCGAAAAAGTGTGAAACATTTACAAATTCAATATGTTGTCTTTTTTTTGATGTAACTGTTATTTATGTGTTGATTCTTGTTCTATATTCTACCCACCTTGTAAAATCTTTGTCTATTATGGAATAATAGTCGGGCTTGTCTTTTTTTAATTATTTTATTCCAAAACTTTTTCGTCTATCTTATTATTTTTTTATTGACTCCAAA
The DNA here is from genome assembly GCA_029955515.1 of Chrysomela aeneicollis. Taxonomy (NCBI): domain Eukaryota; kingdom Metazoa; phylum Arthropoda; class Insecta; order Coleoptera; family Chrysomelidae; genus Chrysomela; species Chrysomela aeneicollis. The sequence goes on along the minus strand of JARUHQ010000007.1, from coordinate 1,816,834 downwards.
AACAGCTGTCCCTATGGTCTCAAATATTTTCAAAATAACAATTGACGTAAATGTAAATGATTACAGGACATTTTCATGAAATATAACCATAGGGCGTTACATGTAAATAATTCAATTTTGATGTCAGATAAAAATTTTGTCTACTCAATAAAATATCGATATAATTGAATTACTGACGACGAAACACACCTATATCGAAGAATCCAATACCCAATACAAATTTTCAATTGTCGAATATAAAATAGAATAAAATTGTTATTATTAAGGTGCTGCTGCGGTTCCCCGAGGTGCTGTGCAAGATCACCAGGGACTTGTGCCTGCACCACCTCTGCGAGTACGTGTACGAAATGTGCACCACTTTTACCGAATTTTATGACAGTTGTTATTGCGTGGAGAAGAACTCGGCTGGGGATGTTGTCAAGATCAATCACGGCCGGATCTTGTTGGCGGAAACTACCGCGATGATTTTGGAGAAATGTTTCGATATAATTGGGTTGAAGCCTGTGTCCAGGATGTGATGAATAAACCGTGTTTTCTTGATTTACGGATGTTTTATTCGATCATTATTACCCAGAAGAAACTTAATGAGTATTCCAATAGATAGCGCCACTTTTACATGTGCTGCTCGATTTTCAATGATTGGGTTAAAGCAAGGTGGATATAGGATGGTGAAACAGCTCTTCAATTGTTTCTGCGAAAAACTTGTAGACCGTTTGAGAAGGTACTAATATTTCCACGACTTGAATGAAGATGGCGGTGAGATCGATTATCGAAGAATATTTCTGTTGCTTACGTATTTCTGTGGTTCGCATCTGACAGACGTAACTTGAAAACGACATTAAACAATATATTTTCTATAAATCTGGAATGAATATTGATATTTTGACTCTTCTCAATCATTTTTCATCTAGAACAGATGAAACTGATAAAAGTATGACGGAAGCACAGTTTCTGTTTTACCGACACAAGGTATATCGCCATCTCTGATAACTTCAGGAAATATTACTACGGTATGAAATCAAGTAGGCAAAGGTCTACAGTTTATTCTAGTGCTTGTTAATAGGAAGCTGTTTCACCATCCTATATCCACCTTGGGTTAAAGCTTAGGTTAGAATTCTTCAAATTAGGGTAGGTTCATATATCTAATAATATGGATACCAGATTACCAGAGCTGAAGCCGAGAAATAAAACAAATGACAGTCTGCGAGACAAATCGCGAATATGCGCAAGTTTGAATTAAGAATCGACATTCCTTTTCATCATGGAGGAGAGTAGCTTTCTAGCAGCGACAAACGTGTGATAATTATTAAAAATCAATCAAATGTGTCATTTGTGAACCTTCGTTTTTATTTCATCATGGCAAATATTTTTCAAATATTCATTCATTGATGGATTGTTGGACGATATTAGATAATAGTTGATGATAAATGCAGAGATGGATGTGATCTACAAAGCGATAATTGCGATTTGCATAGAAACCTGTGACGATAAAGTCATCGTGGGCTAATTTTTGATCAATCACTGTTATCACTCACTAATCACTTCTGTAATCAGTATGTACATTTATAACTATATTGACGTCAAGATGGATACAGGATGGTGAAACAGCTTCCTATCAAACGGTCTACAAGTTTTTCGCAGAAACAATTGAAGAGCTGTTTCACCATCATATATCCACCTTGATTGACGTTCTTTTACATAATTTGGGTCAACAAATATACCTAACCTATGAAATTCTAAAAACGTCAGTGGATTTCAACTTTTTTCAAAACCCGTGCATGATGCGCACATTTCATCATTAGCAAGCCAGACAGTCTTCTGTTTTTCCAAAACTGGCTTCACTTTCGCGTAAAGAGAAGAATAGGTGTTACCTTGGTGTTAGGTGTTATCCAAGGTGGATATAGGATGGTGAAACAGCTCTTCAATTGTTTCTGCGAAAAACTTGTAGACCGTTTGAGAAGGTACTAATATTTCCACGACTTGAAAGAAGATGGCGGTAAGATCGATTATCGAAAAAGATTTCTGTTGCTTACGTATTTCTGTGGTTCACATCTGACAGGCGTGACTTGAAACATTAAAACAATAAATTTTCGAAAAATCTTGAATGAATATTGATATTTTGACTCTTCTCAATCATTTTTCATCTAGAACGGATGAAACTGATAAAGGATGACAGATGCACAGTTTCTGTTTTACCGACATAAGGTATGTCGCCATCTCTGATAACTTCAGGAAATATTACTACGGTATGAAATCAAGTAGGCAAAGGTCTACAGTTTATTCTAGTGCTTGTTAATAGGAAGCTGTTTCACCATCCTATATCCACCTTGGTGTTATCCATATAGTTGTTATATACAGGGTGCCGCACCCTGTATATATATATACGTAGGTTACGCTAGGTTAGGTTAGGTTTGATACTGTTCCATTTTTATTATCTTCATCAGAATCCGAGTTTTTTCAAGTTTTAGAGAGTTGTGGCACCACTTACATACCCTTCATCATTTCAAATGGAAATCAAAAATAACTACTGATATATAGGACCCCTCCCATTTTTTCTGTTGAAATGAAACAATATTTTGTTTTGTGTGTTTATTTGATCTGAAAATAATTAAAATCACTACATAAATATTCGAATACCAATAATATTTATCTATAACAATAATTGAATGAAAACAGTATGAGTACATTCTAGATTTCAATGGTGAACCGGATGTCTGAATCTTATTACTGAATTCGGACTCAACTTGATTTTGAGAAGCGTCAAGCCAAGCAATTTCACCCCCCTTATGGGGTATCGAGAGCGTAGCCGCCCCCAAAAACGAAATGAGTTTGCTCAGCTCAACAGATACGTTTTTCCTCCTCAAAATGAAAAAACCACGTGTCATTTTGAAGTAAATTCGAGTGGAATGTTTCCAGAAATATTCTTCATGTCCAATGAAAATTCACATAAACTTTCTCATGATATATAGGATGATTTATTTTTCAGTTTGATAGAAAGATGTGAAGAATATTTTTGGAATAAATACATTGGGCACATGGATTCTCTTTGAGACAATCTCCAGATATTGACAGTAAATTCAACTTATGATCGTAATTAGAATATTATTCAAAAGTCACATATAAAATCCCATTTTCAATAAAATATAAAAATTCGAAACTTAAACATTAGTCTTTGGTTTTCTATATCATCAGATCCTTATTCATAGAGATTTAGTTTTGGCACATGAATGATGAGTACTAAAAATCGAACGAGTTGGGGTTCACGAGAGGGTGAGACCGAGTCTTGCCAGCGCCATGTTTTTCCGCAATCTGACGATCTCCCAGTAAACATCATGTGCTGAAATAAAGAAAAACATTGTCAGGTCAAATCAGAAGACAATCATCGATTTTCTGAAAATACTGCTTCTTCCCAAATGTCCCTATATTTCAAGCAAGATGAAATAAAAAAAAACAAATACGTATTTCGGCACCCTGGTTGCCGGTTTCAATGGAAGCACTGAGTTTGACGTATATTTCCAAGTTTATTTTTTTGGTTTCTAAAAATCATATAAGTAAAAATTGAAACTCACCAGAGCTTTTCACTAGTCCTCGTTCGATATACTTCAGATAATTCAAAAAATCACAGACAGCAATTATCTATAACAAAAATAAATAATTATTAGAGTTATGTACATGTGTATGTATATAAAATTACGTAAATCGCTTTTTTCATTTGTGCTATTTGCTTACCCTATTTCGACATATTTGTGATATGCTGTACCAATTATCGGTTTCGCCAATATTCATTCTATAAAAACATAGCCTTGGAACTTCCATGAGTGCGCATTTTCTAAAACAAAAAAATAATACATATTATAATTGCTAGTACAAATAAAGTTGATCAATTTTGATCGATGCTGATGGTTTAGACAAATTTATCTAGTTTTTTTTCGTTTCCTTTATGATTTTCAATCTCATCCATATCCAATAAAAATATTATTTTTCACCAGCTGTTGTAACATCGTAGAACCCCGAACAATTCCTACAAGATTTCGAACATAAAAGATAATTCATGTTATTTTGAAATTGAAATCAGTATATCAAATTTCACCACATGTTATACCTCCAACATGGCACCGCTATTTATAGAAGAAACGATCTTGATGAACAAAAGAGAGAATGCAATTGCTCCTAGGAGTCCTAGGTTAGATATTTATTTTCTGAATTCAGTGACGCCTTTGATTTTTGATAGCGAAGGTATTTTAAAGAGTGGACGACTGACAAACTGCCGCTCACTATATTCCCGGATTTATTTACGCAGATTACCACTTCCTATAATCCCGAGTGTTGGAAAAGTGATTTATTTATTTATTAACGGACAAGCCAATTTTACAATTACAAAAAAAAATAGTGAATATACATGTGTGCCAGCATGGTTTGGAAAATAATGATATTAAAGTTTTTTACAGCCATTCTAAAGGATGTTAAAGTTGAATCGAACAGTTCTAGTTAATTGTTGTGAGTGTTTGCTGATCTCGTTATTCTATTGAGGGTCTCATTCTGACCATAATTTGTTCTGCAAAATGGAATCTTGAAGATGTCACTATTTCTATTTCTTCGAGCATTGACAGAGAGTGGGGTAAGATCGACAATTTGAGGACAATCAATTTTGCCATTGAAATGAAGAAATAACAGATCAATCTCCAATCTCCTATGAGTTGAAGTATTCAAATTCAGAAACTTTAATATGTGTGAATGATTATATTCATCTCTATTCATTCCCAAGTTGAAGCCACAGTGTCTCAAGAAATTATTTTGAATACTGTCCAAGAGTTCTATATCAATTTTGTAAAATGGCGACCATATGATGATAGAGTATTCGAGTATAGACCTCACCTGTGCACAATAAATGATCTTGAGAGCATTGATTGACAGTTCCTTTGCTGAACGAAGGGAAAAGCCTAACATTTTTCGAGCACAAGATGAGGTTTCAATTATATGGTTCTTAAAAGTTATTTTTGAGTTGAATATAACCCCCAAATCTTATTGCTGTTTGATAAGTTTGTGTCTTCAATTTGGTAAATATAATCAATAGTCTCGTTATTTCGTGAAAAAGTTATTTTTTGATATTTTCCCAAATTCAGCTTTAGTAAATTAATGTTACATCACTTTGAAATGTTATTTAAATCAAACTGTAAACACTCAGCATCAGACATGGACTGAACTGTTCTGTACATCTTTAAATCATCGGCAAATAATAGAAAGGAACTACCAGTGATAACATTAGGAATATCATTTACAAATATATATTGAATAATATTGGTCCTATATGAGATCCCTGCGGTACACCTGAAGGAACTTCAATTGGATCTGATACTGAACTCCCATATTTGACATATTGTACTCTACCACTGAGATAGGATTTGATCCATTCCAAAATGTATCCTTCGAAAACACTGTGGTTGACTCTATCAAAGGCTTTGGAAAAATCTTTCTATATGGAGTCAACCTGCAGCTTATTTTCGAAAGCGTTGATAATATATAGTTTTGGTAAAGCACCAGATTTGTGGAGGTAGATCTACTTCTACAGAAGCCATGTTGTTCGCTAATAATAATGTTTTTGAGGTCCCATGACAGTTTTTGGGAAATCAAACAATCTAATATTTTTGGTAACTCTGATTGATTACAAATACCTCTGTAGTTATTAACATTATCACGTGAGTGAATTGGTTTTGCTAAAGTGTAAGTGCAATTCTTGATCAAATGTAAAGGGATCTCATCAGGGCCAGTTGATAGTTTCAATGGTAGAGACAGTACTAAATCTATAATTTCCTTAATATCTACCAACATAAGAGCAAATGTCAACAGTGTTATAATAGGTGTCATCATAAACTGTCGAGAAATATTTCGAAAAGAGATTAACTATTTCATCACAATTTTCACTATATTCGTTATTGTTATATGTCATACGAGATGGAAGATTGAACGACTTTTTCTTATCACTATTCGACGAAATACTCACTTGGGAAACATTGCTTTAGTTTTGTCGCCAACAGCTTCAATGAGGATGGTCCCCGACTCCACGGCGCTGCTGACTTTTTGGGATAAATCGTCGTTGTTAAAGTGCAAGCACAAGTGGATGTCTTCGTTGTAAATTCGTTGGATGAATGGTTCGCTCTTTTCCAAAACTGGTTTCTGCCGCCACGCGAGAAACTCTTTGTGAATCAACGGATCGACCTGTAGAACCATAGACTTATTTTTCTAGAATTGTAATTGATGGGTTTTGCAGTTACCCCAATTGAAGGATAGACTCAGCAATTACCTCTGATATAGTAATTGGCTCAATTGCAATCTCATCAGTGAATCGAACTGTGAAATTTACATCGCAATTATCCGGTTTGATGTATAGATATGACCATTTCGTTTGACATTATTCATTCTACCATTATTAGCTTTAACTTGAAGTGAAGTTAATCACTGGTCAATTATTTTCTTTATTACTTGAATAATCTCTTATGAATTCAGTGAGCAAATATGAAATTGAATATTTTGATTTCCATTGCTATTGCTAGATCTAATTGCTTCAGAATATTAATTATTGCCACCTAATGATTACTCGAAAAATAGAATTGTCTAGTATTGTACCTACTTTTATTAGGATATAGTAATCTTGCAGCGACTGCTTGGAGATTTTAATAATCACGGAATGAAATAATTTGCAACTACTCGCGCGATTTCCCAATTGGATAGATAATATTATTATTAATTTCATATATTCAATTACCAATAATTGAACTCTCACTAGAATTGAATAATTTTGCAATTACTCCAATCGTTAAGTTCCTAATCTTGCAATTACCACCTTCCACCTATTGTAATTACTAAATTTATTTCCCGATGTAGGTACTGTAATTGGAAAGTAATCTTGCAATTACGGGTATAATTGCCATTCATAGATAGATCTGGTAAACAGCTTCAGTTCCAATAATCAACTTCTGATTGCCAGCTAGTAATCACTTGGACAACTCGATTTCTGATTGGACCCTAACTGAAATAATCTCGAAATTACTCCAATCCAATCGGTAGGTCAATTACCAAAGTATAGCGATATATCTGGTACGTGATCAGCTATGTGCTATCAATATATATTTTTTTCAATCTCCACCTAGCAATCAGTTGCGAAATTCAACCGCCAATTGACCTCTAATCGGGAGATTAATCAAGCAATTACCTGTGAAATTACTGTTCAATTATCATCTGCCAATTAATGTGGGTAATTGCGACTTTCACCCATCAACTTTCAACTGTGCGATATCAAATAAAAAATTCTCGTTAATAATAATCAGCTATGATCCTTCTGCCGCCTAACTGGAATAGTTCCGCAATTACTCCAATCCAATCGGTAGGTTTCGCAATTACCAAACTTTATTGCGATAGATATCTGGTGATTAGCTATGTAGTAACAATATTTTGTTCAATTTCCACCTACCAATCAGTTGCGAAAATCAACTTCCAATTGAACTCTAATCGAGAGATTTATCAAGCAATTACCTGTGAAATTACTGCTTTATAATGATCTGTCATTTAAAGTGTGTAATTGCGAGTTTCACTCATCAACTTTCGAATGTGCGATTCCAAATAAAAAAAAATTGCGTTATATTAATATTCATCTATGATTCTCCTGTCGCCCTACCTCCAACCCCTCCTTGGTCTCGATGTCACAGGCAATGTGGACGACCTCCTTCACTGGTGAATCGGGCGGGGATATTTCCCTGCCGTATTTGAGATTAAAATGGGAAGGTGACCGTCTGTGTTGTTTCTTGGAGAACATGGCCGCACCTGTCGGCAGGAAAGACAAGCCCACGTTTATCGAATTGCCGATAGTGTAAGTTGTTTTAGTAAGTGCCTACATCGAAATAATCGATATCAGCGAGCGAGTCGCACCTTTGTGGGTGATGATTACCTGTTGCAATTAGCGTAATTTGAGGGCCGCCATTTTTGGGACTGATGCTTTTCAATTTACTGGTAAAAAATGTCAGAATATTATCGTTCTATAAAAAGACGACTAGTAAGTGAATCGCGGAACAATATTTTTTCATTATTTTCTATTTTCTATCAAAAAACTATAAATCATGATGGAAAATGTTACTCCCACATTTTTTAAAGGATACTTCTTCTAGAGAAAATTTGATATTTTGCTTCAAAGGTGCATTTTTTCAATACCAATATAATTTTCAGCTCCAACAGTTGACTTGCGCCAATGGTTTTTTTCTACATGAATTTCTACATCTATGAAATTTCAACATTTCTTCTGAATCACTCATCGTCTACAAAGTAGCCTCTTTGACGCTTTCAAATCAAATAATGTCAATAAGTGACAGCATTTGCGATCGTGAGCGGAACTATTGAAAAAAAAACGCACTACTCATACGTATATTGTTGAAAACGAACTCATATTATCTTGTATGATTAAAAATAGAGACTGCGACAGAGAAATCGGGGTAAAAAATATCCAAACTCAAAGTAAAGTATCCTAAACTTGTCGCATTTCTCAAAATCCATCAGTTCCTTGATAAAATAAAAAATAATAGTTACTAAAGTAAGTAAATTTCAATTAAACTTCATGCTCTTCAACTTCACAACTGTCTTTTTGGAGTATAAAATTAGTTTTTGATTGCCATTTATCACAGTTGTATTTTGAGATTGCATCGATTACTCCAGAATAACACTAATTTGTGAACTAATTTTCAAAATATACTTGCTCATAAATTGGCCAGCTACAAATGGATAAAACATAATCAAGCGTGAGATTATGGCCATATTGCAAGATAGCAAAAAGTTGAAAGACCTATGGAAAAATAATCAAACTGGATAAAAATCTATCAAAAAAAGAAATACGAGTGTAATAAGAATGAAGAGAAATTCGATTATTGGCGTATTTAACGTCCATACATTGAAAATACACAACAGTTTAACAATGAAATGAAAAAACTAGATGAACTTTCCAACAACAAAGACGAATTTCTGGAGATGCATTTTTTTATTTTCTGGTAACAGGCCAATGTGGGTATTTCCTGGGCAAGATATGATATTGAAGTCTCATATTCATCAAAATTATGAAATTTGAATCATGTTTCGTTCGAATCGATAGAGCGAAAGATTCGAAAAATTAAAAAATGGAAAAAAGACGAGGTGACAGTAGAGTCCAAATTTGGAACAAATGTATAAAATTGGAAACTGACCAACTTTTTCTCTGGCATTTTTCGGAATTTACAAAAAAACTGATTTATTATGATTTTCCAGAAAAAAAATTCAAATTTGACAGGTTTAGAGTAACACATGAAAAAAGGAAAGAAACTGTATTTTACTCATTTTTCAAGCACAAACTAACTGCGAAGTCTAATTTTTTTTATATCTATTAATAAAAAAAACTTCCATATGTCGCGAACTTTATGTGTGACACTGTATAATTTAAGAAAATTATCTCCTGTATCTTCGAGATTACTCATATTTGAGTACATTATTGGATTTGTATAACCATTATTCGATTCAGAAGTGCCAATAAACGTAATTGCATCATCCAACTTTATACATTGAACCTTGACCTTGGCCATTTATTTATATTTTCGATAATCTGAGCTAAAGCTAAACATAAAATAATATAAACAGATGAATTCCGAGTTATATATAAATATTCAATGTCGAAATGAACATTTTATAGTTCATAGTATAAAGCCAATAATTTATGGTTGATTGAAAATAACCTCATCAATGTTCAATATGTGGGCAACAATAATAGATAATAATAAATATAATAATTTCAAAATGTCCAAAACTATAGTTCACTAATCTTAACTTTGGATGTGAATTGAACTACTATAAATATTTCGAAAATGCAACAAAAGGTTTATTCCGTTTTCTATGACGATAAAAAAATAAAAAAGTTCTGGAGGGTGTTCTGAAATCTGAAGAGCATTCGACAAAAAATAATTGATGAAAAAAAATACACATTGGTTCTTACCGGGCTCATCTTTGAAGGCACCAATTTGTGGATGCAGATGGGGGTTAGGAGAGCTGGGGGTCGACGTTAAAACAAGAGTTTTCAAGGCCGCCACTTCGGCCGTCAAAACGTCAACCTTCATTTGGCTCTCCTTGAGAGCTTTTTCGGCAGCTGCCTGTTTTTCGTTCGCCTCCCGAACCATATTGTGCGCCTCCTGAAAAAAAATTAACTCACATCACGGAGGTTTCCCAAGACATTGTTCCTGCTGCGCTGGATGTTCCTTAATTCAAGTGTTTCATGATCTCCTTGTTGGTCCTATGTAAGATTTTGCCTACTGCTGAATTCATATAAACTTAACTGCTATACTGCTCAGTTCAATAAAAAAAATCGGCGATAGGTTTGGATTCCACGATTTTTGTGGAAACAAAGATAGGCGATAGACAAAAATGAAAATCTTAAATTATTTTGTACTCAGGTCTATACCTACATGGTGTTCCCTAAAGACATGCTAATATTCAAGGGGATGATTCTTTGACACATTTTAAGAAAAAAACTTCCTATAAACGTGTGTCCTAAAAGTCTCATCTTTTAAGATACAGTGATAAAATTTTGAAAAAAAAAATCAGTTCTTTTTAAATAACTGTGATAATATTCTAGACATCTTTATAAAATTTGGTACATATTTTTTGGATCCTCATTCATTTTGGAACAAATCTGATCTCTTAATTTGCTTTCAGTCGATGCACAAACATTTCCACGCTTCATCAGATTTTTGAGGAATAGATCCTGAAGTAAAACGATTTTAATTTTATTTAGCGAAAACCATGCGTCGGACAAAGAAAATCCCAGAGATTAAATTTGCTCAATAATGAATGAGGATCTTAAAAGTAATTTTTATTTTGAAAGTAAACAGTGGCGTAGTATTTTTTTCTCCAAAAATATTCGATGCAAAACCCGTACGGACGCCACTGGTAGAGAAAATGAGAAATTTCGTACATCACAAAATGCATCTTGATGCATAGAAGACATGTACCAAATTGTATAAAGATATCTAGAATATTGTCTCAGTTATTATTAAAAAACTGTTTTTTTTTTCAAAATGTTATCACCCTGTATCTCAAAAGTTAAGACTTTTAGGACATACGTTCATAGGAAGTTTTTTTCTTAAAATGTGTCAAAGAATAACCCACTTAAATATTAGCATGTCTTTAAGGAACACCACCCTGTATATCAGTGGTTTTTCCAGCTTTGAAGTTAATCATAATAATAGCATCAAAAGATCCTTGGATTAGAGTAGATATAATTGGGAATTTGCCAGTTCAACGTAAAGCTAGCAAAACCTACGGATTTTTTTCAACGAATAGCAAAAAATCGACAAAATCACCCTTTATTTATAGCCGAGGTAAAATTCAGAAATTTCAAGTTTGTCCAATACGATACGGGACATAATATTCATGCTTTTGTAAACAGGCCACGTACAATAAAAAAGCAATATTTTTTTTCTCAAAATATACACCATTCATTATAATTATCTATGTGAAATGAAAGATTCTCACCGAAGCAAACAACACACATTATGAACTCATATAATTCGTGGGAATATAACCAAGGAATGCAAATTGACTGTGCACAAATTTTGTTGGCCAACGATAGAACAATGCAACAGTGATTTACATAACAGGTAGATTTAATAGTCGGTATAGATAAACCATTAAAAATTCAGAGGTACCCGACCAGGCAACTAATCTGATGGTAATCAAAATTCAACTAGGAAACAATTTTTGATTGGAATAGTTTCTCAGTGGGAAGATTAATGCACATCAATTTTACATTCGCCTGCATTTTCACTGATCAGCGAAATGAACGTCATTCATCAAATATTCCATATTTTTTTGTATTTGATAAAATTCATGTTGTAGATTTCCTGAAAAAATCGAATGAGGATGACATTCGAAGAACGAAACGTTGTATTGAAAATCAGAACGAATTAAACTTTCTACTATTTCACCTTATTTTGGACGGTGACTACTCACAGCCTTACTTCCAGCCTTCAGGATTGTTATACCATAATAAATAAGGAGTCGAAATCATTGACAAATAAATTAAATGACAGTTTATAGGTGGTTGAACTGTGATGATAGTACAGATTAATGGAAAAATCCGCTCATGAACCTATACCAACTTTGTTTTATGAAAGAAAATTATTCGTACTCACATAATCATAATCTGTAGTAAATTTCTCCAGTTCTAATTTGAGTTCCTGCAAACTGAAACTAAGCCCTTTTTGAAGTCTTCGCGTTGGATGTGCCATTTTCTTGAATTCACTAATGATTTCCGCGCATTACATATGAACTGACAAACGGTTGAACTGAAAGCATTTTAATGAATATGATAAAAAACAGACGGAAACAAAACCAGCTAGTGGTTAACGTCGAAGTCGGTGAAAAAACTGCAAGATAGCAAACTGGGACGGACCCAGGAAATAGAAGGCCTATACACAAATTTCGGAATTATTGGATGAGAATTTCTCTCTCAAAATAAATAAAAGTGCCTGACTTGCCCAAAATTCAATAATATAGGAAAAATATTCTTAACATATACGTTATGTTGTTAATATTCTTAGGTATCAAATTATGCCATTGAAAAAAATTGTCATGATTATCTTTTACAACAGTTATAATTTCAATGTAGGTATATGTATCTCAAACTTTCATCATACCACTATATAAACTCTACTATGAATTTTAAATATGAACCATTTTCGCACTGTCTTTAGGCGGGTACCAACATATTGAAATAACTAATAAAAACGTGACCTTTATAAAGAGACATTCCAAGTGGCCAATAAACTGTTTAGCAATAACTAGACCAGACAGTTGTTGATAACTTCATATAATTGCATAATTATTTTCAACTATAATTAATATTCCAGCGCCACATACTATTTATATGTGAAATCCATGATATAATACTTGGGATACTTTTTATGATCTGTAGGAATAATACCGGTAGCCGAATCTTCAAAACCCAGATTCAGTATCATTATAAAACGATAGCAATTCATATAATTTCGTAATTTCAACTCGTTTGGTTCCAATTCGAGTGATACTTCAACTCACATCATTATTTGCTATCATTGATTCTTTCTGCCATATCATTTTTTCAAGAAAACAATAATGATGCAGTTTAATCAATGAATAATTGCCAAACCATTATCCCTGACACATATCCATGACGATAAAAAGTCCAACGTCACGGCTGTTCCTCGAGATTTATTTCCTCTAAAATCCTTACACCGAAAGAAATCGAATCAATCTGAAACCAATTGACAAGTTCAGCCAGCGTTGAGAGAGAAGAAATATGTCTGCCCTAGTGTTGTCTTTGTCATCAAGATTGCAACTTAAAATGATGAAAATGTTATGATTGTGACATAAAAAAATAGAAGAAAACTAATATCGCAATTATAATGTGTTTGGAATTATTAAACAATTATTGTAAGCTTACAATGCTCACAAAATATTCGGAACTCGATTCGAAATAACGAAAATACTACAAGAAAAACAAACCAATTATATACAGGTTATATAAGTCTTCTTCTTTTTTAGTCCTAATCATAGCATTTTCATTATTTCAAGTTGCAATCTTGATGACAAAGACAACACAATGGCAGACATATTTTTTCTCTCTCAATGCTGGCTGAACTTGTTAGTGCAAACCGCGTTTATTTACATAAAAATTGTTCACTTGTTTTCTCAATTTTAGCTAGCTGAATTTCAATGATACAATCACAATTCCAGAGAATTTCAAGTAATTTCAAAACGAAATTCGATCGAATTCAGGTTTAGAATTCAGAGTTATGTAGGTAATCGATTTACTCGATTTACCCAATCCCCAGTTAGATTTTTTGAGAGCTATAAAAAATTTAAATGGCATCACCTACACCATATGATTTCTCAAAAAAAATCTGGACAAGTGCATTAAGTATTTCCTTTCAGTATTCAAATTTCAATGCATATTCAAACACCAAATATTAAATTACTTCAGCACAGGTAAATGTATTTATTATCGAAAATATTCTCGTTTTCAGCAAACAGTTTTGGGTTATATCACCATTTATAAAAAGTTGTGAGTTGGGAAAATAATGTAGGTTGTTATTTATGTAGCTCATAATAACCGCAGCCTGATCTGGCAGGTTCATTTCTCATTTTAATTTTATTTACTGTACCCCCAGTATGTACCTATTATAAATTCCGCTTCAGTTAATTTCAATTTACAGACAGAATAAATCGAATAATCCGTGCTTTCACTTATAATAGCACTACAGATCCCGACTGAGAATATATTATGCCTATTTGCCTCTCAGATCTTATGACCTGCTACGAACGTGTAAGTGAATGTTGCAGCCAGCATCTCTAGGCTAGGGAATTCCTTCTGTATGGGGTCGTTCAACTCCATCAATTTTTTAAGTGGCAGCAGTCTTTAATGGTGGTCATTGGCAGCAGAAAATTTTTTTCTCGTTGGTTTCGACTTGTATGATAAGAGGAAATTCATAGGAATCGTTTTGACATTGGTTGGACAAACTCTTATTGTTAACATATTTTGAGGTGCCAATACTGCCAACTATGTAGAAAATACAATATTTTTAGGTTTTCGAAAATACGAATTTTTGATTATTCGACAAAGATGCATAGTAGAAATTTTCGATGGTACTGAATTTCTTGGTATATGAGGATATCTCTGGTCGCTAGATGATGTAATATAATTTCAATTAAAAAGTAAATATCCTTGAAATTCTTCGATATCTTGAGATTCCTAAGAAAATTCAAGCATTATTAAAAAACTAGAAAGAACTAACCCTAGTTCATATAGTTCTTGTAATAATTGATTTTGAATCCTTCTTGGAATTTCTTGACATCAATTAAGATTCCTTTAAATCCATTGAATCCTTCGAATTCTTTGTAAGTTCAAATATAATTTAAGCAAAGTGTAAAAATACCAACTCTACATACCATCATTTTCTAAGAATTGTCAGATTCTAGTCCAGAATTCTTCAAGACGTTACTTTTCAATTTGTCTTGGGATCATAATTCTTATGTAAATTCCGGCATACTGTGAACAACTAACTTTCATTTTTTATCCTTTTCAACACCCTCAAAATCCCCAAAAATTCCTTGGATTTCTCTGAAATCCCTGGAATCCCCACCAATTTCAATTGGTTTTCAATTCTCCTTGGAATTTGGAATACGTATACAAATTTTTTTTATTGTGAAATGGAAGTTTGTCGTACTGAATTTGCGGAGACATCGTCAGTTGAAAGAAATAATCATCCAGTACCACACGATGGATACGCCTCTGATAGTCATGAGCAGTGAAAAAAAACATTCCATAGAACAGATACGAATAATATAAATAGTGAGCGAGAAGATCTCGGGTCTCGGGCCAGTATGAAAGTTTCAGACGACAGCGAGAAAGATAAAAAAACATCTCATGTTGGAATGAAGACGTGAGATTTCACGTAACCGGTAAAAGTTCACCGCCTGGCTCGAGGAATCTGCTTCCTTCTGTCCAAATGAAACCGTAAAACCGACAACTTATCTGGGCACTTTCACGTGAACCACCCTGTATGTAAAAAACGATAATGTTTGGCCACTTTCAGCGATCTAATCATGATGGTAATCGAGGCACACAAACATCCACTCTGCTGATTGAATATCGGGACTTTCTAGAGTGATTAAATTCAATTACTGTTATAGATAGGTGAAACTGTACTGAAATAACACCACTTTGCGTTAATTAAAATTATTATTCTCGCTGGAAATGATAATATAACGACGGTGGGGAATGCAGATGTTGATATGGTTACAGATAAAATGTATCATTTACAACAAAATACGAACATTCGCCAAGTGACCATATTTTTGGCAAAAATTAGATGCTTCAAATAACGCCAAAATAAATAAATTTTGCGGAAGAACCTTCATGGGAGACTGAAAAAATTCTTAACAAATTTTTGAGAAACTCGATAGGAATTTGAAGAATTCTAAATAAATTTTTCGAATTACAAGAAATTCCAAAGGTGAATACCAAAGAATTTTGAAACTTAAAAAAATACATTGAAGAATTCTGAGATATTCCACAAAATTTCAACTAAAATTGTGCTTAAAAATTTCAAGGAACTCTAGAAGAATTAAAAAAAAACTATCTAAACGAACTCTAGATGAATTCGAAAAATTTCAAGAAACTTTGGAAAACAACTTAAATACCGAAAAATTCCAAGAATTTACAAGGGATTCTAGAACAAATTTTTCGAGAATTTGGTACACCAAACCACACCAAACATTGATTCCGCTAAAAAGGGGTGGAAAGAGTTCCAAAAAGAACTCCAAAGAATGTTTTGGAACATCTTGAACTACTTTCAATCCTCTAGAGTTCATTAAAATTCCTCTAAATTATTTCATATATTTCTGTTTCTTGAAGTTTTTTAGCAAAATCAAAGTTGGTGACCAATTTCATTTTGAAATTTTTTGACATTCTTGAAATTTTTTAGAGTACTTTCAATTCCTAAGAATTATTTCGGTATTTCTTGACGTTATTACGTTTTGATGTACAAAATCATCAATGTATTTCGTTTTGAAATTCGTTGAAATTTCTTTCCAGGAACTTCCAAAGAATAATTATAAGAAATTCCAAATGAATCAAACGGAATTCGTCGAATTTCAAGAAATTACATGGAAATTACACAGAAATTATAGGAAATTAAAATAAATTCCAACGAATATTGACCCTTCCCAGAATAGAAAGTTATCATGGCGGATTTTGACATTTGACAGATTTAGGAAAAAAAATTGGTAAAACAATTGACACTTGACAGTTGAGTGTTAAGTGTTCCATGTCAAAATCGAATTATTTTCATTATTATTTTCATTTTGAAATTTTTTGACATTCTTGAAATTTTTTAGAGTACTTTCAATTCCTAAGAATTATTTCGGTATTTCTTGACGTTATTACGTTTTGATGTACAAAATCATCAATGTATTTCGTTTTGAAATTCGTTGAAATTTCTTTCCAGGAACTTCCAAAGAATAATTATAAGAAATTACAAATGAATCAAACGGAATTCGTCGAATTTCAAGAAATTACATGGAAATTACACAGAAATTATAGGAAATTAAAATAAATTCCAACGAATATTGACCCTTCCCAGAATAGAAAGTTATCATGGCGGATTTTGACATTTGACAGATTTAGGAAAAAAATTTGGTAAAACAATTGACACTTGACAGTTGAGTGTTAAGTGTTCCATGTCAAAATCGAATTATTTTAATAATTATTTTCATTTTGAAATTTTTTGACATTCTTGAAATTTTTTAGAGTACTTTCAATTCCTAAGAATTATTTCGGTATTTCTTGACGTTATTACGTTTTGATGTACAAAATCATCAATGTATTTCGTTTTGAAATTCGTTGAAATTTCTTTCCAGGAACTTCCAAAGAATAATTATAAGAAATTCCAAATGAATCAAACGGAATTCGTCGAATTTCAAGAAATTACATGGAAATTACACAGAAATTATAGGAAATTAAAATAAATTCCGACGAATATTGACCCTTCCCAGAATAGAAAGTTATCATGGCGGTTTTGACATTTGACAGATTTAGGAAAAACATTTGGTAAAACAATTGACACTTGACAGTTGAGTGTTAAGTGTTCCATGTCAAAATCGAATTAAAATGTGAACAAATCCAAATTCCAGAATAATATAATTTTTCTTTGTGCCTTTCAATTCTAAGAAATATCTATATCGATATTCTAGAATTTGGATTTGTTTCCATTTCAATTCAATTTTGTCAGGGAACACTTATTTTGTCAACTGTCAAGTTTTTTCCAAGATTTTATCCCTAAATCTGTTGAATGTCAAAATCCAATAATAAAGTGTTATTTTGCGAGAGAAACTTCATGGAATTCCGGAGTATTTAAGAATTTCCAGGAATTACAACTCGAATTTCAAGAAATTTCAAACAAATTTAAAAATTCCACTTTTTTCGATTACGTTTACCTACACAAAAATATCCGAACAAATATCAGTGGATGATGTTTTCTTGTTGTTGTTGTTTTTTTTTCTGCGTAAAAAAACCCTGAAAAGACACTCCGGCAATTCCGTTCGAACCAAAACATCTGTGGTATCACCCTATACTTTCTCTACAACTGACCACACCGCAAATTTTCCGCAAAATTATATAAAATACCTGAAACAAGCTGGCCGTCAAGTCCTCCAGCTCAGCCTCGACGTCCTGCCGCATCCTGCTGAGCCTGCCGAGTTCGCGATCGCGCAGCTGCAGCTCGCGGTTGGCGTTCTCCAGCTCGCCGCGCAGGAGCAGCATGGCGCGCCCCTGGCCCGCCTCGCCCACGCAGGGCGGGCCGCCCTCGCTGCACACGGAGCTGCCCGAGCTGCCCGGGTGGGCGGCGCGCACCTGCAACGGAAAGGGTCGATGAGGCCGCGGAGGGGTTTCCGATGAGGGTTCGGATGAGGGGCTCGGATAAATGATTGTGAGGAACGAATTGGAGTATTTTTCCACTGGAGCATTTTTCCTCAATGATTCTTGTACATCAAACTACGAAATTACAGAAATATACCTGTTGAATAATTTCAAAAAATTTCAACGAACTTAAAAAGAATTGGAAGAATTTCAAGATGTTTCAAGAAATCCCATAAAAGCGAAGATTGAAACGATATTGAGTGCATTTCGAATTATTCAAAAAAAAATCAAAAAAAGTTAAAAAAAATTCGAGAACTCGAAAATATTGAGAAGAATTCCAAGATAAGTGTTCCAAAGAACGATATCAACGAATTGGAATACTAGATGAATTCTAGGGAATTGAAAGAATTTCGAAAGAACGAATTGCGTTAACTTCAATTTTGCTAAAACACTATTCAACATATTCCAAAGAATTCAAAGAACTTTTAACAAATTTCAAAATGAAATATTTTATGATTTGATACACCAAAACGTAAAAAACGCCAAGAAACACCGGAAGAATTCAAAGGTATTGAAATGATTCCGAGGAATTGAAAGAATTCAAATGAATTTCAATTAATCCCAAAACGAAATACGTTTATGATTTTGTTCATCAACCTTGATTTTGCTTCAAATCAGAAATATATGAAATAATTTTAAGGAACTTCGAGATATTCCAAAAAATTACAGAAAATTTCAACGGATTCCGAAATGAAATAAATGACTTTGCTAAAAAATTTCAAGGAACTCCACAAGGTTTCAAGAATTGAAAGTATTTCAAAATATCACAAAAAAATTCAAAAGATTTTCAACGAATTCCAAAATAAAATACTTTCATGATTGATCGAGAGAATTCTAAGGAATGAACTCCATAAAAATTTGAAGAAAATCAAGAAATTAATTGAGGATTTTGTACTCAGAACCTCAATTATTATGAAGGTTTAGAAATAATTTTTGAGGACTTCCAAGAAATTACAAAGAATTACAAGTGATACCACGGAATTCTTTCAGACTTTCATTTTGCGGTAGAACTTTATTGTTAAAAAATATTAAAATAGTGAATACATCGAATTCAAGATTGATTCCAAGAAATTCTATGAAATTGCAATAATTTTTAAAAAAATTCAGAAAATTTTATCACAAAATGGAGTCGGAATTTTGTACATTGATGCTTCAGGATGATTTTAAGATATTCCAAAAGAAAATCCAAAAGAAAATACAATCGATTTTTTACATCTAACTAAAACTGCTTCATAAGGATTTTCAAAGAATCCTCTGAAAAGAAAAGCTACCAAAATTTTGTTGAGGGTTGACTACTGTTTAGCTCACTCCTTCCCATTGGAATATGATCTAAATGAAGTAATAGGGTACAACAGAACATCCCGTATATCTACAGATTTGATCTGATATACGCTGAATTGTACAAAATCTTCAGAATAGGGAAGTTTCCTTCGAACTGATTCTCATGAAATTAATGTTTGAACAACAAGTATTATGTTTCTGCTGTCTAGAATTACGGTTGGAATCATCCTAATAAGTTTAATTTACAAATTACAGCAATATAATTTTTTTATGGCGGAACTCTATGACGTACTAATTAGATATAGTGACATTTGGGGATATTTGTTGGTCATAAGTTTCTGAACTTAATTCGGTTGAGCCTACGGACTGAAAAAAGAAGAAGTAGAAAGCTGTTGCTTGCACTGTTGCCAGATTGAGGTCATTAATTTCTTGGACATGGAATATTTGACTAGCATAATCAACTTCAAAGAAAAATTGCCAATATCAAAATTATTTTTTACCTGGCCATTATTTCAAAATGAAAAAATACTCTATTTTAATATTTATCTTGTCTATAATCAACATTCCCTTGGGCACCAGGATAAAATTTCGAAATAAAATTCAGTTTCAACTTGAAATATTGAACAAATGATACATTGGATATCAGCAATAACAAGATGTTAATACAGAATATCCGACTATTTAGACATATCGATACTTCCGGCAACTGTGTACAGGCGCAAAAGTGCTATCGTGCGTCAAGACAATGATGAAAATATCTATCCATCTCTGTCAAGGCTCTTCTAATTAGTATTGGTGAATTTATAAACTCAACTAAACTAAGAATTCAATTTACAAATAAAAATTAACAACTACATCAACTAAGAAGGTGTTTATAAACATCATTCAAGAATTAGGTTTGTTTATTGTTCCGTGCCTGAATTTCAGAGCGAAGAAAATGTTCTGTGTTCAAATATGCCTTATGCGCATGCGTTGAATTCATAATTGTTAATTCTTAGTTGGAAAGATGAAAGATGACCATCTTCTTAGTTGTTAATTATTAATTTAAATGACAGATGAATGTTTATAAAACCTCGATGGGATTTTCCTGTATTCATCTTTCTTAATTCTTGGTTGTTAATTTAATTCTTAGTTTAGTTGAGTTTATAAATCCACCATATGTCATCAGAATGGTGGAGGAGCCGTAACTACATTTTTGGCAATGTTTTTCTAAGTCAAATTTGATAGCACGAGGTAAATAAAAAATACGCATTCGATGAATTTTCATAAACTTCATCAACTTGAAATGCAAATCTGAATTTCGAAAACTTCCCCATCAGAAGTCAGTAGGATATTGAGAAGTGAAATAGGTAGGCATTGGAATTTTCCTCAAAAGTTTCAAGCTTATAAACATCCGGAAACACCCCAACAGGTAGCACCTCCATTCGCTAGAACAAAATAATATTGATAGAGAGAAGTCCGGCAGGTCCGCCATCACGTATACCCACCCACCTTGTCGGCGATGGTGGCGATGTCCTGGTAGGACCCGAAGCCGCCCCCATCATCGAACAGCCGCCTCGTCACGTGCTCCCTGATGGTGAGGTCGGGCTCGTCGATGCCGACGTCCTCCTCGTCGGTGGTGCTGGTGCTGGTGCACGACTCGGTGGTGCCCGTCGAGCCGGCGCGCTTGTGCATCACGTGTTGCGGGGGCGGCCGCTGCGGCACCACCGCCGCCGCCTCCGGCACAGAGAGGAGGCGGGCGTCGAGGGGGGCGGGCTTGGGGGTGGTGGGGGGCGGTGGCGGCGGCATGGCGACCTCGTGGTCGGCCTTCATGGGCTCGAGGGGCGGCGGTGTTGTCAGGAGCTGAGGAAATTGATTTTTTTCTACAACCGGTTAACAAAGTTGCCTTTGACGCCTTCAAAGCTCTCTACACAAAATTGACGAGCATTTTTGCGCTCGTGAGCGGAAATAATGTCATTAAGTGACAGCATTGCCGCTCGTGCGCGGAAATAATGTCATTGAGTGACATCATTGCCGCTCGCATCCATCATTATTGAAAATTCTAACATACCTCCTGATGTAGCAGAAAGTGCAAACATTGTAAATTTGAATATCCTACCAGAGAAATCGAGGAATAATATGAATTATGATATGGCAGATTCATGACATGATGCCATGAAATTCTGGAATAAAGATATCAATGTTAGTATCCTAAACTTGTCGTATTCCTCATAAAACAACAAGTCCGTTGAATATATCTTTTTGGTTTATAACGTATTATAACTGTGGCATAGACATATGTTTTCAAGTAGCCTCAATAGCCAACGGGTTCAAAGCGCGACTTCAAATATGAAATACAGTTTCAGCAATGAAAATTACTATAAAAATCGAGATAAAAATCTCAGAAAATGACAATACAATTTTTTTTAAATTCTGGCCAAATCTCAGGTCACGCGTAATGAACGTCGCAACGGATTTTTCAGTAGTCAGACATGAAGAAACAAACCACAATCACAGTTTTTCAGAAATTTCAACAAAGAATTATTTCCGCATATGTAGTCATCGCAAAAAAATAAATGACCGTCATTTTACATTTTTAGGGAATGTATGACTCCTTTCTAACACGAAAACGTAGAATAGGTATATTTCTTGACGTCACGTTGTTAGCATTTCGATTGTGAAACTTTTTCAATTCCTGTTTACATTTCATGCACTCCTTTGAGATATGATGGACTCAAGTAAATTATAATATACCTACGCTCTGTTTATGAACTGAAAAATAATAATCTTCACTCTTCAGCTATTTATTGAAGATTAAAAATAAGTATTTCTTCCGAAAATACCTCAGAAAATACATATACCAGAACAAATATTATGTAGTTCTAGATTAGAATATCATGAAAAAATGCAGACTTAATTAAGTTCATTGAGCGTTGTATTAAAAACAAGCCTACTTGATTATTTATATCCACCGTAATGTCACAACATAAAATATTGTTATTATAAACTTTCTCTCCATGTTTTTATTTCATTTTTTCGGATTGAGTGTTATGATCTAGATATATTTTACGTGGGAGTCATAACATCTACTACAAAAATATTTCGTGGTTGGAAAACCCAAGATGAAACCATTAGCCAGCCTAACAGCTGACAGAGCATTTGAATTTACATTGTATTGAAATCAAGTTCTCTATATTGAATATAATATATCAGCTTTTCAAAATTCAGACAAAGCAAATTATAAGCTTTCCTTCATGACACCATATAAAAAATGCACCATTTCCATTTACGAGGATACCTCGTAGATTCAAAGAAAAAAAATCAAAATTCTATTCAGTAAAGCATTTTATTAAAAAAATGGATCGTGATCGACCGAAAACAATGAAAGAGCACAATCCTACTAGAATGACTTGTCGAATAAATCATAAGGTATATATGCACGAAGTCAAGGTGGATATAGGATGGTGAAACAGCTTCCTATCAACAAGCACTAGAATAAACTGTAGACCTTTGCCTACTTGATTTCATACCGTAGTAATATTTCCTGAAGTTATCAGAGATGGCGACATACCTTGTGTCGGTAAAACAGAAACTCTGCATCTGTCATACTTTTATCAGTTTCATCTGTTCTAGATGAAAAATGATTGAGAAGAGTCAAAATATCAATATTCGATCCAGATTTATCGAAAATATATTGTTTTAATGTCGTTTCAAGTCACGTCTGTCAGATGTGAACCACAGAAATACGTAAGCATCAGAAATCTTCTTCGATAATCGATCTTACTGCCATCTTCTTTCAAGTCGTGGAAATATTAGTACCTTCTCAAAAGGTCTACAAGTTTTTCGCAGAAACAATTGAAGAGCTGTTTCACCATCCTATATCCACCTTGCACGAAGTATATGTAAATTAAACCTAACCTTGATGAAGCATACTTCTTCCAAAGAATAAGAAGCATATATCACGACGTGATCATGGGTATAGACGATTATTTATTCTTGGAATTTGCACCGAGGTGATAATTTAAATTTCTACCTTCTAGTCCGGTTCCAACACGCAAAATATACAGTGCAAATGGATCAAGCTTTCGTTATCATTACGGTTTTCGGTAGGTATTGTCATTTATGAAACTGAATTTTTTATTACCTGATGATGTTATAGTTATACTTTCCTGCCTGATATTCAAACAGAACTTTGCACTATTTGCGAAAATCACGAAGTGGGTGGTGGTGGCCTCTGGTGTCGAATTCTCGAAGCCTTCCGAGGGTGATAAACGAAGCAATTTAACATTGCATTTGCTAGGCTTTCCCATTATTTTCAATGAATTTGAATTATTGTGAATAGTTTTCGGACTATTTTCGTGCTTATCAGCTGGTTACTGATATTATTGAAACATGCAGCCAGTTCACATGGTCGTAAAGACGAAATCGAGAAAGATTTGTTCAGTACCTCAGCGTTCTTCCTACCGTACAGACATCGTTCCCTTGGCACAAAATCCAAAATTTCAACTTCACGATTGTGTAAAAAATAGAATATCATGTTGAAAATAGAAAAACTTATTACCACAAACATTTACGTTTGTAATAAGCACTTCCTAGAAGTAGATTTCTGAAGTAAATGCCAAATTGAAGGTAGGTATGGTATGTCTCTTTTCAGGTAGAATCAAACAAGTAATATCTGGTGTTGTGTTGTCTATTTTATTGTTCATGATGAAAACCTTGATTTCACTTCAGGACCATCAAGAAGGAGAGTTAAAACAAGAGATAGGCTCAAAAAGAATGCAATTACTTCAATGAACATCTCAAAGTCATCACATGGAAACTTTAACAGTACACAATGTAGGCTTGATGAAATCAAATTTTTATTTAAAATTAATAAGCCATGAATTGGATAAGTATTGATTGAGAGAAATGAATTTGAATGACTGGTAGACCATAAGATCTCTAACTTCCTTGGTACATACCAGAGATTATCTATCTATGTATCTATACAAAATACTTATTATTATGGACTATAAGTACATTGTGAATTCGAAAATAATAACTTGTGTTGCCTATTAAAGATATCTCAATATGAGCAGATGCACCACTACACTTACTTTTCTCAGAAAATAAAGTTAATTGAACTTATTTGTCTGTAAACATCTATTTTTTGGGTTAGAATAAAATTACAGCTTAAAACAGATATATTCACACTTCCACTGCTAACTTCTCCATACAATCATTTTAATTTCATATGAGGGCTGCCTTAGAGCTGAAGTTTGAGAACAGTAGTTTATTTATGTGTGTTCCATATCTATCCCACAAAGTATGATGTGACCAGCTTTGAACAATGCTTCTCGTTCTTTTAATGGTTTCTTCTTATTTCTGATATACTTTAGATACTCATCCCAATATTGGGCATTCTGGAAATATAACAAATAAAGATAAATCATTGAAATACAAATATCTTAGTGGCCCCATTGATTTTGCAGAGGTGGTTTGAAAAGCCTATAAAAACATAATAAATCCATAAACCTCATATAAAATACCTGTTTTGTGTTCTATAAATAATAACCAAACGATAGCACCCTTTCAAATATTTTGGATTCGTTAATTCTTTCCTAAAATGTGAATCAAAAGTTGACAAATTATTATTGAAAACATAACGAAATGCTTGTTTATCACCTTCATCTCAAGTTTTTGACATTTCTGCAGCGCCATCTATTGGTTCGTGATTTTCGCGAATACTCTCGACTATACTTTACTTATAATGAAATGAAAATTCGAAATGGGAACATCGAGTAAAACCTCGAGTAAATCCGAGTAGAAGTATATAATTTACAATTTGAAACTTCGTCTGATACTAATTCACAATCATCCAGAGGCGTGACCATAATTCAACAATAGCTGTTTACAAAAATAATAAGGTAACAAAAGATTTTTATAAGCAACCATTTGATACAGGTATAAGAAGGTGAGATCTTGTTCACAAACCAGAGACAACAGAATAACTAATGGGAATATTCGGATAAGAGATACAGACATGCCATTAACGTGGGTCGATTTTGTTTCCTACTTAATAAGATAATCTGCTGTGAAGTGCAGTCGAGTCCATTGATAATGATGTCCTTGTTATCCAATATACTTCGTTAGCTGATGTATCAAATTTACATCAATTCGACAATGATTATTGCCAATCTTGGGTAAATAGAATTACTAGTTCTCATAAATGATTTTATTTCTGACAGTGACATTATAAGCTTATATCGATAGTTTACGATATCTATAATGAGGGTCATAACTCCCTTGGGATATTAAGGTTCAAAAACTCCCTCTTACCTTTTACAGGTGAAAATGATACAAGAAATGCTTATAAACGTTTATATGTAAAGAAAACTAAGACATATTTTCCTTATTCACGTCATTACAAATAATAAATGTACATAATATAATAATTTAATATGCCAGAAAGACAGTTTCGTTGGCATCTTTTGACATAACATTTCTCTGTGTCAGCCACTTCAGATATAAGTTGTATTCTTTTTGATATAGGGCTTCACTTTTCGATGGAAGTAATGATTGTCTTGCTTTTTCCGCTTTTTTTATAATATCCTCCATTATATCAGAAAAAGATCGTCGATTTGTGGTAAAAAATAAACACGTTTTTAACGGAAAAACATTGATTGATAAAGAAAGTTTGCTTATAAACATGTAACATAGCGACAACCTAGCAACAACCAACAATGCTACAATCAACGCTACCTAATTCAAATATACCAGAAAGGTTATGAATTTAAACATTTATTGCGTTCTAAATATGGACATATTGTTATGAAAATCGGTCAAAAATAAAATTATCTATGTACCACGGGAATTATAGAGCCTTAATAACCTCTGGCAATTGCTGTCCCTCGGGCCAGAGGCCCTCGGGACGCAAACTTTGCCATCGGTAATCAAGGCCCTCATAATTCCCTTAATACATAAATAACTATATGATTTACTTATGTTTCATTTAAGACTTGCACGGTTATCGTTTCCTTCTTCTTTCTGGGGCAATGAGTAATGTTTATCAGGTGGGTATAGGTAGAATGCTGATTGTTCGAAAAGCAAAAGCGTGACATCGTCTATTTTCCTAGAATTCACGTATACTATTGAGTCATATTCTCAGTCATATTGTAGTAAATTCCAGAAACTATTAAATGGTGTCTTGGTGGATATCTTTCAAAAATCTTAGCGTTTATTATCTCTTCTTTTGAACCGAATCATCAATCATCAATTTTTCAATCAACAGTACTCGATATTATATACTTATATCTAAAATATTGAAATACCTGGGAAATAAATACCTATTCAATGGAGCCAAAAATTTCAAGGTATCATCTCACGTAGGTACATACATTTCAAGGACACTGTGTTTTCCAATAGTGCATAACAATAATAACATTTAAATCTCGACTGAAATACAACCTCAACAAATGTGCAAATATAATTTAATATAAAATATAATGATTCTAATCATTTTCAAGGTAGTCCAGTACCACTATATTGGTATCGATTCGAATTCTGAGATTTGAATCAACTAAAATCAACTTATAATTCGCTTATATTGTCTCTAGAACGAAACAATAATAGCAATTTCAACATTCAAAGCTGTCCCACATTAATTCCAATTGAATTGATTTCCCAAGTCTCGAAAGCACACTCGAGATTGCACAAAAACGATAAAATCACTACTTTACAAAGGAATACCTAGTAGGTTCATATCGCGGTACTGTTGCACAGAAATTGTTTAAAAGATATTTTTATATTTTTTTGTGTTTGACCTACTATCACCCTACATATTTGGGTAGTTAAGTATTCAATATTGTTTTGTTATTCTATTGGAAGAGAATAAGTCATCAATTAATCGGACAATCCGGGACAATCTGACTTTGGTTTCTTGAGGTCGTTGATCTTGTTATACCTACTTAATATTATAAGTAAATAGAAAAACTTGCAATTCAAATAAGTTTATCGCGGTTAAAATTGACGATAATCCGAGCGATATTCACAGAATGCCTAGCTACCTACTCCCTACTCTCTACACCTTTCTACGATGGTCTGGGGTCTTGTATAGAAAGCGACATTGCGAAACAACTTTTTCTTCTTCTGGTTATTTTTCTGAATTGATGAGGAACGATTTATGCGAGGATTTATCGGAAAAATCATGCACTTGCAATGAATAATTCATTGGCTGAATAGGTAATTATCATTTGCTACTACACCTCGACTTGTACGACAAGTTTCCAGAAACGTGACCGAAACATGTCGCAAAACGTGATTGTAATTTTCCATAGATGTTTGGTTGGATATGGATAGACATGAAGAGTAAATACTGAGAATTGCATTCACCTATACCCTGTGAAAAATCTGAACATTGGTTCCTATATTAGAGAGGTACCGAAGTACATTTTTAAGCATTCATTATGCCTTTCATTGGTGCCAGTCTACTGTCTGTGTAATTAATACAGCTACAAGTTCTTTGACACTGTGTGAAAGTGTCAATATTCAATTCAAACATGATTGGCATTCTGAAATGCTGTAATATTCTAATCCAGTTTGTTCAAATAAATTGATGCAGATATATTCGAATTTGGGTCGATACAGCGTGCATGGTAAAACATCACTACAGTCTTTTAAGCATTAAACTGTGACATTGCCGAGCAGTCCTGAGAAACCTAAATACCGGGGCAGGATGCGAAAAACGCTCAAATCCAGCAAACCACATCCGATTTCCCACGCATAATGTTCCCTTTTCCTACCTTACAAACCGTGGGAGAGACAGCCGATCAGTCGAAAACGAAGAACATAGATTCAGTTGAGCACCAAGCGGATCCATCCACAAAGGAAATTCCGCGCATTCATAAAATCCCGCCGTGCCCGCTACATGAACTCCCGACCCGACTGAGAGACCGATTCCCGTTTCGATCAGTCGCGCTTGACCTTACGAATTCCTGCCATCCGATCGCGTCACTCGATCGCGATCTAGCAGGTAGCGTCAGCGTCACACGAACATAACATTTTATTATAATCGCGGTAGGCTGGGCGTCGTGTCTCGCTATCGACCGCCGTCGCTGTACTACGCGGACTGCAAACAGAAATATAACAGAATCCGAATTTTCGATGCTGGTTCTCTCCCGCTATCGCGGACCGTGCAGGAATGCGATGCACAGGCGCGGACTGCCGGGAGATGAACGCGAGAACGAGAACGCGTCGCTGGAATTCCTGCGATTCTCAGAAGATGGATTCAGTGGCGCAGTGGGAGTTGTTTTGAAATAAGGACCAAATGGTGCGGCAATTTTAGAATCGTAATCTATTATGATAACGATATTGAATATGGATTATGAAAAAATTATTCGCTCAATTATTTATGCAAAGTATTAGTGAATTTATTTTATTTTTGAAATAACCAAAACTCCTCGCGACTTCTTGCAAGCAACTTTCTTGTGAAGTAGTTATATAATTATTGTTTCTTTTTCAGTTTTTGAGGGACATAGTTTTGTGATTCATATCCCAAGGTTTTGCAGCAATGAAAAATGAAACAGTCGTCGCTTTTTAGTTCCAGTGGAAAAAATCAAAGTGTACATTTCTTTTACTATAGAACATACAAAAATATTTTTTTCAAACTGTTTTCAAAAGATCCTCGAAATTGAAGACAGGGCACACAGGGTAACGAAGTTGAAAAAAATGACTATCATCATCAATAATTAACGGAAAATTTATTTCGCTTTTTTTGAAATTTTGCGATAACGCACTCGTTTAATTTTTCAAGAGGATTATTGCTACAAGCCGAATCTATAATAAAATCACTCTAAAAATTAATTCGGTATATTGCTCAATAATTTATTTATTCATTCGGTTTTGTATGAGAGAACGAAGCAAGATATATTCTTGAAAAAATATTCAGCTTTGAAAAAATAGTGACACATTTTTAAATTATTGTCAACTGAGTCGCATCCTAGAAAAACCGATGAAATAATTAAACGAATTCTAACAATAAGGTACAACATCAAAGAAAGTGTGTTTATTTATTGCATAAAAATTATCCACTACAAAATTTGAAGGAAATCGAAAGAAAAATATTTGTGTGAATTGATAAAAATCCGGTTTTTTCACTTTGACATTCTGTCATGAAGTTTTGTGCTGCTGTAGATTGCGGCAATAAGTGAATTTTTTAAAAACGCGTGGTATCTTCCCCCTGAGTGCGACCCTGTCCTCTTAGACTTTTTATAGTAATAATCTCAAAATAATTTAAATAATCTAGGAATTTCCACAAAACAACTGCAGCTGTATTATGTCGAATAAATCATCAGCTACCTATTCGCATTCGGCGACAACAACAACAAACAACATGCATGGTGAGAGTTGAGAACATTATGCTCATTCAACTCTTATTGTCCTAGTTTGCATTGTTTTGTACCGATCGTGGCCGTACCATGCTGTTGGTTGCCGTACCAGGCAGTGCTAGCATTGGTTCTGTTCTAATATATAATACCAGCACCAGCGGCGAGAGTTAAATATGGGGTTTCATCGCCTATTATCTTATTTATTTTCATCTACAATTTTGGAACATGAAGAGCTAGGATTTATTGCTCAATAGCCGCGTATTTTGAGCACAATGATTTAAAAAAAAATCACAAAATAGTCTTTTGAAACGTACCTATGAACTATATGATTATATTTAAAACACTGAAGTTGCGGATTTTTATGCTTATTATTATGGTGAAGAAAAACCCACATCAACTTTTTTTCTTCAGATATTTGGAAAAAAAACTGATTTTTCTTTACCACCTAATTTTGTCTTGCTCTTTAATTTGATATTCACTTTTTCTTCTCAACTGAACACACAAATTTCGACCTAAGAAAAGTTGAAGTACCTATACAAAAATATATTGTTTTGATGATAATTTCAATACTACTTATAAATAAGTCCTGTATTCTTTGTATTCTTGCTTGCAATAAGGATTCTTTATTGATGAATAAATGATAAATCAAACGAAATATCAATTATTCAACTCAAACAATCCCGAAACAGGATTATATACACAAAACAACTCGCATTGAATATTCATATTATTGTTCAATTTATTATTCCGAAGTCGTCATATTCACGAATTTATTCATTTCTTTCACAGTATGTAACTTTCACTTTCAAATACAACGAAATTTTAATTTAAATGTGAATATCTACCTACCATTGTTATGCCGTGCGACAATTTCTAGCCAATTTGATTATTTTACATGTGAAAAATTGTTACTATATTGCAAATTATTCAGTTTGTTACACAAAGGCAAATAATGATAATTAATACGAACATACTCTTACTGCACTTGATGTTATTTTATAAACAATAGCATAAAAATTAGACCAGTCAAGAGGAAGTGTACGTACTTATATGATGTATAATCCTCAAAGACCAATTTCAAGGCAAATTTCAGCTAGCAAAAGTATAAATATAAACTTACCTTGGAATAAAATTCACATTTTACCTTTCAGCACCCGCATGTATGAAAATGTAAACAAATTTCTTCGAGGCTTAATACTCAATTTTCCTAATGGAAGCAATAATGTTTCTATTAGATAATTTTCCTGTAGATATACCACTGTTATGAGGAAGAAAACTCTTGACTATCTCCATTTTCCTGAAGATTGAAGTTTATGTCAGTCGTTTTACGAAACTATGGCCTTATGGAATGGCCAATTCATGGAAAGTGAAGTGATGTTGGTTTTATTTTTGTAAGCAGTTCACACTTTTATCGTCCTCTCATTAAGGATTATTCGGGTGGTGAAAGGTAAATAAGGGATGTTTTGATGCGACTTACCATAAAATAATTATGTAAAATTTCAATTTAAGTATAAAACTTTAGTCATTCAACTTTATTACATACAACTATAAATCACATAAAAAACTGAACATTTACGTTAGAGTTCGATCTTGCACTTATTTATTTTTGTCAACTGTAGAAGGAATCCTATGCCTCCTAGTCATATGTATGAATGGTGGCTATCTCCTTTTGTTTTCTGAACTCCTCCTAGTAATCATAGTTAAGGATATATTTTATACATAATAATGATGGAAATAAGACCTGGTGGCGCTACTCTTCAATTGTTTCAGCAGACAAATCCTTGATTTGAAACAATTGAATTTCAGCTCATTACGTGGGGTTCTCATGTACAGCAATAGATGGCGATACTGTCGAAAGATATTTGAAGAATTTTCTCTCAATCATGTTCGATACATATTCGAATCAGACTCATTGGAAAATGGCTCCATGGAATTGTTAAAAACGATTAGAAGTCATTCAGAATCAAATATTTATACTTTCATATTGACACCTGCAGTAACCTGTAAATTTGGTTGAAATCGCGGCTTCACTTAGCGAGATTCACCCACGCGATGTCACGTTAGACACGTTGTATCGAAGTAGGCGAAATCAAGAGATTTGGGACATGTCACAGGATAGGAAGTGATTTCACCAGTCTATCTATCCACCTCTTACATAATATACAGACTAGAATTTTCTATCTTTCACTTGAAACCAACACATCTGTCACACCAGCTGTCAATATGTCAATGTCATATTCGATTCGCGGTGCTTTTTCGATAGTTTGACATCTCTACTGTTCCAAGTAGCAAATATTCGAGCAGGATATTCAACAAACGAATTATTCTTTTATTGATATCGAAAATTCACCCATTTCATTTTCAAATTGTGACCATTTCATATTAATTTAGGAATAAATCAACTTTTTTTAATGAATGATGGTAGATCAAGTGACACCTTGGAATAAGGCTGGTATTTAGATAAAAGATGAATAACAACTCAAATATGAGGAAAAACATTCATCACAAAATTCATGAATCCAACTTTGTGTCTAAACCCAAAATGCATATCAGAATTTTCCTCCTCTAAAGTTTTCAATGTTGGAATACTGGAAAAACAGATTGCCAAAAACACTGGAAGTTACAAAAAATCTAGTCCACCTCCGTATCTATCAGTTTAAAAAAGGATATTGTTTGTCTCTCGGTTCAGATTTCTCATGCGACCTGTCCCTTGGATACGGTGATATTTCCTACAAAAAAAAAAAGGATTAGTTTCGTTCCTCTCGAAAAACACAACAGCGCATACTCTATTTCGGTGGTGTTTTTCTCTAGGAAGAACAAGAGGTTCGATTATTTTCCCGTTAGGGGACATCTTGGCCACTAGAACATAAGAAATTAGTAAGTTTCGCGGAAATTCGATGATCAAACTCAATTACTTTTGTCTTCTTCGCGACGTCTCTTCATCTCCAGCTGGTTTGCCTCTTCCAATCGATCCTGTAACAGTAAAACCATAATCTTGATAAGCTAATCATGAGGAGGATTCAGTCAATGTTTGTACAGGGTGGCCAGATAAGAATGCAAAGTGCAGTATCTCGGAAACTGTTTGTCTAAGAGACTTGCGGTGAAAAATGTTATAACTAAAGTTACCAAAAGAAAATTCTGGAAATTATTTTCATGTTTCCAAGATGGCCGCCAGGGGGCGTAACCGCCATCTTAAACTTTTGAAATGAATTTTTGACGAAATACACCTAGTAAACGTACCAATAAAATATATAACTTTTAAAGTTGAGCTTCATTCGAGTAATTTTTGCTCGACACTTTTCGACGTATCTATTAAAATGAAGTGGTTAGGGGGTGGTTCAATGTTTTTTCAAATAAACAGCTGTAACTCCTGAACGACTGAACGGATTTCAACAAACTTTATATCGTTGGAAAGAGCATTCATTGGTCTATCAAATTCATCTTATTTGTAATGTGTCTGATTTCAAGTGATGCCACTAGAGCGCGTTTTTTGATATAATAACAAAAAATTGCAAAATTGTCTGAAAAATCAAATGCAATTTTTTTTTCATGAAAATGTAGTGGAATGATACCTTAATAGGCTAGTGAAAACTTTAACTTTAGTCATAACATTTTTCACCGCAAGTCTCTTAGAAGAATAGTTTCCGAGATACTGCACTTTGAATTCTTATCTGGCCACCCTGTACATGTACAGATAGCGCCGCCACCAGAAGTATGAGCTTAACGAAAATTCCTGTAATCTTCTATACATTTTATTCGATGATGCGTTTGACCTTTTTCGTTGGACTACTCACCCTCTTTCTCCCAAGTTTGCGTTCTTTCCTTATCTCCTTCTCTTCTTCGGTCTTTTTCTCACGTTTCTCTTTCGATTTGGCTGAACGATCTCTTTTGTCGACTTTGTCGGCGAAAAATTCCCCTGATTTGCGGTCTTCGTGTTTGGAATTCTGCAGACAACCATGGAATTGGTATCAGAGGTGACTGCACCATATCGTTGGAGCAAATTCTTCTGACAGTCAATTGTAGAAAGATATTTAATGTTTGAAGTAGGATTGTGAACTGAACATTTTCGAAAGAAGCGAGCATTTCACTAAATCCTCCTAGTATGAAATCGAACTTGACATTTTTTCAAGAAGTCCATTTGACTGAAAAACAGGACCCATTCACATTACTTTGAGTAGGTAACTTGCATCAAAAACCTCTTGGAAAATTATCAAAATTCAGGATTTAGTTCTTCTCACTCAAGTAGATTACAGACAATAATATACTTTTATAATTTTCTATGACCTGTAAAAATACAGTGATAACAACTAATTAGGCGCATCTAAAAAAGTACAGTGTTTACAATCTTCAATATTTCAGAAATCCATCTATATTTTCACAGATTTCGACGTATACCATATACATGCTATCATCATTTATGAAATCTCCATTCCATTTTTGTGAGAAATTGTGTAGCTGGTCTTCTACCTAAAATACACTGTTCAGATTATAAACATGGCATTTTTTCAATACAGAACAATGGCGGCTAAATGAGGCTGAAAAAATTTAACAATCAGTGACAAGTGAAATGTACAGGATGTATAATCAGAAAATTTGTAAAAGACTGCAAAGAAAAATGAAATTCATCGAAAAAAATTGATTCTCTGCTATTATAAAATCATCAATTGTTAACGTTTATCCCACTAAAATATGCTGTTGTTTATCCGAAATTTTATATTCAGGATAAACATATTGTCTGGTGTGATATTTATGGGTATCAAAATCGACATTGAAGGTTACATAATTTTTTTGTAAAATTTATATTAATTATTTGTTGTATATTAAAATTATTATACAACAAATATGAACAATGTACAAAGATTTTGGAATTGAAGTGCGAAAAATTTGGAGTTTTGAAGGGTAGTAGGTACAAGTTTATTTCACACTCTCAAAAAATAAGAAATTGCAAGCCTTTATAATCACCGCAAATTTTTTTCAAGCACACTTGTGTAAAGGATACATTAGGAATCTCATGAAATCACAATGAAAATTACGTCATTATGACAAGGTTTTTGTAAAAACATATACAGGGTGTTCCCTAAAGACATGCTAATATTTAAGGTGGTGATTCTTTGACACATTTAAAGAAAAAAACTTCCCATAAACGTATGTCTTAAAACTTTTGAGATACACAATAAAATTTTGAAAAAAATCAGTTTTTCAATAATAACTGAGATATTGGTACATATTTTTTGGATTCTCATTCATTTTGGAACAAATCTGATCTCTTAATTTGCTTTCAGTCGATGCATAAACATTTCCACGCTTCATCAGATTTTTGAGGAATAGATCCTGAAGTAAAACGATTTTAATTTTATTTAGCGAAAACCATGCGTCGGACAAAGAAAATCCCAGAGATTAAATTTGCTCAATAATGAATGAGGATCTTAAAAGTAATTTTTATTTTGAAAGTAAACAGTGGCGTAGTATTTTTTCTCCAAAAATATTCGATGCAAAACCCGTACGGACGCCACTGGTAGAGAAAATGGAAAATTTCGTACATCACAAAATGCTCCTTGATGCATAGAAGACATGTACCATATTTTATAAAGATGTCTAGAATATTATCTCAAAAGTTAAGACTTCTAGGACATACGTTTATAGGAAGTTTTTTTCTTAAAATGTGTCAAAGAATCACACACTTAAATATTAGCATGTCTTTAAGGAACACCCTGTATATCCTCAGGACAACACCTTTTAAAATTGAAGTACTGTGATTGTTATTCATAATTTTGATTCGTTAATTGACATTTACGACTGAAATAAACACTTTTCTCGCGAGTTGTATAAAATATTTTCTCCAAGTTCATGTGAAAACAAAAAAATGTTCTTTCATAATTGATAATAAAATTTGAAATTGCGTCAGAATTAATGTTTGTCCATGTTTTCAATGATCACAAAATTCTGTAGTCGTATGACAGATAAAACCAACAAATATTTTGTTGCACCCATTTTTTTTTCCAAAGTTTGCATACAATGTACCAGAGACATTTGAGAAAGAGTAGTATTTTATCAAAGCCATGGAAAAGTTTTGTTTTTTGCATGAATGTAGATACACATAATAAGAATTAGTTTATTGAACTGACTGAATAAACTATTCTAATTAAATCTTACCGGCTTTCAAATGACGTTTTGTGAATTTCAAATGGCGCTTATTGTAATTCAGCTGACACTCGCTGTCTGAATCACAAACGCGTTTTCCGAATCACAATAGACGCTTTATAAATTTCACAACTGAAAAAGGTGCAGCCTACAATTTCTCCAAACTAAATCGATTTCTACGCTAGTCACTCACCTGATGCTGGATCTTCGATATTACACTAAAAGGCGGAAGATTGGGCTGATATCTCGACAAGACTGTCCTGTTAAAAGTCGTTTGCGCCACGCTGGCCGCCCTCATAGAGTACGAAGTGGACGCAACTGGAGTACAAGACAATCCCCCACCGTCAATAACCACGTGGCACTGCTTATTCCCATTTGGAAATTCATCTTCGACGTGCTGCTGAGTCTGGACCCCGAAATTTGTTTGTGGTACTTTCATTTTTCTTTCCCTTTCGCTGGCATCGCTATTTCTTTTTCGACTACTGGAGTACAAGACAATCCCCACTGTTAACCACGTGGCACTTCTAATTCTTATTCGGATATTCGACTTCCAAGTGCTGCGGATTCTGTTCGCCGAATTATGTTTGCGTTACTTTCATTTCTCTGTCGATGGCATCGCTTTTTCTTTTCCAACTAATGTCAAAAACTACGTGGCACTGCTAATTCTCATTCAGTAATTTATTTGCTGCTGATTCTGGTCCCAGAAATACTTTCCTGGTACTTTCATTTCTCTGTCTCTATCATCGCCATTTCTTTTTAAAGGATTCTTCAAGTGACATTTTTTCATTGAAACTGACTCTTTGTGGTATCCATGAAATTTGCAAATTGTCTAGCAAAACGGCCCCAACTGATGCTTGATTTGGTGTTTCTATACAATTTTTACGCACGTTCATTTGGGGATTTGTAGTGGTGTTGTTGTGATAGCATCAACATTGCTCTTGGTAGTGGTGATTCAAATGTAATCTCAGTTTGGATAGTGCAACTGCATTGTCCGGAATAAGCCAATTTTGGGTAGTTAATATGATAGATTTCAGTTTCTTTGTTAGAAATTCATATGTTGACATGACCTATTGGGTTATTTTACATGCAATAAAGCTAATATCTTATATTCCCCTGTATTTCTTTCATATCTGGACTTATTTTGAATTCACATCCTCTTCACTGCTGGACTCTATTCACATTCTTCGTATCATATCTTGCTTGTACTTAATCTCCAAGGCAAACGAATTATGTTGGTAAGTTGTGATGTGGTGATCTGATGAAGACGTTCCTCAAGTCTTTTCGCGCACTCGATTTTAATATAGTTCAAAAACACTCGATTATTTACACGTGATTTCTCATTGATTTAGACACTTTCAGCCCAATCTCCCAAAATGGAACTCTAAAACTGGTACGGAACCATCGATGTTATGTCACCTGGATACTAACCTTCGAAGAACTGTCGATTTTTCTTCTTTTGTTATCTAGAACAGAGAAAAAACTCTGCTGCTGATAATCATATAGATAACATTAGTTCAATTATTCTTCGATGGAATAATTTGAATTTTATGTCAAACAGTGAAATATCTTTTTGATAGGTTGAAAAAACAAAGTTGTATGTTGATAAAGAAAAAATCTACAATAATGAGAATTGACAAGTTCAGCCAGCTTTGAGAGATGTCTTCCCTAGTGTTGTCTTTGTCATCAAGATTGCAACTTAAAATAACGAAAATGTTATGATTGCGACGTAAAAAAAAAAGAGAAGAAAACTAATAACACATTTATAATGTGTTATAAGCAACAATGCCAACAAAATATTCTAAATAATCGGAATATTGAAAACAAACTACAAGAAAAATAAACCAATTATATACAGGTTATATAAGTCTTTTTTATGTCTCAATCATAACATTTTTATTATTTGAAATTGCAATCTTGACGACAAAGAACACATTAGGGCAGACATA
Source organism: Chrysomela aeneicollis (assembly GCA_029955515.1). NCBI lineage: Eukaryota > Metazoa > Arthropoda > Insecta > Coleoptera > Chrysomelidae > Chrysomela > Chrysomela aeneicollis. The sequence continues at coordinate 1,778,606 of JARUHQ010000007.1, read as the reverse complement.
TTTCTTCTCTCTCAACGCTGGCTGAGCTTGTCAATTAATGAAATAAAAAAATAACGAGCTACTGCAATAAAATCGAATTACCCACCTCTTTCTGGCTCAGGTTCCTGGCTGACTCTCCCAGTGTTGCCATTGTTGCTGATGCTCACTTCTCTTTCTTCTCTTGTGTCGCGATGGTGATTTCCTGCCGATTGTCGGTCATCTTTGGGAACAACCATCTCGATTACCCACTCATCCTGGGCCTGCAAATCAAATTATAATCATCAGAAACCGACTCTGAATACTCCCTTGTTCTGATGAATTATTGACTATTCACGCTGTTCTACATATTTGATTTAATCGTTATTTGAGTAAAATGTCATTCTCTTTATTTCATTTCAAAATGATGAATACAAAGGACAAAATAAAAAATAATCAACACAAAACGTGTCCATAACTATGTTGACTAGATAAAATGATAAGTTTCAATAATATAGCTACACATAAAACAAAATAAATGCATCTGATATTCAATGTAACGCTTCACACAAACCACTTACCCGATTATGTCTTTCCTCTGTTGTCGGTTTAGGTGCCCTTTTTTCGCCTTTTTCTTTCGGAGCGTCTTCTGAAACTAATTTAGAGAATAAGAGCGTGTTTGCAAACCGAATTGATACAATACCTTTAGCGTTGCCGTTCGGCTTGTTGTTTGTGTCAGCTTTCGGCTCTCCGGTTTTTGCCTTGAAGATAAAAAAACAGGAATGTAATCATCGTTTTGTGAAAAACAATGTATGTGTACTGAACATATTAGCCAAGTTGATATAGTTAATTATCTGGGGATTCACTTAGACTGCAACATGAAGTGGCATGAACAAATTGATGAAATGATTGGAAACTAAGGAAAACACTCAGATCGTTGAGAAACATTATGATTTAAATTAATTATCAATCATTTTGTAGTGTCTTTCAGTCTATTATAGCCGATGGTATAATAGGTTTAAATCGATTCAAAAATATACCGCTAAAAGTATTTCTTGAAGACCTTTTGATTATTCATCTCATTTTCTCTTTCTTTGAATATTATGAAGTCTTATTTATTGAGCAATTATTTAATGAAGCATCAACAATGTGCATATGAATAAATCTGAAAATGGATAACCAGGTACAATACAAATATGAAACCAAAAGCAAAACTGATGGTTAGATATCAACTGAAAACATTTTACAACTTTGATGCAACAGCATGCCATTTATTCGGATAAAAAGATAAATTGCCATATTCTCTGAAGAAAATTAGTTTTATTTTTTAATCGAGAATAAAATTAATTGTTGGTAGATCAAACTATGAAATATGAATCAATATTCATTATATTACATTGATTGATAATTATAATTGTATATACAAGATATAATAATAATAATAATCTTTATTTAAATAGGAATCCTGATATACATTATGAAAATAGTGGAGAATTTCATTCACATGAAACAAGATACAAAAATATAATAACTGAAAGATAGACTAAAAAATAAATCTACGAGAAATTATATTAATATAATAAGGACATTTTTTTATGTAGTTCTAGAAGAAATAAAAAATCAGTATATTTTTATTGATGCAAAGTTGAAGTACAGGATTGGATATTCAAAAGAAAAACGTCATTGTTTTCATAACGTAATCAAAATATGTCAATGATTGTGGTCAATAACTCAACATAAATAAATCAGAATGTTACAAAAAACGATAATAAATGAATAATGAAGAGCACAAAAATTAGATGAAGTCCATGTATTATTATTATTATTATTATATCTTGAAAACCAAGAAAAATAAAAAAGTTATATCGATTTTCTACAAAGAGAATGAGAAACTGGTTTCCCCTGTCTATTGATTGAAAAGGCATGCTATTTCTTCCATGCATATTCGCCCAACGAATTTTAGAGCAGTAATTTTGGAGGATCTTGAAAATTTATTATTATATAATAATGTTCGTTAATTTCAAGTGAAAAACATTGAAGAACAAAAAAACACAAACATCGTGACATTACCTTCTCCTTCTCCAAAGGCACATGGAAATCGCCCTCCTTCATCATCTGCCCGCTGGCGTTCTTCTGCTTGAGCAGCCCCAGATAGCTGCTGGAGAGCGTGAACAAGTCCTGCCGGTTGTTCTTCTCCTCGTCCCTCACCTTCTCGATACGCTTCTCGATGAACTGGCTCAGCTTGATCAGCACCGGGTAGTGCGGGATGATCTTGATCAGGATGATGAGCGCGTTGCGAATCTGCACGTACCTTCGATGATTAAAAAGACTAGATGAATGACGCAACTAGCGAGCAAGAAGATTTTTTTTTCAACGGTAGCGCCTCAATTGTTGTATTAATAGCTGACATTCAATTGACAAGCTCAGCCAGCTTTGAGAGAGAGAAAATATGTCTGCCCTAGTGTTGTCTCTGTTGTCAAGATTGCAACTTTAAATAATTAAAATGTTATGATTGCGACGTAGAAAAGAAGAAAGCTTATACAGGGTCACTCACGGTCGATGGTACCTTAGACGTTTACGGAGAACGGGACGTAGGATTATTCTGAAAATTTGGTTTATTGGGTAATCAGTTTTGTTCTATTGATCTAAAATACTTTCAGCGTTGCGGCGTTGCCGCTTCTATCAAAAAGTAACAACCACTTTGTTATTTCAAATGGAACACCCTGTATTTTATTTCATTTTTAGATTCTTCCTGAAGAGCTGATTTCGTCGATCTATCATACTTGGGGTATAGCGCGAAATATTAGATAGAGATATAGGAATTTTTTGTGTCGAAACTATTCATTTCTGCTCAAAACGGCTTACATGTCCCTATCTTAAACTTTTATTTACTACCTACTGACATTTGATAGAAACAAATAGAGGGTGATGCAAAACTCAAAATTTTGAACCACCCGTATTTGTTTCAATTAAATATCAATCGATAGTAAATGGAAAGTTAAGATAGGGACATGTAAGCGTTTTGAGCAGAAATGATTAGTTTCGACACAAAAAATTCCTAAAGTTGAAAAATCTCGATTTTTCACACCCTATATCTCTGTAATATTTCGCGCTATACCCCAAGTATGATAGATCGACGAAATCAGCTTTTCAGGAAGAATCTAAAAATGAAATAAAATACATGGTGTTCCATTTGAAATAACAAAGTTGTTGCTACTTTTTGATAGAAGCGGCAACACCGCAACGCTGAAAGTATTTTGGATCGATAGAACAAAACTGATTACCCAATAAACCAAATTTTCAGAATAATCCTACGTCCCGTTCTCCGTAAACGTCTAAGGTACCATCGACCGTGAGTGACCCTGTATAAAATTGGTTTGTTTTCGTTATTTCGTTTATTTAAGGCATTTTTTTGCGAGAAACTGTTTTGAAACTATTTGAAACAGTTTTGAAACACTCCATTTTCTTGAACCATTTGTGACGTCACAATTGATTCTGGTTCAAAACGTTTTGAAAGCGTCTTTTGGACCGCTTCAATATGGCGAACTGTCATCTGAGGTTAAATAACTATGACACGTGACGTTTTGAAACGTTGCATTTTTTCGGCTTATAAAATGATGACGTAGAGGTATAAACTGTTTCAAAACGGTCTTTGAAACTGTTTCGTCGCAAAAAAATGCCTTAAGAATTTTTTGTTAGCATTATTAGTTTATAATAATTGTTGAATGATTCCAAACACATTATAAATGTGTTATTGGTTTTCTTCCCTTTTGTTACGTCGCAATCATAACATTTTCGTTATTTTAAGTTGCAATCTTGATGACACAAAAATACTAGGGCAGACATTTTTTTGTCTCTCAAAGCTGGCTGAACTTGTCAATTGTTTCCAAGCAAGGATTTTTAATCACTATGAATTTCATGTTGGCTTCAGACAATTTGCGGCGTTACTATTCTAGTGGGTTTGTTGTTCGGAGCATTGTCGATCTAAATGAACACCTAGTAGACGGTATAATATTGTTTGTTCACTGAAAAAAAATGACGTTACTTTTTCTGTAAGGCAGTGACATCTTCAGACAATAATCATGGACTATTTTGAACTTGAAGTGTCACACTGGACATAACCTAACGTTTTTATTTACATTTTGAATTACGCGCTCCCCAAGGCACAGCGAATCTCCTGTTGCAAGAATAGAATTTTTCGATAAAATTCATTCATTGACTAGAGATTCAGGAAACAGAAAAAAACATGGTCAGTCAGTGTCAGTGATGTGGCAGAATGTGTAATGTCACAAAAGTAGAGAGGGCATGTTCAATATTGAGAAACTAAAATGCGAGGCAAGTGAAAGTATTGGCATATCGATTGTACGATAGTTACTAAAATTTTAATAATTCACGTTGAGTTGTATATTTTTGCTCCACGCATATTTCATACCCACTGAAGAAAGAACACAAAAATTATTCCCTTTTTCAACTTGAACACCACACACACATACAATTACTTGTTTTCAACAATTTTGTATATTTGAAAAAAATCGTTCCTCAAAACATTCAATGAAACTCATCGAGAACCGAGCATGACGGAAGCTGAAATTTGTGACAGTGTCAACTTGACAGCTCAAAGTCTCGTGTTTTTGAAGAATGATACATTTTTTGAAATATACAAAACGAGTAAATGTAAACGTGTGTGGTGTGTAGTTGAAAGATGGACAAATTTTGTGTTTTCAATAGCAAACACTTAAGATGCCAAATGATGTATTTACGAAACTGTAGCGTTTCAACTTCGGATTCTTGTTCAGGCCATAATACGTGAGTACTTCCAACATTGTTTCTTCTTGGAATGCGTTGTTCCTAAAAACTGGTATTAGACCTATTTGAGTACAAAAATGTCAGATTATGATAGATACATAATATGTGCTGAAGATAGAAAAAAAAAGAAGAACATAACTCCAACCTAAAATTGGGTCGCTGACCGAGAAAAAACTTAATTCGCGAAAATCACGAACCAACAGATGGCGCTCGAAAAATGTCAAAAATTTTACATGAGGGTGATCAACAAACATTTGTTATATGTTTTCAATGGTATTATTTCAATTTTCAATTCGAATTTTAGGAAAGAAATAAATAATCCTGAGTATCCAAAAGGGGCGCTATTGATAGATTATCGTTTATAGAATTCAAAACAGGTATTTTATGTGAGTTTCGTGGATTAATTATGTTTTTATAGGCTTTTCAAACCACCTCTGCAAAATCAATGGGGTCACTAAGGTATTTGTATTTCAATGATTTCTCTTTATTTCAAGAATGGCCAAGATTGAAATAAGTATCTAGAGTATATTGGAGATAAGAAGAAACCCTTAAAATAGTGAAAAGCATTATTCAAAGCTGGTTACATACTTTGTGGGATAGATGTCAAACACATACTCGAACACATATAAATAAACTCCTGTTCACAAACTTCAGCTCTAGGGTAGCTCTAATATGAAATTAAAATAGTACCATGAAAAAATTAGCAGTGGAAGTGTGAATTTATATGTAAACCTGTAATAATTTTATCCTAACCCAAAAATAGATGATTAGCGAAACAAAAACAAAGAATTGTAGTCAATTAACTTTATTCTCTGAGAGAAGTAAGTATAGGGGTGCTTATATTGAGATACCCACCTATCTTAAATAGGCAACACAAGTTATTATTTTCATTCATATAATAGAAATAATTAAATAATATAGATGAGTAGTGTTCCAAGAATAACATGAAAAGTTTGAGACCTTGTGGTCTACCAGTCATTCAAATTCATTTATTTCAATTGATAATTCATTCAATTTCTCATTCATTTTGAATAAAGATTTGATTTCATTCAGCCCACATTGCCATCACTCTTAAAGTTTGCATGTGATGACTTCCAGATGTTTATTGAAGGAATTGTATTCTTTTTGAGCCTATCTCTTGGTTTAATTCTCCTTGATGGTCCTAAAGTAAAATCAAGGTTTTCATTACAAACAACAAGAGACACAACTACAGATCTTATTCATTTGATTTAACCTGAAAGACATACCTTCGCATTCACTTGAGAAATCCAGTTCTTTAGGAAGTTCTTACTACAAACGTAAATGTTTGTGGTGATAAGTTTTCCTATTTTCAACGTGATCATACATTTTTCACACAATCCTGAAAAGAAATTCAGGATTTTGTGCCAAAGGAACGATGTCTGTACGGTAGGAGGAACGCTGAAATATTGAACAAATCTTTGTCGATTTCGTCTTTACGACCTTTGAACTTGCTGCTAGTTTCAATAATATTAGTAACTAGCTGATAAGTACGAAAAAAGTCCGAAAACTATTCAAAACAATTCAATTTCATTAAAAATAATACGAAAGCCTATGCTATACAATGCTAAATTGCTTTGTTGATCACCCTAGGAAGGCTTAGAAAATTTGACACCAGAGGCCGCCCACTCCGTGATTTTCGCGAATATAGTTCCAGCCTATCAAGTGTTCATTTGGATCGACAATGGTTGTTTGTAGGTACGTACAGCTTCGATTCGAGGCACGTGACCATCGCCTTGGCCAGCTTGAAGTGCCACTTGTGGCACACGTGCCGGTAGTTCTCGTAGTCGACGTTGTCGAGGTTGTCCGCCTGCTGGTTGTTCTTGCGGTACTTGGTGACGAAGCCCGGGTAGTTCATGCACTCCTTGTTGAAGGTGTCCTTGCTGCGGTGCCACTTCGAGACTGTCTCGAGCAGGGCGAACAGGAAGCGGCCGTAGCGCATTGCCTCGTTCTCCGTGCACGATGTGATAGAGTAGGTCACGTCGCAGAACAGCTGGAAAGAGAGATTGTCCACTTTTCGATACTTTTGCATGATATCTCAGTAGGGATATTTTTTTGTGAAAACAACATTCACGACAACAGAACTTTAATAGTTTGAGGTACAGGGCAAAATTGAAATTTAAAACATCTCCCCTACCTTGGTTAATTTTAAACCAATCGAAAACGAGAAGAAATGTCCACTCTCACGTAGTTTTGATGAACTTGAAAAAATCCTTATTGAACTATAGAAAAATGTGATGTACAACCCTTTATATACCGGGTGTTCCAATAAGGTCGTCTAGCGGCTGTATGTCGAGAACCATACGACCTATTGATTTCGGAAAAAAATAACCCCCATAAGAGTGACCTCAAAAAATTCATGGACATTGTTTTCCACTCTCAAATCCCACCGCTAGATGGCGTTACTTGAAATCAAAATTAAAAACTGTTATTTCTCTAAAAAATCCCAAATGAAGGTGGGTAATGTTAAAGCGTTTTGGACTCTTCTAAAGATACTCTAAAAATTACCTATTTGATATTTTGACCTATCGATCGAAATGAGGGGTGGGGGAAGGGTGGAACCTTATTGCAGATAAGGTTCGATAACTTCCGACTACGTCAACCGATTTCAATGATCTTGGTCTTGTTTTGGAGCTATTGAATGGAGGAATTATAATATGCAATGGTACCCAAGTTTATATTCGAGGCTCAACCACCAGATGGCGTTCTTATGTCGCTCAAGATGGTTACACAAATATCTACGGAAAATTAAATGTGATGCTATATTTATTATTACACTATTATATTACTTATAAAATAACCTACAAAATAGCACGAACCGAATGTCGCTATCATTTCTCAAACATGAGTTATCAATGAAAATGTTGTTTTAGGAACTTATTTTTATATATCCATATTATAGAAAATAAGATATTTGTGTATTTAGAGCGCAAAATAAGAGATTCTCGCTAGTAAAAAACATCATCGAAAGAGTATAATTGAAATTCACCGTTTTCACTCTTTCAGTAAATATTATTTTTGCTTTATATTCAACAGACTGATGTTTTTTGAGAAATGTGACAAGTTTAGGATACTTTCTTTTTCAACAATATACCAATGGTAAGGACGAGCGTTTTTTCAATATTTCCGCTCACGAGCGCAAATGCTGTCACTTGATGACATTCCTCGGAAAACGTCAATTTTGTGTTTAGATTTGAAAGCGTCAAAGGCTACTTTGTTAAATCTGATTGAATGTCTTCAACCCTCACTGGTTTGGATCAAGCCTTACTAAAGCCAGCCTAGTATCACCTATCAAATTGTTTTATTAGTATCTTATTAGTTGTGTCCAATAAACAAGATGGAATTCTAAATAACCATTTGATTATAACATAAGATTCCTGATATATTATTTTATAATTGTTTTTGTGGATGCAAGACATAAGAAATTTTCTCATAGATTATTTTTTTTCTTCGTATGTTTAAATCAAATGCTTGATGTAAGTATAATGTATGTGTAAGTATTTTTAATTTTCAAATTTTTACTTTGCATTACATACAATCATGGATAAGTTTTCAAACTCATGTTCTGTTATGAAAATGAATATTGATTTAATTTTTATATCCATTGTATTGTTCTTTTGAAATAAATGAATAAATGAATAAATGAATAAATGAATAAATGAATAAATGAATAAATGAATAAATGAATAAATGAATAAATGAATAAATGAATAAATGAATAAATGAATAAATGAATAAATGAATAAATGAATAAATGAATAAATGAATAAATGAATAAATGAATAAATGAATAAATAAATAAATAAATGAATGAATAAATAAATGAATGGATAAGAATGAAAAAACGAATGAATGAATACATAAACGAATGAGTAAATGAATGAATGAATAAATGAATAAATGAATAAATGAATAAATAAATAAATAAATAAATAAATAAATAAATAAATAAATAAATAAATAAATAAATAAATAAATAAATAAATAAATAAATAAATAAATAAATAAATAAATAAATAAATAAATAAATAAATAAATAAATAAATAAATAAATAAATAAATAAATAAATAAATAAATAAATAAATAAATAAATAAATAAATAAATAAATAAATAAATAAATAAATAAATAAATAAATAAATAAATAAATAAATAAATAAATAAATAAATAAATAAATAAATAAATAAATAAATAAATAAATAAATAAATAAATAAATAAATAAATAAATAAATAAATAAATAAATAAATAAATAAATAAATAAATAAATAAATAAATAAATAAAAAAATAAATAAATAAATAAACGAATGAATAAATAAATAAATGAATAAATATTATCTCCCCTAATGCAAGAACAAAAAAAAAAGTCTCACCCGATCGTAGAAAAGCAGCGTTGAAAAATTCGGCGTCTTCAGCAAGTGTATCGTATAGACAAACTTGGCGCAGTACGCAGCATCGACCTGCGTGAACGTACACCTGGGGAACACACAAAGCTGCAGGAACCTCGTGATCGCCTCGTTCTTGGCCGCCTTGGGCGTCCTCGACGGGAACCAACCGTCCTTCTCCTGCTTCAGCCTGTGCATCATCTTGTCGACGTGCTCGGCGTGCTTCTTCTTCTCGTCCTGCAGCTTCTCGAACAGCGTCTGGTAGCGCTCCTGCTCCTTCTTGCCCTTGCCGCCGGCGTCGATGTTGGCCAAAGACTGCAGCTTGGCCTTGTTGATGACCTGCTGGTAGGTGTCTTCGGGCACGTGCAGGTCGTACATGGTGAGCGACCAGAAGGTCGAGAGGAATTGGGGAGAGATGTCTTCCCATACTCTCGGGGGGTGCAGGGGGATGAGGGAGGTGTGGACAGGCTGCATTATCTCGGTCACGGCCTCGAAGTACTTTTGGTTCTTCACGGAGGAGGACATTTTCTTGTAGTTGGGGTCGGCTTTGCGCAGCTGGTCGTATTTTTGCTGGAAAATTATTCGTTTCCGAAATATCGAAGTTATGCTTGAAGCAAGGTGCATATAGGATGGTGAAACAGCTTCCTATTAACAAGCACTAGAATAAACTGTAGACCTTTGCCTACTTGATTTCATACCGTAGTAATATTTCCTGAAGTTATCAGAGATGGCGACATACCTTGTGTCGGTAAAACAGACACTCTGCATCTGTCATCTTTTTATCAGTTTCATCTATTCTAGATGAAACATGACTGAGAAGAGTCAAAATATCAATATTCAATCCAGATTTATCGAAAATATATTGTTTTAATGTCGTTTCAAGTCACGTCTGTCAGATGTGAACCACAGAAATACGTAAGCAACAGAAAACTTCTTCGATAATCGATCTCACCACCATCTTCATTCAAGTCGTGGAAATATTAGTACCTTCTCAAACGGTCTACAAGTTTTTCGCAGAAACAATTGAAGAGCTGTTTCACCATCCTATATCCACCTTGGCTTGAAGAAAGCTGATTGAGATTCGAAATTTTCCCAAATCAAATAATTGAACAATAATACGGCCTTGACGCTAGTAGTTGGAATTATACAGGGTCACTCACGGTCGATGGTACCTTAGACGTTTACGGAGAACGGGACGTAGGATTCTGAAAATTTGGTTTACTGGGTAATCAGTTTTGTTCTATCGATCTAAAATACTTTCAGCGTTGCGGCGTTGCCGCTTCTATCAAAAAGTAGCAACAACTTTGTTATTTCAAATGGAACACCCTGTATTTTATTTCATTTTTAGATTCTTCCTCAAGAGCTGATTTCGTCGATCTATCATACTTGGGGTATAGCGAGAAAGATTACAGAGATATAGGGTGTGAAAAATCGAGATTTTTCAAATTTAGGAATTTTTTGTGTCGAAACTAATCATTTCTGCTCAAAATGGCTTACATGTCCCTATCTTAACTTTTCATTTACTACCTACTGACATTTGATAGAAACAAATATAGGGTGATGCAAAACTCAAAATTTTGAACCACCCGTATTTGTTTCAATTAATCACAAAAATCATAATCTTCAACTCCAAGATCCCCCACATAATTTCGATTATAATCGAAACATAATTCTTCCACCATCTTGAAAATTCCTCTTTTGTTCTCTAACACAAAAATTTCATAATAAAATCAATCAATTATAATCACCAAATTTGAGTGGGTTATAATACGATAATTGACGAAGACTTTTCAAGTCTTCACCAATTTATGATTTCAACAACTACTTTGCTAGCTAATGTCAAGCAAAACACTGAATTATATCGATTCGCAATCTTTGCACCGATTCATACAGGGATGTAAATGTTAATTTCTTCCGAATTTTTGAGATACTTGGTAAAATTCGTGGCTATTTCATTTGTATTCCTTAAATTGGAAGAAATATCCAATATAATAATAGTTATTTATTATACAAGGAAAAAGGAATCCGATTAAATTTAGTTAGTTATGTGACGTTGTTAAGGAAACCTTAGGTGGAATCAAATATCTGTCAATTTAATTATGTGATTTGATTTAAAAATTGCGAACTTTAATTAATTTTAAGTAATAAATATATATAAATATAACTAGTAATTTTTAATAAAAAAAACTTGAAAAACGTCTGATTCCGAGTTTTCTCTATTTTGTCAATTATAATACCACCAGAGCTTCAATTATTGCTGAAAATTTTTTCGAGAATACGAATATTTTTAAGATTCTCCCGAGTCGATGACAAGGAAGAATTTTATGAAAAATATTTTCGTGTTTGAGAAAGAAATTTTTATATTTAATTGAAGCTAGAGTGGTGTTCGCTAATAAAATTTCACACCAAGTAGACTCCAGTTAAGATAAAGTTAAATAAAATACAAAATACCGACCTTAATCACGCAAAATAATAATTAAGTAGCTGCTAAAAGTTCAAATCATTATTCTAACCCAACTTTATTCCACTAAAGTTGGTAGAAATATACTTTCTTACAAAAAAACTCAAAGTTGTAATTAATACCTGCGAGTTTAAAAACGAATGTCAGTAAACCTATAAATGTTAAAAAAATTCTACTGTAATATCATGCTACTTCTCCTGAGGAAGAGAAAAAATTTCCGGAAATTGTTCTAGTTGCTATGGTAACCATACAAAATATAGACTTGATTGGTCGAAAATGTTAGAAAAAAATTACTCACATTAGTCGCATGATTGAACATGGGCCTGGCGAGGAAGAATGCCACCTCCAAGGGTATGTGGTAGTCCATCAGCATGCTCTGTATCGAAGGCAGCTTGTTGACGTACTCGTCCACTGACAGGGTGGACCCCAAAAACGTGCCGAACTGGACGAGCGTGTCCTGGCACTGGTCCGACAGCTTGCCCACCAGCTTCATGTGGCTCTTTTGGGTCTCCTTGTAGACGACGCAGTAGTTCTGCTGGGCCATGAGGAGGCACAGGGCGACGGCGAGGTCGTTCTCAGCCATCGATTCCTTGAGGCGCAGCGAGGATTTTTTGGTGTTCCTCACCTGGCTGAAATAGCCGGCCTGAAAGAAGGAGGGATTTTTTGATAACGCGGATTTCCCGGAATTTTGCTTTTCCCCCTTTTTTTTATTTCTCTGAACACATATTTGAGGAGCCCAGCGTAAATTCTGAGAAATCCTAGAGATGCTAAGGCATGGAATAAAAAATGATTTGTAGGTGTTCTTTGGAATAAAAAACCAGAATTAACGAATTATTCGCAATATAAAATGAATATATGCTCTGATTATATTGTTACGAACCGCTGGCATTTCCGAGAAGGCCGGAAAGCATCCGCTCGACGCGGGACTCAAAGCGGAGGTATCGGTCGCAGACGCACCGCTATAATTAGCGGATGATTCATTGCCGTCGAATATAAAAAGTGCTTCCAGTTTGTTCCTGTTCTTTCTGGACAGTGATGTCTTTGCCTATATAGGAACCGCGGTTTCGCGGACAAGTTAGTTATAGTTTGGAATGAGTTGAGTTTAGAAAGAAAGCTAGTACAGTGAACATTGAGATTTGTGAAGCGAATATCGTTGTGATTTAACTAAGTGTTTATTGAGTTGTATTTAGTGTGTTTAGTGAAATAAATTGTTCAGTTTTGTACTGAGTGTTTAAAATTCACGAACCCAAGTGGAAATAACGTAACAATATGAATATATTGTTTTTGATAGAGAAAAAATAGATCGAAGGTACTTTTTAGAATTCTTCAAATCGCCATAACGTTTGAACGGATGGAGCCTTTTGCCTGTGCTCATCATTTCTCTAAACGCAGAAACTGAAATCGTTAAAGAATTATTTTCTTTATAAAAAATCAAATTACCATTGGAACATTTTCGAATCGCCATAACTTTCGAATTGATAGACAGTGATTTTTCTGTTCGCGGATATCATTTCTCCAATCGAAAAAACTGAAATCGTGACAAAATTATTTTTTATAGAGAATAAAAGTATCGTTGGAACTTTTTCGAATTTTTCGAATCACCATAATTTCCGAACTGATGGACCGATTCTTCCCATCAGGTTCTCATTTTATCTTCTTTTTCGTCATATAATTCAGTTTTGTGATCGATAATCACGAAATCGTAAAATACATTTTTTCCATACCAAATTTTCAAATCGATATAACTTCTGAGCGAATGGACCGATATTTCCCATCGAGTTCTCGTTTTCATTTTTTGTTAAAATAGAATTAAGTTTCGTTAACGAAAATTGCAAAATCGTATTCAAATTTTATTTTTACTGAATTTTCAAATCGCTTTTCGAACGAAAGAACCGATTTTTCCCATCGGGTTCTCATTTTTTTTTTACATTCATCATAGAATACAGTTTTGTTACCGAAAATTCCAAAATCATAAAATCGAATATTTTTTCTTCCAAATTTTCAAATCACCATAACTTCCAAACGGATGAACCGATTTTCAACTTCGGGTACTAATTTTTCTTATTTTTAATCATAGAATACAGTTTTGATATTGAAAATTCCATAATCGTTAAAAACGACGGAATTTTCACTTTGGTTCCTAACTCTTCTTTTTTGTGCCAAAATCGCCATTTCCGATCGGAGGTATAATTTTACTTATTTTTTCTCGTAGAATCCAGTTCTCCATGCAAAAAAAGAACGAAATTGTGAAAAAATATTTTTTTTTTCGTCAAAAAAAAATTACTTTTTTGAATTTTTCAAACCTCCATTACTTTCGGAAGGATGGACCGATTCTTCCCGTCGGGGTACCATTTTGCTATTTTTTATAATAGAAAATAGTTCTCCGATCAGAAAAACGTAAAAAATCAATTACAAATGATATCTTACCTCTGATTTGAGAAGTTCTCCGCCAGACAGGGCATTCAACTGGTCTATGGTGAGATCTTCAGCAGCATCAACGCCTGCCATTTTTTGCACAACTTCTTTGAGGATAAGCAAATCCAAACTGAAACATCCCAATTTTATTTTGATAATTAAAACCATCAACATAATAATCAAAATTATTGGAACCTCTAGAGTTTGAATTCCAGAGACTCATTCCATTATTAGTTTTCATTCATATTTTTTTCATGGAAAAAATCCTATACCAATGATCTAATAATATATACTACAAATAATCCCCATCAACAGAGACCGTCGAATGATTTAAGGCTTCGCGATAAAATCAAACAAACGCCCAACCTAATCAACAGCTAGGCCGATTTCGAGAGGTGAAAGGAATATCAGCAGGAATTCTCTGGAAGATTTGCGTACCTTCTTATTGCTTCTGGTAAGGTGGTAATAATGGTCTACACCTATACAGGGTCACTCACGGTCGATGGTACCTTAGACGTTTACGGAGAACGGGACGTAGGATTATTCTGAAAATTTGGTTTACTGGGTAATCAGTTTTGTTCTATCGATCTAAAATACTTTCAGCGTTGCGGCGTTGCCGCTTCTATCAAAACGTAGCAACAACTTTGTTATTTCAAATGAACATCCTGTATTTTATTTCATTTTTAGATTCTTCCTAATGAGCTGATTTCGTCGATCTATCATACTTGGAGTATAGCGAGAAAGATTACAGAGGGTGATGCAAAACTCAAAATTTTGAACCACCCTTATTTGTTTCAATTAAATATCAATCGATAGTAAATGGAAAGTTGTGATAGGGACATGTTAGCCGTTTTGAGCAAGAATGAATAGGTTCGGCAAAAAAAATTGAAAAATCTCGATTTTTCACACCCTTTATCTCTGTAATATTTCGCGCTATACCCAAAGTATGATAGATCGACGAAATCAGCTCTTCAGGAAGAATCTAAAAATGAAATAAAATACAGGGTGTTCCATTTGAAATAACAAGGTTGTTGCTACTTTTTGATAGAAGCGGCAACGCAGCAACGCTGAAAGTATTTTAGATCGATAGAACAAAACTGATTACCCAATAAACCAAATCTTCACAATAATCCTACGTCTCGTTCTACGTAAACGTCTGAGGTACCATCGACCGTGAGTGACCACAGTATTGCCAAAAGATAGTTGGAAAGAAATTTTAGTTCAGAAGTTGTTTCTGGTAATAGTAATTTACGTAACAAGTCCGTAAATACTGTTTTTTTGGATGAGTGGACAAAATTCTAGTCTGCGAGTCCAAAAAAACTGTTTTCGGGCGTGTTGCGTACACAATTTTTTCGGCAACCGTGTAGAATGACAAATCAAAGAAACACATTTCTTTCAAAAATTGAAATGTTAGCTAATTTTATGTCAGATAGCTGTCAGTCGTTATTTTGCTGCTATGGTAATGATCAACTGCATTTATCAAAACCATACTACCAAGATTTTCATATTTACAATGACAACAACGATGTGATTCTTCCCGGCCTAGTACGTACTTCCCGGACTAGGCCGGAAAAATGCCACTTTCTCAAAAAAAAAAATCGTCTGGAAAGTACGTACTTTTCGGACGGTTGCCGAAAAGGTATTTATTGTATTTTATCTAGCCCTATCTGCTCAGTTTCTGTACTGAGTGTCAAAATCAACGAACCCAAGTAACAATATCATCAGATCATGAAAGAAAAAAAAAATAACCCCGCCACCCACCTCTTCTGCGCCTTCAGCTGATTAGCAACGAACTGCAACAGCCCCGTCAGCTCTATCGAGTACTTCTTATACACGGCGCCACAGAAACTAGCCAGACTCTGCAGCCACGTCGAAATCGATGTACTGTCATGCTTGACACGCTTCTTCTCCGCATTGGCCAGCGACTCGATCAGGCAGTACCCGAGCACGTCGTAGGAGAGGTTGGTGAGGTACTTGAGCGAATCGACGACCGGCACGATCAGGTTGTTGTACACCTGGATCTGCAGCAGCACGTAGTCGAAGAGGAAGCCGGGCGAGCAGTGTGTCAGCTTGCCGATCAGCCGGCCCACCGGCTTTACGTTCTCCTTGCTCACGCGCTTCATGATGTTCTTGATCTGCTTCTCGGAGTCGGCGCGCTTGCGCAGCAGGTCCGCGTCCGCGTTGTACGTGTCGTTCTTCCATCTGCGAATGGTGTCAACGTCGGACCGAAATATTCGTACAGGGTTCACAATGAAATTAGTCTTGTTTACACTTTGCATCACCCAGACATCGTCAACTTTGTTTCAAGGACACTTTTGTCAATTGAATAGGCGAGATCACTAGTTTCTTGAAAAAAAAACCACAACCTCCAGATTGATGGAATGAGTGGTAGGAGTTTTTAAATTTTTTTCGCAGCAGTTTTTCCAAAATAAATTACGAAAGAATAGTAATTTACGTAACAAGTCCGGAAAATACTGTTCTCTTGGATGAGTGGACAAAATTCTAGGACGAGCGTAGCGAGTCCTGGAAGTCTGCGAGTCCAAAAAAACTGTTTTCGGGCGTGAATTTCTTTCAAAAATTGAAATGTTAGCTACTTTTATGTCAGATAGCTGTCAGTCGTTATTTTGCTGCTATGGTAATGATCAACTGCATTTATCAAAACCATACTACCAAGATTTTCATATTTACAATGACAACAACGATGTGATTCTTCCCGGCCTAGTCCGGGAAGTACGTACTTCCCGGACTAGGCCGGAAAAATGCCACTTTCTCAAAAAAAAAATCGTCTGGAATGTACGTACTTTCCGGACGGTTGCCGAAAAAAGTATCTGTTTGAACGCTAGAAATCGCGCTGTAACGTAACAAGTTCTGAATTATCATTGGGCGCGTTGGAGACGAATGTTTTACAGCGTTGCCGAGCGTTATTCACATTTCTTTACAATATGAGTATGCCGAAAAACTATCGACGTAACACTCAGTATTCATACATGTCATTCAAAATTAACTGAATAAACAGCTATCAAACACAAAGTCTACATATCGATATGATAAATGCTGAGGCAATTTAATTTCTTCAATCATGGTATAAAATTGAATAACATTTCTTTGAAAAATTACTGAAGCTGGCAACACAGGAATATGCCTATTAGGGGACTTGTAACGTCACAAGCGGCCATGATGCTGTTGTTTGAAAGTCTCGAAAATATCAGCAGAGGCATTGATTCAGATGGTACAAATCGAGTATTTTGAAATCATTATAACAAATAGAAATAACACAATTTATAATTAAATTGTCCCTTGATGTCATTCTTACAAATGTTGTTTAAAGAAGCAATTTTTTCTCGATTGTAATTGATTTTGTAATGATTTTTTCTGATAATGTTAGAGTTGTATTCAAACTGTGATTTCGAAAATTTCAAAAACAATCATAATTGTCTCCTATTGCGACATTGATACACCTTGATTTTCTGAATGAAATCTGTCAAAAAGTTATTGAGAAAACTTTGAAAAGTCCCCTAAGATGACGTTTCAATTATATTTCTCAAGAACTGTTATGGAGATACTTTTCAAAATCCTATGAATTATTGCATCAAAATATAGGGCACTACATCTAGTAAGATTAAATCGTTTTTTCATAATTAATCTCCCGCAAAATGTCTATTACATAAATAATTTATTAGTTTTAACCCAAACTCATATCATTACTAGTAGTAGTAGGTAATTGAAGCTGTTTCCGGATGGAACGAGAATGTGTAATATTTTTCAGTAAGAGTAGAGGAACGAAATGATACTTTCAATTATTTTCTTCAATCTGGTTCAAAATAATTGGTACATGGGGTTCTCATTGGATTTAGAGTTTTACAGACATTTCAATTATTTTTTTATAATATGTAGCCAACTTTCTACCGGTCACTATATGAACCTCAAAAAAAAACAAACACCTCAAAAAAAAACAACATCCTTAATTGACAAGTTCGGCCAGCGTTGAGAGAGAAAACATATGTCTGCCCTAGTGTTGTCTTTGTCTTCAAGATTGCAACTTAAAATGATGAAAATGTTATGATTTGGACGTAAAAATGAAGAAGACCTTCCTAACCTGTATATAATTGTTTTTTTTTGTTTTTAGTTTATAATTTTTGAATGATTCCAAACACATTATATAACATTTTCAAGTTGCAATCTGGATGTCAAAGACAACAGTAGGGCAGACATATTATTTCTCCTCTCTCAAAGCTGGCTGAACTTGTCAATCCATCCACTGTGTCAACAACTTCAATGCTCCGTCCTCCACCGCAAAATAAAGACCCTCACTCACCTGGAGTAGAGCGCGTACCGCACCTGGTACGGGTAGAGCCTCAACAGCGCCCACACTTCCTCGGCAACGCAGCAGTTGCACTCGAGGTGTGACAGCGAGGGCAGCACCGTCGCGTCCAACAACGACAGCACGTCGTAGTAGAGCGAGTCGCCGGCTGGCGGGGCGCTCTTGGCGCCGTCGACGCCGCACGACGCCAGCGCCGCCCTTCAAACACACGAATTGTTATCCGAAATCGGTCCCACAAAAAGAGTACGCTTCTCAAAATGGATACCCCCTTGGACTTTTTTGTTTTTGAAGATACGAAAGAATTTTAGGGAGTATAGTTGAGAGATGCTTTTGGATATGCAGGGTGTTTCATTTTTTCGAAATCGACACCAACTTTGGTTTTTCAAATAGAACATTATGTATCTATATTTTTTCAATTTCGGATGAAAAAAGACTATGGATGGTCAAAATGGCCTAAAACTGAAGAGTTCAAAAAAATTGCAGTTCCCGACGGGGCCCCGAAAACTGGACAAGAGTAAATCTACGTAATTCCGAACATTGAATAGAAAAATCGTTTCTACCTGATTTCATGTTAATTTAATTTCATTTATTCTCAGTCACAAAGAAGTACAGTACAGTTCACTAATGCGACAATGTCAATTTATGAAGGCGGATTTATGCACCGTTTTTTTATTAATCTGTCATTGCTCAATCACTATCGTTAACACTAGAAATGTTGGAATTCATGATCTACATTTCACCATCCATGCACACAATTCAACATTTTTCCTTCACTAATTATTCTTTGAAATATAACCAACTATCATCTTCAAACGGATAATGTCTTCTTGTTTTCTAGCAAAAACTTGGGGAAATGATATAGAAATACCAAGTACACCTGGTGTATTTTTGTCACTTTCGGAATGTAGGAGTTGATTCAGAAAAGGAATATCTTTTTTGGTATGACAAATCGTAGAAGAGCTTAAAGTAAATGAAAGTCATGCATAAGGGTATCAAAATCCATAAAATATAGTCCAATAACAGTGAAAAAACTACAGATTTATGAAAAAGCGTTGTTTATAAATTCGCCTTAAATAAGGTGTAGATATCAAAATAGAACATCGAAAAACATGAAAAAAATATGTTTCCTTTCATAGTTAGTTGATAATCATTGTAGAATAAATTATTGTGTAATGTAACATTTATTTTAATGCATCATAAAGGTTACATAAAGTCAAATATTCAACGAATAAATAAATAAATAAATTTACTTTAGACAAAATTAATATTTTCTGACAAACCTCGTAAACGACTGAAAAAAAAAATTGATATTTCACATATATCTGATGACAGGAAAGCTTCGCTAAACCGGATGCAGACCATGCAGAACTTTTCATTGACAAATATGTTTGACATATTCTTCAGTTATTTTTTTTTTATATATATATACAGATGTTTATATTTTTCATAACACTTTGTCAATGAGAATTTATTCTTGGACAATAATAGTTATTTGTTTTACTAGGCACAAAAGCACAAGATTTAATGCCGCGGCTGGTGTTTCATAGCCGAGCGTAGCGAGGCTATGAAACCAGCCAAGGCATTAAATCTGCTTTTCTGCCATGTGAAACATATAATTTTTTCTTCAAATTTGTTCCAATTCCACGCAAAATCGACTTTTTCATATTTAAATTGCGTTTCATTATCAATATCCAAATAACTAAATTATTTTATCAAAGGTAACTGGGCCCTGCGTTACTATGTTTACCGCTGATGACGTTTGTTGAATATGTTTGTTTACTGTTTACTTTGTCATTGTCAATTTTGAAAAGTTGTCATGTAAGAAATGGATTTACCATAAATATATCTAATAAATAAAAATTTCGTGTTGTAGTTTGTAGTTTTAATGCAATAAAACCAGTTTATTATCATCATTTTGAGTTTTCTTAATGTCATTGTTGCCTAGCAACGAACTTTTTCTGCCTAGGCAGTAAAAGTGGACTTTTTCTGCCTAGGCAGTGAAAGTGGACTTTTTCTGCCTAGGCAGTAAAAGTGGACTTTTTCTGCCTAGGCATTAAAAGTACAACTTCTAAGCCTGCCTGCCAAGTGTCATTAAAAGGCCGCTTTTAATGTCATTTGGACAATAAAGTATATTCATCATCAATCTATCAATCGTTACCTGGCCAGCCGGACGGTCTTGCAGAGCAACACGGGATCGAAGCGCAGCGACGGACCGAGCCGCAGCAGCATCGGTATGGCGGCGGCGCGCAGATCGAGAAAGGTGCGCGCGCGGGGCGGCGCAGTGGGTAGATCGCCGGCTGCCACCGGCCTGCGCGGTATCTTGTCGCTGATGAGGGCGTGCCTGATCGAGACAATTCACTTTCAATGTTTGAATTTCATTTTTCAATTTGAATGTATGTTTGATAGACCACGCGGGCAGAAAACAACTACTTTACTGGCTGATGCCACGCACAACATTGCTCGTTGTTCATGCAACGATTCCCTTCTGGATCTCCTTTTGTTTTGTTCTTGTAAAATAGGTAGGGGTATGTGTTAATTTGGACTTTTAATGGTGTTTGTAGAAAAAAATAGTGCATGATATACCTGCTAAAAGTGATCATTTTTTTTAAGGGATAGAACACTCCGTAACTATTTCAATCAAATTGGAATTTGGTTTTTCCACAACTTTTTCATGAATGAAATTCCCGGTGAATATTTTCTCGAATCCAGTGGCGTAGTAACAGTTTTGCTTATTTTCTTTTGAATGACATTATTTTTCTCGCCTTATGACTTTTCAATTGATGAATTGATTTCGATGAAATTTCAAAAAAGGTTCATAAAATGTTATTTTGGTGATTTATATGAAATTACATCATCACATTTTGAATAACTGAGCACCTGCACGAGATGTATCATTTATGATGAAAATATTTTATACCACATCTCTTTAAAAAAAAATCATACTTTTCAGTGTACATTCTGAAATGCGAGGAGTTTTCCACGGAAAAAGTTTAATTTAAATTATAGCAGTTCTTGAGAGGTATAGAAAATATATCAAATTTCGAGGAATCTTTGAACAACTTAAAATCCGATTTAGTATTGCAGTTTCAGGATTAAACTAATATTATAATATAGGTAAAGTTAATAACCATCCACCAATCATGATAATCTTGAGATTAGGTCGAACTTAAGACTACTAAAAAATGTTACCTTTTGGTTATGTTGAATGTTCGATAGCTTCAATTATTGCAATAATAATTTACATCAATATCAGATTGATGAACAATTAAGTTCATTTAAATATGATCATATAGGGAATTCAATTAAAAAAATAATTTAAACTACCGATGTATTGCAATTAATCACAATTTTGACATGGATTTTGTGCATGTAAATTTAGGTATATTCACCATCAATAATTTGCATTATATATAACAGGTCGAGTCATATTTATTCAATAAAAAGACCACATTGATATAAAAACACGTCAAAAAGTTAAATACATAACACAATACAGCACATGATATACTACATGGGTTTTAAGATCAAATACAAAGAGTATACAATCATTCTCACAATAAGTTTGAATGCTACATGTTAAAATATTCTTCAACATAGAACAAACCACATCTTAGGAGCCTTGTCAGCGATTTTTTGAATTCAAAAAGGTTCTTTTGCTCCTTTATTTCCTCAGGAATTTTATTATATTTTCGAATTCTTATTCATAGGTTATATTTGTATTTTTATAATTATACATATATTCATGTCTATTTGGATGCCTAATTGAATAAATCTATCTATCTATCTCGAAATGAACAATAGAGATCGGAAAATACCGCACACGAATTTCATTGGTTAGAGGGAGGGGCTTGCGGAACCAGCAGCCTAATTGCCGACCCGAGCGCCACCCTTCGGAATTTTCCTGCAGACAACAGAGCCGACTCGAAATCATTTACCATCGAACAGTGTCTGGGAACAGTCACCTGCTTTAGATAGAGTAATTTTGCATTCAGATAAAACACTGAGAAAATGTCCTACATCTTCTGCCACGAGGACAACAACGACAAAGTTGTGATGAGGACGGCGATGAAGAAGGAACCCATGGGGCCATCACCGTGAAGAGAGAACCCCAGCCGCACGAAATGGACAGGATAGTCAGCGCCGGTTCGTTCGGAGTGTTGTGGAACGTGGGGCATCCCATAACCGGCGAAAGGATGGCCCTCAAGCGAATATCAAACGTCTTCGGAAACCTCCAGATGGCCAAGATGATATTCCGCGAGGTGAGGATGCTTGTTACCCTGAAGCACGACAACATCATCACGGCGATGGAGATCGTGCAGCCTCGTTCCATGGACCACTTCGAGGAGGTCTCCATCGTTATGGAGTTGCTGCCCACCGACCTTGCCGAGCTGATTTACTCGGAAGGCCCCTTGACAGCCGAACACGTGCACATCTTCATGTACCAGCTGCTCAGGGGGCTCAAGTACATCCACTCGGCCAAGGTTCTGCACAGGGACATCAAGCCAGGCAACATCCTCGTCAGCGGCGACGTCCTCAAAATCTGCGACTTTGGCCTGGCGAGGGCAGAGGAGCCCGACACGTCGCAGCCGATGAGCCCCCAGGTGGTCACAACGGCCTACCGCGCCCCCGAGTTGCTCCCAGCCGAGGGGCGCTTCCACTACGGCGGAGGCGTCGACGTCTGGTCGGTCGGTTGCACATTCATTGAGTTGCTGACCGGCAAGTGCTTCTTCGATGAGCCCCACTTCTTCCAGAACCTCAACCGGATGCTGGACCTGGTGGGGACCCCCAAGATGGAGGAGGTGTGGTACGCGTGCGACAGCGTCAAGATGTTCGTGGCGACGAGGGAGCCGCAGCCTCCGGGTTTCTCGTGCCTCGCCAAGGCTTCTCCGTTGGCTACCCCAGAGGCGCTGGATTTAATCTCGCGGATGATGACATTCGATCCGGAGAGGAGGATCTCAGCGGCGGAAGCTCTGGACCATCCGTACATGAGCCGCGGGAGGGAGCTTTACCACACCGGCTTGTGTAAGTGCTGCGGGGTTCTGGAGGATGGTGAGAGGTACTACACCTGGGACTTCGAGCCTGTTGCTAGTCACTTTTTCGACGACACTTGGGAGAGAAACATCGTGGACGTGCGGCAGGCGAAAGAGGAGATGTTTGAGTTCATCAGGGGGCAGGTTGTACAGGGAAAGGACTACCTGTCTATGAACGTCTGATGTTTCCATCGTTTACCGTTTGCACTTTTTGTTTCAGGTCCCAATCGGCGGTCACTTTCGACCTCTCAAGTAGCACCGACGTCGAAGTACGGGTGACAGAGGAAGTCGTTGTTATGATCGATAAAATGAAATTTCTTAGGAACACTGTACATTGTTGTGATCATGGTTTTCTGCGGTTTCCCATGATTCTCGCCGAATGGGCAACAATTAGCGGGACGAAAAAACGGCCGTAGCCTGTTTCCCATAAAAACACTGTAGCGAGTTTTTATGCTTTTTTTTATATAGTCGACCAATGCCTAGAGCAGCGTTTAGGGGACAATATAAATTTATGATTGTCGCAAAAATAAATCAGATTGATGTAACATAAGTTTTTTATGTATATTCATATTTAAATTTAAATAATGATCAATTTTTTCGGGAATATTACAGTCTCAATTAGACTTCGAGGGTTGCTTTGCAACTACGTTGGCGGTCAAAAACACACTTTTCAAAATCGTATTGTGCATAAACAAATCTGTGTAAAACTTATTCCACTACATTTGAAACTTATTCACAAAACAAATAGATTTCTTTATTCACCATTGAAAGGGCTGTAAATAAAACATTTTTGGACCCGTGTTCATGGGAGTTTTTTTTCTTGTTTTCAAGAGAACAACCAGACAGGATTACCAAACCATTCTGGTGACTTTTTTTGAAATGCATTACTGAAATCTGTTTGATATACAGGATTATTCAATTTCGACGCTCATCATTGGAATCTCGATTCTTGAGAACTGTAACAGATATGATGAACTTCGAATTGGGGTGAAGTGAAATCCGCGATAGCTCCTTTAGTTTTTGAAATATTCGAAAAAAATAAATAAATTTTCACTGGTCATTTTATTTTGATCTGCTTTATTACTGGAGATACTACAAAACTGCACGCACTTCTTCATTGCCACATTCTGCGATCTTTAAAATAACACTCTTAGATTTAGAGTTCGACGTTTCGTCTTCTCGCGGTCATCAACTTTTTTTTCAAACACGAGGATGCATTTTTATACATATTTTTCACCATGAATTGACCCCAGAAATAGATTGACACTTGAAGAATTCATTTAATTTATTTATGTTATCGGCGAGTTTTAATCGCTAAAGAGTTGTTGATCAGGTAACTATTACTAATGGTGAAAAAAAATTAAAAAGATGCGTCTTCATATAACAAAAAAGTTGATGATGGCCGTGAGAAGACGAAACGTCGAACTCAAGATCTAAGAAAGCTATTTTGAAGATCGTAAAATGTGGCAATAAAGAAATGCTTTTAGTTTTGGTGTATCACCAGTAATAAAGCAAGAATAAAATAGATCCGAATATTTCGAAAAATAATACCATACCATACCACTACCATAATAATGACCATGAAATTCCACAACTTTGCCCCAATTTAAAGTTCTCCATATCTGTTACAGTTCTGGAAATCCCAATAATGAGCGTCGAATTTGAATAACCTTGTATATGTTGTTGAATGCAAATATGATACTGAGTTATTCATGAATGTTTTTTTAGTATTTTGGAAAGATAACACTTGTAGTGATTTTTTTATGTTGTCTAAAGAATTAACGAGGCTCTAGATTGTAAATGAGAGTATTTTCCACACAACTAATCATGACAGATTGAATGGAAAAATCAGACAGAGAGATCTTCTTTTTTAACCATGTATAAATCATTTTCAATTTTACATGGTTCTCCTCAGCGATATATCTCCTTAAATATGCCTATTAAATTCACAAGATGTATAGCTCAGTTGAGACTGAGTAACTCGTTTTCCATCAAATTAACCCTCAACTGTTCTACTTACTTCATCAATCCTAACGAGTTGTGCACAGTTTGTAACCTCAATCAATTGGAAACTATTGAACATATTTTCTTCAATTGTCCCATATACTGCTCAATGAAACCTGCATTTCTGAATTCTCTAGTTGATATGACGTCTTTGGTCAACGCTCTTGATGATCCTACTGGCGATATTGTGAAGATCATTGCTTCTTTCTTATGGAATGTACTTAAACTACGCTCTTTCATTGTCAATGAGTGAGCCCGATATTTGTATTTCTAGGTTACCACCCACCACAATCGAAATAAGTAGTACGTGTCTCTAGTTGTGTTCTATTTTCTTATTTTTATAAATTATATACAATTTTCATACTCTTGCCATAAAATGTATTTTTTTAAGAGGCAATAAAGTTAAAAAAAAAAAAAAATCACTTTTTTATACATAATGAAAACAGAATGAACATTGCACCTAATTTGAATTTTTGATTGAGTTAAAAAAAATTGCAATGCTCAAGTTTTCACGTCAATCACTAACCTTTGATAGACAGGTTCAATAATATGGTGAATGAGAGCACTCAGGGCTGCTGCTATAGGCTCATATCCAACAGCATACTGTTCTGGCAATCGTTTTATCAAGAGCTGGGCATTCTCCCAATCTCCCACCAAGAGTAGGGCTTCACATAGGCCCAACTTCTGATTTCCCACATAATTTTCGCTGTAATTTTCTGGTTCTTCCGGGGTATTTTCCTTATCCTTGTTGTTGAGGTTTATAATTTGTAATTTCCTGGCATACTCTTTGGCATCTTTCATGTTCTTTTCACATTCTTTCATCATTACTTTATCATCAGGATACAACTGTAAATTTTTATGAATTAGCAATGATTGTTTGTCCACTTTTTTCATTATTACCCAATGATAAATGTCATCCAGCTGTATTATTTTATACTGAAGGAGCTGGGCAGTGAGCACATACAGGGACTGTGGCACTTCCTGTTCATTGTTTTTCAAGAAAGCAAACTTCGTTGATAACACCTCACTGATGATGCGAGGATCATTCATGTAGGAATTTATCAATGGTACGAATATTCTAGCATCTTTTTGTTTGTTTTCGAAACTCTCCAAAATAACGTCTAATACCCTATTTGGATCCAAATTGAAGCATCCTATGACAGAATTTATTGGCATAGTTTGAAGAGATCACAGAATTTGTTACCACCAGAAATTATCTGTTTTGAAGATCACTAAATACAATGTGAATTAAAAATTTTAAATATCAGATGTCTAATGAAGTAATATATATCTAGGAATCATGTTTGACATAGACATTGAGCTGGAATCGTATTTTATACCTTGTCAAAGAATTGGGGTATATTTCAATAAAACATCTTGAAATGTTACATTTTTCATAATAATTTGGAAGTAGGAGACAATTTTTAAGAATAATGTATCAAAATTATATGTTCCCTTCTGATACCCTCAAAACAAAATTAGTAATCAACAAGAAATTATATAAATATTATAAAAGTTTCTAATGTGGTTTCAGAGAAAATTAAAAAAAACAAGATAATTTTATTCATACAAAATCAAAGTACAGGATTGGATATTTACAAAACATAATCATTTTCTTCATAACATAATAAATATTTGAAATCTCAATTCAATTGAATTTCCTTAGTAATTCAATTTCTGTAATTTTATGTTAATATTTTTGTATTTATAATCATGTGTATGTAAGTTTTAATTTGTGTGAAAATTATCTTAGTTTTATTTATACTATTATATTATATATAATTATTTATGATTAATTATTTCCATTATAATTATCTGAAAAGTGAAAAATTTGAAAAGAAAATACACTAGATTTTAGGTATTCCCCAACTCCATTTCTTGATTATATGGGCATTTTTTAAAAATGATTGAAGAACATGATTGTTTATAAAATTTTGAAAAACCTTACTTTCAACACAATCATGAAAAAATATGATTTTATGTCTCCTGGAAAATTATATTTTATATAATATATCTCATATAAGATGTTAACATAAAAAATGATTCAGGACATCAATCAATTATCAAGGTTCATTGTTTTGTTGAATTAAGAAGTACAAGTGGGTTTAATTAATTATTTTTCAAAAAAAATTCATCTGATTCAATTAGTGCAAAATGATAGAGTAGAGAGCATTAAAAATAATCATTTCCTTGTAAAAGTAATGTACTCACCAATCAGAGATTGAACTATACTGATTAATTCTGAAGGATCTGTATTTTCACTGAATTCATTATTCAGTTCTGATACTAGTTTAGCAAAGCCTTCACATTCTTCTCTGAATAGATTGAATTTACGTTGCTTGTAACTGTAAATCAATAATCATTCACTTCAATCAACTACATCCAGATTAATAGATCCTAAATAATTGGTAGCAGTATACTCACTAAAGTTTTGTTTTAACTTTGATAAACTTGGAATAAAATGTGTTATTTTTCAACACACCAACTTCTTGTAGTGTATCTATTTCCAACCTCTCTTTCAATAATTTATCAGACAGGAACTATAAAACAGAATAGATTTATAATAAGCACCTCAGGAATAACTCATTATGGTATACCTTTTCACACTCTTTAATGATGGCAGAAAAATTATTCCTGTCTTTAGAATCCTCACCATCAGTCTGGGAGGTGATTGCATGATTTAAATTTAATACATCCAAAATTATTGATGGGACATCAGGATGCAGAGACTGAAATGAAAGAGGATTGAATTATCCTGATCATATATACTATTTGATACATACCACCAATTCCTGAAGTGTTGATACAACTGATTCCTTTCTAAGGATTCCCTTTACACCCTTCTCAATGAGTTCATTGATGTAATAAGTAATATTTGATGATTTTCCATGTATATCAAACATAGGACTTTTTGTTTCATCTTTCAATAATGGGATACATGTTTTGATACTGAAAGAAATGAAATTCAAGGGTAATATTCATGAACCATTATTTAAAAATTGAAATGCAAGGCTTATCATTTATATGGACTTTCAAAATAAGGACTAAACCAAGATATGAATCCACAAATAATGTGTTGGGTACAAGATTTTCCATAATCTTAACATGATCTCAACATTTGCTCTTGGAAGTAGTGGTTATTTGGTAGAGATGATATTGCTGAGCAATGTACACTGGGTTTAAATCGGAATAAAACTGGTTGTAACTCGTCAAAGCTTGATACCAGAGCAATCTTGATAATTATATCAGAATACCATCACAGATAATGTGAATAAAATAAAATTATTGAAGCCACAGTAGAACAATAACCATCATGTAACCTTATGACAAAAAAATATGAAATAAAAGAAACGAAGGTACAATCATACTCCTAACCAAATCGAGTGAATAGATGAATTAATCTATCATTCAATCATACTTACAACTCTTGTTTCCCAGATTTTTCCCAATTTTTCCAAATTTCCGTACCAAACACGCCAGCCATTTCGCACACCACACAACCTTGTCAATTGTCAAAAGCGTGAAAAGTCAAAGATTCCCAGATTCAAGATTCCCAGATGGAAGATTCGCATACACCAATGAAAACATCCAGCTTATGGAACCCTGTGCTTTGTGAATCCGAAGTATCGGAATCGACGGAATCTCTGGAAGTTTTGCCTGATAGATTTGGTTCAATCTAGGTCAATTGAAGTTTTAGTTCAATTGTTGACCATGGGATGGTGCCAATATCAGTAA
The DNA here is from genome assembly GCA_029955515.1 of Chrysomela aeneicollis. Classification (NCBI taxonomy): domain Eukaryota; kingdom Metazoa; phylum Arthropoda; class Insecta; order Coleoptera; family Chrysomelidae; genus Chrysomela; species Chrysomela aeneicollis. Next base: position 1,749,475 of record JARUHQ010000007.1, on the reverse strand, counting down.
TCAGTGTACTGTAATCAGGTGTATGAGGTATTTGATTGAAACGATGTCACCGCATCTTCTGGATGTCCTTCTTACTAAAACCTTATTTGACCTTATATTAGCTGACATCTACCGTATCACTAGATATTATTTAGCACCGCAGATTAACACAGGGTGTCCCACTCTTGGGAAATTTATAAAGAAATTGATAAGATCGTACTTTCGAATAAAAAGCAGAACTTTCATCGAATATTTTTCAATTCAAATAACATAATATGTCGGTGCAAATGTTGAATTTTGACATCGTGATAAAATTAAGAGAAATGAGGAATTTTATGATCCTTATTTAAGGTTCATGTAAAGTGACAAATTTCTCGTTTCTGATCTGTAAGATGGCGCTAGCACGCTTTGTATTCTGCAATCTATGCAACCATAGTTACATCCATTCGACTGAGATATTGCAGCTTTCTGCTGCAATATTTCTGATAATTACAGTTTTCTATGGCAATATCTAATGGTTCCGCTGCCAGATATATGGAATGTTGCCATATCTCAACATCTGTTTAATACTGCGAAATAGTTCATGAGAGCAATCAACAATTCATCCAATATATTCGATTTGTTCAAGATAGCTTCATTACTATCCTAGTATTCATGCATTCATGAGTGAAATAAAACATTGATCATGATGTTGAATATTTTATTTTCCCTCTATAACAAATAGCCTAGCAAGGGTTGATACGTCAGTTTCCACAATACTTTTACTTTGTAAATTTAAATTATAAATTAACGGAGCCTACTTTTCTTCACTGTTTACAGTCCTTACTGGGCTCCTCCAGGAATTGATTTAAAGATGCAGTAAGGTTACTTCACAAAACCGTGCATCTGTTCGCGTGCGTACACAAAATCCACCAACACTTCTTTTCGTTTAGCACTCATTTGTTCGAATTCAGATTCCATATTTTTGCTGAGAAATCGAATCCATGTCCCGCATGTCCGAATCCAACGGCTTTTCAAATACGAATTAAATTTGACAAATGCGGGCTTTCTGTCAGAATTTCTACAATAATTTCATTGGTTGAAAAAACCGACAACGCTATTCCCCGATTTTGTTTTCTCCCTGATACTCCACAGAAAGTTCGATATTTCAATAATACGATGTTTTTTTTTATCGGGAAGACTCCCGGGATCCGCATTCTTGCTTTCAAGAGAATGAGGGTCCATCAGATGTCGGGAAATTAACGAATGACACGTCTAATCCGTTTGATATGCTGACAAATATGATTACAACATATTGAATTATCCTTCACCTCTTCCAGGTTTGTGATTTTTATATTACGATTTTCGTAACAAATTTATACCTATAACAACTATTTATTTTCGAGGTTAAGTTATGACGATGTTCACATAACGCAACTTCTTATGCGACTGACTTCTGCCATTAGCTTGCCCTGTATACCCAGCAAACACAGTTACAACACAGAGATATCGCAGCGATGTAACAATGTGACCTGCGATATCGCATTCTATGTCGCACAGACGTCGCTGCGATATGGAAGGGATATTATTGTGTCACACTCAAGTTACCTCCATGCGATGTCGCTGCGATATATTTTTAAGATGGAATAGCGATGGGTTTTTGCGATGAAACTGCGATGTGTTTTTGGGATGAAACTGCGATGTGATTCGATTTTGACAGCAGGGATGTGTGAACTTATGACATCGCAGGGATGTAAATATATGATATCACAGAGATGTGAATATATGACATCACAGCGATGTACAAATGTAATGCAGAGGTAAGGTGATATATAGGGAAAAATGTCAGTGAAAAAAAATCAACATACCTATATTATAAATATTTATTTCCAACAATGAACAAATACCAACAAAAAAACAAAATTATTATTCCATTCCAATAAATAAAAGGTAATTCTCTTTAGCAAAAAATATAGGTTATTATTATTTCTGTACATTCTTTGTTTTGAATAAATATTGTTTTCTTCGGAGAAGGCTGATGGAATGGAAATATTAGCTTCAGTTGAATTTCTTGCATCAATATTTAATGTGCAGAAACTTCCTCATAAACACATTTTGAGAAAGTTTCCATCATCAGCTCCCATACGTCTTCCGAAGCGATGAATCCGTAAATGATCATCTCTATCCACCTTGGGTGACATCATAATCTGCTGATTCAAAAACAATAAATTAATAGTTTGGACTAGGTACCATAATCTATAATGTTCCAAAACCATCAGATGTCGTCTTTTGAATATGATGAACGGCTTTGGCATGCTTTCAAGGGAAAACTTATTCTCACCATTACTTATAACCTATACTCACGTTTCGTGTACCCCCACAGAGCAGTTATAACTTTTTGATTGTACAAGAACTTGAAAAACTAGCACATAGACCACAACTTAAGTGAAAAAATGTGTTTGGAAAATCCAACAATTGTACTCATATTCCAAAACCTTTGTTTAGTATTTCACAACAAAGGTAGTCTTTTTATATGAGAAAGTTTTGTAGCACTGTGTTATATTAATCACATATAATATGATATGATCACTCCAGTATCAAAACAGCAAGTGCAACAAACTAAGAATTATGAAATTTAATGTGATAGAATTAGAAGAATGAAGTGAATTGATAAAAAGGGCACATGTGAAATTATTTAACATATATCGAATACCTCTTTTAATATTTCAGATTTATGCAAATTCTTCCAAACGAACGCCAATCCTGGGACCCTGGTTCTCCCATTTCGAAATTGCTTCCAGACTCCAGTCCAGAGTATTTTAGAAGCCAACCTTTTGACTGCAAGACCAAATTGCAACAAGTGAAGATTTATTTATCTCCTTTTGGCAACAGGTAACATAACATTCGTAACAACTGATAACAACCATGTAACAACCAGCTTGCTGTATATATTATCTATGGTAACAACTAATAACTAATCCTATCAAAGTTTCTAATCAAGGTGGATATAGGATGGTGAAACAGCTTCCTATTAACAAGCACTAGAATAAACTGTAGACCTTTACCTACTTGATTTCATACCGTAGTAATATTTCCTGAAGTTATCAGAGATGGCGACATACCTTGTGTCGGTAAAACAGAAACTGTGCATCTGTCATCCTTTATCAGTTTACGGTTTCATCTATTCCAGATGAAACATGACTGAGCAGAGTCAAAATATCGATAATTATTCCAGATTGACTGAAAATATTCTGTTTTGATGTCGCTTCAACTCACGTCTTTCAGATGCGAACCACAGAAATACGTAAGCAACAGAAATCTTCTTCGATAATCGATCTTACCGCCATCTTAATTCAAGTAGCTGAAATATTACTACCTTCTCAAATGGTCTACAAGTTTTTCGCAGAAACAATTGAAGAGCTGTTTCACCATCCTATATCCACCTTGTTTCTAATCATCAATATCAATTCTCGGACCCTGGCCCTCAGGGTCAAGCCAACTCAATCATTGGATTGGGCCAAGCCAAAGGGTCAAGAAATTCAAGGTCAAGGGTCGAGGACAAGGCATTGGGACAAGGTTGGGGTGACAGAAGCCACGACAGAAGCATGGGATAGAAGATTAGAAGAAGCACTGTCACTACTGTCAGTATTTAGTAGTGCCAACCTTTGCCAACCCTGCCAACTGCCAAAAACTGTCAATGCCAAATTGCAACAATCCACAGAAATTCTGTGACAAAAAAATTCATAGTGCGTTTTTGTCTTTTTTGTTTTTGAGGATTTTTCATTTTTCTACAAGTTGTGAAACTTGGGAAAGTAGAGAGCGAGAAAGCACTCCCCACTCCACAGAGAAGAGCCTCGGGAAGAGAATAATCTCAAGTAGAGGGAACTTTTGTTTTATATCATTCTGGTATCTGGTATTATAACAATAAAGAATGAAGAAAATTGAGAGAAAATTGAAGAAATTACAGCATATTATTTCAAAAGAAACTGGTATTACTTGTCACTTGACACCTAGCAAGGTAACTGCTCTAATCCTATGAAAATCGTTCAAATTTGAGGTATAGGTATACTTATTTTCAGATTCTAGTGATAGCCAATGTTGGTCTAGTCAATGGTTTAACTGAAGAAATAATTTATGAACATTTCTCAAAGCATGGCACATTAGAGAGCATAAAGCTTTTACCTGGGAAGTCATGCTGTTTCATTTCATACAGAGCAAAGGAATCTGCTGTTCAGGCATTTCAAACATATAATGGAGTGCTTAATATTGCACAGAATGAGAAACCCATTTATTTGCTATTCTCAGATAATTTTCCAATATTGGAATCAAATAAATCATGGAATAACTGCCCTCCTGGATTGATAATCCTAGAAAACTTCATATCACCAGATGAAGAACAGAGTTTAATAGAATTATGTGATTTTGATTCAGCACCAAATGGTTCAATGAAACATCGCCAAGTGAAACATTTTGGATTTGAGTTCAGGTATGACATAAACAATGTAGATAAAGACAAACCTCTTGAACCAGCCATTCCAAAGCAGTGCAGCTTCTTGAGTGGTAGACTACAAAGAACAGACTTCAAAGATTTCCATCCTAATCAGCTGACAGTGAATCATTACAGTCCTGGTCAAGGTATACCCCACCATATAGACACCCACAGTGCATTTGAAGACCCAATAATGTCACTATCACTACAGTCACCTGTGGTAATGGAATTCAAGAAAGCTAATCAACATATGTTTGTGCTTCTCCCCCAAAGGTCATTGGCTATAATGTCTGGGGAGTGTAGATATGATTGGACACATGGCATCACTCCTAGAAAATATGACATAATCTGTGCAAATAATTGCCTAACAACTCTGGAGCGTGGCACAAGAATATCATTCACATTCAGGAAGGTTCTAGAGGGCAGCTGCAACTGCTCTTATAGATCCAATTGTGATTCTTTCAAGGAAGAAACTGCTGCTTTGAAGATTGGAAACAAGGCTTCTGATTTGGAAGAAGAGCATGTTCATAAAGTTTATGAGCATATTGCAGGGCATTTTAGTGATACCAGGCATAAACCTTGGCCAAATGTACTACAATTTGTTAATTCCTTCAAAACTGGATCAATTTTGGTTGACATTGGCTGTGGAAATGGCAAATATCTGAAATGTAACAACAATATTTTTGATGTAAGTATTCCATTGGAATAAGATTAGATCTATATACATGTCTGAAAATTTCTTGTTATCTATGGTCTAAACTTGATTTTTAGATAGGCTGTGACAGAAGTTTTGGACTCATTGATGTGTGCCAGCAGAATGGCTTTGAGGCATTTATGGGAAACTGTCTGAATTTACCTCTGAGAGACAGTTGTGCAGATGGATTCATCAGCATAGCTGTGATTCACCATCTCTCTACCAAGGTAAGAAAAGTTTAGTTGTTTTCCAAGGTAGCTTTTCACTCTCCTTTTGTAGGAGAGGCGTTTTCAAGCAATCCAAGAAATGGTCAGAACTCTAAAAGTAAATGGTAGGGGTTTGATTTATGTGTGGGCAAAAGATCAATTGAAAGGGAAGAAAAAGAGCAGCTACATTAAACAAGACAGAAAAAATAGAGTGGAGCTAGATGAAAGTGAATTAATGAGAAATGAAAATAATGAGGAAAGGACAGTTCTTGAAGGCATATCCTTACCTGTTCATGTTAATAGGACACAGTTCAAACATCAGGATGTGTTGGTTCCTTGGAAATTGAAGGGAGATAACAAGGGGGAAGATGTTTTTCTTAGGTATTATCATGTTTTTGAGGAAGGTGAATTAGAAAGTTTATGTGAAAGATTGGCCAATGTGGATATTGTTAAGAGCTATTATGATCAAGGTAATTGGTGTGTAATTCTGAATAAAGTAAAATAGTGTTTGTTACACTTTATTTTATTGATCCATATTCACTATACTTAACACCTATTTGAGAGGGTAAAAAGAAGCCACTAGTAGAAATCACATTTAAAAATTTCCAGAAGAACCAATCTGTAAGTTGATTGATATTACACATCTCAATTTTGTTGAGAGTTGGATACAATAAACCGCGCATGAGCGGTGATATACAAAATGAAAACTACATTCAAACAGGCAATGATTCAAACTGATCCAAACAATGATAATTGGGAATTTTGATTAAAGCATAAAAAATTCCACTTTATTTCTCATGGTAGTGAAAATAATTATTCATGTTCATAAAACGAAAAAGGAAGAATAATGTTCCTTCATCGCAATTATATGACCTTTGATATTCAACTGCGCTTATCCTTGTAGATAAGAATTGCTCTTTTCCATAAAGAATTCATTAGTGGTTACTCATATTCTTGATAAGAGCAGTTGATTTATGTGAATGTTAAACTTTGACACACACATAACATTTAGCTATTAGTCATCAGCAAAGATTATATACACTCTCAGCAGTAATGAAGTTAATGCTCAATCTCTGATCAACTGATGAAATGCATTTCAAATTTTTATTTCTGCTCATGAGTTTCACACCAGTGTCATTTGCACAGGTTTATAGCAAATGTAGTAAACTTACCCAGTACCTTTCAAGTGAGGCTTCTTGTATTTATAATCCAGATGAAGTTTTGGATGTGGTAAGTGTGTGCCTGCTTTCAGAATCATATAAAAAAAATTAACAATTGTTGATACTGAAGCCTCATTCTTAGCCACAAATAATTGCGAGACATGGTTACAAGTCCGAAACACACGTGGTGGTAACTGAAGACGGGTATATCCTGAAAGTACACCGAATCCCAGGCTCGAGAGATGACGAACAAACGAAGCAGACAGTGTTCTTACAACACGGCCTTTTGGGAAGCAGCGCGGATTGGATAATAAACGGAAATCATTCTCTAGGTGACTATTGATATTAGGAAAATGCGCTTCATATACAATACAAAAAGACTTCTGGCTTATAATAGTTATTTATGTATCAAGGGGCGTGAAAAAGGCTTTTATCTCTGACAGTGACATTATAAGCTTATATCGTCATAGTTACGATATCTATAATGAGGGTCATAACTCCCTTGGGATATTAAGGTTCAAAAACTCCCTCTTATCTTTTACAGGTGAAAATGATACAAGAAATGCTTATAAACGTTTATATGTAATGAAAACTAAGACATATTTTCCTTAATATTCACGTCATTACAAATAATAAATGTACAATTTTCAAATGTTCCCTGAAAATTACAATACAATTATTACCAAATCTACCAGAAAATACTGAAAATACTTTACCAGTTCTTGAAAATATGCCAGAAAGGCAGTTTCGTTGGCATCTTTTGACATAACATTTCTCTGTGTCAGCCACTTCAGATATAAGTTGTATTCTTTTTGATATAGGGCTTCACTTTTCGATGGAAGTAATGATTGTCTTGCTTTTTGCGCTTTTTTTATAATATCCTCCATTATATCAGAAAAAGATCGTCGATTTGTGGTAAAAAATAAACACGTTTTTAACGGAAAAACATTGATTGATAAAGAAAGTTTGCTTATAAACATGTAACATAGCGACAACCTAGCAACAACCAACAATGCTACAATCAACGCTACCTAATTCAAATATACCAGAAAGGTTATGAATTTAAACATTTATTGCGTTCTAAATATGGACATATTGTTATGAAAATCGGTCAAAAATAAAATTATCTATGTACCACGGGAATTATAGAGCCTTAATAACCTCTGGCAACTGCTGTCCCTCGGGCCAGAGGCCCTCGGGACGCAAACTTTGCCTTCGGTAATTAAGGCCCTCATAATTCCCTTAATACATAAATAACTATTATGGACCGCAGCGTGTAATTACGCCCGTAATACATGCAACATTTTATGCACGACCAGTATATTTTATTGTAAATACCTCTTCACCTCTCAAGCATGATAAATAATAAATGGAATAAAACGGTTCTCAATTACCTTTTTAACCCATTTAAAATAATTTTTGCTACGCCCTTGATGTTCCTCTCGAAAAATCATTACATCAGAGTGTTTTTACTTTTTCTCTATCTCTAATTATAAGAGTTTACAATTTGCACATGTTCCAGACTGGTGGGCGAATAAATAAGCTAGTAGCCATATTTGCTGTCAATACAGACGACAAGTCTTTACGAAATGCATTCCAGTGACGAAGAGAGTGTGAATTGTACTCCACTAGAAATCAGTAAAGCAGCTGATGATGCGAATAATTAATGATTTATTGTCCGGCGGGCGGTAAAGTGCCATTTTACGCCCGGCGGGCGGTAAAGTAGTCCGAGGTCGGCAAAGTGCTATTTTACGCCCGCACATCCGGGCGATAAAGGGCCATTTTACACCCAGTCGTGCATGAACAATTTTATGCTTTTGTTATGACAATTCAATTGGGATTTATAACAGAAATATGGACTAAAATGAATGAATTACAACTCGACTGTGATTTGGTAGAAAATCATCAGTCTGTCGTTCTGAAGGTTACTTAAAGCTTCGAAACATCTCGAAATCATGATTATTGCCGACATTTTTCTTAGGCTTAAACCGAAGTTCATTTCATTCACATTTGTAATATCATGAAAAATGTATGAGCTGTAATATCTTATAGCTAATATGAATTATACCCATATAATATATTTTGTAGCATTTTTGTTGGCTGATGAAGGTCATGATGTTTGGCTAGGAAATGCAAGAGGAAATACATATTCCAAGGCACACACTACCATTCCCATTACTGATTCTAAATTCTGGAATTTCAGGTAGGTGGATATAAATCACTCAATAAATCATTTTACCTATACCCTCTACTGTTTTTTTTGTGTTTTAGTTTTCACGAAATGGGCACTAAAGATCTGCCAGCCGTTCTGTACTATATCAGTAATACTACTAACCGACCTGGTGATATAATTTACATTGGTCATTCAATGGGAACCACCATGTACTTTATATTTTCCTCCATATATCAACAGGCGGCGAAAAATGTAAAAATGATGATAGCTTTGGCTCCCGTTGCTTACATGACTAATATCAAATCTCCTATTAGATATTTTGCTCCATTTTCTGGGAACGTCGAGGTGAGTATATGATGGCTCGAAATTAAATAAATACATAAAATGTTCAATATTATCAATTATTGTTTTTAATTGTAGTGGATTGCTAAACATTTGGGACTCAACCAGTTCCTGCCAAACAACAAGATAATGAAGCTGCTATCATTCCAATGTTTACTATTTCATTTTGACATTAAAATTTGTGAAAATTTAATATTCGCTATTTTTGGATTCGACAAAGAAGAATTCAATGAAGTAAGTACTAAACAATCTGAAGTAGTCGAGAGTTCATAGAAAGTTTCATTCGCTTTCAATCAGTTGCTGCTTTCTTAGCTCTGTCTTAGCTTCAAATAAGATTGTCTTCTCCAAATAAATCACTCACAAAGACAACTATGTATTTGACACTTATTTTTTCAGAAAATGTTTCCTGTTTTACTCAGCAAAGATCCCGCTGGGACTTCAACAAAAACGGTTATACATTTCTCTCAAGAGATTAGAGACTCTGGCAACTTCCAACAATTCGACTATGGTTCTGAAGGAAATATAATTCAATACGGAACCGATATGCCACCAAACTATAACGTCAGCAGTATAAAAAGGCCAATATATCTGATGTACGCCATGAACGACTGGCTTGCCAGTAACATGGTAAGATAGTTAATAATTCACGATTTCATTTGTTTTAAGCCATCATTCATTTTTCTTCAAAGATCAAGCAATACATCATGAAATATTTTGTCCTACCGACTGCGCCAACTTGCGACAAGCCTTAGAACTGATATTAGGATCACTCCCTACTTCTACTCTGACCCTAATGTATTGTTAAGAATTACATATTCGATATTTTTTACAGGATGTTCAGCGTTTGAGCGTGAAACTGAAATCCTTGGCTGGAATGTACAGGATCAATTTGGAAACGTTCAACCACCTCGATTTCCTATTCGGAAAACGGGCAGCCGAATTAGTTTATCGGCCTATTCTCGAAATCGTCCGCAATCATACTGAGTACTGAGAAAAATGGAATATTGTATAAATGTGTTTTTGAGTTGACTGATGTTTTATTTGTCACCTCATCTTTTTGAACAGGATTTTTTATGAGAAAAAACATAGTGTTGTTCTAATGATTTTATTATAAAAATATATGTACAGTCCATTGACAAAGTCAATTCGTAAAAAAATAAATACTGTCTGAACGCTATGGCTCATGAAAACTTTGGTCTTAAAATAATATTTATAAATAATGGGCGATCCACTAATAACATAACTTTGATATGTACAAGAAAGAAAGGCAAGAAAAATCGTCCGTTATATTATTCGTGGATGTTTATTAGCTACAAATACAAAAAAACTAGAGACTAGATAACAAACCAAATGCAATAACCAAAAAGTATTTCCAAAACAAAATTTCTGCGGTAGTTCGAAACTTGCGATTTTCGTGACAATTTTTGAAATGGTTCGGTAGATCACAGAATTGTATTCTCTAAAAAACTAAAATACACATAAATAATGATACCACGAAATGTTTGTACAACAATTTGTGACACCACTATCGGCAGTAAAATATAAAACTAAAATGTTTTTTGAGATCATAAGTATTCGAACCCTGATAACATCTAGGGCATACTAAACTAGAACGTTAGATACTGGTTACAAAAGAGATCGGTGGTATTTGTGAAAACAAATTTTTGGCTACTCGTTTTAAAAACACACATTAAACTTCATCGATAAAATCAATTTTAAAAAAGTAAATAACACAAACATATTTGCATTTCGCAAAATCAACGAAAAAACTAAGTACACAAATGAGGGAAAAACGCAACGATGTAAATGTCCTTTTTCGTAACTGCGGAACCTCAGGGCTCCAAAGATTTATTGGGATCCGGGAGCAAAGTAAGGAATACAATGTGAGTCATTCGATTTTCCTCAAACGCCCGGCGTGAATTTGTTAAGACATTGAAAACATCTCGATACAATAAAAGATCTTCCAATCCTCATGAATGCAAGTTGTTGTCAATTCAGCAGAATTATAAACCCTTTATATGAAAAAACATCAAAATGAAGATTCGATTCCTTGAAGACGCACTCTAAAGTTCAACCCCTCAGGCCAGCTTAGAGGACCGCCAGCAGATTGAATCGACTTAGCGTGAACTTGACAGATGTCGTCTAAAACGTCTAGTGACGTCACGATGTCCCCGCCTCCCAAGGATTGTGACGTCACCAAGGTGTGTAAGTACCTCTACGGTTTTTTAGCCATAAGAGCCCATGCATGGTTTTTGAAACCGGTATTTGAAACTTATTGCTGTCGATTTTTTGAGTTTTTCTGATTGGATGCTACTGTTTCCTGTGGATAACCCGTGAATTGAACTGATGCTGAGCGAGCTTTGAAGGTGAAAAATTATCTTCGAACCCGAATTGAGATTTGATTGATTGATTGTTCTTGAAAGAAAACTACGTCACATAGGTACCTCTAACCCGAAGTGAACAGCTTGTGCTGTTCAACCCAAATATTTTTAATAAATGCGGATGCAGCGGATGTATAAGCATATTTTTTTCCATCAAAGTATAATCATAACTATTGGAACTTCTCTTAATTTATACCTGTTGGATCATTCATTGATTTCTCAATTTATAAACATAATCACATCAAGTGACAAGTGACACATCAACAGCTATAAATCAAAGAAGTCGTTGGTGTGTGAGGCGTCAGTGAAAAACCCTTCTTTAAAACTTATTTCGACTCTGGAAGATACACAACATTAAAATTAAAAATTCCAAGACAGTTGGAAATGAATAAGATGGCGACAAAAGTTGAAAGTTTTGAATTTCAAGGTTATGTTCCTTATGAGTTGGATAAATCATTTATTTTGCAACTACAGAGTTCAACTCTTATGAATCATACATTGAAATTATGTTCATGGAAATAATGATGCTTTTACATCCGCTATATCCGCCTTAAATCGAGTTGTTTCAAATATTCACGACAAACTAATAAACTTTTGGCACCAGAAATCCATTGAAAGGGAAGTTACATGATTCAGCTAACATGAACACTGATGAAACGAGAGCAAAACCCTTTGTGAAAAACGGAAAAAATACACGGGCTCTTATGGAAAACGAATCGTTTAGGTCCCCTAGTGACGTCAAATGACGACCAAATCCGCGCATGCGCAGTTAAAATTCGGTTTATATACGATCCCGCGTAGATTGAGAGGAAAGTTAGATGATTATGCGAACATGAACACTGAAAAAAACGAGGGAGAAACGTTACAAATATAAAGAAAAAACATTGTGAACAACAAGAACACGTGATCTCGCGCCGGACGAACTCCCCTGATGACGTACGACCAAATTGACGCAAGCGCAGTTGAAATTATGTCAATAAACAATCCTCGTAGATTGAAAAGAAAGTTTAGCTAACGAGAACACTAAAGAAACGAGGGAAAACGTTACAAACTTGAAGAAAAAACATTTTGAACAACGAGTACACGGGCTCTCACGCCGGACGAATCGTTAAGGTCCGCTGGTGACGTCAAACGACAACCAAATCCGCGCATGCGCATGCTCCTCCCGGATCCCGACCCACCTCGGGGATGGGGTGGGGGGGGGCGAACCACCCCCCCAAATCAAAAGTAGATGTTCTCCACCTCCGTGGGCGTCTTGGGCTGGGCGTAGCGCGTGGGGCTGTCGCAGCTGCGCGGCGCCGCCGCCACCGTAGCCTTGTCGGGCGTCATAGGGGGCGCCACCTTGGCGACGGCGCCGTCGATGACGCCGACGAGGAAATCGATCGTTCGCGGGCTGACGTTGAGGGCGGCGCAGACGTCCCTAAGGGCGGCATCTGCCGAGGGCAGCTTGAGGCCGCGCACGGCCGAGCTGATGCACGAGGCGGCTATGACGGAGGGCGGCGTCTGGATCAGGCTGGGCTCTGGAACGAAAAAAAAAAAGGAGTTGTACGGGCTGACAAGATCGCTAGTTTGAGTCATATATCGAATAACAACTATATGGATAACGCCTATTCTTCTATTCCATATATTTAATAATAACTATATAGGTATCATGGATACCAGAGCTGAAGCCGAAAAATAAAACAAATGACAGTCTGCGGGACCAATCGCGAATATGCGCATGCGCAAGTTTGAATTAAGAATCGACATTCGTTTTCATCATGGAGGAGAGTAGCTTTCTAGTGAGCGACAAACGTATGATGATTATTAAAAATCAATCAAATGTGTCAGATAACCTTCAATTCGATGTTTTTATTTCATCATGACATATATTTTTCAAATATTCATTCATTGATGGATTGTTTGACGATATTGAATAATAGTTGATGATAGATGCAGAAATGGATGTGATCTAAAAAGCGATACTTGCGATTTGCATAGAAACCTTTGACGATAAAGTCATCGGAAAAAGATTCGTGGGCTAATTTTTGATCAATCACTGTTATCACTCACTAAACACTTCTGTAAACAATCAGTAAGTACATTAATAACTATATTGACGCCCTTTTAAATAATTTGGGTCACAAATATACCTAACCTATGAAATTCTAAAAACGTCAGTGGATTTCAACTCGTCAAAATCCGCGCATGAGCACAATTCATCATTAGCAAGCCAGACAGTCTTTTGTTTTTCCAAAACTGGCTTCACTTTCGCGTGAAGAGAAGAATAGGTGTTATCCATATAGTTGTTATTATATATATGTTCTATTCACGAGAAAGTGATGCAAGTTTTGGAAAAACAAAAGACTGTCTAGCTCGCTAATGATGAATTGTGCGCATGCGCGAGCTTTGACGAGTCGAAATCATGTCGATATGCACTAACGTTTTTAGAATTTCATAGGTCAGGGATATTTGTTAGCCCAAATTATGTGAAAGAGCGTTAATATAATTATTAATGTACTTACTGAGTGTTTATAGAAGTGATTAGTGATTGATACTGATAACATTGAGAGATTAAAATCCTGTTCCGATGAATTAGAAGTGATGTGACAAATTCGATTGATTTTTAATAATTTTCATACGTTTGACACTCACTAGAGCGCATGCTCATATCTGCGACTTGAACCACAGACTGTCATTTGTTTTATTTTTCGGCTTTATGATTTGAGCGTGGTGTTAACTCAATTTACAGATAACAATATGAATCCATCGATAATTAATTCTGAATGACCTCGAACTATATAATACATTGCAGGTATTCAGATCGACCAGACCTCAGGGATAAGAGGCTGTTGTTTTCATTGTTTCTATAAACTCTTGTTTTATGAGTCGCAAAAAACTTGAATCAGAAGACTTTCAAAATAATGTCAGAATATGAACTACATAGAGCATATTGTTGCTTTCAGTCCGAAATCATGATTCTGAATTTTAATGATTCGATTCCAATAATTCCTTCAAAAATCCACTAGGCGTTTAGGAAAAAACAGTTTGATATAGTGGGTTAGTATATTTTCGAAGTATGAAATAATTTTTTCGTTATATATGCCCATTATCTGATAATCCCACATTAAGATTTGTCATATTGGCACCATCTACAGTCACAAATCTACTGGTAGATGGCGCCACCGATATTTCAAAATGGGAGAGCTAAAGTGTTTCGAAAATTTAAATAGAAATATGAGTTGATATACGCAGAATCTTGTTCTTGAAATGGGAATGTTCATCAAATATTCCTCACTTTCAGATACTTTTGAATTGGATGGCAAGAAATGATGTGGAGTTAATTGGTGCTGCACGGGGTGATCGTAATTGTCATATTTTTTCATAAGATCCTATCATGATACGCCGTTATAAAAAAACCACAGCTACTAAAGCTCATTGGAAAAATCATTTTATCATCCACCTGCGTCATCAGCAACTACAACGAAATATCCACCCTTTGCGTCAGTTGGTCAGTTTTTCTACCGCCATCAAGCAGGCAGTAACGAACAATTCAACCACCTGTTCACCTCTCGCTAATGGCCCTCGATATGAAGGAAGACATTGGAAGGATAATTAGAGCCGGCTTGGAGATGTCGACGGGAATCAAAAATTCCGAAATTATTATTCTAGCAGGCACGAGTCTGAGGAGGGGTAGAAAGTTCTGGTGGTGTCGGTCATGCTCGGTTGAATTTTGTTTACTGGCATATCGGTTTACGGTTTCCTCCACAAGACGTTCAATTAATTTCAATAAGAAGCGCCAGTTGCTGTTACCGGTAGGCATCTACTATCAGCAATAAACGAGGTATGACGATTATTGTCAGCATTTTTTAGGCTATCATAGTGATGCCAGAAGAATAATTCACTGTTACTTACTTCGATAATATCAATTTCCCAAGTTGAGCAAAATAATTCCGAAACATAACCCCAATTTGGAGGAGAAGTTGGAGAAGCCCAGTAGAACCATACCGGGTTAAAAGAAATAAACTCCAACTTGAAAAGTATGTAGTGAAAATACTGAATCTTACTGACAGTAAAAATCTTAGGTAGAAATAATTGAAACAAATTAGCATCGGACGATTCTTTTTAGAACGGAAACTTAAAAATAACATTAAAAATAATTAGATTCTAGAATGTCTAGACTAGATTATTCCTTGACAAATTCCAAAGCTTGTCGCGCGATCACCTATTTGCATCCGCGACAAAAGCTATTGAATCTTTTACTCACAAAATAACCTCGATCTTACCATCGAAGAGATATTTTTCTCTTTTTATAACATTCGTATGACAGTTTGTATTTAAAAATATTTTTTACGTTTATTTCATTTTGATTTGAATTCTGATTAAGAATTCTCAATCTGCGACCCTGAAAACCCCTACAAGATTATTTTCAATATTTTCAATCATAATTGAAAAATTCGTTCGACATTTTGGAGAAATTACCTTGAATTAAAAATTCTGATCAAAAATTCGTAGTCTCCGACCCCGAAAACTTCTACCGCCATATTATTTTCATATCCAACAAAATTTGCATAATGCACTGTCACCGGAATTATATAAAATCTGCTGAATTTCGAATCAATCGAACGATGAAAATTGGGTGAAAGATTTTATTACATTCTTGAATTAGCTGAAAACTATGCGCATTTGCAGAAAATGCTTTTTTTTTACCTAATGCTATCTACTAAATCAAAAGAAAAAATAAACTTGTAGTAGTTGTATTTATTTCGGATACTATGTATTTTTGATTTTACTTTCAGTAATGATTTATGAATGATGAATTATTTCGATTCACCAAAGACTTATTTCTTTTCCTTTGTGCCTTTGAGAATAAAGTGAATGGGACCGTTTGGGCAAAATTGTACCAAATAGCGTAAGAATCTTTCTTTAAGAAAACACGGAATAATCGACAACACATAACCGAAAGGCATGCTATCAGACAAAAAGACGTGCAGCTGTCCCTTTTGTCAGAAAGCGGACCAGATCCTCGATTCATTGACAATCGCCACGGTGATATCGAATCTTTTATTTGATCAACTGCGTTCTTATATTAGGCAAGGATATTTTCTTGAAGCTCTTCTCTCTATGAAACCTTTGTGCCGTTTCTTTTAAAACGTTTATTCGCAGGACTAGGGCGATTAGTAACCATAACAGTAATTCCAGGAAGTTATTTTTCGGAATTCAGGTAGCGATTTTTATCATTATCACTTCGTAAAGTATCTTCGCACCTGCTGGGTGATTATGTAAATAATATTGTGTGATAAATATGTGATTTATGAAATCCTGTGTGATACTGCGATAAACTATTTCACATTAGCATACCTATAAATGTAGTGTACCCGCTAATAAAATGTTTGTTTTATAATTTCAGCGAATCTCAATTTCATTTCATGTGTATGCAAAGCAGCAAATAAATTATTCCTATCCTGATTTCCCTCATCCAGGTGCATCTAACTTGATCAAAGTCCAAGTGTCATTGCACCTCTACCCCTATCAATTTTTCTTGCCTACACCAAAGTTCTTCGACTTTCCTAGAGCTACAAAAACATCTAAGGTTAAGAAACTATGAACATATGCCATCCAGAGTGCATCGTCCTGTATTAGGCAGGTGGTTGAAATGACGCTCAATTTTTTGTATTTATCGTTTCTCCCTCGAACCTGTTGGAGAAAGATCCCTTGACTTTGATATGTTTTTATAATGATCTTTTTATGCGCCCTCTATTATTTTCTACCTTGGCTACGGACTACCCCAGATGTCGTTGAATATTTTTTAATGTTTCCACGCACATACATTTCGGTAGCCCTTGTGATTAAACTCGTTTTTCTCATTGAAAAATCGATGTGAAACTGTGACATATTCATTAGGAATAACGACTTCATAGATATAAAAAGTGTATGATGAATATACTGAATATCTCACATCACTGTGAATAATCAATTTTTCCAATTTACACTAAATTTTCTTTATATATATTTAGATTTTATGTCCGAAAAGAAAATTATTTCATCTAATTTTGCAGCAATTTTGCTGCACCTTTGCACCTTCTTTCATTCTGGAAATACAGGGTGACCAACATGGGTACATCAAAAATGGTACATATATATATATTAGAAATTCGAATGAATCGATTATTTTTGTTTGTTTTCGAGATAGGTATTTGAATTTCACCTTCCAAAAATTATCATTGAGGAAACTGGAATACTTTTCGTCGATTTGTTCCACAATGACCTAGGTTTTTTATTTTTCAGAAAGCTCTCAATTAGGATGTCATCAAATCGCTTACATTTTAGCAGAATCACCGAACTAAAAGAAACAAAAAAATGCAAATTTTCTCAAAATATTTCGAAAATAATAACGGATAATCAGCTTCAGTGTTAACTAGGTGAAAGACCTTGAAGCTGAGCAACCTTCATTTCGTTCAAAAAAATGAAATCATGTAAAATACTTTCATCTTACATCGAAAACAAAAATAAATATATGTACGTATAGAGTTGTCTTTGTCATTAAGATTGCAACTTGCAATGATGAGATAAAAATGTTATGATTGGGACGTAAAAACAGAGAAGAAGACTAATATCTGTTTGGAATTATTCAACTATTATTGTAAGCTTACAATGCTCACAAAATATTCGAAATAATCGAAATAACGAAAAAACTACAAGAAAAATAAACCAATTATAAACAGGTTATATAAGTGTAGGGCAGACATATTTTTTCTCTCTCAAAGCTGGCTGAACTTGTCAATTGTTTTGCCTAACTATTGAAAAAATGTGAGGAACAGATGAACACAAAAATGATAATTAATCGATATTTTTGAAAACCATGTAAAATAACTTGAAATTGCACAATTTTCATCATATTAGCGTGACTGTAACTTTTTTAATAACGTAAAGAATAGATGAAAACGGATGAAAACTATAATCGCGAAAAAACCTTTTGAATAAACTTATATAAAACTAAAGCAGATATGATCTTTAAAACTACGTGAAAGAACTCAAAATTGCATAAATTTAATCGTGAAAAATTTTTTTTTCTAAATAGGTGAATATTTATCTAAAAAGAAAACAGATAATTTGCTTTTTAAAAACCACCTGAAAGACCTTGGAATTTCGCAACTTTCATCTCATTAGCACGACTTCGTAAGCTTTTGAATAACGTGAAGAATAGATGAAAACTATAATAGTGAAAAAAAACACTAGATATTTTATAAATATGTCTAAATCGAAAATGGATAATTGATTTTTTTGAAAACCATGTGAAACACCTTGAAATTGCGTGATGTTCACCATGTTAGCGCTACTTCGTAACTTCTCGAATAACGTGAAAAATTGATGTAAACCATAATAGTGAAAAACACTTTTGAATACATCTAAGACGAAAACAGATAATCGACTTTTTCGGAAGTAATAAACTCGTAATCTTATTAGCGCAACTTTCTAAATTTTCGAAAACCAGGAAGAATAGATGAAAACCTAAATCGTGAAAAAAACTTTTCTCTAAATATATCTAAAAAGAAAACGGATAATTAAATTTCACGAAAATTAAGAAATTGCTGGACCAACCGAATCTTGATGAAAGTCAGTCCAATTATTATGTTTATGTTGAAGCAGCTTGTATGACAGACTCGAAATAATTTGTCGATGCATCATGATCATCACAACAAAAACCATCTAGAAAGCGACATCGTTGTCCTTAGCGTCTCAAAAAGCAGCCAAGCCAAGCCAAACCAGGCCAGGCCAGGCGAGCTAGCAGGTGGCAGACGTTTTAAGACAGAAGGCACAACGACAGGTAGCATACGCGATATACGCACGATAGATACTACGTCCGGCCGGCGATGCAGATGCAGATGCACAGAGGATGCACCTTGCACCTCAAAGATCTATAATCAGGCGAACCGAGAAAAATCTCGATCTGCGCGCCCAACACCTGTCACCCCGAAACGTGATAACCTCGCTCTGGACCACCTCTCTCCAGCATCAAGATGTATCATCATAGGGAGATTTGAGATGAGACTAAGAATTAAGAATATTCGTCGATTTGTTGCCCATATGAGAGTAGTTTAATTTACGCTGATGGGACTTATAGATTTATACGATACGATGTTTTGGATTGGTCGAATAAACTACGCAACACTAATTTCGTCTATCGGGATAACTTTTTTCTACAAACGGTTAACAAAGAAGTCTCTGACGCTTTCAAATCTCACAACACAAAATTGATGTTTTCCAAGTAATGTCAACATTGAAAGACAGCATTAGCGCTCGTGAGCTGAACTAATGTGCATTGCCACTACACCTTTTCCAGTTGTATTTAAGAAAGCGTCAAGTTAATTTCAGAATAGTCAATTGTATTTCAGAATGTATCAATTGTATTTCAGAATAGTGAGTTGAATTTCAGAAAGCATCAAATGTATTCCAGAATAGCTAGTTCAATTTCAGAAAGCATCAATTGTATTTCAGAATAGTCAGTTCAATATCAGAAAGCGTCAAATGTATTTCAGAAAAGTCAACTGAAATTCAGAATTCGTCATTTGAATTTCAGAATATATCATTTGTATATACAAATGACGCTTTCTGAAATTCAATTGACTATTCTGAAATACATTTGACGCTTTCTGAAATTAAACTCGCTATTCTGAAATACAATTGATACTTTCTGAAATACAAGTGACTATTCTGAAATTCAATTGACGCTTTCTGAAATAAACTTGATGGTTTCTGAAATACAACAGGAAAAGGTGTAGATGATGTTAACAGTCTTCTTTGAACAAACTCATCAGTCAAATGCATCAATAAAATCAATATTCCAGTTTTATTTCAGAAAGCGTCAATTGAATTTCAGAATTGTCACTTGTATTTCAGAAAGTATCAATTGTATTTCAGAATAGTGATGAGTTGAATTTCAGAAAGCGTCAAATGTATTTCAGAATAGCGAGTTCAATTTCAGAAAGCATCAATTATATTTCAGAATAGTCAGTTCAATATCAGAAAGCGTCAGGTAGCCGCGCGGTTAAGGTGTCTATCTCTTAATCAGCCGGCTGCCCGTCGTGGGTTCAATCCTCATCGACAGCGGAATTTTTCCAATGGCCCCAGAAGTGGTATCGGATCCCACTATAAAAGGTAAGGTCCCCGCTATCCTAACTCGTACAAGTTTACTCTGTAAACTTCTGAGGGTTGCTAAGGCAACTAGGATAGTGGTTAGAAAAAAAAAATGTATTTCAGAAAAGTCAACTGAAATTCAGAATTCGTCATTTGAATTTCAGAATATATCATTTGTATATACAAATGACGAATTCTGAAATTCAATTGACTATTCTGAAATACATTTGACGCTTTCTGATATTGAACTAACTATTCTGAAATATAATTGATGCTTTCTGAAATGAACTTGATGGTTTCTGAAATACAACTGGAAAAGGTGTATAGTGCGAGGAAATAATGTCATCAAGTGATGACAGCTTTGCCTCTTGTGCGCGGAAATAATGTCAATGTCATTGAGTGACAGCATATTTGCGCTCGCAATCATCGTTGTTGAAAACGAACTCATCAGTCTGCTGCATGACGGAAAATAATAGTGATCTAACACATTTCCTGATGAAGCAGAAAGTTTGAACATTGTGAATTTGGACCCCCTACCAAAGAAATCGTGGAAAAGTATGAATTATGATATGATAGATTCATGGATGGTACCATGAAATGATTGAATGCCAAAGATATCAGAGTAAGTATCCTGACCTTGTCGTATTTCTCAAAAAAAACCAGTCCGTTGAATGTAAAGCAAACATAAATTTGACTATATCTTTTTGGTTCATAGCGTATTATAACTGTGGGATAGACATAAGTTTTCAAGTAGCCTCAATAGCCAACGCGATTTCTCAAGTCGTCAGGCCGGGTTCGATCCCTGGGCATGGCAATAATTGACAAGTTCAGCCAGCTTTGAGAGAGAAAAAAATATTTCTGCCCTAGTGTTGTCTTTGTCATCAAGATTGCAACCTAGAATAACGAAAATGTTATAATTGCGACGTAAAAAATAGAAGAAAACTAATTACACATTTATAATGTGTTTGGAATCATTCAACAATTTATTTATAATTATAAGCTAACAAAATATTCTGAATAAAAGGAAAAACGAAAAGAAACAAGAAAAACAAACCAATCATATACAGGTTATATGAGTCTTCTTCTTTTTTACGTCCCA
Organism: Chrysomela aeneicollis; assembly: GCA_029955515.1. Classification (NCBI taxonomy): domain Eukaryota; kingdom Metazoa; phylum Arthropoda; class Insecta; order Coleoptera; family Chrysomelidae; genus Chrysomela; species Chrysomela aeneicollis. The sequence goes on along the minus strand of JARUHQ010000007.1, from coordinate 1,727,856 downwards.
ATCGTAACATTTTAGTTATTTAAGGTTGCAATCTTGACAACACTAGGGCAGACATATTTTTTCTCTCTCAAAGCTGGATGAACTTGCCAAATCTTATTCGATTTATGAGTCATTATCCCTTCTTTTCTGTTAAATGTAAGAATTATATTGAGTTTTCTTGTCTAGGAACTGTGTTTTTCGAGCGCAGTGTCTTCGACTCGTGATAATTTTCACAATATTCGTGTTCTCGAAAAAATCCCAGTGATAATTGAAGCTCTGAAGTGAAAATATACCTGCAATTTTGGGTGAAATTTTGATTATGGCTTGCTGAGAAATGTTCATGGAATGAAGCATCCAAAAACATGCGAGAGATTTGCGTAATATTTTGGAAGTCTTGGGGAATTCAGTAGCCATCAGACTTGACCGGTAAAATTCCAAGGATGGTAAACTAGAGAAGGATGGTTCATTGCCATAAGACGCAATGTTGGCACATCGAACGACGCGATCGTGACGTCACTGGCGGCCCTCAAGCTTTGTTTACATTTATGTTTCGATAATCATACTGTGGATTGTGGCTGTACAAATTGTTTTTTTCAAACAGAGTTCTTCAATAATTGTAGGTATAATCAAATTACTCAGAAGATTTAGTAGTGTGGATAAATATTAATAAATTATTACATCACCTCCATTGAAAAGTGTGTAGTGTTTATGAAATCATTTCAATTTCATATACCATCTGATAACCAGTATGCCAGGTAGCAGATTTGCTATTTTTGGGCGAAAACCAAGAGGATTCCAGTATTATTTACCACACATTTCCAAAAAGGCACTGATTTTGTTTGAGATACTTATTTGAAAAGGTGGATGAGTTGTAAACATGGGTAGATGAAAATGTGTCATGAAAAAGGAGTACCTATTCTCATTATTTTATGATGTTCCATGTAATCTGCAGATTCAGGAATTTTGTATATACTTCGAGCTATAATGAGGATATAAAAACCTGCAAATAAAGAAACAACCTGGATTGCATCTATAGTAGAGTCCAATGTATAAATGAAGGGAATAGTCAGCTAATGAGAAAATCGAAATTGATGTCAATATATTTATATACCTATTATGTATAATGTAAGGTACCCATAATTCAAATTAAAGAATGTATTTTATTTTCACCATTCACTGATAATTGTTAAACTTGATAAAATAGGTAGGTATATCAATTTTAATTCAAACTATGAACTTTCAATAAATTGTGCATTAAATAATATATATGCACAAATACATATTACATGCATCATTCATCAGTACCTATGAATTCTTCATTGAAATTTCTCTATTTTTAATAGGAAATTGTTTTCAAGGTGGGTATTAGGTACATTATGGAATAGGTATGTTCCCTGTTTTATAAACGTTAAATTATCTCAAGTATTATTTTCTGGGTGGACATTCAGGAATTTTTGTGAATCAAGGAGTTTTTGCTCACAAAAATTACTAATATTTGAAGCCATATGATACCAATAACCATCAATAATCAATATATATCGATTATAAAAAGGTAAATCACAGTAAAATTACTTTTAATGTCCATTTAGTGATATTCAACATTAATAATTTTGAATTCAGGGCCGTTGACTACGTCATCGCGCGCCTTCGGAAGCCACGCCTTTTGGCCGAAAAAATCGCTTGAATGAACCATCCTTCTCTAGTTTACCATCCTTGGTAAAATTCGACCTATTTAGCATTGTCTCGGTGCCTCACCCCGTTCCTTTCTCCAACCAGCCACGTTTATTTCAATAAACCCCGAATCCTACGCGTGAGCTCCAAGGCTTATTTTCACCACCATTCCTAATTACCCTGGCACTGCGAATGTAAATTAAAAACATTTCGGCATTATTCCTCGAACGTAATAACACGTATATTTACGTCACAATGCCCAGGTGCTTGGTTCCGGCCACCACATCTGGATCCGGGGTGTTTTAGGGTGCAACCCGGAGCCGAACTTCCAGCACCTGATGCATTCCGATATCTCGCGTTGGAAATAGCTTTGCGCGACAAAAAAAAACACCCGAATTCAGTCATGCGACCCCACGCGGTCATTACGGGTTAATTGGGGTTTTATTGGTTTTAGCCGGGCGTTTCCGATGATTCGTGAATCATCCCCTGATGGATGACCCCGTTCCGATAGTCATCGTGCTAACGGAGTTTCAATCAACGGGGGATGCCAGCTATAGGGATGAAGTCAAGAATTCAGTCGATAAGGGTATATTGGAGTTGTCCCGCATAGTTGAATTGCCACTTCAAACGTCTTGTTTTGTTATTTGGAAAGTATTTCAAGTCATTATGGCAATGTTATTAAAAAAAATCACACGTGTTGAAATAAAAAACAATCGCACGCTCAATATCACCATAATCGCTTTCAATGAATGTGACAAAGGGCTATAGTACAACATTCTTGACGATTAAATCTCAAACGTTTTCGGCAACAATTGCCATCTTCAGGTGAGATTCCTGAAAAGTGAATCGATATATGGAGAGATTTATATTTATTAAATAATTGTTGAGGTTATAAATTTAAAGAAATTTTGTATCAACTCAATTGTCAAAAATCTATACAAAAAGTCAACCTAGGGGACGATTGCACACAACATCTAATTTGAATCAAAGAACTGAAAGCGATTACCATGATAATTAATAAAATTCGAAATGGCATCTTGAAAGTATTAAGTGTCTCCACTATAAAACGGGAAATGACAGAGTACATAAAAGTAAAAAGACATTAAATATGAAGTATGACAAGACAATGACATTGACACATCATGTTTGATTAATGACATATGAAAACATAGAACACTGGAAGTTGACAAATTGATTGCTTTTGTTACACCATATTGATATTTATTGGATTTTCTGCGGATTGTAAGAAGAATTCGTAACTAATTTCAATGTGCCAATGAGTCATAATCTCTATATTCACTCTGATAGAAATTGGTCTGGAACTTTTATCAACTACATGTCTGATGATGTTGATGACATGATCAACAACTTGCTATTAAAGATTATGGCTTGCATCACAGAAGTTTCTCATTTTTACGTTTGAGATAACCTAACTTATATTTCTCGGTTGCACTGCTGTATTCCTGGTTGCGTGATTACCTACTGTTGGCGACAACGCATGAAAGGTGACAATTATTGAAATAGCTGTCAAGTTTGCAACATTCGTGTAAGCATGTGGTTTTGAATATCAATGGAATTGTTTGTGCAAACAAAGAAAATTCAGTAATTCAACCCTGGAATTGTCGAAAAAGTTTTCGATTACTACCTTCAATATAGAAATATGCAGTAAAATCAAATCGACCCTACTAGAAATTATAGAGACCGCTCAAGTGATATCTGTGGGATGACTTCCAGCGAAATAAAAAAAAACATGGTCGTAGGAAAAAAAGTGTACACAACTCGTTGAAAAGTGCATTTGCTCAACTTTACGTTTCCGACTGCGACTATGAGAAACATGTCACTTTCCACACTTGTTATGTAATTTACTATTAATATTACAATTTCGAGATTTTATGAATATGACTACTGAGTTATATCACAGATTTAAGAACGTTTCACTAATTTGTGGTTATGATTTATGACAGAGGCGTGTGAAGAACTTCAAGAAAGTTTTTTTGTGAGTTGCGCCCAATGATGAAAAGGGAAACATTCTCGATTGAAAAATTGTGAGATGGAAAGGGATGGGAGGGGAAGATAGAATTGAAGCTATTTTTGATAATATTGAAAAAAAAACAAATTTATCAGCGTTTTTTTTGGAGAAATTACGCATTTATCAGCATTCAATGAGAACAATAATTCAGAATTGGTAACGTTTTTACCACTTGAAAATAGAATATTTTGATTCTTATGTTATGACAACATTCATTGATGCTATCAACTTCAGAAAAAAAAAATTTATGAAGACAAATTCTGATAATTGGAAATATTGCAACCCATGAGGAAATAGGATTTTGTTTCAATCGGGGTTATAATTCAATATTTTTGATGAAATTTCGATTCGGATATTGAATTCAGCAATAATCTGAAAATATAGAAGATATTCAATGGTAACAAACTAGTAACAACATATACTTATTGAGACAAATTTATTTTGCAACACTGTCAACACAAGAAGAAATGAGATCTTGTTATAATTTGATAATTTCTTAGTACCTATTATGTGAAAATTAAATCTGATATTCGATTTAGCATTATCCAATACGGAGATTCTGATAATTTGAATAAAAACTAAACAATGGCAACAAAAGAGGAATAATTTTGTGTTTTGGTAGGAATCCGAAATCGAAAAAAAATAAGCCCAATAACTAATCAAATCGAAAACACAGGTGGGATCCAAAGATGTTATTACTCGAAAATTTATGAGTAACCTCAACGATAAACGACATCGTTGACGATTGTCGAAAGCAAAGCAATCTGAGGTTGCCACAGAAAAATAGGTATGCTGTGAAGTCAACACCAAAATATGCTAATTGCCCCAAAGTACCGTACAACTCCTGAACACCCCACACCTGGAGACAGACAGCATAACGAAGACGTTCTCCTAACGAACCGAAATTAACGAATAAATTAACCAAACATTGCGACAGCCGCGAAAAACTCCCATATCACCTCAACTAATCTCAACGGGCGCACAGTCGCCATGTGCGCCATCACCCAGAACTCCAGAAGGCACCAAAGAAGACCCCAACCGAATTTTTTCAAGGGTGGCGAACCCGTCTCGAACAATGGCCGCGACACAATGGTGGGACTCCTTGCGAGGGGTGACTACCCCCGGTCTTTCTTAGGGTGACCGAACCGAGCACCTGGCCGTCTAAGATGCTGTGCGGGGACAATGCCACGTCTGGAGATGAGGCCCAGACGCGGCTGCTGATGATGATGGCTTTTTTGGGGCACGCGTTGCGGAAGTTTCTGCGATCCTTGTTCGAAAGGGAAAGGTCAGGGTGAGAGGGAAACGGTGCTTTCGATTCAAGAAGATCGAGAAGGCATCTGCTGAATGCCATCGCAGACTGATGTGCCATCTGTCTCTGTAAGAAGCTTGATTTTTTTTTTTTTTTGGTTGAGACAGTATTGTCCAGTTCGCCGGAGCGATATAGACAACATTGGGGTTCCGCGGGGATCAGATTTGGGCCCAATCCGTTTTGGTCTTTATATGGGTACGATTTTACCTGGGACTTTCACTTATTGCTTGTATGCGGATGTTGGAATGTTTATTCTCTTCAATTCAGGTCTAGTGACGATTAATTGTTTACAACAGAATATTGTCTCTAAAACAATAGTATAATATGATAGTTTCATAAGACGCTATTTTGGCGCAATTTGATTTGAAGTCTTTCATTGAGAGTCATTGATTTAATATCGATGAATAAGAGAAACATCTTCGATTAATAACAATGATGACATTGAAATATTTAAAATCCACGTCGCACAAGCGTAAAGCCCATTTTACAGTTGAGCGATTTTGAATTTTGCGATACCAGCGGTGGAAAATGCAATGTTGTTATTGTTTTTATTGGTCAATTTAAATCAAATTACACTCTGAATTGAAATTTACCAATAAAAACATTGAGTTTTTCACTGCTAGTATCACTAAATCCAAAATCGTTCAGAAGTAAGCTGGACCCAACTTTACTGACTTTCATCTGACAGTTCGATTGTACCAACCTTCGAATAATAAGAAATGCGTATCTAAAAAGAGGCTATTTCAATACGCATTTGTGTTTGATAATAACTTCATTATAGAACCAAAATAGAAAAAAAATATATGTTCCGTACTGCTCTATAGATAGACGATATGAATGTTGAAATTACTGATGATTTTTTATAAAAAAAGTGACATTTATGGGCGAATTTTTTCACAAAAACGATTTATGACTTCTTATTCTTGTCATGTATGTGTGTCATTTTATTCATTTATATGTTACTCACTTACTTGTCATCATTCATTATGTATTTCTTGACATGTCATATTGCTTATTCAGTAAGCTCTTTGATGGCCAATAAAACTACTACATTACATTAATAATTGAATTACACTAGGTAACCAAAATAAAACAGGTAGAGTTATTGAAATGACGGTCTATGAACTCATCAAAATTCTTGGAAAATCGAAAAAAAAAACAGCATCATAGAAACAACTATATTTTGAATTCTGAACATACAATAGTGATTTCGAAATTTTATTACCGGTAAATTCATTAGAATTTTTCAAAATCAAGAACCCCAATATCTTTTCAAGAATTTGACATATTTTGATTCTACCATATTTTCATGAATTTTCACATTTCAGCCAATTCCTGTTTTTTCTCCCAGATTTAGTATATACTTTGTAACCTAACTCTGATACTTTGTAGATATCGTAACAAGACTTCAATTTCTGAACATTACCTGGAAGAAAAAATTCTCATTTTCCTCGAGATCATTAATTTTTCATTTTTCTATTGGGAACTGATCTTGGGATTTAATCAACACCCGCTTACTATTTAAAAAAATGAATAAAATAACAGGTTGCCTGAACACCAACTCAATCGAAGTTAAAATCGGGGGTCCCTCAAGGTTCACTACTGACTCCCCCCCGCTTACTCCCTCAAAAATAAAATAAAAAAGGCGGATTTCCACTAACAGACTTGCTTGCGACTAGTTTCAGTTTCAGAAACAGAAACAAACAACTTGTTGTAGTTTCGAAAAGGAACTAGAATTCCACCAATGATCGTTCCGTCTGGCAACGAGACTTTTTGTTGTTGACGATAACACGAACTCGCTACACAAAGTGTTCAAAATGTTTCTTATTTTGACAACAATAGTAATTTACGTAACAAGTCCGGAAAATACTGTTTTTTTTTTGGATGAGTGGACAAAATTCTAGGACGAGCGTAGCGAGTCCTGGAAGTCTGCGAGTCCAAAAAAACTGTTTTCGGGCGTGTTGCGTACACAACTTTTTCGGCAACCGTGTAGAATAACAAATCAAAGAAACACATTTCTTTATTAGAACAAAATTTCGAACATTTCAAATCTCATTTATATTAATATTTATATTAAAATTAGAACAATTGTTAATATTGAATGGATTCAATTTGTTTGAAATGCTTGGTATATTTAAGTGCCTTTTGTTGAAGTCAGAACAAGAAGGTAAAGTTTCCGTTTCACATTGATTGTTTTCATCTGATAATTTTTGAATGTTAGCTAATTTTATGTCAGATAGCTGTCAGTCGTTATTTTGCTGCTATGGTAATGATCAACTGCATTTATCAAAACCATACTACCAAGATTTTCATATTTACAATGACAACAACGATGTGATTCTTCCCGGCCTAGTCCGGGAAGTACGTACTTCCCGGACTAGGCCGGAAAAATGCCACTTTCTCAAAAAAAAAATCGTCTGAAAAGTACGTACTTTCCGGACGGTTGCCGAAAATAGTAATTTACGTAACAAGTCCGGAAAATACTGTTTTTTTGGATGAGTGGACAAAATTCTAGGACGAGCGTAGCGAGTCCTGTAAGTCTGCGAGTCCAAAAAAACTGTTTTCGGGCGTGTTGCGTACACTATTTTTTCGGCAACCGTGTAGAATAACAAATCAAAGAAACACATTTCTTTATTAGAACAAAATTTCGAACATTTCAATTCTCATTTATATTAATATTTATATTAAAATTAGAACAATTGTTAATATTGAATGGATTCAATTTGTTTGAAATGCTTGGTATATTTAAGTGCCTTTTGTTGAAGTCAGAACAAGAAGGTAAAGTTTCCGTTTCACATTGATTGTTTTCATCTGATAATTTTTGAATGTTAGCTAATTTTATGTCAGATAGCTGTCAGTCGTTATTTTGCTGCTATGGTAATGATCAACTGCATTTATCAAAACCATACTACCAAGATTTTCATATTTACAATGACAACAACGATGTGATTCTTCTCACTGCCACTTTCTCAAAAAAAAATCGTCTGAAAAGTACGTACTTTCCGGACGGTTGCCGAAAATAGTAATTTACGTAACAAGTCCGGAAAATACTGTTTTTTTGGATGAGTGGACAAAATTCTAGGACGAGCGTAGCGAGTCCTGGAAGTCTGCGAGTCCAAAAAAACTGTTTTCGGGCGTGTTGCGTACACAATTTTTTCGGCAACCGTGTAGAATAACAAATCAAAGAAACACATTTCTTTATTAGAACAAAATTTCGAACATTTCAATTCTTATTTATATTAATATTTATATTAAAATTAGAACAATTGTTAATATTGAATGGATTCAATTTGTTTGAAATGCTTGGTATATTTAAGTGCCTTTTGTTGAAGTCAGAACAAGAAGGTAAAGTTTCCGTTTCACATTGATTGTTTTCATCTGATAATTTTTGAATGTTAGCTAATTTTATGTCAGATAGCTGTCAGTCGTTATTTTGCTGCTATGGTAATGATCAACTGCATTTATCAAAACCATACTACCAAGATTTTCATATTTACAATGACAACAACGATGTGATTCTTCTCACTGCCACTTTCTCAAAAAAAAATCGTCTGAAAAGTACGTACTTTCCGGACGGTTGCCGAAAATAGTAATTTACGTAACAAGTCCGGAAAATACTGTTTTTTTGGATGAGTGGACAAAATTCTAGGACGAGCGTAGCGAGTCCTGGAAGTCTGCGAGTCCAAAAAAACTGTTTTCGGGCGTGTTGCGTACACAATTTTTTCGGCAACCGTGTAGAATAACAAATCAAAGAAACACATTTCTTTATTAGAACAAAATTTCGAACATTTCAATTCTTATTTATATTAATATTTATATTAAAATTAGAACAATTGTTAATATTGAATGGATTCAATTTGTTTGAAATGCTTGGTATATTTAAGTGCCTTTTGTTGAAGTCAGAACAAGAAGGTAAAGTTTCCGTTTCACATTGATTGTTTTCATCTGATAATTTTTGAATGGTCTTGGCAATTTTAATTTTGTTTGTAAGTGAATTGTCTATATATCCTTCAGCGACATTGGTAGACTTCCAGCCACCGTGTCTCTTCAAATTTGTGATGTTTCCACCATTATCAGCAAATAACGTCGCTGAAGTTCGACGAATGCTATGGCCTGTGTAATTTTTAGGATTGGGTAAATTTAAAAATTCTGCGATTTTTAATCTGAGATTTCCAAAACTGTGGATACCAACAGGCTGAATCGTACATTTTCCTTTTTTGTAATACACGAATAATCTGTTATGTGTAGTATGGGATGGCCGTAAAGATAAATATTGCCTATACAACAGCAGGTTTTCTTGCCCAATAACAACAAAAGTTCTCTCAATATGTGTTTTGGAATCTGGTATTTTCACAAGCAACATGTCTTCCTTGTCGTTTATTAGATCAATTGACATTTTTGCTAGTTCTTCCCGTCTACACGCACCAGCTATCCCAATAATTGTTGCTACCTGAAAATAAAGCAAATTAAGTTGATACTTTTATATCCTACAATCGTAATATTTTGTTGAAATTACCTTTAGCATTAGATATGTATCATTATCTGCTTCCCTAATGAATTTGTTGATTTGCTCGCTGCTGAATACTTCTGATTTCTTCGCTTTATAACCAACATTCTTCCTTTTAAGAAATGCGATAACCTTTGCTTAAGTGGATATGTTTACATTTTTCTTCACTAAAATGGTACTTTTTAACATAGAGAACATGCTCCACAAGGTAGAGGATTTGACAGTTTCAGATTTTTGCGCCAAATAAACCAAAATTACATCCTCTGTAATAGTTTTGCATTTCTTCATATCCATCCATTTCGTGAACATATCATAAACGTTTTCGTACCTGGACTTTGATTTTTCAGGCAATAATTGAGCTGTAGCAGCAGCTGCTGCATTGGAAATTTCGTAAGGCACATTTTCAAACTCACTATCGCTGCTGTTTTCCATAGTATTGTTTATTGCGATAATTGCGACCAAAAAACATGTAAACTTTCAAAAATTGAAATGTTAGCTAATTTTATGTCAGATAGCTGTCAGTCGTTATTTTGCTGCTATGGTAATGATCAACTGCATTTATCAAAACAATGATGGAAATAAGACCTGGTGGCGCTACTCTTTTTTTTCAGCAGACAAATCCTTGATTTGAAACAATTGAATTTCAGCTCATTACGTGGGGTTCTCATGTACAACAATAGATGGCGATACTGTCGATAAGTATTTGAAGAATTTTCTTTCAATCATATTCGATACATATTCGCATCAAACTCATTGTAAAATGGCTCCATGGAATTGTTAGAAACGATTTAGAAGTCATTCAGAATCAAATATTCATAGGTTTGCATTGACACCTGCAGTAACCTGTAAAATTGGTTGAAATCGCGGCTTCACTTAGCGAGATTTACCCACGCAATATCACGTTAGACACGTTTTATCGAAGTAGGCGAAATCAAGAGATTTGGGACATGTCACAGGATAGGAAGTGAATTCACCAGTCTATCTATCCACCTCTATCAAAACCATACTACCAAGATTTTCATATTTACAATGACAACAACGATGTGATTCTTCCCGGCCTAGTCCGGGAAGTACGTACTTCCCGGACTAGGCCGGAAAAATGCCACTTTCTCAAAAAAAAAAAAAAATCGTCTGGAAAGTACGTACTTTCCGGACGGTTGCCGAAAAACGTTTTTGTTTTTTCGAAATCCACACCGTTGCCGTTTTGTTGCGGTTTTGTCCGTCGCATCGGAATCTCCCACTTGTCCGCGTGACATTTCAAGCGGTGTCAGGTAAGGGGAGCGCGGCGCCCGAATCGCAGAGCAAACAGAGGTGGCGCGACGCTCCCATACTGAAAAATAATGACAGATGCGGAGCAATGCGCGTCCACCCTCTTGCCCTCGTCCAGGTGGAGATGTCACAAGCCGATATGTGCGACATGCACTGTTATTTTCGTTGATAAAGTGTCGGAGATAATTGGGGAACTGATATAGGCGACACGCACCATTTGCTACGCAGAAAATACCGTCACATGAAGTGACTCGGGGGGTTGGGCATCGAAATTCGAGGGATATGACGGAAAAAATGTATAGTTATTGCCTCACCAATATCTTATATTGAAGAGTCGAAAAAAAATTATTTCAAAAAATCAAAAATCCTGTGATTTTTAATTTAGATTTTTCAATTCTGAATAATGTTTTGACATATCTTGACGTACTGGTTTGAAGCATTTAGCATTTAAACTTGATCAAATACAAAAAAAGGGCCTTCTCACCGGAAGCACTCAAAGTATAGACGACATTAGAATAAGAATTACAAGCATCTTTTTTTTTAACCGATATCAACAGGCTACAAGCAAAACCAAATTAAAGTGTCAAGTTTTAATTGCAACTAGAAAGTCTTCCTCTGTGTATCAGAATTAATTTAAAATTTTAACCTATAATTTCCATTACGAATTTGGAAATATATTTATAAATGTCACTTCCTTGATTGCAAGGGAGTTAAGAATATCATAGTAACACTACTCTATTTTTTTCAAAATGTTTACAATTATTTTGACATCAGTTCATCGCTTTCATCGATACCATTCGAGCTAAACACAAATCAAACCAAAAAATGAATCTTTTTTCGTCTAGTACTATATCAATTAACAATTGTTTATCGTATTTTTTAATGCAAGTATATCCTCATAATTGTCATGTTGTTCTTGAATTTGCAAGTATTTTCTAGAGTGTCGATTTGGACTTTCACTCGCTAGTTTTTTTTGAGCAACGTAATAAATTTGGAAGTATGCAATAGTATATTATGATACAAGTTTTATAAGACGCTATTTTGTCGCACGCGTTGTTTGGAGTACTACGAGCGCAGCAATTTTTTCTATTTTGAATTGATTTGAAGAAAAAAATGGATTTGATATCGATAAATAACAGAAACATCTTCGATTGGTAACAATGATGACATTGAAATAATTAAAATTTGACGCGCAAGCATAAAGCCCAGTTTACAGTTGAGCGATTTTGATTATTGCAATACCAGCGGTGAAAAATTCAATGTTGTTATTGTTTTTACTGGTCAATTTAAATCAAATTACACTCTGAATTGAAATTTATCAATTGAAACATTAAGTTTTTCACTGCTAATATCACCAAATCCAAATATCTCAGAAGTAAACTGGGCTTAACTCTTTCTGATTTTCATTTGACAGTTCGATTGTACCAATCTCCGAATAAAAAAAATGCGTATCGAAATGACTTCATTATACAACCAAAATAAAAAAAAATGTTTATACTTGTCAGGTTCAACTTGCAAGTATATTTTCATATATTTGGCAAGTTCTCCTATTATTTCCATTATGGATTTGCAAACATCGTGATTTTCAGTTTCAACTTGCAAGTAGATTCAAGCAACATACTGTCAACTTACGTGTAACTTCAATATTGGTTAATCAGCAACAATCCTGATGATTTCTAATTTTAATTGGTACAACTGTTGGTATAATAATTATTCATCGTTTTTTCAGCTATCACTCGAGTTAAACTCGAACAGCAAATACCAACCCTGCTACGAAATAAAAAAAACCTGCATGTGGGCACGTGTTCCTACCACCTACTTTATTATGCGCCGCGCCATTAGATTCAACAATTTGACGAATTATTCAACCCCTCGAATTTCGACCCCCAATCCTATTAGACCTCTTGGATTATTCCAATAGGACCAGCAGGCAAATCCTGTTGGAATAAATAGCGACGCGTTCAACCAGTTCACTTTTATTTGTATGCCTAGGCAGATGCCGTAGCGTAGCGTTTACGTTGTTTTGGTGCGAGAGGTCTATTTTTTTGGTCCAGGTGCAAGATGCAGCGAATCCGCTAGTTTAAAAGGACCCCCTTTGTTTTGGCAGTCCTGCCACGTGGACGCGGTTCGATTCGCGCGCGTGCAGGTGTCGATATTGCAGGAATTCAGATCGACCAGACACTACCCCAGTCGAGGCAGATTTGCACCCTTGCAACACGAAGTGCATATCGGAAAAGAAACCTATAGTGGCTGTTCATTGAGAAAATTACATTTTTTCTCTGAACTAGAGGCACCTATCACTGATATTCAAATCCTAAATACATTTTAATCTGCTTTAAGTTTTTTAGTTTTTTCAACGGGTTTTTTGGTCACAATATACTATTTTGATTTTGAAGCTGTCAAATATTTAAATGAGGTCATAAAAGCGCGTCCAAAAATCCTTTGAATTTATTTTTTTTCAGTCCATGCAAAAAGTTTCGAATAAAATATCACAAGCTCCTATTTCTCACTCAAAAAAATCAGGGATTGCAACGGCCAATCAAAAGTGTGAAATTTGCAGAATGTCATTTCAAGAATGGATTAGGATAAGAATGTTTCGATACTTGTCACGTGGTTTGACGTGTCAAAGACACCCATTCTCAACTTGACCATACTGTAAACTCCAAAAAACAAAACATCAGACGAAAGATAAATAGCTTTTTCATTCCTTTCCTAATTCTAATTCAACGAATATGGCAACCTACTTGCTGAAATACGAATTTGTTTTGTCCAAATCTTCTACATTTTCTTGACCATATACAGGGTCATTCAAAATGAGTTCCTATTAGACTTATAAGAGTTATATAGGGATCCAATTAATAAAACAAGAGGACCTTTCTATTGTTCTTCGATCATACATTTTGAAAATTCACAAAAGAAATATTGAGAAAAAAGTAATTGGCCTTTTTGTGAAGGCCTGAAGTAAGAAACAATATTGATTAATAGAAAATCAACTCTGAACGCCTGATTGAAATTATTGAATTCCTGAACTTTTCGCAACATTTCTAGACATCCCGTAACAACGATATAATTCTCAAACGAAGTCTGATACCATAAATCTTATATGCTTTTGCTCTTCGCTAGATCCGGCATCATATAGTAATTATTTGGTATAGAGGGGTCTGCAAGAAAGTGGGTACTATGATCACGTGGTACAACATATTTGTATGGCTTAGTACTTTCAACCCCCCCAAACCTACAAAATTTCCATGAATTACGTATCTGTCATTAATCAGCACTTCGCAGTTGAAACAACGTTGTGAAAGTTCAAAATAATCTACTGGTGTTGCATTATAATTCGTAATGCTCAACTGAGTACCACATTTATTGGTGTTCTATTTAAATTTGAGCCCCGTAAAAGAGGAAGTGGTGGCAAACATTTATGGTCATTAAAAGATAATAATATTTATTCACACGGCTTTAGGGCACGGTTTTTTTTTGGTCCGATCTGGATTCCTGTCGAAATAATGAGGCAACTTATTCAAATACACGAAGAATATTTCGTAATTACGAAACCAGAAGGGATTAGAGGATTATGGATCAATGACTCTCATTTGTAATACGAGAAGGAAAAGGAAGTTCTTCATATCATTCTGACAAGTTGATGGAAAAGCAACTACATACCGAGTGTAACAGGATCATGGTACACCTCCCGTATCTCCGTAGTTTCAGAGGTAATTTATTGAAATTTGGGACATGCTATGAACATAATAAGCGGCACTTTTTGACCTACAAATGATTTTATTTTCACTTCCGGTTTCGCCGGAAGTGATACCAACTCTCGATTTTTAAACACCCTGTATATTATCACATTCTTGAAACCTGCATAATTTTCTGGATCCAATGATACCACATAAGTGACATTTCAAACCTCAAAGTTTTTTTAAAATTCAATTTTTGGTTTTTTCATTTAGGTGTGCCATGATGGTTCCGATTTATTCCAATTGATTCGTCTAATGCTAGAAAAATCTAAATCCCGTCAAAAATACTGAATTGCGTTTTTTATGAGCAAATAAAGTTCATTGTAGTCGATTTTGCGGTAAAACTCATTCTTTTCAAATGGAACCATATTGGTACCGTGGTACCATTTATTAGTACTACCAATAAGGAATTTATTCATAGCTGCTGGTAATAAAATGTGCGATAAATACAATGGAAAGAAATTACAACTAAAAGAAAATAAGAAAATAAAATTATTGAAAATTTTGACGTTCAAAATGTCACTTATTTGATATCATCGGATTCAGAAAATTTTGCAGATTTCAGAAATGCAATAATATACAAAGTGTTCCGTTCAAAAATCGAAAGTTGGTATCACTTCCGGCGAAACCGGAAGTGGAAAAAAAATCATTTGTAGGTCAAAAAGTGATGTGTTCATAGCATGTCCCAAATTTCAATGAATTACCTTCGAAACTAACGGAGATACGGGGGGTGTACCATGGTCCTGTTACACCCGGTATAACGAAAATGCCTTCATTACCGATAAAATCTAAATACTCGACGTTTCGTCACTCAACCGTCTCCTCTTCAGGACTAGGCAGCGTTTTCAGCGACATGCTGGAGCGAATTCAACTACAGTGAAGGTATTACAAAAAAAAAAATACCTGTATAGCAGATGGAGACCAATGTGTGGGCATGCCTCCTGAGTAGACTACTTTCTCTGCCCCATGAACACCTCTCGATGACGTGGTCGATGTAATCGAATCCGGTGACTGCGGAAACGTTCCACTGGAGTTTGGACAACACCAGGAGTTCCCAACTCTGAAATAAAGGAGTTGCATGTTGATGTGTTTGAAGAAACTCAGATTGTACCAGCCAAATGGAATAAATTCGTTAATAAATAAACGGTGGCGTTATGGGAAAAACGCTCGGACACGTCAATTTGTATCTTTAGTTGCGCTTTTTTTTCAAAAAAAACTTTTTACAGGGTGTGTCATGCCACAGTGGCCAATATCAACTTTCTTATTTTAAATGCAACACCCTGTATTTTATTTCATTTTCAGATTCTTCCTGAAGAGCTGATTTCGTCGATCTATCATACTTGGGGTATAGCGCGAAATATTACAGAGATATAGGGTGTGAAAAATCGAGATTTTTCAACTTTAGGAATTTTTTGTGTTGAAACTAATCATTTCTGCTCAAAACGGCTTACATGTCCCTATCTCAACTTTCCATTCACTATCGATTGATATTTAATTGAAACAAATACGGGTGGTTCAAAATTTTGAGTTTTGCATCACCCTCTATTTGTTTCTATTAAATGTCAGTAGATAGTAAATGAAAAGTTAAGATAGGGATATGTAAGCCGTTTTGAGCAGAAATGATTAGTTTCAACACAAAAAATTCCTAAAGTTGAAAAATCTCGATTTTTCACACCCTATATCTCTGTAATATTTCGCGCTATACCCCAAGTATGATAGATCGACGAAATCAGCTCTTCATGAAGAATCTAATAATGAAATAAAATACAGGGTGTTCCATTTAAAATAAGAAAGTTGATATTGGCCACTGTGGCATGACACACCCTGTATAAAAAGTTTTTTTTGAAAAAAAAGCGTAACTAAAGATACAAATCGACGTGTCCGATCGTTTTTCCTAAAACGCCACCGTTTATTTATTAACGAATTTATTCCATTTGGCTGGTACACACTGTATACACTATATGTAGTATGGTTTTGGAGAAAATTTTTGTTTCTCTACCACCTCCAATGTCGTGGTAATTTTTTAACACATACAGGGTGGCCAAAGAATGAACAGAATGGTAGACGAGATATTTGAAAACAAAAATGAATTTCGCAATTTCATTTTCTATTAATTTCTGGAACTGTTTCAGTAGTTATCGAAAAATAATGTGTACTTTGTCATTGAAACTTTTTAATGTTGGTGGCGTTGACGTTTCGTCTTCGAGAAATCATCATCATTTTCACAAAGATTAGTTTCAGTACATCATCGTCGAATTACTCATGTTTTATTCACAAGAAAAGCTGAGAAGCATTTACAATCTACAAGATACCTATCAAGTTCATTTTTATTTTGGTCACCCTGTATAGGCAAGATGAAAATGAGTTATGACTCCTTATAAAAACTGGTTCACGTATAGAATACGTGAAGAAATATAAATTTTTGAAAAGTGAAATCGAAATATAAGACACTCTGTGATCTGTATATTATCCTTGTGTATATTAATTTTGATATTGATTTATATTTCTTCATACTTATAAAGGGTGATTAGTACCTACCTGAAAGGAACTGACCATTTTAATAAAATTTTAGGATATTGTTGATATGGTTGGTCCTATTTCAGTTGTCCTGAAAATTCTAGCATAGCTTACTCAAGAACAAGTTGATTAGGTTTTGCGAAAAAACGTTGTAAAAACGTTTAGTGAAACATTGGAAAATGTCATCACGATTCGTCCTAGAGATGACAAAAATGCCAATCTTTCTCGCTTCTTCAAAATTCGAACTTAATTGTGAATTCTTGAATATGTACAAGAAATAGTATATTATAAGTTTTATAAGACGCTATTTTGTCGAGTGCTCCAAGAGAATAAGTGCAACAAAGTGTCTTATAAAACGTGTGTCATATGCATTTTTTTCTATTTTGCATCATTTCAAAGTATTTCATCGAAAAACATTTATTTAATTTATCAATGAAACATCTTCGACTGGTAACAATGATGTTATTGAATTATTAAAAATATGACGCACAACCGTAAAGCCCAGTTTACTGTTGAGCGATTTTAATTTTTGCGATACCAGCGGTATCAGCAATGTTGTTATTGTTTTTATTGGTCAATTTAAATCAAATCACACTCTGAATCAAAATTTAACAATAAAATCATTGAGTTTCTCACTGCTAGTATCACCAAATCCAAATTCGCTCAGAAGAATAATAAAAAATGCGTATCGAAACAGATTCTATTTCGATACGCATTTGCGTTTCATAATGACTTCGTTATGAAACCAAAAAAGAAAAAAATTTTTTTAATAAACTTTCAACATCCGATTGATTTAACTACTGGGTTGTTTTTTGTATTCCAAGCCAGCAGAAAGAAACATGAAAAAACGTGAAAATTAGGATCCTTTGAAAACCTTCAGACACAAAAATCAGGACCGTAATGACAGTATTGGAAATAAATCAACTGCAATTTGTTACTCACGACTCGAGGTCATTTTCACCGACAAAACCATTTAACAAATGATGTCATTTTTTATATACAGTGTCACACATAAAGTTCGCGACATATGGAAGTTTTTTTTATTAATAGATATAAAGAAAAATTGACTTCGCAGTTAGTTTGTGCTTGAAAAATGAGTAAAATACAGCATCTTTCCTTTATTCATGTGCTACTCTTAAATCAAATTTGAAATTTTTTTAAAAAATCCTAAAAAAATCAGTTTTTTTTAAGTTTCGAAAAAGTTGCTCAGTTTCCAAAATTTATACATTTGTTTCAAATTTGGACGATCTACGGTACTTTTTTCTATTTTTTTGAATTTTTAGAATCTTTCGCTCTATCGATTCGAGCAAAACATGATTCAAATTTCATGATTTTGATGAATATGAGACTTCAATATCATATCTTGCCCAGGAAATACCTACATTGGCCTGTTACCAAAAAATAAAAAAAATGCATCTCCAGAAATTCGTCATTGTTGTTGCAAAGTTCATCTAGTTTTTTCATTTCATTGTTAAACTGATGTGGAATTTCAATGTTTGGACGTTAATATGTCAGTAATCGAATAAACGAATTTCTCTTCATTCTTATTACACTCGTATTTCAATAGATTTTTATCCTGTTTGATTATTTTTCTGACCAATAATTCAGTTTCAAACAAACCCGAAATATCATACTTTTCTGTAAACTAAACAATGACCTACAGTTTCATAACTATTCAAAAGACTTTCGTTCTAGCGATTTGTACTAGATATAAAATTTCGTGATTTTAAACAATACAAGACTAATGCAACATCTCGGGATTAAAATATATAATTTTCACCTAGTAGTAGTCGAAGTGACAGTATAGAGAGTCCAAATTTGGAACAAATGTACAAAATTGGAAACTGAGCAACTTTTTCCTCTGTCATTTTTCGAAATTTCCGAAAAAAAAAACTGATTTTTTGAGGATTTTCGAAAAAAATGTCAAATTTGACAGGTTTAGAGTAGCACATGAAAAAAGGAAAGATGCTGTATTTTACTCATTTTTCAAGCACAAACCAACTGCGAAGTCAAATTTTCTTATTAATAAAAAAAACTTTATGTGTGACACTGTAGTATAAAGGGTTCCCGATCTATGGACCATATGTGCGGACATCTCAAAAACATTCACGCAGCGTCTCTAATGAAAAAATCGATATCCACTTGCAATTTCCATCACGTAAAAAATTCCCATAGGTGATTAGGCGTCGAGATAACGCTAATGATGGGAATACGATGGCTTCCCTGTCGCATATACATGAATTAAATGGTGGGACATCACGCACCGTGGTGCTTGGGACGTAATCCCCCCCATGGAAGATGGCCCATGTAACCGCAAAGTGGTTCTGTGACAAATTTTATGGGGTCCAGTTATGGAAAACCGATGGATTAGAATGACATGTTTTGTTGTGTGAGAGCGGGACTTGCCATCAGAGGCGTCTACAGAGGGGAGTATTTGAAACGGATAATGTATTTTTTTTTCAAAGGAGCCTTTAATGAAATAGTAATTTACGTAACAAGTCCGGAAAATACTGTTTTTTTGGATGAGTGGACAAAATTCTAGGACGAGCATAGCGAGTCCTGGAAGTCTGCGAGTCCAAAAAAACTGTTTTCGGGCGTGTTGCGTACACTATTTTTTCGGCAACCGTGTAGAATAACAAATCAAAGAAACACATTTCTTTCAAAAATTGAAATGTTAGCTAATTTTATGTCAGATAGCTGTCAGTCGACCTCTATAAAGTTAACAAAACCACTTGCGAGGAAATCGATAAAACCTATCCCAATAATTGTCGAATAATTGTCGAGAATTTGTCGTGAAGAAAAAAAAATTGTCGCGCCCTTAGTTTTTTTTATATGGGGTGGCTGTGCTAACTTAATATTAAGTTAGCACAGCCACCAATATAAAAAATTAAGTGAACATCGTATATCTTGTTTCTAGTTACCAAAAATTGTCGAGTAATTGTCGAAACCTATCTGACGTATAAAATTAACAAAAACATTTTTTTATAGCATATATCCACATTTGTTCAAATATTTCCATGTATCCGTGGAAATTTAGAGTAGGTGGCAACAACTTTTCTTCTAATCATCCAGAAATTCATCAGACAATTGTCGAATGACCAAAACATATTTGTCGTGAACGAAAATCAATTGTCGCGACTTTAGTTTTTTTATACGGGGTGGCCATACGAACTCAATATTAAATCGACAACTCTTATCAACTCTGCTCTAATAGTTTATAAACAATTGTCGAACGACTAAATCACATTTGTCATGAAACCTCGGATTCATCAACACCAAAAAAGCTGCATTCAAATGATGAATAATGAAAAAAGTCGAAATTATAAGCAATACACAAGAATACACCCCT
Organism: Chrysomela aeneicollis; assembly: GCA_029955515.1. Taxonomy (NCBI): domain Eukaryota; kingdom Metazoa; phylum Arthropoda; class Insecta; order Coleoptera; family Chrysomelidae; genus Chrysomela; species Chrysomela aeneicollis. The sequence continues at coordinate 1,707,486 of JARUHQ010000007.1, read as the reverse complement.
GTAACTTGGTTAATTCTTCTCTTATCCACTCGGAAATTCATCAGACAATTGTCGAATGACCAGAACATATTTGTCGTGATGAAAAAAAAATTGTCGCGCCCTTAGTTTTTTTTATATGGGGTGGCTGTGCTAACTTAATATTAAGTTAGCACAGTCACCAATATAAAAAATTAAGTGAACATCGTATATCTTGTTTCTAGTTACCAAAAATTGTCGAGTAATTGTCGAAACCTATTTGACGTATAAAATTAACAAACACATTTTTTTTATAGCATATATCCACATTTTTTCAAATATTTCCATGTATCCGTGGAAATTTAGAGTAGGTGGCAACAACTTTTCTTCTACTCATCCAGAAATTCATCAGACAATTGTCGAATAACCAAAACATATTTGTCGTGAACGAAAATCAATTGTCGCGACTTTAGTTTTTTTATACGGGGTGGCCATACGAACTCAATATTAAATCGACAACTTTTATCAAATAAACAATTGTCGAACGACTAAATCACATTTGTCATGAAACCTCGGTTTCATCAACACCAAAAAAGCTGCATTCAAATGATGAATAATGAAAAAAGTCGAAATTATAAGCAATACACAAGAATACACCCCTATAACTTGGTTAATTCTTCTCTTATCCACTCGGAAATTTATCAGACAATTGTCGAATGACTAAAACATATTTGTTGTGAACGAAAATCAATTGTCGCGACTTTAGTTTTTTTTTATATGGGGTGGCTGTGCTAACTTAATATTAAGTTAGCACAGCCACCCCATATAAAAAAAACTAAGGGCGCGACAATTTTTGTTTCTTCACGACAAATTCTCGACAATTATTCGACAATTATTGGGATAGGTTTTATCGATTTCCTCGCAAATGGTTTTGCTAACTTTAAAGAGGTTGTCAGTCGTTATTTTGCTGCTATGGTAATGATCAACTGCATTTATCAAAACCATACTACCAAGATTTTCATATTTACAATGACAACAACGATGTGATTCTTCCCGGCCTAGTCCGGGAAGTACGTACTTCCCGGACTAGGCCGGAAAAATGCCACTTTCTCAAAAAAAAAAACGTCTGGAAAGTACGTACTTTCCAGACGGTTGCCGAAAAATATTTTATCTTTGTTCAAAATCGAAATTATAGAAATAAAGAAGCAGGAAAAAGAAGAACATCAACACTATGCTTGGAGCTTCTCAGTATTTCTTCTGCATGAAGTATCGGATCCCACTAAAAAATGTAAGGTCCCCGCTATCCTAATTCGTACAAGTTTACACTGTAAACTTCTGAGGGTTGCTGAGGCAACTAGGATAGTAGAAGAATAAAAAAAATATATCAAACTGCCATAAATATTGTCATTTTGCGAGACAGTTCTCAAATTTCGTAGGGTTATATAAAAGGTGGATATATAGATATGGTGAAACGACTCTTCAATTGTTTTTCGTCAAAACCTGTAGACTGTTTTAGCGAAGATCATAACACCGGTAATATTTCACTAATCGTACGGAGATGGCGTTAATATCGCATTTGATATCAATATCGATAAATCAGTTCTCTATTAATATCCGTATTCTATGGTTTCGTGTTCAAGTGACAGTGACAGATCATTCATAATTGTGGTTTTGGCTTGAAATATGAATATCGTTCGATTCTTCAATCATGATATTAATTGAAAAAATCACACAAAATCAAAATGACTGAGAAATTGTGAAAATTAATATTCATCATGCGGAATCAGCAGACGTGGCGCCATCCATATGAAGTCGTGGAAGTATTACTAGTGTTTGAAACTATAATTGAAATTCAACAAAATCAAGTAGGCATATGTCTACAAATATTTCTATAGTGCCTTTTAATGGAACTCGTTTCACCATATATCTATATCCACCTTGGTTATATATGAATTAAACAAAATTATTTGAAATTTTGACTATAATAACGAATCGAATGTTTTGAAAATTGGCCCCTCTATTTTAACACTCTATTATTTTTTTATTCAAAAATAGAAAATTAGGTAAACCCAGTTTTGGGTGATTTGGAGAAAATAGTTAAGTACCAATATATGTATATAGAGTCCGCTATAAAGTTGGCTACACATGGGAAACATTTTTTTTATCGATATTTCGGTTAGTTTCTGCATGTCTAATAACTAAAAAATCCGTTACGACATGGTTACGACTTATATCACGTGACCTCGGATTTGGCGGGAATTTGAAAAAAGTTGTCAGCGGTGCCAAAAAATTGGTCAAATTGACAAGATATCAAAAAATTGACCCATCTATTTTGAACCAGATTGAAGAAAAAACCAAAAATACTATTTTTATTCTTCTACCCTTACTGAGAAACATTATACAATTTTATTTTATCTGAAAACAGTTTCAATAACCTTGTGGGAGGTTCATTATGAAAATACGATTTATTCTTGTCATTAGGTGTAGTCCACATGAGCTAATTTAATATTCTCAACCCGTAAATATGATTCAAACCAACTAATACTTGTAATTGAAACTTAATAATGCATTATTCATCCTTACTAAATTTGATATTTTTCGACATCACATAATAACTTTATTTCAAATTTCCTCCAAATCTGAGGTCACGTGATTATAAGTCGTAACGGATTTTTTAGTTGTCAGACATGCAGAAATGAACCGCCTATAAAGTTTTTCAGAAATATCAACAATTTTTTTTTTTTCAATATGTAGCCAACTTTATGGCGGACACCTGCGAAGCACATATTGACAGGAAAACATTGCTCTACTAACGATTTTAAAAGTTAACATATTGATAAAAAGAGGAAAAATGTTAAACCTGTTTCTTGAGTCTTGATATTAATAAACTCAGAAGATCAATCTTTGTTGATTGATCAGGTTGATCTGAATAATTTCCATTATTGAATTTAACAATAATGATAATGTTATTATGACAAGGTAATATTCCGTTCCTACTAATCGTTTCAAGAAAGCTACCTGACACCTTTTACTCCACGTGTATTCTCTAAGCCAATATAGAGAAACAAGTGTCGTTGTTTGTGATCCTCATTTAGTAAAAATCTTGTATATTCTACATTAGTTTAGTGTTCATTTAGTATGCTTTGATTCCGCAGTATAATTATTAGGGACCACCCTGTATGGGAATGAAAAAGTTCTGAATCACGTTTTCTGTTACAAATAACAAACGCATAAAAATTGAATGGACCTCCCCTTTCATCTAAGCATTTCGCCAGAGGCGAGTCCTTGTAAAACTACACAATCACCAACGTAAATTTCCCCTCTTTCACGAATTCCCATACCGATATTTTGTTTTCTATTATACCAAACGAATCATTTTCATATTAATATGCTAATTCATGTTTTCATTGAATGGGGTCGTTACTGTTGCATTTTCCTACTGCTCGTCTAGACTAGACGAGCCACCCCTAGAAAAAGAAGAAGAAGGGTAAGCACGCGAAGTCAACAACTAGAAATTTCGGTATCATATTTCAAGGGCTGTTGATTCAGAATTGTGCATGATCAGAGGCGTTTGTATGTAAATCTAGAAACTTTGTATAACATGACGATGAATTATCTAACGCTGAGGGCACAAAAATATCAAAAAACTGGTACCCTTTGGGGACTCACAACAGCTTACATTATTTTTGGAGATCTTGTTGAAGTCACAAGCCCGAACATAAATCTCAAATCAAAAGAAATACCAAAAGTCAGCGGGAAAGTAAAAATATAAATGAAAATATATCGAATAATGTTATTCACAGAAATTGTGCAAGACCAAATTTTACAGGTTTTGAATAAATCTGAGATTAAAAACAAATGAAAAATCTATTTGAAAATAAACATTTTTCTATTTTGGTCCTATAATGAAGTCATTATGAAACGCAAATGAGTATCGTGATAGCCTCTGTTTCGATACACATTTTTTATTATTCAAAGGTTGGTACAATCGAACTGTCAAATGAAAGTCAGAAGTGTTAGGCCCAGCTTACTTCTCAGCGATTTTGGATATGGTAATACTAATAGTGAAAAACTCAATGTTTTTATTGGTAAATTCTGGTTCAGAGTGTGATTGATTTGAATTGACCAATAAAAACAATAACAACATAGAACGAATAACTTTGAGTTGTACCAGTTTTCTCGTTGAATTGTTGCCACACCTTCACTTTCACTTTAATTAACTCACAAGGTTAGTTACTTTCTTTTGTTTGTTTATTGTTTCATATTTTTAAAACTTTCATGATTTCTGCTAAGTATTGTTTTGTCAATATGGTTTAGTAAATTTTGTTAGTTTCTGGGGTTGAATGGAAGAGCAGTTTCCGATGTCTTTGGATATAGGCGACTGAATTCCGCCCCGTCATACTGTCTATAGCAATTTTTTTTTATGTGTTAAGTTTCATTTTATTTTCCTGTTATGAAAAAGAATTGCCAGTATGAATAAAGACATATTATTATTATTATTATTATTATTATTATTAACATCGCATTTTAAACCGCTGGTATCGCAAAAATCAAAATATCGCTCAACAGTAAACTGCGCCTTACGCTTGTGCGTCAGATTTTAAATATTATTACCAATCGAAAATATTACTGTTATTACAATAATACTTCATCCGATATGGTATAGTTTGGGAAGCATCATCAGTAGTTGTAGTAATGAAGTTTTCACCAAACCAGAAACAATCAGCTGATCTATCGAAATCATAACAATCTTCAAATAACATCAAATGGACCACTCTCAACAGGTGTAAGAGTTTACAATCAACTACCTACTGGCATTAAGAATCAGCCTACACACTTCAAATTTCGAAAATCTATAAAAAGTTTTCTGCAAGAAAATTTATTTTATGACATTGACGAATTTTTAATGTAACTTTTTAATCACATATTTTATTGCTGTTCTTTTATACTGTTGATGTTTAGTCGTTTTACGTATGTAGTCTTCATTATATTATATTACTCAGACATTGTATCTTGACATGTTCTATACCCCTAATGGGTCTTTCGAATGAATAAACTGATTTGATTTTGATTTGATTTTATTTTTTTACCAAGTTTTCCTGTATGGGAACTATGTTTGTAGAGAAAAATATTTTGATAACCTGTCTTTTTCGAGTGACAATCTATCACTAAATACACAAATAGCTATTATTGTCGCATCAAGAAATTTTTCTGGTTGCCAGAGCAACGATTCAAAATCAAGGCATCTAATTAGTTTCGAAGTAGAAGTGTATAATTACCACAGAATTTTTTCATGTGAGCAGAAACATAGTTGGTGCTGAAACAGATGTCTATTCATATTTTTGTTACAACGTTGTCGGTTCTCACACACAAAAAAGTGTCTTGTTAGTATAGGCACAACCATATTATCTTGTTACCATAACATTGTTATATCGTTACCATAACCATATGTATTGTCATTTTCACAATATTGTGGTTAGTATAACAAAAAGAAATTGTTATGGTTACAAGATCATGATGGTTGTGCCTATACTAACAGAAATTATTGTTGCGACTACAATTTTTTTTCTGTACATGATTTTTCCGGTACCAACCACACAAAATAGCGAATAATTCCACAGTGCGCCCCTGCAAAGGCCAGGGGCGGCACCCATGAATTCGTAATTTGCGAAAAAAGAGTCTGTTCGAGTACCTTGAAGGGAGAAGGGTCAATTAAAGGGCTGCGCTAGACACCGCCATATCCACTTGGCGGTGACCTTTTCTCCTCCTTCATTTCCCACAGACTCATTCGGGGAGGCATTGTCTGGGAGGCCCTATTGTCGAGGGCAGACCCTCTTTCTTTCTAACGGCGGCCTCCACATATAGAAGAGGAATTCGCCAGCAGCAGACGAAGAAAAAGTGGGCTCAGACTGGGGTACAGTGGTGATCAAACAAAACGAAACGGCTATACAGTTGTACGTTTCGAAAGTTTCATAAGTTCAAGTGAAAATCAATAAATTAATAATAAATAAGTTCATTTTTACGAATAGTTATTAAATTTCAATGAACATATTATAGTATTGAAAACAAACTAAAAAATAATCCCACGAAGTAAACTTATTGTGGGATATTTACGAGGATATTTAGTAATTATTATTAATTATTAATTATGTTTATTACGGTTTTTTATATGTATAAAATTATAATAATTCTTTGAATTTTTTTCTTAGTAATTTTACGAGATGATATTGAAGCACATAATTCATACTTCCAGTATTCCATGGAAAATTATTCTGGGACATACCGAAATCCAAATTTTCAGTTCTTTTAATGAGAAAATTGATGTGATAGCTCTAATTTTGTTTGGTATACTAATTTCTTGCCAACTGTTTTATTCCATCTGATTTTTGTTGACTTGTTATTTTTAAATTTGTTATTATAATAATGTGATTTGTGTACCGAGTGATTCCTTCTATAAATACTTTCGAAAATATCAATGCAATGTTAAATGAGACAAATTTTCTCAAACGAAGAAAACGAAGAACGATCCAAGATAACAAACTTGCAGTTTTATTTCGAGGTTTTTCGGCTGGAGAAATATGGAAAATCATGCATCATCGAAATTATTGACAACAAATATTTTTTTAGCTTTCTTAACTAGAGAGAATCTGAATTTCAACGTCAAATATCTGGAATACTAGTAGATATAACATGATATATGTATGTATATTTGAAATCAGAAAATTTCACTCTATCCAATAATAACGAAATAAATAGTGATTCATTTAAAAATATATATTTGGTGGCCATAACTTTATTTTTAGATATTCAACTGTCATTCTGTTCACATATATAAAATCTACAAAAAAATTACATAGGACCGTTTTATGAAAAACGAAATTGAACAATGTAAAAAACGTTAAGGGGGGGGGTTCAAAATATACGTGAATAGCCAGTACATTATTTTATTTTTGTTCAAAATGGCAGGTCAGTATACCTATTGGCTTTCTCTGAATGAAAGATCAGATGAATATCTCATATCTTTTTCGACAACCGGTTAACATAGTAGCCTCTGACGCATTTAACGCTCGATTTATAAACTCCGCTGTCATAGCTACAGTTGACGCTGTAGTTCCAAAATGTATTGAGGAGATATCCGACGGCACCTGCGTAGTTCATCCACGAACAGTAACTGCAGCGTCAACTGTAGCTACGGCAGTGGAGTTTATAAATCGAGCTTAAGTATCAACACAAAATTGACGTTTTCCGAGAAAAGTCATCAAGTGACAGCATTTGCGCTCGTGAGCGGAGATATTGAAAAAGCGTTCGCCTCTACCATGTATATTGTTGAAAACTCTTGCACGATTGAAAATAGTGCCAATTTGAATTATACTTTATACTCTATATGGTAGTTTTAAAAACAACAGTATTAGTAGTAATAAAGTATCGAGTCTAGGAACTGCGTTTGTTGAAAAACATCTTATCGTTTTCCTTTTGGCAGTTGGTTTCTTGGATCAATAATTCGAATGATAGCTAACTGGGTAGCACTTGATAATTATTTTGTCTCAGTCATTTCCTTGTTTGGGCGCAAGATGGTGAGTCCGTTTTCGTTCTTTGGCGGGAAGAAGTTGAAACACTTGTGCAAGAATAAGCCCGTGGTTAAGAATCTACTGAAGCGTCACTAATATCATATCGTTATCGTTACACGAACAGGGGTTGCTAGAAAATTGCAGGGAAAGTTGTCATTTTGTAGAGGGTAACAGAACCGAAGTTTTTCAATGTCAGTCCTGAATACATCAGTTTTGATTAAAACTACTTCAATACATATGAAAAAGCGAAGTGTATTATAACTATACTAAAGAAGCTAGCAAAGCCACACACAAATTTCGACTTGGGATAGATCATATAATTTTAGGCTCATTTTAGGCTACTTTATTACCCTATTCCCAAATTTTTTGCTCTTCTCTTCGAAAGAAAAATCTGTGGGTTTGCTAGCTTCGGCCGAACTCAGCAGAGCAATTTTTGAAAAAAAAAATAATTTTGGTGTTTTGAAATAGCCAAATTGTAGAGCATATTTTAGGCTAATTATTACCCTATTCCCATTTTTTCTGCTCCCTCCCTTAATAGAAAAACTTGTGGCTTTGCTAGGTTCGGGCGAACACAGCAGAGCAATTTTTTCAAAAACATTATTTTTCTGTCATTTGATATAGCGATATTTCAAGACTAATTTCAGGCTAATTAATTACCCTAATTTAATTTTTTTTTGTTCCACGCATTACAGAAAAAAACAAGATTTTTCGATTTTCGCCAAGTCGATGATGCAATAATTTCGAATCATAAATTTCTGACGATTTGACTTGTCAAACCGATGATACCCATCGTCAAAAAATTATTATTTGAAATGATTGCATCATCGACTTGGCGAAAATCGAAAAATCTTGTTTTTTTGAAAATTAAATTAGGGTAAAATTAGTCTTGAAATATCGTTATATTGAATTGCAACAAAAAGTGGATTTTCAAAAAAAAATGGCTCTGCTGAGTTCGCCCGAAGCTAGCAAAGCCACAAGTTTCCATATGAAGGGAGGGAGCAAAAAATGGGAATAGGGTAATAAATTAGCCTAAAATGAGCTCTACAATTTTGCTATTTCAAAACACCAAAATTATTGTTTTTCAAAAATGGCTCTGTTGAGTTCGGCCGAAGCTAGCGAAGCCACAGATTGTTTAGAAAGAGAAATTAGTCTATCCAATTAGAATAGCAAACATAGTTTGAAATGAATGTCTGGTAGACTACGAGCAGAAAACAACTACTTTCCTGGCAAATACCACGCAGAACATTGAATTATATCTGCTCGTAATCCATGCAACGATTCACACTGTGAATGCAGATCGCAAATGTTTCTTTCTTCCTAAGACGTGACAAATTCACATCGGGACAGGCACGCCTAACAACCTACAGACCGGTTTCGGGCTTATTGGCCCTCATCAGTGCAGGGTAGTTATCCGAGTAGAGACCGTAAGATCTCCACTCGAAGCGTTGCCTGTCCCAATGCACCTTCGTCGCGTTTATTTGACCGCACTGAGCCGCGTTCCAACAGACAATTGGAAGTGGCGACACCATGCGGCAGAAGAAAGAAACACTCCAGAACTAAATCTCCCAAATCACAGAACTTGGAAGTGGCTTATAGCTCGACTAAGCTAATAAATGAAAAATGGAAAAGCCATAAATTGGACAACAATTTTAGAAAGAGAAATTAGTCTATCCAATTAGAATATCAAACATAGTTTGAAATGAATGTCTGGTAGATAGAATTTGTCACGTCTTAGGAAGAAAGAAACATTTGCGATCTGCATTCACAGTGTGAATCGTTGCATGGATTACGAGCAGATATAATTCAATGTTCTGCGTGGTATTTACCAGGAAAGTAGTTGTTTTCTGCTCGTATTCTACCAGACATTCATTTCAAACTATGTTTGATATTCTAATTGGATAGACTAATTTCTCTTTCTAAAATTGTTGTCCAATTTATGGCTTTTCCATTTTTCACAGATTGTTTGTTATAACTTTGTTATTTTGAGTTAACTTTGATGATGGCCTCTGATTTTCTGGAACTGAAGTCTTTATGCTCATGAGGTTAAAACTCATTTTTTCAAATGTTACTTTGCTTTATCGGTTACAGATTTGGATTACCTTCAATTCTTGTCGAGTTTATCTGAATGTCGTCCTTACTAAATACCAATTATAGTGGCTTTTTGGAATACTATTAGAAAACTTGTTATAAAAATACAGAAATTCATGCAGATTGATTATTATCACTGAATTATTTTTGTCGATGTAAAAATAGGAAGAACTCCAATCTTTATGGAAAGAACATCCTGTACTCGCTCCTTATTGATTTTTCGGGTAAAAAACTAGTTTTTCAACAAAATTATGCAACAAAAAATGATTAAATGAAATTGCACTTTCAGTCGACTTTCAGGGACATTTTCAACAAACCAATAATATAAAGGGTATTCCATTCAACTTGATGTGGACATTTTTCGAAACCTAAATTCAAATGTGTTTGACTTCATCATAATATTTTTCGCGCTCTGTATATCACACGTCAATTTTTGACCATTCGACCAAAAAATAGTTGTACTGGAGCTTGGCATAACATGAATATTTCGAATCCGAGAATATGAACAATATAGGTTTCTCGCCCAGAGGAAATGTAACACCCTTATGGCATTAATTATTTGTATTTCATGGTGTATATCTGTTATGATTGTCATTTTTTGATCTATCTAATTTGCTCTACGCTCTGACTCATCACCCGAAAGTATATCAAAATGAAACCATAACCGCCCTCAACCCCAAAAGTCAACACCAAAACAAGCCATTAAAATTAACACCAATTCAAAAACAGTCGACCCGCATATCCCATCTGATTCTCAGTTCCCAGCATCAACCACCATGCCAAGATTAATTTCAGCCAGCAGCAGACAAATCAAAATCAACCCTGGGCCAGTCAAAGCAAAATCGAAAACCAAAACGGACCTTTGGCAGGTAAGCTTTTCTGATGTGAAATTTCCCATGGAAATCATCGGCCAACCCCTCGAATTTGACGGATAACGCAACAAGGGTAGTGTGAGAAAGTGCGAATTCCTTTTGTGACCGTAGGTGACTGGATTCCGATACGGGCCGGAGTTTTATATGCTCGCAGGGGTTGGATGGGGTGAGAAAAAACCGGAACTGGGAAGATTGCGTTTTGGGCTCGATTATTCGAGATCCACAAAGAGATGTAATGTTGAATAATGATGGTGTTGAATGGGAAGACGGAAGCTGACATCCTCAACCCTTTCGTTTGGGGATGATATCTCCTAGTTCCGTTGGGATGTTCTAATATTATATAGAACACAATATCACAATGAAACGGTAGTGAGGATAATGAACCCTCAAATTCCATTCGAAAATTTGTTTGTGACTAGGACTAAAGCTTTTGAGTGAAGAAATTTGAACTTGTATTCATATATTTTATAATGTTGCGTTATAGAAAGTTATACCAGTACATACATATTTATTTTGTATTAAAAAATTTACACGTTCAGTAATTAGTAGCGGTAGGTACATATTATTTTCAATTTGCCAAAGAAAAAATATTTCCATCGACCTAGTGATTGGAACTTTCAAAATCTTTCGTTATTCCAGAAATTTCGTAGATAATTATTATTTGAATGCGTAATTCGGATAGAAGTAACTTTTTTTTTGAAAATATTTGGAATTCAAAAAAATGAGCCTATTCCTGTACAAAACTATTATCTCTTACAAAATGTAAACTTTTTGAAAGGAAAGGATATTTAACAGATAGCAAAGGTCACGTGACCTTAACCAAGTACGCCATTTTTCATATTTTCTAAAGCTAGTATTCCAGAATATTCTATCGATGAAAGTTTTCCCATTATGATACCAATTTTTTGAAAAAATATCGAATGAACATATTTTTGTTCCATTCAAATGATGCTACTTATTTACTAAACGAAAAGATTTTCACGATAAATATATTTACCTATATAAATTTTCCTCGAAATTTTCACAACATGTTTCTCTAACACTGTAGCTTCATCAGGTATAAATACACTGAACTAACAACCATATTAATACCTTATTACAAAGCTATAACAATATTTGTACCTGTGTGAGGATTGAAGAATGTTTATCCTCCATATAGCAGTGAATACAACACTATGACAAAATAAAATAAAAGGATTATCTAAGTCATAAGTTTTAAGTCATAAGAATGTTGGCCAACTTTTATCTCTTATGGCTTAAAACTTAAAACTGATCATATTTGCGCATGCGTTCGAAGTTTTCAATTCTGTGACAGTTTTTTATGGGTTATTGTATGTGATTGTGTTGTTTATTCAAACTTCATATCAGAATCATCAGATTATAAAAAGAAAAAATGGATATTGATGACTGAAATTGTAAAGTGACCACTGACACAACCACAGAAATTGACCAATGGGAGAAGTTACCCTTAAGACATGACAGTCCTTAATAATTCCTGCATAAATGGGCTTTTTTCCTTTATGTCTTAAATCTTATTACTAAAAACTTACGACTTAAAACTTATGACTTAAAATTGCTGCATAAATCCAGCATAAGACATCTATTACGGTTTTCATCATGTCGATAGGTTTGAAAGTAAGCAATATAAGGATAGAAAAAATTATTGTGTCAGCTTATGATGGTAGGTACAGCTGTATGATATCTGTAATGGAGAAAAATTCGAGAATTTGAAAGGGGGAACAAATTAGCAACAAATTAACTCTTCATTTTGGTATATTCATTTTTCGATACAGTCGCGGAATAAAAAAGTTGCTGTGTCAGCTTATCGTGAAGCTGGCATGGACTCATTTTTTCTGTAATGGGAAATAATGCGGAAATTTGAAAGAGGGAATAAATTAGCAACAAATAAGGGTATATTTGTTTTTCAATACAACCGCGGAATAAAAAGTTGTCTTGCTAGCATCCCGTGAAGCTGCCATGGGCCCATTTTTTTTTATATCGGCACCAGCAACAAATTTTCCAAAACGGGAACAAATTAGCAACAAAAAAGCACTAAATTCTGGTATGATTTTTTTCTTGAATTTGTTGAAGTGGTCGTGTCAGCGTAACATACATGAAAATTGGACAAACCGAACTCACTAAAAACATGAAAATGTAACAGAATTTGAGAATCAAGAATATGTCAGGGAATTTTACTGGTCTCAAAGTGGCGCAAGCCATGACAGGACTTGTGGAAAAATTACCCCACTCAGTGTGATATTTCCCACTTCCGCTATAATTTTCTTGTCTTCAAGCGAACCACTAAGAGATAGCGACCGCACCGCCGGTAATTGACAATATCCAGAGGGCGAGCATATAACATAAAAGAAAGGATGCGACGATTCATCAGCCAAAAAGAAACAATGCCCCTCGGCATGCGACACTTTAACTTCCCTCAACATTATCCGGGGCAATATCTGGAGGCCTCGTGCCTCTTTGGATCGGAGTCGCTCTCGAGAGGTCAGGTCATTAATTTGAATTGCCGTCTTCCTCGAAGGAACTGATACGGTCTCACCGCAAATTGCTTCTTCCAGATGGTGGTCAACCACCTTACATCCTGTGATGCGGTGAGCGATGATTTTTTTTTTTGTGGGAGTTCAGCCCGCCCGAGGAAATTGACATTATTCATCCATCGGCTTTTTTTAGTTTCCCAGATGAAGAACTTGATTTTATCCGAAATTTGGTAAATCTTCGTTCAACTTACGGAGGTTTCAATAAGTCTCAAGTTTTAAGTAATAAGTCATAAGAAGTTCATCCATTGGTTTTTAATGTAACCATTTATAAGTTTCAAGTCGAGTTTTAAGTCCTAAGAAAAGTTGGCCAACATTTATTTTATCTCTTACAACTTACGACTTGAAACTCGATCGATTTGCGCATGCGTCTGATATTGCAAATAACAAATGTATGTTATGTTAAACAAATAAAAATAAATGATAATAGGATATATATTGAAGATTTGAATTGAATCGAAGGAAATGAGGAAAATAAGCATGCAAAATAACAGGATGACACTATTAGAGATGCACCGGGTAGTGATTTTTACAATGCCGGGTACCGAGTTTGATCTAAAATTCACACAAAGCGGGTACCGAGTACGGCTAGCCCGAGTAACAAGTACCGAGTACCCGGTATATTCACCGAGTACCGGGTATACACAGCTGTAAATAACTAGCGAACGGGTGCACATAACCTAACTTTAGTAGAACAGAATGCTCTGCAACTTCGTGCGCTCCGGTCTTGAATGTGCAAGAATTTGACGTTGATCATTATTCATTAATTACTGAAACGGCAATGAGTGTTAACACAGTGAATACAAAACAAATACTGATGTGAAAAAGAATGCAGTTTCATCACAAAAACGTCATTCTGGTGGCAGTAGCAGTAGTTGTGGCGGTACGCTTGACGTTAAACTTAAACAAGTGGATATTGAAAACTATAGTAACAGAAAATGAAAAATTAATGATAAAAGATTGAAATTATTTATTTTCAGTGTACCCGGTCTAGGCGGCCGGGTACACCGGGTACAGCATACCCGGACTAGGCGGCCGGGTACAGAGTACCCGGTCTAGGCTGCCGAGTACTAACTGGTACCCGGTAAAACCGGGTTCATCGTTTTCTTCGTTATGTGGCCGGGTATCGCCAAAACCGAGTACTGACCGGGTACCCGGTGCATCCCTAGACACTATTGACAATCCTTAAAACTTCTTGCATAAATGGTTCATTTTTCTTTACAACTTAAAACTTGAGACTTAAAACCTCTGCATAAATCCACCGTTAGATTCTGTAAACTTGGTTTAACGCACTCTACTAGGAGTTGGGAAAAAATTGTTGGTACTTTGACCCCCTGGTCTAGGATGAAAACGCGCCGGTCTCAAGTAGTTTCGGAGATACGGCCCCATTTTGTCTCAAAAATGCACCATTTGACATGTCAAATTTCTGCTATTAGGAATACACAAAATTCACCCTTCTTTGAACCAAAACACTATACACGCATATATTTACTTATTGTTTCCAACACTTCTCAGCAGAAAAAACTATTATTTTTCAAAAAATTCACCCTTTGAAATGTAAACAAAAAAACCTTTTTACACTGATTTTCTGGTAATTTGTATTTATGATGTTGGCAACGTGATTGTTTGGCTCATGGTAAGACGTTGCCAACATCTCAAATAAAAATAACCAGAAAATTAGTGAAAAAAGATGTTTTGTTTACGTTTTGAAGAGGGGCAAATTTTTGTGAAAATAACAGTTTTTTATGGAAAAAAGTGTTGGAAACAAGTGAATGTGAGCATGTGTGATGTTTTGGTTCAAAGAAGGGTGAATTTTGTGTATTCCTAATAGCAGAAATTTGACATGTCAATTGGTGCATTTTTGAGACAAAATGGGGCCTTATCTCCGAAAATACTTGAGACCGCCGCGTTTTGACTTCAGATTCGTGATCAGGAGGTCAAAATACGTAAGTTCCACCACAAATTTTTTCCGAACTCATAGGAGTGCGATAAACGAAGTTTTACCATTTTCGGAGATATGGGCATATTTTGCTTAAAAAATACACCATATGACTCCTAAAATTTCTGCTATTAAAAATACTATTAATTATTAATAATTCGTCCTTTCTTCAACTAAAATATCACACTTGCTCACATTTACTTGTTTGCAATACCTTAAGGGAAATAACGATTTTTTTTTCCAAAAAATACACCCTTTTTCAAAACCTAAACAGAACAGCTAACATCAATTTCATAACTCAACATTGTTGGCCTTTGATTGTTCAGCTCCTGTCGCGCTCAATTCTCGCTCAATTTGGTTTTCATTGTTGAAAACAATGTGATTTAGTTTAAGGGAGTTCGAATTTTGTGTTCTCAGTAGCAGAAATTTGGGATGTCAGATGATGTATTTTTGAAGCAAAATATAGGCCCATATCTCAGAATACACTTCACAATTTTTATTATTCGGAGGTTGGTACAATAGAAGTGTCAAATGAAAGTCAGAAGAGTTAGGCCCAGTTTACTTCTGAGCGATTTGGATTTGGTGATATTAGCAGTGAAAATCTCAATGTTTTAATTGGTAAATTTCATTTCAGAGTGTAATTTCATTTAAATTAGGCAATAAAAACAATAGCAAAATTACATTTTTCACCGCTGGTATCGCATAAATCCAAATCGCTCAAAATTAAACTGAGCTTTACGCTTGTGCGTCATATTTCAAATACCTATTTCAATGTCATCATTGTTACCAATCGAAGATGTTTCTGTATTTATCAATATTTAATCAAAATAGCTCGCAAAATAGTGACTGGCCAAAAAGGCATCTCATCATGTAGCAGAAAGAGCAAAAATTGTAGATTTGAACCTCCTACCAGAAAAATTTCTCAAAAAACATCATTATATTTCATATTCTATGGTAGCTTGAGAAGTACTAGTAGTAGTAGTGATGAAGTATCGAGTTTTCCTGTCTAGGAACTGCGTTTGTAGAAAAAATCTTATGTGAATTTCGAACCAAAAGTGTCTATTATAGCAGCTCTCTAAAGATCATCGTGATAACTGTCTTTGCGCTCTAAATACACAAATAGCTATCTCCCAACACATAAAAGTATTTTGCAAACGAAGATTTTCCCGAAATTGATCACAAACCAAAATAATGTTGATGAAAAATGGTACTCACGACTATGTGCTCGTAGGTGACGCTGTAGTCTGTGTAGGCGCACAAAAGGTCCACTGGAAGCAGGTTTGTACTCCGGAGTTTGGAGGCTATCAGGAGGCATGTAGCCCCCAGCAGTTGCAGTTGCTGCTTTTTGATGACACAGGCGCAGAGAAAGCGGTCCATCACGTTTACTGCCAAAGGCAGAATCTGGTCTTCGCACATTTGCTCTTCACAGACCTGAATGTCGAGATGATATATAATAATCAATTTCATTTGGAAAAAAAAAGCGAGTCACGAGCGAATGTCCTTGAGGAATTATATTTGGAATGTAGGTAAACAATTTTTCAACAACGATTTGAACATATTGACTATATGAGATATATCATAACAATACAATGAGAAATTAAATTAGTTGCATCAATAAGATATATTTTTAAAGCATGCACTGAAAAAAACAAAATTCTATAAAAAAAAATGTTATCTCTTTCTGATGTCATGACCACTTTTTGTCTCCTCTACAAGATCGCGTTTTCGAAATATAGTTTTTTCATTAAATAAATTTTTCATACCTTGAAACTTGACACCCGGTTTTCCAATTGGAAAATAATAAAAATTGGTGTCCGTCATAAATTCGTCTTTGGATATCAACGAGAATATCAAGTAACGATATCAAAACCTTTAAAAAACCCAGGTCGTAATTCAAATTTGAAAAATCCGTCTTGAATTTTTCAAACTACGAAACGGAATCTTTGCACTCTATTTCTTTCTCATCACTTTATATCTCCTGATGATGAGGCTCGAATTTTACCCTGTCAGTGAATTCCTTTTCAGAAACATACCAACTCCTATTAGGCACATTGTGAAAAGAAAATACCCTCGAAAAAACCTGCATTGTATACAATTGCCTTTTCTAATGTTTATGGCCTGTCCATAGGTAGGAAGCTCAACCATTTGGAAGAAAAATACGAAGGATAACAGATGATAAATAATATTGATTTTGACCTGTACAAATTTTCACAAAATTTTGAATGTACTTGTTGCTAAAACTACCTATATAAAAAGCCTGACGGAAAAAGGTAAGTATATCAAACTGATAACTCCAAAATTATTGTTCTGTCTTGTCGTCTGTGTTGCCTCAGAAGATTTTGAATTGTGCACAACAAAACTACCATACAATAATAGAAAAGTAACCATATAGGTACTCACCTCTAACATCCAAGTGGTGACAACTTTCCTCATAAACGGTTGAATATCATTTTGAACAGTTTGAAAATAGTCACATTTAGGAATACAAAATACTTCATCATTCAGTAAATTGTTAATCACACGTGTATCGTCGAATATAACTCGATCCCTCTTCGCTGTGCATTCGGTAACATTTTCAAAATTCTCGGTACAGCTGAGCTCCATATTATCATTCACTGTTTCACCAAAGACGACCAAAGATTAGTGGTTTTCACTCTCACGTGACACAGAACTGTTGTTGCTATGCAGTCTGTACTTGCCTCCACAGAAAGTAAGCGACGACTGATTTGTGATTGTGAAAAGGGCAACAAGTTTTGTTTTGTTCTGAGAAACGAGACGCGACGCATGCGCACTATGGTCTAGTCGCACCTGGACTTCAGGGAATCCTCTGCAAGTCTCGTTTATCTATGGTTTTATTTATTTGGCGTTTTATTCAAACTCGCTCATTATACTGAACCTGCCTCGGTGTCGGTGGTGGATATCATATAGGTAGCATCTGCCACTTCTTATTAAAATCAAGATGAGTTTTAATTTCAACAAGGCGTCTCATATCGTACCAAATAAGAATTTTATCTTATCATTCTTTGCTGATGCCTGTGAATATCGTTACACAAGCTTATTTTCCTTGAAACATCAGAAAATGTTATCAATAATAATTACTTACCAAGAAGTAATAAACTTTCTGATGCACCCGTTACGTTGAGCGGCAAGAAAATTCCTTTTCATATCTTCCCATTGTCGAAGGTACTAAAAAAAAAAAATTTGGTTGCGCATTCACAGGAAAATATTCCTCCTTTGTCGGGTAACTCGGGTATCTCGTTTTTTGTATAATTTCATGATTTTCATGCATAATATATAAGGTATACCTATTAGGATGGAAAATAGAAACCCACATAGTTTTTTTCGTTTTCACGAAAAAAATAAGAACCTATTCGTGGTACTATGCAGCATTTAGAAATTAGGCCAAAGTTTCCAATTTTTGTGAAAAATGAGACGATATAATATGTTTCCAAATCGGAAATATTACGAACCTTTTTTGAAATTTTCCGGGCAAACCGAAATGGCCCGTTTCTACCTCTACCTATCTTTCCTTAGCGCTAGCGAGCCTCTCCTTTTTCAAAAATCTTTCTTCTTCCTTTTCTCTTTTGTTCCTCGAGAGCTGCCCTTTTCACACGGACCTGTAATTTTTTTCATAAATTCCATATTCCATTATCGTAAGGTTGGATGAATAACAATGATAATTCATATCGGTTTACTTCTTATATCAGAGATTAGTCGGTATATTTAGAAAACCGTTCGTGATATTTTCGATTTGTAAAACTTTCATATCATTTACCGTTTTTGCGATATTGGTTACACGCTGACTTTGGTCAAATCAAAGTCCAACCAAAGTCACCTAAATGGAAAAAATGTAGTCTTCCGTGCACTATACGACTAGATTTTTTCCATTTAGCTGACTTTACTGACGTGCCTTTGAGGTGTGATCATGATAAATTTACCTTCACTTGAATTTTTTTTCAGATTATGATGAAAGATGAAATGCCGAGAAGACATTCGTAGTTATTTTGTGCCTGGTAGTTAGACAACCAAAACTGCAAAATTACAGCAACCGTAGCATGGTGCAATAGTCACTGCCTAACCTTCACCTTTCAATTCAATTTTTGTTGGTATATCCTTATCTAATGATTTGTTATTTGTTACAAATTATGTTTTCACTGCCAAAAGTTCTATTTTGAATGTATCAATACTTTGAACGTATCACGAATAATAGAAGAATAATAAAATAAGATGGGTAAGTACCTACTACCCAATAAGTTCACATGGGTATTCCTTTATCTTATCTTTATAAGGTGTGGTATCACATAATCTCCAGATAGGTAATTTCTAATCAGTCATAATAGTATGATAAATTATTAGTCATAAAGTTATGTTATGGTGCTTTCTCAAAAATGACTCGAGCTGAATCAGTGCAATTGCAGTTGCTAGAAACCAATCTAGATCATGAAGTTTCCAGATCTATTTATTCCCTTCAATCAGTTCTGTCGTCAGGACACGATATTCAAAATAGAAGTAATGTCCAGGGACTGCAAGAAGATGATTTTGGAAAGGTATTCATTGTTTTATTTTCAGGTTTCTTTGAAAGACTCCTCACCAGAATGCCTTATGCCACAATGATCGCCACTGCAATGTGTGCATTGGGTGTGGTAATTTATTGTGGAACAATGTACCGGGGGGCCACCTTAGCTGTTTTGATGTTCAGTGAGGTTTTCAGTATGCAGCTGTTTTGGTAACATATAAAAAGATGGTGAAAGACTGCTTCATTGTATTTATCTGTCTTTTCAGGGTAGATCAAGTTAAAATGACTTTTGTGTTTATTGGGGCTTGCATGGGTGCTGTGGGCCTCATGATTCTGATGGTTGGGTTCCTAGCCACTGGAGCAACAAGGCACAAAGTCTACAGAGGATGGGGCTCCAGAGTTGGGGGAAGACTCAGTTGTGCAATTGTGAGTACTATTTGAGTCCTTAATATCAATAGCATGTTAATCAACATACTCTTAGGACAACAACATGCATGATGTAATATTTTGATACCAAATGGTTTCAAATCAAATCTAACTTGTTATTATTGAGTGGAATTTGTTTTAGTTTATGCTCATCACCTACATACTTCAAATAGCATGGCTTCTGAAGTTCTGCTTCCTAGTTCTTGTTACATTTGTTTTCACAATATTTTGGAAAATGTGTGAAAATCCCAGGGTAGCTTCTTTTCAAGATGACATTGATCTAACACAGTTCTGTAAGTATTTATTTTACCATTGTTTTAATAACATTTTTAGTAGACTGACAATAATTAATTCATTTGGAATCAGTTTCAAATTGCACAAAAACTAATTTTATTTGTAGATTTCTTGTTTCCTGATGGTACCAGGCAAGAACACATGATAGTATCTGGTGAAAGTAATGTGAAAGCATTCTGCAAAGATTATGTTGAAAAAGTTGAGCTCTTGTTTATTTTGGCAACAGTTGCTTCAGTCCTGGTGATCTTAAGTTTGGTAAGTTAAAGTTTACATTTTTTTACTATTCCATGTCTAGTGGAGGTTTTATCCATTCAGAAAAACATGTAACTAGGATATTGCAATCATATATTCAATAATAATTCATTTCTGTCTCCATAAAAATATCGGGATTGGTTTCAAGATGAAAAATTGCCCCCAGATCAAAATAGATTTCTTCAACCCAAAAAAAAATCCACACAAATCCAGACTATATCAGATGGTAAAGCACTTTTATTATATTGAAATTTCCGTGTAATATAACTAATCAATAATTTCATGTAGGTCCATTACCTGATGTGCCTATCTGCCAACTATGCCCACATCAGAGATCAGGAAAAGTTTTTGCAATTCCAAGATCTCCAAATGTTGAGTGACCCAGACATGATGTCTGGTAAAGACCGTTTCTAGGATACAGCCCAGGAAATACACATGCCTGAGACTAGTTGGCAGCACATGGGGTGAGTGGTGGGGCCACTATCTGTCTTCACCACCTCAATACTTCTGGATCACCCTGTATATGAGGGAGTGAACGAAAATATGACAAAAAACAGAAGGCTGATTTTTTGAAATGAGGAATATTTGCTAGGAAATATTTTGATATAACATTTTTGTGAATATGAGTACAGTGGTGCTTGATTTAAATAGAACTTGTCTCAATTAATGAGTTTTCCTCGTTTGCCTCTTGATTTATTATGTTTCTGACGTGTATTTCCTGGGTTCTTCATAGGAATATTATTTTATTATGTCCGTCCTATTATCATCCTGTATAAAGTATCATTCCCATATCCTTATGGAAATATAGGTACCTATAAAGCATTCCATCTGAACATTTTTCACCTGATCATTAGCCCAAGTTGTATTTCAAGAATATACATCATCGAATTCCGAAAATGTAAATTTGTTGAACAAATGGTTGTGTTCAGTCACTAGTAATCTCTAATTTTATTGCATTAGAATGAAATGTTACGGGTACAAGTGGAAGTGCTCAAAGGTTTTGCAATATGTCGTAGTTGAACTGTCGAATTATTAAACTATAAATACATGAATCATAAACATATTGTGATTTAGCAGACCAAAACTTTTTATGTCACCAGAGGGCGCTTTTATTGAATCTTTCTCATCTTACTATTTCTTTACTACTATGAATCCATATAAGAACAAATCAAAGTGATCAAATTTATTTTCTATTATTATGGTGATAGTTTGGTTTATTCCTTCCGGATTTTTTCTGTTCATTTTGTTTTTATTAGTATCGTTTCAACCCTGTATTGTCAAATGATAAAATAGTGAATTGAATATTTGAATTTAGTATAGTTTAAAACATTTTCTTAGGTACCGAATCTTTATTGCATGTTTCTGTTTGATTTAGAAATTATCATTTTGGAATGTAGTTTCCGAATCCAATTTCCACACCAATTTTTGTAATGATGCACTTACAAATTGTAATATACAATACCAAAATATTTGTTGTTTGGTATACATTCTGATGATTGATATTTTTCAAAATAGATTGTTTTTATTCAATAGATTTTTCCTAGCCAAAATACTCAATAAGAAAACATCAATTTGGGTTGCTAGGCATAATTATTTATCATTTAATTGAATCAAAATTTAATAATTTTTGAACTGTGAATTGCTCAATAATCATATACATATTTATGTACAAATAATATTAAAAAAATATTAAATGATGTAACTTTGACAATAAAGAAAACATTGACACAATTTCAAGAAATATACAATGAATCGACAAATTGAAGGACATTATTTTTTTAGATTTCATTCCAAATATTCTGATTTTTCCAATATGCAATTATTTATACCTTTCAATTGTAAGTATTAACTTCAGAATGAAAAGCTTTCGAAGTTTCTTCCAAAGTACAAAGTATAAAAAAATTGGCTACCACTCATAAATTCAATTGTTCCAGCAAAAGTAACCAATCATTTATTCTCCACGCTCAATAAAGTCCTCATGTGCTCCTCCAAAAGGCTGGCCAGCTGTTGCCTTTTGAACCTCAGAGACTCCTTGATAATCAGTTTCACCATGCCAACTTTAACGTCAGTATCACCTTTGAAAGTTTTGACGCAACGAAATAGCTCCGAAAAATTCTTCCCCGGCTTCCGCACCAATTTGTTCAATTGCTTCCTCACTTCGAAGTTATCGCGCTCGACTTTCTTCTTCTTTTCCTCTGCCTCTTCCTCGTCTTCTTCAACCTAATAAACCACAACAAAAATCACAGATTTGAATAAAGACCAAATGTAATGTTTGAGTTGAAATGACGAATAATATAGCGAATAACCACCTACTACTTGTACATGCGCAGAACGTCTTTTTTTACCACATCGTTGCCAAGTTTTTTCTTTTGGTACTTTCAGTTAAAGATCGCAATTGACAAGTTCAGCTATTGTTGAGAGAGAAAAAATATGTCTGCCCTACAGTGGCTTAATCCTAACCTATTAAGCCACTGTAGTCTGCCCTAGTGTTGCCTTTGTCGTAAAAGATGTGTCATATTTTGTGTATTTGTTTATGCATTACATCGTCAGATAATTGAATAGTGTTTCATTTTTCCTGATGACAATGAATGGGCTAAAATTCGAAATATTCGAATTTCTTATGGAACTTCATTCAGAATACATCGAGGAATCCATCTTATTCCTGATAGAAACTAATCTCTGATGACAACTTGTTCAGAATAAATCACTCAGAAGTAGGTAACCTTTTATATTGTTGTATAGTTGTATACCTATCATGCATTAAAATGGCAACATTGCACATCAGTAGTTCTAGCGGTGACAACGACAATCCGGCAACTGCAATGCGCCGAATTTAAAGCTCCGAGGTCAATGAAAACGGATGTCGGTACATCAAACAAAATGGGCGGAGTGTCTCATCTGTAAGGTTTTCTAATCTGTGCCTGTGTTTTGAATAAATGTGATAATAATGTTTGAAATGATGTTTTCATCATTGAGGGATAACAACGACAGTAAATTGGTAAAGGAGTCTGTATTTTCCTACTTAAAAAAAAAACTTGTTCATGCATCGCTTGCTTCACGCGCCCAACTCACCTCCGGCTTGACTTCAGAAACGACGCCACCGACGGCGTTGTGATTGGCCTCTTTGAGTATCTGCGAGATCTGCCTGTCCCTGTCGTCGACGCCCGCGTAGAAGTCGTTGCCGCCGTACGCGAACGCGGGCGTGGGCGCGCCCGGCCGCACGTGGTAGTTGACCTCGCTGAGACTGTAGGAGGGCGGCTCGGGCGGGCCGGGCGGCGAGGGCGAGCGCGAACGTTCGCTGGACGACGGACTGTCCGCACCGTTCACGAGGGCGGGCGGCTCGTCGAAGTGGGGCAGCTCCTTTTCCAGTGAGTTCAGCCTGCGGAAGGCAACCGAGCGAATGTTATAATAGATATTGTTTCCGGCGACTGCTGCTAGCATTTTAGAAGAAGTCTGAAATGTCTTTTGATTCAAACCAACAGTATTTTGCACCGACTCTCCTTTCCAGGAATATAATTGATTTATCTCTGTCTAGAACTATTGGCAAAGCATTGCGATACTTTCCTTTCTATTCCAGTAGAGGCAGCACTGCTGCAGCAATGAGGTAGTTTCCTTGGAACAGATTCTCATGAAATTATTGTTTAAATAGCTAGTATTATATTTCTGCTGTCTAAACTGATTTCTGAAATTTTCCATTTAATTCAAGTTTTTCTAATACGATTTACAATTTTTATGGAAGAAAACCATGACGTACTATCTCGAATTGGTGACATTAAAGCCTGGTTAATGCGTATACGAATTTCGCAAAATTCATGAGAATCGGAAAATTATAAATATTACATTGATATTTCTACTCTACAACAATATTATTCATGGATTCTGTGGTATCATGATAATGTAAAAAAATCCGCAAAAAAGTCCGAATATTTCAACTAAATATTGCAATATTTCATTTCAGCGGCAATTTTACTCGCATAAATTTTCCGATATTCGTATAAGCATAAACCAGGCTTTAGATTTATTTGTTGATTATAAGTTTTTGAACTCAATTCGGTTGAGCCTACGTACCGAAAAAAGAAGTAGAAGGCTATTGCTTGCACTGTTGCCAAATTGAAGTCACTAATTTCTTGGATGAATTGAAATATTCAGTAAAACATGGAACATTTGAGTAGTATAATCAACTTCAAAGAAAATTTACCAATGTCGAAATTATTTTGTACCTGGTTATAATGTCATAATCAAAACTCACTCTATTTCAATATTTATGTCTCGTCTATAATTAACATTTCATTGAGCACCGGCAAAAAATTTCGAAATATTCAGTTTCTACTCAATAATTTATTTCTATGTCAAATTCGATAGCACGAAAAAAAAAATCGCACTTTAAAATTGTCTCATCATTTGAATTCGAAGTAAACAGAATAAACAAAGTTTTCAAATAGAATCTTATTCAAATATGCCGTTTAATTGACAAGTTCAGCCAGCGTTGAGAGAGAAAAAATATGTCTGCCCTAGTGTTGTCTTTGTCATCAAGATTGCAACTTGAAATAACGAAAATGTTATGATTGCGACGTAAAAGAGAAGAATTTTTTAAAATTCGACAACCGCTTTCTGCAAGCAACCTTATATCATTGTGTATGCAATAAAAGAGCGCTTATTTTTATGTTTAATTTATAGAATAAACAAGTAGGTGAAGATTACTAACACCAAAATACCTGTTTATACCTGGAAACCCAATAGTTTAGCCCAGAAAAATATAGGCTACCTTACATTTGCACGTCCTATAGGCTTTGTATTTACGGTTGGTGTACAATTTTTTCATTAAACTCAAAAAAAGTTATTTTTCAATTTCTAATTAATCATAGCCTGGCCAGGATTTAGGCAACCCATTCCTTTCATAATTTTCAACAAACTAACCCACTCACCAAGGCACAGGCGACGGCAGCGGCGACTGCTGCACCGGCGACGCCGGCGTCGCAACGTCCACCCCTCCCGGCCTCCTGAACCGGTAACCCCTGGGCAGCGGTCCGGGCTTCCGCTTCGAGGGCGGCCGCGACGCCTCGACGGCTGGGCCGGGCGGCCGCTTGCCGCCCCTAGGGCCGCCGCCGCTGCCGCCCGTAGGCGAGCCCACCAGGTCAATGTCCGCCTCGTCGACCATCATGCGCTTGTCGATCTTGAACGGGTTGCCGAACATGTGCTGGCGCACCGGCGCCGATTCGAGCTCGCGCAGCTGCGGCGTCTGCTTCTTGAGGTACTCCTGGTAGTTGCCCATCTGGCAGATGGGCAGCGAGTGCGCGCTGTCCTGGTCCAAGGACTGCCAGTCGGGTTGGAGGAAGTTGTTGCGCATCCGCACGACCTTTGAGGGGGATGATGGTTGGTTTGAGGGAGTTTGAGGAACATTTAATCATTGTGAATTTTGATGAAACGGTCCAACTACCTGTTTTGAAAGTTCCCAAATTTGTGCCCAGTTGAATTTGACATTGACTTGAAAATTCATGAAAGTTTGAGGTATTTGAGATGGGATCATCTGATTTTTTCAACTTGTTGAACAATTGAAATATTATATTTTTCATTGATACAGGCTGAACTGAATTAAGCCCAGTTTAACCATTCAAATTGAACAATAAAAACATTGCATTTTTCACCGCTAGTATCGCCAAAGCCAAAATCGCTAGTAAATTATTGAAAATAATACATAACAGAAATTTTAGATTTACTTCTGATATATTTTATAAAAAAATAGGACATCTGATATTGTTCAATTGTTCACCTATCGATTCATAATTTATAATTTCGAACATTTTTGAATTTCATGAATCATTCATTTGAAACAAAATTTGAAAAATACACTTAATAAAAATAAATCTACGAGAAATTATATAAATACAATAGGAAGAATTTTATGATGTTATTCCAGATCATCATTTTTTTCATAACATAATTAATATATGAATTTTATATCAACAACATGTTTTTTATATTTATGTATGAGTTTACATTTATTTGAATTTATTACCTCACTACAAGTTTCACTTCATTAGGAATGTTTTCCCTTTATTTACATACATGCTTGAAGTTGGCTACATATGGAAAAAAAATTGTTGAGATTTCTTAAAAACTGCAATGGCGGTTTGTTTCTGCATTTTTGACAACTGAAAAATCCGTTGAAACTTACACCAAGTGACCTCGGATTTGGCAGAAATTCAAAAAATAGAATATAAACATATCAAATTTAACAAGTAAAAATAATGCACTATCGAGTTTTGATTACAAATATTAGTTGGTTAAAATTTTATTCACGGGTTGAGAATATTAAATTAACTAATGTGCATCAAAATACAAGGGTATGACTACACTTGATGACAAGACTGAATAATGTTTTCATAATCAATCTCCCGCAAAATGTCTATTCCATAAATATTTGATGAGTTTTGTCCCAAACTTATGTAATTTAGGTTATTAAAGCTGTTTCTAGATAAAACAAGAATGTTTAATGTTTGTAAGGGTAGAGGAATAATTTTTTTTTTATTCAACCTGGTTCAAAATTGTTATATAGTCCTCGTTAGATTTC
The DNA here is from genome assembly GCA_029955515.1 of Chrysomela aeneicollis. NCBI lineage: Eukaryota > Metazoa > Arthropoda > Insecta > Coleoptera > Chrysomelidae > Chrysomela > Chrysomela aeneicollis. The sequence goes on along the minus strand of JARUHQ010000007.1, from coordinate 1,680,456 downwards.
AAACACATTTTCCCAATAAATTTTTTCGATATCCTGTCAATTTGACCCATTTTTCCGCAGGACAAACAACTTTTTAAAATTTCTGCCAAATGTGAGTTGACTAGATATAAGTCACTACGAATTTTTCAGTTGCCAGACATGCAGAAACGAACAATTAGAGCTTATTCAGAAAATTCAACAATTTTTTCCATATATAGCCCATTATATGGTTGTCGCTCAATATTTTTATGAAATATTAACTTTATTATCAGTATTAGTTTCACAGATAAACCCCAGATTGTAACCCAATAGAATTTATATGGTTAACTCACCTGCTGTACTAGCCTATTCCTCGGAATGTCAAAAGGATTCTTGAAGCTGACAGTTTGCCTTTCTTTGGCTAAGGTACAGGTCCACGTGTTTCCTTGTTCCACAACTTGTTCTTTTTGAGCACCGAATTTATCTACCAAAAGAGGATGGCTAATCAACTCCTTTTTCAAAGTAACTTTGGGGAGAACCCTGATTTGCTCTGGACTGTTGTAGATATTCTTCAGCGCATTCACCTAAAATTTAATTATTCGCCGATGACACAAATCTTATTTGTTACTGAAATCAATTCAAAAGATAAGAAACTGGAAGATCTCAGAATTATTATATAATTATACAGAATAACAAAACAAACCCGTTGAAAATAGTTTTAAATTTTGCATAAATCACACAAAAAATTATTTTGGGTTTAATGTGGGTTTAATCATAAATCAATCTAAATCTTGGTGATAATATTAATTTTATTATTTCCTTCTGATTCAACTTTTCATCATTTTCGAGATGATTCCATATTTTATTTATTTCTTCCTTCATAAAAATCCCAATTAACCTTCAGCACAAAGAAAATCTCCACCTCAAATACTCACATTAGTCTGCCTTTGAATGATTTCACTGCACATTTTATCGTACTCCACCTTGGCTTGGTTCTTCAACCTCTTCAAGTAATTCGAGACGGTGAAATGTAGGCCGTTCTCGGAACTTTCCGGAATTAAGGTTTGCGCCAAAGCGACAGGGGTGCCTGAAAATTACCCATGAATGATGGTATACAGGGCGAAAAAAAAAAGTTTTACCCATTCTAGTGAGGGCCCTCCTCAAAGGTCCGGCGTAATAGGCGGGCAACGTTCTCGTATAATTTTGAAACTGAGTTCGCCACTCGTTCGTTGGTTTCCATCTGTGTACCTGGAAAAATTGAGTACTGGTTTCAGTTGTTTTGAACAAAGAATGAATTCAATTAAAGATCCGCCAGTATTTCTTCATTAGGCGAGATCACTAATTTCTAGAAAAAAATACCTCAGTGCCGAGTGCGTTAGAGAATATAAGTAGACCTAAAAACTAATGACATATCACTCAGTAAAAGTTATGCCATTCAAGATTAACTAAATAAACAGTTATCAAACACGAAGTCTTGAAATTGCATATAATTTCCTCAGAAGTTCCGAAAAATAGTGAGACTGGCAACACAGGAACAAGCCTATCAGAGGACTTGTAACGTCACAAGAAGCGGCCATGACGCTGATGTTTGGATGTATCGCTGAATTGGAGGGTTATAAAGCGGCATTCATTCGAACATTTCATAATATCTCTTCTGGAATAAATACACGATATGTTACCAGTATATTTCAACTACAAACACAATTTAACCAATTTTACGCATTTGTGATCTCACCTATTGAACTGAATGGTCAATTTGAAAAGATTTTTCAATGACGCTGCAAAACTGGCCTCTATATAGTGCATGAAAAATATGCTGATCATACATTATTTTGATTATACCCACTTTTGTTCACCAGCCGTTCATTATAAAAAAAAATCTTAATCAACCTCTCAATTGTGCTTACCTTGAATAATTCATCTAATAAAGGTAAAAGTACAGGATAGTTATAAGGCATTACAAAGAGGTTGACACAAGTCAAACTTGTACTTGCTTTGAGATAACCAAATGGGTGGCCAACTTCGGAATTTTTATAACTATTTGAAACAAATACCTGAAACACAAAAATTAAAGCATACATTTTTTTTTTCATCAGTGTGTGACTCACTTGCCAACAAGTTTTGGGTTGCTTGCGAGACAAAATAAACTGGGTGAGTGGTGAAGGCTCCAGCTCATATTTGTCAAAGGGAAGATTTTCAATTACTAAAGGTTCGGCATTGGTGCACGCGAATTTTATATTGGGATGCGCCGATCTTGGAGGTAAGACTGTAACCGTTATTTCAGGCCAAAATGATTCTGGAATAGGCCAAAATCCTACGAAAATTCGAAACTAATTATTGACATGAACAAAAATCTGCTATATCAAAATCATGTTAATGTGTTGATAGATCTCTAGATAATTTATGTATTGAATGAACAGCAACGGTCCCAAAACAGACCCTCGCGGAACTCCGTCTCTTATTTAACATTATTGAATTAAATAAATGATGTTTTATATTCGGAATATATCTTATTTGACTATGCTAAAATGTAATGAGAAAATAGTTTTTGAATATGGAAAAATATATAGAAATACAAATTGTGTGACATCTAATATTTTTCCTTTTTCTTACCAATGCAATAAGCTTTATTAGCTTTAGGTACATATATCATTTTGCGACAATTTTGCCATGATGTGTTAACCGGCATATTATTTGGTCCCCGATCATCACAAAATTCTCCTTCCTTGTTAATATCATCTTTGCCCTCTTCCTTATCATACTGAGGTGGGGGTGGATCAGGACCAATCTTCTCAAAATTGATGACTACACCATTTTGAACCTAGGCAAATAAAAATTTGTTTTTTCTATATTGAAAAGATACTATATATTCTTTTACTTTCTGGACTAAGCTATCTATACACTGGTTCAGCATACGATGAGATGTTATACAGTATGATCTACCACCTGTGACCTCACACATTGCATCAATGGGACTGCTGTCACTTGGCACTAAACCAGTGTCCCTTTCTACAGCTGGTGTTCCTATAAGAATTCAGATAAAATGAAAGAAATATATGGACACCTGTAACTGCTGAGCCTACCTGTTAATCTGAGAACTAGGGAAAATAATCTTTGGTCCCATCTGAAAGGCTCTCTAGTCATTTCTGAACCTGGTATAGGAGCATTCATTGGCAAATTAAATTCTTCTTGAACACCATTTACTGTGAAAAAGTTGATGATAAATCATTGAGAGAACAAACCTAATATAAGACAATGTCACGCAACTATAAAAGTGTTTCCTAGCTTTTTATCTACGTACTATTAGGTCTAGATATTGTGTTTATAGGTTTCAAATGCATAAATGTTGCAAACATTTTCTATTAGATGTTACCATTATAAATGACTTCAAAATAAAATATCAGTTTATGATAAATTGAAACACCACATTGAATAATGTACCAAGAAATTTTGGTTCATTCAAAATTCACCTGTGGTCATTTTTCCCCCATCAGTAATCAACACAATAACTGCAGTTTCTAGAAAAAAGGGGCATCTGCCTTGTCCATATGTATCTATACCAGATGTCATTCTGTTTATGTTCAAAATATCAAAGGCCTGTTTTACTGCAACACCCATGGTTGTTAGTGAGTAAGACTGCAAGTTCTTCAATTCATTCATGAAGGTAGTCAAATTTTCTTTCCAACCTGGAAATGAACAATTATGGGACAATCTAGTGTTTTTCATGGGGTGAAATAAATTACCTGCTTTTATATTATTTGGAGGGTCTTCAAAAGTCAACAGCATGTACCTATCAATGCGACTGTCTATACTTCTTTGACGAATTTTAACAAATGTCTCCACTGCCGATTTTGCAACATCCAGGAGTGTTGTTCGGCCACCTATATATGTTCTGCAGAAAAATGAAAATGTTGTGGTTGAGTGAGTATACCTTCAGAATTCAACTCTGTGGCTGAAAACTGAAGACAGGAGGCTAAAACTACAATATTTTATCTTATGAAATGATGTTAAAACCCAGGTTATAACTGTTTTATTGAAAAACAATCTTGTAATCAAATACTCAAATCAAATATGGAATGTTTCTGAATTATTCAAATACCTTTGTAACATAGATGCCGATGTATCTATCAAGAATACTATTATAGTCATTTTCTTCAGGAAATTTGTAAGCCAAAATCTGGATGAACCATGGGATGAACTGTATCTGTGTCCTACTGAATGGCTTTCGCCAATTTTAGATCAGCTCATTTCTATTTGAATAAATGTAAAATTTCAATGAAAAGGAAAATTGAATACTTTCTTCTGGTTTCTATTTTTCTGCTGCAGTTTTCATTTTTCAATAATCCAATCCAGTTTTCCACAATCCAAATCCACACGCTCTACTTGACACTCTGGCTCTACTGACGTCTGTCGGTTTTCTGTCAATTGTCATGGATGATTATTGGAAGTGTATAAAGTTGCGACCACGGGCTCCGTAGCATCCGGTCGAATTTTGAATGAATTTTTGGAATAAGAAAGTCAACGCATTATTTGTTGAATTGTTTGAACAAAAATCATATTTCTGATGTGCTTTTTGGACACACTCTGATATATATATACGAAATTAATGAAAAGATAATGTGGCAAGAATATTTTATTGTTCATGTCTTTTTTCTTACACATCCTAAAACTACAGAAAATAAAAAAAATGAGTATTCAAATTCACGTCGGTTTATATACCTACACGAAGTTAAAAAAACATCTTATATACAAAATATGTAGATAAAATAAAATATCACGAAGAAAATATCATTCATTGGTAACATTTGTTGGATCAGACTAGATATCAAATTATAGGTAAAACTAGTCATCTAAACATGAGAAGATGGGGATGAAATTCCATAAGACACTGATTTCTCAAGAACAACATCCAGATCATCTAATGGAAGAAGTATTTGTCGAAGAAAAGTCAACAGGCCTCTATTTCTCAAAAACGAATTTTCTTCATACATCTCCAAGGTAACTTTACATAAAGACATTGGTAACAACATCCTGTGCAGCAGATGCTCCCTGAAAAAAAATCAAATACAATTTTGAGTGTTGGGAATGATAAACAAAAAACCCAGCAGATTTATTTCAAACATACCTAACACTGAGGCATATAAACTGTTGGAATTTCCCGTCCTTCCCCAAAGTCTTACTCGACTGAGTGATCTCATCAATGAGGTGGCAGTAACACCTCCAGACTGCCACAACTTCTTGATGATTCCTCTCCAAGCTGCCGGTTCGGTTGCCAGAAACTTCTTCCAGCAACTCACTTTCGAATTGCTCCTTGACCCGCACTGAAAGAGGTTTCGATAAACGAAAATCAAACTAGCCATTGGCAAAAACGAACCGAAGAAGTCCCACAAATAATGCTTCCCCATAAACATCCTCGCAGACTTGAAACCGAGGATGAAGACGTACTCGAGGCAGAAGACCAAGCCGTTGTCGCTGCACAGCAGAGCCGTTAGAGTCGTGTGCCTTTCGGATGACCTTCTGTAGTGCCACTTGACGATTTTATTGACACAATCACCTAAAATAGCGGGCACCGAAGATTTTCAGCAAGCTGAATCGATTTTGACGTTTCGTACCTAGCAAATGCTGTATTTGCGATGGTTTCAGCGCGGGTCTGGGGGATACAGCTGGAGACCTAGCTCTTGGAGTCGACCGACCCAAGCTGCCTCCAGATCGAACGGTCACCTCCGTCTCTTCATTCTTGGACATAATCGTGCCGACCAGCAGTCTTTCGGTGGAGCCGTCGTCTACGCCTCTTCCAAGCCATCTTCCACACGGAAATCTTGAAGAAAATACATCAAAACCTGTCGGCCATCTGTTATCAGCTGTGTCGAAAACTCAATCGATGTCTCGAATACTTAGCGAGATTGTTGGGCGCCAAAAATGTTAAAACTCATCGGTTGGCCTTTGACACCATTTAAATAGAAAATGAATATTCTGGGTCTGGCAAACCTTCCATTGCTTTGAGTTTACCCAATTTTTAATGACACCACAGAGAAAAATACTAACTTGTACGTGTGACCGGTAATTTCGTTTCGGACGATGACGTAATCGATCATCCATTTTGCGTAAATGCCTGAGTTGTCATGGCCGATTCTCAGTGTTGTCAATACACCCAAATTTTGATGCTAGAATCCAATAATGGCGGTTTTAATTACGGTTTTAATGCACAGCTTTAATGCACAGCTTCAAAGCTACGCGACGATTACCTTGTATTCGAAATTGAGGGTCGCTTTGGGAACAGGCAGTCTGTTCGTTTCGAGAAGGGTTCCGGATAGAACAATCCAGACGTTGGCAGAGGAAGTAGTTCCTTTTTTGTTCGGTACTATCACAATTCGGTAGGGTATCACTGGAATAAAATGTTGTTAGGAATTTATGAAGTTAATAGACTAATGGCAAACGTAATGTGTCAATGGACCGGTTTTGGTTTTATTCATCCTGATGTGCTTAGATCAAAGTCAGCTAAATGGAAAAAATCTAGTCTTCCATGCACTATAATGTCTGCCCAATCAGCGAAAATCACCTACAGTGATCTTCCAATAAAAATTAATACCACTCAAGCAGCGCCGCTTCCTAAACACTATTTTCGTATTTCTATCTCTGTTTTGGACCTAACCTAGGATATTGGCAAACATATTGGGTGATATTCTGGTATAGTGAATGTTGGATGAAATAATAAACAAAAATGTTAGAGAAAACACTCGAGAATTCAGTTCACTACCAAATACACTAAAATTTTGGACTTACCTCGAAAAGTTGTAGACACACAGCTCTTTTTGAGGAATTTCAGTATAAAAATGGTAAGCACAAATGCCACAATATTCAGAAATCTCTAGACATTCTAAAGCTAGAATGAATAAATTTATATTACCTACCACAAAGATTCTTCATGCAAACTATAGGTACCTATTAGTATATTTTCTTGCCCATCATGCTTTCCAAAATTGAAGTCATTGGCGAATTCATGAAATCTTATCACTTTTAATTGTTTAGTTTTAGTTTAGCGCAAAGTCGTGGCGTCGATGCATTTTCGCGGAAAAGAAAAAGTATAAAAGAAAAAGAAATATTTTGAAGGAATGTGACATTTACATGACTGGGTGCACATGTACCCCAACCTACAAAATATGTGAAAAATCAAAAAATGGCATAAAATGCGTTATTCACTTGTTATACCACTCAAGCAGCGCCCTCAAACAATCATACACTGAACTTGGCCATTGAACAGACATTATAGTGCACGGAAGACGTATGCTGGCATTCGGATATTGAATAACAGGTTATTTTTCGTTTTCTGTTTTGCGTTTTCAAATGGAAAACCCTGAATACTATAATGTTAGCATATCAAAATTGTATGGATTAATTTCACGAAACTTAGGTATAAAAATTAATTCTCCATTTTAAGTAATAGAAAATCGATAACCTTTACATGAACATAATCTCATACATTATCAAATTTCAATATTGAGTGTCCCTAACGATATTTGCAGCTAAAGGATATCAAACTTATCTATTTCAATTTTTTGTACCTTATTCTACTGATATTCTTTTATTTCAGTTCTAGATTTTTTCCATTTAGCTGACTTTGCTTAGATTTAGATAGAATAAATCATAATGAGTGATAAATGCATTTACCTGTGGTTAGGTAAGTGCCTGTAAAACAAAAGTAGTCGACGGCATTCAGGGAAAGTAAATGGTATAAAAATTGTTCGCGTTCCTCTTCGCATCTCAGAAAGGCGCTTCGTTTGTACTGGGCTCGAAGTAAAGTGTGATCGGAAAGAAGAGTGCGGAAGTGCCTGGACAATTGTTTCTTCTCCAAGGCGAGTCGGACCCACGCCCTAGCCATCCCGATGGCGGTTTTGACGTCTGTCATGGCTTGAATGTTCCTGAAAAAACAAATCCCCCGAAGCTTTCAAAAGAAACGCTGAACCATGGTCGAACTAAATGAATATTTTTTTCTGTAAGGCAGAGACATCTCCTGATGATACCCGAGAAATATTTTGAAATCGATTTACTTGTTTTCAACAATTTTTAGTGAAAAAACTAGTATATTTGAAAAAATTCGCTATTCAAAACATTCAACAAAACCCATCGAGAACCGAGCATGACGGGTGCTGAACATTGGGACAGTGTCAAGTTGACAGATCAAAATATGGTTTTTTCGAAGAACAATACATTTTTTTATATCAATATCTTCTACTACAAACTGTTGAAAACAAGTGAATGTAAGTGTGTAGTGTGTGTGGTGTTTTAGTTAGAAGCTCGAATTTTTTGTATCAAGTAGCAGAAATTTGAGATGTCAAATGGTGTAATTACGAAACTGGCGTTACGACTTCGGATTCTTGTTTAGGATGCCAAAAAACGTGGGTAAATTTTTTTCTTTTTTTTTTGAATGCATTATTATTGTTTCTAAAAGCTAGTATTGGACCTATTTGAGTTAAAATATGTATACAAGTAAAAATATGTCAGTTCAAAAAAACAAACAATGTACTTTCAACTCAATAGACACATCATCTTAGAAACATTCAAAGGTACAGTGAACAATTATTAAACTATACAGGGTCACTTACGGTCGATGGTACCTTAGACGTTTACGGTGAACGGGACGTAGGATTATTTTGAAAATTTGGTTTATTGGGTAATCACTTTTGTTCTATCGATCTAAAATACTTTCAGCGTTGCGGCGTAGCCGCTTCTATCAAAAAGTAGCAACAACTTTGTTATTTCAAATGGCACCCACCCCTGTATTTTATTTCATTTTTAAATTCTTTCTGAAGAGCTGATTTCGTCGATCTATCATACTTGGGGTATAGCGAGAAAGATTCCAGAGATATAGGGTGTAAAAAATCGAGATTTTTCAACTTTAGGAATTTTTGGGGCCGAAACTATCCATTCATGCTCAAAACGGCTTACATGTTCCTATTTTAACTTTTCATTTACTATCTACTGACATTTAATAGAAACAAATAGAGGGTGATGCAAAACTCGAAATTTTGAACCACCCGTATTTGTTTCAATTAAATATCAATCGATAGTAAATGGAAAGTTAAGATGGGGACATGTAAGCCGTTTTGAGCAAGAATGGATAGTTTCGGCACAAAAAATTCCTCGATTTTTCACACCCTTTATCTCTGAAATCTTTCTCGCTATACCCCAAGTATGATAGATCGACGAAATCAGCTCTTCAGGAAGAATCTAAAAATGAAATAAAATACAGTTCCATTTGAAATAAAAAAGTTGTTGCTACTCTTTGATAGAAGCGGCAACGCCGCAACGCTGAAAGTATTTTAGATCGATAGAACCAAGGTGGATATAGGATGGTGAAACAGCTTCCTATTAACAAGCACTAGAATAAACTGTAGACCTTTGCCTACTTGATTTCATACCGTAGTAATATTTCCTGAAGTTATCAGAGATGGCGACATACCTTGTGTCGGTAAAACAGAAACTGTGCATCTGTCATCTTTTATCAGTTTCATCTGTTCTAGATGAAAAATGATTGAGAAGAGTCAAAATATCAATATTCATTCCAGATTTAAAGAAAATATATTGTTTAATGTAGTTTCAAGTCACGTCTGTCAGATGTGAACCACAGAAATACGTAGGCAACAGAAATCTTCTTCGATAATCGATCTCACCGCCATCTTCATTCAAGTCGTGGAAATATTAGTACCTTCTCAAACGGTCTACAAGTTTTTCGCAGAAACAATTGAAGAGCTGTTTCACCATCCTATATCCACCTTGGCTTGAAGAAAGCTGATTACTCAATAAACCAAATTTTCAGAATAATCCTATACGTCTCGTTCTCCGTAAACGTCTAAAGTACCATCGACCGTGAGTGACCCTGTAGAATGAATACAGCATTCTACAACAACGCAACTTTTTCTCTGAACAGATAAAATATTGTTCCGTCCACTAGGTGTTCATTAATAGAACGCCAACAGCTCAACAATCGCACTCACATGACATCGAACGACAGCGACGATGGCAAATCAGACAGATCAGTCTTCAGCCTCGCGTCGCTCAAGTGACTGTTCCAGTTCTCCAGGTTAGCCGCCAGCCGCGAGACGTCGCTGGCGGCGCCGTAGCCGTCCTTCCTGTTGGACGGCTGGTGCTTCTCCTGGTAGGCGGCCAGGTAGGACCACAGCGCCGACTTGCCGCGCTTCTTCTGCAGCCCGTGCGACCACACCCGCTCGAGGTAGTCGCAGAGGGAGGTCACCAGGGTGCTCTCCTCCACCCCGCCCGAGGGGTCGTTGGCGTTGCCAGTGGACAGGGTGACGCCTTCGGCGCCCAGTTTGGCCAGGAGCATCCGCTTGGTTTTGGATTTGCAGTCCTGGGAAATGGACCGAAAAAGTGTGACGTCAAAGCTATGTTGGTACTACTGATTTGCTTCCAAACAAATTATTTTCCCATGTAAATCTCCATAAGAGATTTTTTGAAATCGATTATCTCATTTATAGTGAAAGTTACATATTTCGATACCATTTATGGAAAATAGGACATACTAGTTCCTATTAGAAAAATAGAAACAGGTGAGAAACGCTAACAAATTTGAATGAGATTATATTGAAATCTATTGAGGTTATGTTTTTTCAGTGTTTACTTTTGAGGCCCTGATATTTCGACTGTATTTTCGATTAATATTATATAATATATCAGTGTAGTGAATAGAAAATATGTCTTGAAGCCAATTGAAGCTATCAACAATGGTACATTTCTCTAGAGATGAGGAAAAACTGATATCTAGGGGCTAAAAGGCCATGTTGAGAACATGGTATTTGATGCTGATCTCAATACCTTAATGTGGTTGATTCAAGCGAATATTCATGATAAAACATGTAAAGTACAGGTGAGCTATAATATTAAATGGTATATTGGATAAATTGAACGTTTTGAAATGTTTCTTGTAGATAAACTCTACCAGTGTATGTGAGTCCCTGTTCAAGAGGATAGTTTCTTGGCCATCACATTGGCAGCATTAGCAATATTTGCACACTATAATGTACGAGTACCTTCAAAGCTTGAACTGGGAGTAATAAAGAAAATGCACCATCAACATTTGAAGAGAAATCAGTCACACCACACAAATGTAGGATTATATACATTATATTATACAATATTAATTATAAAATAAAGTGAATATCGATCGACATCATACTCTCGAAGTGTTATAATGAAAAACTGACATTCAAGAGTCATTTTATTTCTTCTTGAGCACTTATCAATGTAGTACAGTGCCTAGGGACAGTTCTCAAAGTTGTTTATGAACTTATATCTCCTTGGAGAACTTGTAAGTAATTATTTCATGATGCTGCTAATAAACTCCCAGGTAAGCTTTCAGATTCTTCTATATATTCCAAAGAAGACAACATTATCATGAAAAGAAAAATCTCTGCTGACAGCATCAACCTTAGTAGGTATATCTTTCCTCAATCTACAATAAATAATGATATAATAATACCTTTGTTATGTCTAGTAACCATATCTTGATTTACACAATTTTCATTCTTATTTTATATCACGATTGTGATAGAAAATAAAATAATATTAGAGAATAAATACAATAATAAAGCAAAATCCTAACCTCACTTCAGTTTGATTGAGATTTAATCAAAACTATCAATGGTTAATACATGTTTCTAATTTTTTTAAGATACATCGAACCTCCCTCTTTCCGTAAATAATCTTGAAATACGTTGAATATTCACGATAAATATTAGAAGAGACTTCAAAAATCTGCTTATGGAGATTTACATGTAAATTTTTTTCTATTGGAAACATTCAGGAATACCAACATAGTTTGTGACGTCACGACTTTTTCGGTCCATTGTATCAGTTTATAGGCGATGTGAGTACAAGATATATGTGTGAGAAGTGTGCTTTCAGCAAGTCTTTTGGTTTTCCTCGTTTCAGTTATTGCTTGTTGGCAAAGACACAAATTTCAGTTATATCACTAGAGCTTTGTTTTGGTTTTTCTTAGAACCGTTCTAGAGCAGTATAGTTCCAGAACGGTTCTGAGAAGAACAAAAACAAATCTAATGACTCAAATGTCACAATTACTAAAACAAAACAAAAACAGATGCAATTTCGAGAAATTCGAGTTGTTATCACGGGATAGCGCTACGCATTTGCATTTCCTACAGTGACTCTATACAAGACAGTGGCGACAATAGGCCTATAAGCTCCGCCCACCCGCCATTAAGAGGCAAATTTTCTGTTTGTTTACATTGGTTTATATGGTGTTTACTGACTAAATCTTCTTGTGCAGTTTTCCCAAAAATTTCGCAGTTTGACCTGTACAATACACGTATGATATCAATAGGCAGTGGTTTATCCAAAAATTTGACTGGTATGTACCTATATATCCGGAAATTCCTCTATTGAAATAACCATAACATTCTGTTTGTGCATATTACTCATTCTGCATATTTCGTTTCAGTTTCAATACAAAATGCCTGGGTGTGCAGCTGTAGGCTGTTTCAATTAGGCAAAGAAAAGTTTTCTGATGAAAAAATTCCTAAAAGACCCAAAACGCAGGAAAGAATGGGCAATTGAAACAAAACATGACAAGTGGATCCCTACATATTCATCAAGATTTGCAGTGGCTTAGATGAAGCAATGGATCTCATTAGGATTCGATCTTGTGGAAAAAAATATGTGATGGAGACATCTTATGAAACATAGATTTATAATAGGAGTTTTCAGTGAAGTTTGAAAATGATGTACCTAAATATTACAATAATGTATTATAATTAGAGATTTCCAAAGACATCTGAGGTAGAACATGAATTATTGTCAGTGTTTATCTAATTCTCGTGGTTTTTAGAAAGAATACGTATACATATCTGTCATGCATCAGAAAAATAATAAACAAAGGAATACCATAAAAGTATATTAACAAAAAATCACATTGAAGTAACAACAGAAAATGAACAGAATAAAATAATCACTTACTTCCCTTTTGCTAGATAAGTATTTGCTATATTTTCAATCTGAAAATAACATGAGGACTAATTATCTTATCCTTCAAATCATGACAATTTATTGATGTAAATAATTTCAATGTTTTGAGGAGACAATATCATAATAATATTGCCTGAAATACACTCCGTATTAATAAAAAAATACATTACATGTTCCCTACAGAAAAATGATGTTTTCTGTCTCTAACATATCAAAACTGACAATTTGGTTTACCATTTCAATAGGATTATCATTTCCTAAGGAGCTAATAAAATCTTCACAGGTCTTAGATGTTTTTTCAATGCTTGAATTTATATACCTACCCTACAATATTAAGAAGTGAATTCATTTCAATATAATTCAAATGAAACAGGGTTAATATATAGTTTCTGGAAACTTGCAGGTTCATGAAAAAGTAGTAGTGGTTCTTTTTGCTCTTTATTTAATATGGGGTTTGCAAACGAAAATAAAGTTATTAGTACAACATCAGCTCTCAGTCTGCAACTTTCATCATCTCTAGTTCTCTCCCATATTTCAGAATGACTAATAACTTTACCTCGCAGAGATTTGATGAATATGTAGGGATCCACTTGTCATGTTTTGTTTCAATTGCCCATTCTTTCCTGCGTTTTGGGTCTTTTAGGAATTTTTTCATCAGAAAACTATTCTTTGCCTAATTGAAACAGCCTACAGCTGCACACCCAGGCATTTTGTATTGAAACTGAAACAAAACATGCGAAATTAAACATAGTAATATGCACAAACAGAATGTTAGGTTATTTCAATAGAGGAATTTACGGATATATAGGTACATACCAGTCAAATTTTTTGCTAAACCACTGCCTATTGATATTATACGTGTATTGTAGTGATCAAACTGTGAAATTTTTGGGAAATATAACTGCACAAGAAGAATTAGTCACTAAACGCCATATAAACCAATGTAAACAAACAGAAAATTTGCCTCTTAATGTCGTCACCAATCAAAACGCTGACGCCTATTGTCGCCACTGTCTTGTATAGAGTCACTGTAGCATTTCCTAATGACTTCATTAGAGAACCAACAACGAACCTTGAGCAACTTCTCGACGAACGTCCAGTTGGCCTGCGCGACAAGCGCGGGCGAAGCGTCCGCCGCCCTGGCCGCCCGCTGCCCGCCAACGGGCGGCCTCCCCGCCGACATCGCGCCCCTCCTGGGCGCACCCGCCCGCGGTATGCTGCCCTGGTTGACCACCGGCGTCTTGCCCAGCGCGTGCGCGTCAAGCAGCGGGAAGTGACGGGCCGCCCCAGCCACTGCCCCACCGCCCCCTGCGGCCACTTCACGCGGCGGCGGCGACTCGAAGTCGGGGTAGGCCATGCGGCGGTCGATCGGCCGTTGCGAGTCGTGCGCCCCCGTGCAGGGCTCGTAGCGCAGCGAGCGCGAAGGGTTGTCGCCGCCGTGGCGCTCTCTCAGCAGCTTTATCCTTGAGGGAACAAGGATTGATTTTTGTTGATGAAAGCGCGATGTTTCCGAGAATATCCGCGGGATTCTTCGAGAGGGTTCGTGCTTTCTCTGGAAACATTGGTTTCCACATATCGTCGGGGAGGTTGCAAAAACTCGTATCTGTCTGCATAATGAGTATGATTTCGCAGGTGACACAAATACTGTCTGATAGGTGATTTTTGGACTCGCTTCAAAGTTTCTTTCATTAATTTTAATCATTATACAGAAAAATTATGTTTTCTGTCTCTAACATATCAAAACTGACAATTTGGTATACCATTTCAATAGGATTATCATTTCCTAAGGAGCTAATAAAATCTTCACAGGTCTTAGATGTTTTTTCAATGCTTGAAATTATATACCTACCCTACAATATTAAGAAGTGAATTCATTTCAATATAATTAAAATGAAACAGGGTTAATATATAGTTTCTGGAAACTTGCAGGTTCATGAAAAAGTAGTAGTGGTTCTTTTTACTCTTTATTTAATATGGGGTTTGCAAACGAAAATAAAGTTATTGGTACAACATCAGCTCTCAGTCTGCAGCTTTTATCTTCTCTAGTTCTCTCCCATATTTCAGAATGACTAGACTTCAATTTTATTACGCAATATTCGAATCATCAACTGATGTATAATTTTTTCATAAAATGGGTCAGTTATGAGGATTATCCAAATTAAGCTTCAATATATCAGTTCAGTAATGATAAAATGATTTGAATAATAAAATTTAGCATAGAAAAGTAAACCCCAGTTAAAAGCATTTCCTGTAATTCCAAATCTGAGCACCGTCTGCAACGAATGATTAAATTCACAAAATGCAAAAACAGGTATATGAAGGGCAGATTAGATTATACAAAAAAAATTTACGTTTTGATATAACCATGAAAAAATTTGTGAAAATTGGGGATTTATGTTGTTTATATTTCTAAACTTAATTCAGTTGAGCCTACGGACCGAAAAGAGAAGAAGTAAAAATCTGTTGCTTGCACTGTTGCCAGATTGAAGTCACTAATTTCTTGGATAAATTGAAATATTTATTAGAACATGAATCATAAGTGTAGCATAAAAAATGTAAAATCATAAGTGTAGCATAAAAAATGTAAAAATTGTCAATACCAGAATTATTATGTACAGGCCATAATTTCATAATAAAAAATGACTTCATATCTACATTCCACTGGGGACCGAAATAAAATTTCAAAATATAATTCAGTTCCTACTCAAACTATTGAAATAATAATACTTTGGATATCATAACAATATAAAGATATTGATGCAGAATATCCGACTATTAAGACATGTACACCTACTTCCAACAACCTGCGAATAGACACAAATGTGTTCTATGTAGTATGTCATCAGAATTGTGGAGGAGCAGATACTGAATTTTTGGGAACCTTTTTCCAAGATTTGATCGCATTAGAAAAATATAAAATACGTATTCGATGAATTTTCACAAACTGTAAGGTAGAATAGTAGTCCGAATTTAGGAGACCCCATTGAAAATACATTTCTTCAGTTCATTCTTGTGTTTTGTTGAAACTGATGGATTATTCTAACTAAAACATAATCATTTTTTTAAATATAAAAAAACCACGAACAAAAAAAAACACAATTCTCCAAAATTTCGAAAGGTTTTTCTGATTATACCACATAATTCTTCTTGATTTTTTTATCCTTTCAAATACGAGTAATTTAACTGAGATTTTCTATCATTTGCTTTTTCATTTCTTGCATAGATTTCCCGTATTTAATAAGAGTCCTACCATCATCAAATTCAGATATGTGAAATAAAGCCGGTCAAGCAGTACCTGTTGTCAAATATCAAGAGATTGCTGTCGACTTGTCCCCACATGGACAGTATTTTCGCGTCAATGAGAGTGGCAAACATCTGGGACTCCAAGAATCTCCACAGGAAAGGCCTGTCATGCTCCGGCTGGTCAGACAAAAACGAGGCCTTATCGAAATTCTGCATGGAATCTCTGTTGTTGAACCAGTCATCCTTGTCCTGAAGACAAACATTGAAAATTCGAGAACACGAATCCTACCACCAGTCTCCCACCGACCTGGTTTGGAAATATCACGAAGTTCTCGTAGGACTGGAAGATGTGCACGAATCTATTCAGGAATATCTCCCGAACGGAATTGTTGAATCTGAGATCTTCCACGTAGGAATCCGCGGGTTGGTTGACCTCGTCTGGGTCCAGGGCTACTCCCGTTCTTCGAACGATGTCCGCGATTCTTTGTAGAGCTTCCGATCTGGCTGACCCAGGCGGGGATGGCGGCCTGTCATTGTCCAGAATATCGTGGATGGACAGCTTCCTTCGATTTTGGGGTCGACCGGGTAGAGTATTACTTTTTGAGATTATTTCCTAAAAAGGAAATTTTTTGAGTTGTTATTTTCGACCTTCAATACTAAAGAAGCTGGCTACACGACATACAAATTAATATCCGGGATATGTCAGCAAATTTTAGACTATTCACCCTGAGATCAATAAATGGCTCATATTTTGCATCATTTTCAAAAGTAACTTGGGCATTAGATAGATAGATAGATAGATAGATAGATAGATAGATAGATAATTTATTGAAGCTTTCAATTTGTAACAGTTGAAAAACTCAGGTCATAACAAATTACGTCTTAAATCTAAGATAAACTGAACAAGCATATATTTAACAAAAAATAAAAATTGAAATGATAAAGTACATTGATGACAATCACTCAGTTATTTTACTAAAAATTCCTCTAAAGAATATGGTTCAATGTCACATAATAGATCAAAAACAACTTTTTTGAATCTATCCCTAGAAGTCTTCTCTGATTATCGAGGGTATATGGTTGTAAAATTTAATGGCAACATAGTGTGGTCCTTTCTCTGTGTTTTTCAATCTATGCCGATTTATTTCTTGTGAAGTATTCATGTTGGTATGTGTCAGTTTCAAATTTAGATTTATTGTCATATGCAAAAATTACACAAACATATATATAAATGGCATATACAGTAAGCATTTGATGACCTTTAAAAATACCACGACAAGATTCTGTATAGTTCATATTCAACATGGTTTTCATAATTCGCTTCTGCATGATGAATATACGTTCCAATAGTGAACTCCCACCCCAAATTAATATCCCATACTTCATAAAAGGATAAACTGTCCCATAGTATGCAGTTTTGAGTGTCTCTAAATTCAAGTATTTTTTCAAAACTCTTAGAGCAAAACATTTCGAGGCTAGTTTTTTTGCAAGAAAATCAATATGAAATTCATAGTTCAGTTTGTTATCAATATATATGCCTAATACTTTTGTATGTGTGGAGAAATACAATTTTTCATCGTTTCTCACATGTACATACTCTGGAATGTTAATGTTTTTGCGGCTAGTTTTGAAAACGATGCAATTTGTTTTTGCAGTATTCAGAAGGAGGTTATTCACATTGCAATAATCAGATACCATCGAAATTGTTTTTGAGATAGTGTTTTCTAAGTGTCTATGATCACCAACTGGTAGAATCAGATTTGAATCGTCTGCATAGCTAACAACAGCAGTATTTGAATCATTGAAAACTTCAGGAAGATCATTTATATATACTAAGAAAAGTAAGGGACCAAGCACACTCCCTTGTGGTACCCCTCTTTTAATATCCGTGAACTCTGATAGAAATACCTCAGTTTTTTGTTTGATGCAGACTTTTTGTTTTCGGTTGCTCAAATATGATTTCAAGAGATCATGAGCTTTCCCCCTGATTCATTGCTAGCTTCGGACGAACTGAGCAGCCATTTTTTCAGAAATAACGGTTTTATACAACTTTGACGCTATCAAATCTCAACACAAAGTTGACGTTTTTCGAGGAATGTTATTGAGTGACAGCATTTGCGCTCGTGAGTAGAAATATTGAAAAAGCGCTCGTCTCTACCATAGGTATATTGTTGAAAACGATCTAATATTCTCTCGCATGATTGAAAATAGTGACTGTGAATTATCTCGGGCACCTCCTCATGTAGCAGGAAGAGTAGAAAATGAAAATGTGTACCTAGCTTCTACCAGAGAAATCGAGGAAAAGTATGAATTATAATATGATAGATTATTGAAGCCATGAAATGCTTAAATGCTAAAGATATCAAAGTAGGTATCCTAAACTTGTCGCATTTCTCAAAAAATATCAGACCGTTGATAAAGCAAAATTATATTTACTGTAAAGGTAAATTTCAATTATACTTAATACTCTATGGTAGTTTGAGAAGCACTAATTAGATAACTAAGTTTGAGACTGATTTCATTAGAATGAGATGAATAACGTAGTTTAGATTAGGTGAATTAGTTCACATCATGAAATATTTGATAAGCAGCTGAAATATATAAAAAAAATTAGGAATCTAAAATTTTCAATTTTTTCAAAAGGTATGGCACAAAAATACAATATGCTTTGGAGTGTAACTAATGGAAGCACTATTCAGGATTGACAAAAAATAGAACCTTTGCGGACATCGATGAACACTGTTTAAATGCTTGGATCAGAAAAATTAAGTCAGGCCAACAAATCACTTTGAAATATCACTCGGAGAAAATAAATTGTTTTTATAAAATAGCTCTGCTGAGTTCGCCTTAGGCTAGCAAATCCAGTTAATGAATTAGCCTCAAAGAAGCTCTACAATTTGACTACATGAAATCACCAATTTTTTTTTGTTTTTCAAGGACTACTGAATTCGGCCGAAAAGCAAAAAAATGTATGAAAAAGGTAATAAAATAGCCCAGAATTATGTGTCTTTGGTACATTTGATCAAATGACAGTGAGGTATGACGGTATTGGACAGGTAAGTGAATTGACAAGTTCAGCCAGCTTTGAGAGAGAAAAAATATGTCTGCCCTAGTGTTGTCTTTGTCGTCAAGATTGCAACTTTAAAAAATGAAAATGAATTATATAACCTATATATAATTGGTTTGCTTTTCTTGTAGTTTGTTTTCGTTTTTCCGTGTATTTAGAATATTTTGTTAGCATTGTTAGCTTATAATTATTGATGAATGATTCCAAACACATTATAAATGTGTTATTAGTTTTCTTCTCTTTTTTACGTCGCAATCATTGCATTTTTGTTATTTTAAGTTGCAATCTTGATGACAAAGACAACACTAGGGCAGACATATTTTTTCTGCTGGCTGAACTTGTCAATTAATTTGGTTAAACTTGCGAATCAATAATTTACCTGTGTGCCTCTGCCTTGTTCAGAGTTGGGAACATGAACCCCATATTTATCTAGAGTGGACCAAATTTCGGCAACAAACGCCTCCAAATGAGGAAAGGCAGCCATTTCTTCTGGTAGCTGTATCCTACACTTGTCTATATCTACGTAACAAAGATTAGCCTCGGAAGCGACCTTGATGCTTTCAGACGACGCGTATAAACCCATCAGGAAAGGCACCGGGGCGTCCAGGAAATGGTGCAGTGATGCAGGCAAGATTGGCACATATACATGAGGCCACACAAATGGAAACAGCAATGAGGTTATGCCCTCGGCAACAATCATCAATCTTTGGGAATCTTAAATAAATTATTGCCCACGAGAGGCCTTATCATGTGCCGAAATACACTTCCCCAAAAAATTAACGCACCATCAAAAAATAACCAAAAGTTTGAAACCAATAGAGTCAAACAGTTGCAGTAACACCTAGTAGACGGTATAATATTGTCTGTTCACTCAAGCCCCAAACGTCTCTGCCAAGTTGAGGTCGCTACTTTATAGAAGTCGTTCGATGCTCATTTGTTTCAGTTTTTTTCCTGTCAGCGACCCAATTTTAGGTTGAATTATGGTCTTCTTTTTTTTTGACTTCAGCACATGTATGTAACTATCATAATCTGACATAGGTAATTTTACTTTTTATACAAATTTCTACTGGAAAAGGTCCAATAACAGTTTTTAGAAACAATTATAAGGCATATTCCAAGGAAACTTTTTGGAGGTACTCACGTATTTTTGCCTCCCAGAACAAGAATCCGAAACGCTTGTTTCGTAAATATACACCCACCATTTGACATCTTGAAATTCTTCTACTAAAAACACAAAATTCGTCCTTCTTTTAATTAAAACACCACTCACGCTCACATTTACTTATCTTCAACACTTTTCAGCGAAAGAATTCAATATTTTTCAAAAAATGTACCGTTCTTCGGAAACACTAGACTTTGATCCAAGGTGGATATAGGATGGTGAAACAGCTCTTCAATTGTTTCTGCGAAAAACTTGTAGACCGTTTGAGTGGGTAGTAATATTTCAGCTACTTGAATGAAGATGGCGGTAAGATCGATTATCGAAGAATATTTCTGTTGCTTACGTATTTCTGTGGTTCGCATCTGACAGACGTAACTTGAAAACGACATTAAACAATATATTTTCTTTAAATCTGGAATGAATATTGATATTTTTACTCTTCTCAGTAATTTTTCATCTAGAACAGATGAAACTGATAAAAGTATGACAGATGCACAGTTTCTGTTTTACCGACACAAGGTATATCGCCATCTCTGATAACTTCAGGAAATATTACTACGGTATGAAATCAAGTAGGCAAAGGTCTACAGTTTATTCTAGTGCTTGTTAATAGGAAGCTGTTTCACCATCCTATATCCACCTTGCTTTGATCTATCAACTTGACACTGTCACAAAGTTCAGCTCCCGTCATGCTCGGTTCTCGATGGGTTTGGTAAAATTTTTAGAATTTTTCCAAACATACTAGTTTATTCTGCTGAAATATGTTGAAAACAAGTGAATGTAAGTGTATGTGGTGTTTGAGTTCAAAGAAGGATTAATTTTTGTGTGCTTTCTTCAGTGGGTATGAATTATGGGTAAAACTTCGTTTATCGCACTCCTATGAGTTCGGAAAAAATTTGTGGTGGAACTTACGTATTTTGACCTCCTGATCACGAATCTGAAGTCAAAACGCGGCGGTCTCAAGTATTTTCGGAGATACGGCCCCATTTTGTCTCAAAAATGCACCATTTGACATGTCAAATTTCTGCTATTAGGAATACACAAAATTCACCTATCATACCTATCTCTTTTAGAAAGAGAAATTAGTCTATCCAATTAGAATATCAAACATAGTTTGAAATGAATGTCTGGTAGACTACGAGCAGAAAACAACTACTTTCCTGGTAAATACCACGCAGAACATTGAATTATATCTGCTCGTAATCCATGCAACGATTCACACTGTGAATGCAGATCGCAAATGTTTCTTTCTTCCTAAGACGTGACAAATTCACATCGGGACAGGCACGCCTTCAATGTTCTGCGTGGTATTTACCAGGAAAGTAGTTGTTTTCTGCTCGTAGTCTACCAGACATTCATTTCAAACTATGTTTGATATTCTAATTGGATAGACTAATTTCTCTTTCTAAAATTGTTGTCCAATTTATGGCTTTTCCATTTTTCATTTATTAGCTTAGTCGAGCTATAAGCCACTTCCAAGTTCTGTGATTTGGGAGATTTAGTTCTGGAGTGTTTCTTTCTTCTGCCGCATGGTGTCGCCACTTCCAATTGTCTGTTGGAACGCGGCTCAGTGCGGTCAAATAAACGCGACGAAGGTGCATTGGGACAGGCAACGCTTCGAGTGGAGATCTTACGGTCTCTACTCGGATAACTACCCTGCACTGATGAGGGCCAATAAGCCCGAAACCGGTCTGTAGGTTGTTAGGCGTGCCTGTCCCGATGTGAATTTGTCACGTCTTAGGAAGAAAGAAACATTTGCGATCTGTATTCACAGTGTGAATCGTTGCATGGATTACGAGCAGATATAACTCAATGTTCTGCGTGGTATTTACCAGGAAAGTAGTTGTTTTCTGCTCGTAGTCTACCAGACATTCATTTCAAACTATGTTTGATATTCTAATTGGATAGACTAATTTCTCTTTCTAAAATTGTTGTCCAATTTATGGCTTTTCCATTTTTCATACCTATATCTGTTTTTTATGACAAATATGAACTTTTGAAAACCTCCTTTTTTATGGACTGTGAGTTTCTGAGACGGTGAAATTCGAAATGAAATAAGGTAATATTATTAGTAGGGGTGGGCGATAACGATTAGGAAATATTAATTATCAATAACAAATATGTATCATCTGTAATTTTGAACCACCCTGTAATTCATATTTTGGACATGAAAAAAAGAGAATTATTTATATCTCGAATACAGTCATATATGTAAGTTTTTGAAAATGTGATGAGGATCCATGAAATTATATTTTATACTGAGTGATTCATTTGAAAAATCAAAATTTCTGGTATAAGCGGCAAAGTTGTATCGTTGAAAATATTATAGATAGATATATCATGTCGATTTATGTGTAAGTCAATGAATTTCGAGATAGATGTCGGAATTTCGACCAAAAAGTCGGAATTCCGAGTTAAACACAATTTCGACTCAAATCTCGGAATTCCTAGATAAAAGTCGGAATTCCGAGATAAAAGTTGGAATTTTTACTTAAAAGTCGAAATTCCGAGATAAAAGTCGGAATTCCGAGAAAAAAGTCGGAATCTTAATTGATCTATAAACAAATAATGCGTGGCTCTTCTACACTCCCGTACTATTTTATTACATGAAAAACAACATTTCATAAGAGAACGTGATATAATTGTTTTTTTTATTGGTGCAAGATAATGCCAGCCGTCATGTTGCTCGAGTTGTGAGAAATTATCTGGAAGAAGTCAAAATCGCTACTATGCCGTGGCCAGCTCGAAGCCCGGACTTAAATCCCATAGATAATCTTTGGGACACTTTTGGAAGGAGATAACAAGAGGAACGAAACGTGAACACATTGGAAGAAGTACATCAGAGACTTCTCTGAGTATAACAAATTTTATAAAAAAACACGCTATTATTACTACACCCGGAATTAAAAAAATATATATTTCTATCGGAATACAGTTAGTATACCAACATTGTGAAAAGAATTACCTGTTTTTGAGAAGAAAAAAAACCTTAAAATTGGTCCAAGTGGTTTGGACAAAAACTTTTTTAAAACTATTGGTTATCTTTGGTGTTGCATTAATTTCTTGGGGAAATATATATTCACCTGTACTTCGCAGCAGTATCTGATACTCCAGCAGGAGGCAGGAGAATAGCTGCACAACTTTTTCCACCCCCAACCACAGGAACATAAGTCTCAACGAGAAATCGAGATGGGGCAACTCAAAAGGCGGCAATGTCACTTGGATTATGGTACTAGAAGGTGGCATTTGAGGATCTGATGGAGGCAAATGTATCAAAAGGCTTTTGCCTGGTAAGGGTATTTGTACCTGTGGAAGATTGATAGGAATACCTTCTTCATATGAATAATATTCATGACTCACCTCGTATAATATATTGAACACATAACTCTCCAAACTGAGACAATTTGTTACACTAGAACGTTTCAGGGCACATCTAAAATATATATGAAATGTTATCTGTGGTCAAATATTGATGACATATTTTTTTTTCTCCAACATTCAGTGTATGCAATACATTCAGTGAGTATCAAGATGGATAATGAAATAAATATAATGCATAAACCTTTTATACAAATGCCCAAAATTGATGTCAAATATAAAAATTAGAGTTCAAATCAAACTAAAGTGGATAATTATAAAATATTCAGATAGTATGAAGGTATTAATTTAAATAGAAGGTATGTTTTTTTCCTGAGAATCCTGAGTATATTTCATTATGTTATGACCAAGATAGATTGATCTAAAAAAAATTATGTGATTTATGCAAAATTTTTCCAATTTCAAAGCTTCTTTTTGGTTACTGGTATGAAATTGCTGAACAAAATACACTACAAGTATTACTTGTATACTTGTATAGGAAGTTTAGTCCCAAATTCTATTGGGAGTAGATTGAGAATATTTATTTATTGGAAGCATTATATGAATAAAAGAAGTACCTGTATAAATTTTCTAAAAAGGTTTTAGCAGCTTGGACATAAGCAGTCTGACTAATCAGACCTATACTTTTGGAAACATATAGTTTATCCTTAGAAATATCATAATAAGTTAAAGCTACTCCACTTAGATTTTGGCTCAATTTAAAATATCTTGGCAGAGATCTTGACTGGGGTCCTTGATTTAGAGTTTGCACAGTTCTAGTTCTTAAGCCACTAGATTGCTCAGTTATGTACATTGCCTAGAACATGAAATGTGGGTGATGTAGGCAAAATAAAGATCAAAATTAGCAATAGGCACCTGAAGAGTTTGCATTGCAGTACATATATCTCTATTTTTGACTTCTTCATAAAATATGAGACTGAAACCATAACATCTATTTCCATTTTCTCTTGTTATTACAAAGGAATGGAAATTTGGTGCTTGTGTAACTGAATGTTTCTGGGTACGAAATTTGAGTCCAGCTGGTAAGGAGAACTGAAATATTATATATTAATGAAACTTTCATATTTTTTTACAATTTTTGTACCATGCAAACAGCAGAGTCATCAAAAGAATTTGTATTGGATCTTTCTGGATAGTGTGCCAAAACTTTTCCTTTGTATGATCTTTCTAGGGGTGAGACATGTAGATTATCTTCTAGAAATATAAGATAATGTTGAATTTTATACTAATATGTGAAAGATACTACTTACCAGAAAATTTGTCTGGTTCTAACCCAGAACTGTAATCTAAACCACTAATAACAAAATAATCAAATAATTTACTCATGCTTTCAATTTGTTTTCCAGAAATCTCACACTTCATTCAAGTACCAGCTTTCTAACCATAATATTTTTGTTTCATTAGATAATATTCATTATTCAACCTTCGACTCACAACAATATTATTTATTATTATTGTTATTTTTGACGTTTCACCATCTCTATATCTATGCGTTTCACACACAGCTTTGCAATTTTTTACGTCGAGGTCACAACTGACACAGAACAAAAACACTGAGTTTTAGCCACTGAACTCAAACAAGAGCTCTTTGCGACTGACAGTACTGACTTTTGGCAAGTGACACAACTTTATGCCACAGAAATCATACTAGTGGTATGAATCATACTAGTGGTATGATTTCTGTGCTTTATAAGGCTTTATGCTTATGCACGTGCAGCATGTGTCAGAACTGTCACTAGTGCAAGGGTGACGGTTCGCAGTTTGGCGGTTGGCACCAACTTTGGCAGTTGGCACCTTTTCATTCTGAGGTTGGCACCATGGTTTGCCATGGGCCACAGACCTTGCGACCAATAATCTGCGGCTTTCATTTCATAAATTGAACCAATCAAAATCAGGAATGACCACCCCTGTTTGACCTGACCTCGATTCGATAGTCCTTTTTTTTTAATTTTTTCTAGTGAAAATAACCGACTATTATAAGGTGAAGATGCACTCCACTATAAATTATGATTCATTAAAAATTTGTCACTGACCATGTAAAAATAAAACAACGAATATATGCCTCTGATGGTTGGGAAATTCTCAACGAATATCAAATATTATGCAGTCAATGATATGAAACTATTTGTAATCATATTTCAATTACCTTCTAAACAGCGGTTCAACAGATTTTTTGGATCAGAGCCATAATCTTCAAAACATTAGTTTTTTAAATTATGTTAATATTTTCTCTTCACCTCCTGTACTAATTGATATATTTCAATGAAGCTTGAAAGCCCCATTGGTTAAGCAGCGTTCACATTGGAGGCGTTTTGACCTGTGTCATGTACCGAAGAATAACAGAACTGATTATACTCGACTAAACTGTTCATCCATATACACTCAAAGCTTGTATCGAGGCAATGAAGAGAGTCTGAAAAGGAAAATACGTGCTTGATGGAAAAGAACACAACTAATTTCTCGATCTGCCGAGTTACAAATCATCCAATGTAGACCCCGCTTTAGTTTAATTTCCCTAGACATGCCCTAGACAATCATGGGCGGCGTAGTGGAAATATTTTTATTGTTAAAATGACTATTCTAACGAGATTGAGTATTCCATATTGATTGAATGATGTATTATCCTCGCCATTTTTAAAATGCGTTTGCATGTACATAATAACAATCAGATAGATCATCACACTTCACACATTATTTCACACGAGAATTCAAGGTAACATACACGATATGGAAAATATTATGCCCTGCTCATATCAGTGCATTTTTTATGTGTGATGTCAAGATGACAGTTCTGTTTATTTTGCTCATTACTTTGCTATAGTTTCTAATGTATGAAATGAAGTTTGCGAGTTTATTTTGCTAATTATTTAGGAATTTCATTTCAGATCTGTATCTATAGGATTATCACTGAACGATATGAAAATGTATGTGTATCAAGCATTTTACGACCTATATTACTATCACATGCTGCGCTATATAATGCCACATACTGGAAAAAATCACATAAAATAACATTCTACAAGACTGAATACTGTATGTATGAATATTTTCCGATTAATTTTATAATAAATTAAGAACTGAAAACCCCATTCAATAGAAGTTTTTCATTTGTTACGCCACTGGGTTCCACGACCTGAGTAATAAATAAATAATACCTGGTCTTCTTTTATTTTGATATACGGGGTGGATAAAAATCTGAAAAAATACAATATAATATTATTTTCCTATTGAATATATATAGGTATGTATTTTCATTTTGGAAAATTTTATACTTACATATTTATTATTCACGAACAATGTCATCTAAATTTTGTAAAAAAAAATATTTCTAATCACTTCTGCACCTATCGACCAATTTTTGAATTTAAAATATCAATTAGGATATAAAAGAACATAATATTTCTTACAAAAATATCTGTAGAATTCAATTAAACCGCCATAAACTAACTATCCCTCTCTAAAGATGGCGCTTTCCATTGTTAGTGAAAATTGTAAAATGGCGTACTAAACTTTGGTGAGAGAGTGCTTTCAAATGTATCATAATTTGATTAAAATTAACGTATATTTTGATTATAAAATAATTTCAATAACTTGTTTATCGCATTAACTAAATAATGCATTTATTTTAAACACGATATACCATATTAGTTTTGTGGCATCGAGTGTTAAATTTCGATGAATAGGCTGCCTCATCTCGTGTAGCCATATTTATGAAGTGTATATCAATAATTTCCCAGAAATCTGATTCTTCAAATGAGAAGTGAGTACGTTTTAGTAACTTTAACAGTAAAATGGAAGCTTCCAGTTGTTATTTTATGATTTAAACTAATGCATGCCGGGATTATGGTTCTTGAAATTTTCAGCGTTGCTTTTCAGTTTCACGTCAGAGGTCAAGATTGATCTCGTTTCGGTTATACCTTATACCGCAAATCTGGGTTTTTCCTCATGTATGTCATCATATTCAACAAACAAGTACTTATTACCCATTCAGAAGCGGTCTGAACGTTTCTTTCTCTCCAAAATACCAGACTACACAATAGTTCAAGGTTATCCTTTTAGGTAGGTACCTATAATCATAATTGTCCAAAGAGATAGCATTTATCAAAAAGTAGATAAGAAGATTGTTATTCGGACATCCTCTATATTTGTCTATAATGCTCTGGATGGGAAATTCCTTGAGTAGAAGAAAATCAATAACTGTGAAGGCAGTTTATTGTTAACATATCTAGCTGCAGTTGAAATGGTATGTTGGTAAGTAGTACCAGTAAAATATATCTTGCAAGAACTATATAGTTGAGGGGTTGAATACACTTGAAACTTGTTTACACTATTCAGTTGACCCATAACACTTTTCAGTGATCAGTATTGATAAACTGACCATCTTATATATGTCTGTGGATCATGTGATTTTTGTTGTTTGATCAGATTGTAACTTTGCTGGTATGGTGATTGGGAATGATACCATCAAGGATATCACTCACTTGAGAGAAGTGCCTATGCCAGGGTATAGAAAATGGTTTATATTCTAAACTAATGGGGAAAGGTGACTCAAATTGTTCCAAATTTCAACAGAGTTGCAGAAATATTGGTTGTTTGTATTTTTTTAAAAATATGTCATCAATATAATATTTATAAATGTTCTGAACCTTTTTAAACTATTATTTGATCTTTAATAACATGAAGGTGAGTTTTAGGACACTGATTCAACTTTGTAATATATTGGATAATTCAATATCTGTTTTCTACATATTTCCTCCATCTAAATACTATTCTGGTTATCAAGATTTTTTATTTCTCATGGGAGTATATGGTGTGATTTTTTTTTTAAGTTCTTAAATGGAAGCATCCTTACCCAACTTGAGAACAAGACTGAATAAGAAGTCATATCTACTTGAAACAAGTTATTTTTAAAGTTACTCATTTGGTTATTTGATTTTGCAAGTTCTGACAAGGATTGTCAACAAAAAAATTTAATTTATTTTTGTTTGTTTTCACATGTAAAGATAAATAGGTACTTGAAATATAGAAAAACATATTAATCATTATTATGTATTAAAATTTTTAAAAATATTTTTTTTATCAATAAAAATCAAGAAACTATAATATGCATATGATTGTCAAATATATCTGAAAGTTTGTTTCTAGAGTAAAATGCATAGAACGAAATATTGAATACCTTCATTTTGGTAAAAACAAAAATCAAACTTCAGTTAAAATAACTAGAAAAGAGACAAAAAATAACATTTTTTTAAGCTATACATTTTCCCAAGAAACTGATGACCACCAAAAAATTAACCAAACGTCTAAAATAATTTTTCAATCAATAAATATCAGATTTATACAGTGAGTCTGTTTCTTGACTACATATGGGAAGTTTTTTTATTATTGGTTTTATGAAAAAAGTTATTCTTCATTAAGTTTCACATGGTAAAACCCATGATACAACCATCAGATATCAATATTATATGAGGTATGTCGAAAAATATTAATTTCACCCAAGAGTAAAGTAACTCTATACTTCTCAATATCAAAAATTGTTATGTATTTCGAAAAATTCTTTGGAATTGAAAACTATGATAATATGTAATTACATACTTATTGGATTTTTTCCAAATTTTTCTCGAATTATCCATACCAAACATTTATGATTTTTATTTATTACAGAGCATCCCAGATGACATGTGAAATAAACGCGCATGCGTTTTATTGAATTGATGGAAGAAATTAATTCTTAGTTGAATGTTGGCCATCTTTCAAGTTTTAATCTTAGTTTCTTTTGCTTAATTTTTTGCAAGTATACCCTCATTGCCTTACCTGATTTCCAGTTATTGATTTTAATTTCAAATCCATTTACGTTTAACGGATCATTTATGCACAATGCTTTTTCATTAATTTTTTGCCTTCTTTAACTGTCATTAGACTATATTTTTCTTTAAGGATTTTTATACTTTTATGTACGACCGTCATTTAGTGTGTATACTGTATAGAGTTCAGTGGTTCATCTGCGATTTGTCATACAAAAATATATATTCCTTTTATAAATTGATTCGTACATTCTGATATTGATAAAAATATAGCAGGTAATTGTATTTCGATATCATTCCCGATTTTTTGGTAAAAAACAATAGACATTACCCGTTTGACAGAATCGCGCCAGCGCATATGTCATATTTATTTTATTTGTCATTAAAAGATGAGAGTTGGTTATCTTTCAAAGAGTTAATGAAAGATGAAGGGGGATTTATGCAGCACTAATTTACACTCAACTCCAACTTACATTTACACTTCAACTCTAACTAAGAAGTTGTACCTCTTGTTAAATAATGGTTGATTTTATGCAGAGAAATTAAAACTAAACTTGAACTAACAATTTGGCCAACTTTCTAGTGTAGATGTAAATTCTTGAGGTTATGTGGTGCATTTATTGAAGATTTTCAGATGAAATAAATCAATTTTAGAAACGATTTCGTCAAATCGAGTAGGTACCAAATAGAATTTCAGTTTAAACAGAATTAGGTTACTTTTTGTTAAGATGATTCACAAAAATAACATATGCCTAGATTTCGTTAATTTTGTTGCATAAAATACAATCAAAACCAAGTATTAATTTTCAAGTAATTCAAGTTTAGTTCCAGTTGAAGTTTGGTGTTGATTGTGCTGCATAAATCCACTTTTAAGAGTTAATTTGTGTACATAAATGGTGAAAAGTAAATACTGAGTTCCAACATATCTAGTGAAAACGATAGTGATCGAGAAATGACTAATTGATGATGAAAAAGCGATGTGCATAAGTCCACCTTAAATGTGTGCTTGCATGAATCCACCTTAACTAATAACATTTACCCAGCACTAAGACAAATCCGACATGATTTCTGAAGAAGAGACTTCAAGCCTTTCTGCAGAAAAATGCTTTTTATTCAATAGATGACATAACCAAAATGTGAAAATGTTTCTAAATGCATGTTTCAACTGTTTATTGTTTGATTGTATATGTGATATGTATATTGTACCCAGTTCCGATAAATAATTCGACAATTTGACACCCCGCCCCCGCCTCTTGCAGATGGGATGGCTAGGCGAGCTCGACTGACCCACCCCCACCGTCATGGATCCGGTCGGGCCATGGTACGCGTCGTATAACCGGCTGGCGGGCGTGCAGCAGGCCTCGGGCGGCTCGGGCAGCGACCTGCCCCACCACCTGCCGCCCTCGTCGACGTCTGCGGGCGGCAGCGCTGCCCCCACCAGCGCGGCGGCGGCCACCGCGGCACAGCTGCTGCCCGGCGGCTTCCTCTCGCCGCCCCCCGTAGGCTACGAGTCTGTGTTCACGCCGCTCTTCCACCATGCCGCCGCCGCCAAGCCGGCCGCCCACTACGTCACGCAGCAGCGGGCGGCGCTCGCGCAGGCGGCGGCGTCCAAGCAGGAGGGCGGCGAGTTCCACCCGCAGGTAACTTTTTTCGACTTCTATTCGCGAAAATCACGAACCGACAGATAGCGCTCGAGAAATGTCAAAAATTTGACATGAGGGTGATCAACAAACATTTGGTATATGTTTTCAATGGTAATATGTCAATTTTCAATTCGAATTTTAGGGAAGAAATAAATAATCCTGAGTATCCAAAAGGGGCGCTATATGATAGATTATCGTTTATAGAATTCAAAACAGGTATTTTATGTGAGTTTCGTGAATTTATTATGTTTTTATAGGCTTTTCAAACCACCTCTGCAAAATGAATGGGGTCACTAAGGTATTTGTATTTCAATGATTTCTCTTTATTTCAAGAATGGCCAAGATTGAAATAAGTATCTAGAGTATATTGGAGATGAGAAGAAACCCTTAAAATAGTGAAAAGCATTGTTCAAAGCTGGTCACATACTTTGTGGGATAGATGTCAAACACATACTCAAACACATATAAATAAACTCCTGTTCACAAACTTCAGCTCTAGGGTAGCTCTAATATGAAATTAAAATAGTTCCATGGAAAAATTAGCAGTGGAAGTGTGAGTTTATCTGTGAACCTGTAATAATTTTATCCTAACCCAAAAATAGATGATAAGCAAAATAAAAACAAATAATTATAGTTTATAGTCAATTAACTTTATTCTCCGAGAGAAGTAAGTATAGGGGTGCTTATATTGAGATACCTATCTTAAATAGGCAACACAAGTTATTATTTTCATATCAACAATAACATGATAATTCATATAATAAAAATAATTATATAATATAGATGAGTAGGTATGTTCCAAGAATAACTTGAAAAGTTTGAAACCTTGTGGTCTACCAGTCATTCAAATTCATTTATTTCAAGTGATACTTCATTCAATTCACAGCTTATTTAATTTGAATAAAGGTTTGATTTCATTCAGCCCACATTGCCCTCACTCTTGAAGTTTGCATGTGATGACTTCCAGATGTTTATTGAAGGAATTGCATTCTTTTTGAGCCTATCTCTTGGTTTAATTCTCCTTGATGGTCCCAAAGTAAAATAAAGGTTTTCATTACAAACAACAAGAGACACAACTACAGTTAAACCAGATCTTATTTGTTTGATTTAACCTGAAAGACATACCTTCGCATTTACTTGAAAAACCCAGTTCTATAGGAAGTGCTTACTACAAACGTAAATGTTTGTGGTGATAAGTTTTCCTATTTTCAACGTGATCATCCATTTTTTACACAATCCTGAAAGGAAATTTAGGATTTTGTGCCAAAGGAACGATGTCTGTACGGTAGGAGGAACGCTGAAATACTGAACAAATCTTTGTTGATTTCGTCTTTACGACCTTTTGAACTTGCTGCATGTTTCAATAATATTAGTAACTAGCTGATAAGCATGAAACAAGTCCGAAAACTATTCAAAACAATTCAATTTCATTAAAAATAATAGGAAAGCCTATGCTATACAATGCTAAATTGCTTTGTTGATCACCCTCGGAAGGCTTAGAAAATTTGACACCAGAGGCCGCCCACTCCGTGATTTTCGCGAATCACAAAATTTCGACATTATCTTTTCATATTCATCTGAAAATTTCGATTTAATTTTTGATGTTCATCTGAAAATTTTGATTGCTTTTTCAAAAAAGTTTCGAATCGTTTCCAATTTTAACTTGCATCTCGGAATTTCGATTTTTATATTGGATTTTTAATAATTTTCACTTACCACACTGGAAATTTTTTTGAGAACACTATATTGAATTTCACTTGATTCAGGAAGTTTGGTGTTATCAGAACCTTTCATGGTTCTAACGCCATAATATTCGAGTTTTTTTATCAAAAGATTACAAAAAACACAGTCAAAGGCTTCACTGAGATCTACCAGTGTATTCAATGTATATATTCTTTCATTGAATCAATTTACTGTTTTTTAGAGTTCCTAAGTTCTTTCTGAACCATAACTGAAATTAATTTTTCAATGAATAGTTAAAAAAAAGTGATTGATTACCGGAATTACGAATTCGAAAAATAATAATAAGGCAGCTTGGTGGTAGTTCAAACCATTATTTTTTACTAACTTTATTCCACTAAAGTTTGAAGGTTCTTGATCCCACAGATTTTATACATGTATCACACGTTTTTGAACTTATCTTTATACTGGTGATTATATTTTATCCGCTTTTATTGTATATTGAATTATATTCAGTATTGTTGAATGTTAAGTCAAAGTGTCTTTTTGTAGCAGAACAACTGTAGAAAAACTTTTACAGGTTTAGTATCAACAAGATCTTGAAAATAAAAAATGAGAAAAATTCATGGTCGTCCTGTTCAAAGCATCCCTTGACAGATTGAATTCCTAATATGGGGAAAATGCGCAGAAACGAACCGCCATCAGTGTTTTTCAGAAATATCAATACCAAATCTCATTTTGATACACCTGATATTCTAAAAGTTATGACTTGTCTAATAGATTCGTTGACAACCGATATTAAGTACATGAAAAAAAAAATCGACCACGAAACAACCAATGGAAAATATGACACATGCCATCGTCTTTGTCGCAGGCGCAGGCTTTCTTCGAGCAGGGCGGCGCGAACGCTTGGCAGCAGAACAGCCCGTTCGGCATCCTGCCGCACGAGAGCGTCGTCGCTACCACCCAGAGCAAGACGTACGACAACTTCAACGCCCACTTCGCGGCCGCCCAGAGCCTCAACCACCTGAACTCGCAGATCGCCAAGGGCGGGCCCAACAGGGCGCACAGCCCGCAGGTGTCGACCGCCCCCGCCAAGGGCAATGCCCAGCAGCAGGGCAACTCGGCCGCCTTCTATCAGGTGGGTGGATATACGGGGTGACTGTTTTTCGAGCTCAACCATGGGGATCTCAGTTATTATGAGAGATTCGCGAAAATCACGAACCAACAGATGGCGCTCGAGAAATGTCAAAAATTTTACATGAGGGTGATCAACAAACATTTGATATATGTTTTCAATGGTAATATGTCAATTTTCAATTCGAATTTTAGGGAAGAAAGAAATAATTCTGAGTATCCAAAAGGGGCGCTATATGATAGATTATCGTTTATAGAATTCAAAACAGGTATTTTATGTGAGTTTCGTGGATTTATTATGTTTTTATAGGCTTTTCAAACCATCTCTGCAAAATCAATGGGGCCACTAAGGTATTTGTATTTCAATGATTTCTCTTTATTTCAAGAATGGCCAAGATAGAAATAAGTATCTAGAGTATATTGGAGAAAAGAAGAAACCCATTAAAATAGCGAAAAGCATTGTTCAAAGCTGGTCACATACTTTGTGGAATAGATGTCAAATACATACTCGAACACATATAAATAAACTCCTGTTCACAAACTTCAACTCTAGGGTAGCTCTAATATGAAATTAAAATAGTACCATGGAAAAATTAGCAGTGGAAGTGTGAATTTATCTGTAAACCTGTAATAATTTTATCCCAACCCAAAAATAGATGATTAGCAAAATAAAAACAAAGAATTGTAGTCATCAATTAACTTTATTCTCTGAGAGAAAGTAATTATAGGGGTGCTTATATTGAGATACCTACCTATCTCAAATAGGCAACACAAGTTATTATTTTCATGTTAACAATAAAATGATAATTCATATAATAAAAATGATTATATAACATAGATGAGTAGGCATGTTACAAGAATAACTTAAAAAGTTTGAGACCTTCTGGTCTACCAGTCATTCAAATTCATTTATTTCAATTGATACTTCATTCAATTCACAGCTCATTCATTTTGAATAAAGATTCAATTTCATTCAGCCCACATTGCCCTCACTCTTGAAGTTTGCATGTGATGACTTCCAAATGTTTATTGAAGGAATTGCATTCTTTTTGAGCCTATCTCTTGGTTTAATTCTCCTTGATGGTCCTAAAGTAAAATCAAGGTTTTCATTACAAACAACAAGGGACACAACTACAGTTAAACCAGATCTTATTTGTTTGATTTAACCTCAAAGACATACCTTCACATTCACTTGAGAAATCCAGTTCTATAGGATCAGGAAGTGCTTACTACAAACGTAAATGTTTATGGTGATAAGTTTTCCTATTTTCAACGTGATCATCCATTTTTCACACAATCCTGAAAGGAAATTCAGGATTTTGTGCCAAAGGAACGATGTCTGTACGGTAGGAGGAACGCTGAAATACTGAACAAATCTTTGTCAATTTCGTCTTTACGACCTTTTGAACTTGCTGCATGTTTCAATAATATTAGTAACTAGCTGATAAGCACGAAACAAGTCCGAAAACTATTCAGAACAATTCAATTTCATTAAAAATAATACGAAAGTTTTGCTATACAATGCTAAATTGCTTTGTTGATCACCCTCGGAAGGCTTAGAAAATTTGACACCAGAGGCCGCCCACTCCGTGATTTTCGCGAATACGAGGTCGGTTAAATTATTGGGGCAAAGTTGAGTATTTTAATGCTGAACAATTAGGTGAAAGAGAATTGTATGTGTCATTTTTCGTTTTTATTTTCTCAAGCAAACACGAAGAGAACTAGACATCTTTGACTAGCCCTTTTTTTACAAGGAATCTAATTCTTTCATCGTATTTTTCAAGACGTTCTTGATATCAGAGATACAAAAGTCGACTTTGGTTTCTCTTATGAGCGCCATATTGGATTGTTGAATTTTTGAAATAACCATTTGTGTATTTATATCATTATCTAAAAACGCAATTCCTAGGCATGAAAACTCGACTTCATTCAGTTAACTTATATTTCGCCTCTAAATCATTAATTTCATTGATTATTCAATATTATAACGAAATTCAATCCAATAATTCATACATCTAACAGAAAAGAAATGAAAATTACTCATAAATTACCCTGGGATCAAACCCGGGTTGGCGGCTTGAGGAGACGCGCTTTGAACCCGTTGGCTATTGAGGCTACTTGAAAACTTATGTATATCCCACAGTTATTATACGTTATGATGCAAAAAGACATTTCCACAAATAAGATACTTTTCTGACAACGCAAGTTTGAGATAAATTGACATAACGTCATCAAACTTTTGTTTACAATGCTGATTATCATACCTTCAAAAGTTTGGTTCCGTTTTGTCATTGGAAAAGTTAGTGCATACTTTTTTCGTTGATGTCATAATGACATGATTCAAATTGTCTTTGAAATACTACAGAACCAGCCGAGCCTGGCCGAGGGCAATGCCACCCCCAAAACCTTCCCGCCCACCTCCAACCAGCCCAACATCCAGCAGTCGTGCATCGTGTCGTCTGCTTCGGCCGCCGTCTCCAAGGAGTACCGCGTGCCGCAGCCGCCCAACCGCGCCGCCTACCTGACGTCGCCGAACGCGTCGCGAGCCGCCCTCGACAAGGCGTTCGCCTCGCCGCCCGCCAAGCAGCAGCAGCAGCCGCCCGCCCCCGGGCAGCAGCAGATCCAGCAGCAGCAGGCGAAGGCGCAGGAGCGGCAGCAGCAAAGGGCGGGCAACGAGGAGAACCAGAGCCAGTCGTCGCCCATCAGGTGAAGCCTTAAATCAGTGTTTTCAACTTTTTTTATCACACGAACCCTTAAGTATGAAGAAATATTTCACGACCCCCCCCTGCCTGTTGTCAGTATTTCGCGTTCTCAGCACAGTCCGCGAAATTCAATTTGGCGGCTGTCCCTTTCTAAATTTGAATATCAATTCCAAATTTGACATTTCTGAAATACTACAAAGACAAGGATTATTTTGTCACACCAATCTTTGAACTCACCGCAACATTTTTCGTACTGCCGTTTAGATTTTTCGGGTATTAAAACGGAAAGCGCCGAATTTACAACGCTTGTGAGTTCAGGAGGAGTGGAAGGTACTGAAATATCGCTATCACGATCAGATATTTTGTTTGTAAAAAAGCCGCTCCTGTAAGTGTCAATTCGTAATTCGGTTACTGCGCATGATCACTGCTCTCTCGTCATATGGTATGAGCGAATTCAATTTCACTCAAAATTTGAATACAGCATTGGCATTCCAGTCATTATTTCAGTTCGGTGTTTTACACACGCGTTAGTTTGACACAAATGACAATTCCAACAAATGTCACATGTTGTAAGTCAACTCGGAATTCATGTACGTGTGTTTTTCCCCACAGAGGTTGCCTCATCGTGACATTTGAAAGTGGTGATCATCTCATGACCACATTTTAAATGGTTCCTAAATATATATATCCTTCAGTAAATACTTATATGAATCAGATAAGTGCATCAAAAGCTTTTTATTCAATCTTCGTCATATAATACAGTGTCTCATTTAAATATAAGTGGTTTATAGCTAGCAAGTCTTTCTGGAGATTGCCGTATCTTGGTGAATGCGCAACACCGCTAATCGTTAATCAACCAAACGCTGATAGTGACAGCGCGAAACGTCTCGTATTCAAATCAAACTTTGTTGGATGATTCATTAAACGGCATATTTTCAGTTTTGTGTCAAAATTTGAATGAGATTCTACCATGTAAACTTTCTTTATTCTGTTCAATACGAATTTTAAGGTTGGTGAAATGTGTAAAAGACAATTTAGAAGTGGTGACCAGAACACAACATTCCACCGTTGACTTACTCAGTGTCGTATCATTCGTTGTATAAACATTATTTACCCATCCTAACATGCAAAACAATTTCTAGTGATTTGAAAACATTCTCGGGTTTATCCGAGAAGAAAAGTTAGTTGATATATGGAATAAAGAGAATATTTTTAGAGAGGCTAGAGTATGTTCGCATCATTTTACAATAAAAAAGTAGTAGATGAGCCTATATTTAGTGGAATACAAAGGTAATAACAACTTGTTTGATGTTGTATTTTTCAAGTTAGAAATTTGGAAACTTTATTTAACCAGAAAATGAACAATATAGTTTGACAGTCAATTAAATCTATTATTCAAGTAACAAATCTGACATGTATATTTTCAGAAAATGTTGATATTAGATTGTTGTAAGTTTAAAATTACTTTCTATATTTGACATTAATATTCATTAGCAATATTAAATCTAAGATCGCACCATCTTATTTGCTTGAAAAAATTTATTACAATTTTCAATACCATCAAGGGATTACAAGTTTTTAATGAACTACCAACAACACCATATTGAATGTGTTCAAGTGTAAGTTAAAAAGCCATCTATTAACAAACAACACAAATATGACGAATTCTGTTTATATAAGAATAAGAGCAAATATACCTTCAATCCTCTTGATTTTTATCAATGTTTAATGTATCGTTTTATGACACATATATCCAAATTTAAATTGTACCTTTTTGATGATACTAGCAATTCTAAATAATTGATTTATATCAGCTTCTCGATAATGGACGCGCCGGGCAGGCTGAACTATTCGGGCAGCAACTCGTCGGGTAAAAGACCGCCGCAGTTCCAGCACAACTACAGGCATTATCAGCAGCAGCAGCCGCCGCAGCAGCAGCAACAGCAGCAGCAGGGTGGTGCTAGCTCGGAGGAGTTCCAGAGGCCGAAGAGTGGATCGGATTATAGTAATTCCAACGGGCCCGATTGCGGCGTGGTGGTCCCCAGGAGGCCTAGTCCTCTCCAAGCACATTCCCAAGCATCACCTCTAGGTAATTAGTGGTTTTATTTCGGATTTAGAAGGTGCAATTCACACTTTCGGAATTTTAGGAAAAATTAGTAATTGATGAAATTTTCCATTAAACTTTTTGAGATATGTGATTTTACCACAGATGACCTTGAAGTTAGTTTCAATTGAAATAGCTTCATCTTTTATACCCGCTAGAAAAGAAAAATAATTCAGAGCTGTGCGTTCTGGTATTCATTCCAAACAATCATTGAAGCTTGTACAGGATATTTCTGGTTACAATTATTGAAATTAATAATTCAGATTCCTGCGGTGAATGTTTTCATAATATTATTTCGATTATTTCTCCGGTTCCTCAAGAGTAATCAACTCGCAGTTTTCGCCATTTTTTTTCTCGTTTGCTCTGCTTTTATATTAGAGCATAAAAAATATATGGTTCTATTTGAAATTCTCGAAAAAAATGGAAAATTGTCTGATTTTAAAATGGTGCCATCTAGCGGTCACCACGGGATTTAAATCGACTCGATTCGTGATTTATCTGGAAGAACTAAAAAAACTTCAAAATGAGACCAAGTTCGTTGAATTTCGTTACACCAAACTGTAGTTATAAGAGTTTTTTCATAGTGCTATTCATCCTCCCCTCCCTCTTTTATTCAAATAACTAGCGCAATTTTTTCAGACCCAAATGATTGGATATCAACTCGAGATTATAAAAAAAGTGTTTTTGATATGTCTTGATATATCAAATTCTCACAAAAACCCGTTACGCCCTCTAGCGGTCGTCCTGGAAACTTGAAAATTATTTCCAGAGATTTCTCTAGGCCACTGTCATCATAAATATTTTTTTCCGAAACCTATGCGGCAAGTAGTTTCCGAGATAGATAGATAGATAGATAGATATATTTAACTATGTTACATATTGAAATGTTTGTAGCAAGTCAAAAAATAGCACAGAAGTAATGTCAGCTAAATAATTTAACTAGTGTATAAAATAGTATAAAAACAAAATAGTATAAAGACAAACAAAAAACAAACGTACAAAATATAAAACCAAGAAACAAACGTACAAAATATAAAACCAAGAATGAGTGTGTTGCCATTATAAACATTTAAAATGATTCACGTATTCTTCAACAGAATAGAAGCAAAAACTCAAAAGATAATTTTTTATTGTTTTTTTGAATTTGGACATACTCAGAATTTTGAAATTATCGGGAAGACAGTTGAAGTTGATTTTTTATGAATTTCTATGAGAACGTTGTACAAAAATAATGTGGGTAAGGGCATTATTCTCAATTTCAGAAACAGAGGTTGACAATGATCTCTGTATC
This sequence comes from Chrysomela aeneicollis, assembly GCA_029955515.1. Classification (NCBI taxonomy): domain Eukaryota; kingdom Metazoa; phylum Arthropoda; class Insecta; order Coleoptera; family Chrysomelidae; genus Chrysomela; species Chrysomela aeneicollis. The sequence goes on along the minus strand of JARUHQ010000007.1, from coordinate 1,640,291 downwards.
CTGAGTTAGTCATTATTCTGAGAGCTTTTTTTTGTAATTTAAAAATTTTTAAAGCTCCAGTTGAATTGCCCCAGAGTATAACTAATGTGAGAGTGGAAGAGGGAAAAATATGTTATTTTCAGTGTATCGAAACTAGTTATATTTAGCCGGCGTCCTTTCTTAGTGGTACACCTGGTACTTCTCAACTATATTTATGAATCATATATAATAGTAACATAATCAGCAACTATCCCCAAATGTCACCATGTTTAAATGATTGAAATTATTTGGATAATTCCAAAATTCATTCTAGAAAGTAGAAATAATAGTTTTTTGAATCAATAAATTCATTGGAATCCGTTCAAAGGAGACTTCTTCATTCATTTTTCTATATTTTCAATATGTTGATTAGTTCTTCTGTTGTATTTAATTTTAATTTCAAATGAATCTGAATTGTATTATTGCTGTAATCCGAAAAAAATAGGTCTTTGATGTGGACATATTTAAATGCCTCTTCTTTTTGGAATTTTTCAAAATGAGGTAGAATTCTCCCTAGCTTGATCCTTTATCTACATGCAGTCAAAAAATCATAAAAATATTTCTTGGTTTTAAAACGAAACGCTTCTCCGTGCCCACTCTCAAATCTCATCGAATCGAATGCCGTGTACTGGGAGAAACCAAAAACGAGTCGGTGGTAATCCAGAATGAAATAAATCTCTAATTCACTATGTTACCATCCTGATATCCCTAATTTGTGGGTACAGGGCCCCGTATAAAAATTTTCCTGTAATAATTTTCCAATTTGTTATGTAATTTTTTCATCTTCAAGTAAGTACTAGTTATACTTCTTACTAGACCATAATTTTTTACCCCATGTTCTCTTGTAGCAATCATATTTTCTTCGGGCTGATGATGAGTACATATGTACTCGAAACATGTTCCCTATAACCTTGTTCTAATTAAATGATGTGGAGATGACTTGGAGCTTTTTTCCTACTTTGAAATCTCTTCTGCCCACAGGTCACGCCCAGAGCCCGGCCTACCCCATGTACCACAGCCCGATGAACTCGATGTCATCGCCGCAGCAGAGCTCGGCCGCCGGCGGCAACAACCAGGTGGCGCCGCCATCGCCGCTGGACGCTTCGGTGCCGCGGCCCAGCTCGCAGGCGGGCGGCGGCGTCGCTTATCCGTCGGTTATAACGCGCGCCACCTGGGACGATCGCCAGGGCGGACAACGAAAGGTAAGAAAGAGTATGCTTTATTGTTCAAACACATATTAGAGAACATTACAGGTAAACAGTTGGATATAGCTAATGAAATTGGAGAGAGATATCGAAAGCGCAAAATTTAAAGGTTCTGTTATAGGTATGCGCAGGCGCTTAAATGTTGTTCGAGTTTTGTTTACATCGATGTCATCATTTTGTTGGTCATGTAACAAATGTTTTCGTTTTACACGATTCATGATCTAGTACAGGCACAGATTAGAGAACCTTACAGATGAGACAGTCAGACAGAGCGAATAAAATTAGAGTGAGATGTCAAAAGCGCTTGATTTAAAGGGCCAGTCATAGATTTGCGCAGGCGCTAAATTATTGATCGCGTGTTTTGTTTACATCGAATACATCGTTGTCATCATTTTGTTGGTTATGTTACAAATGTTTTCGTTTCACACGATTCACGGTCCAATATTTCGGATGTTCTCACAATGTGCAACATATTTTATTTTCCATAAACCATAATTCAATAGGAAATGTAATAGTAATAAAGGTTTTGAGGATAATCACATCACGAGCAAAGATGAACAACCTGTTACCTACATACCTACAGTATATATTTATTTCAAAGTTTATTTGCTTTAGATTATAGGATATATTATAATCTGAGATTACTGTTACTGATGGCCTGTTTGCTAGTAATCCCAAGGTAGGTACTCATTTCTGGTATACCTTACTCTTTCAAATGAAAGTAACAATGAAAATTGAATGCATGTTAGTTTTAGATCAGAGACTTTGTGTAGTGTGTGTGTTTTGAAAAGTGATCTGCTCCTGACTGTAGATTTGTGGTTTATACAAGAAACAAGTGTTGAATTAACAATGAGTGAATCAAAGAGAGAAGGTGCACTTCCCAGTGGCAAACATTACTGTGTGTATAATGATTGTGAATCATTTTCAAATAAATTGGAGAATATATAATTACATTGTTTTCGAAACCTATATTGAGACACCTATTATTGACTTTAATCAAAATTTTCCATTTCCATGAGAATATTAACATTTTATGCTATATCACATTTCAAGTTTTAAGATGAAAGTAACACTTTTTGTATTCTTACTCAAAGTTCGAGGTATTTTTCATAAAACTTATACCTACCTCACCAAACAATATATAAATTCGCTTTGTATTATTTTTTTTCTCAAATATATCTTCCTGATTTGCTTTTCAAATTCAGAATACTCTATGTAACATAAAAGATGTGCCATATTTTGTGTATTTGTTTATACATTACATCGTCAGATATTTGAATAGTGTTTCATTTTTCCTGATGACATTGAATGGGCTAAAATTCGAAATATTCGAATTTCATATGGAACTTCATTCAGAATACATCGAGGAATTCATCTTATTCCTGATAGAAACTTATCTCTGATGACAACTTGTTCATAATAAATCACTCAGAAGTAGGTAACCTTTCATATTGTTTTATCATGCATTGAAATGGCAACATTGCACATCAGTAGTTCTAGCGGTGACAACGACAATCCGGCAACTGCAATGCGCCGAATTTAAAGGTCCGAGGTCAATGAAAACGGATGTCGGTACATCAAACAAAATGGGCGGAGTGTCTCATCTGTAAGGTTTTCTAATCTGTGGTACAGGGGTGCTCAAACGGTCGATCGCGAAAGTTTTTTGGGTCGATAGCCGAAAATAAATCAAAATAGACTCACACCACGCCGCCCAATCGCTAGTCACCATAGTGCATAATAATTATTACTACCTTGCATTGATGACACTATCTGCTTAGAATTCGCGATACAAGATGACTAGGGCGAAAAAAAGTAAATCGTATAATTTTAGTAATGAATGGGATGAACTACTCTCATTTACATATCGTCAAAGATAAGTGTATCTGTCTCGTTTGTTGAGCTTTAGTGGCAATGCCTAAACGCAAAAGAGTGAGTTATGAAGTACAAGTTTGAAAGCAGAGCAATCCATGTTTACTGAACCAGTTGAGCAATCGGTAGCTGTAACAATCGCGTCCCTTGAAATTATCTATATACTGGCAAAACACAAGAAACCTTTCGAAGATGGACCGATAGTGAAAGAAGAATTAATTGAAACGGCTGATTTATTATTTGGTGATTTCAAAGACAAAACTGATATCATGTCTGCTATCATAGAGGTCCATTTATCTGATTCAACTATTACTAGACGTGTCGAAGTTGAATGCGTTCAAAAACAAATTGAAGCTGTTGATTGATCGACTTGATATACATGAGTTGAAGAATTTTTCAGCATTTAAAGCAAGGGTAGGTGCTGACTTGATTTATGATGTATTCATGGCAGAATTAAGAAACATTCTGGGTAAGTTTAAAATACGTTATTCTGATTTCGAGAAACTGAAACATGTTGTTACTTTCATGAGTACGCGGCTGATATCAAGTTCCATGCATCAACATCAGAAGAAAATCAGTAATTCCAATAAGTTCATGGTAATTCCTTGATATAAAAATTAATTGAAATTGAAATGAAATAAATGCATTATATTTCAAAAAGGGTTTTGTATAGAAGTAGTTGGTATAGTCTCGTGTAAGGTAGACGGTCGATCGCTAGCTGCCTTATTATTAGATCATCGACACTATAAGTCTGAGCACCCCTGATCTAGTATTTCGGATGGGTTTATTTTCTTGCAATGTTTAATATATTTTCCATAAACTATAATTCAATAGAGGTTTCTAGGATTCTCACAGCACAGATTGAACAACATGTGATAATAGGTTTATACCTTCATTATCTGGCATGTGAATCAGGTACAATAATATGTTGATTAATAGTTTATATTTTCATTTTTTACCATTTTCAAAGGCTTCAGCACTGTTCTATAACCCTTAAAATTGTTCATTTTATAAAGTATATTTCGATTGACGGGCAATAAAAGATTATTATTATAAAGTTCCAGGCCGCCCAGGGCGGCGGCTACGCGGCCGACGCCGCCAGCCAGCAGCAGCAGCGCGTCTCGGTGGGCGGCGGCGGTGGGGCGGCGGCGGCGGAGCGGCAGCAGGGCGGCTATTTCGAGGGCGGCGGGCAGGTGACGTTGCAGGACCTGTCGAGCTGCCGCGGCGACCCGATGAGCATCGTGAAGAACCTGCAGCAGCAGCAGCAGAGCTGCCAGCAGGTGGCGCCCAGCGAGGTGAAGGCGGAGCCGAAGCCGCCCGCCAAGCGGAGGAAGAGCAGCGAGAAGGCGGCGGCGCCCGAGCTGCACAATGTGCCCAGTGAGTTTGCATCGGAATTTTGATTTATCTATGTTTTTCTGTGTGCTCAACTTGTAAGATCATCTATGGTGGATCTTGGGAAGAATATTGATTTAGGCACTTCTTGAAGCTTCTATACGTTTCTGTCTATGGGGAATATACCTCAATTCGGCTTATAACAGGAAATGCCAGTATGAACTCATTGATTATGAGTTTCATTCATTAATTTTTCAAAGTCGTTGAGAAAACAATCTGAATTAATTTCTCAAATGTGGGGTTTTAAATTGCTTTGTTTCTTTGATTCACAAATTGGCAACAGCGCCTACGCTTAGTAGGCTAAAAGTACAACAACTCACATTTGGATCACACTTTCATTATGTACACTTGATGTTAATGTATAATTCAAGAATCAAACTGCTAATATAAAAAAATAATCTGTCAAAACATAAATTTCAGTCCAACAAAAACACCAATCCATCCACAAGTCAAATACAAACATAACCTCCAAAACTGAGTAGCCTATCTTTTGAGGAACATGGAACAGAAATAAGCAGAATGGCACCTAAACCACAGAACTTATTGGTAGTACATGTTCTGTGTTCTAACCTGATCAAAATATGACTATCTTTATTCACCTAATTAACGTAACAGATTTGTTGTCCTTTATTATTTATGAAATCTGCAGTCGATGTTGCTAAATTGTAAAATATTGTGGAAAGTTCGATCAAACGCCGCTCTGAAACCCTCCAATTCAGCGAGCCAGCATCATGGTCTCCTTTTGTGACGTCACAAGTCCTCTGATAGGCATATTCCTCCTAAAGAAATCAAAAATTTAGTTGTTTCCCATTTATTTTTAAAATGAAAAGAGATCATGCATTTTCTTCTCTATAATAATGAGCATAAAGTTTTTTGGAACTTCTTTGTATATATCATAGTTTTCGATATCCCAATAATGAGCGTCGAATTCGGATAACTTTGTATTATATCTCCTGGGGCAAGAGGCAGGTATTTTCGAAAGTTCGAAAGAGGGACACATTCTTGTACTAAATTCATAAAGTTCGGACTACATCCATGTTTGCTCTCGATTCCGATCATCTGGACCCGCCCCTTGGAAGTCAATATAATCAAAATCGAATGTCACATCACGGAATTCCTTCCAGGCCGCATCCCGCCGCCCGCCCACAGCTCGGGCGGCAACCAGCCCGCCCAGAACGGCGCCTACTTCGACTTCGACCGCTGGAACCTGCCGCCGCCGCCGTCGAAGATATTCGCGACGCAGGCGTTGCACCAGCAGCACCAGGGCCTGATGGTGCCCCATCCGCACGGCCACCACCCGCCGCCGCCGCTGCCCTACTTTGCGCCCTTCCACCTGCCGCCCCACGCCGCTGACTACCCCGCCACGGTCGAGCTGACGCCGCTGGGCGGCTACAACGACCAGCCGCCACCCCAGCAGCAGCAGCAGCCGCAGCAGCAAGGTGGGGTGTACCACCACCAGCAGCAGCAGCAACCGCCGCCGATGCCGGAGGAGCATCCCAAAGTGGTGGTGCCCAATATAGAGGAGGAGTTGAATTTTCTGTCGCATGGTGAGCGCATCGATTTTTTTCATTTATTTGTTTCATATCGGTTCTTTTAATTGTCATCAATTTTGACAGAGGAATTTGGGAATTTGAATATGCCAAACCAACGAGTCTGAAAGTTATTTACGAGACGTTGACCACTAGGAGAAAATGTGTACACTGAAATTCCTATAAACCGGAATTCTTTCGGAAGAAATATGTCAATTTGAACAAATAACGATGAAATTTTGAAACTAAATGTAGATAATTCTCAGAATTCCGGGGAATACCGGTGAAATATGAAATATTTAGAAGCATCTAACACAAATTCATTCGGGATATCCGAGGGGATTTCTGAGTTCAAAATAAACTTCAGACCTAGCTACAGTGTCACTAAATATTACAGACACCACGCGACAGCCACTGCCCAACCACCACCACCACGGCCATCTCCATCCGAAGCCCGCCCCACCCACCGCCTCCAAGCCCTGCGACAAGCCCTCCTCCGGCTTCATGAGCAGCTACCTCAAGTTCCTGCAGGGCGAGCGCGACGCCTCGCCGCCTCCGACGGTGCGCGGCGGTGGCGGCGGGCGCAAGCAACCGTGGACGCGGCCGACGGCGGCCGTCAAGAGCGAGGACAAGTCGCCGGAGAGCAACGGCGTGCTGCCGCCACCTGCCGCCCCTTCGCTGCCGCCCGTCGTGGTGCCGCCCGCGCGCCTCTCGCAGGGCGACCCGCAGGACGACCCGCGCTACTTTCCGCTGCCCAAGGAGAGGAAGCGCAACAGCTTCGACAGCTCCGACGACGGCTTCAGCTCCGACGACGGCTTCTTCGGTCGCAAGAAGCACCAAGTGAAGGTAGAGGCGGTGGAGAAGGAGAGGGATAAGGAGAAGGAGCGGGACAGGGAGAAGGGCAAGGAGCGCGACAGGGAGAAAAAGAAGTCGCACTCGGAGAGGAAGAAGGCGAAGCACGACAAGCCGCCCAAGCCGGAGAAGGAGAAGAAGCACAAGGAGAAGGGCAAGGACAAGAACAAGCAGCCGGTGGGGGCGACGGCCGATGACGTGCCCAGGCGGGAGTCGGTGAAAAGGGCGGCCAAGGGCAAGACCAGCCTGTCGGAGATGGCCAAGGATGACGAGCCGGAGGAGCCGCCGGAGTTCCAGGACTCCGACTCCGATCCCGCTTGGACTCCTGCCGCCAACAACGATGGCGAGGAGCTCGTCTTACCGATCAAGAAGACGCGAAGGGGTAAGCCAGGTATGTTTTATCGCGGGTCTTTGTTTTATTGAACATTGTTAATTATGTCGGGCGTCTGACGTTATTCTTGTTTGCACAGGAGGCAAGAGCAAAAAAGGTATGAAGAATCTCATATCAGCCGCGGCCCACGAAGCAGGCATCGGCGAGAACGATGATTACGTCGCCGATCAGCCTCACAAGAAGAAATCGCACAAGAACAAACAAAACATTCCTCCAACTCTCGAAGATAATATAGCAGCTTCCCTCCATAACAGTATTCCCGTAAGCAACGACGACAATCTCTTCAGAGTGAGTTTGGTATTTTGTCTATCAATTTGTATTGGTAATGTTACAATATTTCTACTTGGGTTCGTTAATTTGAAAGCTCAACAGTACAAAAACTGAACAATTTATTGCTCACTGTACAAGTCTCTATGTTCACAAAACTAACTTTGGAACTTAAATTACTCTCTAACTGCCTATACGCGACACTGCAGTGCTTCTTTTAGGTATAAACCAATGTTACCAGAAAGTTCATGAGGTACGAGAATCTTCCAAAAAAAATCATGTCGATATTCCTGGAACCGGCAATAACTGCTAATTGAGTTGGGCGTTTATTTGATCTTATCGTGAAGCAATGAATCATTGTTGATAGTGTCACGAACTTTAGGCGGGGGTTGCCTAAAATCGTGTTCTATCTGTAGGGAGTGAACAAACTAGAAGAAACTACTTGTTCCAATCGAGTATACAATACACATTTATTCAACACGAACATAAATTCGGGTTAACAAAAAAACAAGAAAATAATAACATACCTTATAACATAATCCTATCGTCTAATTATATGCTATATGGGGGCCTGGAGGTAGAGAATGGCCCATGGACCATCTCCGAAAACGAAGATCAGATCGGCATCACTATTCAAAACTCCACTATGCCTCTCTGACTCTGTCTGATTGAGTGATTTCTTTGAATTGACTTTCCAGTCTTTTTATATTGTAGTTATTGTAACTGTCGCGTTCCGCAAAAGTTCGGTGATCTGAGGTCACCAAATGTTAATGGCATCATGCCTGTGTTTATGTTCATGTACTTTTCCAAAATTCACAGTTCATTGAATTTAGATTGAAGCATAAACAAAGACATGACCGACCTATGGTTATGGATTGCTTCGAGATTATGGAAATTTCTACAATATATTCCCATTTGTGACAATAGGCCAGCGAGATGATTGGAGTACTCGCTGGCCACGATTCCTAACAATAATAAGAGTGAATATTTCAACGTTATATCGCACATTGTTACAGCCAGGAGATTTCGTCGTGATCAAATCCGAACTCAAGCAGGAATGGCCGTCCATCTGGAGGGTCGACGGCAAAACCCTGCTCCAAAAGTACGAGCCGTTCGAGCAGAACGGCGTGACGTTTTACAGAAACATATCCACCGTAAGTACAATCATTGTCGCTCTGAATAGAAACCTACTAGGCTGGAAGTATAATAATTGTCTGTTCACTCGAGTCCCAAACGTCTGCAAGATGAGGTCGGTACTTTATAGGAGACGTTCGATTCTCATTTGTTTCAAGTTTTTCTCTGTCGGGGATCCAATTTTTGGTTGAAGTTATCGAAAGTATCGTGTTTTTACTTTCGCATATTTTCACCATATATCTAATAATAACTATATAGGTAACATGGATACCAGAGCTGAAGCCAAAAATAAAACAAATGACAGTCTGCGGGACCAATCGCGAATATGCGCATGTGCAAGTTTGAATCAAGAATCGACATGCGTTTTCATCATGGAGGAGAGTAGCTTTCTAGTGAGCGACAAACGTATGATGATTATTGAAAATCAATCAAATGTGTCACGTAACCTTCAATTCGATGTTTTTATTTCATCATGACATATATTTTTCAAATATTCATTCATTGATGGATTGTTGGACGATATTGAATAATAGTTGATGATACATGCAGAAATGGAAGTGATCTACAAAGTGATACTTGCGATTTGCTGAGAAACCTGTCACGATAAAGTCATCGGAACAAGATTCGTGTGCTAATTTTTGATCAATCACTGTTATCACTCACTTATCACTTCTGTAAACAATCAGTAAGTTCATTAATAACTATATTAACGTTCTTTTACATAATTTGGGTTAACAAATATACCTAACCTATGAAATTCTGAAAACATCAGTGGATTTCAACTCGTCAAAACCCGCGCATACGCACAATTCATCATCAGCAAGCCAGACAGTCTTTTGTTTTTCCAAAACTGGCTTCATTTTCGCGTGAAGAGAAGAATAGGTGTTATTCATATAGTTGTTATTGTATATATGATTTTCACACAAATAAGTCCAGTATCAATTTTTAGAAACAATAATCTTCTTTATTATTCATAATATTCTCTTGAGCAAATTATCTGATTACGGAGTGAGAGACATTGCACTCTCTTTATTTCACTCATACCTCGGCAATCGGAAACATTGCGTAGTCAATAGCAATAATGAACAATCTATATTTGAGATGGTGAAGACAGGAGTACCTCAGGGCTCTGTTTTGGGGCCTCTTCTCTTCATCATATACATTAATGATTTCTTTTATCACATGCTGCATAGCACACTCATCTGTTCCGATAAAAAAAGGCCAAAATTTACTTATAACTATGAAACAACTTGGTAATCCTCTGAAACTGAACAGATACATAATTCAAAATCTCATATTTTCGCTCGAAGATCGTTTGAAGGATTGCATTCGCATATTTTCGCAGTACACCTCGTGGACTCCCGAAAGCAGGAAGCAGTACGTCTCGGTGCCGGTGAGGCACAGGACGCAGGGCCACCTCGAGGCGGTGGTGGAGTTCCTCAAGGACGACATGACCATCATCGACTATGAGTACCAGGAGCACTGCATGAAGAAGTTCGAGTCGTATCAGGACAACTTTGAGGTGTACGTGCAGACGCTTATCTCTCAGGCGCTGGACAGCAACTTTCTCATGGAGATATTCCAGGAGAAAGGTATGTGGTTTTTTTTTCTCAGAAAGTGAAATGATCGATTATCTGTTACTCCAATATACCGGGTGTCCACGGAAGGTGACTTACAAAAAATTAACGTTGTATTTTTACAACCATTCTAGGACTGAAATTAGTTATTGAATCGTATCCATACCCTTCTAGAATGAAAAATTATTTCGAATAAAAAATGGTGTTACAAACAGTAACGAATCAATGTGATACTTATTTTAATTATGTAAATTTCTTCAGCTGCGTTCGTTAATGACATATTAATATAGGGGAAATGAATCTCAACCACTTGGCAATCAAAATCTGAACAATCCGTCAACAGTCGCTCTGCTCGGATAATTTTGGTTCATATTGATGTTGTTTGGTTGAGTTTTCAAATTATTGTTTTTTATCTTCATTGTGCTAAAATTTGATTGAAAAAATGAAGGACAGTTTCTCCAGCAAAATTTTCAACTTTTTCCAAAATACTGAAATCTTTCTCTCAATAGAATAAAAGAATAGAATAGAAATTTATTCACCTTAAATAACATACAGAGTACAGAAGGTAAGTCAAACAAACAACAGAGAAATGGTACAATGATTACTGATATACAATCGTTTTCAAATATTAATTGATCCTCCTTATAAAAAATTACAAAATGACGGAACAACCAAATATTTTAAAAAAGATCGACAGTTTTGTCTTTGACAATCCTATCAGTCCGTGGTCACGTGTCCGAAAAATCCTTCGCATATCGAGACAGAACAAAATTTCGAACATTTCAATACTAATATGTATTGATAATTGAAATTCGAGCAGAAGATTAATAGAAACATTCATTATAACTCTTATTTTTCGGCAATCTTGCAGGGAATTACCCACTTCTCCGATGCCGAAAAAGTGCTACTTTCTCAAAGAAGAAGCATCTGGAAAGTTGGTACTTCCCGGACGATGGCTGAAAATAGTAATTTACGTAACAAGTCTGGAAAGTACTGTTTTTTTGGACGAGTAGTCTGCGAGTCCAAAAATACTGTTTTCGGACATGTTGCGTGCACTACTTTTTCTGCAACCTTGAAGATTTAATCAATGAGACACATTTCTTCGTTATACAGTGTGTCCAAGATAAGAATAAACAGCATGGAGATATCGGAAACGTTAAGTGATACGGGGTCGATTAAATTAGAGAAAAGTAGCGCATTTATGTGCCTAATAATATGACATTTAGAAAGTTTTAATATTCCAAGTAGTTTCGGAGATATCCGAGAAAAACCGAAATTTGAGAATTTCGTTTTTATTTTCTCCTAGCTTTATTTTCGAAGGAAATGTAAAACGAATAGCACTTCGCCATGGCCACTTTTTAAGGACTACACGATAACATAAACAGAATTTTTCTGCGACGTTTCGTCTTTTAGAAAACATCATCAACTTTGTATTTTTATATGAGCCGACACTAAAGTATACCCTGTATACGACTCCATTTTTCATTGTGAATACAGCAATTATCACACAATATGATTTCGGAGCCATTTCTCGCGAAAAATGTAATTTAGTGATTACTTAATTTGTTTTTCTTCAATTGTAGATAGTAGGCGCTGAAAAAAATGACCACATTATGTTCTGTTGTCATAATAATACTGTAGTTTGGTAAAATTTTTGACATATTACCGTTCCTACTCTTACATCTCGTTACCTACCTAATTTGTGTTAAAAATGGAAAACTGCAGCTTTTCGAATGCTGAAAAATTTGATATGTTGTCATGTTACACTTAGTGCCGAAGAAATTGTGTTGATGCTGAATGTGCGTACTCTAATAAGTATCCAGAGAGGCGACAACCTGGTAAATCAATATTAAGACGCCATCCAAAATTGAAGAAAAACAAATTAAGTAATCACTAAATTACATTTTGCGCGAGAAATGGTTCCGAAATCATATTGTGTGATACATTGCTGTATTCACAATGAAAAATGGAGTCGTATACTTTAGTTTCGGCCAAGGTGCATATAGGATGGTGAAACAGCTTCCTATTAACAAGCACTAGAATAAACTGTAGACCTTTGCCTACTTGATTTCATACCGTAGTAATATTTCCTGAAGTTATCAGAGATGGCGACATACCTTGTGTCGGTAAAACAGAAACTGTGCATCTGTAATACTTTTATCAGTTTTATCTGTTCTAGATGAAAAATGATTGAGAAGAGTCAAAATATCAATATTCATTCCAGATTTATCGAAAATACATTGTTTTAATGTCGTTTCAAGTCACGTCTGTCAGATGTGAACCACAGAAATACGTAAGCAACAGAAATCTTCTTCGATAATCGATCTCACCGCCATCTTCATTCAAGTCGTGGAAATATTAGTACCTTCTCAAACGGTCTACAAGTTTTTCGCAGAAACAATTGAAGAGCTGTTTCACCATCCTATATCCACCTTGGTTTCGGCCCATATAAAAATACAAAGTTGATGATGTTTTCTAAAATACGAAACGTCGCAGAAAAATTCTGCTTATGTTATCGTGTAGTCCTTAAAAAGTGGCCATGGCGAAGAGCTATTTGTTTTACATTTCCTTTGAAAATGAAGCTAGGAGAAAATAAAAACGAAATTCTCAAATTTCTCCGAAACTAATTGGAATATTAAAACTTTCTGAATGTCATATTATTAGGTACATAAATGCGCTACTTTTCTCTAATTTAATCGACCCTGTATCACTTACCGTTTCCGATATTCCCATGGTGTTCATTCTTATCTTGGACACAGTGTATATTTCTTTGTAGAACAAAATATCACTAATTTCATGTCAAACAGCTGTCAGACGTTATTTAGCTACTATGGTAATATTCAACTGAATTTATCAAAACTATACCAACCAAGATCCTTCCCGGACTAGGCCAGAAAAATGCTACTTTCCGGACGGTTGCCGATTTTTTTTTTAGGACGTATAATTCTAGACTTCCAAACAAACAAATTCTCGATTTCCTCACGTGACATTTAATTCCTCCAGACGACTACTTCCTGACCAACGTGCAGACCATCGACGAGATAACGGCCGCCAAGAAGCAGAAGCTGTTCGCGCTGTTCCGCTGGCCGGCGTCGGTGCAGGGCGCCGTCTGCACATGGCCTTGCTTCAACGTGCTGCGCGAGGCGGCGTCGGAAGCGGCGTCGGCGGCGGGCGCGTGCGCCGCCTGCGGTCGCGCCGGCGTCGCGGTGCGCGTCATGATGTACGGCCAGCCGTACAACGCGACGACGCTCGAGGGCTGTCAGCCAGACGCCGATGCCATAAGCGAAAAGGTGGGTGGCGATTTTTTTTTTTTTTTTTTCGATCAGACTGGTGAATATTACATGAATTTTGCTTATTTATTTTCTCTTGTACAATTCAGTTTATTCAAGTACCGAGATCGCGAAAAAAGCGCAAGGAAGGGAAAATGACTCGGATTAAAATAGCTATTTGTATTACTAGGGAGGAAAGTGCCACTTTTCCTCCCGCAGGATTTAGTTTACTGCACGACGCGAAGCGGAGGGCAGTAAACATCCAAGGGAGGAAAAGGCACTTTACTCCCATGTAATACATATGATTTTTCCTCCTACCCACTAAATAAACCTTTTTCTACAAGCGCAGCTCTTAGAAAAAAAATGATCAATCACTCAATAGCAATCCGAAATTTATAAGCTATCTAAATGTCCAATAATTCAAATCACTAACTAGAAAAAAGTAAAATAACGTTATTAAACAATATATGCTATACAATTAAGTACATAGTATTGTTTAACTATATTTTGGAATTATTTATGTTAATATTGAATGTGCAGTTTTGAGCAGCACTTATATGAACACCATTGGAAGAAGATAGGGTTTGAACAGGAGCTTTAGTATTTGAAATATTTTCGCTTAGCACATTGTAATGGTGGTAACTTCTAGAAGTGCTTGGCTGATTTTGATCAAGTTCAGGTTCTACATTATTTCCCATAATTTGGTCAGAAATTTTTCTTTTTTTTGTGTAAGATTGTTCTACATAACCTTCTGCGATATTGGTTGATTTCCAACCGCCATGCTGTTTTAGAGCTAAAATATCCCCACCAGCGTTTACTAACAGAGTTGCTGAAGTTCTTCTGAAACTGTGCCCTGTGTAATGTTCGGCATTTGGAAGATTGAGATATTCTGCAATTTTTTGTGGTATTTTGGATATAGTATTCTTGCCAACCACTTGATTTATACATTTGTCTGCTTTAAGGCACACCAACAATCGTTTATGCTCAGTTTTAGGACGTAGACAGATATACTGTTTAACGATTTGAACAAAATTTGGGCCGTTACCTGTTGTAGTATTGATAACGAAAGTTCGTTGCTTATACGTTTTTGAAGTGGGGATATTTATGACTAAAATATTGTCTTTTTCTTCAATATCATCCATAGTCATTTTAATAAGCTCATCACATCGACATGCTCCAGAAATTCCAATAACAAGGACTACCTATGAATTTTATATCAAAAATTAAATTATTTGCATGGGATTTCATTTATTACCTTCATTAATAAAAAAACATCATCGGTAAAAGTTTTAGCTTTATTTGGTTTGTATCCGGCATTTTGACGTTTTAGAAATGCAATCAACTTTGGATATTTAATATCGACATAGTCCTTCATTTGTATCATTGTGCGTAGCATTGAATATTTAGACCAAAGTGTTGAAGCTTTTAATGATTTTCCTTGTTGTGAAAAATATGCCAGTAAAACATTCTCAGAATATTTATGTATCTTGTTGTCTTCAGCCCATTGCTTATATTGTGCATATTGTTTTTCATACCTGTCTTTAGATTATTGTGGTAGTAAGGTTAATGACGCTATGTTGGCTTGTTCCTTAATATTAGGTGGTGTATTTGGAAATTCAAAATCACTTGAATCGCTCTCCATTTTTCAAAAATTCAACTAAGTTTAATGAATGTAGCGACTTTGCACCTCAAAAGTCAATCGCCGTGTTTACTGTCAGTGAGCCATAGCATACTATGCTTTTCTTATTCTGAACTTAAAAAACGTATATCTAAGATTCCTGAAGTTGAAATTTGTATTGAAGAACTACGTTGAAGTAACATTAATGTTTGATTTTTACCAAAAAACAGGATATACAGGATGTTCTAGAAATTATTGAAACAATATGAATATAATGAATTCACAAGTTTCATCGTTTGCAACTTACTTGAAATGAGGGGGAGGAAAAGTATGAGTTTCCTCCCTGATTTGAGGGAGGAAAGTGTGTACTTTCTATAGGGGTAGGAGGAAAAAGAATTATCCTGCCCCGGGATCGAACCTGAGCTGGCGCACTTTGAACCCGTTGGCTATTGAGGCTACTTGAAAACTCATGTATATCCCAGTTATAATATTAACCAAAACGATATTATTATTTTACTAGTTGAGTGAAATCATAGTGTATCTATTTTATAATCGATGACGAATGCGATTTATTTCACTGTCACTATTATTTTTTATCATGCAACAGAATGATGAGCAGCATCGCTGTCACTTGATGACATTCTTCGGAAAACGTCAAATTTATGTCGAGATTTGAAAGTGTCAAATGCTACTTTGTTAAACCGTTTGTAGAAAACATATTTTTCTTCATGGAGAATTCTAAACGGATGGACCGATTTTACCATTTTGCTACTTTTTTCTCGTAGAATTCAGTTCTCAAATCAACAATACCGAAATCGTGAAAATATTCTTATGTATAAAAAAATGTTAAAAAGGGGGTACTCTTAAAAAATATATCGAAGGGGACACCCTCGAATTTTTTTCGAATTTTTCAAACATAGACCGATTTTCAACTTTTCGGGGGTACCATTTCTCCAATCGAAAACACCGAAAAAAATTTTCAAATGTTCCTAATGATTTGATCGATGTAATTTTTCAGCGATTATTTGAAACATCTAATTACCATTTTTACTACCTTAATATGCAAATTCAAGTGAAGTGTCCATAATAATAATGATTATTATTGAATGTGTCAATGAAAAATTGTTATTGATCTGTCGTTCTTTTTTGCAGGACTTTTTGATGTGTAGGATATGTGCGACTCACGTTGAGCTGCTGAGTAAAGTAACACATCAGAAGTACCTTATGTATATAGAATGTGCTAAACGTGTTAGTGAAAAAAGGACTTCCGATCCGACGAAGGATACGACGTGTATATTGAACGAATTATTAGCTGACGAGATTTGGTTGAACCAAGTAAGTCAGCCAACGATCATTATTTATTTCCTATGTTACCTCCAACAAGTCAAATTTTTTACATAGGTACTGAACTTTCAACTATACAAAAACTTGAATATTCAGATGAGGAAGAAATTTCAAATTTTTATTCAGTGTTCATAATTCTTCAATTTCCCAAGTAGCTTTGTGTTTCTCATAAAATTGTGCAACTAATTTGAGCCACCCAGTGCTGTACCTTATCAGGATTATTTCGCAACATAAAAAATAATACATATGCCAGGTTTTTTGGAAAATCTTAATGCAATCTTTTCCAACAGTTCTAATCGACCTTTTTTTTTCAGTTATTCGTAGAAGTGCGAACATGTTGGGCCGAAATAGACAGTATAGAACACAGTTTTCAAACAAAAAATTCAGTGCGGTCACAGTGATTATAAGAAGAGAGTTCTTAAGTTATGATGAATAATTTAAATCAAAATTCTGTACATTTTATGAAGAGTTTATATAAATAGTTAAAATGTAATTTAGATATTAATCAGCAATCAATATGCTTATATTGAGTAAGTACGTAATCTGTTTTGTATATGGTGAATAATAATACCATGTCATGCTGTGCATTTCATTTTTGTGCTCTGATGTTTTATAAAAAAGTGATATTGTATTATTGTTATAATTTTGTAAATTTTCAGCATTGGTTATTTATGAAGAGCACACACTCATTATTAAAAGGAAAATTATCATTCGTAAAAAGCTTTTTTATATATGTCCCAGATACATGGTCATTTTTTACATATAATAATCAGTAATCAAAAATTCAGGTGCTGCAAAACTTGAAGAAAAAACGGAAACCCAAGTTTCGAAAAATCACATCGAAAAGTATATAGTCAAAATTTATTAAATCAAAAATATTTAATTTTATTGCTACAATTCCACACAACGTACCACATAACCTACATATATATGTTTATGTTAATAATCTATTCATGATATAACTTTGTTACTTTCTCTCATGCATCTGAGAAAACATATCACAACCTGCATAATATGTTAGAAACAAGTCTTGTAACCAATTCGAAAAAATAACTCGCTATTTCTGAATCTGTTTTCGATTTTCTCCATTTTTCTGGAAATATAAGAAACATCCAAGGTACTTGAATTTTCATTATATTATGAGACCCAAGGAGAAATTCAAAAAAATCATCTAAAACTCCAAAATAAATTATATAAAACGAAAGTTTTTTCATTATGAGATCATCCTCGGTAAGTTAATACCTTTGAACACATTCAAAATCGATGAAAATAGGCACAGGCGTGTTACCCCTCATTATTTCTAGCCCAGCAAATGACAGACAAAATTAGTTGCCGCGTAGCTGTAGCATTGAGGGATTTGGTTTTGGGTTTATTAATGGAAAACATCACGGATGTATTTTTTCAAATTGTTCTAAATCAATTTCAAAATGACAAATGAAATATATCTTCTGCTAGAAAATACTTTCGTTTTTGGTCTATTAGTACATTACAATATTATGGTATCTTGAATATTAAAGGACTAGACTGATATGGGAGCAAATTGTTGAATATATCATTCAAAATGATCGAGACTGCAACGAAATTGAAGAAAGAAAGTTACATTTTCATCACGCCTTTTAATATATCTAATAAATATAGTATAAATGTGAACCCTATTGTTACAAATAGTTTTATTTTCAATAAACAAAATTCAAGATCAAGCCCCAATGCTTGACAAAAACGAGTATACGAGAACCTATTTCTCCCTAAAATCGACGAGACGGTGCAAAAAAAAGTTAAAATTCAACCTTAACAAGGAGCAGGATGATCCTATCCCATTCTGCATACACCGACTCAAGTAGTGAACACTGGTTTGAAAAAAAATTTTTAAATCCCATTTATTTCTTTTTATCTTAATTCAAACTTTTCTGGAAAAACGAAGTCTGTTCAATTTAAATGGACCACCCTGTTCAAGTTCTAATGAATGGAGAAAAAATCAAGCTTCGTACATCAGGTCTGCTCTATCTCTATATTTCACATGTGAGTTACATAGTCTAACCTAGAATATGTAACCTTGTTTTATGATTCAACAAAATGTACCTCAAGATTCTTTAATGAACCTTTCTGGTTAGCTTTCCTGTTCCTAAATCACTTTACGAATTTGGTTTGTCATTAAAATAATCATGAAAACAACCCAACGCCTTATAACAGCGAATTTAATTCCATAGCTCAACACTAGGTGTGTCTTCCTAGCTGAGGCATTGAAATCAACCTGTGACGACTATGAACAGACTATGATATTTTTCTTCAATTTATCTGGACAACGGCTCATTTCATGAAAACGAAAATAACCAGGACCCACCTTCAAAAAATATTAGAATATACTATCTAATAACATTCTTGGTTGTGTAATAGCGAATATTTCTCAGCTTGACGATAGGTGTCACTAGCTTCTTTCTAATCAATGACACCTGTCAACCAGAGAATATCTCTGTACGTTTATCTGGAAAAATATTCCAATATATCTTCACAAAGGTAAAGACATCAATATCTCAAAGCCATTACCTACCATTTAGAAACTAGTAACGTTGCTAGATATTTATATGGCCTCTGTCTGCTCCGAGAGCAAATTCCTCTTGATTTATTTAAAGGCCACCCTTCAGGTGAGTCTGAGATAGTGATCAGTGAGTTCGAATACATCAACCATCCCCAATCAAATGAACAAGAAAATAATGCTACAACTTTTACCAAATTCCAAGGCAACCCCCCATTACTTATAGGTTATGTAACATCGGATATTTCCCAGCTTGACGATAAGCGTCACTAGCTGAAGGCACAACGAGCAGACCTGTCATACGAAGACCTTTCCTCCACTTACTCAACTCGTTCAAGCACCCCAATTGACAGAAAGGAAACCCTTCCGGCAGATCTCGCATTTCAGGATGTGGTGGATCATGTGAATACGACGGATGTCAGTCTTTTTTTTACATATCAGCATCGGTCCAAGCATAGCTGGTGCTCGAAGACCCACCTCGAGGGGCAACCTCAACTGGTACCTGTCGGCTTCGGCATTTTGTCTTTGGGGCCCCACACCCTTATCGTGCGATCGTCTGACACAGAGACCAACATGTGATTATGCACGGGGTTCCAGGACACGCAGTTTACCGTCCTCGAGTGGCCCTGCAGGGTCGCCAGCGGTTGTTCGTTCCTTATGTGCCATATGTACACCTGCAACATGTATTGTCATCACCTCCGAACAACAAACCCACTAGAATAGTAACGCCGCTAATTGTCTGAAGCCAACGTGGAATTCATGTTCGTGTATTTTTCCCCACAGAGGTTGCCACACCGTAAAAAATTTGTTTATCCTGTTCAATTTGAATTTGACAGGTTGGTGAACCATTGTGGAATGTGTAAAAGACAATTTAGAAGTGGTGACCAGAACACAACATTTCACTGGTGAGTTACTCAGTGTCGTATCATTCGTTGTACAAACAGTATTTATTTACCCATCCTAATATGCAAAAGAATTTGTGGTAATTTGAAAACGTACTCGGGCTTCCCCGAAAAGAAAAGTTAGTGGATATATGAAAAAATATGATCGATAAAGAGAATATTTCTAGAGACGCTAGATTATGCTACAAGTGATAAAATGGTGAGAAACTGCTCAGAGTAGTAGATAAGTCTATATTTAGTGGAATTCAAAGGTAATAACATGTTTGATGTTATATTTTTCAAGTTCAAAAATTGAAAACTTTACGTTACCAGCAAATAAAAAATATAGTTTGACAGTGAATTGAATCTATTTACAGTGGCTTAATAGGTTACAGTGACGACAACGGAATGTCATCTTTTCTATTGGTTGTTTCAAGGTCGACGTAAATCCGCCATGTTTAGGCTAAATTTGTGATAGAAGCATTGGAAATATCATGTTTTTTATAAAATTCTTGTATATTCGTGGCTTTTGAATAAATAATCGCTTGGAATTCGACCTGCCCAGGTAAGTCCCTCAATCCTATCTAATATCGAGTATTTCTGTTGGGTATAAAGTGAAACTGGAGACAGGTTTATATTATGAAAATAAACAACAAACAATTCTGAGAATATCTCCATATAAGATAGTTGTATAGTTCCTATATCTGTGTTAATATATATTATAATCATCAATATTATGAATATTATGAAAGTTGTGAATTATTTCATAAAAAGTTTATCTAACCTACAATATAATGTTTGATATATGCATATTTTCAATTGGTATAATTTTTAGGTATTAAAACTCAAGAATGCCTGGATGTTCAGCTTTCAACTGTACAAACTCTGCAGCTGAAGGGTTTTTGATGGAAACTTTTCCCAGAGACCCAGCTAGAAGAAAACTTTGGACAGCCAAAGTTATGCGAGATAACTGGCAACCAACAAACTATTCAGTTCTTTGTGGTTTTGTGTGTTATACAATATTGTTCCATATTCTATATGTTCACTGTGTGGGAGATATGTGGGGACAAACTCTTGTTGCCATAATTTGGAAAATAAAATAAAAACTCGTTTTATGAACTTAAGGTTGAAGATAGCAAGTAAAAAAGATTGTCAATAAAGTCAACAATTATGGCAGTAAATCATGAGAAAATGAAATAAATGTATGTGTCCAACTTATATTATTGTGTTTTAAAAATAAATGAAGTGTCGATTATTTTATATATGTATTTATCATTTCAAAATAAAAAGAATGTATTGTTAAGTGGTCTGTTATTTATTTCTTTTACATGTCCTTAAAATGAGGTAAGTAGAATGTAGAAGAATATTTCAAGACATACATCATTCTCATATTATATAATTCGTCGTTTCACTCGAATACCAGTTCAACTCTGATCAATTAACTTCATTTAGGAATGTAGTAACGTTGTGTTGAAGCATCGTTTGAAATTCGTATTTACCGCGAATAATTCAAAATTTTGAATTACCCGCGTTATATTCGCATTCTCGAAATTGAATATTACTTCAATTATAAGGTTTAAGTCATTGAAAAACTAATCAAAATAAAGATAGTATAATAGTACATCATGATCAGAATGTTATAACAATGAATTATAGTCCAATCCCACAAAAATCGTGAATTTTGTGTTTTCCTCCTATAATACCCATAGAAAATTTGCCTAAACATGGCGGCCGCTAGCCCATTGGCGTCACTGTAACCTATTAAGCCACTGTAAATCTATTATCATTCGAGTAATTAATCCAAGATGTATATTTTCAGAAAATCTTGATTTCAGATTGTTATCATCAACTTTTAGGAAGAAATTATATTATTTTGTCAGTATGCCAGTTTATTCAAATTCAGACCCTTCCAAGATAGCAAGACACTGTTACTGGGGGATTCTGTTTATTTTATGAGGTAACCCTAGTAACTGATGTTGGCTTCAAACAACTACTGTGGCAAGGATTGTATGTTATTCATCTAGTCTGTACATGATCCAAGGCTGGACCCATACCAACTATTTATTGCAATTTAATCTTTGTTTGTATGGAGTGTTGAAGTTTTCAAGACATATTTGGTTCCTGTAAACTAGTTTCCTGTGGTATACTACCTATACTTCCTGAATTCTGAATGTTTGAATGAAATTATTTTCTGGAAGTCATTCTGTTGCATTATAAACATTGATACACTTATTGGGCGCCATTTTGTTCCAGTAGGGTCACGTGTTCTATAATACTCTATAGATAATATAATAAAAGATTTTGTAACAAGGTTAGAATGAAAATAACAAGATACACATTGCATTTTTTTCCAGAGAACCTACCAGATTATGAATCAAAAACAATTAGATTGAATATGAACTTGTGAAATTGCGGCCCTACCGCATACTGACATTTACATCTGTCACTGGCAGTTTTGAACTCCACGGCAATCCACGTCGTTTGGTTCGATTATGTAATATTCAATATCTGAATGAAATACATGCGAAACACATGAGGAAGCGTATTTTTTTAGAAACAAACAACTTTAAGTGAAATTTAATATGAATTCTCACCAGATTATCTTCACTCCCGCTTGCAATAAAGTCTTGATTGGCTCCACCAAACGTGGAATGGATGGTGAAATGTCCTTGCGTAACTCCTTGATATTTCCTAACCAGACACTTGTCATTCAAGTCCCAGAGATGAACACCCTGTGTGGCTACATTCAGAAGGGCCAGCCTATCGTTTTTGTCCACAGTGAATGACATTATTGCGTGGTCTTCTTGGATCCTAAGTGACAAAAAAAGAACGTTTTTTTTTAGGCCAAATTTCTCGGAGGGTTTTGAGCGTACGAAACTTACAACTGTTGATCAGATTCTTCGAATATGTATCCCCGTATTCTGTGGTGGCTGTCAGATGCCAACACAGTTTTCCCATCATGTCGGCAACACAAACTGATGACTCTCACACCCTCCCAAGAGTCTAGTACGTTTCCTTCCAGGTCGCACTGATAAAAGTGCCCTCTATTACCGCCAACCTGTGAAAGTGATTTTTGTTTTTCAATCTCGACGTTCCACAATTTTTTTTTTTTTAGATGTACATCACTTACCACAAATCGCGTTCCGTCTTTATTCCAGGCGCAACAGGTCAAGGCATCTTCTGGCGATTGGGTCACTTTGAGGAAATTCTCGTTTTCAATGTTCCACAACCAAACCTCTGGACAGTCGTCCGGTCCACACACAATCAAGTGTACAGAATCGGGATTCCATGATATGAATGCCGCACCTGGATAATCGTGAATTCAAGAATAAAGATCGGAGATTAGTATAAAAACGTGAATAACAGTTGATATCTTGCGATTTATAATCATTGGATCATAATCTCCTCATTGATGATCCAATTGACAAGTTTAGCCAGCGTTGAGAGAGAGAAAATATGTCTGCCATAGTGTTGTCTTTGTCATCAAGATTGCAACTTGAAATAATGAAAATCCTATGATTGGGACTAAAAAAAAGTAGACTTATTCAACCTGTATATAATTGGTTTGTTTTTCTTGTAGTATTTTCGTTATTTCGATTATTTCGGATATTTTGTGAGCACTGGTAAGCTTACAATAATTGTTGAATAATACAGGGTGATTCACGGTTGATGGTAGGTTAGACGTTTCTGGAGAACGGGACGTAGGATTATGATGAAAATTTGGTTTCTTGGGTTATCAGTTTTGTTCTATCGATCTAAAATACTTTCAGCGTTGCGGCGTCGCTGCTTCTATCAAAAAGTAGCAACAACTTTGTTATTTCGAATAAAACACCCGGTATTTTATTTCATTTTTAGATTCTTCCTAAAGAGCTGATTTCGTCGATATATCATACTTGGGGTATAGCGAGAAAGATTACAGAGATATGGGGTGTGAAAAATCGACATTTTTCAAATTTAGGAATTTTTCGTGCCAAAACTATCCATTCTTGCTCAAAACGGCTCACATGTCCCTATCTCAACTTTCCATTTACTATATCGATTGCTATTTAATTGAAACAAATACGGGTGGTTCAGAATTTTGAGTTTTGCATCACCCTCTATTTGTTTCTATTAAATGTCAGTAGATAGTAAATGGAAAGTTAAGATAGGGACATGTAAGTCGTTTTGAGCAGAAATGATTAGTTTCGACACAAAAAATTCCTAAAGTTGAAAAATCTCGATTTTTCACACCCTATATCTCTGTAATCTTACTCGCTATCCCCAAGTATGATATATCGACAAAATCAGCTCTTCAGG
The DNA here is from genome assembly GCA_029955515.1 of Chrysomela aeneicollis. Taxonomy (NCBI): domain Eukaryota; kingdom Metazoa; phylum Arthropoda; class Insecta; order Coleoptera; family Chrysomelidae; genus Chrysomela; species Chrysomela aeneicollis. The sequence continues at coordinate 1,616,116 of JARUHQ010000007.1, read as the reverse complement.
AAGGATCTAAAAATGAAATAAAATACAGGGTGTTCCATTTGAAATAACCAAGTTGTTGCTACTTTTCGATAGAAGCGGCAACACTGTATTGATGAAAATATTTCAGACGGATAGAGTAAATTTGATTATCCACGCCCACAAATTTTCGAAATGATATGTATTTCTGTTCTCCAGATACTTCTAATGTTCCATCTACTGTGAAACACCCGGTATATAAGTATGGTATTAGTCTTCTTCTCTTTTTTTACGTCTCAATCATAACATTTTCATCATTTTAAGTTGCAATCTTGATTACAAAGAGAACACTAGGCCAGACATATTTTATCTCAATGCTGGCTGAACTTGTCAATTCAATTAAAAATTCGTATGTATGTGCGGTTTTCAGAGCTTAATTGGAATTCAATGATTAAATATGGCGGCTACAAAATGGCGGAAGTTTATTTTCTTCATTTTACAACAATTGAATAAAATCTTGTTTTTGGAAATATTTTCTCAATATTAATTTTTATGATGTCAGTATCATATTTGATTAGTGAGCAGAAATAGTTATTACTGAGGCAGATAATATTGTTATTATTGATATTCATTAAATATTTGGCACACATGTTTTGGACTTACCAGAATTATGACCTTCAAAAATTTTTTTTCGAGAAATCGTACACGTTTCTGGATCAACATCCCAAATCATGATAGTTTGATCTTTTGATCCAGTCGCTAATTTTTTTCCATCTGGAGAGAACTGACAGAACCACACTTCATCACAATGATCATGTAAAACCTAAAACACTGTGTATTAACAAAGGAACAATAAATATCATAACTTGCAGTATGTCATTTACAAGTACAAGTTCATGATTCATTTTCAAAACAGAACTTTTGAAAAAAAAATGATATATATATATATATTTTTTTGTGGTTTGGCATCAAAACAAGAGTTTTTTTGCCACAGACTTTTCTTTAATTGGTTATATTGTTATTTTTTCCTTGGACAAAAATTCCAAAATCGTTTTGTAAATATCTTCTTTATGATATATATTTCATATTTATAATGAATTTATTGATTTCTTGTGAATGCTGTACTCCTATTTTCCTTGTTTTTTTGTTCATTAATGCATTTATAAAGGATGTTCTGGAAATGAACACAGGAAATTTATCAGAGATTTATTGACAAATGATGTTTTTGGGATTTCTTCCCACTGTTACTAGGAATTTGAAAAATAAATAAAGGAAAGGCTAGATAGGATAGATGATTTGCAAACATTCAATAACCAACCAATTTGTCCTATCAGCAGATGCATACCTGTATAGTGTACATGGGAAAGGAAGATTTTGAGCAGCTATGGTCTGTCAATAAAGAAGCATTTGGTAAAGTGATTCCCTGAGATGTGTTGTGATGGGTGCATTTTAAAGCTTGCAATTCCAGAGCCTGATTCAGCAACTCATGGAGTCTGCTTGGTGGCAGATAAATTGTTGGTGGCAGATACCTCTGCAGATTGTTCATAAGGGTTGTTCTTGACTGAATACCTTTGCCTTCCCTGAAAGGTAAGCATGAAATTTCAAGAAATGGAAGTCTGAACAAGGAATAAGGTCATTTTACCATTTTGTACGTTCTAGTAATTCCTCTGTACTAGAGCACATCATGAAACTAGAAAGCTGATGCACCCTGGTTGTGTTATGCTGTAATGGGGTTAGTTCATTTCTCAATACATGCAAAGCATCTAGGACCCTTCCATCTCCCAGAAATTCCAAATACTTCTGTTCCAAGATGATAAATCTCATCTCCTGAAATGAAATTACAACATATTTCCAAGTGAAAGCAGGAACAACATGAAAAAAGATTTTTACCAATAAACTTGTATTTGGGCCTAGTAAGGGGCGTAATTCTTGTAAGTCATAGTCAGCTTTTGTCCAATCCCCATCCATTATGTGATGTTGAAATTTCGCAGCTGCAGGGTGATCCAAAAGACATCCTGATTCTTTCAACAAAGACTCACATGTTTTCCTATAATTCATATACAGGAATCATTATGGTCTTTTGATGGTAGATACTTTTAAATCTTCCACACATTATCAATTGTAGGAAGGATTAGCAAGAAAAGTTGACAAAACAAAATTCCATCATCATTCAAAAAACAGATAGAAAAGTAATTTTCAATTTATGATAATAGTGTGAATTCTAAACTAATGATCAAATTGTGCCAATTGTGGAAATAATGGTAGAAATGAGTTCAAAATCTTTAAATGAGATTAAATGGGATTTCATTGTTCCAATGAAAACATGCATAATAACCTATTTATTCATAAGTAATATGATAAAAACAAGAAAAAAGTCAACACGAAAATAAACAAAAAATGAATACTTATCCAAAGGTCATGAACTCACGTCAATCCTTCATTTTTGAGAAACTGTCCAATGAGTCTCACAATCTCTTGATTGGTTTGAGTGAGAGTGAATCCATTATTCTCAACATCACCGTGTCCATTTTCTTCTGCACCATTGCTACAAGAAGGTGTTCCATTTTGTACTAATCCATTGCTAGACTGCATCTTATCAGTTTGAGTTGTCCGTCGGGTCTTTTTACGCGGCGGTTCACCACCGACGTCCCCCGATGAATTGCTATCCAGACTAATTTTTGAAGTTCCTATCACACTCTTGCTTTCGAGATTTATGTGCTTTGTTATTGCCACCAATTATTTCTTTGTCTTCAGCGAAACATCTACTGCGTCACAAGCGATAGAAATAACAATTATAAAATTATCAGTGCATTTAATTTGCAGACATACTGATGTATTAATAGGCAAAGTTTATAAATAAAACTTTCGAAACCATCAAAATATTAGAATTGTGTCAATAAAATATGCACGAAATACACCACCCGAAAACAAACAACAGCTGAAACACAAGCACACACAACTCACACAAGCACCAGTCACCAATCAGGAATCAAGATATTTATGACGTGTCATGTCAACGTCAACGAACAGCTGACAGACCAACGGAACGAGGTCGGAACACGACATGGAATCAAAAATCCATCAAAAATCGGAGGAAAACAAATGTCAAACACATATGATCGCTTTTGTTTACATTTGCACCAGTGTGTTTTTTGATAGACTCCTACGTTTTCTATATTCACGATAATTTGTCATTTTTACTGCTATAAATAATGATAATAATAAGTACTGATAGTAGTGACAGTAGAAGAAAGTGAAAATAAATACCGCTTTTTGTACGTAAAAAATTATATGTAAGTAATATTTATTATCATATATTCCATTTATTTCATATTGGAAGCTATCTTGGAGTCTAGACTCAAGATAAGATATTGAATATTATCAGTATCAACAGTCTGGACAAGTGACGAATGCTGGAACAATGATGGAAATAAGACCTGGTGGCGCAACTCTTCAATTGTTTCAGCAGACAAATCCTTGATTTGGAACAATTGAATTTCAGCTCATTACGTGGGGTTCTCATGTACAACAATAGATGGCGATACTGTCGAAAGATTTTTGAAGAATTTTCTTTCAATCATGTTCGATACATATTCGCATCAAACTCATTGGAAAATGGCTTCATGAAATTGTTAGAAACGATTAGAAGTCATTCAGAATCAAATATTCATACTTTCGTGTTGACACCTGCAGTAACCTGTAAATTTGGTTGAAATCGCGGCTTCACTTAGCGAGATTCACCCACGCCATGTCACGTTATACACGTTTTATCGAAGTAGGCGAAATCAAGAGATTTGGGACCAGTCACAGGATAGGAAGTGATTTCACCAGTTTATCTATCCACCTCTGCTGGAACTTTGGCATGATTAGTCTATGAGCACATACTCGTTTTTACCACTGTACTGTAAAACTGTGCTCATCATAGTCAATCGTCTACATATAATGAGCCAAGAAAAGTGATTTTATTTATTATAAGTAGATAAGCCAAACTGAACTATACCAGACAAATTTTTTGCACGTTCATGCCAAAATGGTGATTTTTTTATTGATAGTGCCCCAATTTACCTATTGGAAGCATGCTTCAGGGTGTTTAAATCGAACTTTCTCTAACGCGCTCTATTTCGAATACTTCACGACTGCGCCGTCGTGCTCAATTACCTATATGTTTTTAAGACCTTTATATCAATTCATTGATCATTGATAATATACTATTTCGATAAAAAAAAAGGAAATTTCAAAATATGAGATATATATTTCCTCAGAATTTAATGATATGATACATATCATTTTCCTACGAGCGTACGCAATAAAGTAGTACTTTTCTGCACACATTTACGTGCGCAACGTTACACTTTTCCGCAAGCCATAATAAAAGAGGATCAGATTTTTCTATACTTGAGACTCCTGAGGTAACTGCCATTTCTGCACCAAGTCAGTTTTCATCAAGCCATATCATAAGCAACCCATTATTAAATGAACTGACCAGATCTGCAATCAATTTGCAAAATGTCCATAATTGTTCTTTCGCATTATAAATATTAGGAAGGAATAATTTAATTTATTATTTTTTATTGTTATGTTTTATATGCCTAGTTCTTTCTATCAAGTTTAACCAAAAGTTATTCAGTAAAAGTTACAATTTTTTAATTTTCTTTGTTATCTGATATGACGCACGAAGGAAAAAAAATTTGTTCTTAACACGCGCGCAAAGTGCCTTTTCCGCACGCATCGCACTGTATTTGCGTACGGAAAAACACTTTGCGCACTTGTTAGGAAAATAACTATTTGCGATTATTACATTATAGGGTAATTCAAAGGTAATTCAAAATGTATATAAAAAAAATTACATCAAAACGAAGTCCAGAGTGTATTGTGATGAATCACCATGATTTTTGACTGATTGGTTTTGTTAATGAATATATAGAGTGTTTCATTAATAATTAACTGTATAATTCTGAGGTCGAAAACCAAAACCAAAATTACTTAGGTACTACAAACTTACTTAGGGAAAAGAATATTTTTTTCAATTACATAATTCGATCTATAAGGCAAGTGACTGGTTGACCATTCCCAAATTCTATGCAACTGACGGAATTTCCATTTTAGCACAATCTTACTATTATTTTGTTTATACTATATGAAACATTTGTTATTTGTTATCAAGAAAAATGTATAGGAAAATAGTGGACTTCCTTTTAAGTCATCGCAGTAATAAGCCTCCCTGTAGATAAAACGTTGTATCTTATCAGTGGCAATTAGTTTGTTTTCATTTTAATTTGCTATTGTATTTAAGATTACTCATTGTCCATTATTGGACTATTCGATGTTCATTTTGTGAATATCAGTTAGTCATGAATAACTTGTTTTAGTTACTCAATTCACATTGTTATTACCTCTGACTTAAAAATAGCAATTGTTGCTTTTCAGTTGACATGGTTTTTTGTTCTCCTAAATGTCGAAAATGGACGACGTTCACAGTTTCTGTGATATTAATATCAATCGGAATTATTCTGGTTTGTCTTTGGGATAGTATGGTACAGAAAATAGTCAAACATGTGAGTATATAATCTAATAAATGGTAGATGAATATTAGAAATAGTAAGGATGAGGAAAACATTTCGGTATTGCGAACTCATTTTCATTTTGTGGGCGCTATTAAAGATGAAATATTTTCATTCTTACCAATATTACTCCGTCTGGTCATTTTGATATTCTCGACTGCCATGGGGGGGGGGGGCGTATAGCTATTATATCAAATATTTGTCTTCAATATCAAGAAAGTGATGTGTCCCAGTTGTGATGCTCACCAATCTTGATGATGGTGAAAAGTTATTGACCCTTTTTAATTTTATTTTAATGAATTGAAGCCATAAACACATTATTTTTTGATATGAAAATGCTCCATTTTATTTGAACTATTGGTGAGTTACGGTTTATGAAACATTTTAATCTTTGTTATTTCAACTGATTACATTTGTTCCATATATCCTAAAATCTACGTGAAATTTTTTCGAGTTACTCTCAGAAAAAGTGATAAATACGGCCTATTTAGTACAAGACTGTTGAAAATTTAATTTTTTATATTATCTTTGTTTTTTTTTTCTGATAGGCCATTTTTCCAAATTGGCACAATGTCCAAAAGGTCTATAGATTAGGAATATGAGAGTTGGAAAATGGTAGACGAACATGAAAATGAGAAATTATTCAGCTACCCAAATCCTATCCTATTGATCAAAATGATACCCTGATAAATTAATCCGATCTATCTACTATTAGTTGTGATTTCAAATGATTAACAAATTTGATTGAATAACTTTTCGAACACCCTGTAAGACCAACATAGCTAAGTATCCAAATTTCTTATAAATTACAAGTATCAAAGATTTCATCGAACATGATTAACAAAATGATACATTGTTGTTTCAATCTCTCCATATTAGTTGAGATAACATCAGATCATTCAAAAAATATAATATTCACGATTACACGTTATATAATATAACAATGCGCGTGTACTCTTATGAATATAAGTTTGTATCTCATTTTTGTAAATTTCCACGGAAAACAATAATCCCGAGTTTGTAAAAATTTAATCAATTGTAACTCCAGTTACGTCACTTGTTATGGTTAATAAGTAATTGTATGCAAGTATAATTATTAATCCAATCGATAGAAAAAATCTCAGTTGAATTGGTGTATAGGCAATGTGTAAACCTAAGCTGTTTTTAAACTCGACCATGGCACATAATGCAAAGTTTGGATTAGATAATGAGAATGTATTCATGATGATAACTCACGGTAATTGAATTATTAAAAAACACGGTAGATTTGATCATTGTGCTTCTTTTATCGGAGAATAATTCCATTTTTTTAATATACTTTCGTAAAATGCCTTGCTGATTAATTTTTTTTTCAAAAAAATCTTGATCGAATAGGGTTTTCAGTAATTCAGCAAAGTAGCTTTTTATTTGTATGTTTGTCATGTCATACATGAATTTTATGCAGACACATTTCAGTAAATACCTATATTATTTGTTACAATACGTTTTTAAATTGTTTCATTCGTTCAATTTAGAATTTTAACCAGTACATGTTCTATACAATGTTTTATGTTATTTTACATGATTTTATAGTCTTCATATTAGTATACACATATCGCATACTTTGTCAACAAAAACTTTGTTTTTAGTACAATAAAGACTTTTTCTTCTTCTTCTTCTTCATTTCCAAATACGGCAATAATTGTAAAAGTATTAGTATTCATGTAGTTGCAATGAAAACTTGACATTTGGTCCATATAAATAATAATAATAATTTGGTAGAGGAAAAGGCCAAGAATAGTCTTCGAAATTCAAATATAGAGAATCATGTTTCGCATTCAAACTCCCCAGAAAAACCGATCATGAAATGAAATTTTTCATCAATCTCCAGGAGCTTTCCCTGGCCAACTCCAAGACCATCGGTTTCAGCATGTGGAGGGAAACTCCGATACCCATGTATTTGGCCTTTTATTTCTTCAATTGGACCAACTACGAGGACTTCCGGAAAGATCCTTCGATAAAGCCGAACTTCACTGAGCACGGCCCTTACACTTTCCATGAACACCACATCAGGGAAAATATCACCTTCAATAACAACTACACCGTCACGTTTTACAACAGAAGAGTCTGGAAATACGCGCCAGAGAAATCAGTCGGTTTTCTGAATGATTCCATCACGACATTGAATCCTATATTAGTTGTAAGTTCGGTGGAGTACTTATTGACTGTTGTTAATTGAGATGAAGAACAGGCAGTATTAATTTCGATAATTTCTCTTTCACAATATACTTACATTTTACCTTATTTTACTGCTGTTTGAAATATTATTGCGAGAAACTCACATCATTCATCTAGTGTATATTCGAACTGCGAAAAACTGTTCTTTATTGAGTATAAGAGAGTTAGGAAAGTCCCTCAAATTAGATGATCTTTTTCATCTCATTTCAAGTATTATTGATTGGACACGTGTATTCATATAAGTAGATTATTTATTTTCATTTTTTAAGGTATTTGAAGAATGCTTTTCACGATATTAGTTTTTTTTTTCATATTTTTCGTGGTTTCACAAATCTCTTTTAGAAATTCTTCAAATTGCTTTTGGTTTTGGATTTTGATATTTTCTCAAAAATGTCTGAAGAACCCAAATCATTCGCAGTTATTTAAAAACTCTCGAAATCATGTGAGAAAAAGATGAAAACTAAAATCATGAAAAGGATTTTCCTTCAAATATCTCGGGAGCTTTTAGCATAAATAGATAATCAATATCCTACTACTTCCATAATCTCATGCTATTCATTATAATCTTGTCCACATTGACTACTCGAGGATTTTATTCATATTGGACTTCAGAATGATCATATTGCTGAAATTTTGATTGATTTTATCAACAGTTCATGATACATCTTTGTCATTATCAGTTATAATCAATTTACATTAATCATTCATTGTTTCTATTAAAACCGAATTTAATTTTCAATTTCTCAAGGAATTGTGCAAGGCTCAAATGACTAGTAGTGGTAGCTAGATTTTATATACAGGGCTATTCAAATTCGAGTCTATGCATGGGGATTTCGATAACGGTAAGAGATAGAGGGTTGGTTAAATGGAAGCAAAGTAGCGTATTTCAGAGGTTGATTATATGGATGAAAAAAATCTGACCTAGCTTCTTCAGTTCTGGAGTTATACAGGAAAAATCGAAAATTTCGAAATTCTTCTTTTGCCTATATCTTTTTATTTTACGAAGATTTTTTTAAATTTTGCCACTTTGCCATAGCAACTTTTTGTAGCCTTTCCAAATATCTGAATAAAAATTATACACAGGGTATCGTATAAATCTGGCCACCCTCAGCTTTTAATTTTCAAATACGGACCTGTATTTTTTATTGCATTTTTTGAATGGCCATAGTCATGTTTCATATTGACGTAGTATTTAAATATGAATTAAAGAGTGTTTTGGAAATATTGAACTATTACCAGTAAAATTTCATTTTTTTTTTAATTCCAGCTGTAATTAAAAAACATATATCATAGAATAAGGTATAGAATGCATAGGATTTGGAAGAAAATCAACATTATTCGACGAAGATTGTCTTCTTCAAGAATTCATCCACATTTCAGTTCACGCAACCCATGATCAAAACACTCAGATGAAAATACTACGTCAATATGAAACATTACTCTTGCCATTCAAAATAATGCAATAAAAAATACAGGTCCGTATTTGAAAATTAAAAGTTGAGGGTGGCCCAATTTATACGATACCCTGTATATAATTTTCATTCAGATATTTGGAAAGGCTACAAAAAGTTGCAACGGCAAAGTGGCAAAATTTTAATAAAATCTTGGTAAAATAAAAAGATATAGGCAAAAGAAGAATTTCGAAATTTTCGATTTTTCCTATATAACTCCAGAACTGAAGAAGCTAGGTCAGATTTTTTTCATCCATGTAATTAACCTCTGAAATACGCTACTTTGCCCCCATTTAACCAACCCTCTATCTCTTACCGTTATCGAAATCCCCATGCATAGACTCGAATTTAAATAGCCCTGTATATATTCTATTATAATTCATTTGATTTTACCCTATTCTCGATTTTTTACAGACTGTAGGTAACATGGTGAAATTCAAACACATTATTGTTCGAGAAGGAGTAAACTTTTTCCTACTTGAAAAAGGTGTTCCTTTAGCAGTAACCAAGCCAGTGAAGGATTTTATATTCGAAGGTTACGATGATCCCATGTTGGATCTTTTACATCAACTTCATATAAAAGGATTCAATGTGCCTTTCACAAAATTCGGTTGGTTCGTAGATGTGAGTATCTAAAGAAAATGTTCATTTCAACTAACCAGAGTTGCTTCTTCCGATTTTGAATCCTAACAGTGATACATTCCAGAGAAACAATAGCGTTGAATACGACGGAATTTTCAATATGAATAACGGAGGCGATGATATTGATAAACTGGGCATTATCAGAACTTGGAATTATATGTCCAAGATACCATATTGGAAGGGACAATGTCAAAACGTAGTTGGGACGTCGGGAGAACTGTGGTTTCCCCCAAGAGATATGAAAACAGTCGATATATTCTCTAATGACCTTTGTAGGTGAGGATGAATCTACCCTATTGTTGTGAATCATTTTGTTTGACCACCCTGTCGAATGACATGAGATTATGCAATTAGTTGATTAATCATAATATTTAACTGTTCTTATGTTTTCAATGAATCATTTATGTGAATAAGCGAAATTTGATAATGAATCCAGTGTTATTTCTTATCTAGTTCATTGCAATTAACAGTTATCTTATGATGTTTATATTTTGATGATGGCTAATCAGTTTCATGAAATTTCGAAATTTTGTTTATTAAAAATCGTGGAACTGGTGACTTTGATCAATCTGCAGCCATATTTTATATATTTTGAAAGTTTGACACATCAAGAAACCTGAATTTTGGTTCCTATGAATTTTATTTCAGGGTTTGTTGTTATTGTTTGTTCCTTATATTTTACAAACATAAATTATAATCGTATCTAATCATTTTCAAAATATATGGAGAAAAAAAACATATTGTCAGTTTTTGAGTTCTACAAAGTGGCATCAAATTTTTAACCGAACTTTCTGTCCTCAAGAAATTATGAACTTTTTGGTGAATATCATGTTGGCAGGAAATATACACATCTCATATTAAAAAAAATTGCATATGGCTGCTTCAAAGATTTAAACCAACTTCCCAAAAGTTGAAACTTGAACTATTTTTATTTTCAGTTCAGTGTCACTAAGCCATGAGGGAGAATACACAGTTCATGGTATACAGGGTCACAAGTACGTTGGTACCAATCGAACATTCGACAACGGTACAGAGTATCCAGAAATGTCTTGCTACATAGGAGATGGAGTCCTTGAACAACGCTCAGGAGTCAGAAACGTCTCCCTCTGCAAGTATGCACTACCATTCACAAACCTTCTTCCGATACCGGAAAATTCTATAGTAGCAGTATTTATTTGACTATTTTTCACACATTTTTGTATAATTATAGCAAGTCGGAGAAAATGTATATATAAAAACACATTAAAATACGTTGACAATGTCATATTAAAATAAAATACATGCACAAACATTAGAATATAGAGAGTAAATCAACCCATGAACTTAGTAATCCACAGAGTAAAATATACAAATATGCAGGTGACACCAACAGTTTTAAACATAAGTAAGATCTGTTAGCTAGAATCACTTGAACGTATACACATAGTATTCAGATCAGTTTGTTTTATTTGACGAATTTGGAGTTTCGTGGAAATTGAAGTTGCGATACTCTGAAATGGAGTAAAAACAGTGAGTTTGAAAAAAATGTTGGTAAAACTTCGTTTGTCGCACTCCTATGAGTTCGGAAAAAATTTTTGGTGGAACTTATGTATTTTGACCTCCTGATCACCAATCTGAAGTCAAAACGCGGCGGTCTCAAGTATTTTCGGAGATACGGCACAATTTTGTCTCAAAAATGCACCATTTGACATGTCAAATTTCTGCTATTAGGAATACACAAAATTCACTTTTCTTTGAACCAAAACACTATACACGCATATATTTACTTGTTTCCAAACCTTCTCAGCAGAAAAAACTATTATTTTCCAAAAAATTCACCCTTCTTTGAAATGTAAACAAAACAACCTTTTTACACTGATTTTCTGGTGAATTGTATTTATGATGTTGGCAACGTGATTGTTTGGCTCATGGTAAGACGTTGCCAACATCTCAAATGAAAATAACCAGAAAATCAGTGAAAAAAGATGTTTTGTTTACTTTTTGAAGAAGGGCGAATTTTTGTGAAAATAACAGTTTTTTATTCAAAAAAGTGTTGGAAACAAGTGAATGTGAGCATGTGTGATGTATTGGCTCAAAGAAGGATTAATTTTGTGTGTTTTTAATATCAGAAAATGGAGATTTGAAATGGTGCATTTTTGAGACAAATTGGGGTCGTATCTCCGAAAATACTTGAGACCGCCGCGTTTTGACTTCAGATTCGTGATCAGGAGGTCAAAATACGTAAGTTCCACCAAAAATTTTTTCCCAACTCATAGGAGTGCGATAAACGAAGTTTTACCAAAATATTTCATTCTTCTCTTGAAAATATTCTGAGGAAGATCTTCAAAATAATCTGGAAGTTTATTATAAAGATCCAGGTCCAGCGAATTCTCCCTAGATTTGTTCAACCTATATCGTTGACATCTAAGAAGATTTCCAGATCTTGTTGAATAATTATGGTAGTCAGAATTTCTGGTTAATGAATCTTTTTTGTTGTAGATTTCCAATACGCAATTGTAAATGTAAACTGATGGAATAGTCATAATTTCCAGTTTTTTTGAAAAGAGGTCGACATGAATCACGCCTGTCAGCACCTGTTAATATTCTTATGGCCTTTTTTGTATAATGAAAGCTTTAGTAGCATGGGACGATACCCCCCACAAAATTATCGAGTAGCATATATGCGAGCATATATGCGAATGGAACAATGAAAAATAAGCAATTTCAAGAGCTGTGAAGCTTAGTATATTAATTTTTTTTTCTCAGATTTGGAGCCCCCGCCCTCATATCATTTCCACACTTCTACAACGCGGATCCACATTATCTGCAGAATATCATAGGGCTGAAGCCAGTTGCCAGCAAACACGAGATGTTTCTGGCCTTGGAACCGCAGACTGGATTGCCATTGACCGTTCGGGCGTCTTTTCAGTTGAATCTACACCTCGAGAAAATCAAAGGCATATCGTGAGTTTTATTTATTTTCGTTGATGCTATCGACTTCTCCACGAATATTATAGTAACACAAAAGAATTTTGAATGTCTTGTGGAAACAACTCTGAAACTGCCTATGGAAATGTTATTTTGTCTTTGGAAAAAAACACGACCGGGCGTAAAATGTCACTTTATCGCCCGGTTGTGAAATAGCACTTTACCGCCCTCGGACTACTTTACCACCCGCCGGACAATAAATTATTAATTATTCGCATCCTCAGTTGCTTTACTGATTTCTGGTGGAGTACAATTCACACTTTCTTCGTCAATGCGGAATGTATTTCGTAATGACTATTGTCTGTATTGACAGCAAATATGGCTACTAGCCTATTTATTCACCCCTCCAGTCTGGAACATAGCAAATTGTAAACCTTTTATAACTCCCTTATTACAAGAAATAGAGAAAAAGTACACACTCATGTAATGCTTTTTCGAGAGGAACATCAAGGGCGTAGCAAATAGTATATTATGATAAAAGTTTTATAAGACGCTATTTTGTCGCATGCGTTGTTTGGAGTACGACGAGCGAAGCGTATATGTAATTCATCATATGTAATTTTTTCTATTTTGAATTGATTTGATGGAAAAATGGATTCAAAATCGATAAATAACAGATACATCTTCGATTGGTAACAATGATGACATTGAAATAATTAAAATTTGACGCGCAAGCATAAAGCCCAGTTTACAGTTGAGCGATTTTGATTATTGCAATACCAGCGGTGAAAAATTCAATGTTGTTATTGTTTCCATTGGTCAATTTAAATCAAATTTCACTCTGAATTGAAATTCACCAATTGAAACATTGAGTTTTTCACTACTAATATCACCAAATCCAAATCTCTCAGAAGTAAACTGAGCTTAACTCTTTCTGATTTTCATTTGACAGTTCGATTGTACCAATCTCCGAATAATAAAAAATGCGAAATAGAGGCTATTTCGACACGCATTTGCGTTGCACAATGACTTCATTATACAACCAAAATAGAAAAAAGAATTTTGAATGTCTTGTGGAAACAACTCTGAAACTGCCTATAGAAATTTTATTTTGTCTTTGGAAAAAAACACCCATGACCCTTTTACGATAAATATTATTTTTGTTTTATATTCAACGGACAAATATTTCAATGTCATGTCATCTGACATGATGTCATCATTGTTACCAATCGAATATGTTATTTATCGATATTGAATCCCATTTTTTTCAATAATAGACTTCAAATTAATGCAAAACAGAAAAAATGTGTAAGACACATTGTCGCACTTGTTCCTTATTTATAGCACTCCTCGCTTAGCTCGTCGTACTCCAAACAACGCGTGCAACAAAATAGCGTCTTATTAAACTTGTATCATAATATACTATCTTCATCAAACGAAATAAATGGTAATTTTGCACTTATCATGCGATCTATATTTTGATGAAAATTTTTGTTGGTACTTACGTATTTTGACCTGAAAAACACGAATTTCATAATATTATCGTGAACATATCTCTAGTTTTCGAGATAATCGATGCCAAAATTCGAAATTTCACATTCTTTGTATGGCAACTTTTGGGCAAGTATTGTATCTTCTTAGATCCCAGGACATATTACATGCATTTACCATGGTTAATTATGATTTTCGTGTAAGAAAAACATTATAAATATGTAATTTTTTCGTAATTTTCCTATTATTTCACCAACTATGCTAAATAAACAACGGCCATTTTAAAAACCAAAGTTCGAAATTGCACCTTCTTCCACTGATATCTATCTTTCTTTTTGACATGTATTGAAGAGAGAGAACACTTATCACTGACTTGTCATGTTGCTATAAGGCAGCTATGAATTCGCTCAAGATTCGCACTGAGGTTTTCAAAATGGCCGTTGTTTATATAGCCTAGTATAAGAAAGGTAAAACTTCGTTTATCGCACTCCTATGAGTTCGCAAAAAAATTGTGGTGGAACTTACGTATTTTGACCTCCTGATCACGAATCTGAAGTCAAAACGCGGCGGTCTCAAGTATTTTCGGAGATACGGCCTCATTTTGTCTCAAAAAAGCACCATTTGACATGTCAAATTTCTGCTATTAGGAATATACAAAATTCACCCTTCTTTGAACCAAAACACTATACACACATATATTTACTTGTTTCCAACACTTCTCAGCAGAAAAAAACATTATTTTTCAAAAATTTCACCCTTCTTTGAAATGTAAACAAAACAACCTTTTTACAAAGATTATCTGGTAATTTTTATTTATGATGTTTGCAACGTGATTGTTTGGCTCTTGGTAAAACGTTGCCAACATCTCGGATAAAAATAATCAGAAAATCAGTGAAAAAATATGTTTTGTCTACGTTTTGAAGAAGGGAGAATTTTTGTGAAAATAACAGTTTTTTATGCAAAAAAGTGTTGGAAACAAGTGAATGTGAGCATGTGTGATGTTTTGGCTCAAAGAACGGTGAATTTCGTGTATTCCTAATAGCAGAAATTTGACATGTCAAATGGTAAATTTTTGAGACAAAATGGGGCCGTATCTCTGAAAATACTTGAGACTGCCGCGTTTTGACTTCAGATTCGTGATGAGGAGGTCAAAATACGTAAGTTCCACCAAAAATTTTTCCCGAACTCATAGGAGTGCGATAAACGAAGTTTTACGAAATTCCGAAATTTGGCATCGATTATCTCAAAAACAAGATATATGTTCACGATGATATTAAGAAATTCGTGTTTTTCAGGTCAAATACGTGAGTACCAACAAAAATTTTCATCAAATTAGATTTAGATCGCATGATAAGTGCAAAATTACCAAATCCATATTATTATATTATTACTGTTTCTCAGGTTGTTGGAAAACATCGGGGAAGCGATCCTGATGCCAGCATTTTGGTTCCAGCAGAGCGCAGAGTTGGATGAGAGCCTGACGAATAAGGTGAAGCTTTTGCTCGTACTGCCCGCCGCCGGGCAGTACTCTGGTTACGGTTTGATCACCATAGGGGCGCTGTTGGTGACTGTGGTGGCTTTTGTTACATGGAGACAAGGATGGAAGTCCAATGATGAGGAGCATTACTTACTCAATCAGAATGCGCTGTGAAGATTCTGCGGAAGCTGGTGTTGTCAAAGTTCCTATAGTTCAGTCAGAAGCTGGAAAATGTATTAGAAAATCTTCCATGGCTGTTTCTCTCGTCGATATTCAATTAGATCTGTCAGGAGAGTTATGTGGAGAAATAGCTTGGGAAATTCATATACATTGCTCTGTTGAAATTGGAATGTTCACAACTGATAAATTAGACTGATATGCTCGGAGTTACCAAATTTCAATAATATTCTTATAAATCAATTAAAAAATATTTCTTTATGTGAATAACATGATTTGTTATCAATTGATTTTTTTTGCATAATTCGGAAAACAATTATTCTGTGCACCATTGATAAAAAAATTAGGGAGACTGCTCAAGGATTTTGGACATTCAAGATTATCATGTAGAGAAAAACTATGACTTTTTTATGTACATAATAACCTAATAATATAATGTTTATAGAGATATATTTTATCGAGTTTAAATACTTTTTTATTACTGTTGGGATAGGTATACTTTTGCCATTTTACTTTTGTGACATGAAATGATGTATATATTTTGATTTCACAATTACAATAATTATTTCAAACTTGTGGAGAATTTGACTACTACTACCTTCATTTTGGTTTTAAGTTACTAACGCAACTCTTCACCCTGTATATTGAATATAAAGTGACACTGTTTTCAGTCATGTAACATTTTTGGTTACACAAACAGTAAACCAATAACAATACCTAATTTTCGAGCTTAATTTTCACTTCTGATCAACCAAAACAATACACTATTCCAGGTTAATTTCAGTTTTTCACTACAGCTACATTCTCAAAAATTTTGAAGGCGCATCTGCTTTAAAGTTAGACATTCTACATCCTGTATTTTAATGTTATTAGTCACACATTGATGAGTCTTCTATAGACTTTTTTTGACGACTGACCGGCAAATATATCATGGATGAACTACTTTTTGTTCAAAACTAGAAGTTGAAGTTAGTCTTTTTAGCTCTAGTAGTTTTGGAGTTAAGAGCGTTCAGAAAAAAATCGGTCAAGTGAGGTCGAAAATTGCATTTTTTTTTCTGTCGAAGTTAGAGAGCTGTACTTCTAGTCCGCATCAGACAACGCCTCAAGGACCTTGTATACCAAATTTGAAAGCCCTGTGACAAAGTTGATTGTTCTCTATGTGCTGAACACGAGTCTGTAATCAGTTTTCTTCTATCTCTGGCAGTTTTTGAGTTATGAACGTTGAAAAAATCGGTTAAAAATTGCAATTTTTTTATCGCAGTTAGAAAGCTGAGCTTCTAGTCCGCACTAAATAATGCATTCAAGACCCCAAAAGAGCCCCTTTTTGAAAGTTTTCTTGCGCTGAACACTAATCCGAAATCAGTTCGTCAGTAAATATGTTTATTGTTGTTTCACCCTGATAGCGGACTATCAATTTCCAAATCAAAATTGCAGTTTAACTAATCGTTTATGAAAAAAAATGTTAATACACATAAATACTGGAATAAAAAGTCTTTAAAATCACTTTATACATAAATCGAGAATAATGAGATGAACTATTTACATGATCAACAATTAACGAGTTAATTAATTATAAATAATATGATACAACCAGCAAGTCTCGCTCAACACAATATTCCAACTACAAATATATACAAATTCGGACCGAACCCAACGAGTCATCATTCCCCTCCCTGGGATTGAAGAGTGACCTCGGTGACTTTTTCCGGGATGCTTGTCGCCGGAGTCGCGGCTTTCACCAGGCCCGGATTCATGACGCGCGCCAAAACCTGCCTGCCTTGAACACCTGTTCAAATAGCTAGTATTATATTAATGCTGTCGAAAATGACTACTGAAATCATCCAAATGATTTTAATTTTCAAAGTACAGCAAGTTACAATTTTTATGCCCGGACACTGTGACGTACTACCACAGATTAGAAAACCTTACAGATGAGACACTCCGCCCATTTTGTTTGATGTACCGACATCCGTTTTCATTGACCTCGGACCTTTAAATTCGGCGCATTGCAGTTGCCGGATTGTCGTTGTCACCGCTAGAACTACTGATGTGCAATGTTGCCATTTCAATGCATGATACAACAATATAAAAGGTTACCTACTTCTGAGTGATTTATTATGAACAAGTTGTCATCAGAGATAAGTTTCTATCAGGAATAAGATGGATTCCTCGATGTATTCTGAATGAAGTTCCATATGAAATTCGAATATTTCGAATTTTAGCCCATTCATTGTCATCAGAAAAAATGACACACTATTCAAATATCTGACGATGTAATGTATAAAAAAATACACAAAATATGACACATCTTTTATGTTACATAGAGTATTATTCTGAATTTGAAAAGCAAATCAGGAAGATATATTTGAGAAAAAAATTAATACAAAGCGAATTTATATATTGTTTGGTGAGGTAGGTATAAGTATTATGAAAAATACCTCGAACTTTGAGTAAAAATACAAAAAGTGTTACTTTCATCTTGAAACTTGAAATGTGATATAGCATAACATGTTAAAATTCTCATGGAAATGGAAAATTTTGATTAAAGCCAATGATAGGTATCTCAATATGGGTTTCGAAAACAATGTAATTATATATTCTCCAATTTATTTGAAAATGATTTGCAATCATTATACACACTGTAATGTTTGCCACTGGGAGGTGCACCTTCTCTCTTTGATTCACTCATTGTTAATTCAACACTTGTTTCTTGTATAAACCACAATTCTACAGTCAGGAACAGATCACTTTTCAAAACACACACACTACACAAAGTCTCTGATCTAAAACTAACATGCATTCAATTTTCATTGTTACTTTCATTTGAAAGAGTAAGGTATACCAGAAATGAGTACCTACCTTGAGATTACTAGCAAACAGGCCATCAGTAATCTCAGATTATAATATATCCTATAATCTAAAGCTAATAAACTTTGGAAATAAATATGTATTGTAGGTACCTAGGTAACAGGTTGTTCATCTTTGCTCGTGATGTGATTATCCTCAAAACCTTTATTACATTTCCTATTGAATTATGGTTTATGAAATAAATATATACTGTAGGTACCTAGGTAACAGGTTGTTCATCTTTGCTCGTGATGTGATTATCCTCAAATCCTTTATTACATTTCCTATTGAATTATGGTTTATGGAAAATAAAATATGTTGCACATTGTGAGAACATCCTAAATATTGGACCGTGAATCGTGTGAAACGAAAACATTTGTAACATAACCAACATAATGATGACAACGATGTATTCGATGTAAACAAAACACGCGATCAATAATTTAGCGCCTGCGCAAATCTATGACTGGCCCTTTAAATTAAGCGCATTCGACATCTCACTCTAATTTTATTCGCTCTGTCTGACTGTCTCATCTGTAAGGTTTTCTAATCTGTGGTACTACCTAGATTTGGTGACATTTATGGATATTTGTTTATCAGTTTCTAATTCAGTCATGAATATTTTGTGCCTGACCATAATTACATAATCAAAAATTACTCCACTTCAATATTTATGCCTCTTCTATAATCTCAATTCCATGGGCACCGGATGAATTTTCAAAATATAATTCAGTTCCTACTAAAACTATTGAACAAATTAATACATTGAATAGCACCAAAATTTTAATGCAGAATATACGACTATTGCAGCTTTGCGTTCAAGGCTTTTATAGGAAATACGTCATTAGAATTGTGAAACTACCGAAATTTTTTCAAAATCAAATTTGATCGCCCGAGAAAAATAAAAAACACGCATTCGATATGAGTTTCCACCTTTGATCATATAACAGACTAGATGAATAACGCTCAATCACAGTAGTTGTTTGAAGCTTATATCTGAATCAGTTACTCATAAAATAAACAGAATCCCCCAGTACCAGTGTCTTGCTATCTTGGAATTCTCATATCCATTATTCCTAAAAGTTAATGAAAACAAGCTAAAATCGATATTTACTGAAAATATACATCTTAGATTTATTACTCGAATGATAAAAGATTTTATTCATTGTCAAACTATATTGTTTATTTTCTATAATTTGAAAAATATAACATTAAACATGTTGTTAGTACCTTTGAATTTGAATAAATGAAAGCTTATCTATTACTCTGAGCATTTTCTTATCACTTGACCAACCATTCGATCACTTGTAGTAAAATGATGCGAGCATACTCTAGCGTCTTTAGAAATACTCTCTTTCCCGATTATATTTTTCCAGATATTCACTAATTTTTTATCTCGGGGAAACACGAGAATGTTTTCAACGTACTATTAGGATCGATAAATAATGTTTATGCAACGAATGATACGACACTGAGTAACACACCAGTGAAATGTTGTGTTCTGGTCACCTCTTCTAAATTGTCTTTTACACATTCAATGATCTATCAACAAAATTTGATTTGAAAACGAGACGTTTTGCGCTGTCACTGTCATCGTTCGTTCGATTATCGGTTGAACGAAATTAGAGGCGTTCGCGCATTCACCAAAAATGCTACAATCTCCAGAAAGACGTGTATATCTATAAACCACTAATATTTGAATGAGGCACTGTATTATACGAGGAAGATTGAATAAATAGCTTTTGTTACACTCATCTGACTCATATAAGTACCAACTGAAGGATATACATTAGGGAACCTTAAAAAATCTGGTCATAGGATGATCATCACTTTCAACTTTTACGATGTGGCAACCTCTGTTGGGAAAAAACATATGAATATTAATTTGACGTTGGCTTCAGACAATTTGCAGCGTTACTATTCCAGTGGGTTTGTTGTTCGGAGGTTCCCATCAACAATCTAAACCGCGGAACAAAACAAAAATCGCAAACTCACTCACCCTTCGCCTGATGGGCGGCCGCCTGCGCGATCGGTATGACCTTGACGCCCTGCAGCGCCTTGATGTTGATGGCGGTGCCCTGGAAGCCGGCCGGCAGCAGGATCTGTTGCGCCACGATCTGCCCGCCCTGGCCCTGGCTGGCGAGCACGACGCGCTGCCCGCCGCCGCCCGGGCCGCCCGCGTGCAGCCGCACCGGCTGGCCGCCCAGCACGAGGTGCTGCCCCGGCTGCGTCGTCAGCGACGGCTGACCGTGTCCGCCCTTGGCCGATGGCGCGAACACCACGTGAGCCGGCTGCTGCTGCTGCTGCTGCACCTTCAGCTGCTGGCTGGGGGAAATGATTAGCGGCTGGTAACGGCACGAGTACTGCTAAGTATAAGGTACACAAGGTACATAATGTGGTACAAGGTATAGGAACAACCATTAAGGTATACATATAATGTACAAAAAAGATGTACAAGTACAACATACAAATGGAACGTGTATCTACAAAGAACTAATATCTAATATATAAAATTCTCGTGTCACAGTTTTCGTTGCCATACTCCTCCGAAACGGCTTGACCGATTTTGATGAAATTTTTTGTGCTTATCCGGTATCTATGAGAATCGGCCGACATCTATTTTTCATCCCCCTAAATTTTAGGGGTAGTCCACCCCTAACATACTCCTCCGAAACGGCTCGACCGATTTTGATGAAATTTTTTGTGCTTATCCGGTATCTATGAGAATCGGCCAACATCTATTTTTCATCCCCCTAAATGTTAGGGGTAGTCCACCCCTAACATACTCCTCCGAAACGGCTTGACAGATTTTGATGAAATTTTTTGTGCTTATCCGGTATCTATGAGAATCGGCCAACATCTATTTTTCATCCCCCTAAATGTTAGGGGTAGTCCACCCCTAATTTTTTTTTTATTTTTTATTTTTCCTCTCCGGTCGAAAACTGATCAATCGTCATTTAATTAGTTATCCCCGCCAGATGTCTACAGGTGTCACTTCTGACCCAGTAAACAGCACGGAGTAGGGATGAGAACGAAGCCGGTCTCCTTTCTTTCTCACTCCCTACACATTACTAGGAAATTATTTATATGGCAAGACAACGTTTGCCGGGTCAGCTAGTAATGTATAAGTTCAGGGTACACATACAGTGTGGTCAAAATGTATGGAATAAATTCATTATCTCTAACGTATATGAATTTTAAGGAAAATCCTGAGACAGGTCGATTTTTATTTTCAAATTGACATCTCTTGATATACAAACGGAGTATGTGACGTCATCCACGTAGTTGTGGTGACGTTATCGATTATTTTCTTAAATTGGAACATACCCCGTTTATTTATTTTTTTTCGGAAAGTATAATCATTGTCTATCTGACGGTATACTAATATTAGGAAAATAAAGTAATACAGGGTGAGAAAACATTATTAATTATTTCATATTTACAACGGAAATCGTTACAATAAATAATCAAATTCGTGACCTTCTGCAAGAATACAATGTAATAGACAGAAAGCAAATCAGTCTCGAACGTTGCTATCGTTTCTGAATATATTTGTGAAATATTCACTCGTATTCGTTCTTTCAAATTATCTGATCTTTCCGGCTTCTTACTTAAACTTTGCTCTTCAGATAAACTCAGAGGAAAAAATCGAGAGGAGTTGAATCAGGAGATCTAGTTGGCCATTCGATTTACCCTCTCCGACCTATTTAGGTAATTGTGTACATTGATAGCATAATGAGGTTGTAAATAATTAATAATTTTTTCCCACCCTGTATCACTTTATTCTCCTTATATAAGTATATGGTCAGATAGATAATGGATATACCTTCCAGAAAAAAAATTAAACAGGGTGTCTTCCTATTTAAAAAATAATCGATGATGTCACAACAACAACAACGCGGATGACGTCACAAACTCCGTATGTATATTAAGAAATATCAATTTGAAAATAAAAATCGACCTGTCTCAGGATTTCCTTTAAAATTCATATGCGTTAGAGATAATGAATTTATTCCATACATTTCCACCATACTGTATAATGTAGATGGTTCAAGTAAAACTACAAGGTATAAATATGATGTACAGGTAGAGCGACAATGTACAAAGTGTCCCAAATTAGCAGCCAACATGAGGAAATCGGTAACGGCTGAAGATGCAGGGTTGGTTAAATTAGGAAAAACATTATATTTATATGCGGAACGATTTACCGCAAAGGAATATTCAAAAATGTTTTTGGTTAATACTATTATTTGAAAAAATTATTTCAATAGATGATGCAAGTCTTGTCAAAAATGTAACTTGAGCGGTCTCTATAATTTCAGGTGGTTTCGATTCGATATCAAGTACTGTTTATTTCAATATTCAAGATGATATTTGAATACTTCTCCGACAATTTATTATGTGAATTACTGCAACCAGGAATACGGAACCACAGAAGTACGTAGTGCGCAAGCGCGTACGAGTTTATGCGTCCTTGACTCCCTGTCAAATGTAAATAGTGCAAACATCTGTGATACTGTGATATGATGCAACATGAAACTGATGCAAGCCGCGCATAAAACTGTAGCCGTACTCTTTTGAATGATCTCACCCGCTGTCTTCAACATCATCAGACATGTATAGAAATAGTTCCAGTCACTGTCCCTAATTTTTATCAAAGTGAATTCAGAGGTTTGAAGTTAATAGATACTTAAAGAATTCTCAGTATAATTCGAAACGAGACAGAAATTTCAATAAATAATATGAATTTGATTTGAGAACGCTTTTATATTGACAGTGAGTACCAACTAATGTGCCTAATTATTTTTTTCGGCAACCGTCCGGAAAGTACGTACTTTCCAGACGATTTTTTTTTGAGAAAGTGGCATTTTTCCGGCCTAGTTCGGGAAGTACGTACTTCCCCGACTAGGCCGGGAAGAATCACATCGTTGTTGTCATTGTAAATATGAAAATCTTGGTAGTATGGTTTTGATAAATGCAGTTGATCATTACCATAGCAGCAAAATAACGACTGACAGCTATCTGACATAAAATTAGCTAACATTTCAATTTTTGAAAGAAATGTGTTTCTTTGATTTGTTATTCTACACGGTTGCCGAAAAAATTGTGTACGCAACACGCCCGAAAACAGTTTTTTTGGACTCGCAGACTTCCAGGACTCGCTACGCTCGTCCTAGAATTTTGTCCACTCATCCAAAAAAACAGTATTTTCCGGACTTGTTACGTAAATTACTATTATCAATTCAACACGTGTGCTTTTTTTCAAATAACAACACCATGGTGATATGAGCTACTTTCCAAATAACAAAACAGTGTGCTATATGACGTTTTCATACGGGGTCGTAGAAAAATGACATTTCCATAAGTGGTCATAAAAAATAAAATTTTCGGTAGCTTCTTGGCGATCCATCAAACACCCCGCACCTCACCTAAACACAATGTTGGGCTGACTGATGATGTTGATACTGTTCGATACCGCCTGCTGCGCCGCAACGCCCTTCGCGGCGGCGTTCTGCAGCACCAGCGACGGCGACGCGCCGCCGCCGCCGCCTGGCGCCTGCAAGATGACGTTCTGTCCCTGCAAGTTCTTGCCGCTCGCCACCAGGATCGGTTTGCCGCCGAGGTGGCTCAGGTTCAGGTTCGCAGTGCTCACCATTCGCAGGGTGTTGGTGGTGCCTGCGCAAATTTGGAAATGGTAAAAATTCGTTTATCGCACTAACTTACGTATTTTGACCTCCTGATCACGAATCTGAAGTCAAAACGCGGCGGTCTCAAGTATTTTCGGAGATACGGCCTCATTTTGTCTCAAAAATGCACCATTTGACATGTCAAATTTCTGCTAATAAAAACACACAAATATAATCCTTCTTTGAGCCAAAACATCACACATGCTCACATTCACTTGTTTCCAACACTTTTTTGCATAAAAAACTGTTATTTTCACAAAAATTAGCCCTTCTTCAAAACGTAAACAAAACATTTTTTTTCACTGATTTTCAGGTTATTTTTATTTGAGATGTTGGCAACGTCTTACCATGAGCCAAACAATCACGTTGCCAACATCATAAATACAAATTACCAAAAAATCATTGTAAAAATGTTGTTTTGTTTACATTTCAAAGAAGGGTGAAATTTTTGAAAAATAATAGTTTTTTCTGCTGAGAAGTGTTGGAAACAAGTAAATATATGCGTGCATAGTGTTTTTGGTGAATTTTGTGTATTCCTAATAGCAGAAATTTGACATATCAAATGGTGCATTTTTGAGACAAAATGGGGCCGTATCTCCGAAAATACTTGAGACCGCCGCGTTTTGACTTCAGATTCGTGATCAGGAGGTCAAAATACGTAAGTTCCACCAAAAATTTTTTCCAAACTCATAGGAGTGCGATAAACGAAGTTTTACCTTGGAAATTGCATTGGTGGAGGGAAGGTTTGGGTGTTGTAATGATGCCTGTAACATATTCGACATTTGGCAGATACTGTATATTTTTTAATATTTTGAATTGCCTAGATATTGTATGATATAGTTTGTTATTGTCAATATTTTTCAATAAAAAACGCACTTTTGAAAGCCTTTTGACGACGACTATATTACATTTGAATATTGATTCAAGATATTTGAAAATTCGGTATAGGGTGGGATGACTATTGACGAAGAAAATTTTGAAATATGGACATTTTGGATGAATGATTCGATATGATATGATACCGAGATCTGATAAAATCGAATTGCATGTATTCTGCGATGCTAGTAAAAAGGCATTTGCTTCACTTAGCATACCTCAGAGTGGTATCAAAATAGGATGGAATTACAGGCAGCTCTAATGGGAAGCCGCATAGCAAATTGCATCAAGAAAGAACTCGAGATTTTCATTGAGGAAAAAACTATTTTTAGACTGACACTTCAACGATTTTACATTAAATAAAAGGAAACAAAAAAAAAATTCTGGAACTAACTAATTCTTCAGATTGGTCTTGGATTTTCACTAGTTCCAACATAGCAGACGAAGCTACCCGTACATATACTACGAATTCTCGACCGATAAAATTTGATAAATGGTTCAGTGGACCTGAATTCCTCAAAGAAATAGACTCTGACAAATGGTCAAAAATATCATTTGCTGAAGATGATGAAGAACTCATAAAAACTGTTTCAGTGAATTTGACTTCAAGAAAAATATTTTCGAAATAGTTTCGACTGATTAGAAAGACAGCTTGGACACTTAGAATTTGCGAAATTTGGATTAAAACACTCAGACAAGAAAAGCCATATTGATACTTTTTGAAATCAACATGACGCTTTTTGAACAACAACTGAAAAATTTGTATTGAGAACCTCAACCAGGCTCACTTTAATGCTTCACCCCCGACAAAAAAAAATCCCACAACCCCCACCACTCACCCGCCACATTCAACGTGAGCGGCTTGGAAAACGCCATCCCCTTGGCGGGCTTGCCGGCCGCCCGCTTCTGCGCCCCCTCCGCCGCCCTGAGGTGCTGCCCCGCCACCGCCCGGGGCGCGCCCACCGCCACCGCCTTGCCCGTGGCCCGCGCGGTGGGCCGCGTCGCCGTCGCGGCGGACGTCGCTGTCGGCGTCGCCGCCACCAGCTTCGGCTGCCCCCCGGCTAGCGTGAGCACGCTGTGCTGCGAGCCGCCGACGGTGAAGGGCGCGCCCTTGGCAGCTGCGCCGCCCGTCAGGTGGATCACGTTCTGCTGGCCGCCCTTGCCGGACACCCTCAGGGTGGTGCCTGGGAAGGGAAGACGTGGGTGGGTCATTCACATTTTGAAACTCGGAACTGATCCCAAGTCTTTTTTTTTTTTGAGACTATTCGTTTATTATTTTCGTTTATTGAACATTTCCTAAAGTGAGTTGAAGAATTCCTAGTGGGGAAATGTTTCTACGATATTGTTACGGACTGTACAGTGTTCCGAGAATACCGGAAATCATCGGATGATTTATTGCCGTCGGATATGAAAAATACTTCGTTATTTCCGGTTATTTCTGGAGAATGAAAGAATTATGTTTGTACCTATATAAAAGACCGCGCAGTGTCGCAGACAGTTTAGTTTAGAAAGAAAGCTAGTATTGTTAACATTGAGATTTGTTTAGTAGCGAGTTTCAAAGTGATTTAACTGAGTGTTTATTGAATTATCTCGAGTGTTTAGTGATATAAATTGTTCAGTTTTGTACTGAATGTTTTTTAAATTAACGAATTCAAGTGGAAATATCAATATTGGAGGAACATTTTGCATAATGCATAATGTGATGCGTTAACTTTTTGGGAATTGTAGTTCAGTTTTTGTACTAAGTGTTTGAATTAAACGAACCTAGGTATAAATATCGTAACAGGATTATATATACAGATACATATTAAAAATATATTACCTTGAGCTAGGGCACCATGCTGTTTTTGATGATTCAGTAAGCTCTCTAATGAGATGACCTGGCCAGCTGCATTTGTCAAAACTTTAGCAACAACAGGACCTTGAGACGAGATTGATTTTGAGGTATTATCTGAAAATAATAATATTCAAGTGAAATTTTCTGAAAATATAGCTATCCAAACGAATAAAGCCAATTAATATCCTGGAACCATGAGAATTTAAATAATCTGAAACTGGAACAATGAGAAAATTGGAAGTGACTTTGGAGAATGAAAATGGGTTTAAAATCGGAAATGACTGTATAAAATTACTGAAATTTGAAAAAGTGTTGAAGTGAGAATTAAAATCCTTGATATTGAATTAAACATGAAGAAACTTAAAAACGTATATGTAAAACAGTGATTTTCTTGGAGAATAATTTATAATTGGTATGAATACGACATTTATAATACACAGGAGTAGCTGATAATAAAAAAATGTAAAACCATGCATCCACATCAATCAAAAATTGTTATTAGGATAGAGTTACCTGAAAATCGATCGATAGAAAACATCCTCACCCAAATTAACTTTATGTTGACCGATCAGCTGAGCAGCGCCCCCACCGCCCGACTTCTGAACCTGCAAGAGGCCGCTCTTCTGCTTCAGGATGATCTGCTGCTGGGAATTGGCCAGCAGGCCGGAGTTGGGCAGGATCTTCTGCTTGATCGTCTGCAGGATCTGCTGCTGCTGCGCCTGCGTCAGCGTGCCGTGTGTCTTGATCTGCACGCCAGGCTGCCCCGCTGGGTCGTCCGACTTGGTCACCGCCACCGCCACGATGTTGCTGGTATCGACGCCCGATTGGGACGGGGCGGTCGCCATGGGCGTCAGGTTGACGGTCGAGCTGCCCGATGATCGGAGCAAAGTGACGTTCTTGATGTTTTGCAGCTGTTGGGCGGGTATGCTATGCAAGATTTGCTGTTGAACGCTGACGGGAACCTTTGGAGGAATCGATAGAGATGCTAGCGGATTATTTCAACTAGGTGAATTTGATGATGATAAGCAACTGTTGGGCGGGTATTCCTTGCAAAGTTTGCATGAATTTTTTAAATATCTTTGGGCGGGAATTATTAACAAAATTTGCCGTTGGACATTCGCAAAAACCATTGAAGATCATTGAATAAATTGAAACAATAGAGATGCTAGCTAGATAAATTGAATCGATAGAGATGCTAGCGGATTATTTCAACTAGGTGAATTTGATGATGATAAGCAACTGTTGGGCGGGTATTCCTTGCAAAGTTTGCAGGAATATTTTAAAAATCGTTGGGCGGGGATTTTTAACCAAATTTGTCGTTGGACATTTGCAAAAATCTTCAAAGATCATTGAATAAATGAAACTCAAACATCTTAGATAGCGGATTATTTCAATGATGTGACTTTCTTGATGTTTTGCAGCTGTTGGGCGGGTATGCTTTGCAAGATTTGCTGTTGAACGCTGACGGGAACCTTCGGAGGAATCGATAGAGATGCTAGCGGATTATTTCAACTAGGTGAATTTGATGATGATAAGCAACTGTTGGGCGGGTATTCCTTGCAAAGTTTGCATGAATTTTTTAAATATCTTTGGGCGGGGATTTTTAACAAAATTTGCCATTGGATATTCGCAAAAATCTTCAAAGATCATTGAATAAATGAAACTCAAACATCTTAGATAGCGGATTATTTAAATGATGTGACTTTCTTGATGTTTTGCAGCTGTTGGGCGGGTATGCTTTGCAAGATTTGCTGTTGAACGCTGACGGGAACCTTCGGAGGAATCGATAGAGATGCTAGCGGATTATTTCAACTAGGTGAATTTGATGATGATAAGCAACTGTTGGGCGGGTATTCCTTGCAAAGTTTGCAGGAATATTTTAAAAATCGTTGGGCGGGGATTTTTAACCAAATTTGTCGTTGGACATTTGCAAAAATCTTCAAAGATCATTGAATAAATGAAACTCAAACATCTTAGATAGCGGATTATTTCAATGATGTGACTTTCTTGATGTTTTGCAGCTGTTGGGCGGGTATGCTTTGCAAGATTTTCTATTGAACGCTGACGGGAACCTTCGGAGGAATCGAAAAAGATGCTAGCGGATTATTTCAACTAGGTGAACTTGATGATGATAAGCAACTGTTGGGCGGGTATTCCTTGCAAAGTTTGCAGGAATATTTTAAAAATCGTTGGGCGGGGATTTTTAACCAAATTTGTCGTTGGACATTCACAAAAACCATTGAAGATCATTGAATAAATGAGACTCAAACATCTTAGATAGCGGATTATTTCAATGAGGTGACGTTCTTGATGTTTTGCAGCTGTTGGGCGGGTATGCTTTGCAAAATTTTCTATTGAACGCTGACGGGAACCTTCGGAGGAATCGAAAAAGATGCTAGCGGATTATTTCAACTAGGTGAACTTGATGATGATAAGCAACTGTTGGGCGGGTATTCCTTGCAAAGTTTGCAGGAATATTTTAAAAATCGTTGGGCGGGGATTTTTAACAAAATTTGCCGTTGGACATTCGCAAAAATCTTTAAAGATCATTGAATAAATGAAACTCAAACATCTTAGATATCAGATTATTTCAATGAGATGACGTTCTTGATGTTTTGCAGCTGTTGGGCGGGTATGCTATGCAAGATTTGCTGTTGAACGCTGACGGGAACCTCCGGAGGAATCGAAAAAGATGCTAGCGGATTATTTCAACTAGGTGAATTTGATGATGATAAGCAACTGTTGGGCGGGTATTCCTTGCAGAATTTGGAGGAATCTTTTAAAAATCGTTGGGCGGGGATTATTAACAAAATTTTCCGTTGGACATTCACAAAAACCATTGAAGATCATTGAATAAATGAGACTCAAACATCTTAGATAGCGGATTATTTCAATGAGGTGACGTTCTTGATGTTTTGCAGCTGTTGGGCGGGTATGCTTTGCAAAATTTTCTATTGAACGCTGACGGGAACCTTCGGAGGAATCGAAAAAGATGCTAGCGGATTATTTCAACTAGGTGAATTTGATGATGATAAGCAACTGTTGGGCGGGTATTCCTTGCAAGGTTTGCAGGAATCTTTTAAAAATCGTTGGGCGGGGATTTTTAACAAAATTTTCCGTTGGACATTCGCAAAAACCATTGAAGACCATTGAATAAATGAAACTCAAACATCTTAGATATAAGATTATTTCAATGAGGTGACGTTTTTGATGTTTTGCAGCTGTTGGGCGGGTATGCTTTGCAAAATTTTCTATTGAGCGTTAGCAGGAACCTTCAAAGTACAATTAGGCGGGCATGTTTTGCAGAATTTGCCGCTAAACGGTTGCAGCAAGAATTTTTGAGAGGTTATGTTTTGCAGAATTTGCTGTGGAACATTAGCGGAAGTATTCAAATAATTGTGTGAATTTTCTTATATTTTGCGTCTGTTGGGCGGGTATTCATTAGATTGTTCATGTAGGTCTACTAGATGATAGATAAAACTGTGTACAAGTCTCCAAAATGTTTCCCACGTACCTTCAATTTTTCTTGTCGGCTCTCGGCAGCCTCCATATTGTGCTTCTGCGCGAGCATTTGCTTCTGCTGCGCCGCTATCGTCTGGAGCAACTGCTGCGTGACCACCTGATTCAGTTGCTTGGTGGGAGTACCGCGCTGCTCTTGAATCTGCTTGATCAACTGGGGATTCGTGGTGGGTACGATGAGGGATTTGCCCTGTGATGGGGACATTTTCACGAGACTCTTGCCTGCAAAACAAAATAATTCACATTGTTTCGTGTCGAAAAAGTACGATTTGAATCTCCGAACAACAAACCCACTAGAATATTAACGCCGCAAATTTTCTGAAGCCAACATGAAATTCATTTTCATATTTTTTTCCCCTCACTGAGGTTTCCACATAGTAATATTTGAAAGTGATAATCATTTTTTATGGTACCCAAATATATATATCCTGTAAGTACTTATATGAATCAGATAAGAGTATCAAAAGCTTTGTATTCAATGTTCGTCATATAATACAGTGCCTCATTTATATGCGGCATTTTGGTGAATGCGCCAACGCCGCTAATTTCGTTCAACCGATAATCGACCGAACGCTGACAGTGACAGCGCGAAACATCTCGCTTTCAAATCAAATTTTGTTTCATGGTTCATTAAACGGCATATTTCCAGTTTTGTGTGAAAATTTTAATAGGATTTTACTCACAAAACCCTGTTTATTCTGTTCAAATTGAATTTAAAGGATGGTGAAACGCTGTTAAATGTTTAAGAGACGATTTAAAAGTGGTGACCAGAACACAACATTCCACTGGTGAGTTACTCAGTGTCGTATCATTCGTTGTATAAACATTATTCACCAACCCTGATATGCAAAACGATTTTTGGTAATTTGAAAACATTCCTCGAGATGAAAATTTAGTGGATATATGTGAAAATATGATCAAGAAAGAGAATATTTCGAGAGACGCTAGAGTTTGCTCGCATCATTTCACTACAAGTGATAAAATGGTAGGCCCAAGTGGTAAGAAAATGCTCAGAGTTGTAGATACGCCTATATTTAGTGGAATTGAAAAATAATTACAACATGTTGATGTTTTATTTCTCAAATTCGACATTTTGAAACTTTATATTGCCAGAAAATAAACAATATAGTTTTGACAGTGAATTTAATCTATTATGATTCGGGTAATTAATCAAAGATGAATATTTTCAGAAAACTTTGATATTATATTGTTTTCATTCAGTCTTAGGAAGAATGGATAGGATAATTTTGTTAGTAGGTCAATTAATTCAAATTCAGACTCTTTCAAGATAGCAAGACACTGCTGCTGGGGAATTCCGTTGTTGCTATCCCTGTTTTAGAATAAGATAACCCTAGAAACTGATTCAGATATTCAAACAACTACTGTGGCAAGGATTGTGCATTAATTATCTAGTCTGTTATATGATCGCAGATTTGAATAGTCCTCACCGCTTTTGACAGTCGGGCTGGAAACCCTATTCTGCATGATTGCGTGGATGGCCTCGTTGATTTCCTTGTCTTCCTTCTGCTGGATGGAGGCGGTGACTGCCAGTGGCG
Source organism: Chrysomela aeneicollis (assembly GCA_029955515.1). Classification (NCBI taxonomy): domain Eukaryota; kingdom Metazoa; phylum Arthropoda; class Insecta; order Coleoptera; family Chrysomelidae; genus Chrysomela; species Chrysomela aeneicollis. The sequence goes on along the minus strand of JARUHQ010000007.1, from coordinate 1,583,916 downwards.
GCGGTTCATCGGAAAGCACCACCTTCGACTGGCCGACGTCTTGAGCTTGCTGTTTGGGCAAGTTGTTGCACAACAACAGGCTGGTACTCTTGGAGGGTGCTGCCACGGTGATGAGGCCGGGCGTCGAGGTGGTACTTCGTGATGCAGGAACTGTGGTTTGAGGTTTTGGTTCTTGCGGAGGCGGAGGGGGCAGGGGCGGTAGGTCGGAGGTTTCTTGAGTGGTTTCAGCGACGGTCTGGGCTTGCTCTGGCTTCGTACTTTTCTCTGCGGAGTGCTTGACTTTGGGCCGCATTGGGGATTTTTTCGTTGTCGATTTTTTGGTTTTACTAACTCCTGGAATGGGAAACATTACAATTCATTCGGTCTGATTCTCTAAGGAAGTGGTTATCTCAACAACTGTCATTTGGGTGGCAAATAGGAAGGTCAGTTGTTATTTGAATCACTTTCCGAATCTTCAATTCTCTAACGTCAAAATGGAAAAAAATTTAACAACTTGTCGTTGGTTTACCACTGATAAAGTGACTAATTTATCCACCAGATTTTAGTGGTGGAAATGAAATAATAATTCATCATAAAGGTGATTTGAAGAGGCAGGTATGAAGGAAATTTGTTACAGTTTTTAGGATTTGAGTCACTCAGGAAATCATTATATGGTAAGATAATCGATATTATTGAGAACCTATACGTCCTACCGAAAAAAATATCATAAAAATATCTACATATATATGCTCAAGAAACAGATAGCATCCAATTATATAGAGCCTTATGAAATTATACAAACCAAGAATAATAATGTTAATGATGTCTCTGATAGAACCAATGATGTTCAACATGGTAGAATGTATTGCTACTGAAAAATTAGGTACCCAGCTGAATCAATGAGCAATGATCCTGTGTAATAATATGCATTCCAGGATATATTTATACCTACCTCACTAGGTTCATTGACAAAACATATAATTATTATTCCTGCAATTATTCACGAAAAACTTGGCAGTCCCGGACACAGAAGACCAAAAAGTAATTTATGTGCCGATATTTTCTATGTGCTAATACTACATCGAATCCAAAAAATGAGGTTAGATTGACGTTGAAATTGCAGAAAAATAGCAAACTATAATAAAAAAGAAGAGGAGTTACTAACTTTTCCGCATTTATTTACCACTGAGTGGAAATGTAAGAAATTAGCAACCTTGATAAATTTCGTATTTGAAGAATACCACATATGAATAGTGGAAAATCTAAAGTGGTTAAAAAAGTAGTTGTTAACAGCGTTACTAATGTATCCACTGTGTTAACCACTTTTTAAAGAATCGGACCGATTAAATGTTTCGGAAATGATTTTCATGAAATTAAGAAGCTAGTTTTATGTTTCTACTGAAATTCAATAAATCATTTAAATTTTCAAAATATAGTGTAATTTGCAATTTTTTTTGGCCGGAAACTACCTAGATTTGGTGACATTTGGGGATATTTGTTGATTATCAGTTTCTGAACTTGATTAATATAAACATCTGAGGAAGGAACAACAATCGATTGATACTTTAAAAAATATATACAGTGTCCTTCATAAAGTCCGCATCATATGGGAAAAACTTTTATTAATGATTTATTTTGAAATTCGACTTGGGCGTTAAGTTGTGTTTTAAAAAATATGAAAAATGACCTACTCGGATGTGGTCACGTGACTTTCGCTACCTGTCAAAAGTAATATTTTTTCCAAAGTAATCGCTGAAAATAGGCTTATTTATTGTAATTTCAAAAAATTTCAAGGGAAAAAGTTGTTTCTTTTTCGATTTTACACCTACTTCACAAAATTGATGAAAGTTTCATAGCCGGAGTAGTAAGAATTAAATTTGAGATTTGTACCGTGAAAAGTCGTAATCTTTGCTTAAATTAAAATAAAGAAGTTTTATGATGTTTTGAATTATGACGTTGGTATCATTTTAATACTGAAAAAATCCACTTAAATGAATTCTTATCCTACATGCTAGAAGATACGTCAACTTTGCATCAAAAATAACAGAAATGTTAACCAGTAATTCTCATTTTCTTGAGAGTTAGTCGCATATTAGAGCTAGTGGTATAAAACAGTTTTGTCGAAGTTACGAATTTTTTAATGTTCCAGAAATTTTGTAATTATCAAAAAAATTGCAAAAAGTGAAAGTTGCAATAGAACGTTCAAATTTGAGATGTAGGTGTAAAATCGAAAAAGAAACAACTTTTCCCCTTAAATTTTTTTGAAATTCGAATAAATAAGCCTATTTTCAGCGATTACTTATTACTTTTGACAGGTCGCGAAAGTCACGTGACCACAGTAGGTCATTTTTCATATTTTTCAAAGCACAACTTAACGCCCAAGTCTAATCTCAAAATAAATCATTGATAAAAGTTTTTCCCATATGATGCGGACTTTATGAAGGACACAGTATAAAAAGTCTACTTTGAAATCCCAGCAAAATCAACGCGCTATATTATTCAATAAGAGTGACTAAACTAAACAAACTAATCTCAGTGATATCATTCTGTGGCAAAAAGACTGAGTGCTAATTCCAATAACAAAAAAAAAATCTCAGTGAGGGTACGGATCACCATTTTCGGTAGTATTTTTGAGAAAGGAACAATAATCGATGGATAATGAAAAAAATATACAAAGTCTACTCTGATATCCCGGTTCAATCAATGCGCTATGGCGCTATATTTATTCAATGAGACTGACTGAACCAAACAAACTAAACCTATCAGTATGTGTCCTGATCACTATTTTCGTTAATATTTCAAGAAGAAACAATTAATTGATGGTTGAAAAAAAAAAGAAAAATTACCATATTGTAAGTATTACAGATGTTTAGTCTATTCGCGATAGGTGCTAAGCGATACGCTACCTAGCGGTGACTCGTGAACCACTCGAAGTGGTATTTCCACTGAACTCTCTGGAGGATAACCCACAGAAAAACTTAACCTCTATTCTGTTATGTTCGCTTCTGATGTGAAAGGTGTACTTCCAGCAGTTTTTCGAGAGATGTTTTGGTGAAATACATGTGAAATCTCGTTTCAGTTATTGTTTGGTGGCAACGACACCTATGTCACAATGACACAAACATCAAATATATGAAAACAAAAACGATACCACTTCGAGAAGTTCGAGTTGTTACCATGAAGATAGAGCTACGTGTTATTTTCTATCGCGAATATGTCGGAGCGCCCCGATGAATAGACACAACCAAGTCTCTCGATGAAGTGCAAAACAAAATCCATAAATCATGCAAGGAAATGGAGTTCTGGTGTAACAGAAACTCTTTGATTTTGAACGATAAAAAAACTGTATGTATTAATTTTAATCTTCACAGAGCAATCCCTAAGCTAATAAAGGATCAATTTCCATTTCCCTTTACAGCCAGTGCTAAACTTCTAGGTACCTGGCTTGACTCTGACTTGAGCTTCAACAGTCACATAAAACATGTATGCAACAAATTAAACAAAGCTTTTTACGGAATTCTTCAGATGAAAGCATATGTTAATGAACGAACTCTGATTAACCTATACTATGCACTAGCTTACTGTCATCTTTCATACAATATAATATCTTGGGGTTGTGCCAATGACCTTAATAGAGTCCTTGTATCACAAAAGAGACTAATGAGATTAATTTTCGACTTAGACTATAGTGCTAGTTGTAGAGAAACTTTTAAGAAACACTCAATTTTAACTGTCCCTTCTATTTACATCATGAAGTGCGTTAACTATACCAGAAAATATCTCAACACTTTCCAACTGCAATCTGATATACATGAATACAACACAAGAGCCAAAAATCTCCGTTTACCTCATCACAAAACAAGTATATTTCGAAAATCTCCCGTTTATAAATGTATTATTTTTTATAACGTTTTACCAGATGACATCAAATCAAAACCCACTTACAATTCATTCAAGATTGGTGTGAAAGCATTCTTTCAACATCAGTGAATTTTTGTTTCACCATGATACATAAGCAGCTGGTACTATTTACATATCAGTAATCATTGTACTCTGTACTCTGTATGTTATTTAAGGTGAATAAATTTCTATTCTATTCTATTCTAATAGAATTTCCCACCCCGCAAACATTCCGTTTACCCTCACCCTGATAATGCTGGTGGATCCTCTCAAAGTCCCCCTCGCTCCTGTTCCGATGCAAATAAATCCAAATCTTCCTCTTGGCATCATACTTGACGCACGGGTCCCACTGCGTGTGCATGCGGTCGAGCGCCCCCGACACCACCGACTGCAGCAGGCTGTCGGCGTGGGCGGGCGCGAGGTACTGCGACGCGCGCAGCAGCTCGCAGATGTCGGCGCGCGTGCCCTCGCCGTTGGGCAGCCGGGCGGCCGCGTCACGCACCAGCGACAGGATGGTGACGAAGTTGGGGCGGTCGGCCGAGAGCATCGAGTGGCCGCGCGCTTTCGCGCTGCCCGCCCCCGCGTTGTACGCGCCGCGGATCGGGCCCACCACGGACTCGTAGTTGTGGCAGCGGTAGGTGAACGCCTTGTGGGGGTTGTCGTACCTGGGGGAAGGGGGGAGATGCATTGGGGGTGGATGATGTCGGATCACGAATGGAGAAGCAGAAGCGAAATGAATAATGACAGTTATCGTGAATTTCCATTAGGGTTCAATGAAAGATGAAGCTTGGAATTTCTGAAGACGGCAGTGAAAATAGGGATACGCGCGATATTATATGGAATATTGAAGGATTTTTCAAGAAGGTTTGTTATCACAGAGATACTTCTACAATCTACATCAAGAATGACTCAGCGAGCCAAGTGAATATTCAAGAGATCTGTAATCAAGTGTTACTCGCATAATAATAATAATTATAATAATAGCATTATTTATTTCATTTAAAAAATTTAATACAAGTATTAGGTTAATAAAGTAGACATTTGGAGACTGTGGCTTAAGAATTTACAACAAATGAAAACTGAAAAACCACAAAATATTTGGGGAAAACCAAATAAATATTTCGACAACTAAAATGTCATCTTCAGTGGATATATCAATGTGAGTATTTGGTTTTTCTCAAATATTTTGGGTTTTTTGGGCTATATTTTCATTCGTTGTATAAGTATCACAATATTGGTAGGTCAATGAATAATTTCCATGTTTTTTTAGAACTAGGTTCAAGAATTAGTGAAACTTTACGATAGGTGGCGCGCGAGTGTTGATATTTCACACAGGCGACAGTTTTGGTGCCTTCCTGTGCCGCAAGTGAATTTATGATATTTCCAGCATTACTTTTTGCTGTCATTCTACATGAAAACTATATTTGGTTGTAGTCTGTGGTAATTTGTATTTACCGGCATGTCAACCTATTCAAGCCCTACCTTCTCCTCTCCTGCTCCCTGAAGTACTTGACCTCCTCGGGCGTGGCCTTGCGCACGGTCCAGCTGGTGGGGCACCTGGGGGGCGGCGGGGTACCCGACCGGTCCGCGTAGGCCTCCACCTCCCCCCCGTCTTTAGCCGGCGAAGCGGTCTTGTTCTCCGACCGGTGCTGCAGCCAGAACCCACAGATGGCGCTGAGCAGGCCGTCAGAGTCCCTGCCCGCCCCTATCCACTGGTACACGTCGAGGGGCGGCTTGTACTCCATGTAGGGCACAAAGTCCTCCGGCTGCTCGGAAGCGTTGCCACAGAGGAAGGTGATGGCGGAGGGCAGGACGCCGATCCAATCATCGGTGAGGCTGTACCAGTCGTTGAGCGGGCTGATGGGGTTCTCCTGCCAGGTCCTGAGGCGCTCCTGCAGCGCGTACATGTTCATGCGGTGCTCGGCGGTCGAGCAGATGATGTCCCTGATGAGGGAGAAGAAGTTCGCGTGGGTGTCTTGCATCAGCTCCGGCTTGGTGGTCAGCTCGAGAATGTCTATCTCGGAGTCGTCCAGGTCAATGGGGATGCTCATGACGTCGATGCCATCGAGGTCTTCGACGCAGGCGGGGGTGATTTTGCCGTACTGGCTGATGTTGTTGATGGTTTTCATCATGGTGGGTTTGGAGTTGGGTGGTATGGTCACTATGTTTGTTGGCTTGATTGGTTCAGGCGATGGGATTTCTTTTTTGATTTCAAGCTTGGATTTGGGAGTTGGGGTTCGCCGGGGTTTCGGGCGGGGGGATTTGATGGTGCTCACGGTGACAGCATCAATTGTGGAGTCTGAGTCGGAATCAGAGTTGGAGCTTTGTTCGTACAATGGTTTGACTTTGCTGAAATACATGTTTTCTGGGGATCTCCTGTGATTCACATGTTCCTTTTTGACTCTCTTCCTATTTACAACCTTACTTTCTACTTGATGTTTGACTACCACTGGTAAGTTTTTATTATAAGGCAGCTGAGTTCTCTGTACAATATCACTTAAAACTATACCTTTTGTGACCAGTTCAGGGTCTTCTGGGTACTCCAGCTTCCTATACTTGTGTTGTTGTATCATATTCCTATAAGATTCATCATTTACATAAAATGGATTATGATTGGGAGTGATGTATTTTTCCAAATCTATTGAAAAACCATTTAATTTCGCTATCATTGTGGAGCTGAAAAATTTGTCCTTGGAACTATTCAAGTTATTTCTTATACTATTCAAATGTCTTTTCTGTTTCCTGGACATTGGTACAGGAGGTCCTTCTGGATAATTGTCATCAGAAGAGCAGCCTGGATCATCAGTTTTCAGCCTGATTGAGGATATAGTTTGGAAATACCTTCGTTTGGTCCTATGTGACACATAATCTACATTCAATTTCCTCTTTGTCTGCCTTGGTTCAACACCAGGAGGGAGTTTTCTTAATTGTGATAATAACTTACTTTGAGATTCAATTACTTCATGTTTCAGCTGTTCTCTAAAGGTCTTATGTCTATATTTTGCCTCTCTATGTTCAGTTTTTCTAATAATTCCACGCATACGTACTATATCAGGCCTAAAGTAACCTGCTTTCAGGTCATCATGAAATTTAACTAAAGGGCTATTGAATTTAAACACTTCAAAATCAAATAGTCTCTGCAAAGTTTTTGTTTTTTCTTCATCATCATTTTCAGGAAAATTAGGAAGTAGTGTCTGTAGGTGCTGTCTGTTCTCCTCAGATAAGGAATTCCAAGTCTCAGTGCAGAATATGTCCCTAAATATATCTTGTCTCTCGCAAAGCCCTTGGGGTAGTTGCAGTTTTTCACCATTTATTTGGGCTGTTTCCATACCATCATCATCAGAGCTTTCAGTAGTATAATCAGATGAACTATCTTCAGTGCTTGTGTTATCCATTTTGAGGTTATCAATCTCCTAAAAACTATTTTCATTTGCAATAAATCCAGAGCATTCAACAATTTAGGTTCATGACCCCTGTAGCATATTATTCGAAAGTTCTGTCTTTTTCCCGATGTAATTTTAGAACATTCATGACTGAAACAATTTCCATATTTAACAAGGTCACCTTTAAACTAGACAATAATTAGATAAATATTCGAATAGTCGTTGAATGTTCATTAGACATATCATATTATCCGATAATTCAGGATGAGAGATGCCATCAATAAACATTCGGTACATGTAGAAAAGGCGGGGGAGGGGAGATGAACATTTTTGAAAAAATCGCCGGTACACACCTTCGATACTGAGCTAGGTATTATCCAGAAATATCTTGGCCGCACACAAATTTAGCTTGTAATACACAGGCACGCCTGCATTGCGGATATAGATATACCCACAAAACAACGCATATTCACGTCTAACGACTGGCGGCGAAACCATTTTGGTAGAAGCCATCAGTGCCGAAATACGATCTTCATAGCTATAATTTTACCCTATTGATCTTGTAACCGATACTGTAATGTTGCATTAGTTGAAAGTTTATAGTATCGCAACCCAAGAAATTACAAAATATATAGAAATTATACATCACCTTTATAAAACATTCGATAATAAAAATAAAGTAATTCTAGTTTTTGAATAAGATTTGGTAACATTTCGATTACTGATGTTGGCTGCTTTGATATTTGGCATGTGTCAAAATGTGCGCATGCTCAGAAATTTGGAAGATGAGTAGAATTACGGTGGTCTCACTGATAAAGCACCTTAAAAAGTGTTAAAGTTCTCCGGAAGATGGCAAAATGGGCAAAACCAATTCAGATTCATTTTGGAAAATAAATCACTGTGATGAACTCAAGAAATATTCCCATTAATATCGAATCTTGTCATTTGCAATGACTCATTTCATACAACGCATAAATCCTGGATATCCCTACAGTGGCTTAATATAACCTATTAAGCCACTGTAGATATCCCCAGCGCCACCTAAAGTACAACTCAGTTATTCATCTCTGACGGAGGTGGATTCCGTGCATGATGGAAGAAAATTCTGTGATATACGATGTGACTTTTATATGGTTTATGAGGGTGTATGTATATGGTTTATGCGGATATGATGTATTGAACGTGTTGGCAAGTTGGCAAATGGAGAATGAATTTGACAAATGACATCACATATTTCAGTTTTCATTTCATAATTTTCATATTTCATTCATTCTCAAAATGGCTCTCAATCTGCAAGTAAAGGTGCACCCAGTAGTTTTATTCCAGATTGTTGATGCATATGAGCGAAGAAATGCTGATTCTCATCGCGTCATCGGAACTTTGTTGGGTAAGGAATCAATTCTCGATATCAATCATAATATACTTTGAATCAATCTTTAAATTTTCCACCCCAAACGAATGTCACCTAATACCTAGTTTAAAGTGGACATGTGGCTCAAAGTGGATTTTATTCCTACTTTCAGGTACTGCAGACAAAGGTATCATAGAAGTAACAAACTGCTTCTGTGTACCACACAAAGAATATGATGATCAGGTGGAAGCAGAATTATCATATGCCATGGATGTGTATGAGTTGAACAAAAGAGTGAATTCCAACGAAGCTATTGTAGGATGGTGGGCTACAGGACATGAGGTTACAAATCACAGCTCTGTGATTCATGAATATTATTCAAGAGAATGCAACAATCCTGTGCATGTAACAGTGGACACAAGCCTACAAAATGGGAGGATGGGACTAAAAGCTTATGTTTGTGTTTCCTTGGGTGTACCAAATGGTAAACAGGGCTGCATGTTCACCTCAATTCCAGTAGATATAACATGCTATGACCCAGAAGTGTTTGGTTTGCAACTCTGCCAGAAGACAATGAGTGCTGGGTCTGGGAGACCTAGAAATGTCAATCCCATGTTGGATTTAACTCAGGTTGCAGAGGCTGGCAGCAAAATGAGCACTTTACTTGACCAGGTGTTGGGATACGTTGAGGATGTTTTAGCCAACAGAGTGAAACCCAACAATGCTATAGGTAGATCTCTGCTTGATTTGGTCAACTCTGTTCCACATATGAGTAATGAACAATTCTCTGAAATGTTCAATAGTAATGTTAAAGATTTACTCATGGTTATTAGTTTGTCACAGCTGATCAAAACTCAGCTGCAACTCAATGAAAAACTGACCTTGTTGACATCAGTTTGAATAAATATTCAGAAGTACTGATAATTCAATGTTTTTTATTTAAAATAACATATATAATTAAAAATTTTTACCATTACAAATAGCTGAAACTTTTTTAGAACTGAAATTCCTTGGTTGCAATCAATTTATATAATCCACTAATTTTTATTTATTTATAGTGTTTGTTCAAGGAGTGATAAATGACAAACAAAAAAAGATAATAATATAATTTACACCAAGTAGCCATTTTATAAAACAAGATAAAACATTGAACAATTCCAATTATCATATAATTTTGAGGAATTATCCTAATCAATCTATTCTAAAAATTATTCTTATATTTGATATTTTTCAATAAACTCTTTTTTTTAGGTTTATGTGAGTTACTGTCTTGCTTATACTTGTTCTTCCCCTGTTCTATTAATTTCAATATTACTATGCACCTGTTCAATGTGAGTCTTTAGAAATTCACCTGCAAAGGTTTCTGAACACATTTCACATTTTTCTTGCCTATGTAGACGTTCATGAATACTGAGAGCATAGGATGTAGCAAAGCCTTTATCACAAGATTTACAGAAATGAGTTTTCTCTTCCTCAATGCCATGTTTGGATTTCAGATGTGACCTTAATGATACTTTTTGGCGAAAACCTTCACTACAATGATTACACACAAAAGGTTTCTCATCAGTATGCTGCCTCTTGTGAGTTTTCAAAGCATAAGTAGATGAGAATCCCACTCCACAAAACTCACATACATGGGGCCTCAACTTTTCATGTGTCATTTTGATGTGGTTCATCAAATTACCTTTAGTGAAATACCCTTTTCCACAGGTTTCACATTTGAAATTTCTCAAGCCTATGTGCACCTTCTTTTTGTGGAGCAAAAATTTATATTTGGTCCTAAAACTTCTACCACATTCATCACAAACATACTCTTCAGCTGTACTTTTATGCTGGTAGAAAATGTGTCCTCTTAAACTCTCAAAGTTTTTACAAGTTACTCCACATAACTGACACACTGAAGGACCTGCACTGTGCATCATCAGGTGTTTTTTGAAGTTGTCTGACCTTACTACACGTCCACAGGTTTTGCATTTAGTTTTTTTGTGCTTGGCAATGTGCAATGTGAGAGAATGTTTATCTGTAAAATTAGCATCACAAATTTCACAATGGTGTGTGATAACCACATTATTCTGAGCTTTCAATCCCATATCTATTTTATTTCCTTTGAAGTCATCATTAACTATTTCATTTACACTAACAAATTCAGGTGATACTGAGTGTCTATTGAAGTCGGAAGTTATTGAATCAATTTTTATTGTCTTTCCACCTGCAGGCACTTTATTTTCGCATTTCGAATGTTTGTTTTCACCTTCTGGTTGTTCAGTATCATCTATGATCACAATTGGATTTTGAAGTTGAGCATCAAGCATTTGTCTTTTCTTTTTAATAGCCTCCGATAGCATTTTATGGGCCTTTATGATGCGTCTTTTGACCAGCAAAGCATTTTTTACTTCTTGAGCACATTTTGAACAGGAATATTTTGGAAGTCCATCATTTTCCTGAACCTTAAAAATAGATATGTAATGAATTTGTGAGCACAACTGAAAAAATAACAAATAGTAAATGTTTTAGAACTATCAAATATTGATTGGGGATCATTTTGGTTAATCTGTATCTCTTTAAAATAAAAGGTCCATTTACCTTTATTGAAGTTAATATTTCCAACATTTTTGGGAAATCTCCACCAAAGATGTTCACCCTTGTTGATGTTTTTTTGAGACATAATCGACACTGAAATACATTTACTTGAGTATTCATTTTCCTTGGAAAAACCTACAAATTTGTTTTGTAGTTCTCAACTTCTCTCACTCTCAACTTCTTGTCTGGACTTTTGACAATTTCCACTTCTCATTTGATTCGATCACCTCTTGTGACCCAATCTTCATCTTCTTCTTATTTATTCGTTTACGTCAAATTCGTCGAATTTGACGTAAACGAATAAATACGTGTCAATCAAATCAAATATGTTTTTCTTCATTTTCATTGGTTTTTTCTTATTTGTGGATGAATGAAAGTATTTTCATTCGCATTTACTGAAATAAGGGCTTTTATTTATATGACTAACACGTGATGTTGGGGCATTAAAATCGGTTCACAATTTAATAATGCAATGCTACCTAGAAGACGTCGTACTGGTTCAGAATGCGAGCCGTCAGTGGTAGTTGGTGGTGAAAGTTCCTGGACACAATCGAAGGCAAAAACATTATCCGAACTGAACTCGTCCTATCCAAACAATGTATCACAAGATTACTATTCAGACGATTTTGTAGAGGAATACGTTGAACCCGACCCAATCATGACTGCAAGGGACAGAACTAGTGAATTCGTCAATACCATACAAACCTTGCAGGGCCGTAATATTGCCAGAGCTGTTGCTGTTAAGGATCCAAAAAAATCCAGGGCACTACAGAATCACTCTGAGTTCATGTTGATTGCTAAAAATGTTGGTAGAAATATTGCTAATACCTTTTCTAAACTGGAGAAACTCACAGTTTGTAAGTGTTGTGCTGACCTGAAAATGATCATTGATGCTATTTAGAACCTGTATTTTAGTGGCCAAACGAAAGTCTCTATTTGATGATAAAACTGCTGAGATCCAGGAATTGACCTACATAATTAAGGGTGATCTTAGTAGTTTAAATCAACAAATAGCACAACTTCAAGAGGTATCAAAGCGCCAGAAGCAATCCAGCAATGGAAAACATTTATTATCTCATTCCAGTAGTGTGGTACTGACACTCCAGTCCAAGCTAGCCAGCATGTCTACAGATTTCAAGCAGATACTGGAAGTGAGAACAGAAAACCTCAGGCACCAGAAAAATAGGAGAGAACAATTTTCTCAGGGTGGTTTACCTCCACCTACTTCAACAGGTGAATGGGCATCCCAAAAGCATATCCATTTAATGCTACTTTCATTTCCCATTTTCAGGTAGCATTTTATTGCAAGATCAGGATCAAGTTAGTATAGATTTGGAGAGTACAGCTTTAATCCCAAAACAAAACCAAATGCAAGCAGCTTTGATGTATGATGAGACAGACAACTACCTGCAAAGCAGAGCAGAAACCATGCAGAATATTGAATCCACAATTGTAGAACTGGGAGGTATATTCCAGCAGTTGGCTCATATGGTCAAAGAGCAAGAGGAGATGGTTGAAAGGATAGACACCAATGTGCAGGATGCTGGAATGAACATTGAAGCTGCTCATGCCCAGATTGTTAAATATTTCAAGACAGTGTCTTCAAATCGGTGGTTGATGATCAAAATTTTTGGTGTTCTTATATTCTTCTTTATTTTCTTTGTCATGTTTTGGGCATAATCACACCTGTATAATCATAGAAATATTTAATAATATACAAATTAGTTGAGAAACGGAATATTTGGTGACTTCCTAATCAAAATGTTTTTTCAAAGCAGTACTACTTATAAGACTATCAATAATATAGGATGATGATTGGTGAAAAATCAGAGTCAGTCTTTTAATCCAAATATATTTGAAGTTATGCTAAGGTAATGTATCTGCGGTATTTTGTATAATACATTAAAATGAATGGGGGAGAAAACCTAGGAGAAAAAAATACAGAAATGGTGGGAATCACAAGTTATTGAAATAGTGCCTTAGATATCATGTCAGATGACCAAAAAACAGTAACAAATTGTGAAAAATTGAGTGGCAATGCAAATGCAATGAAGTAGATGAATAATAAAATGTACTAATTAATAAATCGATTGTAATTTTCAATGATCCCATTATGGATACAATAGGAACATAATCACCAATTGTGGAATTGAATATGCCTTCAGAACTTCAAGTGAAACTGACAAACAAAGCCTGACAAATTTGTATTCCAAAACTGATCATCATAATGTAAGTTGTTATTGAGATCGATAAGGCAGATGGAGCGGTCATTGAAAAAACGCATTAATACAGAATTATTTGACAGCCATTATAAATATCGAGTTTGTTTGATAATAGTCTAATTGCTAAAACAAAGTCGGAACTTCCAAGTTGGAAAATATAAAACAAAAACAGATTCTTTCGAGAATTGGATGACTTGTCTTCATTATCATATGATCAGCAAATTTATGTAGAGAACATGCATTTTCACTATTTTGGATCACAGATCTACTTTTTCATTGTTTATAGTCCCCTAAGTTAATCAGTCAAGTAAAAAACAAGCCCGTCTCACATTAAATCGAATGAAAAAAAAAAAAAAATCTGAGTTATGCAGGTTGAAAACCTTATTGTCGCCTCAGTCAGTTTGAATGTGTGTTCTCATTTCAGTGAAATGAAGTCAATGTGAACGGTAGGGAAATAATTCCATACTGAAGAATTGAACAATAAATGAATAAAATCCAATTGCTTGGCTTAGATTATTGAGTCTTTGTGTGGTTAATGTTACCTCAATTAGCTCAAGAGGAACGGAAATGTCTCCCGAGATCCACCACAAAAAAATTTAAATTGGGGATAAGGTGCGGGTTGGACACCTTTGGTTGAAACTAGTGGATACTCAGTTTGACGACTTAAATATTGAACAAAAAAAAAAGAGTTTAGTTGAGATGGTTATTGTTTGAGCTCCGATGTTCCGGTATCATAGGGAATAACTGCTTTAAAATAAATTATATTTCATCCCATCTTCGTAATATTCATATTATTTCTTGTAAGTACCTTAACCGAGGAGCAAATTGACCATATCAAACAGCTTTTGGTGGCAGCATTTTGAGCATTTTTGAGTTGGCAGGAATCTGTCATCAACGTCAATAGTAATAAATGTCAGTTGTGCAGATGAATTCAAATAAGCCCACAAAATGTTTTTCTATTCATATAAATGTTCAGTTCTTTTATATTTATAATCATAATCTTATAACGCTAGATCCGGTAACCAGGTTTATTTGTTTTGTAGGTCTGGGGGAGTTGAAAGTACTAAGCCATTGATTGGTCGTTTTTATTTTGGTCCATACATATGTGTTGTACCACGTGATCATAGTACCTACTATCTTGCAGACCCCTATATACAAAAAAAATACTACAGGATGCCGGATCTAGCATTATAAGATATGTTTTTTTTCCCTCTGTTCTTGGATATAGCTCCCCTGTGGTGCTTTTATCCAGCTCTCCTTCGATTACGTATGTCTCGTAATCAAAGCTTTGTCTGTTGGATGCAAAAGTCTTGCTGGAAGCAATATTGCATCCAATTTTCTGAAGAGGTTTGTTATTCTGTCTTGTACAGATTTTCTTTTTTCTGTCTGATTTTGTTTACTTGTTCTTGTGTTTTCTTGTGCTGTTTGAAGCCAACTTTTCTGGATTTGGTTTCTAGTTGAAATTGGTTTGGTTTTTTGTCTTCAGTTTGTTTTTTGTTCTCTTCCATAAGATATCTGTTTATAATGAATATTTATAGCAATTATTGTTCTGTGGTTGACAGTTTCGCCACACCTTTGTTCCTTGTTAGATATATGTCAACTTATAAGTCAAAAAGACTTGACATGAAGCAATTGTTGTTCCGTGGTTGACAGTGTCGCCACAAATCTGATATAAAAACAATCGAAATGAATGACAGATTGATACCAACCCCAGAACTTTCAGAAGCTGCCAACGGTCAAATATTCAACTTCATCCACGATTCCTCTTTATGCCGCCTTCCCCATCTGCCTCATCATTGATCGTTCCCCGGGACCCCCCACGCTGACTTATAAACAAAACTAAAAAAAAAAAAAAATATCGACGGGGCGAATGAAACGAAGTAACCCGAGCCTGCCCCCGTCTCAGTTGTGCCTGTTGTTGGCGGTCCTTTGGGCGGCCCTGTTCGCATTCTGCGGCCTGCCGCCGCCGTAGCCGTTGTTCTGGTAGAAGGGGGCCCCGCCCCCTCCGCGCTGCACCTTGTGAAGGGGCGGCTGCTGCGCGATGAGGTGCTCCTCGGGCGGCGGCTGCCCTTCATCGGGCGCCGCCTGGTGGTTGGCCGCGAAGTGGGGCGGCATGGGGTGGGCCTGGGGCGGCCCGTACGTTTGATTCGTGTAGGTCTGGCTGGGGATCTGCTCCGGGGGGTCAATCTCGGACTCCTGGAACGGAACGAGGGGTTGGAGGGTGATCGAAAAGCACTTTGTCTAATTAAATCACTACCGATACAGGGGTGCCTCAAGGTGGTGTTCTAGGTCCTTTGTTATTTATACTTCACATAAATGATATGGCTGATGTAGTAAACATAAAACTTTGATGTTCATGTCATAAAAATCGAACTATGTAGCTAGTATTACGGTGGATTTATGCAGAGGTTTTAAGTCGTTAGTTTCAAGTCTTAAGTTTTAAGTCGTAAGGAAAAATGGACCATTTATGCAAGCAGTTTTAAGGACTGCCAATAGTGTCTTTCCTGTTATTTTGTGTACTTATTTTTCTCATTTCCTTCGATTTAATCCAAATTCCCAGACTAAATCCTATTTTTTTTTATGTCTATTTACTTTACATGTATTCAACTCCTGCTGTTTGTTACGATACCCTTTTGCAAAATCAGACGCATGCACAAATCGATCGATTTTTAAGTCGTAAGTCGTAAGAGATAAATGTTGGCCAACTTTTCTTAGGACTTAAAACTTATGACAGCTGTATAAATGGTTATACTGAAAACCATTGGATTAATTTCTTATGATAGATAGATAATTTATTCATATAAAATTACAAGAATTCTACACTTGTCACAGGAATTCAAAAATACAAATATCAAAATTACAGACAACTATAGGGAAAAAAGGACAGGGAAACAATTAAAATTCAAATATAGATATCCAACTCGCATGTACAAGAAGGCATATGCAGGAGGAACTCATCAACTGTATAGAAACAGTGCACCATTAGTATGTTGGATGGATTTTTTTCATAAATTTATTAAAAGTCAAGTCTTTATAACAATTTGGTAAGGCATTGTAATGCTTAATGCTGATGTATCTATATGTATGTTGTGTTTTCTTGATTCTGCAAAAGGGTATGCAAATTTTATCACTGTTTCTAGTTGGATACGTGCGTACATCATTTTGCCTAATGACACCATCAGTAAGACATTTTTTATGAATTAACAAAAGGCATTCCATGATATAGCAACAGGACAATGGTATAATCGATAATTTCTTGAAAAGCGGTTTACAGTGAGATTTGGATCCATTAAAACTCATAATATGTATTACTTTCTTATTACATAAAACTTGAGACTAAAAACTTACGACTTAAAACTCTAAAATCCACCGTTAGTTACAGTGCACAATTTATAACGCATAATCTCGAAGTTTCCAACTTTCAACTTTTATGAACAATGATGTAAAAATAGATTGTGCGCCTGCGCGAATCCTGAATTTAATGGCGCCTTCATATTTTCTTCAGACCCGACTGTCACTTCTTAGAATTTTTAATTTCAACATCTTGTATTTGTGTATTTTCCAATGTTGAAATCAATAAATCCGAGATAGCGGACAAGTTTCGTGATTATCGATCAATTCAAATCAAAATTATCATGTTGGGGTTTTCGGAGTGAAGAGATTTTTTGAGAAAATTCACTAATTCAAGATAGAGGTCTGGTTTTCATGGGGGGCTTTTTGAGGTAACAAATTATGAATTGACAAGTTCAGCCAGCGTTGGGAGAGAAAAATTATGTCTGCCCTAGCGTTGTCTTTGTCATCAAGATTGCAACTTGAAATGATGAAAATGTTATGATTGGGACGTAAAAAAGAGAAGAAGACAAATATCACAATAATGTGTTTGGAATCATTCAACAATAATTATTGTAAGCTTACATAATGCTCACAAAATATTCGAAATAATCGGGATAACGAAAATACTACAAGAAAAACAAACCAATTATATCTTCTTCTTTTTCAGTCCAATCATAGCATTTTCATTATTTCAAGTTGCAATCTTGATGACAAAGAGAACAATAGGATAGACATATATTTTCTCTCTCAACACTGGCTGAACTTGTCAATTGATGAGAAAATTCACAAATTCAAGATAGCGGATGAGGTTTGTTATAGTCGGGTTAGATTCGAAATTGGCGCAACAGGGTTGCAACGATTCAAATCAAATGATTTGATTTACGATTTATATCAAATGATTTTTGATTTGAATCAAATTATAAATTGCTATACAGTGTGTACCAGCCAAATGGAATAAATTCGTTAATAAATAAACGGTGGCGTTTTAGGAAAAACGCTCGGACACGTCGATTTGTATCTTTAGTTGCGCTTTTTTTTCAAAAAAAACTTTTTATACAGGGTGTGTCATGCCACAGTGGCCAATATCAACTTTCTTATTTTAAATGCAACACCATGTATTTTATTTCATTTTTAGATTCTTCCTGAAAAGCTGATTTCGTCGATCTATCATACTTGGGGTATAGCGCGAAATATTACAGAGATATAGGGTGTGAAAAATCGAGATTTTTCAACTTTTTTGTGTCGAAACTAATCATTTCTGCTCAAAACGGCTTACATGTCCTTATCTTAACTTTTCATTTACTATCTACTGACATTTAATATAAACAAATAGAAGGTGATGCAAATCTCAAAATTTTGAACGACCCGTATTTGTTTCTCGCTATACCCCAAGTATGATAGATCGACGAAATCAGCTTTTCAGGAAGAATCTAAAAATGAAATAAAATACATGGTGTTGCATTTAAAATAAGAAAGTTGATATTGGCCACTATGGCATGACACACCCTGTATAAAAAGTTTTTTTTGAAGAGAAAAAAAAAAAAGCGCAACTAAAGATACAAATCGACGTGTCCGAGCGTTTTTCCTAAAACGCCACCGTTTATTTATTAACGAATATATTCCATTTGGCTGGTACACACTGTATAAAAAAGTCGCTGAGGCTCGAAGCAGATAACCTACCTAAATATCAAAAAAAAGGAAGATAGTATGCCAAGTGATTTCAAATTTCATTATTTCCATATTCGAAAAAAGTATAAAAAAATTACGATTTAATTTGAAAAAAAAAATCAATAAAAAAAATTTGGATTTTTTCAACACTCCTCCAACCCACCTGGAGGAAGAAGAAGCTGCCCGTGCCGAGCATCTCTGCGATGGGCCTTGGCTGCGGCGGCCCCATCTGCTGGTAGAACATCTGCTCGGGCGGCGGCAGGGCGGCCTCGTGGGGCGGCATGGGCGGCTCCGCCATGGGCGGCGGCTGCTCGCCGACGGCCGCCGTCCGCCCCTCGATGGTCATGCTCTCGATGTGGTGCATCGCGTGGGCGGCCTCCTGAGGCGGCTCCTCCGCCGCCTCCGGCTGCGCTTCGGGCCCCCCGTCCAGGTCGGGCAGCTCGGTGGGCGGCTCTTCAGGCTCGGCGGCCGCTTCCGGTTCGGCGTACTCTTCGAAGGCCTGGAAGTTCAAGTAGTTGTTTTGACAATGGTGGTTGGTCATAAATTATAGGCTGTGTCTATTCAATGGGGCGCCCCGACTAGTGGGCGAGCGTTTTTTCAATATTTCCGCTTACGAGCGTCAATGCTGTCAAAACGTCAATTTTGTGTTGAGATTTGAAAGCGTCAAAGTCTTCTTTGTTAACCGGTTGTATGAAAAAGTGTTTGGACAGTTTGCTATTGATGATACAACATCTAACAGAGAAGAAGTTGCTTTGATACACATTTCTATTTATACAAAAACTTCAAGGAGATATAAGACTTGAAATTGTGCGTTACGATGAAATGTCTCTTGTCATTCTCGGACAGTTAGCAATGTTTTTGTCTCATTTTCTCCTTCATAGCATATTTCATGATCAACCACCATTGTTGAGAGGCTGTGTCTATAAATCGGGGTGTTCCGACATATTCCGCCCCGCTCAAACATTCAATAACTTGACAGTTATATTAGCTGCCAAACTTTTTGAATAGTTTGTCATTTTTTACAGAGGAATGCTGGTTAATCATTGATTTGAATACCCTTTTCTTAATATAATAAATGAATATTGATTGGATTTTATTAGGAATAGCACACTTAGTACAAACTATGGTGAATAATGCTTCAAGTTAACTTGATTCAACTACATAGTTTTTGAAATTACCAGTTTTCAAATGTCTATATATTCCCTATTCATCAGAAGAAAAGGAAAAACTACATACCTTGCTGTATAGAAAGATGATATGTAAATCAAAGTGTACCCCAATAAAATAAAAATTGACAGGCGATTTTGTTAAATTCTCTTAAATTATTAGAAATTCAGGTGGATCGTTTTATAATGAACACTGTATATATTAGACTGAAATACAAAATTTGTGCTGGATGAATTGATTTTTTATACTTTCATATTCCCTGATCTTTTTTGAACAAATACCATTACTTTTGAAATGTTAATTGTTGATTTCACTATCCTGCCCAATGTTTTTATACATTATTAGCATATATTTTCGGCAACAAAGTGGTGAAGAGAAAATGTTACAGTAAGAGTAGATAGGGGTACAAAAAGTTATTTACATAAAAACTGGCATATTCTTACATAAACACCATTATAAAATCTATATAACATTATATGCATGGTATATTTTGAATCAATGAAAAAGCAAAACAAACATTTGTTTGAATCATTTGCTTTCAAATGAGATTTACAATCATTATTGAGATTAATTTTTAAATTCAAGTAATTATTTACTCACATATATTAGCGATCGATTGACATATTGGTGAGGAGATAAAGCATTGAGAATTCAAATAATGTAGGAACTTGTAAATTTGGAAGAAAAAATAATGGAAAAAATCTGTAGAATGTAAAATTGCATGAAAAATATAAAAAAACTGCAGATCAGAATATAGAATAGGATCACAAATACACATTTACAATCAATAATTGAAGCACAAAATTCCATAATTTTTAATAAAATGATACAAACGGAAATTTATTGATATTTTTGAAATTGTGAAATAACCTAATATTTAAGGACTTGTAAATATTCTCTTAGGTCTCAGTATCTTCCTATTCTTTTAATGACTGACTACATTTATAAAAATCTCTTACCTGAGCCTGATCAAAATATCCACTCTCATGGATTTTCCCCAAGATTTCCTTGATCTGACCATAATTACCACCAAAAACTTCTTTCTGTTTTCCATCCACAACTGCTAACAAATGTTCAGCAGCAGCTTGCACCTCATTTGTAAAAGCAGTTGGATTACCAGCTTCATGTTTTGGAGTCACAGCAGGATAAAGGTCATCAAGCAGTCTGAAATATAACAAAAAAAAAATTAACATTACTTTGACAATAAAAAAATTTGTTATACTGACTTGAGATCTGTTTCTGAAAGTTGAGCAGCTCCATTTCTTCCATGCAAAAAATCATCACGAACATTTTCATTACCCATTTGATTCAGGGCATCTTGAACAAGCAGTATTTCTCTTAGCCTAGCAAGCTCAGCCTGGTATTTGACTGCTGCCTCTTTTTTTGCCAATTTTTTTGCTTCTTTTTCAGTAGAAACAGCTATACCTAGGAACTGTTTACAAAGATCTCTTGCGAAATCCAATGTACTAATCACTTCAGCATATTTAGCCACAGCAGTCTTTTGGTCAGCATTCAGTTCTTTGCCAGCATTTTGTAATTCCCTATATGATTCTAGTTTTGACTGTAAACAATTTTATTCATGAATTAATAAAAAATTTCTACATAATCATTGGAAAGAGCCCATAAATTCAGATATGGGTGAATTTATAAAACTAAACAGGAAAAAAATCAAAATTTTTGGTAACCAACATGATAAAATTTCAATAGATTCCTTATGGAAACCCTCAATGAGTTATATTGTACAAGCCACTGGCATCTCATCAGTTAAAAATATTCTGTAATAGGTATTTCCATGTATTTACTAATCATTATTGGTTATGCTGGTAATAAACATATCAAACATGCTTTATTATTGTCTAATAAAATCATTTTATATAGGGAGTATAAGATATAAATAAGATAGTTTCCTTAATAATAGTTGTAGGTGCAAAATACAAAAAGATGAAGAGTTCCTATAAAAAATAAGCCTTGACCTTTCAAAACAGTTTAAGTCCTGAGCATGTGATTGCTAAAATAATAAGGAAAGTTGGGGCTTTTATTGATCTTTCCCAAATTTTTTCAACATAATAGATGGTGCAGTACCCACACTAGTACACAATACATACGATGAATCCTATAGGTATTAGATTTTGTTCTACTATTGAAAAACTCCAGCAAAATAATTGTTGCAACTTGTTAGGGTATAGTTTCAAGGAAACAGTTATCTAGAATGCATCAACTTACCTTTCTTTTTTCCAAATTCCTAATTTTATGTTCAATGGTAGTGATAGCTTGCCGAAGAGGAGACAAAGTCAAGTTTTGTGAGGGATCGGCTAAAGCACTATCCGGGTTAATTTGTTTGTCAATCTTGACGTTAGCCGCTGACGGCATTTTCGCACTATATTACCTATTTAAACTAATAAAAAAGACTATTTAGAATATATCGCAGGGGGGTTGAAGTCAAGGAATGGTTTTCGTATGAATATGATACTGAAAATTCGATCACACCATAAAAAAACTACAAAGACACTCCATTGCACTCCATTGAAAATACGAAAAGCCAACAACTTTCTCTAATAACGGAAGCGGGCAAAACGGCCATGAAAGAAATTTCATTGGTTCTCTCAGCCGGAAGTGTTCCTGATAGCGGGTGATTCAAATTCCAAACGAATTGTTATAATTTATGTCTTGCACATAAAATTTTATATCGATTCGAAGAATTTTTTCCACTCACCGTATCGTCTGTATCATCAAAAAGTCGTTTTTTTGAAATCTCATTGATAATAAATGGTGTACAGATCGAACTAAATGTTGGCATAAAGTCATAAACTGGCTAAATGTTTTTGCTGCAATGTCCTAAACAAGAGGAAAATTTTCTTGTCATTTGTCAACTGATGTCAAGATTGTCATGTCAAGTATAGTGTCAAGTACACGTCACTAATGAGAAGTACGATTCAAAAAAGTTGATTATTTCGATTTTTAAAATGACGAACCTGCGACAAAAACAAATCAGTAAGTTTGTTTCAACTTCAAGTATCATTCTTTTTCTACTATTAATTATTTTCAGATGCTATCAAGCAAATGTTGAATTTGAATCAGCCTCAAAGAAAAACTGGCACTTCTGAACCTGTGTGGAAAATATTAGTGTATGATCGAATTGGACAAGACATTATATCTCCAGTTATTTCTGTAAAGGAGCTTCGAGAGCAAGGCGTCACCCTTTTTGTGTTAGTTTAACCAACATGATCTAGATTTGAATACCACTGTACACCTGCTTCAAAAGTGGAATAATATAAATTGGATTTCAGACAACTGCACTCTGATAGGGATCCTATCCCTGAAGTACCAGCAGTATATTTTTGTGCCCCAACTGAAGAGAATTTGGGCCGTATTAGCCAAGACTTCCAGAAAGGAACTTATGATTCCTATCATCTGAATTTCATATCTCCAATAACTAGACAAAAGTTGGAGGATTTAGCATCTGCAGCAATAGCTGCAAATTGTGTTGGTAATATTCATAAGGTAAGTAATTCTGGGATTTATAGTATTCATATCAGTCAATTCTATTGAAACATGAACCTGAGATTCTTTTGGTTTTGGTCTATTTTTGTTTTAGGTCTATGATCAGTATTTAAATTTTATTTCACTGGAAGATGATTTATTTGTACTGAAACATCAAAACAGTGATATGGTTTCATATTATAGTAAGTTCCTGTAAATTTTATGAAGTACTGCTCAATTTGAATTGTGTTGCATTTCCAGATATAAATAAAGGGGATATTATAGACACTGAAATGGAAAATATAACAAACACAATAGTTGATAGCTTATTCTCAGTATTTGTTACTCAAGGTAAATAATTTTATGCAGCATAATAGAGTAGCATAGCTTTGATGATGAACATTTCAGGAACTGTTCCTATTATAAGGTGCCCCAAAGGAAATGTGGCTGAGATGGTTGCCAAAAAATTAGACAAGAAATTGAGGGAGAACTTATTTGATACAAGGAATAACATGTTCATTTCTGATGCACAGTCAGGAAATTTCAATTTTCAGCGCCCCATTTTAATAATCCTGGATAGAAATGTGGATATGGCCACTCCCTTGCATCACACCTGGACCTATCAGGCATTAGCACATGATTTATTGGACTTGGCATTGAATAGGGTGGTCATAGAAGAATCTACCCCTACAGGAGGTATTTGAAATCAGTTAATGAAGATGATTGGTTTATTATTTGAAGAAATTTCTAGGGGCAAGAGCTAAAAATCGTGTTTGTGAATTGGATGTCAAAGATAAATTTTGGTCAAACTACAAAGGTAGTCCATTTCCTACAGTAGCTGAAGCAATTCAGGAAGAACTAGAACAATACAAATCATCAGAAGAGGAAGTCAAGAGGCTGAGAAGTTCAATGGGGGTTGATGGTGAAAATGATATTGCACTTTCAATGGTTTCAGACAATACTGCAAAAATTACATCAGCTGTAAATTCCTTACCCCAGCTCTTGGAGAAGAAGAGACTTATTGATATGCATACTTCAGTGGCAACTTGTGAGAATTAAATCCTATTTTTTATCATAATTACTGGATAATTTATTTTGCAGCCCTTTTGAATATTATCAAGTCCAGAAAACTAGATACTTTCTTTGAATTAGAAGAGAAGATAATGAGTAAAGCACAAGCAGTTGAAAAAAATCTTATGGACATTATCACAGATCCTGGAGCTGGTACAGCAGAGGACAAGTTGAGATTGTTCATCATTTACTATATTTGTGTACCTAATCTTGCTGAATCTGATCTTCAAAAGTATGAAAATGCCTTAACTGAAGCCGGCTGTGAGTTATCCCCCCTGTCTTACATCAAAAGATGGAAGTGAGTGGATAATATTATTTCCCAAATATGTTTCAAGCACTATTCTTCAGGAGCTACACTAAAATGGTATCTGGGATAAATATCAACCAATATGAAGGGGCAGGAACAAAGACTGTCAACATGTTTTCCAAACTAGTCACTCAGGGTTCTAGTTTTGTGATGGAAGGAGTCAAAAACCTGGTCATCAAAAGACATGTTAGTCTGAATGAATTCCACAGGTCCTGTGTTGAAGAAGTTTTTTTTATTTTCCAGAACCTTCCAGTGACTAAAATTGTAGACAATCTTATGGACTTCAAGAACAGCCCAGAGATGGAGGATTATCATTATTTAGATCCCAAACAGCTAAAAGTAACAGAAACACCAAGAAATAGATCTCCATTTCAAGATGCAATTGTCTTTGTTGTTGGTGGAGGGAATTATATAGAGTATCAAAATCTGGTTGATTATGGAAAGGTAGACATGAATTGGTTAATTTTTTATATATTTTAAAACTGTTTTCTTCTTATTTTGCAGGCAAAAACTACAACAGGTAATATCAGAAGAATATCCTATGGGGCAACTACTCTGAATAATGCAAATCAATTGATGAAACAGTTGTCATTACTGGGTCAGGAAATTTAACTTTATGTCAAGCATGTATACCAATTGATTGAGAAAATATGTCACTGTATATATTATATATCTTATATATTTTTTATTCATTTGTTGATTAGAAACATTTTAAGCTTTATGTTAGTAATTTATTTCCATACAAACCTATTCTGTTATATTTTTTGATAGGGACTAATTTGACAAATACTTTTTTCCATATAACTGGACCTTTTTCTCAAATGAAGCTGATTTAATTGGCATGTCCTCTGCATAGAATGGATTCATGGAATGTTTGATGTAAGCCTCGTAAATCTCGGAGAAGAAATTCTTGATTCCATCGTCGTTTCGATTGTCATGAACAATAACGAATCTTATCAAACTAGCAGTGACAAAAGCTGATACAAACCACTGGTTGAACTTATCTACTGACTTCAAATTCATATTGTGTGTCTTCCATTTGTGTTCGTCGATAAGATCTAGTGCAGAATGAGCAATAAATTGGTTCAAATGACGATGGTCTTCTTTCTGTAATGATTCTCAAAGGAGATATGAAATTTATAAATTGTCCAGTGAGAATACCTTTGGATCCTTAGAATTACTGAATTCCATCTCAAAAAGAGGTTTATCGGAATGACCAACGATAACAAAATAATAGGTGCCGATCATTTTATGGTTTATTTGAATTTTGGATAATCAATAATCATAAATTTTCCTTCAAATCCAAAACAAAAACAACATAACATAACCTGATAAAAGTGATAAATTTGGACAAGAAGAAGAATATGTACATGACACCGACAGTACTGACATGACAGGAGTGACAGGACACGTAACATTCGTATTATTCGTAATCTTTTTGTTAAATTTTATTGCTGTTTTAAAAAAGTTGTGACCCAATTTCTCAATTTGTAAAAAAGGGAAACCTAGTGTAAGAATATAAATGAAGTAATTGAAACAATGTTGAAATGGCAAGTCTAGATAATGATAGCCATTCTAGTGACTGGTGAGTGTTTTTTCAAAAATCAATTTATCATTATTGTTTCCAAACAATATTGCAAATTTGTAGTTTCAGGATATTCGACTTGGAAAATGCCTTACTGGAAGAATGTTCTGCTGCAGACATTTATTGCATATGCAAAGGTAAAGCCCTTCCTGAAACGTTGAGGTCAGAAATTTGGCAGGTAAATATTCATATTAATAATTACTGGATCAGTATTATCTGATATGACTAATTATGTACATGTACTCACATAATTATACAGGGAAGTGAATTCATAATAGTGAATATTTGGCAGAAATGATAAGTTTTTGAGATACTTTCACCTGATAAATAATCAGCTGATTATTGAATAGTTTCAAAAAATCAGTTTTTGGAAGTTATTTCGCCTTCTGTTGGTATGATATTCAACAGATGATTACTTTAAAAAAAACGTCACATATTATAGTGATATATATATATGCTAATTTTGTGTTGATTTTTTTTTAGATTTGTCTGGATGTTCGTGATAAAGGTAACCAACTGGATCAGTTCAATGAGGTGTATGATTTACCAAATCAAAATGTCTTGAGAGAAGATTGTACAAACTTTGTAGCCAAACTTGGAAATGATGAAGAAGAGAGACTCTCTGTAACAAGTGATGTGGAATCCATTCTGACATTTTATTGCAAAAACAGAAACATTCCTTACTCCCATGATAATGGGTGGATGGAGTTGTTGGCTCCTATACTTACACTGAAAGCACCCAGATCTACCACTTACAACCTATTTGAAGCTATAAGGGACACCTATATACCTCAAAGTTGCCACAGTAATGGAAATGCATTTCATATTTTAAGATTGTTACTGTTATACCATGATCCAGAACTCTGTTCATTTTTGGATACCAAAAGGATAACCCCTGAACAGTATTGCATGTCATGGTTCCAATCACTTTTTGCATCAACATGTAACTTGGAAGTTGTGATGAATATGTGGGATAATTATTTCCAACAGTCTGACCCTTTCTTTATATTTTTCCTGTCCCTCATCATGGTGGTGAATGCCCGTGATCAAATAATTTCTATGAAAGATGAGCTGAGAGAAAAAATCATAACTTGTCTTGGTAACATGCCTTGTGGCCTTGAAGCCGACGATGTATCCGATTTTTGCACTTTGGCACAATATTATGCACTTAAAACACCAGTTTCTTTTAGAAATGACCTTATACAAAGCATTTACAGTGAGTCAGTAACAATTTCCCAAGCATTGTGTTTGCCCATTTCTGTACATGAATTGGTGGAAAATATAACTCAAGAGACTACAAATGTGGATGCAGTAAGATTTTTCCTAGTAGATTGTAGGCCTATTGAGCATTATAATGCTGGACATCTCCCAACTGCCTTTCACTTAGATTGCAATTTGATGTTGCAAGAACCTAGTGCTTTTGCAACTGCCGTGCAGGGCCTACTGAGTGCACAAAAGCAAGCTTTGGCACACAAATCCAATGCAGGTAATAAAATCATTTCATCCCTGTATGTACAGTGACCGGCAAAAAGTACCTACGCATCATATGGGATATTTTTTTACTAATAAATTTTGACAAATGATATTTAAAATAGTCATTCAGAAGGATATTTTATGGTAATATAATTTTTTTTTACAACATAAAATTGATTTAATTTTTGACTAACAAGAACAAATGAAGCTGCTGAACATATACCAATTTCACAAATTCAAAATTCTCTTTGAATAAAAGGTTTTGAGGCACAAAATGAAATGGGTTATAGATCTCATTTTAATCAAAAAAGTTCATATAAACAAGTCCGATCTCGATCAGTAGCAGAGATACAGGGGGTTAAAGTTTAATAATTGTCTTCTATTAATCAGAATATCTCGCCGTCTTTCGAAGATATCAATTTGAAATTTGATATTTCATCATTTTAATCAAAAAAGTTCATATAAACATAAGTCCGATCTCGATCAGTAGCAGAGATACAGGGGGTTGAGTTTAATAATTTTCTTCTATTAATCAGAATATTTGGCCGTCTTTCAAATATATAAATTTGAAATTTGATATGGGTAATACTTCCTGGAAGACCATCATGATGAACAGTTTGAATATTCTCGAAATCTACAGGGCGATACATTTTTAGGGATGGAGGCATCTTTATCCCCCCCAAACTTTTTCGTAGTACGCCTCTGAAGTCTTTCAGTCACCAAATTGGGTGGATCGTTCAATTTCGAGGTGTTTTTGCTCAACAATTTTCTTCGAGAAACGAACCGTTGTCAAGATAAATAAGCATTTCAGTTTGTGCCTCAAAACCTGAAGCACCCTGTATAATTATGTTTCATTTGTTTGAAATGAATTCTTCTGAATTTAAATTCTCATTGCAAAAAAATTATTTTTATTTTTTCGAAACTTGTACATACAATGCTATAAAATGTCGTTGTTACCAACTTTTACAGATAATATTTCCCGGTTTTGTTTCATAAATAAGTGCCTCTAGACATAATTTTCAATTCCTTTGAATATTCCGCCAAATAGTAGTCAAAATAATGCCATGTGACGTCGATAAAAAAAAATCCCACACGATGCGTACTTCCTGCCAGTCATTCAAATCAGCCACCAAGCCCACCCGACCCGACCCCCCTTGACCCCCCCCCAGGTGGCGAGCACCTCTGCTTCCTCGGCTCAGGCCGCAACGAGGAGGACCAGTTCACGCACATGGTGGTGGCGTCGTTCCTCCAGAAGCACACCCAGTACGTCTCGCTGCTGAGCGGCGGCTACGTCGCCCTGCACAAGCACCACGACGCCGACGCCCTGCTGCAGGACCACCAGCCGAGCGCGTGCATCGTGTGCGCCCCAGGGCACGTCGGCGTCGCGACGGAGGCGCCCAAGGCGGCGCCGTCTGGTGATCTCTTCGGGAAGATATCGGCGGTGATGCGGTCCAAGTCGGCGGAGGTGCGCGGCAGGCTGATCGAGTATATTGTCAATCCGAATGGCGTCGCGGCGCCCGAGAGGCACGTGTCGAGCAGCGATAGGATCGGAAAGCGGTACAGGAATGTGGCGCCTGTTTTTAGTATCGATGATGATCACGATAATAATGTGGAGGTAAGAGATTAAGTTCGCAATCTCCGATACCAATCTCTGATGGACTCCGATTGTAATCACGAAAATCGTCGGCCATCTTGTTACTGCCATTTTGAATCTTCACGTCCGACCTCCAAAAACTCGCCCACCATATCGAATCTTTAAATCACCATTTCGATTCTATGAATTTTAATAAGAAATTCATAATCTCTAACCCTGAAAGCCACGTTGTACCAAATTTGAGTCGAATTACAAATCTCGTCTGCCATCTTGAATTTGTATAGAAAAGTCATAATCTCCGACTTCAAAAACCCCCACATACCAATTTTCTACAAATCGGCCAATAATAACATACTCCGTCGATATTCAATTGATAAATTTTTATGTAACATGCATAATCTCCGACCCCAAAACTAGGTATAATCACAAAATCATTATATGAATTATCATGTTATTGTTAACATGAAAATAATAACTTGTGTTGCCTATTTAAGATAGGTATCTCAATATAAGCACCCCTATACTTACTTCTCTCGGAGAATAAAGTTAATTGACTATAAACTATAATTATTTTTTTTTATTTTGCTTATCATCTATTTTTGGGTTAGGATAAAATTATTACAGGTTCACAGATAAACTCACACTTTCACTGCTAATTTTTCCATGGAACTATTTTAATTTCATATTAGAGCTACCCTAGAGCTGAAGTTTGTGAACAGGAGTTTATTTATATGTGTTTGACATCTATCCCACAAAGTATGTGACCAGCTTTGAACAATGCTTTTCGCTATTTTAAGGATTTCTTCTTTTCTCCAATATACTGTAGATACTTATTTCAATCTTGGCCATTCTTGAAATAAAGAGAATAAATCATTGAAATACAAATACCTTAGTGGCCCCATTGATTTTGCAGAGGTGGTTTGAAAAGCCTATAAAAACATAATTAATCCACGAAACTCACATAAAATACCTGTTTTGAATTCTATAAACGATAATCTATCATATAGCGCCCCTTTTGGATACTCAGAATTATTTATTTCTTCCCTAAAATTCGAATTGAAAATTGACATATTACCATTGAAAACATATACCAAATGTTTGTTGATCACCCTCATGTCAAATTTTTGACATTTCTCGAGCGCCATCTGTTGGTTCGTGATTTTCGCGAATAATTCCAGCACATCGACTCCGACGACAAGCCGGAGCTGGTGCAGATCCAGGCGTGCGTGCGCCAGCCCGGCGTGGTGGAGCACTTCCCCTGCCAGGAGGTGAAGCTGAACGGCTTCATGTACCGCAGCCACCTCATCGTCACCGAGTCGGAGCTGGTGGTGCTCCGGGAGATGCCAGACGCCTCCAAGGGCTCAGCCGAGCTGATTGTCAAGCGCCCCCTGTCGGCCATAGTGAAGATCACGGCGCGTAAGCGCCATCCCGAGCTCATCACGTTCAAGTACGGGGTGCCTGACGGGGAGAACTTGAAGATTTCCGATATGGATAGGTTTTTGATTCCGAATGCGGACAGGGCCACCAAGGTGGTGTCGGATCAGATACTGCGGCAGTTGAAGGCAAAAGAGTGATATGGATATAAGTGATATATAATTTATTTGTTAGATCAGTAATATGCTGTCATAGTTTAATAAACAGTTTGAAACAGTTTTACGTTCCCTTTCCCCGAAGAAAAGCACTATTGCCTACCTCGCCTTCCGAAAACGCCTGCACTAAAGTATTTTTTTGCACGATTGATCATCTTTGACTGTTTACCGTGACAGATTTTACGTCAGTAGGTGACATTTACCAGCAACTCGACGGTAAGTAATTCACTTACCATCGAGTTAAAAAATCTCTTAATTTTAATTTATTTTTTGAAAGAATAAAGAAAACTAACGAATTATTTATTAATATTGAAACTTATGGTACAATTTGTTAAATTATTTAATGAAATCCCACTTGTTTGGGCTGTGGCTTCACTTCTAACAGAAACTCCTGCAGAATCGCATACATTAGTAGTATTGCACAATATTTTTTCGGCAGAATCTTCTACATAGCTTTCTGCCACTGTCGATGAACGCCAACCTCCATGACGCTTTAATCCGAGAACATCAACACCTTTATTAGCCAAAAGCGTTGCTGATGTCCTCCTGAACGAATGGCCAGTATAGTTCTCGGGATTAGGCAAATTTAAGAATTTGGCAATTCGAGAAGGCCAGCCCCCGATTGTCCCTTTCCCTATTACTTGAGCACAACATTTTCCTTTGGCGTATCTTAAGAACAAATGATTCGATTTTACTTGTAATGGACGAAGTTTTATATACTTTTGCAGAATTTCTAAATATGGAATTTTATCGTCTGGTTTATTAACGACTGTAAAATTACGCTGGATGTTCGTTTTTGTATTGGGTAATTTTACAATCATTAAACCATCGGTTTGTTGGATGTCATTCATAGTAATATTATATAATTCTTCTCTTCTACAGGCACCAGATATTCCCAATATCATTGCGACCTACAAATTATGAAAAAATCTTCATTAGAGTATTTCTTTTACCTAAACTAGCTTACATTACATTGTGAATTAGAAATTCTTCATCCATTGCTTCCATCAGAAATTTTTCAAATTGCTCCCGTGTAAAAATGCTCGCTTTCTTTTAGTCCTATAGCCAACATTTTTTCTCTTCAAATACGCGATCAAAGTTGAAAACTTGGAAATATCAATGCCATCATAAAGTAAAACGGTGGATTTAATCATTGAATATTCTGCCCAGAGGCTTCCAGGAGCTTTCAACTGCATATGTCTTTGAACGAAATATGCCAATAGTCTTTTCATCGATTCTTAAATTCTTGCCTCCGCACCATTTTTTAAAACTTTGGTAGGTATTTTGATAACGGATTTTAGATTTTTCGGGAATAATTGCGGAACACCCTTCTTCCCAAGCCCGTTCAATTTCTTCAAATTCACTTTCGCTCATATTTTAATTTATAATAATCAAAATTGTACTTAAAATTATTGACAACTAAATTCTCCATTGTTGTTATGCACCCTAGTTACTACCTAACAACCAAAGTATCTATCTTGATAAAATGAATGAAACTAGTCAATATGACGAAAATGTTTAATTTTATAATTTATAATGGTATCAATCGTGCAAAAAACGTTATAAGCATGTCGAACGTTAAGGGTAACCGATCTCAGACAATAATTGGAGTCGTCGCTCCGCTCCTCCTCCAAACAATTGTCTTCGATCGGTATAAAACCCTTACCGTTCTCCATACTTAATATACTATTATTACTTCTGATATGCCCCGAACCTACTGATATGCGTAAAAAACTGATAACCAAAATGCAGTAACGCAATCATTCAGAAATAGAAAAAGCTGGAAAATTGTTAACCTTCAACAAGTTGGAAGAAACACAGTTACGATTCCTCTGCTTGGGTTAAGAAACTCCCGAAGAATTGAGCTTCATGAAAGAGACTGTCCTCTGTCCAAGATCTAATCAAATAGGTAAAGCTTGACAGAATTATCAATAACAGATCTGAAAAGGTCCGAAGACACTGACGTCACTAGGAGCACATAAAGCTTTTATTACATTCTGCCTCTTTTCGGATTGTAAGGAGAATTCGTAATGATTATAATGTGTCAATGAGACATAACCTCTACATCCACTTTGATGGAAATTAGTCTGGACCTATTTCTACTACATCTCTGATGTTGATGGCAGCGGTTGACATCATACACAAATTGCTACTAAAGAGTACGACTTGCATCACATTTGAGATAATGCACCAACTTAGATTTCTCGGTTGTCAATACGCACTGCTGTATTCCTGGTTGCGTGATAACCTACTGGCGAAAACGGATAAAAGGTGACATTTGAAATAACTTTCATATTGGTGACATTCTTGAAGGCATGTGGTTTCAAATATCAAATTGTTTGTGCAAACTAAGAAAATTCAGTAATTCACATCTGGAATTGTCGAAAATGTTCTGAGAAGATGGAAATTGGCAATAATATCGAATCGACTCCACTCTAAATTATAGAGGTTGCTCAAATTACCTTTGACATGCTTTATTCCGCAATGAAAATATTGATGGTCATTGAAAAAATAGTGTACAAAATTCTCCGTTATGCGGCTAGTGCTAAATATAATGTTAGGAGTATTGGTAATTGAAAATTTCAGGATATTATGTTAACGCTTTATTGAAGAACTAAGATTACGCTGACGACAAATAATGTGTTATGATTAATAAAAGCGTGATTAGATCTGATTAAATGGTTGAATCCGAGTACGATTAATAAATTATCTCCGACACGTCCAGAAGAGTTACGTCATCGTGTTAACCTGGAATAAAAAAAAAATACCAACATTAGACCATCAGCTTCGAATCCTCACCAGTCCACTTACAATATCGTCGATTTTCAAAATCGACCTCACAGTTTCCGTGGCGAAACTCAAAGCAGACGTGCTAACCAGAAGAGGTTGGACGACATTTTCTTCCAGAATGTCTGTGATGCGTCCTTTCCTAACGTTGATCCCAGCCGAAGTTTCCCCGAGAGCGTGACGATTCCTCAGTTCTGTGACAGTCTGAAAAGGCAAAAATCAATCACTAAGTATAGTGAAAAACTCGTATTCGATTCTCATTTCAATATTATAGCAACAAGTGTGGAAAGTGACATATCTCTTAGTTGTTTAGCTCGAGCCGTATAGCGGAGTGCGGAAACGTAACGAGTGCGGGATATGCACTTTACAACGAGTTTAGTACACAATTTTTCCTACGACTCTGAATACTTTCATTTCGCTGAAAGTCTTGTCAAAAATGTAACTTGAGCGGTCTCTATAATTTCAGGTGGTTTTGATTCGATATCAGGTACTGTGTATTTCCATATTCAAGATGATATTTGAATACTTCTCCGACAATTCCTTATTATATGAATTACTGATAGATTGAATTAGTTTTGTTTGGACAAACAATTTAATTGGTATTTGACACCACACGCCTGCTGGCGCCTGTAATCACGCAACCAGGAATACAAAGCCACAGAAGTACGTAGTGCGCAAGCGCGTACGAGTTTATACGTCCTTGACTCCACTGAAATATAAGCAATTCGCGATAGAAAATAACACGTAGCACTATCTCATGGTAACAACTCGAACTTCTCGAAGTGGTATCGTTTTTGTTTTGTTTTCATATTTTTGATATTTGTGTCATTGTGACATAGGTGTCGTTGCCATCAAACAATAACTGAAACGAAAAAAACGATAAGATTTCACATGTATTTCTCCAGAACATCTCTCGAAAAACTGCTGGAAGTACACCTTTCACATCAGAAGCGAACATAAACAGAACAGATGTTAAGTTTGTCTGTGGATTATCGCCAGAGAGTTCAGTGGTTATACCACTACAAGTAGTTCACGAGTCACCGCTAGGTAGCGTATCGCTTAGCACCTATCGCGAATAACTGGAATGCCAAAGAAACTTCTAAAGCATAGACCCTTTTGAATCTCGCGCAGACTGAAAATAAATCAGGCCGGGAGCATGCGCACTATTACTGTAACCAGGTCCGGTCTAGCCTTTGGTACACAGATCACCTGGACTGTGCTTTGGGACCAATTATCAACATTAACATCTCTGAAGAAACATTACATAAAGAATTATCTAAATTAGCAGTTCCAAGGTGAAACCAAAGTTTTTGGAGCGAATTATGGAACAACCGAATTAAATCGAAACTGGTGGTAGGATTTTTTTCATATTTTTAATCAATCAAATGTTTGTATTTTTTTTGGATTCATTATCTTAATTGTATATTTCTCAACGTTCTTTAACTATTCCAAGTTTCTATGTATGTATCGTTTTATGTGTATGTAAAATTCTTCAGCGACGAATAAATTATATTCTATAATCCTTGTCCTACAGTCTTTGTAATAATAATTTAGTTCCTGTGACACAATATGATAAGTAAACAGTAAAAAAAACATTTTCCATATAGAATAAAGCACATTATATTATAATATATGTATTTATTCCAAACTACACAGCACTAATCACGTCGCACCCCGAAATATTGCCCCTGTTGAAATCTGAATAACTTTTCTCTGCTTTGAACAATTTGAATTCTGTTTACACTGTTCACTGGATAGTTGACAGAGGCTTTTGAGGACCAAGATTCAGCCTGGGAACTGAATCACGTTTCAGTCGTTTTTTATCACCAGAAGTTATATGATGTCATCAATGATGATGATATGTTCTTCACAAATCACATTTCCATAGCCCAAAGTCTCGATATTTGGATATCTACCAATATCTAGCTTTCATTCATGAGCAATGTCTATTCTCAGTTAAACTGAAAATGGATGATTTTAAGATAAAATAATACAGCTCAAGTATAAGTATCAATCTCAACTCACCAAAAAAAAGGTTAAACTAGAATCAGTACTGCAGTTTTTGCATTGCAGCAATGCACCTTCAACCTTTTTTGTTTATGAAAAATGTTATCAAACTATCAAACAGGGCAAATTGACGATATGGAACAACTTCTCTTTGATTTGGATTTGGCGGATGACCATTTACCACTTGACCAGTGAGAATTAACACGAAACAAAAAGTGCCAAGCCGCGTCTGATTTAGTTCATCTTATCACAGACGTACGTCATCAAATGTAAACAGTTATAGAGTGATCAAAGACATGATTTTCGTACCTTTACTTTAACTGCGTCGGCGCATAATCTGAAATCTCAGTTCGCATAGTTGGGATCATAAGTTCCCCGCGCATTTACCTATATTAGCGTTCCAGTTATTGGTTATATTTCAGTGCTTGACTCCCTGTCAAATGTAAATAGTGCAAACATCTGTGATACTTGGGAGTATTAATAGACTCTAAACTTTCATGGACGTATCAAATCGATAACGTTCTGAAAAGATTAGCGAGCCATTGTTTTGTAATCTGGCAACTTCGATCAAGAATTGATCACAATCTCTTGAAATTGTATTATTATTCATACGTTTATTCAACCATGAATAATGGGATTCTAACCTGGGGGACCAGCTCTAGGTCCAATGAAGTTTTTATTCAACAAAAAAAGATTGTTCATAATATGATGTTCAAGCCCAGAACGTTTTCCTGTCGCCAGTTGTTTAAACAACTTGAGCTTTTAACGTTTCCTTCTCTCTTCATTTATAATTGCATATTATATATAAAAAATAACCCAGCTATTCTCAATCAGTCTCGTAAAAATATTGTACACAACTTAAGACAAAACTTCAATATCAATATACCATCCCATCGTTTGTCAACTGTGGCTAACAGTCCGTTGGTTTTGCCGATCAAATTATACAACCACTTACCCACTAGGCTTAAAATATTATCAAATGTGAAGAAATTCAAATATGAAGTTCGAAAACTTTTAGTTAAGAGTTTTTTATTCGGTTCCAGAATATATGTGTTGTAACCTGGTATAACCACTTTTAAATGTACACTTTTTATACACTATCTTTTATATACCTTTTTATACAATTTTTTGTCTTTATACACTGTTTTCTTATATATATATATTATATTATTATTTAATTGTATACTGTAATGTACTAAAATTTTAACTGACAATATCCTATACTAATGTATTTATAAGTCTGACTGGAAAAAAAAAGTAATTGAATTGAATTGATACTGTGATATGATGCAACATGCAACCGATGCAAGCCGCACATAGAACTGTAGCCGTATACTCTTCTGAATGATCTCACCAGCTGTCATCAACATCATCAGACATAAATTCAAAAAAAAAAAAAAAAAAAAAAATCCCCATCATTCAACCACTCACCTCGATGGGATTGAGTCCGGCGTTCTCGGCCAGCGTGAACGGAATAATCTCCAAGGCGTTGGCGTAGGCGCGCGTGCAGATGGCGTCGATGCCGTCGAGCTTTTGAGCGGCGGCGGCCAGTTTGAGCGCCACCTCGATCTCAGGCGCGCCGCCGCCAGCGATGAGCGCCCTCTTGCGGACGAGGCAACGGATGACGCAGAGGGCGTCGTGCAGCGAGCGTTCGGCTTCGGCGAGCACCAGCTTGTTGGAGCCGCGCACCAACAGGGTGACGGTGCGGCCGGCGTTCTGGGCGCCTGGAAATTTGGGGGGGGGGGTTCGTGGTGAGCGGGGAAGATGTGGATGTTTGCGTATGGGAATGGGGAAGTTTCCGAAATTCAGATTTTTATTCCAAGTTGAAGTTCATGGAAATTCATCGAATACGTATTTTTTATTTACCTCGAGCTATCAAATTTGATTTAGAAAAACATTCCCAAAAATGTAGTTACGGTTCCTACACCATTCTGATGACGTACTAATAGGGTTGTACACTTTTTTTCAAAAATTATATAAGTGAAACGCGGGCCTCCAGAGAATTCGTCGAAATTTTTTTGAAATTTTTATTTTCAAGGCATTCAAAAATCGAAAATTCTCCATCCTTTCCTGAAAATGTGACGTCACCTGGTAGATTGGTTTGGGTTCTGTTTCATCAATCGAAGTGGAAGAAGAATTGACAATCTCTGTCATCTTTGACAGATGGCGGTAAAAAATTACTGGGCGATTTTAATTCTTCCTGCGAAAATATATTCGGATGATTCAAGGTAAAGAACTATTGAGTTTTATTTCATTGTTCAGCGTTCATTATACTCTTCACTGACCACTATATTTTCAGAAAATTCTAGCATTCAAAGACTTGTGCTTCATGTAGCAACGCACGAATGTGGATTCTCGAAATACATATTTGTACTCCAAGTGTTAATATGAGACAAACTTGGTGTTTTGCAGTAGGACAACAGATATCATCAGCTACATCTGCAAGTAATTGCTGTCGTGAAGATAATTTTGATCTAAGTTAAAATTGTTATCCTTATTCTTTGAATCTTTGTACATGAACATCATGAGAACCTGTGAAGTGTGAGCACAAAGTATTTTAGTAATAGGTATGAGCCATGGACGTATAAACACAGATGGACTCAGTTGTTTACATTATAATGTGAAGCCGAGAAATTCAGTGACATGGTCACATTCTGTACACCTGCCATTGAAGTAGATGTTGTCACGTCTTGTCATTGATAAATCCTAATTTTAGTCTAAGATCATATTCTGTTCATTTGGGATATTTTAATTATCCAATCCTATCGTAATAAATTCAGAAAGTTCCTGAAACAAATGGGATCAACTCAATAGAATGAAAATTGCTCGTAATCGAGGTAGTATTACGTGGTATTACTCCCGCGGAAGTAGCAGAGTCAGCAGAGGTTATGTACAACTGGCAACATTGCTTCAAATCAGTCTCGTTTGACATTCGCTTGGAGCAAGTCTTTGTTTACCAAACTTCGTTTGAGTGATTAATAGTGTTTTATCGGGTTATTTTGTGAAATACTTTGAACATAGACAGTAAAAATGGTGAAGCAGTGCTGGTTATGCAGGAAAACTAAGTTTTTACACCCAGATCTGACATTTCATTCGTAAATACTATATGTTTACATTATCGAATCTGAGTAACATAGGCGTAACAATGGGTTCATTTATCATTTCATGATCATAATAGTATTAGTTAGTTATATAGCAGGTTTCATATCAAGGAGTTTGAATTCTATTGTCACTTGCTCCAGTTGTAAAAAGTTATTGACGGATGAAAATGAGGAATCTTTTTCCAAGCTACAGAAAAGGAAAGAGTATGAAAACCTTACAAAAGCATCTAAATTAGTCATTGTAATTCGTAAAGAGGCTGAGAAATATTTTAGATTTTTTAATAAAACAACGAATATTTATAATAAAAGAGTTAATCACCTTATGAATATTTTGGTGAGTAAAACATTACAAAATATTACGAAAGAATTATATCAACATTTTGGTGATCACTTCCTATGATGGAGATAATATTGATGGCTACCCTGTACAATTTTTGAAACTAATCCTTCATAAATATTTCAAAATAAGAATACACCACGAAACGATGAATAAATTAGATTCATCAACTGTCAGATTACGGAGTGTTTTACGAAGACTATTCTGTTCAGAAATCAATAGTCACATTGAGGACCTGTTTCAGAAATCGCAATTCTATGTCAGTCACTGTATCTACAAAATTAATAAAGTTACCTTAAAATAAAACTTTGTTTTATTACATCATATTATCTTTCTACATTAACTTTGAGTTACCTATAAAGAACAATAAAGTTATCACAGGAGTTTAACATCATGTTATTTATTCAACTTAGGATAATTCTGCCGTTAGATGTTCGATATATTATAAGGGTTGTCAAAATAACTGATATTATTTATTTTTATTCATTCTATATACCTATAGCTACTAATTCAATGATAAGCTCATATTTGAATGTGTATTTAGTTTTGAATCGTCCATTGAATTTTATTGACAACGAAATAAAACTTCTCGATACGTTAATCACGTACGCCACTGTAGAGAAGGGAACAATCACAGTCTATCGTTTCCAACTCTCTTCCCTTCAACCCGACTGCATACGAACTCTAAGCCTTCAAAACAATGTGCGATGAAGGTATAGGCGTGCTGTGTCCATCTGTGTTTATACGTCCATGGTATGAGCTAATAAACCAAATCTTTTTTGTCACGAATATAATAATTCTTATTAAAAAAGCACTTCTGTAAATAATAAATGCATTTTCCTAAATCCTCAGTTATTCTTAGTAGGTACATACTCTATCTATGATGTGAGTTTATATGAGATTTCTTCTTTACATTATATTGTGAATATGTAATAATAATATCAACTTGTGTTGTTTATTAAATATATTATCAGATGCACCACTACACTTACCTACTTTTCCCAGACAATAAAGTTATTAATTGAATTAATTATTCATTTTTATGTCTATTTTATAGTGTCTTTCACTCGTCTGTTCAATCGTCTCATTGACTTCGCAGAGGTGGTATAGAAAATCCTATAGGAATATTATTAACTCATATAAAATACCTGATTTGCGTTATATAGATAATAAACAATCAATTAATGCGCTCTTCTGAATATTTTGAATTAGTTTCGTAATTGAAAACAATTTGAATCAAAAATTGACATATTGTCATCTGACTTATCTGCCATCACTTATGTCAAAAAATTCTTCTTCCCTATTATTTTCGATATTTTTACGATACCATCCCGATCTACCAGGTGACGTCAGCAGAAATATGATGCTGTCAAATGATTATTTTTGATTTCGATTTTCTCGAGCATAAAATAATATTCCGATTTAATTTTGATGCCATATCGGTAGTAGTTTAGTAAGGTATCGGAAAAGGACAATCAATTCTGCTAAAGCTTTAGAGGTTTATGACCCTATTAAAAGAGCCTTGACAGAGATGGATAGATATTCTCATCTTTGTCTTGACGCACGATAGCACTTTTGCGCCTGTACACAGTTGCCGGAAGTATCGATATGTCTAAATAGTCGGATATTCTGCATTAACATCTTGGTATTGCTATGATATCCAATGTATTATTTGTTCAATAGTTTGAGTAGGAACAGACTTATACTTCGAAAATTCATCCCAGTGCCCAAGGAAACATTGATTATAGACAAGATAAATATTAGAATAGAGTATTTTTTCATTTTGAAATTATGGCCAGGTAAAAAATAATTTTGCTATTGGCAATTTTTCTTTGAATATTTCGATTCATCCAAGAAATTAGTGACTTCAATCTGGCAACTGTGCAAGCAACAGCTTTCTACTTCTTCTTTTTTCAGTCAGTAGGCTCAACCAAATTAAGACCAGAAACTTATCCCCAAATGTCACTAAATCTAATCAGTAGTAATTTGAAAATTAAAATTATAAGGATTATTCCAACAGTAATTCTAGACAGTAGAAACATAATACTTGTAATTCAAACAATAATTTCATGAAAATCAGTTCAAAGGAAACTTCCCCATTGTTCAGGGTCCAACTGAGTTGGACTTTCTCTGACCGAAATTCAAGTTTCAAGGTCTTCACTATCCAAGGTTCATCTGCAGATTCCTCAAATTTTTCTGGACTTGGAATTCCATGAATATTGTTATTGAATAAGGTTCATTATCAGATTCCCTGAGTTTTTCAAGAGATTAAATTCAAGTTTCAAGGTCCTTAGTGTCAATCAAAATTTCATCTTCATTCTGTTTGTTCAAGATTTCTAGAAGTGGGAACCCAAATTCTATGACTTTCCAAGTACCATCTTGATTTTTCGTGACCTTCAGAGGTTTCTGAAGTCTTGAACTTTGAATTCCATGAATTTTCAATTCCTTATTGTCATATAACCATATGAGGAGTTGAGACCCAAATTCCATGACTTTCAATTTTCATCTTCAGATTTTCTGACTCACATTTTAGGACTAGGACCTCAAATTCCATGGGTTTCAAAGTTCTTATTGTCAAATTCAATAACTTTTGAAGTCCATCTTCAAAAGACTTATCCAGGTTTTTATGAGTTGAGCTGAAATTTTATCTTTCAAGGTTTATATTCAGATTTCTTTACAGGTTTTCAGGACTTTCAAGCTCCATCTTCTTTTTTAAGGTTTTTTAGGCCTGGGACCATGAATTTCAAGATTCATCTTGTTAGATTTTCTGACTTTTCCGAGTCTTATTGTCAAATATATATATTTTTTTGTTTTAAGGAATATAGCTCAAATTCTGTGTTTCTATAGTCAAATTCTAAAAACACACTTACTATGGTTCAACAGAGGATTTCATGATATTTCAAGGTCCCCATTATTGAATTCCTTGACTCTTCCCAGTTTCAGGGAATTGAAATAACTTGAACAAAATTGCTGACTTTCAAGGATTATCATGGTTCATTCAGGTTTTTGGGCATTGAACCACATATTCCATAACTTTCAAAGGACAAATTTAGATTTCCTGACTTTTCAAGATCATATATAAGTAAAAAGTATATATGTAAGATATGGTATATTTGTCAGCATCAATCAAATTGCTGAAGTCATGAAGCTTTACTTTCCTTAAGTCTACCCAGTTTATTCAATGGAGTCATGTTTTATGGATATGTGAATTATATCTCAAACACACATGTTTTTCTATTGATTGAAGTATACATTTTAATTATTTGATTTGGGTTGGTTGAACATGGAAATGACAAAAAACTCACCAGTTATCTTGACCATTCTGTTTCCTGCCACCCCAACTTCTTCAACTAGATCTGCACCTACCAAACTCTCAGGGACAAAGTGATCTAGAGATGCAATTGGTCTGCATCCAAGAGATTTGCAAACAAACTCCACATCCTCTCTCTCAACATCCTTGATGACCATGCACTTGATCTTGTCCAAAAAGTGCAATGCCAAATCTGACACAGCATCTCTCAATATGGATTTTTGAACCTGTTAAACAAGTTATTGATTAAAAATATACAAAAAAGCTTCATTATGATCCACTATTCAAACATGTAAAATTTCAACATGGGAAATTTTAATTTATCAAACACATCAATAACTATAAAATTTGAAATATACATCAGATCACTCACCAAAAGAACATTGCATCCTGCTTTTTT
Source organism: Chrysomela aeneicollis (assembly GCA_029955515.1). Taxonomy (NCBI): domain Eukaryota; kingdom Metazoa; phylum Arthropoda; class Insecta; order Coleoptera; family Chrysomelidae; genus Chrysomela; species Chrysomela aeneicollis. The sequence goes on along the minus strand of JARUHQ010000007.1, from coordinate 1,541,292 downwards.
GATCTGCTTAACAATATTGAGAATGTAGGTTCTTTCCTCTTTTAGAACCCTGTCCATGGCAGCATAATCAGACACAACCACATTATGATCCATGTCAGTCTTAGGAGCAGAAATGCAGAACTGGATGAAACCAATTTTGGCTTTTTCAATGCGCTTTGGCCCAGACACATTGGATGACCTTTGTGGGAAAACAATGCCATCAATGAGTTCTGCATCCTCCACTGTTCCACCCAATTGTTTAATCACCTTAATATCAGATAAATTGCAAGCTTGTTCTCTACCTGCAAGAATGTACAATTATAATATTGAGCCAACTATGAATTGTATGAGATACTTGCCTGGTTCAACTATTTTCAGGACAGCATCTACTGCCAATGGTCCCAGGTGACTGGACTGTTGTGACACAACTTTGGAATTTAGTGAAGTTGATGCACACTTTACCAGCAACTCTTTATTTGTAATTTCAACAGGGGTAGATATATTGGTCAGAATCTGAAATGAACATTGCCTTGAGCAGGAAAAATTATTTGGACCTGCCAGTAAACAACCCCAGAGGATATTTAACTGAAAACTTTCCACAGTTTCAAACAGTACTTACATCTAATGCAAGAACTGCTGCTCTCTGAAAAGATTCTGAGATGGCTGTTGGGTGAATTCCCCTGTGAAGAAGTTTTTCTGCAGCATCTAATAAAGCTCCAGCTATCACCACAACAGATGTTGTACCATCCCCAGCTTCCACATCTTGGGCTCTTGATAATTCTACCAACTGCAAAATATTATTAGCTTCATGGCAAGTATCCAAACATGGACTTTCTTACCATTTTAGCTGCAGGATGTATAACATTAATTTGTTTGAGAATTGTTGCTCCATCATTGGTGATAGTTACTTCCCCATTTCCAGATTGAATCTGAAAATTGTCCCCTGTTAAAATATTATTCTATTGAATTCATAGAACTCGAATTTAATATAGTACTTCTCCTTCAAGGATTATCAGAAAGTTGGTAGTTGATTTTTTTATTCAATGATTACAAACCAAAAAAATCTACTTGTATTCAAAATAAATAAAAAATTGCCCTATTTGAAATATACCCATGAATCATGCCCATGAGACCTATCAAGATATGTTAATAGACTATTGACATTTGAAAATACAATAACATACCATTTTATCCATTCCTCTAGGGCCCAAACTCGTACGAATGGCATCACATACAGCTAAAAATCAAATTAATCTATTCAAACACTGTTAATCAAGTTGCATTCATCATGTATGGGATTTATTCACCTTTTGCGGCATTAATATTGCTGGATCTAACATCGGCGGGTTTACTTTTGTCTTTAAAGGCAAGTGATCTTCCTTTATTAGAATCACCGGCGGCCGTTGGAGCAGTCATATTTTTGGTTCAAAATTGTGAGTTAATACTGCAATATCATAAAATGAATTCTAGGATGATTCAGGATTATTATTTTTCATCAAAATGAAAATGGGAGAAATAAACAACAGGGATGCGGATGATCATTGATCACCTGACAATTCTGACATAAGACATACGACATAGATGACATGTGACTCATGAAAGTTATGAATGGTGTTTGACCAAAATTTTGGGTGAAATAAAATTTAAGCTCGATTACTGACAAGAGATGGCACTACTCAGAATATCTATGTATGTACTACAACAATTTCTTTCAGTTTGATGTATGTGGGCAGATGTGGGTAACTTATCTCTGTCGTTGATTTTCTTTATCAATCAATTTATCCGTACAGGGGTGCTATTTTCAAACTTGATCGAATATTTTCGTCTGCGAGTTCTCCGACTTATCATATACATCACTACGCATACGGACATTTCTTCCGCATGGAATTGACCATGCGATGTATTTCACCCGAAATAAATCGCATTCGAAGAGTATTCATCGATTACAAAATAGATACACTATGATTTCACTCGAAAATTTGACATTTTCGTATGCGAAACTCATTCGCATGTGTTTGAAAATAGCACCCCAGTGACTCGTAGTTATCCGAAGAGAACGATATTAGCACATCTTCTGAATGTCCTTCGAACTAGAATCTCAAATTGTCATCACATTTTCACTAACGTTAACATCTCGTAAGAAGAGAAGGTCATCGCCGTCACTCCAACAGTCATGAATTAAGGTTATGTTATTGACAGATGTTTGTTTTGAAGTAATCAATTTTTATCTGTTTATTTTACAAAGATGTGCGATGTTGAAATAAAAACCTGATATATGATTCTCAAATCAATCAGAGTTGAAACTACTGAATGTTGAATACAATGGAAATTCAGATAGAAACAGCTGTTAAAGTCTGTCCCATTGAATATGGTGATATGATTTGTGTTCAAAGTGATCCCACAACAAATACCATACAATTGAATCAACAACTATACCCAGTGAATTATGCACTACCTATCAGTTGTTGTCAGAGTACTATGTTCTCTAATGTTATTCCCATGGTGAATTTTTTATTGGAAGGCTGTGATGTTTCCATTGTAACCCTAGGTCAATCAGGTACTGGTAAAACTTATACATTATTTGGACCAGGTTTCCATTTTGCAGCCAGTGAATCTGAGCATGGTGTGGTGCCCAGGTTTATAAGGGAAATTTTCACAAAGATTGGACTATATAGAGATAGAACTTTCACTGTTCATATAACATGGTCCCAAATATATGGAGATAATGTACAGGATCTCTTGGGTAAGGGGAGTGTAGAGTGCCTAGGAATTGTAGATGCATTCCAACATATTCAAATGGGCCTATCAAATCTTACTCAGAAAGGTGCACACTCCCTATTCACCCTCACTCTAGAACAACAGTGGACAGTTGATTTTACCATACATCATAAGGTGTCTACAGCTAGCTTTGCTGATTTAGCAGGAAGTGATAAAATTATATATGATGGTAATGGATACATACAAACCTTACCTGTAGATCCTGGTCTCCAAGCCCTTCACCATTGCATAATGACTTTATCTGAGCCCTACACAAACAATTTCAGTCTAAATCATGTCCCTTATTCTCAATCAGTTTTAACAACCTTATTGAGGGATTCCTTTGGAGGAAGAGCCAAGACCATGGTTATTTGCTGTGTTTCCCCATTATTGAAAGATTTTATGGAAACATTGTACTCTCTACAGTTAACCCTCCGCTGCCAAACTATAAAAAATACAGTAACAGTCAACTCCTATACCACATATGAGACTGCACAGGAGAGCTTTGATGTATTTGGATTACAATTTGCAGCAAATCAGTTGCTCAAATTGGTTTCTAATGCAGAAGAATTGTTCCAAAAACTTGTAGTCAATGGTGGTTTGAATAAAAATGAAATTGAACAGATTTCACACTGGCTTACTTTGAAGCAAGAATGTGAAGAGTGTCTGAGTGAGAACTCAGAACAACATAGGTCTTTGGAGAGAATAGAGGAGGAAATTGAAGATAGTTCAGAAACAGTTAGTGATAGTGAAGATGTGTTGGAAGAAGAAGAGTCACAATCTCTGAATGAAAAGCTAGATGGTCTCATGGATGAATTCCAAGTGGTTACTGACAAACTAATTTATAGAGCTAATATGTCCAAGAACATTATTCCTTACAATAAGGATAGTCCAGCTAGCTCTAATAGTACTTACTATATGAATGGTAGTAGATGTAGGAGAGGAAGCATTCATTCTATTAGTTCTATTGATTTACCATCAACTTCACCAACTCACATGAAACTCATTGAAGAAGATGTGATATTACAAAATGAGCAAAAAAATGACAGTTCCATATCACATGATATGAGGAAAAAAATCCTGAAGCAAATAAATACAGCAATTGAAGGAAGCCAAAAACAAATCAAGAACTTGGAGGAGACTATAAGAATTAAAGAAAATTTGATGAAACAACTTCTTGAACACAAGGATACTCAATCCAATGCTCTTTTGAAGATAAAACAAAAATGCCAAAAACTAAAAAAAGAGTATGATCATACTCAAGACAAGATGGTCCAAGCCCAAATACAGAAGAATCATTATTTGGAGGGGAAATACAAAGCTGAACTGGAGGAATTGGAAACTAAACTGAATGATATTGAATCTCTGAGAAACATCACTGAAGATGAAAAGAAGAAACTCATACAATTAGAATCTAGTTTGAAATCATCAAGGAAACAGTTGGAGAAACTGAAAAAGCACAGAAAAGAAGATGAAAAAAGAAAGCAGCACTTTGAATGTAAAATTGCAGAAGAAACCACCAAATTGAATTTATCTAAAGAAAGTAATAATAGTGACAAGAACAAGAGAAGTAATGACCTCAAGGCTGTAGCTTTAATTTCACATTCAAATACATCAAGTAAAGAAGAAAAGCTCTTATTAGCACCCTTGTCCAATGAAGAACTAGAGTGCCTGAGACATGAAATCAGAAACTTGAGAAAAACTCGTGATTTTCTTCTTGAAAAAAAATTCAAGATTGATGCCAAGTCAAAGAAGACAAAGATGTTGGATGAAACTGAGGAGAGAAAGTTGTTTCAGTATGAAGAAGCCATAGAGGGAATAGATCTGGCAATAGAGTACAAGAATGAAATTATTTGTGGTCATCAACCTGTAAGTGAACAAGCCCTGGAGAGGCTGGAAGAACAAGGAGATAAATTGTTGATGGACAGAGTGATGAAATTGACTGAAAATGAAATGAGAGTCCTCTTACACAACTATTTCCAGAAGGTGAATTGATATTTTACATAATATGAATTTCTATTGAGTATTCATAATCTTTGATCTCAAACACCTCCAGTTTTGGGGTTGAATCAGATTATGGCCTAAATCTCGTCCATAATCACAAGTCTAGTTCGCCATCTTGCAGCCGCCAATTTTATTTTTCTCTCGCAATGATTCCCTAATGAACTCCTATCAAATTTCAAGTTATTGGGACTTCAAAATCATTTACAAGATCTGACCTAAACTAACAAAGTAGATTTCTTTTAAGACAGCAAAACCACTTTGAAATTTATAAATATTCCTTCAACAATATTTTTTTGTTTCAATTAAATTTAGATTACAATCATATTTCCATCAAAACCGCTTCTTTACATTAGCTGATGCGATTACACCCTCTAGCGGCAGTTCTACAACCTTGAAAATAATATATTTGTTCATTGTACAGGGTGGACCAAATTCGAGGCGTAACATGGGGATCTCGTAAACCGTAATTTTGTGCTCAATGAAATGCTGTAGAGAAAGTTGGAAATTTCCCACTACTTCCGGAGATATCCGAAAAAAACTGAAATTTCGTGAAATCGTTTTTATTTTTTCCTGGTGTTATTAGAAGAAAATTTTCAAAATGAGTGGCAGTTCATCGTTGCCACTTTTTCTTTCCTACAAGATGACGTTGTCACATTTGCAGTCCGACGTTTTGTCTTCGGCCCACCACCATCAACTTTATTTTTTCAAATACGGACCTGAATTTTTTATTGAGGATTTGCTTTTATTTTGGTAGCGTGATAATATTGACATATCACAACTATCGGAAAAATTAGTGAATATGAGAAAAAAAGCCTATTGAAATTATTGCATCTTCCCAGCTCTCTTGCATTTCATTTAATGACTCACATTCAACTATTATTGTTAACCAAATAGTATTAATTCAAATGTTTGAAAATATTACCATTTGAATGCACTTGCGGAAAACAAAAACCATTCAATGAAATCGGATCATTATAGCAACAATTTTGGAAATTCTCGAAAGATGTGCCTTTTATCAACAAGTATACCTTTTTCAGCAACTTGGGTATAGAAATCTAAACTGATTTACTCACATTTACTTGAATTTACTTCAATACAAACTAGAATATTTGAAGCGCTCTCAATAACGAGTGCAACGAAAACAAACCTATAACAAGAGTAATGTTTGAAAGAGAGAAGGATAGATGCATTTATTTTAAATTTTTTCTCATATATACTAATTTTTTCGATAGTTGTTATATGTCATTATCATCAGGGTACGGAAAAAAACCAAATCCAAAATAAAAAATCCAGGTCCGTATTTGAAAAAATAAAGTTGATGGTGGTGGGCCGAAGACAAAACGTCGGACTGCAAATGTGACAACGTCATCTTGTAGGAAAGAAAAAGTGGCAATGATGAACTGCCATTTATTTTGTAAATTTTCTTCTTATAACACCAGGAAAAAATAAAAACGATTTCACGAAATTTCATGGTGAATTCATGCACGACGTAACTTAGGTCTTAACTTAAGACTCAACTTAAGATTGACATAAAAATTCTTGTAAGTGTTCATGCACAACTTATCAAAATTATCAGAGTCAATTCATTTATTGAAAAAATTTTTGTGGTGTGTTTGTTTACTTTGACTGTTTAATTCCTGATTCCTGTCCAACATAATGATTAATTAAGATATCTTTGTATAAAATGAAATCAAAACAGAGTTTAAGGTTATAAAAATGCCTGATCATGCGCAGTCCCTGATTTGCACGAAGAATCGCATATAAAGTTGAAAGTTGGCCAACTTAAGACATTCTTCAGTCATACGTTAAGTCTAAAGTTTCGTGCATGAACGTATTCATTCGAAAAACAAATTTCAACTTCTTAAGGTTAGGGTTAAGTTTAGTTAGGACTAAGTTACGTCGTGCATGAATTCACCATCAGTTTTTTTCGGATATCTTCGGAAGTAGTGGGAAATTTCCAACTTTCTCTACAGCATTTCATTGAGCACAAAATTACGCAACTTTGCCACAATTTAACCGACCCTGTATCTCTTACGGTTTACGAGATCCTCGAATTTGGTCCATCCTGTACACCCGGAACATTCCAGGTGATCGATTTGAGAGGTAGCAGCAAAAAACTGGAGATGCAAGTGTCAGAGTTCGAATCCCAGAATGAGAACCTCTCCTGCCAAGTACAGAACCTCAGCCACACTTTGCGGAAGGTCCGCTTGGAAGGAGAGAGGAGGATGGTGCTGATGCAGCAGCAGCACGAGAGCAAAATCCACCTGGTCCTTCGTCACTTGGCCAACGATGACGGCGAATCCGATCAGGTCATACCGAGAGTGATCGGAAGCAAGCTGAGATCGGTAGGCAGCACCAGCAAACAGGTTAGTAGACATTTTAACGCACGGCCAATGAGAGCCAAGGCCACACCCAAGTACACATCCAAGGATGGTAAACTAGAGAAGGATGGTTCATTGCCATAAGACGCAATGTTGGCACATCGAACGACGCGATCGTGACGTCACTGGCGGCCCTCAAGCTTTGTTTACATTTATGTTTCGATATTCATACTGTGGATTGTGGCTGTACAAATTGTTTTTTTTTTCAATAGAGTTCTTCAATAATTGTAGGTATAATCAAATTACTCAGTAAGAAGATTTAGTAGTGTGGATAAATATTAATAAATTATTACATCACCTCCATTGAAAAGTGTGTAGTGTTTATGACATCATTTCAATTTCATATACCATCTAATAACCAGTATGCCAGGTAGCAGATTTGCTATTTTTGGACAAAAACCAAGAGAATTCCAGTATTATTTACCACACATTTCCAAAAGGCACTGATTTTGTTTGGGATACTTGTTTGAAAAGGTGAATGAGTTGTGAACATGCAGATGTTGTGAATCCTGATACAAGTCAAACATCAGAGCTGTGATTTGTCCAACCAAGATCTACAAAATGGGTAGATGAAAATGTGTTATGAAAAAGGAGTACCTATTCTCATTATTTAATGATGTTCCATGTAATCAGATTCAGGAATTTTGTATACTTTGAGCTATAATGAGGATATAAAAACCTGCAAATAAAGAAACAACCTGGATTGCATCTATAGTAGAGTCCAATGTATAAATGAAGAGAATAGTCAGCTAATGAGAAAATCGAAATTGATGTCAATATATTTATATACCTATTATGTATAATGTAAGGTACCCATAATTCAAATTAAAGAATGTATTTTATTTTCACCATTCACTGATAATTGTTAAACTTGATAAAATAGGTAGGTATATCAATTTTAATTCAAACTATGAACTTTCAATAACCTGTGCATTAAATAATATATATGCACAAATACATATTACATGCACCATTCATCAGTACCTATGAATTCTTCATTGAAATTTCTCTATTTTCAATATGAAATTGTTTTCAAGGAAGGTATTAGGTACTCAACTATTTATGGAATAGGTATATTCCCTGTTTTGTAAACGTTAAATTATTATTTTCTGGGTGGACATTCAGGAATTTTTGTGAATCAAGGAGTTTTTGCTCACAAAAATTACTAATATTTCAAGCCATATGATACCAATAACCATCAATAATCAATATGTATCGATTATAAAAAGGTACATCACAGTAAAATTACTTTTAATGCCCATTTAGTGATATTCAGCATTAATAATTTTGAATTCAGGGCCGTTGACTACGTCATCGCGCGCCTTCGGAAGCCACGCCTTTTGGCCGAAAAAATCGCTTGAATGAACCATCCTTCTCTAGTTTACCATCCTTGGTACACATCAACCTTTCCTGACCACGCCCAATCCCATCCACGCTCTTTACCAGAGATAAAGAGGTCTGTTCGCTGTGTCTCCATTAACTACACTATTGTACAGAATAGTAGATTGTGTAACACTGATACCGTTCGGTGATTTCCCGTGTACACTTACACTATGTTCGTTGTTAAAATGTTGTAGCACGAAAAAAATAGTTGTTACAATCGATTTAGAGGAGGTGTGATACGTGTAGTGCAAATGGATATTGGAAAATATGAGGTTATAGATGTATATAATGATATATTTTGAAAACTTCTTCGACAAAGTACGTAATGCGGTTATATTTGTTACCCGGGAATCTTTTGTCACCATTTACGAAAGCATCAAAAGAATTGTCAACAATTCATCGTCCGAATTCGCAATGATATTCTCTATTATTTCATCATCACTGTGAATTTTTGATACATTCAAAAGAGATTCACAAGCAACAAATAAATACAAAATAATTATAAGCATAACCTCCAAATCAAAATCCTAGGATTCCATAAAGCAGAATAAAAGCACCGAACAGATGTTGAACTAATTACACTCCACTTCACTACACTTATCTACAACGACCAGTGGGTGTAAGATAATGTAGTGTACAATATAAATTTCATGCATAAACAGCGAACAGACCTAAGTAACCCTAACAAAATGTGCACGTCTTATGGGAGGTTTGGAAATATAGTCACGTGATTGATTTTCGTTTCAACGTATTATCACAGATGGCGTTTAATGCATGAATCTTCATTTTCTTTCATGAGAAGTGAGCGTTTCGCAGCTAAACAAATTACGAACTTTCACGAACTTTTCACGTCAGAGATAATAATCTTAACGTTTTGGTTTTACATGTTTATTTTTCGAAAAAATTTTTGTTTGAATATGGTGAGAAAATATGAATCACCATCAACTATTCATCCTGGACTAAACAAAATTACCACAGAAGGGAGGTGTAGATAATAATTTGAAGATTGGAAAAAGGTGTATAAACATGAGCTATGCAAGGAAAATTCGCCGTGAAGCATATTCAAATGCTACTAAAAAAATCCTGACATCAACTTCAGGTATTGCCTTTCTTATGAAGAAGCTGTTTGCCTTTGAAATTGTTGTGACATGAATAAATGGGTTTTATTTTTTATTCTTTGGTTTGAAATGGCTCATCTAAATATTATATTATCAAAATTTGATTAATGAAATTCTAAATACTACATTTCTCAATTATCTGCTCAATTATGATGATGAATTTGCTTTATTGAACTTATATATAAAATATAAAAAATGCTCAAAAGGCTATAGTATCCCATAATCGATTGTACCTGGTAAATATTATATTTAAAAATCTTCAACCTGCTGCCTGACAGCATATGCAATATAAGGTCTGGTCAAAACTGCCAAATAAATCAAATTTCCTACTGCTGATATGGAATGAATGTTCTCTTCAAGATCACTGCTTTCCTCAGCTTGATCAGTTTTAGTCTCTCTGCTGGATATGATACAGGACAGGCATTATCCATGTGATATTTTTAGATGATTTGTTTTACATATGATTCTTGATGAATGAAGATATCATTCTGAATAATTTGCATTTCCAAATAGATATCTCCTGGTTCAATAGTTACCTTGATTGATTGTTCTTACAAACTTTTTATAAGCTTTCACACAAAATCTGCTCCATCTTCGTATCCGTCTGGTTGGTTCATATTCACATGGTGATCAAATGTTCAATCTCCAACATTATTCAAGAGTATTTTATAAAGATAGATGAAATTTGTTTGCTAAGGAAGTGTGAAGTGTCGCTTCTTGTTGCTTGCATATTCACATACAAAAGAAAAGACAAACGGATGAAGAAAAAGAAAGAAAATTTTGACCTTGAACTGTGAACATAGCCCTTGGGACATGGCAGCCAGATATGGCAGCTGGAAAAGCATGTTCACTCTTTTGGAATCAACGGCACTAGTTCCATCTAGTGGCTGATTCCAGAACCATGAAAAATATATTGCCAATTTACAACATTGACGTGCACATCTTGTTATCTCTGCTCTTTACAAACCACGCCCCTTTTACCATTCCCCAACGACAGGCCACGCCCCTTAGAAGGTGGTAGGGTGGGGGTGTTCTAAACCGTCGCAATTACTACGATACTCACTACTTACAATAATTCTTCAGTTATTTGTTTTTCTTTTTCACTTTTTTATTATATCGCTGTTTACATGAACTTTATACCTTATTCAAACTATTTTACTGTAAATCAATGGAAGTAGTATAGTTCATTATTGTTACTAGGTGGGTAAAAACAGCAGCCTCATCACGAGGATCACGAGCATTGCTAGACAGGAAATCGTGCCAAGGCAGCTTCAGTCTGTCATTCCGGCTCCCCAGGCGAAAGTAACCAGGCAGAAGAATAAATTGATAATACAGCAGACAAATAAGTAACATGATATACGAAGAGATAACAGTGAAAGGGTATTGATGTGATAGCGAATTTTAGTGCTAATGGAAGGTGTGAATATTGGAATTTTTATTTAATTTAGAATTAGATAAAAAAATAGGCATAGCGATAGAATTATCATATCAACTGGACCTTTGTCACAATCATTAATATTAGTTATGTGCTGTCTGACTTCACAGGGTCTCTCAGAAAAAAGAATGCTTCAATTGTAGATAGGAGAGCATTGAGATTACTAAGATTGATCAGTGATTTTTTTTCAATTTTGACAAATTTTATTATTTCTACACATCACAAACATTAATTCCTGTTATTATGATGTCCATACTAGCACAATGTTGATGTTTGCACTACTGTTGTGAATTTGTCACGTCTTAGGAAGAAAGAAACATTTGCGATCTGCATTCACAGTGTGAATCGTTGCATGGATTACGAGCAGATATAATTCAATGTTCTGCGTGGTATTTACCAGGAAAGTAGTTGTTTTCTACTCGTAGTCTACCAGACATTCATTTCAAACTATGTTTGATATTCTAATTGGATAGACTAATTTCTCTTTCGAAAATTGTTGTCCAATTTATGGCTTTTCCATTTTTCATTTATTAGCTTAGTCGAGCTATAAGCCACTTCCAAGTTCTGTGATTTGGGAGATTTAGTTCTGGAGTGTTTCTTTCTTCTGCCGCATGGTGTCGCCACTTCCAATTGTCTGTTGGAACGCGGCTCAGTGCGGTCAAATAAACGCGACGAAGGTGCATTGGGACAGGCAACGCTTCGAGTGGAGATCTTACGGTCTCTACTCGGATAACTACCCTGCACTGATGAGGGCCAATAAGCCCGAAACCGGTCTGTAGGTTGTTAGGCGTGCCTGTCCCGATGTGAATTTGTCACGTCTTAGGAAGAAAGAAACATTTGCGATCTGCATTCACAGTGTGAATCGTTGCATGGATTACGAGCAGATATAATTCAATGTTCTGCGTGGTATTTACCAGGAAAGTAGTTGTTTTCTACTCGTAGTCTACCAGACATTCATTTCAAACTATGTTTGATATTCTAATTGGATAGACTAATTTCTCTTTCGAATGTTGTGCAGAACTTACGCTCAATTTTGTACTTGAGAGCGATTTTAGTTTTGCTCATGCGCAGTTTTTTATTTCTAGTACTGAAATGTTAAGCGCATGAGTAGAACGGTTCTGAAATCGAAATGTACTTGTGGTCATTTATGCCATTATTATCAAATAACTCATGCATAGTTTGTACAAGCCGTTTTTACCTTTTTCCACTTTCACTATTTTTCTTGTTTGACTGAAATTTGAAAAAATATAATGGTGGATTGGTTAGATTTCTTGAAATTTTGAGGTGTTCATCCTGGACTCGTTAGAAATTATCGTCAAAAGTAGTTGAGTTTCACAAATCTTTATAGTCAAAATCAACGGATTTTAATTGTTTTTTTTTATCCTGATAGAATTTTCATCACCTCTGCTGCAAGTTAGATAACCAAAATATTGCTGCCATGTTTATACGGAAACTTATGTCAAACCTACCAACAATTTTTATATTACAACTGAATTATTTGGTTTGTTGACTGTTTTTATTGTGATATTTGTTATAAAATTTATTTAAGAACTGATTATTTGTTTTCTTTTTCCTGAATTATTGTACTATTATCTCTCCATTGTCGTTTTCCAATAGGAAATAATTTTTTCTACAACACGAAATTGAAGTTTTCCGAGGAGTGTCATTAGGTGACAGCATTGCCGCTCGTGAGCGGAAGTATTGAAAAAACGATCGAATCTACCATAAGCATATTCTTGAAAACGAACTATCTTGCATAATTGATAAATAAGAGTGAAAATTGCAGATTTACCTCCTACCAGATGAATCGAAGAAAAGGATGAATTATAGATTCATCACATGGTGCCATGAAATGCTTGAATGTTGAAGATATCAAAGTAAGTATCCTAAACTTGTCGCATCTCACAAAAACCATCAGTTTGTTGAATATAAAGCAAAAATAATATTTACTGAAAAAGGTAAATGATTTCGATTATATATATTTCATACTTTATGGTACTTTGAGAAGCAACAGTAGTAGTATTAATAAAGTATCGGGTTTCCTTGTTTAGAAACTGTTCTTGTAGAAAAAATGTTGTGTATATTTTGAACACAAAGTGATTTGCTGCTCTCAAAAAAAAACGCTCCGCTGTTTTGATCTGCAATCTATCACTTTGCGCTCTAAATGCACAAATAGCTTATTCCTTGTGATATCATTAAGTGTATTTTGAACAGATTTCTCAACAAGGTATGTTCATTTTTCATTTGTGAATGGAAAATTTTCCGTACGCTTCTGAGGGCTGCTGAAAATGACATGAAATGCTACATTGTTTCAACATATATATTCAGCATTGAACGAGGCTATCATCAACTACAAGAAACATCTTTAAAGCTTGGAGCTTATAATCTTTGGATCACATAAAAATTCACGATTTTAATGGGGAATTCTCCTTCGGACGACAATGAAGTAGTTCTCATTAAATTTCTTAAAAACGTCGCATTTCAAACTCACCATTTCAACCTTTTTCAGAAAAAAAAACACATTTGAAGTGCTTGAAAAAAAGATTTCAAAGCACCTTGTTCCTATTTCACTATTTGGCAACATCGACTGTAGATTTCATAAATAATAAAGGACAACAAATCCATCAAGTCGATTAGGTGAATAAAGATAGTTATATTTTGATCAGGTCGGAACACAAAACTTATACCACCAATAAGTTCTGTGGGTTAGGTGTCATTCTGCTTTTTTCTGTTCCATGCTCCTCAAAAGATATGCTACTCAGTTGTTGAGGTTATGTTCATATTTGACTTGTGGATGGATTGGTGTTTTTGTTGGACTGGAATTCATGTTTTGACTGATTATTTTTTTACATCAGCAGTTTGATGCCTGAATTATGCATTGACATCAAGTGTACATAATGATAGTGTAGCCAAATGTGAGTTGTTGTTCTTCTAGCCTACTAGGCGCTGTTGCCAATTTGTGAACTAGAAACAAAGCAATTTAAAACCCCATATTTGAAAGATTGATTTAGCTAGTTTCCGCAACGAATTCGAAAAATGTATGAATGAACCTCATAATCAAAAAGTTCATACTTGCATTTGCTGTATTGAACCGAATTGAGGAATATTCCCCATATCATTTAAAGCACGAAAATAAATTAGGTCCCTATAATAAGTCGACAAACTCAACCAAGCGCACATCCTCTCTCAAAGACATCTCCAACACACCTCACTGCATCTTCGACACCTCGAACCTGGTGCTCACCATCTCCTCATCGGAATCCAACACAGGAAGCACCGGGTCGTTTTTGATGTTCTCCTCCAGCCACCTGAGGTCATCCTCCACCGAAGCCCTGGGCGGCGTCGCGCCCCTGGCGTGGTGCACCCTGACCTTGACGCCGTAGGCGTCGCTGACCAGCCGCTCCTCCTCGTCGTCGGCGTCGTCGCCGGCGTCGAGAAGCGGCACGAACGCGTACCGCTGGTTGTTGTTGGTCGGCCGCCACAGCACCATGATGACAAGGAGGAGGAGCGAGAAGAGCAGGTGCCAGTAGGCCTCCTCTATCCAGAGGTCCTTCCAGACGGTCAGGCACTCCGCGAAGTGGTGCACCTATCGATCGAGATGTAGTTTGTCAGAAGAAATGGAGTTCTCATTGACAAAGTCATCATACACGACACAAATATCATCACATGAAATTTTAAAACATGCTGGTAAAGGTGGATTCATGCAATATTAAGACGGATTTATGCAATATTGAGACGGATTTATGCACAACGCTTTTTCATTGATGATGCTTTCTTTCACTGTCATTAGACTTTATTTTTGGTAATTCTTCCGGTAGGTGGCGATGTCTTTTTTTTTCAAAATTTTTGGCTCTACTTACGTATTTTGGCCTCCTGATCACGAATCTGAAAACCAAATTGTGCGGAAACCAATACTTTTCGAGATATTCGCAAAATAAATTCATTATAACACTATTATTTAGCAACACTTATTCAGTGATTCAACCTTTATCATCCTTCTTTAATTGTTGTTTGAAGAGCTATATACCTTCCTTATTAACTATAAATTAATATTTCATGAGAAACGGCATTCTATTTATTAATTTAACCATTTATTTCAAAATTATTATCAATGCTTATATCAACATCTTCCATGACAAAAGGTTACATTGGTGATAAACCTCAGCACAAATTTTCTCGTAGAGCATTCAGTATTTCTTTCTATCTCTACTTCGTGACGAAAAGAAGGACAGATATATATTGAATGAGAATTCCCTCGTGTGAACGGACGACCACTGGCAACATTGCCAGTGATGTCTCTGTTGACAGCTATCATGGCCGTTATTTAAAAAACTTCATAAATATTTAAGGTAATATCAAATTTTAGCAATCTCGTTTTGTTTTTCTGATAACTGAATTATAATTAATATGGTATCTATTTTCCGCAAGCACTCACACCGAGTTTCGTGTACAACAGACAAGCCAGTGATGAGCAGTTGGACCATAGCAAAAGAAGGATGATGAAGGTTTTATTTTGCGAATATCTCGAAAAGTATTGGTTTCCGCACAATTTGGTTTTCAGATTCGTGATCAGGAGGCCAAAATACGTAAGTAAAGCCAAAAATTTTGAAAAAAAGACATCGCCACCTAACGGAAGAATTACCTTATTTTTCTTCAAGGATTTTGATACTTTGATGCACGACCGTCATTTAGTGTTAAGTGGTTCTTCTGCGATATTGACAAAAAATATAGCAGGTACTTGTATTTCGATAGGGTTTCATGTAGGGACACTTTCAAACGCCTAAACATTTTTATTGTAGCAGGCCTGTATGTAAATGAGCTGTGCATTTTTGTCTATCAGAACAGAGATAAGTTTTCTTGTAGTGGAGAAAGTCATCTGCATGAAACTAGATCTAGAAATATACTTGTTCCAGGCCCTCACCGTACGAAAAAGTTTCAGAAAAGCCATCTGTTTCTTGGCTGCAAGGTCTACAATAAATTAGATCAGAGTATTAAAACTGCCCCTAATATAAATTTATTCAAGAAATCATTAAAAACTCACCTAATAAATGAGAATATTTATAGTGTTGATGAGTTTCTCTCATAACTTAGGTATAATCGAAATGTGTATGTTCTTTCATCAATATCCCTATAGGTATTTTTATCACAGTGAATTTTGGGAAACCACTTGTAAATAATTTTCCTTGAGGTTGCAGTCAAGGAAAATTACTTACAAGTGGTTTCCCAAAATTCACTGTGTTTTTTTTAACTAGTCCAGTCAAGAGACTACCCTTCTTCTAAACGGTATTTTTATCTCTACATTTATTTTATTCTATATAGACGTTTGCTCTGTTATTGTACGACTGTACCTTTCAACTAACGAAATAAATCATATTATTATTATAATTATTATTATTATATCATTTTGCCGAGTTTTTGGTAAAAAACAATAAGACATTACCCTTTTGACAGAATTGCGCTAGCGCAAATGATATATTTACTTTATTTGTCATTAAAAGATTAGAGTTGCTTATCTTTAAAAGAATAGTTAATGAAAGATAAGAGTTAATTTGTGTGCATAAATGGTGAAAAGTAAATACTGAGTTCCAACATATCTAGTGAAAACAATAGTGCTCAAGAAATGACAGATTAATGAAAAAGCGGTGTGCATAAATCCGCCTTTACTTTATTTAACTTAAAGTCACTTAAGAAGATACATCCATTGAACTTCCTATAATTAGTTTATTATATTATAATGTTTTGAAAAAGTATTTTTAACCGCCAACTTAGTTGCGAAGCAACCCTCGAAAGTCTCATTGAGACTTGTATGAGTAAGGATTGCTTGAACACTTGTATTATTTATGTATACTTCAACCCTATTGAAGTGAGTAAAATTAAGATGAGTAATGTTGCATGACTCCACCTTTAACTAACAAGGAAAAAAATATTTTATGCACTTCAGGGATTTAAAGGGTACTTTGAATCCCTATTTTCGGGGAATCCCTAGGGATTTAAAATGTACTTTAAAGCAAAATAAAATAAAAGTAAATGTCTCTGCAATGAAAGCTGAATTTAGAAATTTATTTTCAATAGTTTCATTAGAAATATCACATGGATGCAACAAAAGTGTAACATGTTTAGAACAATATTAAACTATTAAAAACAAAACTTAATTTATATGAATATCAACATTTATGTTTGTAATATCAATTACTATTTAGAATCTTCTTTTTGTTATATTTTCTTTAACGTTTCACCTATCATATAGTGCATAAAATAGTGTTTTTGAATACCTTTATAGCCCTCTTGTTGGTCGGGCTATAAACTTTTTGTCTGGGGATTTAAAATACCAGGTGTATAATATACTATTTGTACAACTGTCAGAAAAATGGACATTTCTACATCTTTATTGAAGCGTAAGTGTTTAAGTTTTTTTTTCACCGTGGAAAATAGTTTATTATGATGCAAGTTTTATAAGACTCTTTTTGTCGCACGCGTTGTTTGGAGTACGACGAGCGAAGCGAACGAGGGAAGAAGTGCGACAACGTGTCTTATAAAACGTGTGTCATAAACAGTTTTTTCTATTTTCCATCAATATGAAGTCTTTTATTGAAAAAAAATATTAAATATCGATAATTAACAGAAACATCTTCGATTGATAACAATGATGACATTTAAATATTTAAAATCTGACGCACCAGCGGTGAAAAAACAATGTTTTTATTATTTTTATTGGTCAATTCGAATTAAATCACACTCTGAATTAAAATTTACTTTGTCATCGTTAATTATATAAGGCGCTTATAATTCCCTTGATACATTTTTTCATTTATTGGAATAATAATTTATAGTAACGTTTGAACAATTACTTCCAACATAGATTCGGAAAGATATTTCATGTTGCTGCTTATCAGAAACTTCAGATATTTCTGGAAGAGGTGATTCCACAATTTTATCAGATATTTTAATTTGTTTGGAAGAAGCTGGATATTTTGTTAGAAATCTTAATTTTGTTATTTAAACTGTCTTCTATTTATGTATTTCAGACGATGTATATTCACATTCACAGTTGTACAAAAATTGTTGTTTCTATTTCGTGTATAAAATTCGTGTTTTTATGGCACATACGAGAGAATTTTATTGGTCAATTCCAAGGTGGATATAGGATGGTGAAACAGCTTCCTATCAACAAGCACAAGAATAAACTGTAGACCTTTGCCTACTTGATTTCATACCGTAGTAATATTTCCTGAAGTTATCAGAGATGGCGACATACCTTGTGTCGGTAAAACAGAAACTGTGCATCTGTCATACTTTTATCAGTTTCCTCTGTTCTAGATGAAAAATGATTGAGATGAGTCAAAATATCAATATTCATTCAAGATTTATCGAAAATTTATTGTTTTAATGTCGTTTCAAGTCACGTCTGTCAGATTCGAACCACATAAATACATGAGCAACAGAAATCTTCTTCGATAATCGATCTCACCGCCATCTTCATTTAAGTCGTGGTTTCACCATCCTATATCCACCTTGGTCAATTCAAATGAAATCACACTCTGAATTGAAATTTACCAATACAAATCCACTGCTAGAATCACCAAATCCAAAATCGCTGACTTTCATTTGACAGTTCGATTGTAGCAACCTCCATTTCGATACGCATTTGCGTTTCATAATGACTTCATTATAGAACCAAAATAAAAAAATCTATTTTTTACGAATACCGGGTGTAGCAATTATGGCGTGTTTTTTTCGGTGCTGCGTTGATTTATCGGAGGATATTGTTGTCACCATGAATAAACTTCATCATTGAAAATAAAAAAATACCTTGATGCAGTAGAGCATGAAGAACACCGACGCCACCACCGAGAAGATGAGCGTGTTGGTGAAGTGTCTGTAGAGGGCGAGCTTGGTCTCGTTCCTCCTCAGCCTGAGCGTCCTGGTGGTGTTGACCAGAGCTGAGAAGATCCACCAGCAGATGGCGGAGTTGAGCACCGCCAGTGGCACGGACGCAACCAGAATGTCCCGCGATGGGTCACCCTTTTTTAAATAATAATAATAATAATAAATGTTCTTTATTGAATCCGAACAAAAGTAAACGGATTCAAAGGGTTATTGACCGAGGTCCTTCTACCCATGATTACAATAATTATTTTATTAGAACATATAAATAGTTGAAAATAAATCTAAGTTTACGGGAAAAAAAAATTCTCGATTCTATTCCTCTCTTGCCATTTGTTCTAGCTTTTCCAGGGTGGTCTGTTCGGGGTGCTTGTAGAAGTTACGGATATTTGGGTCTCTTACGCAACAATATCTTCTTATAATTTCCAAGTTGACTTCTTTCTTGGAGAATTTTTTTGCCAGTTCCAGAATTCTGTCTTCTATGGGAAGGATATTGAGAGTCAGATAGAGAAGCTGGTTTGGAGGATTGTGAAGGGGATTGTCAGGATGCCGTATGTGGGATATTTTCCTCATGGATGTTGTTTCTGCCACTTCGAGTTTGTGGATAGCTTGCCGCTTGCAATTTAGAAACAGAATACTTCCGTAGTCTATCATTGGTCGACATATGGTTTTATAAATTCTGCTAGCTGATTTGATGTCAATACCTTTACCGTGAGAGATTAAACAGCTAAAGTGTTTTGCTCTTGATATCATGTTTTTTTTCTTCATATTGGTATGTTCGTTGAAGTTCATGTTGATATCGAAGGTGATTCCAAGGTATTTGATGCTGGCTTTCAGATGAAGGATGTGTTGATCTAGCACAACAGCTGGAGACGTATTTTTGAGTCGATGATGGAAAAGGATCAGTTGTGATTTGTTCGGGTTGGGTAAGAGCCGCCATCTGTTAAACCAGACCTCGGTGGTATCAATTAGGTTCTGAAGATGGAGCACTGCTTGTTCTGTAGTTTTTTCATGGGCTATCAGAGCTGTATCATCAGCGAATTGCATGATGTATGCTGACTGGTTGTAGTATTCTTCGTCATGATTGGCATGATGATATATGTCTGAGCAGTAGAAGTTGTACAACAGTGGAGACAGAGGTGAACCTTGTGGGAGGCCTTGGTTCGGCGTAAATTCGTTTGAGTAACTGTCCAGGAATTTCACTTTGAGTTTGCGGTTTGTCAAATAATTTTTGAGCATATGCAAAAGGTAATTCGGACATCCCATGTCATTGAGTTTGAAGAGAAGCCCTTCGTGCCAGTTTTTTTTAAATTATCAGAATTATTCATTTGCCACTCTGGTACAATCAGTACAGGGTGTCCCAAATTCGCTGGCCAACATGGGGAACTCGGTTAACGGTTAGAGATACAGGGTCGGTTAAATTTGTAAAAAGTTGTGTTTATATGCCCAACAATATGTCGCAAAAAATATTTGAAAAGTTTTTTGGTTTTTGAGATATTTCAAAAAATACAAATTTTAGATTTTTATTTTTTATTGGCTTTGCTGTTCCGAATGGAGTCCAGAATGTCTGTTCTTTCCATGGACGTATAAACACTTCACCTAACCCTCAAATATAGATAAATGTTTATATAGTTTATATTGAGAAATAAATTTGAATACAATACTGAAGATAAATCTGCATAGTCTAACTAAAAATGAAGGAGAAGTAAAAGAAACTGAGAGAAGAGTAATTGAAAAAAATAATGCTATTGCCGATCAAGTAACCATTTTGTCATTTCGTTTTCGTTTTTTTTTTCAACCTTTAGCCACACACATATGGTGGAGTTTTATTTATCATAATTTATTTATAGAAATATGCTGATGAGAGTAAATATCTTCTGTTTCCCATTTCCAGCCAGTTTAATTCTTTAAATAGGCGGCTAATGTGACAATACTTTCTTACCCCAAAGATCATTCTAATACATGTATTCTGCAGTTCTTGGATTCGATTCGCATCAATTTTACTGACACAGCGGTTGTATAAAACATCACAGTAATTACATGTGAAAGTACTAATGCTTCACTTAATGTTACTCTAACTGACCTAGTTAACAATTAGTGCCGCCTTTGATAAATCAACTTGAGAGCTGCATAAGCTTTGCGAAGACTGTTGTAAATTTTGAATCTTGATCAATAATTAAACCTAGATTTTATGGTATATTACACAACAAGTGTGGAAAATGACATATTTCACACGAGTAGTCGTTTAGCACGAGCCGCGTAGCGGTGAGTGCGGAAACGTAACGAGTGAAGGAAATACACTTTCCAACGAGTTTTGTATACTATTTTTGATACGACTCCGAATTATTTCATTTCGCGGGAGGTCTTGTCAAAAATGTAACTTGAGCGGTCTCTATAATTTCAGGTGGTTGTGATTCGATTTCAAGTATTGTTTATTTCCATATTCAAGATGATATTTTAATACTTATCCGACAATTCCTTATTATGTGAATTACTGATTGTTTGAATTTGTTTTGTTTGAACAAACAATTTTATTGATATTTGACACCACACGCCTTCTAGCGCCAGTAATCACGCAACCAGGAAAACGGAACCACAAAAGTACGTAGTGCGCAAGCCCGTCCGAGTTAGTGGGTCCTTGACTCCCTGTCAAATGTAAATAGTGCAAACATCTGTGATACTGTGATATGATGCAACATGCAACTGATGAAAGCCGCGCATAAAACTGTAGCCGTACTCTTTTGAATGATCTCACCCGCTGTCATCAACATCGAAATAGTTCCAACAAAGAGTATAGGTTCCAGTTTTAAAGTTAATTCAGAGGTTATGTATCAGACACATTGAAATTAATAGATAAAGAATTCTCGGTATAATTCGAAACGAGACATAAATTTCAATAAATAATATGAATTTGATTTGAGAACGCTTATATTGACAGTGAGTACCTTCACAATATACCTAATTATTTCTATATCAATTCAGGCGAGCGTTGTGATATTTTTCATATCAACACTAGTGCCTTTTTTCTTTCAAATAAACAATACCATGGTGATATGATCTACTTTCTGAATAACAAAACAGTGTGATTATTGACGTTTTCATACGTGGTCGTAGGAAATAGTTATTTATGTATTAAGGGAATTATGAGGGCCTTAATTACCGATGGCAAAGTTTGCGTCCCGAGGGCCTCTGGCCCGAGCGACAGCAATTGCCAGAGGTTATTAAGGCTCTATAATTCCCGTGGTACATAGATAATTTTATTTTTGACCGATTTTCATAACAATATGTTTATATTTAGAACGCAATAAATGTTTAAATTCATAACCTTTCTGGTATATTTGAATTAGGTAGCGTTGATTGTAGCATTGTTGGTTGTTGCTAGGTTGTCGCTATGTTACATGTTTATAAGCAAACTTTCTTTATCAATCAATGTTTTTCCGTTAAAAACGTGTTTATTTTTTACCACAAATCGACGATCTTTTTCTGATATAATGGAGGATATTATAAAAAAAGCGGAAAAAGCAAGACAATCATTACTTCCATCGAAAAGTGAAGCCCTATATCAAAAAGAATACAACTTATATCTGAAGTGGCTGACACAGAGAAATGTTATGTCAAAAGATGCCAACGAAACTGTCTTTCTGGCATATTTTCAAGAACTGGTAAAGTATTTTCAGTATTTTCTGGTAGATTTGGTAATAATTGTATTTATTCGTTGCAGTCAGAAACGTTTAGCTCAAATTCGTTATGGACTAAATGGTCAATGCTCAAATCGATGGTGACCATATATGAGAAAAGAGATATCACCAAGTTCAACGAACTAGAGGCTTTTTTGAAACGGAAAAGTAAGGGGTATAAGCCGAAAAAGTCTGCTGTCTTATCTCCTAAAGATGTCATCAAATTTCTAAAGGACGCCCCTAATGAAATTAATTTATTGCATAAGGTAATTTTTTCTCATAATTTTCTTTTTCGTTTGTTTATTTCGTTTTATTTGTTATAGGTTGTTCTAATTATGGGTTATTTTGGAGGATGCAGAACTCAGGAACTTCTAAATATGAGTATAGCAGATATAGAGGACCGGGATACTGTTATGGTAGTGAACGTACCGGAAAGTAAAACTGGTGTATCGAAGAAATTTACAGTTGTGGATGAAAAAGAGTTCTCTGCTTTGCCTTTATTGAGACTTTATATCTCCTTGCGTCCTGAAGGTACAAAACGATTTTTTTTGAGCTTCCGACAAAATGAATGTACAACTCAGCCAATTGGAAAGAATATGGCAAAATTCCTAGCAAAATCGCAATGTATTTAGGATTGCCAAACCCACTAACCTATACGGGACATTGCCTTCGTCGCACTTCTGCTACTGCCCTAGCCAATGCAGGAGCAACTATGACAAACTTAAAAAGACACGGAGGTTGGAGAAGTTCCACGGTGGCAGAGGGGTATCTGGAGGACAGTATTGAATTGAGAAATAAAACGGCGCGTATGCTGTCTACTTTGCCATCAGAAGAGGCAGGCACCTCGACTGTAGTGAACAGCAACAGCATCACCACCCATTAAAAAGAAGAAATTGTTTCCAGCGGCGGAAGTAATTTTCAGGAAACATTTGAAAATTGTACATTTATTATTTGTAATGACGTGAATAAGGAAAATATGTCTTAGTTTTCATTACATATAAACGTTTATAAGCATTTCTTGTATCATTTTCACCTGTAAAAGGTAAGAGGGAGTTTTTGAACCTTAATATCCCAAGGGAGTTATGACCCTCATTATAGATATCGTAACTATGACGATATAAGCTTATAATGTCACTGTCAGAAATAAACACTATTTTGTAACTCAATGGTTTTTGATTATTAATCATAATAGGATATCCATTAGTGTAGTGACCAGCAACTTGCTCTCAACCTAGATATGTAGCCATCAACTTCATGTCGAACGCTGCATGTTTTGTTCCATTGTTCATCCACCATGCTTACCTTGTCCTTGGCATTCTTCAGGTACGCCTCGGAGGCAGCCAGCAGAAAGTACAAGACGCCGACGCCCACTACCCGATGCAGCGTCGCCCCCAATCTCGGCTTCACTATCCCGAAGCCCAGGCTCACGATGATGACGAGCATGCGCGCCAGCGTCCTTTTGGCGCAGGAAACCCACTCGGCAAACAGCAGCGCCCCCTGGACCCGCACCCCAGTGGTGTTGATGCTGTGGTACTCCGCGTAGAAGGTGGCCTTTTCCAGCATCCCGAGCAGGATGACGCCGCCTGTAGGATGAGATCGGGGTTTGGGAATATTTGGAATATAATAATAATAATATCGTCTTTATTATTTTCAGATACATATCAAGTTTACTCTATGAACACTGCTGCATTGAATGTTGAAAATAAGGGCGAAGTTCAAATATTGTGATGAAGCATCACAAGCTTTGTTCTTCCACTTAACCCTAGAAATAACTGTGTATGATGTATAGTATATAATTCAAGTTGAATTCATTACAAATATTACAATAAGTATTAAGTTTAAGGGGCACTGTTTTTCAAAATAAGAGTAGGTATATCATAATTGGGATTTCATTAATAAAGTTCTGTATGATGTTTTGAAGCACTGTATATTGAGCTTTTTTATCTCCTGTGGTATATGATTATAGAGCTGATGAATTTGGTAACTGAAAGATCGTCTGAATAATTCTGTTTTGAAAGAAGGTACTGTTAATAATCCTTTGTGTCTTATATTTATGTTATGCGTATCTGTTCTGAACCTAACTTTTCTATGTAAATATGACGGTTTTTTGGTAACAATAATTTTGTGAAAGAGCACAGCAGAGTGAAGAACTCTTCTTTTATTCATGTTCAGCCATCCGATTTCTTCAAGTTTATGTGATATTCTTTGTCGCCTCCTCACACCGTATATTAACCGCAGACAACAATTTTGCACTTTCTGTATTTTATTTTTATATTGCATAGTAAGATTAGGCCCATACAAAGAGTCTGCATAATTAAATATCGAAAGTATCAAAGTATCGCATAACATTTTCTTAACATGCAGAGGAAGGAATTGTCTGTTGCCATAAACGATTTTGAATGTTGCATAGGCTCGTTGTAAAAGTCGATTGACATGTCTTGTGAATCGAAATTCTGTATCCAGTTGAACACCCAGATTTTTTGCTTCATTCACAAACGTGAGAGGCTCGTCATTTATGGTGATATTCACGGACTCAGATATTGTTTGTCGCTTACTCTTGGGACCAAAAAGCATAGCATTTGACTTAGATACTTAGATGGATTTATAATCAGACAATGGTTAGTGGCAGCTGATATAAAAGCATTCAGATCTTCATTTATGAGCTCACAAGCCGTATCTTTTTCTTGCTCTGGTAAGCTAAAATATAACTGGGTATCATCGGCATATAAGTGAACTTTGCAATTTGAAAGACTATCAATGAGGCGGGAAGTATATATGGAAAATAATAGCGGCCCAAGTATGGAACCTTGTGGCACTCCTGATTTGAGCAATTTACATTCAGAACTATCGTCACCAATGCACACTTTTTGTTGCCTATTTTTGAGATAAGCAGTCATTAACGAAATTGCGTCATCGGCAAAATCTATATATTTCAATATATTCAATAATAAATCATGATTGATCGTATCAAAAGCCCTACTAAAATCTAACAATATCAACACTGTATAATGCTTATTGTCGAGGGCTTTGATTATATCATCAGTGATATGGAGAAGAGCAGTTGTGCAACTGTAACCTTTTCGAAAACCTGATTGTATATGTGGTAATATGGAAAAATTTTCCAAATGGCTTTTTATTTGTAGTTCCATGACTCTCTCTATTATTTTCGATAGGGTGGGCAAGATACTAATTGGGCGTAAGTCTTTCAAATCAGTTGGATCTTGCTTTTTAGGAAGTGCTTGCACAACTGCTGTTTTCCAGGATGTAGAAACACTTTTTCTGTTAAGCAAGAATTTATGATATGGGTGATGTACGGCACTATGTGAGGACAACAAAGTTTGATTAGTGTGATATTCAGCCCATCACAACCTCGAGCGTTTGTTTTAATTTCGGTGATAGTTTTATATACCAAGTAATCATTGACTTCAATGAATTTGAAAGTAGTGTACAAGTTTATTGTTTCTATAAAAATGCATGAGCTCTGACTTAGGTTGGTTATACGGAATAGAGAATATAGTGTTGATCATTTGAAAAATGAGGCTGGGGGTGATTTCAAGAATGTCAGAAATCAATTGGTTGATTTATTTACTGGAGAAAATGAAAATCCATCATTATGAACAACAAATTGATGTTTTCAAAAATGAACCTAAGCAAATGTGGTGGCACTTGAAGACTTTGGTTGGCTCACAATCGGATTTTCATTTTGGTAAAATAATTTTTGAAAATGTTAGCGACGCTCCTTTATCAGTTCAGATAGCAGAGAGATTGCTAATGGTTTCAATCATTATTTTATAAACAATGTCAAAGATATTAATAATAATAATAATCACCTACGTTGGTATATGTATTTATTGACAGTCTGCCAATAAGATACAAGTTTGGATTGCTCCATTCTTACTCTTGCACCTTACAAAAATAATATATATAGAATTTTCAACATGAAAAAAATATTTTTCGGCAACCGTCCGGAAAGTACGTACTTTCCAGACGATTTTTTTTTGAGAAAGTGGCATTTTTCCGGCCTAGTCCGGGAAGTACGTACTAGGCCGGGAAGAATCACATCGTTGTTGTCATTGTAAATATGAAAATCTTAGTAGTATGGTTTTGATAAATGCAGTTGATCATTACCATAGCAGCAAAATAACGACTGACAGCTATCTGACATAAAATTAGCTAACATTTCAATTTTTGAAAGAAATGTGTTTCTTTGATTTGTTATTCTACACGGTTGCCGAAAAAATTGTGTACGCAACACGCCCGAAAACAGTTTTTTTGGACTCGCAGACTTCCAGGACTCGCTACGCTCGTCCTAGAATTTTGTCCACTCATCCAAAAAAACAGTATTTTCCGGACTTGTTACGTAAATTACTATATTTCAATGTACACACATAAATTTACTTTTGCATATTGACCTGGATATAAATCAGTATTAAATAGTACAAGACATAACATATTTTGTATTTATTGTGGACAACTCATCATCTTTAAATAGACTTGCTGAATTCGTACTCAGTAAAATATCTAAAAAACTTTTTTCTTCTCTAGAATTTCCAAATGTTAAAGTATTTATGCCAAAATTACTAAATATAACTATAATTGACAAGTTCAGCCATCTCTGAGAGAGAAAAAATATGTCTGCCATAGTGTTTCAATAATGAAAATGTTTGTTTCCGTTATTCCGATTATTTAAAATATTTTGTTAACATTGTTAGCTTATTAAGTCCAAAGACATTATAAATATGTTATTTGATTTCTTCTCTTTTTATACGTCACAATCATAACATTTTCGTTATTTTTGCAATCTTGATGACAAAGAGAACAATAGGACAGGCATGTTTTTTCTCTCTCAAAGCTGGCTGAACTTGTCAATTCATCCACATTTTGATTATTCGATTATTGTGCTACCTTGGTGTATTTATTTAACCAAAATAAAATTTCTGAGTTGAAAAAACTACAAAATCGTGGTATGCTAATTATTTTGAAATGTTACTGATACATCCCTATAGTATTATGATGAATACCCTGAAATGACTTTCAGTTTCTAAACGTCTATCTGTTGAGAAACATAAGGAGTTGTTTATTGTTGATGTCAAGGTTTTTATTTGTTTATCGTTAATAATTATCAGTTTCTTTAACGAATACATGACAAATAATTATATTGAATTGTTGTTTAGTGATATGAATTAGTATAGTATTTAGTAATATCTATAGTTTTTATATATATTTACATTTTTAACACTTTACAATCATTTTATATTTTGCTCATTTTATCTATTATGACTTGTTGGTTTAATGTATGTGTTAATCTAATTATTGTGTAATTATTTTTGTAAATCAGGTTTCTCTCTACTGAATAAAGATCTACAACTACAATACCTATCCAGAACTGGACGCGCAGCAGGTCCCTCCACTGCAGGAAGGAGAGAAGCAACCACAGCAGCCCCAGAAGGACGTAGAAGATGCACATGGAACCGTAGAAGGGCAGGAAGGGCCAGTCGGCGGCCGAGAGGTATCCGTAGTCGCTGCGCATCTCTATCTGAACGCCTATTGGTATGCAATGGAAAGTTTTTTTTTCCTATTTTGGTTCCATATTGAAGTCATTGTGCAACGCAAATGCGTGTCGAAATAGCCTCTATTTCGATACGCATTTTTTATTATTCGCAAGTTGGTACACTCGAACTGTCAAATGAAAGTCAGAAGAGTTAGGCCCCCTTATTTCTGAGCGATTTTGGATTCGGTGATACTAGCAGTAAAAAACTTGATGTTTCTATTGGTGAATTTTACTTCAGAGTTCCAATAGAAATTTCAAATATTTCTATTTCATCGATGGTTCTAATCGAAGAAGTTTCTGCTATTTATCGATATTGCATCAATTTTTTTCAATGACTTCAAATTAATGCAAAATAGAAAACATTGTGTATTACACACGTTTTATAAGACACGTTATGTTATCGCACTCCTATGCTCGTTTTTGACAGTTCGATTGAGACACGCTGAGCTGAGACGTCTGAAAGGCGAAGGATTATAGGTAAATAACTCATAAGAAGTAGGTGGTGGTGACATTTTTTACATATCTAAACATACCAGACAGTAAAATAAGTTCTGGTATTTTACTGATCCGTTGTCAAAGTATGAGCGTTACAGAAAATAAATCAAATTTGTACTAATGACTGTTCAGTTGACGAAGAATTGACCATGATTAGGTATTTAGTTTTCGTTTTGGAAAATCTTTCTCAATCACGCTATTGTCTTGCCCCATTTTGCACCATTTGACATCTCAAATTTCAGATAATAAAACACTTTTCAGAAGAATCTTTTTTTTTTGTACAAAAATCCACTCCTATGAAACGTTAAGAAAACCCCATTTTTTCATTAAATTTCTGGTAATTTCTATTTATGATGCTGTCAACGCTCGTGAGCCTAGGAGCCAAACAATCACGTTGCCAACCTCAAAAATAAAAATAACCAGAAACTCATTAAAAAAATTGTTTTGTTCACGTTTCAAAGGAGGGTGAATTTTTGGAAGAATGAACTCGAACTCGTAGGATAAACGATGATTGACCTTCTTGAAACACAGTTTTGGTGTAGAGACAATGAAGACACTTTTTTTTTTATAATCAAAAACAACTATTTCGTTTCTACAACACATATCAATTGTCTGCCAGACCAGAGTCGATGATTTAAAAAAAATAGTAGGATGAAACCCATTTAAAAACGGACGATAAAATAAGAAAAAAATAAAGGAAAAATAATTTACGGGCGATCTGTTGTCGGGGAGTGGAAGGGGGTGGGTTTTTAAGGGTAAAAAATGGTTTATCTCGATTTCAGGCAAAGTCCTATGGAAAAAGTTAAATGGCAAAGTTGTAGGTAATGAAAAGATCAACAATTTTTTTACAAACACTTTTTTCACATAACCTCAAAATTTCTTTTAGAAAAAATCTTTTCCCACGAAATTTGATGAAAACTTACCTTTTTATGTCCCAAACAAACTGTAATTTTTATTATTCAAATTATTTATTTCTTCACCTTATTTTGCTTAAAAGATATTTAAATTCTTTATTTTATCCATTTTCAAAGGCTTCAGCCCTGGCCTACTACTCGGCCTACTACCCATGTTTGTTTCTGACTATTAGATACATTATAATATATAGTATATAGTATAATATACAGTACGTTATAAAATATAGAAGAATCCTAATCAATATTCAATACCTATCGTGCTGTCCGACGTGTTCGTGGTTACTTTAAGGCCCAGTACATACACCCCATCCTTGTCCAGGGTGTGGATGGGTTTTTTGTCGCGTGATCCAGGGGGTTTGTTGGTGGATGGCTCGCTTTCTCGGAAGAAAAAGTGGTCATTGCAGTCGTAGAGTCCGCTGTCATGGTAAATTTTCGAGGTGTTCAAGAAGGGGTTGTTGGATGACAGTTCCTGTGAAAAATCGAAAATCGTTCATCATAAGGATTCAGAAAATTATTTAGATTTCAGAAACGTAATAATATACAGGGTGTTCCATTTGAAAATCGAAAGTTGATGTCATTTCCGGAAAAACCGGAAGTTTTTCTTCCAAATATGTTAAAAAGTACCACCGTCTAGTGAGAATATTCAATGCTTCAAATTTCAGAAATATAGGTAGAGACACAAAGGAGAAGAGGGTAAGACTAGCAAACTTACTCCAACCTTCATAAGCTCACTGTAAAAAACCTATATATGCAAGCACATTTAGCTCCTAAGAGTAGGAGTTCTAAATTCTTTGTGATGAAGCAAAATTATTATAAAAGCTGGGCAGAAAAATCAATTTTTGAATCTACTTATATTTGGGAGATAATCATGAAACAAAAGTTTTTGAAAAATATTAGGAAATACCGAGGGAAATACCAAGGGAAATACAGTTCTATGCAAAAAAATTACAAAAATGAAAATAATCTTACCTTTTGAATTAGATTAAACGCATCAGTCCAATCCCAACAAAGTGACTGTACTATTGCTAGATTCAATCCAACTTTGGTATCCTGATTTTTTGAGTCACAATTAACTAGAATAGGATATATCTACATGAAAAATATGTTTTTTTTATTTAAATACTCACTTCTGATGTATACTTGGGAACCCTTGAATAAACTTTTTGCTAGATATATACTCTTATCATTCTGAAAGCAAAAAGGTTTGTGAAGCAGTGTAATTTGATTGAAATACATGCCACTTACAGAAGTTAAGTTGAAATTCCACTTGCCTTCATCGGGTGACAAGGCTTCAATTTTACAAATATATATGCAGAAACAAATTGCGAAAAAATTTATTTTCATTTTAAAATTGTTTATTATTATTTTTTTTCATTTGAAAATTTTTTTACCATCGCCCCATCTGCAATTTGCTATGACAACTGACAGTGACACTTTTGCCACGGCACTGTCACCATGCTGTCATCTATCAAGATCAAATCATCTTCATAGAAATTTATATTTCTATGGTCATCTTAACAATTTTGTGATGAATGACAATCTTTGACGTTTGGCTTCTCAAGTTCTCGAGACAAGTGTCAGTTGTTGTTTGTCAATATTTGTCATTTTGTCATTGTGGTGAAAAGTGAAAACTGAGAGCTGAGGGAAAAATGCAAAAGTTGAATTCGGTAGCGGATATTTATTTATAGTAATATATCAAATTATCATTGATTCATTATGTATCATTCACTATAATCATTGATTTCTTCACAAAAATTCTGAGATGGATAACGTGGGTGCTGAGGTCGGTCAGAAAATGAGGGTTAGTGTTGTAGTTGTTTTTCATATTTTCGTAGATTATTAGAACTGATTAGTAAATTAATACATGACAAATTTTTCAGTCTGCTATAAAGGCCAAGCTGCTTGAGCTGAATTGTTATGTGGGTAAGTACAAATAATATATTTCAGATATCTGTATTCATCTGATTTCTTTAGCTAACCTTCACTTACCAATATATTAATTTCCAGATGATGAATTGCCTGACTATATCATGGTCATGGTAGCAAATAAAAGAAGCAAATCTCAAATGAGTGAAGATCTGAACTTATTCTTGAATACAAAAACATCTGCCTTTGTGGAGTGGTTGCATATTGTTCTAAAAAAATTGAAGGAAGTCACAGTAACAAATCCAGAAGTGTACAAGAAGGTTGCCAAAAGAAAATCGAGTGATCAACCTGATGCAAAAGTTAAGAAAGAAAAAAAAGAGAAGACTAATTCATCTGAGAAGGTAGATGCCAACATGAAGGCAGAGAAAGACTCAAATGAGTCTTTAACAGATAACCTACCAGTCAGTGCTAATCAGTTATCTGAGCAAAGGAAAATAACAATTATTCACTCAGAAACAAGAAATGAAGAAAATGTTGATGATTTTGATATACCTTTACTTTCTGAAGTAAATACCTCCACAGAGAAAGACTTAGAGGACATTGAGAGGAAAATAAAAAATGTTAAAAGTAGGCTAGGTATTTTGGTGGACAGTGAGTTGGAGGTAGAGATACAGAAAATCAAAACTGAGCAAGGTAAACATTCATATTTTATGAACTACTTTTTTAGTTGAATCAGAAATGTTCCTATAGGATAATGAAAATGTGCAATCAAACAGTATACATTTTCATAATATACTGACAATTTGAATGAGATAAATTTCAAATAAAAAAAAATGTTAAAATGAACCTATGGCTATGGTCTTTTAGCTATTATTTTTGTTTCAAATAAGTATTCAAATAAAAAAATATCCATTTTCTTAAATATTACATCTGCACAAGTTGTTTGTATTTCTCATTGATTCCTATAATCATCAAGTTGAATATCATAAAATTATTCCATTGATTTTTTGTCAGATAAACTAGAAAAAGAACAATTCCAGCAAAATAGCAACCTTGAAGAAGGACCTGCAAGTCAAAGAATAGTTGAATTGCAGAATGATGATAACAATGAATTAGCAGCTACTCATGAGGAGAAAGAAGAAGAGAGATCATCAACTCCTCCCCAAGTAAGAATGGAAGTGGAACCAAGTTTTACCCCTGAAAAAACTAGAAAATACATGCCAATCACTTTTGAAGAGAAATCTCCCCCTAAAAGGGTGTCCATCTTAGACAGGTTGGGCAAAAGACCAAATGACAGTGATACAAGAAGAAACAAAATAAAAACTCTGGAATCCAGAAAAGATGAGACATTTCCAAAGTATTCCAGGGACAATGGCTCTGACAGAGAAAGGGACAGAGATGATACCTCCAGAAGGTACAGAAAGGATAGAAGGGGTGACAGAGAAGCAGACAATAGAATGAGGGAAAGAAAAACCACTACAAAGAGAAGACATTCACCAGAGGCAGATGGTTGGTCAGAAGTCAGAAAGAATGAAAATAAGGTGGGTAATATTCTTTTTTTTATCTGTTAACTATGTCCATTTAACATACTAGATTAATAATGCACTATCCTGGCCACACTAGTTTGAAATAAATTGACTTATTGATTGAACTATCATTATACCATCACAAATAAATAGTAAATGTTTAAAATACATTAATCTTCACAGAATAAAAAAGAATTTATCAGCTCGTCTCAGTTTATACTGCAGAGGAAGGAAAATTCCTGAATTCTATTCACTGTCTTGGAAAAATTAATATTTAAAAGCTGAAAAATAACATCAATATATCGAGGTTTTATTAGCCAGAGTACGACTGGTATTTCCAAAACAAATTAGGTCTCAATATTTTTTTTTCAAGAAGTTTATAAATACTAGCATATCACAATTTTTGATGGAATCATACCATAATCACGAAACTCTTGCGCCATCTGGAAGCCGCCATCTTGAATCCTCCATCTTGAACTCATTCATTTTGACAGGAGATTCATAATCTCCGATCCCCCAAACCCCATACCGATTTTTAATCAAATCGGTCTGTAATTACAAAATTCATCCGCCATATTGCAGCCGCCATTTCTTTTTTTTCTCAAAAACAAATTTCACAAAGCATCTTTACCGGAATAATGAATTCCTGCCAAATTATAACTCTCTTGTTTCTTTCAATAGAATGGTACTTTATCCTGATGATACAAATATACTCCTAGCCCATAAAAACTTGGAAAATCTGGTAAACTTAGGCAATTATGCATGTGATGAATTCAGTAAATACTGTAGCAACAATGACCTTGTCTGCAATATAAAGAAAACCAATTTTATCAATTTCTTACCCAAAAACGGTACCTCTAACCCAGATCTAAAGAACAATATCAATATGTGTGGTGAAACCTTGGAATACTGTCAGGTAGCTAGATTTTTAGGAATAATTCTGGATCAAAAGCTAACGTGGGAGGCACACATTGACAGTTTATGTGTAAAAGTTGGCAGTGCAAACTACGCAATTCAGAATCTGCGAGACACGAAGTTTTAAAACTTATGTATCATGGATTGGTACAATAAAGGCTACAGTATGGATTGATCTTCTGGGGTAACTCTGCATATACTGACCGCATTTTTAAAGTTCAGAAAAGATTCATTCGCTGTTATTCATCTATGATAATAAACACCTATATAAAAAAACTCTGATATACATAATTACGCTACTCAGGGTGAAGATACTTTATATCACCCCTACTCTCGCTTGAGTGTGAGTCAGAATTCCCCAAAATATTTGGGTATTAAATAATAACTTTTATAGGGATCAATAAAAGTAGAAATGTAATGAGAAATAAACTATATGGTTTCCTGTTGGATAACTGCTTCTACAATATGGATGAATTTCTTGCTTTCAGTGCCTAAATGACATAGTTTCTTTTATACATGTAGTCTTTTTGAATTTTTGTGTTTTAGCTTTTTTAGCATTATCACTCTTTTGACTAGTCCAATAAGTTTTCTCATGTACTCAATTTTGTAATTGTGTATGTATGAAAATTTTAGTGATGAATAAAACTATTTCTATTTCTATATGAGTGTTCTTTGGAATGAAATGATGTGATCAGAATAGAACCGAGTATTTCGAACAAAACTTTTTTATAGAGTGCACTAAGTAGATTAGGCGTTATGTCAAAAATCCACGTACCCCAGAGGGAAGCCGACCTCTCCGACGCGGAAGAAGATCTGAGAACGAGAGCCGTTCGAAGCATGGTCCAGGTGAAGCCCAGAGTGTTGCCTGCTGATACGCCACAACCAAACAAAAACCTGCTACTGAAAGCCGTAGCCGAGGCACACAGAAGTGTGGCGCAGGCTGCCAGGGTCGGGAACAGACAGGTAAAGTTTCCCTGAACTTTTTCACGGCAAACATCTCATCTCGCCATTGTTTTCAGTTTGACCGGGGTTTGAAGAGGAAACTGGGCAGCAACAAGCAAGATGACGTACCTTACACCAGGAAGTTGTCCCAGAGTGAGAAGCAAAAGCTGAGGAATTTGATTTTGGCGCAGGTGTCTATGGAGTCCAGTGATAGCGAGTTGGAGGACAAAGAGTATGTGCCGAAACCATTGAAGAAGGTAGCCGCCGAAGCTCCCAAATATGTGCCCTCTACTAGGAAGTCGGTGGAAGGTGAGTGGGAAGATGAAAAAGTTTGGAAAGCAGAAAAATAATATTTATGCCGCTTTCTATAGGTTCTGGAACTGACGACAAAGAATCAGATAAACAGGTCAGAGTGACACTTGAAGGTTTTGAGAAAAGACTTGGAGTGATTGTTAAAGATCCAGATGTCCCCGAAACCAAAGAACCAGAAAAATCACCTGAAAAGAGGTTATCGGCTAAAGCCAGACTAGAAGGGAGGCGATCTCCATCCCCTATTGTGTTTGATAAAGTCATACCAAAAGTAAGTGTTGTTATGGCTTATTCTTGTGTTTTAATAACACAAATAATAGCTGTTGACTATAGTTTTTTTTTTCTGGCAGAAAATAACAGTGACTTATTAATATAAAAAGTGTCTGTTGGCGTAAGGTTGTGATTATTTTGCGTTTGAATTTCCATATTTTAGCGGAGGAAATCCCAAAGATTGATGAGTGTAAATGACGGTGCCGACATAACATTTCATTCAAGTTCATGTTCAATCTGATTGTTTTTGTGTTGGTGGTAACTTTAATCTTGTATTGATAGCTCTGAATACTAAAGAAGCTAGCAAAGCCACACACGAATTTCGACTCGGGATAGATCATATAATTTTAGGCTCATTTTAGGCTATTTTATTACCCTATTCCCAAATGTTTTGCTCTTCTCTTTGATAGAAAAATCTGTGGCTTTGCTAGCTTCGGCCGAACTCAGCAGAGCCATTTTTGAAAAACAATAATTTTGGTGTTTCGAAATAGCCAAATTGTAGAGCTCATTTTAGGCTAATTTTCTACCCTATTCCCTTTTTTTTGCTCCCTCCCTTGATAGAAAAACTAGTGGCTTTGCTAGCTTCGGGCGAACTCAGCAGAGCCATTTTTGAAAATTCACTTTTTTTGCGACTCAATATAACGATATTTAAGGACTAATTTTAGGCTTATTAATTACCCTAATTTAACTTTTTTTTGCTCCACGCATTACAGAAAAAAACAAGATTTTTCGATTTTCGCCAAGTCGTTGATGCAATCATTTCAAATTATAATTTTTTGACGATTTAACTTGTTAAACCGATGAGACCCATCGCTGGATCAATAAAATGTTCATGTTGGAATGTTTTATTCGAGGTTTTTTAAAAAAAACCTGTGGCTTAGCTGACTTCGGGCGAACTCAGCAGACAATTTTTTCAAAAACATTATTTTTCTAATTTAATAAATTAGCCTAAAATTAGTGTTGAAATATCCAAAAATCAAATGACAAAAAAATAATGTTTTTGAAAAAATTATTCAGCTGAGTCCCGAAGTCAGCAAAGCCATAGGTTTTTTTTAAAAAACGTCGAATAAAACATTCCAACATGAACATTTTATTGATCCAGCGATGGGTCTCATCGGTTTGACAAATCGTCAAAAAATATAATTTGAAATGATTGAAACATCGACTTGGCGAAAATCTAAAATTCTTGTTTTTTTCTGTAATGCGTGGAGCAAAAAAAATTAAATTAGGGTAATTAATTAGCCTAAAATCAGTCCTAAAATATCGTTATATTCAATCGCAAAAAATAGTGGATTTTCAAAAATGGCTCTGCTGAGTTCGGCCGAAGCTAGCAAACCCACAGATTTTTCTTTCAAAGAGAAGAGCAAAAAATTTGGGAATAGGGTAATAAAATAGCCTAAAATGAGCCTAAAATTATGTTATCTATCCCGAGTCGAAATTCGTGTGTGGCTTCTTTAGTATTAGCGTTGACACTGTTACATCCTGTTTCTTCGATAAATCACGAAAATCATTAGTCTGATTTCAGAATCCTCATTTCAGAGTTAAGAATAGCTATTTGTATTACTAGGGAGGAAAGTGCCACTTTTCCTCCCGCAGGATGTAATTTACTGCACGACGCGAAGCGGAGGGCAGTAAACATCCAAGGGAGGAAAAGGCACTTTACTCCCATGTAATACATATGATTTTTCCTCCTACCCACTAAATAAACCTTTTTCTACAAGCGCAGCTCTTAGAAAAAAAATGATCAATCACTCAATAGCAATCCGAAATGTATAAGCTATCAAGAAAAAAGTAAAATAACGTTCTTGAAAAAAAAATTCAACTAAGTTTAATGAATGTAGCGACTTTGCACCTCAAAAGTCAATCGCCGTGTTTACTGTCAGTGAGCCATAGCATACTATGCTTTTCTTATTCTGAACTTAAAAAACGTATATCTAAGATTCCTGAAGTTGAAATTTGTATTGAAGAACTACGTTGAAGTAACATAAATGTTTGATTTTTACCAAAAAACAGAGAAATTATTGAAACAATATGAATATAATGAATTCACAAGATTCATCGTTTGCAACTTACTTGAAATGAGGGGGAGGAAAAGTATGAGTTTCCTCCCTGATTTGAGGGAGGAAAGTGTGTACTTTCTATAGGGGTAGGAGGAAAATATATTATTGTTGTGATGAAAATCCTCTGAAAAAGTAACGCCGGGATTAGAGAAATAATTTGGCGCAGTCGGTAGGATTCCAAAAGTCATCCACTGTTGATTCAGACAAATGACATTGTACATCCGATCCGTCAATCACTTTACAGACTCCCATACAGCCGAACATCCCAGACAAGCTGCCCGTGGTGCACACCCCTCTGTCGATCAAGAACAAGGAGCGCTGCAAGTACTGGCCGGGCTGCCGCCAGAGCGACAAGTGCGAGTTCGTGCACCCGAGTAGGGCGTGCGAATCCTTTCCAGCGTGCAAGTTCGGCGACAAGTGCCTCTACCTGCACCCCGCGTGCAAGTTCGGCGCTTCGTGCACCAAACGCGGCTGCCCTTACGGCCACGTGGGCGGCGTGGCCACGCCCACCAAGCCGCCCGCGGTCAAGCCGGCGGTGTGCAGGTTCTTCCCCAAGTGCGCTAATATCAACTGCCCGTTTTTCCATCCGAGGATGTGCAGGTTCGGGAAGTTCTGCAACAACATGGCCGAGTGCGGTTTTGTGCATGCCGGGGTGGTGAACAAGGGCAGTCTCACCTGGCGGCCCAAGTGATTTGTTTTTGTATTCGTTTAGGTGCAAGAGAAAAAGATTTATTTGGATTTGTAATCCTACATATTGATTTATGTAAATAGTTGAGGTGGAATCTAATTCTGGACTGCCTTACGTTTTCGGATGCTTTGCTTATTCTATGATGATGGGATTTCTGTTATGGAAACCATGTCAAGGCTGGCCGTCCCTTCTGTGTATTGTAGGAACAATATATATTTTTCATTTGCTTTAATTTGTAAATTCACAGTTTGATGTGAATAGCTGAAGACATTTTGTAGAAAGCCATATTATGTTCATTCTGTTTGATTCCGGTCGTGTTGTCCTGGTGTAAAAGGAATTACAAATTTCATCTCTACCATGCAGATGTCATCAGGAATTTTTGAACAATAAGGTAGGGACGAAAAAGTAGATCTCAAACAAATCTCAATGATGTCCTGGAGTTGAGGACGTTGAGGTTATGATGTCTCAAGTGGCGCCATCCACAACTGTTGTGGCTGTAGTAAGCTTATTTCTATTAGTTTCCATTTTTGCCTGGTTTCAATGTAACAAGAGCATGAAGAAGTCTTGAAAAATGTTAGTGGCAAGCCTCAATATTCCCGACTTCTGTATGAATTCACCTCAAATCGTGACACATGTCAAATAAGCCTTAATAAAGATTTACTTTTCAAAAGATACAGCTTTTTTTAATCGATTGCTTATCCCTGGAAATTTGGAGCAGAGGTAAGTTACCCCGAGTCCACTGAACTGAAATAATAACATATCAGGATCCTATATTGAAGTCTAGTCGATCTAAATTGTACGGCCATTATAATTCTGTGGTTATATCTATTTTGTGTTCTGTGAGATTTCTCTTTCGTTTCCTGTTCTCTGAGGGAAATTAAGATATTTGAAAACGTCCATTTTATATTTTTTTAGTTACCAAGTTTTATTAGTGATTTTCCTGATTAACTATGCCGATTGCACACAATCTCAAGCCTCTTGAGAAAATCATGTGCTCATTGATAGAAATGATACATTCGAAGCAGTAGTAGAAACTTATTATATTTTCATATTCCTAGTTAATGCAAGTTTCGGTAAAACTTCGTTTATCGCACTCCTATGAGTTCGGAAAAAAATTGTGGTGGAACTTATTTTGACCTTATTTTGACCTGATCACGATTTGCAAATTTCATCTTTACCATGCAGATGTCAAGTCATCAGGAATTTTTGAACAATAAGGTAGGGACGAAAAAGTAGATCTCAAACAAATCTCAATGATGCCCTGGAGTTGAGGACGTTGAGGTTATGATGTCTCAAGTGGCGCCATCCACAACTGTTGTGGCTGTAGTAAGCTTATTTCTATTAGTTTCCATTTTTGCCTGGTTTCAATGTAACAAGAGCATGAAGAAGTCTTGAAAAATGTTAGTGGCAAGCCTCAATATTCCCGACTTCTGTATGAATTCACCTCAAATCGTGACACATGTCAAATAAGCCTTAATAAAGATTTACTTTTCAAAAGATACAGCTTTTTTTAATCGATTGCTTATCCCTGGAAATTTGGAGCAGAGGTAAGTTACCCCGAGTCCACTGAACTGAAATAATAACATCAGGATCCTATATTGAAGTCTAGTCGATCTAAATTGTACGGCCATCATAATTCTGTGGTTATATCTTTTTTGTGTTCTGTGAGATTTCTATTTCGTTTCCTGTTCTCTGAGGGAAATTAAGATATTTGAAAACGTCCATTTTATATTTTTTTAGTCACCAAGTTTTATTAGTGATTTTCCTGATTAACTATGTCGATTGCACACAATCTCAAGCCTCTTGAGAAAATCATGTGCTCATTAATAGAAATGATACATTCGAAGCAGTAGTAGAAACTTATTATATTTTCATATTTCTAGTTAATCCAAGTTTCGGTAAAACTTCGCACTCCTATGAGTTCGGAAAAAATTCGTGGTGGAACCTACGTATTTTGACCTCCCGAATCTGAAGTCAAAACGCGGCGGTCTCAAGTATTTTCGGAGATACGGCCCCATTTTGTCTCAAAAATGCACCATTTGACATGTCAAATTTCTGCTTTTAGGAATACACAAAATTCACCCTTCTTTGAACCAAAACATCACACATGCTCACATTCACTTGTTTCCAAAACTTTTTTGCATAAAAAACTGTTATTATCACAAAAATTAGCCCTTCTTCAAAAAGTAAAAAAAAAATCTTTTTTCACTGATTTTCTGGTTATTTTTATTTGAGATGTTGGCAACGTCTTACCATGAGCCAAACAATAACGTTGCCAACATCATAAATACAAATTACCAGAAAATCAGTGTGAAAAGTTTGTTTTGTTTACATTTCAAAGAAGGGTGAATTTTTTGAAAAATAATAGTTTTTTCTGCTGAGAAGTGTTGGAAACAAGTAAAGTGTTTTGGTTCAAAGAAGGGTGAATTTTGTGTATTCCTAATAGCAATGGCAAATGGTGCATTATTGAGACAAAATGGGGCCGTATCTCCGAAAATGCTTGAGACCGCCGCGTTCAGATTCGTGATCAGGAGGTCAAAATACGTAAGTTCCACCAAAATTTTTTTCCGAACTCATAGGAGTGCGATAAACGAAGTTTTACCCAAGTTTCCTCATATCTTATGAAATATGTTATCTAAAATCAACATAAATATTCAATAATCCATCCACTTGCGACTTGCGTGTGTGTATTGAACATTCAAGAATTTGCTAAATCGACAAAAAATTTATACCTATGCGGTGGAACAGAGACTCTCAGGGCTTTTTTGGGGTGATTGCCTGGTATGGCCTCAATAAAACAGCCGGGTGGAACTCGATAGTTTTATTATGATGGGGAACAAATGGCAGCAGGTACAACTTCCTCGACACTAAAATAATGAGTAACTTCAACACGTGTTTCAAAAGGGGCGCAGCCCTGATCGCCCAAGTACGCTTTACACTCAGTATATAATAATAAGAGTACAAACCTAACCTAACCTTTCGGAAAAAACAATCCACAATAATTCAAACCTTAGGCGCAAAAAACGATCAGGAGAGAACAGGACAGAGTAGGTGACCCACATAAGCAGGTATTGCTAAAAGGGTTGCCTATCGGCCAGGTGGAAAAACTCTACAAAAATATGAGGGAGAAAATCAACTGCTCCACGCGGAACATATTAATCCGCGAGATTAATATGCCCGTTTCGCTACACCTATAACCTATAGAAACTTCTAGAAAGGTTATTTGAAAAGAAACATTTGAATAGCGTTTGAAAATATCCGCTTATGATTAGTTTCCGGCCATACTGTCAGTGAGTCAGATACCGCTCTGTTTTTTTCTTTCACAATTTTTGGAGGAAATGGCGCTTGTTTCTGATTCTGAATGAATGTGAAATATGCTCGATTGTATATCTTTTTTTGTGTGAGAGTGTGAGTATAAAACTTTCCAATTTCTAAGTTATATGGGTAACAATTATTATCAAAACTATAATATTCTTCGAATATCCCGAAAAATAAAATTGGGTAGGTACCTAATTAAAAAGTTTCATAACTGATAATGTGAAGGAGTATCAGCACTCGACACTCATCGGTCATTATATACACTCGCCAAATTTATCACATATGCTAATAATGCAGGCAAAATACACAACCATCTTCCAGAACGAGTCAGAACCATTGAGTCAACAGTGTTGTTTAGGAGAACTGTTAAGATGATTCTTTTAGAAGAGGTATTCTATGAAATTGATGGATACCTCAACAAAATCTCTAATTAAATTCACTGAATTAAACTTTATATCCATTATATCTTTGCTGTCCCTGTTTTATTTATCATTATTTTTATTGTATTTTAGTGTATATCTTTTACTATATGTTTTTTTAAATGACATCGACTTTTTTGGACTTTGTCAATGAGATGTAAATCTTCTGGCAATAAAGCATATTTTGATTGATTGATTGATTGATTGATTGACTTATAGTCCGAGCAACCCCCAAAAATTTTGAAAAAATCAACTGAATATTGTTTTTAAATAACAAATGAAGAAACAAGAAAATTTCGGTAAATTACAAAAAACTTCAAATTCCAAAGGGTTGTGAAAAATTTCAAAAATAACAAATACCAATCGGTTGTCGGACGATAACTCCGACGAAGTCGAGAATAAGAGCATCGATGAATAAAGCAGAAGAGGAAGAACTCGATAAAGAATGAGGAAGTGGATGCATTTCAACGATTCAAAAGGAATCCCAGATAATCCAAAGAATAATGAATGAACTCCTTTGAAACCCATCCCACCACCACCAATTTTAAATAATTTCGCAGAATTTCAAGAAATTTCGAAAACACAGTCTTAGTCTTTTTACAGCATGCTTGCAATCTTTAGAGATTTTGAAAGATGTTTACTTTTATAGAATTTCAAATAACCCCAAAAAATCACAAGGGAAATTAAAAATTTCAATGATTTCAAAGAACTCCGTATACATAATCCCAAGAAATCCCAATCGTCGATCTGTCGGAAGCTGCGGGAAGGCAAAAGAAGCAGGAGATAGGAAGAACATTCCAAAAAACTGCAAGGAAATTTCGAAACCAATAATACTCACCATAAATTTATCGATTCCTTAGGATTCAAAAAAATGTCAGTTTTAACGGATTTCGAAAATTTATTAATGAATTCAAAGGTTTCTAAAGAATTTCAAATGATTTGAAAAAATCACAGGAATAATTTGAAATCAAGCCATAGTTTTTTCACATCAATCTCATATTTATTGAGGAATTCAATTTCAAAGAATTCCGATGAATTTTAAAGAATTCCGAGAGATTAAAAAGAACTTCGTAGAATTCCGAGAGATTTGAAATATTTCCGTAGGATTCCGAGATATTTCAAAGGATGCCAAGATATTTAAAATAACTCCGTAAAAATCTGAGAGATTTCAAAGAACGTCATGGAATTCCAAGATATTTAAAAGAACTCCATGAAAATCCGAGAGATTTGAATGAACTTCATGGAATTCTGAGAGATTTGAAAGTATTCCGAGATATTCCAAAGGATTCCTAGAGATTGAAATTAACTCTGTAGAAAACCGAGATATTTCAAAGAACTGCGTATAATTCCGAGATATTTCGAAAAACTGCGTAGAATTCAGAAAGATTTAAAAAAACTCTGTAGAATTCCGAGAGATTCGAAATATTTCCGTAGGATTCCGAGATATTTTAAAGGATGCCAAGATGTTCAAAAGAACTCCGACAGATTTGAAAGAATTCAATGGAACTCCGAGAAATTCCAAAGGATTCCGAGAGATTGAAATTAACTCTGTAGAATACCGAGATATTTCAAAGAACTGCGTATAATTCAGAGAGATTTAAAAGAACTCCATAGAATTTCGAGAGATTTCGGAGTATTTTTTGGAATTCCGAGAGATTTAAAAGAACTTCATGGAATTCCGAGAGATTTAAAAAACTCCGTAGAATTCCGAGAGATTTGAAAGAACTCCATAGAATTTCTAGAGATTTCAAAGTATCTCGTGGAATTCCGAGAGATTTGAAAGAACTTCATGGAATTCCGAGAGATTCAATAGAACTCCGTAGAGTTCTGAGAGATTTAAAAGAACTCCATAAAATTTCGAGAGATTTCAAAGTATTTCGTAGAATTCCGAGAGATTTAAAAGAACTTCGTGGAATTCCGGGAGATTTGAAAGAACTCCATATAATTCCGAGAGATTTGAAAGAACTTCATGGAATTCCGAAAGATTCAATAGAACTCCGTAGAATTCCGAGAGATTTAAAAGAACTCCATAGAATTTCGAGAGATTTCAA
Source organism: Chrysomela aeneicollis (assembly GCA_029955515.1). Lineage (NCBI taxonomy): Eukaryota > Metazoa > Arthropoda > Insecta > Coleoptera > Chrysomelidae > Chrysomela > Chrysomela aeneicollis. The sequence goes on along the minus strand of JARUHQ010000007.1, from coordinate 1,497,350 downwards.
AGTATTTCGTGGAATTCCGAGAGATTTAAAAGAACTTCGTGGAATTCCGAGAGATTTGAAAGAACTCCATAGAATTCCGAGAGATTTGAAAGAACTTCATGGAATTCCGAAAGATTCAATAGAACTCCGTAGAATTCCGAGAGATTTAAAAGAACTCCATAAAATTTCGAGAGATTTCAAAGTATTTCGTGGAATTCCGAGAAATTTAAAAGAACTTCGTGAAATTCCGGGAGATTTGAAAGAACTCCATATAATTCCGAGAGATTTGAAAGAACTTCATGGAATTCCGAAAGATTCAATAGAACTCCGTAGAATTCCGAGAGATTTAAAAGAACTCCATAGAATTTCGAGAGATTTCAAAGTATTTCGTGGAATTCCTAGAGATTTACAAGATCGTGGAATTTCGAGAGATTTGAAAGAACTCCGTAGAATTCCGAGATATTTAAAACGAAGACATTTCAATGCATTCTGAGATATTTCAAGAAACTTCTTAGAATCCCAAGAGATTTCAAAGAACTCCACGAAACCTCAATCGCCGTTCGGGCGACCGACCCCAACTGGAGGAAGAAGAAGGCGCGCGTGGCCAGCGAGCAAACCCGCGAACCGGTCCTCTCCTCCTTCTCCACCTCCACCTCCTTCTCCCGCCGCGTTCGCGACTCACGAAACCGACGTCGACCACGACGCGCGACGGCGAGACACGCGACTCCTCAGTCATCCTCCTTCCTGCGAGCAGTGCGGCAGGCAGGCGATACCGCCAGCCAGCAGGAACGCGCGCCGCGTGCGAGCGACCGACCGGTCCACCGATGCGCGACCGCCCGCCACCGGCCTTCTTCTTCCTCCTCCTCCTGCTGATGCTCCCCCAGGTGCTGGTGCTGGCGACGGAGATGACGTCGTGCGGCGCCGGCCTCGACGAGCCGGACCTCTGCCGGTGCTCGAGGGACCTCAGGGAGGTGTACTGCAGGGCGGCGGGGTTCGGGGTGGTGCCGACCCACCTGCCCGATTTTATCGACAAATTGTGAGTGCCCTCCGGGGGGGGGGGGGGGGGGGGGGTTTTGAACCAAGAGATTCGGTTTGAGAGCGCCGCTTTTTATCAAAAAAATTCTCACTGCAGACTGTAGGGTAAGGTAGGTTCCGGTTTTTTTTTCCTGGATCCAAACGAGCTGACATGCTTCAAGCTGCAAGCGAAGCTACAAGTTTACTTTGAGTGCCTTCATCATCACAGAAATAGTTACCAAGCATTTTCCAGATGAAGAGGTTCCTGACACAAGATAATTTAGCGGACTATAAAGGAAACTTTTAGGAAACTCAAAAATGTTTACGAAAATGATAATGATCGACGAGATGCTTTTTGGCCAGATGCATTTACATTTAGTAAAAACAGTATTTTTAATAGGAATAGGTATTAATCGAAACTGGAGCTAAGAAATCCTGAAAAAAACTTCACTTCAATTTAAAATTTTGGTATAAGACCATTTTTCATTGACTGTGCTAAAACATATTTTTTCGGCAACCGTCCGGAAAGTACGTACTTTCCAGACGATTTTTTTTTGAGAAAGTGGCATTTTTTCGGCCTAGTCCGGGAAGTACGTACTTCCCGGACTAGGCCGGGAAGAATCAGATCGTTGTTGTCATTGTAAATATGAAAATCTTAGTAGTATGGTTTTGATAAATGCAGTTGATCATTACCATAGCAGCAAAATAACGACTGACAGCTATCTGACATAAAATTAGCTAACATTCAAAAATTATCAGATGAAAACAATCAATGTGAAACGGAAACTTTACCTTCTTGTTCTGACTTCAACAAAAGTCACTTAAATATACCAAGCATTTCAAACAAATTGAATCCATTCAATATTAACAATTATTGTTCTAATTTTAATATAAATATTAATATAAATAAGAATTGAAATGTTCGAAATTTTGTTCCAATAAAGAAATGTGTTTCTTTGATTTGTTATTCTACACGGTTGCCGAAAAAATTGTGTACGCAACACGCCCGAAAACAGTTTTTTTGGACTCGCAGACTTCCAGGACTCGCTACGCTCGTCCTAGAATTTTGTCCACTCATCCAAAAAAACAGTATTTTCCGGACTTGTTACGTAAATTACTATTTTGTATGGTTTACCACTTGAAAAAATCAATTAATGTTGATAAAGATTTTTGTGTGGGATTATTCGAAACATATTGTTCATTCTACTCATTTGTATAATGTGGAAATTTTGAGGAATGAAATTATCAACACATACCGTGAAATATCTCCAAAAATTTCAAATGGTTATTTATGGAATGTCTATAGAGGAGTGTCTAGAAATAATTTGAACAATTATTAAAGGTATTTGCATGAATTATTTTCACAGTTTTTGTTTGGATACTATGAATGATGAATTTTAAAATTTTATTGTAACTTTGTCTATTGCTTATTCTGAAAGATTTTGAAAGGATTCAAAGTGTTTCGAAAAATTTACAATAATTTTCAAGGATTCTAAAAAATTACAAGAATTATTAGTTAATTTTTTGGATAATTTTACTATAGGAGTGAAAATCAATTGGACACAGTTCATCCACACCATGTTTGAATTCATCAAGGAATTACAAAACTATTTCGAATAACTCCAAATAGTTTCAAATAATTCCGGATAATTCCTCGGAAAATTCTAAAGAATACCAATAAATTCCAAATAACCAAGTGATCACAAGAATACTGAAAGAAATTGAGTAGTTGAAATCGGAAATTAGGTACCTACATTATTGTGAGTGATAAGCTATCCAAATTATGAAAATACGCGGTAACAGGATTATTCCGAGGATCATGCCGAAGTTCTATCTTCAAAAAAATGTTGAAACAAAACCATTATCGATTTCAATACTCTCTCCAGTCTTCGTTATACGAGTTATTAATATCCAGATAATATCTAACCGAATTCGTCTATCATTCTATCAATCGACGTCATCCAATATCGTCAAATTAGGAACCGCGTTGTGATGAAATCAAGATACCTACAGCTGTTATTTTCGAAATCGAATCAATATCACCGCATTAGTCACGAATTGAAATTATAAACGTTTTCGGTTTCTAATATCCCTGAACTACTTCCAAATTCACCTATTATTCTTCTGTAACTGTACACTCGCACTCAAAAGATGTGCTCTCGATTGATAGGTAGGCAATAACACATTCTTTGAAACGATAATAACATATATTGCATTAATTTATCACGGTTTACATTAATAATTCGTAATATCCCCAGTAATATGATTGATGTAGACTTTTGTCTTTCACTTTAAACAAATAATAGGCGTGAACATTTTGAATTTCTGATTAATTACTCTCTTGATCGTAGCGGGTTAAACAGGGGGATTCACGTAAACCATGTTCAATATATTATGCACGTGTAATTTTCTCAACAACTGATGTGGACAGTTCTATACGAGCGTGTGGAAAAAATAAAGGACTAAATCTTCGTGCTAAACCAGTAAAAATCATACAAAATTTTCTTCAATGCCCTTCCAAATGAAGTGAAAAATGGTAACTTGGGAAAATATACAGGCGAAAATCGGGGCAAAAATATATTTAAAAAATTTTCATTCCTCAGGTAACCGTCTATCAGATCTATAGTTCTGATACACGATCCATACGAATCACCCTGTATTTTCGGCTAAGAAAATTTATTACATATTTTATTTCTGGGCCAGATTCTTTCACAGGTTTCGTCTTGGTTCGAAGTAAATATTTCGAAAGAGAAAGGAATTCAAATATTTTCACACATCCTGTGCTTACTTTGATATTCATTTGAACTATAATATTTATCTACATCAATAGTTATTTTTGATACACAGGTGATGAAAAAAATAGAAATCAAAGGTTTGTCTGTGTAATAGGCTAGGGAATGAAATAAGCTCTGAAAGCATACCGAGTGATGGTGTTCTTAAATGATAAATGCAAAATATAAATAATTGTCCTTACTGAAGTTAGAATCATGAGAAGTGATTTGTTCAGTCCTAGAAATATTAAAACAGCATACATTAAAAAGAGATTAAAATGAGTATTTTAATGATTGTTCAAGCCATTTTATCGTTTGAAAAATATTACCATGATGAGGTCAAAGATATGAGAAATTAGACTTGGAAATATGGATAACTACCAACATAATTTAAATTATAGAACAAACATGCAAGGTGAAAAAAAAAAATTCTTCAGAATGAAAGATAATAAGCTATAAACCTATGTAGTATGTAGGATACAACTTTTATGACAATATTATACCGTCTATTAAGTGTTCATTTAGATCGACAATGATCTAACTAACCTAACCTAAGCACTCAAACAAATGAGGTTAGTTATTCTCTCTGGGAAGATGAGAACTATCCGACGTTCCATTAAAAACATCCATCTCAATCGATTGGTACATGCCATTGGACTCTCGAGTCGTTTTTTGCGCAATTTTGTTCTTCCCAAGTAGAACTAGTTTTGCCGCTTCTCGGTAAACAACTATAGGTGTGCGTGCTCGCATGCCTCGAAAGAGTTATACAGAGTGTTACAGTAGAGCGATATACTGTATACCTCATATATACCTAGGTATTCGTATTTCACGAGCATTTTGAGGAGCAAGAGCTTGAGTAAATTATTCTGTTGGATTGAAGTATCGGAAAGACTTTTAAAATTACTTTGAGTGGTGAGGTCTGAAGATACAATCAATCGAAACGTCGCGACAAAATTCAGTGTGAAATTCTTTCATTTCATTTTAATCTCATTTTAATTATCTCTCTATCTCAATCATCGTCTATGACTGAATCTTTGTCTCCTTTCTCATCAGCCATAGACAGGCTCTGAAAGAGCCTAAATGGTTTAAATTCTGATGTATTGCAAATTACTTTGTAAATTATTTATGTGCTTGATGATGTAAAGTTTTTCTTTTTGCAATAAATTATTATTATTATTATATTTAATTTTTACATTTTGTAAAATGTCACTTGACCACCAGTATAGCGAATGGGCAAAAAGTGGGGTTATTCCTAAAGGAAAAGTTGTTTAGAATTCGATTGACCCTTCCCAGAATAGAAAGTTATCGTGGCGGATTTTGACATTTGACAGATTTAGGGAAACATCTTGGGAAAAACTTGACACTTGACAGTTGACAAAATAAGTGTTCCATGTCAAAATTGAATTGAAATGGAAACAGATCCAAATTCCAGAATATCGATATAGATAATTCTTAGAATTGAAAGGCATAAAGAAAAAGGATATTACTCTGGAATTTGGATTCGTCCACATTTTAATTCAATTTTGACATGCATGGAACACTTACTTTGTCAACTTTCAAGTGTCAAATTTTTTCCTATATTTTTCCTTAAATCTGTAAAATGTCAAAATCCGTCACGATAGATAACTTTCTATTCACAACCAAACTGTTTGCGTTTTGCTTTTTTCGTTTCGCTTTTTTATTGGTGGTGGTGGTGCGTCAGTTTGATTCCTAATTCTACTTTACCAATCAGAAGGCGAAACGTAAAAAGCAAAACGCAAAAAGTTTGGTTGTGAATCCCGCTATATGATGTGAAGGGCCAATTTCAGGCCTGACGCAGGATTTGAAATATTCGTCAAGGAAAATTAAAAATATTTATTTATTCTAAACATCTTTCTAGGTTTTGAATACATATTCGATTCATGAAATAAAACTTTTCAGGTTTAGCCCCGAATGCTAGTGTGAAATTGATAAAATTGGTTTTCATACTGTCTTTTGCTATAGCAATGGTTCATATTTCACTACTTGGTGCAATTTTTGCAGATTTTTTGAACTTATATCATTGATTGATTGAAATAAAAGTAGTGGTTTTCATGAACAATGAAAGAAAAAGTTGAAATTTATCATAATTTTAGATGAATAACTATACTTCAATTTTGAAAAACCTCACTTCTTGCCCATTCGCTATGAATTTTTCAAAGTAACTGGTTATGTGACAATTTGCAAAATATAATTTTAGTTTTTTCGATATGCAGAAATGATTTCCTATGAAGTATTTTCGTAGCTGATAATAATAACTTCCCCAAATTTTGTAAACCTATTATTCGGACACAGATTCTCATTTATAGAAGTTTGAACTTTCAAACCAAAGCAGTAAAACTTCATTGCACTCGAGCAATAAACAACACTTTTTCGTTTCGAATATCGAAGGCAAAGTTTTTACATGATCGTAGAAAATAGTAGATTCTTTTATTATACAGGGTCACTCACGGTCGATGGTACCTTAGACGTTTACGGAGAACGAGACGTAGGATTATTCTGAAAATTTGGTTTATTGGGTAATCAGTTTTGTTCTATCGATCTAAAATACTTTCAGCGTTGCGGCGTTGCCGCTTCTATCAAAAAGTAGCAACAACTTTGTTATTTCAAATGAAACACCCTGTATTTTATTTCATTTTTAGATTCTTCCTGAAGAGCTGATTTTGTCTATCTATCATACTTGGGGTATAGCGCGAAATATTACAGAGATATTGGGTGTGAAAAATCGAGATTTTTCAACTTTAGGAATTTTTTGTGTCGAAACTAATCATTTTTGATCAAAACGGCTTACATGTTCCTATCTCAACTTTTCATTTACTATCTACTGACATTTAATAGAAACAAATAGAGGGTGATGCAAAACTCAAAATTTTGAACCACCTGTATTTGTTTCAATTAAATATAGGGACAAAATCTCGATTTTTCACACCCTATATCTCTGTAATCTTTCTCGCTATACCCCAAGTATGATAGATCGACGAAATCAGCTCTTCAGGAAGAATCTAACAATGAAATAAAATACAGGGTGTTCCATTTGAAATAACAAAGTTGTTGCTACTTTTTGATAGAAGCGGCAACGCCGCAACGCTGAAAGTATTTTAGATCGATAGAACAAAACTGATTACCCAATAAACCAAATTTTCAGAATAATCCTACGTCTCGTTCTCCGTAAACGTCTAAGGTACCATCGACCGTGAGTTACCCTGTATAGGATCGAAAGTGAGAACTTTGTTTTCTCACAACCCCCAAACTAGAAAGAAAAATTCCAATCACTCTTCGACTGGCTTTCAAAAAAAAACACATCGAACCCTCCTGAATAAATCAACAGGGTGATTGTTGTGACAGCCATCTTTCACGAGCGGATAATTCGCATAAAATTCCGATTGGCGTTTCAACCGACACACCGAGCAAATATATAAACAACTAATCTCCGATAATCTCAAAGCAAACATTTGCTAAGTGCGCCTGAAAGCGGCCGGTAATTGATAGTTCTAAGCTCACCGCAGCAGCGTTGAAGAAAATCAATATAATTTCAATAAACAATCGGCTGTCTAATGAATCGTGAAAATTATGCACATAATTCTATTAGCAGGGCGATGAAATGGGATTTCAATGAACCGCTGAGGAGAGCAGGATATACTTAAATATTGAATGAATATGATTATCTATTGATGTGATTATCTAATTATATCTTTATTATCTATTTATTTACTGTAACGCGAAACTGGATAATTGAACTCGCGCTGAAAGCGCTAAGAGATAATATGTCATGTTTTTTTTTACATCAGATATTATGGGTTCAAGAATATTTTGCCATCAGGTGAACATTTGATTCATCTCACAGTTACTGAATAAACTACGCAACACTAATTTCACACTTTTTTCTGATTTGAACAATTCGAATTCTGTTTGCGCTGTTCGCTAGCTCAGTCCTTCAGCTATAATCTCGTATTTTTTTGTTACATGAGATTTTTTCCATAAAATTGCTACAAGGTGTTTTTTGAAACTGTGCAAAATTTCGGAATTTTCAAAAGGATCCCAAATGAAGAAAAACAGTTTTTTTCTCAACTTTCACAGCAGAGGCATAAAGGTGATCTCATTAACTTGAGCCATCTCCAGAATTGTCTTCTTATCTCTTTTATTTACAGAGTGACCTCAAAAAAACAATTTTTTGGTTTTGCAATCATAACTTTTTTCCTCTTCAACCGATTTTCAAAATCCCAGGATCATTTTGAAGCTGAAACGTTAGATGAACAGACATGAAGATTATAATTGACTAAAAATAAATATTAAAGATCAAGGGTTTCTGCAAAGGTGACCCAAATCTAAATCCCCCTCAAAATCCCGATTAAAAAAGAAAAATATACAAAACGTTGTTTAATCGAATCGAAAATATCACTACCAGAAGACAAGACTGTGAAAAAATTTGTGACCCCCTTCCCCCAAAAATTTTTCTGGGGGTAAAATTTTTGCTGGTCAAACGGTTAGAAAAAACGGTAAACATATTAAAGCACATCGAGATCGGAGATTTAAAAAAAATTAAATTATTTCCTTCCTTCCCTCCTTGGGGTACTTTGGGTACGGATGAAGGGGGAGGAGATTTTTGTGATTTTTTTACATATTATTCTCGTGAGTTTTGAACAAAACTACTAAAAATCGCCCAAACTCGGATACTCCAATTATCATAGTTTGATGTACCGGGCGAAAAAAAGTTCTTCTTCAGAATCGAGACAAGCGGTACCCATAGCTGTATCCAGCGGAAAAAGTTGATCAAAGAGATGAAGAAATTTTTTTCATATGCGTTTGGAGGTCAAAAAATTAAATTCTTTGAAAAAAATCCAATACATCTTCTCATATAAGGTTTCACCTAGTGTTGCCTAGTTTAGTTAGCATAATGTATTTATATGGTTCATAAATTGCGAATTTGCTAAATGCAAGGAATATAGTAGATACTTATCTACCAGATCAACAATTTTTTACAATTCGAGTGGTTGACAGTTTTTTACTATACAAACTTTAAAACAAGTTCAATTTCATATTTTACTTGTATTTAGAGTTTAATTACATCAACATTCACCTCACAATCGTGGCTTAATTAACTGATAGCTTAGCTTATAGTCATGTATTTGGCTCATTTGAGATTGGTAAATGAAAAAATGCGCTAATTACCAAACGGTTTAATTAAAATGATTGATGAAACTAGCAATTAGTTTGATTGTAACATCAATTTGCCAGTTAGATTTCTCCTCGGATTTCTCATTACCTTGCAATCAAACTTATTGTTGAATCTTTTTCGAGATTCGGGTGATTGTTTGATTTATCTTGCTAACCTTTTGCAAGATGAATCTGTCAATCAATCACGAGAGAAATCTCAGAATAAGCTAATTTGCTTATTAAACTAATTTAACTTGCAATCAGAGTTTGATATTGCCATTATTATACCCATCACTAATTGCAAAATCCATTCTTCAATCCTCCCTTCAATCGCATAGATAGATAGATAGATAGATAGATAGATAGATAGATAGATAGATAGATAGATAGATAGATAGATAGATAGATAGATAGATAGATAGATAGATAGATAGATAGATAGATAGATAGATAGATAGATAGATAGATAGATAGATAGATAGATAGATAGATAGATAGATAGATAGATAGATAGATAGATAGATAGATAGATAGATAGATAGATAGATAGATAGATAGATAGATAGATAGATAGATAGATAGATAGATAGATAGATAGATAGATAGATAGATAGATAGATAGATAGATAGATAGATAGATAGATAGATAGATAGATAGATAGATAGATAGATAGATAGATAGATAGATAGATAGATAGATAGATAGATAGATAGATAGATAGATAGATAGATAGATAGATAGATAGATAGATAGATAGATAGATAGATAGATAGATAGATAGATAGATAGATAGATAGATAGATAGATAGATAGATAGATAGATAGATAGATAGATAGATAGATAGATAGATAGATAGATAGATAGATAGATAGATAGATAGATAGATAGATAGATAGATAGATAGATAGATAGATAGATAGATAGATAGATAGATAGATAGATAGATAGATAGATAGATAGATAGATAGATAGATAGATAGATAGATAGATAGATAGATAGATAGATAGATAGATAGATAGATAGATAGATAGATAGATAGATAGATAGATAGATAGATAGATAGATAGATAGATAGATAGATAGATAGATAGATAGATAGATAGATAGATAGATAGATAGATAGATAGATAGATAGATAGATAGATAGATAGATAGATAGATAGATAGATAGATAGATAGATAGATAGATAGATAGATAGATAGATAGATAGATAGATAGATAGATAGATAGATAGATAGATAGATAGATAGATAGATAGATAGATAGATAGATAGATAGATAGATAGATAGATAGATAGATAGATAGATAGATAGATAGATAGATAGATAGATAGATAGATAGATAGATAGATAGATAGATAGATAGATAGATAGATAGATAGATAGATAGATAGATAGATAGATAGATAGATAGATAGATAGATAGATAGATAGATAGATAGATAGATAGATAGATAGATAGATAGATAGATAGATAGATAGATAGATAGATAGATAGATAGATAGATAGATAGATAGATAGATAGATAGATAGATAGATAGATAGATAGATAGATAGATAGATAGATAGATAGATAGATAGATAGATAGATAGATAGATAGATAGATAGATAGATAGATAGATAGATAGATAGATAGATAGATAGATAGATAGATAGATAGATAGATAGATAGATAGATAGATAGATAGATAGATAGATAGATAGATAGATAGATAGATAGATAGATAGATAGATAGATAGATAGATAGATAGATAGATAGATAGATAGATAGATAGATAGATAGATAGATAGATAGATAGATAGATAGATAGATAGATAGATAGATAGATAGATAGATAGATAGATAGATAGATAGATAGATAGATAGATAGATAGATAGATAGATAGATAGATAGATAGATAGATAGATAGATAGATAGATAGATAGATAGATAGATAGATAGATAGATAGATAGATAGATAGATAGATAGATAGATAGATAGATAGATAGATAGATAGATAGATAGATAGATAGATAGATAGATAGATAGATAGATAGATAGATAGATAGATAGATAGATAGATAGATAGATAGATAGATAGATAGATAGATAGATAGATAGATAGATAGATAGATAGATAGATAGATAGATAGATAGATAGATAGATAGATAGATAGATAGATAGATAGATAGATAGATAGATAGATAGATAGATAGATAGATAGATAGATAGATAGATAGATAGATAGATAGATAGATAGATAGATAGATAGATAGATAGATAGATAGATAGATAGATAGATAGATAGATAGATAGATAGATAGATAGATAGATAGATAGATAGATAGATAGATAGATAGATAGATAGATAGATAGATAGATAGATAGATAGATAGATAGATAGATAGATAGATAGATAGATAGATAGATAGATAGATAGATAGATAGATAGATAGATAGATAGATAGATAGATAGATAGATAGATAGATAGATAGATAGATAGATAGATAGATAGATAGATAGATAGATAGATAGATAGATAGATAGATAGATAGATAGATAGATAGATAGATAGATAGATAGATAGATAGATAGATAGATAGATAGATAGATAGATAGATAGATAGATAGATAGATAGATAGATAGATAGATAGATAGATAGATAGATAGATAGATAGATAGATAGATAGATAGATAGATAGATAGATAGATAGATAGATAGATAGATAGATAGATAGATAGATAGATAGATAGATAGATAGATAGATAGATAGATAGATAGATAGATAGATAGATAGATAGATAGATAGATAGATAGATAGATAGATAGATAGATAGATAGATAGATAGATAGATAGATAGATAGATAGATAGATAGATAGATAGATAGATAGATAGATAGATAGATAGATAGATAGATAGATAGATAGATAGATAGATAGATAGATAGATAGATAGATAGATAGATAGATAGATAGATAGATAGATAGATAGATAGATAGATAGATAGATAGATAGATAGATAGATAGATAGATAGATAGATAGATAGATAGATAGATAGATAGATAGATAGATAGATAGATAGATAGATAGATAGATAGATAGATAGATAGATAGATAGATAGATAGATAGATAGATAGATAGATAGATAGATAGATAGATAGATAGATAGATAGATAGATAGATAGATAGATAGATAGATAGATAGATAGATAGATAGATAGATAGATAGATAGATAGATAGATAGATAGATAGATAGATAGATAGATAGATAGATAGATAGATAGATAGATAGATAGATAGATAGATAGATAGATAGATAGATAGATAGATAGATAGATAGATAGATAGATAGATAGATAGATAGATAGATAGATAGATAGATAGATAGATAGATAGATAGATAGATAGATAGATAGATAGATAGATAGATAGATAGATAGATAGATAGATAGATAGATAGATAGATAGATAGATAGATAGATAGATAGATAGATAGATAGATAGATAGATAGATAGATAGATAGATAGATAGATAGATAGATAGATAGATAGATAGATAGATAGATAGATAGATAGATAGATAGATAGATAGATAGATAGATAGATAGATAGATAGATAGATAGATAGATAGATAGATAGATAGATAGATAGATAGATAGATAGATAGATAGATAGATAGATAGATAGATAGATAGATAGATAGATAGATAGATAGATAGATAGATAGATAGATAGATAGATAGATAGATAGATAGATAGATAGATAGATAGATAGATAGATAGATAGATAGATAGATAGATAGATAGATAGATAGATAGATAGATAGATAGATAGATAGATAGATAGATAGATAGATAGATAGATAGATAGATAGATAGATAGATAGATAGATAGATAGATAGATAGATAGATAGATAGATAGATAGATAGATAGATAGATAGATAGATAGATAGATAGATAGATAGATAGATAGATAGATAGATAGATAGATAGATAGATAGATAGATAGATAGATAGATAGATAGATAGATAGATAGATAGATAGATAGATAGATAGATAGATAGATAGATAGATAGATAGATAGATAGATAGATAGATAGATAGATAGATAGATAGATAGATAGATAGATAGATAGATAGATAGATAGATAGATAGATAGATAGATAGATAGATAGATAGATAGATAGATAGATAGATACGCATTTATTTCCAATAACATGAAACTTGTATGTAACAATATGAACTCAATATAAATATATACATCTGAAAAATAATTCAAGTTCAATGTAAAGTCTATTTAAAGACGTAAGGAAAGGTAGAAGCATATAACATTTAGAATAATGATATTTGAGAAATGTCTATGTATACATATCTTTATATTAATAAACTGAGACAGTCAAGTTAGAAACAAAATACAAGCCTATAAAGAACCATAAAAAATGAGTTAGAATTAACATACAATATATTTAAAAATACCAGTAAAAACAAGACCAATTTCAAAGTTGATATGAGAAAAATTCATCCAAATTGTAAAAGCAATGAGTATGGAGGAGTGATTTCAATTTATTCTTAAATTGTAATTCACCAAGGTTCTTGAGATATTCTGGAAGTTTATTATACATTTGAGTTCCAGTGTACAAGGGACCTTTACGAGTGACATTGTATTTATAATTAGGAAGCCTATAATTTTGACTCCTTGTGGGATATGAATGAATTTCTGAGGTATTTATTAGATTTTGTTTGTTTTTATGTATAAGATTACCCAATTTGAAAATAAATAAGTTAGTCATTGTTAATATCCTCAGAGAATATGATTCACCTCATCATTATCGTGGTATTCGTGGATCAATTATAGCTTTCGATATTGTGATTAGCTTAGTAATTGCATTTGACACATTTGTGAGAACGCTGAATGCTGAATTGCTAATTAGTTTTGATTTTTTCTGTCTCTAAATTCACAGTTCCAATAACTAGAGATTACACCTCGGATTGCACTAATTTCAAGTAAAAATATTGGTTTATAGATGTCAGTTCAGAGCCGTCGTACATTTCTGAGATCTTCCCTGTTTTTACACAGCAATCACTTAATGCTGCAATTCAAGAATTCCTGACATTCCTGCGGGCGCTAAGCAGTCACACTCGGGTATTCTTTTCGAATACCTCGAAAAAGTATGAATAATGGCTGCTCATTTGCCAACTGTTGTCCCCACATCCTCGATAAATGTAACACCAGAATGCGACACGTATTTACCGAATCATCTGCGGAGTGCATTTGTTTTTTTTTTCAGTTTTCCGTAATTTAGGTGCGCGACAATTTGTTGAGCGAGTCACAATCGTCTGGAGTTATTTTCGGAAATGCAGTTGGTTATGTAGCAGTTTTCATCAATCCGATACAATCGTGCTGAAATATTTTTTTCTTCCTAATTGGTGCTCTTACCTGACATCAAATGTTAATTTTTTCTGTCATGGTCATTTTTATATCTGATTATATGCTTCAAAACTGAGTGCAATGCGAACATATAGCCGGATTCTCCATTGAAAATGTGGTTTTTCTGCAACCGACTGAAAAGGCGTCCATTTTTGTTATCAAATCAGGTCTAAAAGTTGACACAATAAAAGTATCAATATGTATGTTGCTAGGCAACACTTTTAGTGCCTAAGAGATAAAGATGATTTAAAAATGAAGTACTTACCTTTTACTATATAGCATTGTGATATGTTATATCATATGATCATCATTTAACTCATTTGATAATAAACATATTCATTATGTTCAATAACAAGAAACTGACGATGATAATTACGACATTCCTACATATAATAATCAAAATATTCAATCCATTTATAATATTGATATTGAAACTACACTTGAAAATTGAATAAACCTGATTTGTCAACTACGATGGTTCTGGAGGGCCAATGCAAAAAAAAAGTCGAAATTTCGTCTTATTATCTCGAAATTTCGACTTATTTTCTCGAAATTTCGACTTACTAATCTGAATTCATCAAATAGGCTTTTTTGGTCAAACATCTATCATTAGATCATTATTGTTATGTTTATCCTTCACAGGAAATATGTGAGTGATGTTATTATAGATGGAAATCGATATGGATGCATAAGAAAATGTATCCAAAAAGGATTTGTCACTACAAGAAACACAATTGGTTTACTATTTGAATTTGGTATTTGGTAGTCCCATCAGGAGTTTCTAAGAAAACGAAAGAAGGTTGAGATGAAAGCAAAAATAACGCAATAGATCTTAGATAACCTTTTTGAATAACGTATGTTCAATTTCCTTATCTTATTCCTTATTTTATCTTATTCACTATATAATATTAGATTATATTGATATTATATTAAGTCGAAATTTCGAGATAATTAAGTATAAATCTCGAGATAAGTCGAAATTTCGACATAATAAGTCGAAATTTCGACTTACTTTTAATTTTTTTTTTCGGAATGGCCCCCCAGAGCCATCGTAGTCAACAGCTACAAATAATAAATATTTTATTGTTTCTTCATATGGGCTCGATCTGTTCCTGGAGCAATGAGCCAGCATATTTTTTTTGACTTTATCTAGGGCCACCTTTGAAGTAACCATATCCATTCAGTTGCTAAGTATAAAATGTTGAACTTACAGTACTTCCACTCTAATAACATTTATTATCTCTCAAATGGAAATCAACTCCCCAAATTCCAAATACCTGAATCATATTCTTTGCTTTTAGACCAGGAGGAATAGAGGTTAAGCTATTTTACAGTTCTTCTTCTTATTTTTGTCTTATTGCCCTTATTGGCCTCTTTCCTTTCTGTCAGAAAGTAAATTTGCGTGAGCCGCAATGGTGGTTATTTCAGTTACATTTTATTAATTGGATATTAAGTATTTTGGTTGCAGAAAAAATAGCATGTTTCATTTGAATCACAAGTGTCTCTGTTTGACTTTTGCGTGCTTGGCTTTGTTATCACTTTGCCTTGTGAATGCAAAATTCGCTTGTCAAACAAATTGTCACTTTTGATCCTTATGAAACAATGTACTATTTATCAAAAAGGAACAAAAAATGAAAAATCCTCTCATAGAAGGTAAAACAAATGTACGAAATTCTGACGAGTTTTCAAAGATCATCCTTTCTTGATGATTCTACGAGCTGGAAATTAAAAAAGAAATAAACTGTGGAACTGAACTGCTTGCTGATTAATTCCAACCCAGTTGATCGAAATTACGTTTATTCGTAATTATTCCAATACAATTTGAAGTTGTGGAATGTTCAGTCTCGAAATAGTACATTATATACCGCGGGACTGAAGTAGTACATTTAATCCTGAAGGTAAAGTTTATGGCCCGACCGCAGGGAGGGCCATAATTTACCTGAAGGATTAAATGTACTTCAGTCGCAAGGTATATACGATACTTTTCGTACTTCCGGTATGATTTTATTAATTATTTCAATAATTTCAATCAGTTTTTTCTCTCTTCAACTCATTTAATAAACTGTCTTTAAAATAAATTACCATTCGCGATAGAAATTAACACGTAGCACTATCTCGTGGTAACAACTCGAACTTCTCGGAGTGGTATCGTTTTTGTTTTGTTTTCATATTTTTGATGTTTGTGTCATTGTGACATAGATGTCTTTACCACCAAACAATAACTGAAACGAGAAAAACGATAAGATTTCACATGTATTTCACCAGAACATCTTCTGAAAAACTGCTGGAAGTGCACCTTTCACATCAGAAGCGAACATAAACAGAACAGAGGTTAAGTTTGTCTGTGGGTTATCCTCCAGAGAGTTCAGTGGTTTTCCCACTACGAGTGGTTCACGAGTCACCGCTAGGTAGCGTATCGCTTAGCACCTATCGCGAAGTAACATTGCGTTGTGACAGTTATAATTTAGAAACATTGTCATTACTAGTGTCATTGTAAAGAAACATTGTTATTGATAATTATTGGTATCATGAGTGAAGAAGGTGTATCTGATATTGATAAAAGAGCAGCCGAAGTAGGTGAAGAATTGTTACCACCGAAATCTAGAAAACTATACGAGCAGCAGTACGATGCTTTTAAAAAGTGGTGCCAATTAAAAAATGTGAGACAACCTACTGAAAATGCGCTGTTAGTCTACTTCGATGATAAATCAAAAGCGGTTTGTGCCTCAACTCTCTGAGACTGGTCAATATGACGAACTGTCACAATATTAATTTGAATATTAACGTTAATTACCATTCTAATTAATTATATTTTTCAATAAAATATCCCTTAAATTCGTTTGTTTGTGATTTAATCGTTCCGGGAGTTTCGTCAATATTTAATCCCGGAGGGATTAAATGTGACACTTTAGTACCTGTCACAAGGGAGTGAAGTTGTCACTTTAGGCCCGGAAGTACGAAAAATAATTTTTATCCATTTCATTTGCGATATCCAATCGAATGTTTCGATGCCATATAAAATAACAAACTACTATCTGTTCATGTGTTTCCATCCGATCTCCGCATTGGACTGATTGAAATCGGAGAAAATCCGCTGGAAAATGTGATATCGATAAATTTGCCCTCAACAGATGGTAGCACTATGTTTCTCTTAATGACTGGAATCCGAAGTCGGAGAGACTAAAACTGGAGCCAAACATACCGCAAGATCGAATTTATTATATGCACCGTCTCTCCGAAATACACCGTTAATTTATTTGGGAAAATAAAGGAAACCGTTAGATCCGAGTTTATTATACCCACGCCACGTGATAGTTTTCATCCAGATCCAGGTTCGCTATATAGGATTTGTCACATATCCCGTTCGTTCTAATGGAATTTCCCATTTCCGGAAGTGGAACAGAACGTGCTTATTTCAAATGGAACACCCTATATTTCATACTATTTTTGAATAATTCTATACCCAGTGTGTCTACGATAAGGACTTACCACTCCTGTAGAATCGTTATTATTTGATCAATTTTGAGAAACTTTTTTTTTTGGTTGGGTATTTGAATTGTCTATCCACAATTGACAACAGTGATTGTATTGTTGAGCTGTTATCGTGGCCAACTGTGACCTATATATTTCAAAGGGTATTTTTTTCACAAAAAATGATGATGGATTCTGAATTAGGATCACATGAAACATACCTGTACCGATTTTCATCATTATAAAACACATGATGTCCGAAACAGCGAATTTCTTTTTCAATATTCATCGAAAAAATGTACTATTGTGATATTTTTGGGAAGAATTAATGACAAATCATTATTGAGGATAATCCACCTATTTCTCTCATACACTTTTCAATACGTCGACGATTGTTGTTCTCTACTTTTTTTTCCCTCAGATACATTGTATATTCTAATGATTTTTTTGCCGAAAAAATATGGATAATCATTCAGAATCACAATATTTGGGTTGACAACTGATAGTATTTTATTTCTCCTTACTCGAAAGAGAATCAAGCTAAAACCTGTATTTCAACGTAAAATATCTCGAAATCCATTAGAGATAACATGATCCAAAAGTAGCAAAATATAAAAAATATATATATTTGCTGTTCATAACTTTTTCTTCAGATCTTCAACTGTTTTTTATCCACATATATAAAAGCTGCAAAGAAAAATTACATTAGATCATTTCTTGAAAAATACAATTGAACAATGGATAAAAAAGTTTGATAGATAGATAGATGTTTATTTAGCTTAATATAGCTATTACGTTACATTACATACTTACCTATCATTAACAATTCATCCAGGTTTTTTAAGCATATAAACAGAAGAATACTACAACTTTTGGGGATTTTTAAACTATTGATACGTTATTATACACTTTCAAGCCCTCAATAATGAGTGTTTTTTCCATGGCACTAGTTTTGAACCTTTGTATGTGTTAATGATCTGTAGATCTCGAATTATAATCTTTCAACAAGATAATCTCTTAAATATACAGGAGCCCTCGCAGAAGTCTGTTTATTTACAGTCTTATACAGGGCTATTCAAATTCGAGTCTATGCATGGGGATTTCGATAACGGTAAGAGATAGAGGGTTGGGGGCAAAGTATCGTATTTCAGAAGTTAATTATATGGATGCAAAAAATCTGACCTAGCTTCTTCAGTTCTGGAGTTATACAGAAATAATTTAAAATTTTTTGAAATTTTACTGGTAATAGTTCAATATTTCCAAAACACTCTATAATTCAGATGAAAATACTACGTCAATATGAAACATGACTCTTGGCATTCAAAAAAAAAAGCTACAAAAAGTTGCTATGGCAAATTGACAATAAAAAGATATAGGCAAAAGAAGAATTTCGAAATTTTCCTGTATAACTCCAGAACTGAAGAAGCTAGGTGAGATTTTTTTCATCCATATAATTAACCTTCGAAATACGCTACTTTGCCCCCATTTAATCAACCCTCTATCTCGTACCGATATCGAAATCCCCATGCATAGACTCGAATTTGAATAGCCCTGTATATCAATACTAAGTATGACTCGGTAATGACAAAGTTTACAGAAATTCTGTGAACATTGGTAATGAGTTGTCGAACATTCAAGAAACTTAGAGTTTTTAACATATAGATTATCGGAGTATATCTGTTGCATCTGAGGATAACTCTCATTGGTTTATTTTGGAGTAATTGCTGCCTATGAATATGTTCATCTGAACAAGAAATTAATACTGACATACAATAGTTTTTCAAGTTTAGTGGGGGTTCAAAATATACGTGAAAACCCTGTACCATCTGCAATTTTCACTGAGAATTCCAACACCATCGTACTCTGAATACCAGTTAAATATGGGATAAAACGAGCGATTTTGATATCCTTGGCAATATAGTTCCTTGTATATATCCTCATAAAAAGTTCGAAAGAAACCGAAATAAAAGGAGTTGACCTGAAATAAGGGAGTTCATTATAAAATGAGCTGGAAACTTTAGCTGGCATGTACTTCTGCTCCATATCCACGAAATTTTCAATCAATAGCCGAATTATTATCAGAAAGAAACGAGGAAAGTCTCTCGGAAATTCTGTTGCAGTATCCGCTTTTAGGATGCAGTAAATCGCATACGAACGAGTTTGCCTAGGTCAGTGAACAATTCGAAATTGATTCCGATTGTTTTTGATTGAACGCGAATGGTCTGCCCAGGGCATTGGTCTGGACAATAAAACTCCTATAGTTCGGAACAACTGGTTCATTGAACACGGCATGTCGATGCATAAAGAAGTTTTGAGTTGTTTTTGAGTTTGGCGTATATATACTTAATAGAGTCACAAAAATGGTATGATCCAAATGAACGAAGGAATTGGATTGGAAATATTCGATATGACCGTTGTTTATTGTGATTGGGCTAGTCCTTCTTAAATATCTTCTGCTTCTTTATAAGGAGTTTTATACTGCAATATGACGAAAGATGTGAAATAAAAATCATGAATTGCTCTTTTTCAAACCATTATTTTAACTAACTTTATTCCACTAAAAATGGTAGAAATTTCGGTAGAAATATACTTTCTTACAAGAAACTCGAAGTGGTACTCAATATATCATGTGAAGTTAAATTTGAATGTCATTTATCCTATAAATGTCAAAAAGATTTCAGTAGTGATAGGGAATTGAATTTTCGCATGTAATACAACAAGTGTAATGATGATTATCGAAACACAAATTGGGAAACCAAGCAACATGATTTGTTTCGAAAAAGAGAAGGAATTTTCGATAATCATCAATAACACAAGTTGTATTTGTTCAGATTATTTCATGAATAAAATCAAAGCCATTTTGATGTTCTCCTATTTATTGTTTAAATTAATATTAAACGTACAGTTTATGGAATTAGTTATTTTGATTATGCATTTTAGTTCGACACAAGACGATTGGTTATGCAACCAACAATACATTTATGCCATTGCATGATGTAGGCAAGATTACCTAAGTACTAGGTACTACTGAGCTAAATGGTTGTCACAATTTGTGGTTAGGTTAGGTTAGGTTACATTAGATTAATTCAATGAATGCTGAAATTATCCAGAATTTGTGGAAAATAAAGTTGATACATATTTATAGTGTGTGTTTATCATGATTCAGACGAAAATTTGGTGTAGTGGCATTCATTTATTCACCAGGGAATCGGAAAATAATATGACAGATTGCAATTGGTAAGTCATTGTTTAATTAAACTACCCTACTGCCTACGAATCAGAAAGCGAAATACAGAAACGAAAATACAGCATGTATCTATCCAATAGCCAATCAGGAGCCGAAATACAAAATCGTTGCTTTGGCAACATGATTTGTTTCTCAAAATCGAAGGAATTTTTGTTTCGATAATCATCAATACACTTGTTGTATTACATGCTATAAGTCTGTTGATTTATTCAGAAATGAAAACAGATAAACCCTCGGATAAATCCAATCACGAGTGGGATTGAAATGATTGAAATTGATTAATTCGATGGAATTTATCCCGAATCTGTTCATTTTGCAATGTGCGCACAACGTGATTATTTTGATTTGACGTTTAACTGTCACATACACAAAGCTGAAAACATCGAACTTGACAGGCCAATCAGAGTCAAGAGTCAAATTTGTGTTATCGATAATCCGAACTTGACTCGTCTTGACTGGAGCTTCTGATTGGTTCATTTGGCAAGTGCGTGAAATAGTCATATAGACATTTTACATTCCGGGTGTTTCAATTCAATCTTGTGATGAAATGTTGATGCATTGTTAAATTTGTCAATTTTTAATAATTTTTAGTGAAATATCTAGATATACGGACTCTGAAATCTATTATGTGTAAAATACAGAATGTTTTGTATTAAAAACCAAGTTCTTTAGAATGTCAATCAAGTTTTTTTGTCTGTCATAGACGTGTTCAATATTTCGAACAAATTTTGTATATATAGAAACGGCTAGGATTCTTGTGAATATGTTTAGATCTTATATATATATATATATATAGGACTCTAGAAAATATGATATTTATAGGTCTCTAGAAAAAGTTGAATATCTAGGCAACTATGCAGCCAAATTGAGATATGAAAAAACAGTTGAATAGCAATTTATTTTGATGTTCTCTATTTTGGTGCATGCGTATCAATTATTCTTAGCGATCCGTGTGAGAGGTTTCCAAAAGTCTCAAATATTTTATTTCATGAATATTTCTGAAGAAAATCCATAAAAACAATATATGTCCCGGGCGCTGTTTTATTAAGACTAACGCCCCTGTTAATGGCTTAGGAGCGGTCTGAACCCAAGTGATTGATGAACAAGCAAGAGTTATTTGTTATTTGAGTCGCAGCCTTTTGGCACGTCTCGAAAATATTTCAGATAATTAACATTGCAGATAACGTTGATTCCATTATGAACCCACTCTGCGGGGGCCACCAATCAATCAAAATATGGAAATTGCCCCGAAAGCGATAAATCTCCTCTTGAGGCCCCCAACTATCCCTGACACGTTCTATAATTCAAAACTTGCACCGAGGCTCATATACCGTTCCCGTTTATGATGTACTGCCTTCGGGAATTCCCACCACGTCTAATTTTCAGTATTCCTCCTCAGTTGGAAGTCATTGTCGACGAAAGACATTGCTCCACTTTTCGTGACACGTCAAGGACTAGGACTGCATTTTGCATTTATACTCAGACCGTCTCAGACAGACGACATTATTGGATTTCGGATATTATTTGTGTGTTGAATAAATTAATTTGTATTACCTACCGTAATACGCTTTCCTTCAAAATATAGAAAACCTTGTATTAATCATTTCAAAAAAATAACTCAGTCATCTCCACACATTTTTTTAGAATAATTCAAAATACAAAGGTAGGAAACGAGCGGAAAATAACTACTTTTCTGGCAAATACCACGCAGAACATTGAATTATATCTACTATCTACTCGTAGTATATGCATTTATTCATATAAACGAACTTGCGATTCTATAATGATTTTATTGGACTTATTGCTTATACAGGGTCACTCACGGTCGATGGTACCTTAGACGTTTACGGAGAACGGGACATAGGATTATTATGAAAATTTGGTTTATTGTGTAATCAGTTTTGTTCTATCGATCTAAAATACTTTCAGCGTTGCGGCGTTGCCGCTTCTATCAAAAAGTAGCAACAACTTTGTTATTTCAAATGGAACACCCTGTATTTTATTTCATTTTTAGATTCTTCCTGAAGAGCTGATTTCGTCGATCTATCATACTTGGGGTATAGCGCGAAAAATTACAGAGATATAGAGTGTAAAAAATCGAGATTCTTCAACTTTAGGATTTTTTTGTGTCGAAACTAATAATTTCTGCTCAAAACGGCTTACATGTCCCTGTCTTAACTTTCCATTTACTATCGATTGATATTTAATTGAAACAAATACGGGTGGTTCAAAATTTTGAGTTTTGCATCACCCTCTGTGTATATATCTCCAACTACACTGAAAATCACCTCATAATATTTTCAGAAAGCATTTATACTGGGTCTTGACAAAAATTTAACTAAGAGAAACAGTCTGATTTGAAAACTTTCACAAATCATCATTAGAAATTTGTATACCTATTGCAATATTTCAGTTGAATCTCATATTTTTTCAAAAATTTCTTGGTGTCATTTGCTCTATATCGATTTTCAACAAGCATTTCGATTACAGAAAATGTTGATCTGCTGTAATATAAATCTTTATTCCTCATTAATAATCAGGTTCTTAAAAATCTTACTCTCACCACGTCATTGGAAAATTAATGAGATATTCTAAAACTTCTTCCATGAAATCAATGCGAATTTCGAAATGGAAAATAATCCCTTTTACCTCTTTCGTATGGTTGAAAATCCTAGGAGAAAAGTCAGATTCGAAAAAAAAAACTAATTCAAAGAATCGCTTTATAGCTATTAATGTATAGCGAGATTATTATGCGATTTATAATAGTCGAGGACGTTGCTAGGCTACGAGACGTCAGCCGAGTCAACCGCAATGTCCGAGACGGTGATAAATCGCTAATAATCAAGTTGCATTCAAAGCTTTATCGAAAATAAATAGAAAATAAATAAATACTATTTGATAACTAACGAATTATGCTTGTATCTAACGTAAATTATGGCAACTAATGTATTATTAATATTAATAAAGATTTCATATAATAATCTTCTAAGATACGATAAAAATAATTTCCCATTCGATATTTGGTAACAACGAATTTTTTCATGAGATTTATCAACCTGGGTATGCCACAGGGATCGGTTCTGGGTCAGCTTTCATTCGAAATTTATATAAACTCCATCAACTTTTCGGTGAAAAAATGTTTCCGAAGCAGCAAGGTTTGGTATCGTTTCTCGCCGACTTCTTCGGCCCACCCTGTACAATTTCCGACTTTTTTTTTCGCCCACCTGGCACGGAATGCGGCTCTTATTATTATTTCGAGGCCGGCAAGCGGGCCAAAAGCGGTCTAGCAGTGTTGCCAATCTGAAATCTGTCAATATCCCACAGATCTTGACAGAATTTCCCGCCATTTCCCGCCATATTCAAAATTATACCTATAATTCAGGAATGAGTCCAAAAAATATACATATAAATATACATTTTGAAATTATCCTCAGGAAATTAGGTGAAATGTTGCGAGTTATTTCAACAGAAACGACAACTCGAAATGTTCATTTCATTTTTGTATCAGTTTGTTTAGTAATTTCAGTATTGTTGGGACCATTTCGAAGTGTGAATAGCGAATACTTTCTTACTTATCTTTGGTTCTATTATGCATCATATTTGTCCTGGTTATATTTGTCTGGATCTGACAGTACAGGCACTTGTGCCTAGGTCGCCTCCTTGGACAAGTAGAACATTCTGCTGAATGATAAATATGTACCAATTGAAAATATTATTACATTTTTTTTTGTTTTTTTTTATAATTTTGTTGAATGTAAATTTATATAAGAAAAATTATGTTATGTTATGTTACATATAAGGAAATTAAAATAATCAATCAAAAATAAAAAAAAAATTGAAATCCTTGATTCGGTTCGCTGAAGGAAGATATTGTAACAATTTTTTAATATTCAAAAAATCCCACTTATGAATCAGCAGTATACGATTCATCACTGCGACTGCAGGTTTTGTTTTTATGGTTGAAATCATTTTCAACCAGTGATAGATACGACGTGGTGATACGTGACAACAGTGACAAGTGACGGCATCAAGATGTTTGAGGGGATGACAATAGGTGTCAAGAAGGATCATATATCTTATTGCTTACGCTAGATCCGGTATCCAGGTTACTTGTTTTGTAGGTCCGGAGGGGTTGAAAGTACTAGGCCATTGATTGGTCGTTTTAGTTGTTGATCATACAAATGTGTTGTCCCACGTGACCATGTAGTACCTACTTTCTTGCAGACCCCTCTTGACCTTAAAATTTTTACAGGATGCCGGATCTAGCGTAAACATATAAGATCTATGCAAAGGATGGACGTGATGGACAAGCGAAGGAAGCAAAAATAAATATTTCTGCGCATGAGCATAAATACCTTTGATTGAATATCACCATAAAATATGACCATGATTTCACTGGATGCATGAAACTCCATGATTTCCCGCATATTTCCCGCAAAATGACTTATCTCGTCAAAAATCCCGCGGGCGATCAAATTTCCCGCAATGCGGGAAATTTTCCGCCAATTGGCAACACTGCGGTCTAGTCTAGACGCCCACGTCCTGCAGGATATTATCGCTGAGATGATGGGATTTTTTTTTCCGAATCGACCATCGGGCAAGGGCCGTACCTCGATTTCGGTTATGGATAGATTGGATTTTTCTGGTTCTCACGAGAAGGGATATCCTGTAATGTTCAGAGAACATCGTGAGAACCAAGGGAAATTAGGTAAGAGTTGGTGTTCTTCTTAAATTTCTTGAGATGGTATGGCTCGGGGAACACTTCCCCAGGCAATGAGTTCCAAAGTCTTGATGTTCGTTTGATTAACTAGTCTTTGGAAAGGGACGTTCTGCAGGTCTCTAAAGTGACCACGAAGGGGTGTGAAGACTGAACTTAGCGGGTTAATCTCGAAGAGACTGCTAATGTAGGAACGATTGTTGATATTTCAGAAGAGAATCGCCCATGAAAATTGTATAAAATAAAGATAAATCGACAACTTTTCTACGGTGTTCCAGAGAAGTGAGCGAGTTTGTGAGCGAGGCATCACCGACAAGACGAATTGCCCTTTTTTGGACAGAATCCAATAGTTTCAGGCTATGTTAAGGTTCCGCACTCCAAATATGGAAACAGTATTCCAGGACAGGTCGGATCTGTGCCTTATAGCTCATGAGCAGCTGACTGGTAGTGAAATAGTTCTTGGCTCGAAACAGAAATCCAAGTTTTTGGGATGCACTTTTGGCAATGGACCTCACGTGATTTTCCCAAGAAAGGTTATTGCTGATAGTAACGCCAATGGTATAGTTACTCCTGACTGAATTATGTTGGGCACAGTGAGATCGGCTTTTCAGGTTATTAGATCGAGAATTGTTGCCAAGTCCATTTTGTCAACATTTCTTCCTCGTTCATTTCTGGTTTGACGGGCCGATATAGAAGCCCTGTGGAATAGAAAGCGGTGTATAGGACATGAAGTTGCTTCCAACAAATCGTTGATGTGAAGTAGAAATATTGTTGGTGCTAAAATTGATCCCTGCGGAACACCAGCATTCATGAGTAGAGTATCAGATGAAACTTCATCGACCACTACATGGAGAGACCTGTTTGAGAGGAAACTAGCAAGCAGAGAACACAGCTGAGGGGGCAAACCATAAGATGGAAGCTTGTCGATATATATCGATTTTATCGATGCCCATTGACATTTATCAATATATATTATTATTATTATTTGGTATCTATCGATACTCATCGTTAATTATTGATAGATAGATAAAGATATTTTTATTGATACATCAATACATACCTATTGATTTTTATCAGCACCACTGAAGTCAATTTCAGTTCTTCATTTTTACTACTTTAATTCGATATTTAACGATGCTTATCGATATTAATTGATGCTGATAGTTTTCAATTTCGCATATTAAATATCGCCATCGATATAAAGATGAATTTCTTGAAATATCGATTCAAAGATATCCAATGCTACATCTTGAGTCGTCTTTCTTCGGCCTACATTCAGTCAATTACACAATGCTTAATATTGACTAAAGATCGATGTCTTCTAATGCAAAAACTACTGAATCAGAATGTGATATATTATACAGGGTGCCCATTTTTCGAGCTTAACCATGAGGATCTCACTTATTATAGGAGTTACGAGGTCGGTTAAATCAGGGCAAAGTTGCGCATTTTTATGCTGAACAATTTTCTGAAAAGAAATTTGAAATATCATTTTTAATTTCCGAGTTATTGGAAAAAAACGGAAATTTGTAGCTTCCGTTTTCATTTCTTCACGCGAAAACCAAGAGAACTAGAAGTTTTTAATTGGGACGTTCTTCAGGGACTTTCTCACGAGGAATCTAAATCTGTCATCGTATATTTTCCAATGCGTTCTTTATTTCAGAGATACAACAGTCAACTTTGGTTTTTCTTATAGTCGCCGTATTGGATTTTTGCATTTTTGAATAGTCTGTTTTTTTCTGATTACTATGACGTATCACTCGATATGTTCGAATCTCAACTGCTGATAAAAATTGGCAAAAAATCGCTTTTGCGAAAAGTGCTTTGGAAACAATGCCAAACATTTGATCAACAAACTAACTTCTGATAGTTCAATTGAACTTGAAAGCTTACTTGCCTAAAAACCAAGCTTATTTTGAATTAGGAACGACTCTTTGGGAACGACATTTGAAGTTATAATAGTAATTTACGTAACAAGTCCGGAAAATACTGTTTTTTTGGATGAGTGGACAAAATTCTAGGACGAGCGTAGCGAGTCCTGGAAGTCTGCGAGTCCAAAAAAACTGTTTTCGGGCGTGTTGCGTACACAATTTTTTCGGCAACCGTGTAGAATAACAAATCAAAGAAACACATTTCTTTCAAAAATTGAAATGTTACCTAATTTTATGTCAGATAGCTGTCAGTCGTTATTTTGCTGCTATGGTAATGATCAACTGCATTTATCAAAACCATACTACCAAGATTTTCATATTTACAATGACAACAACGATGTGATTCTTCCCGGCCTAGTCCGGGAAGTACGTACTTACCGGACTAGGCCGGAAAAATGCCACTTTCTCAAAAAAAAATCGTCTGGAAAGTACGTACCTTCCGGACGGTTGCCGAAAAAAGTTTTTTCTTCTTCAAAAATGAAAAAATCCAAAAATACAATATGGCGCCCCTAAGAAAATCCGAAGTTGACTGTTGTATCTCTGACATCTAGAACACCTTGGAAAATACGATGAAAGATTTAGATTCCATGTGAAAAAGTGCCTCAAGAACTTCCTAGTTAGAAACGTCCAGTTCTCATGGTTTTTGCTTGAAAAAATAGAATCTAAAATAACAAAATTCAGTTTTTTTCCAATAATTCAGAAACTAAAAACGATACATGAAATTTTACCGACCTCGTATCTCTCATAAGGCATTTTTTTGCGACAAAACAGTTTCAAAGACCGTTTTAAAACAGTTTATACGTCTACGTCATCATTTTATAAGCCGAAAAAATGCAACGTTTCAAAACGTCACGTGTCATAGTTATTTAACCTCAGATGACAGTTCGCCATATTGAAACATGATTGAAACGGTCCAAAAGACGCTTTCAAAACGTTTTGAACCAGAATCAATTGTGACGTCACAAATGGTTCAAGAAAATGGAGTGTTTCAAAATTGTTTCAAATAGTTTCAAAACAGTTTCTCGCAAAAAAATGCCTATAATAACTGAGATCCCCATGGTTAAGCTCGTAAAACAGGCACCCTGTATGAACATATATATACATACATGGTATATCGGCTGTATCGGCAGAGATAACCCTACTGGATTTGATTCGGTAAACAACGATCCAGAAAATTGCGTCTCTTCCCTGTCATTAGAAGCTAACTGATTGAAAGAATCGTGAAAGAGAAACTTCAATCTTCTGTCTGCGACCGATTTATAGTCAACATTTATAATGGAAGTTATCTTCCCCAACAATGTCCTCGAGTATGATACATTCATGGAAAAAAAACTCGGGAAAAATATCATTAGCAATATTCCTTTTCTGCAACTGGTTAACAAAGTATAGCCTTTGTCACTTTCAAATCGCATCAATTGACGATGTTTTCCGAGGAATGTCATTGAGTGACAGCATTTGCGCTCGTGAGCAGAAATATGATGGAAAAAACGACGGCCTCCTGGCACCCATGTTGTTGAAAACGGACTGATATTCTCTTACATGATTGAAAATAGTGACTTTTAATTATCTAAAATAGGTACCCTAAAACGGGGTGACTTCGGACACTGCGGATAACTTCAGACAGTTTGACTTTGGCGCACTTCAAATTCGATTTCGGAAAGAACAAGTGCGATATGACCGTGCTCTTCATATTTGTCAATTCTTATTAGTCGAAAATGTCTAGTGGTAGCGTATAGTCACCATATATCTAATAATAACTATATAGGTAACATGGATACCAGAACTGAAGCCGAAAAATAAAACAAATGAGAGTCTGCGGGACCAATCGCGAATATGCGCATGCGCAAGTTTGAATTAAGAATCGACATTCGTTTTCATCATGGAGGAGAGTAGCTTTCTAGTTAGCGACAAACGTATGATAATTATTAAAAATCAATCAAATGTGTCACGTAACCTTCAATTCGATGTTTTTATTTCATCATGACATATATTTTTCAAATATTCATTTATCGATGGATTGTTGGACGATATTGAATAATAGTTGATGTTAAATGCAGAAATGGATGATGTGATCTACAAAGCGATACTTGCGATTTGCATAGAAACCTGTGACAATAAAGTCATCGGAACAAGATTCGTGGGCTAATTTTTGATCAATCACTGTTATCACTCACTAATCACTTCTGTAAACAATCAGTAAGTACATTAATAACTATATTGACGCTCTTTTACATAATTTGAGTCAACAAACATACCTAACCTATGAAATTCTGAAAACGTCAGTGGATTTCAACTCGTCAAAACCCGCGCTTGCGCACAATTCATCATTAGCAAGCCAGACAGTCTTTTGTTTTTCCAAAACTGGCTTCATTTTCGCGTGAAGAGAAGAATAGGTGTTATCCATATAGTTGTTATTATATATATGATAGTCACCCTCTAGTAAGTATTTCAGGTTAGATAATGATTTTTATGACGACATCAGAATATGGCGTTTCAAGAAATGTGGAAAAGTAACTGATCCACAATGAATAACGTTGCCTGTATCTCAATTCCAACTGAATATTTCGATAGTCTCTAGTTTTAAGAATGCTTCGCCATAGTTTGATCACTCCATCTCATTAGTTGATTTTTATAAAGGGTAATAACTAAAATTTCATAATTTCAAGGGGCAATTTCGGACATGGTAAGAAATTAATAAAACGTTTCTGGAGGTCGCAGTTATATAATTTATCCATCAGAAAGACTGCAATGAGCAGTTAATGATGTGATGAAAATCAATCAGAGAGGCCTGCAAAGTCATGCAACTCTATAATTATGGAAATTCTCAAAATAATCTAGTGAATTTTCTTCTAAGACGAAAGAAGATTGGCGATAGAGTTTTTTGTCATTACCCACCTGTAGTAGATGAAAGTATCGTAGCTAAGGACGAGATAATCAAAATCCTCGAACCTATTGCATTACGTCAAGGACGTTATGCATTTTCGAATTCGCTCAAGGACATAACGCTGGAATAGTTTGATCCTTTGAAGACAGCTTATATACCTATTAAATTATTTTTATACACGAAGAAAAACTGTTTTGTTAATATTTCTTAGTGTTTTTTCTTTAATTTTCTCGGAATAATTATTTTTGGTAGGTGAGGTATGATTTTTTCCTCGAAATATTTTTTGAAACATTTTATGCTTTACGAAGTTTGTTTCAGGCACGCTAAACATCGATTTTAATGAGTTTTTGAAGCGTGTCCGAAATTACCCCAAACTGCGGGGTAAGTTCAGACAGCAAAAAACTGAAGAAATTAAATATAAAAAAACTGATTTTGCTTTCAGTCTACACACATAAAAACAAATTCTCAAATGAAAACGATATATTCGGTCAACGTCCAATTCTTGTTTTGAAAAAGCGCATTCTTCTTCTGAAATAATTTATTTGAAATGAATTTATTGAATATGTCAATTGTAGAAAATTATTTCACTGGAATATTCATTTGGTATAACAAAATGTTCTCAATTCAAGACATTCAAAGTATCCAAAAAAAATAATTAAGTTCTTGAAAAATATATCACGGAATGTCTTCTTTCAAAATAACATTCAACATTTAATCTCTGAATGAGTAAATCTCTGAGAAAGTTTCTTTGGATTGACCATAACATTTTCTTGAATATAATTGCGATCCCTTCGAGCCGAGAATGTTGCCAAACGGTGTGAGTGTGTTGTTTCGGTGCTCTTGTCGTGCATCCATCATTGTTCAACCAGTTCAACCTATTTTATTGGCATAGAAATATTGGCTTACCATGAAAGAAAAACTAAGGACTTAGGAGATATCTGAGGATATAATTACCACTTTTAGAGGTAAGTTACATGCCTATATCTTATAGACGTTCATTCTTGGGTAGGTATTAATCAATTAACGTAGCTATATCATCTCGAAAACTGATAATTCGTGAAAAACTTGAATAACCAGGATCGGCATAGTGAGTGAAAATTGGGGTTAGGTACCTATGTGCGGATGAACGTTTCAATTTGTCCAAACACTGATTGAACAGTGGAAAAGAGCTTCTTCAACTTGTAGACATCTTAGGTATTTTGATACTTCATATTATACCTAACATATTTTTACATTTTTTTACCTAATTTCGATCCAAGGAAAATGAATTCAGTCGTAAGAATGTGAACCCAGATTTGAAGAAATATAATAACCATGCATTGTGCTGAGTCAGATTATCTCTCACATTGTACCTACATGGAGTTGTGAATGATATATTTTATATTTTTCAGTCGTTTGAAACCAGAGGAATACAATTTTATTGCGAGGTAAACTTATTGTGGACAAGTTCAGAAATAATCTCTACGAATAGGGAAAAAGCTTGTCAAGAAGAAGGTTTGCAAGTGATGATGTGATTGATGAGAGCCCCAATAAGAGAACGGAAGTTGAGGATGATTCTCATTTCAAGAAATCGATATAATTCCTCTAATTTGATAAAATTCTTGATACAAAATAATCTACAGCTAAAACTGAAAATCTGATTCTTTTTGTTCAAGAAAAGTGCGGGTCATTGAGAGATTATGATTGTCTTGATTTGAATATATTGTGTTCTCAATCTGAAATATTGTATTATTATCACGAAGAACTTCACTCATTTACGATTCAAGAAGTCTATAACGTTGGTATGAGTGTATTTAGTTGAAAACATAATAGTCTTGAATTGAGCAGACATTTATTCCAGTATATATAAACAAGCCATACTCTTGAATCAAAGCATATCAAATCAAATCAATTAATTCTTTTTATGTGTGTATGTATAAATCAATTAAGAAATGATTG
The DNA here is from genome assembly GCA_029955515.1 of Chrysomela aeneicollis. Taxonomy (NCBI): domain Eukaryota; kingdom Metazoa; phylum Arthropoda; class Insecta; order Coleoptera; family Chrysomelidae; genus Chrysomela; species Chrysomela aeneicollis. The sequence continues at coordinate 1,464,795 of JARUHQ010000007.1, read as the reverse complement.
AACCAGAATTTATGAGATATTCGTACATTTTCGATTCAATTCGAAATTGTTACGACTGAAAAACCTGCAAAATTGTCCGAAGAAAGAGCAAACATATTAAATTTGCACCTTCTATCTGAGAAATAATGACATGGTGCCATGAAATGCTTGATTGTTAAAGATATCAAACTCTAATTAGTATCCTAAACTTGTCACATTTCTCCAAAAAACCATCAGTTCCTTGAGCGGCAATCACTTTGCGCTGTTAATACAAAAATAGCTATTGTATTTTGCTATTATTAGAAATATTTTTGGGTATATACGTTGGTCCATCAGTTTTGTTCACTTTGTATATAAATGATTTACCACTTATTTTATCTGAAGCTTTTACCACACTATATGCTGATGACTCTACATTATTGATTAAAGATAAAGATTTCGAAATTCTACAGACTAAAATAGATAGCTCAGTCAACAAATTATCTGTCTGGTCTTTTGATAGATCCTTGCTGCTCAATGCTAGCAAAACTAACTACACCACCTTCCATACTCATCAGAACACTAACATACCAATATTAAATATCAGCTTAAATGATACTTCTATTGACACCGCAGATGAAGTAAAGTTTCTTGGAGTCTATTTTAATTCTACCCTTTCTTTCAGTACTCACTGTAGTAAATTATGCAAGACTTTAAATTCGAAATGTTATCAAATTAGAAATCTTAAAAGTGCACTGCATCAGAACCATCTTTTCAAATTTTATTTTGCAGAAGTTCAATCTAGAATTTCCTATGGTATCATAATATGGGGAAACACTCCTGCAGCTCGTAGTGTATTTCTATCACAAAAGCGCATTCTAAGATGCCTTGTGGGGTGTCCACCAGATCACTCATGCAGGAACATCTTCAAAGAACATGGTATATTAACAGCCAGCGGCATTTTTATTCTTGAGCTAATGACATTTATTCATAAAAATCAAAAATTCTACATTAAGAATAGTGACAAACATACATACAATACTAGGAAAAAAGATGACTATCATGTGCCTTTTAAGCATTTGGAACTATCCAAAAGATCTCCAAACACTTTAGGTGTCCTCTTGTATAATTCCCTTCCAGTGAACGTGAAAAGTATGCCAATTCCCAATTTCAAACGTGAACTCTCCAAATTGCTTATTGATATCCCATACAAGAATTCACTGAGCAAATTGAATGAGTAAATTGAAGTAATTTTTCTTTTTTTTTAATGTTTGTTTTCTGTCTGTTTATTTAATTGTTATATACAATTTTTACTGTAATGATTAGGTACTACTATTAGGTATATTATTTTTCTGTCTATTTCATTGTTATATACAATTTTACTGTATTAATTAGGTACTATTTTTAGGTATATTATTTTATGTTATGTGCTGGTTAAATAAGAAACTTAAAGAGTGCATTATGCCTGAACCATCTCCTCAAATTTTATTATGCAGAAGTTCATTCAAGAATAACTTATGGTATTATTGTATGGGGAAACACTTCAGCCGCTCAAAATGTTTTCCTTTCTCAGAAGCGCATTTTAAGGTGTCTTGTTGGTTGCCCACCAGATCAGTCATGTCGAAACCTCTTCAAGGAGCATAAAATTTTGACAGTCAGTGGAATATTTATTTTCGAAATACTGACGTATATTCATCAGAATCGGGATATTTACTTAAGAAATAGCGATACACATTCATACAATACAAGGAAAAAAGAAAATTATCATGTACCTTTCAAACATCTAGAAATATCCAAAAGATCTCCTAATACTTTTGGTGTCCATTTATACAACTTGCTTCCACAGGAGTTGAAAAATATGACGTCTCGGAAATTCAAACGTAACTTAAAGAAATTCCTAATAGATCTATGTCCTTATACCATACGAGAATTTATTGATTCTGGTTAAAATTTTATTCGTGAACTGTCCTCCTATATAGGCTTTTTATATTATATGTTTTTTTTTTGACCTGTCCTATAACTTATATGTTCCAAAGGATTAATAAAATGATTGATTGATTGATTGATTGGTTGATAAGCCATTCTATGTGACCTGTCCTATAACTTTGTAAGTTCCAGAGGATTAATAAATTGATTGATTGATTGATTATATTTTTGCAACGTTTTTTTTGTGTTTACACATGGCAATTATTTTATTTTTTTTGCTATCGTTAGCGATGATTCTTCCACGCATATAACACATTAAATACCTTGGTGATAATCCAGTTTCCAGTGCAATATGTCTTGTCTTTGAGGTGCGATAATAAGAAAAACAAACCTGGACAACTCTTCGCTAATTAACAGCGCATTGGATGCGGCGAATAGCAAAGCAAAGTCGTATTTCTTCGAACTGTCCATTCACCGTTTATGATGTATGATGGCCATTTGGACGATGGTTGTATCTATATTATTGCACCATTATAGAAAAAGCTGTAGCTGTCTGCCAGACATCGAAAAATTGACTGGCTACCGGATGATATTGTAGATATACACAAGAAAGTTTTTTCAAGAGCTCTAATTTTTGCTAAATTGGCGAATGACAACATTATAATTATCATATTTCGGAATATTTCGCTTAGGGTGACTTTATATATAAAAAAAAGTCTGATTTTTATAATTTGAGATTAAAGAAAAGCCTCGGGGAAAAATTAATGATGTAATGTTTTAAGATTTAAGAAATCAGTTTTAAATGTGTATACTCAAGTGGAAATAGGATTTGTGATTGTTTTGTGATCGAAAATGATACCTGTTTTCTGCAATTATTCAAAATCACAGTGATTTTATGGAAACTTTTAAAAATCGAAATGATTTGTTGCTGCTGATTTTGATTCATAGTGGATTTGTGTTAATCTAATTATTAGCTTCATCATGATTTAGGCTTCTGGAGTAAATCTAATTGAAAAGAAACAAAAAAAACAGATAATTCAGACAAAACCTACAAATGGGCATAGGAAATAAATAGTATACAGGGTGTTCCGGTGATCATGTTACAAACTTCTAGGGTAGATAAAACACACGAAAATAAGAAAAAAAGTTCATGTGAACATGGGTCCGGAAACGCTTCTTCAGGGAGCTAGGGCCCTTCGAAGATGACCTTCAAAAACTACTCTTCGTTTTATAGCTTCAGCACTATTGCAGCTATCGCCACCAATTTTGGGACATGAAATCTAGTTGGTAGGTTGATCAATTTGAGCCTTCCGGATTTTGTCATCTTTAACCAGGGGCGTACAAACCAGGGGGGTATTTGGGTAAATTTGACCCTTCTCCTCTAAGACGTAAATTTCTTGAAATTTTTATATCTGATTATGATTCTCCAATGCCTTTTACATAAAAAAGGTACTCTTAGTAATAGTCGCTATCTGTCACCGTTTGAAATGAGGTTCAGTACAGATAGTGAGCATTAAAAGTTAGTCAAATCTTCTTCTTTAATGAAAATAAATTAGATTAGAGAGATTTATTGTCTTTTCGAAATTGGGGGTATAAAAAGTAAAAGGGAACGTATACAAAATATTCAAAAAAAAACAATTAAACCTACACAATCAAAACTAATAATAAATTTGCAATAAATCATTAAAAATAAAAATTGCTGAAAATGCCTGCCACCACGTTCAATACATTTATTGCACCTACGTAGCATATTTAAATTGACGTCAGTGAAAACATCAGGCATGGTTTGGATCATTTCAGCCGCAACAGAAATCCTAGCCACCAAATCTTCCTCCGACTGAACTGGAGTTTCATATACAAGGATTTTCATATGTCCCCAAAGAAAGAGAAGGGTCAAATTTACCCAAATACCCCCCTGGTTTGTACGCCCCTGGTTAAAGATGACAAAATCCGGAAGGCTCAAATTGATCAACCTACCAACTAGATTTCATGTCCCAAAATTGGTGGCGATATCTGCAATAGTACCGAAGCTATAAAACGAAGAGTAGTTTTTGAAGGTCATCTTCGAAGGGCCCTAGCTCCCTGAAGAAGCGTTTCCGGACCCATGTTCACATAAACTTTTTTTCTTATTTTCGTGTGTTTTATCTACCCTAGAAGTTTGTAACATGATCACCGGAACACCCTGTATTGTGAAACTAGTCTACTTACAAATCATTTTTACAGGAAACCAATTCAATTGCCTGAAGAAGCATACAAGAATGATGTATCACACAAAGAGAACAAATTTTATTGAACATTTATCAAAAATATTTGGGTACATTTTGGTCTGTATTTATGAAATATTGGAAAAATATTGAACAATTATTCAGTACAAACGGAATGCTATTATTTTATTTTATCAAACCTAAATTGCATACTTCTGGGGAAGTAGAATCTACCATTTCATCGTCGGATGACATTGCAGCAAAGAAAAACTGAACAAATTACCCGATTCGGTGCCTATCCACTTGGTAAATCACATTGACACTATAATTTTATGAATTCGTTTGTAGATATGTCATTGTCACAGCTACCTATGAGAAAAAATTATTTCGCAATTCTTGAGTGATAAATGTTGAAATATTAAAAGTTTTTTTTATAAAATCGAATAAAGCTTCAAAAAATGAATCACTTTAAAACTCTCTCCGCTATACGCGTCGCGCGATAACTATCTTTTTCAGCAGTAATCCATTACTTTGGTAAACTTTAATTTTTATGAGCTAAAATTGAGGCAGTTTTATATCGAAATATCGAATACCCGATAAACTTTTTTCATGGATGTTGAATTGTACTTTTATTCTGTTCTGAAACGTTTGAAAAATAAAACATCTTTTTATTCCCTATCGAGTAGGTACTGTTAGTCTTGTTCTGATCAAAACTAGTTATTTTTGTGCGGAGTTCATTAATTGGACGGACTCTTCGATAGCATACGGCAAGAAAAATAAAGATCGAACGTGATATTGGCATTTCTGCACAAATTAAATCATAACACAGCAGTCGCCCGTCATCAGAACATCTCGGTATATAATATTTATACAGTGAACCTATATCTATGCCATCAGATCGTATTTCTTGATGCATGTGAAATAATGATATAGGATCGTTTTCAAAGTCACTAACTAGAAGTTTGTGTAACCAGTTTCACTGACGAGCATCTGCAAAAGTAAAAATATCGAAACTGATACGTTTCATTCGTTTATTCACTGGTGTTTCGAAAATTGAATTCAAGTCTGATGGAATGACTTTAAACTCGGAATTTCTGACTTTGAACTCGGAATTTCCGACTTTGAACTCGGAATTATTTTTTTCCGACTTCAAACTCGGAAATTTAGACTTTGAACTAGGAATTTCCGATTTTGAACTAGGAATTTCCGATTTTGAACTCGGGAATTCCGACTTCAAAATCGGAAATTTCGAGTTTAAAGTCGTAAAAATTAAAAAAAAAAACGGTGGCAACCGTATATTAGGAGTCTTGAATAAAAAAGTTTTTTTATGGATTGCAGTAAGTATATTGCAATCTTGATATTTTTTGAAAGATCGAATAAGTTGTTTTTGTTGATTGCAGTCACGTTTTGCAGTATTCTAAAAGCATATAAGATATCGCGATCACGAAGATCGTATTTTTTGACATAGGCCTTAGCATGTGGCACATAATTCTCAATGTAGAGGTATATACGCTGATCTTACGAAGCAGATAAATAAAAAAGATTCATGGATTGAAGGCGATACGTTTCGCGCGAAAGAAGTGGAAAAAAGAAAAAGTACATAATTGAAGTTCGACTAGGGTCAATGCCAGTGCTGAACAAAAACGAATTCGATGATATGACTCAGCCAGCTGTTTATGTGCCATGGTCATGAATTTCTTAGTGCGGTCATATATCAAACAAAAATTGTTTTTTTATATATTTCTGCATCAGCAAAATCGAGATAAAATACTCACCTCTTGCATTCTAAACAATATACCCTTTCCAATTAATATTACTACCTTACTAAGCTGTGCCGACAAAAATGTTTTAGATTATTTGATTAATTTCCTCAAGGAAATCAAATTAGATATACAGGGTGAGTCATTGATATGGGAAAGCTCGATTGCATCTACACCGTTAATGATATTGAAATAAACCAAACGGCACTGCAAATTTTAGGGGAGCACATTCGAACATGTTTTTTTAATGACATCCTGTATATTAATACACATATTTGAATTTGATCTTTGTTGATCTACATATATATGTTAAGTTTTTGCAATTCGCTTCAACCGTTCAGATGTTATTCAAGTTTTTCTAAAAATTGACGCGTTTGCAGGCACCGTTTCGAAAAATTGCAGTGCACTCGGTTTTCGGAATAGGAAGTTGAGACTTTGCCTATGTTTGAGCAACTACTTCAGGTATATTTGAGCGGCAAGACCGTCTATATTTTCATTGTGACATCACCTTGCTGTGACACATTGACTTTGGTTAAATTTGAAGGACCATAACTTGATTTTTTCAAATAGCACCCTATGTATTTAATCACTCAGTCGTATGAAGCGTTTAATTTTACATATTTTTTGACTCCTATGATTTTTCTCAAACTCAATAGTTCAGAAGATAATCAATATTAAAAAAAAAGTGCCGTGCCATGAAAATCAATGAATTCTGACAACAACGTCATCAAATTTACTGCTACGGACAAACCGTTCGAATTTTGACAAGAAATTATTGAGTAAAAATTAAATAAGCTCAAATTATCAAAACAACCAAATAAATATTTATTGAGTTATTAATCAAAATCATAAATTCTGGTCGCCAGCAAAGGGTTCCGCTTTCACCCAGTACATGTCCACCATTTCATTCAATGAAAAATTCGTTTTTTTGGCCGATATTACTCAATAATCACTTCGAAAGGGACGCTCGTAGCAGTAACTTTGACATTTATTGTCAGAATTTATTATTTTTCATGGCACCCTAAGTTCAATTGATGAAATTATTTGTTCATTCTCTAGATAATGTGAATTATCTTCTGAACTATCAACTTTTGGGAAGAAACATAATCAATTGAGAATATGTAAAATGACACGTTCAATACGAATGAGTAATGGAATATATGGGGTGTCATTTGAAAAAATCAAGTTATGGCCCCTAAGTCAATGTGTCACAGCATGATGATGTCAAAATGAAAATATACTGTCATAACGCCAAAAGATATCCAAGGAACTTGCTTAGACATAGGCGACGTCCCAACTTGATATTCTGAAAATCAATTGCCCTGCGATTTTTTTGAAAGTGCCTGCTAATGCTTACATTTTTAGAAAAACCTTAATAACTTCTGAACGTTTTAATCGAATTGAAAAAATCAAACGTATTTATAAAGAATAGCAAAGGGCCGATTCAGATATGTATAAAAATATATAGGGTCATTCAAAAAAAACTATGTTAAAATTTGCTCCGCAAAAATTGTGCACCCCGTAAACAACGAAACAATTTTAGAAACTGCACTTCGACCTCCCGTTTGCAGTGTCGTTTGGTTTATTTCGATATCATCAATGGTGTAGGTGCAATCGAGCTTTCCCATATCAATGACTCACTCTGTATAACTAAGATAACAAAATTTCCACGAATTTCTGTGTCAAACGGGTCTCCAATGCCAAATCCCTCGCAAAAAAAAGTATCATGCGAAAATTGTGATTTGGAGGGAATTTTAAATGATGATGCATCAATGGATACGACTACTGAAGTCTCCATGAATTTCTGAAATATACGCGTATCTCGTCTGTTTTCAAAAGCTCTGGCAAGTTTCTCAAAATTCTTTTCTGTTGAAATAGATTCCATAAAGCTTTCTCAACATGCTATAATCAAGAGTAGAAGTTTATAATGAAATTGTCTATTTTGAAAATAATTGATAAACATTGAATTTGTGAACAAATTCGATAAAATTCATTATTGATTGATGGAGGCAAAGTTTGGCAGGAAATTTAGATAGATTTAGAACATACATGAGATCACAAAAATGAAATATACTGGTTTTAAAGTGTATACTAATGAAACACGATCGAACACAACTTTCATTATTTTTGCCGACTTTCATTTTCCCTTGAAGATTCATATTATTCCGAGTATTATTCGTAATCCAGGATCGAAATTACACATTTCCAAATTTTCCGATGGAAGACTGAAGATTGTTTACTGAACTTCCATCAGACAAGAACGACCAACATACATTTTTCGAACAACACTGATTTTAATTTCAATTTAATAATGTATAGAAGCAAATTTTTGTGTGAAATAATCAAAACACGGGCAATTTTGCACTTATCATGCGATCTATATTTTGATGAAAATTTTTGTTGGTAGGGACTTACGTATTTTGACCTGAAAAACACGAATTTCATAATATTATCGTGAACATATCTCTAGTTTTCGGGATAATCGATGCCAAGTTCGAAATTTCACCTTTAACTGATAACCATCTTTCTTTTTGACATGTATTGAAGAGAGACACATATCACTGACTCGTGTTGCTATAAGGCAGCTATGAATCCACCTTTATTCGCTCAAGATTCGCACTGAGGTTTTCAAAATGGCCGTTGTTTATGAAGCCTAGTTTAAAAAATAATAGGAAAAATACGAAAATATTACATATTTATGATGTTTTTTTTACACAAAAATAATAATTAACCCATGGTAAATGCATGTAATATGTCCTGGGATCTAAGAAGTGCCCAAAAGTTGCCATACAAAGAAGGTGAAATTTCGAACTTTCGCATCGATTATCTCGAAAACTAGAGATATGTTCAAGATAATATTATGAAATTCGTGTTTTTCAGGTCAAAATACGTAAGTTCCAACAAAAATTTTTATCAAATATAGATCGCATGATAAGTGCAAAATTACCAAAACACGCACTAATGGTGAAGGCTCCCAATAATCTAACATCAGTAAAATCAGACATCGTTAGAAGACAGTGATTTCAACCTAACCTAACTAATATAATAATAAACATTTGCAAAAACACCCAGTTTGCATTAGCAAATCGTTCCTTGTGTTTGGCAACAGCCGCAGTGCATTTCGTTGAATATCAATGAAACTGATTACTTACCATTCCCAATAAAGCAAATGAAACATCTGTTCACAGGTCAGCAGTAATGAACAATTCCGCACGGGCATAATTCACTCCAAACATCTGTTTTTTTTTATGGACAGCCATCAGTGAAGATATAAAATGCAGTCACAGTTCATTTATGTGACGAGACTTTTACATTGATGGGATGCAACAGTGCATAAAACAACCATAAAAAAAGTGTTTTATCTACAAAGGGAGGTGATAGGATTGAAAAAGATCACTGGTTATGTTTAGGCGAAGGAGCGACTATGAAAATATGCTCTAATTTGACACGTGATAACTTTATACTGACAGATCCGATTCAATTTTTGAATGGGACGAAAAACATCAAAATATTGAAAATATGTCTCTAATGAAGTCTTCCTTACTCATACAAGTATAAATGAGACTTCGAGGGTTGCTTTGCAACTAAGTTGGTGGTTAAAAACACTTTTCAAACACTTTTTTCAATGAAGTAATTACGAAATGCAAATGCTTATCAAAACATCGGAAAACAATCTTTGCAATTAATCTAACATGATCATCGTTACTTTTACTTTACATGGATATTGAGGATTTTATAGAAATAATCATCGTGCCTGTTAGCTAGACTTAAATAAGTCTATATGGTGCAACTGGTCTATATAATTACTGTATAAAAGGTATCTGAATCGTAGCTAATCAACCTGGTATGATTAATAAATGTTCAGCATATTGTTGACAATGTTTCAATTATTGGTCTTTCTAGTCGCGATTGACGACCATTTTCACAACTATATATGAATCGTCATTTTCCTAAGAAATAACTAGTATTTCTATATATCTATAATTCAGCTAACTGTAATGAAATTCTCATTCAAAGTATTGTCATGTACAAACTATAAACAACAGGCCGCATAGTTACCTCATTTTCAATTTACGATACCAGCAAACTTATATGGAATGCTGATAGATTACGATACTGCGATGGTTGACAGAAGCGGGTATTAGAGGAATAGAAATAGCCAAGCCAAGCCAAGTCAAGACGGAAAAAGCATCATCTAACAAGCATGGATAATATTTTTTACGGAGAAGTGATCATTCGATTTAGAAACCGCAACTCTTTTGTACAGTTTGTCGGAGTTTGTCCATTTTCTGATACTTTTTGCGGGAACCTATTGAATGGCCAGCAAGTTCGCAAGATTTCACCCCGTTGGGTCATTTTCTCTGCAAGACCTGAAAATATCTCGAGGGGGCAAACTCAAAAGGGCAACGCCCTGTAGGTATATCGGGAAGTGACAAATTTTCACGGAAATCGGTCAAACATGGACAGATGTTCGAATTTAGGGCAGTGCTAGATTTGGATTATCACAGTGAGAGAGATTTGCTAGCGCCAGCAGCATCAGTTTACAAGGAACTGGCTCACTATCGTGTCGAATCAGCATGTTCTCGATGTCCCATTCATTACAGGGTGGGGTCTAGAAGCGCAGCAAAGATTATTTGGGAATAATGCACGAACACATCTATTGATTCCTAGACAAGACAACTCGATAATTAATTCAATCATCTTACATTTCATAATATTTTTCATCTGAATCATTGACTTAATTTATTATTCACTATTACAATATTGAGATTCAATCTAATGATTCATACATCTAACAAAAATAAGGGAAAACTCAAAGATTAAAAAAGAATTGTCCTGCCCAGGGATCGAATCCGGGCTGGCGACTTGGGACGTCGCGCTTTGAACCCGTTGGCTATTGAGGCTACTTGAAAATTTATGTCTATCCCAAAGTTATACTTAGTATCCTAGCTTTATGTTCAACGTTCATATTATAATTCGTACTTCTCCTCGATTTCTCTGGTAGAAGGTTCATATTAACAATGTTCGCAGTTTCTGCAATATCAGAAGATGTGTAAGATGATAATTCATTGTCACTATTATGATCTATCATGCAACACGGTAACCTGCCGAGTAGTGCTTTGGATGACACTTGAAAAGCTTAGGTCCCCGTCTTCCTAACTCATACAAGTCCTAGACTTACGAGGGTTGCTTAGCAACTAAGTTGGCGGTTTAAAAAAACTTTTCAAACACTTTCAAACAGAATGATAAGTTCGTTTTCAACAATGATGGATGCGAGCGCAAATATGTTGTCACTTAATGACATTATTTCCGCGCACGAGCGGCAATGCTGTCATTTAATGACAGTCCCCAGAAAACGTCAACTTTGGGTTGAGATTCGAAAGCGTCAAATGCTACTATGTTAACCGTTTGTAGAAAAAGTTGTTTGTATATTACGATCTTCTTGCGTAGCAACCTTTCCTTCAAATATATTGTCAACTAAACGTTCTCACAATCACATTTCCCAATATAAACTATTCAATTAACGATTGATCGATTTTCGAAATCCGCCGTTTTGTATTGAATTTGACTTATTTTTTTTAATCGAAACTTGCCAATTGAAATCGTAACAAAATAGCTTTCCAGAGGGGCTTTTCAAAGAGTTACCACAAATAATGTTGATGTTTTCCCCTGCTGAGAGGGTTGAAAGAAATAGACGAGGTTTCCAATTTTTTCCAAAAAATTTCCTGAACTCCTAGCAAATTTGTTTCATTTCGAGTCCCCACCCTGTATGTGCTGAAAAATATATATCTTTCGAACTGCACGCCTCACTATCATCTCACAAAACGGTCTTGAACTATTTTCCGTGAAACTACGAGGACAACTTCGATAAATCCTCTCGAGGATATCTGGTGCTGGTTTTGGTCGTTGAGAGAACATCGAGATGAATATGTGCGACAAAGAAAAGAAAAAACTTCCACGAATACGCTGTGGTTGAGATGCTAGATACAGGGCTGGTTTTATTTATGATGACTAGCGACTACTCAGAATGCATTGCCATATAACATTTAGAAATATTTTTCACTAAATTCCGACTTCAAAATTGGAATTCAGCAATATCTCGACTTTGAACTCGAAAATCAAGGATTTAAATAAACCCCAGAAGCCGAAATCATGATAAAACTAGTTAGAGTAATAATAATACCAATAGCACAAACACAAATTCACTTCGAATCCAAATTAGCAGCAATCAAATTGTTTTTATTTTCAAAATTTTCCATAATTTTTAGTTATTTCGGGAGACAAAGGTGTCATTTTCGATCACAACACATGCGCAAATCCCATTTTCATTTATACTCATTCAGAACCCATTTCTTAAGTGGGAAGTTAGTCATCTTCTTATAAATCTAAGTCTGAAATCTTAATCTTAAATGTTCGTTTCTATTTCGGTTCTATAATTAATTCATTATTAAACGCAAATGCGTATCGAAATAGCCTCTATTTCGATACGCATTTTTTATTATTAGGAGATTGGTACAATCGAACTGTCAAATGAAAGTCAGAAGAATTAGGCCCAGTTTACTTCTGAGCGATTTGGATTTGGTGATATTAGCAGTGAAAAACTCAATGTTTTAATTGGTAAATTTCAATTCAGAGTGTGATTTGATTTAAATTAACCAATAACAACATCGCATTTTTCACCGCTGGCATCTCAATGTCATCTTTGTAACCAATCGAAGATGTTTATGCTATTTATCGATATTGAATCAATTTTTTTCAACAAAAGACTTCAAATTCATGCAAAATAGAAAAAGTTGTGCATGACATGTTTTATAAGACACGTTCCCTTGGAGCAAACGCGTGCGATAAAATAGCGTCTTATAAAACTTGTACCATACTATTATAATATCAACAATGCTTTTTCTATATTCCATCTGTCTAATGTGATGACTGATGTTTCTTAGATCCTAGGTGATAAATCTTAGGTGTTAATTTTTTTAATAAAGTCATCCTCACTCCACTATGTTCAACCTGGTCGACTTATCAGACACCCTGTATGTGAATATAATGTTGAATGGTCCCATATGATGTCCGTGTCGTCGAATTCCTTGTTGTTTTCCGATCCAGAAAAAAACACTCGTATAGCACAACCACTAAACTATCTCTGCATTTCAATCTATTCCATGGGCATTTGCATTCCAGATAAATATGTGGACTGTCGTTTACGTGGAATGCATTCGGAAACGTTTCGTTTCAGTGGAGTTCGTTGTGCCGATTTTTTTTTCTGTGCCAGGCATCCATGATGATATTATGCCCGATGGCAGAGTTGTTGTTGGTTGCGTTATCGGAAAAAAAGGTAATTATTCGGCGTGACTTTCGGAATTTTCGGGGATCCAACCGATAATCGAGCCGAGAGATAGTAGTTTGGCGCTCCTAAATTACCCTGATATATTGATGTAGGTGAATATGGCGAATTCTGTTCATTAGAAGATTTTACATCGTGATATGATTGTCAAATATTGTTTTAGAAAGAGAAATTAGTCTATCCAATTAGAATATCAAACATAGTTTGAAATGAATGTCTGGTAGACTACGAGCAGAAAACAACTACTTTCCTGGTAAATACCACGCAGAACATTGAATTATATCTGCTCGTAATCCATGCAACGATTCACACTGTGAATGCAGATCGCAAATGTTTCTTTCTTCCTAAGACGTGACAAATTCACATCGGGACAGGCACGCCTAACAACCTACAGACCGGTTTCGGGCTTATTGGCCCTCATCAGTGCAGGGTAGTTATCCGAGTAGAGACCGTAAGATCTCCACTCGAAGCGTTGCCTGTCCCAATGCACCTTCGTCGCGTTTATTTGACCGCACTGAGCCGCGTTCCAACAGGCAATTGGAAGTGGCGACACCATGCGGCAGAAGAAAGAAACACTCCAGAACTATCATCTGCATTCACAGTGTGAATCGTCGCATGGATTACGAGCAGATATAATTCAATGTTCTGCGTGGTATTTACCAGGAAAGTAGTTGTTTTCTGCTCGTAGTCTACCAGACATTCATTTCAAACTATGTTTGATATTCTAATTGGATAGACTAATTTCTCTTTCTAAAATTGTTGTCCAATTTATGGCTTTTCCATTTTTCAAATATTGTTTTGTTAACGAAAATATTGATGTTGTTTGTGTTTGGAAATTTCAATATCACATGATTATCTCAAAATTTAGAGACAAAACTAGAAATTTAGAAGGGCCAACATTTCGAATAAATAGCTGAAATGGCGAGAGTGAATAGAAATTCTAGGATCAGGTATATTGCAAGTTGAAATTTCAAAAAGGAATATAAGGAACTAAACTTCGATATTACACGATAATATATAAATCACAAAATATGGAGCTGAAATTAGAAATGATTCGAAAATTTAAGAATCGTGAGAAAAAAGGTTGACATCTCAAGATTAAAGTCCAAAATTTGAGAAAAGAATCCGAATTTCTATGTTAAAATAAGAAAATCCGAGTTGCAAGTTAAAAATGAAAACAATTTTAAATTTCATTAATAAAGCAATCGAAATTTAAACAAATATCAGATTGCAACATAATGTCGACAATTCGAGATTAAAAGTAAACTCCAAATTTAGAAATGAAAGATTAAATTGGAAAAAATTGAAATGACATTGTAATTGGATTGGAGCAGAAAAATTTAATGAAAGAGAGAATTTTTCGTGAATATATCGAAATTTACGGTGAGAAAAGTGAAATTATCGAAAGATTACAGCAACAATACAGTTTTTTAGAAATTGGAAGATATTAAAAATTTCAATTATAAACCAATGCAAGTTTTGAGATAACAATTATCTGAAATCGTTATTTCAGGATCAAACTAGAAAAATTTCATGAAGAGATGATTTTTCAAGAATATTTCAAATTTTTTTATAAGAAAAGTGAAATTTTCGAAAAATCACAGCGGCAATACAGTTTTCTAGAAATTTGAAGAGATCGAAATTTCAATTATAAACCAATGCAAGTTTTGAGATAACAATTATCTAAAATTGTTATCTCAGGATCAAACTAGAAAAATTTAATGAAGAGAGGAGTTTTCAAGAAAATTTCAAATTTTTTTATGAGAAAAGTGAAATTTTCGAAAAATTACAGCGGAAATACAGTTTTCTAGAAATTTGAAGAGATTCGAAATTTCAATCACGAACCAATACAAGTTTTGAGATAACAATTATCTTAAATTGTTATTTCAGGATCAAACTAGAAAAATTTAATGAAGAGAGGATTTTTCAAGAATATTTCAAATTTTTTTATGAGAAAAGTGAAATTTTCGAAAAATCACAGCGGCAATACAGTTTTCTAGAAATTTGAAGAGATTCGAAATTTCAATCACGAACCAATACAAGTTTTGAGATACCAATTATCTTAAATTGGTATTTCAGGATCAAACTAGAAAAAATTTATGAAGAGAGGAGTTTTCGAGAATACTTCAAATTTTTTTCATAGGAAAAGTGAAATTATCTAAAAATTACAGCAGATCTACAAGTTGACTACATACACAACGTGATACATCCACTAAACTAACGAATAAATTAAAATTTCATTTTATGACATTCGACAAATCTTCCTCCTGAATACCAATCGTTCTCCGGATAATTTCCATTCAAGCTTGCTGATGTACAAACTCCTGCATGGTATCATAGATACACAACAAGCTTTCACGAAAATCATTCAATGCAGCGTAATCTAGCCATCGTTTACCGCGACGAGCGTCTCTAATCTGCCGCCGCGACGCTCTTTGTCCGCCCCCTTACGTCCCACTCCCACCCCACGGGGGAAGTTTTCGGCGTCGGAAAGGGCGTCCGTGCGTTTGGATGCGTAAGCTGAAAGGACGCCGAACGTCGCGATTTAATACGCACACCACCTTTTCTTGCGGCAGATATCGCTAATGACAGCCACACAGTGTTGAGTAATGAGCGTGAGGAATAATAGCAGTACGATTTGATGAGCAGAAAGTGGAAATCACGGCCCTCAGTGATGGGTTACTTGTCCCTTTAATAGCTAGTTGTGTATTGGGAGCGTGAAGGGATAAATTGCGAGTACGGCAGGACGCACTTTGTGTTCGAAATATACACAATATTTTTTTTCGGCAACCGTCCGGAAAGTACGTACTTTCCAGACGATTTTTTTTTGAGAAATTACTATTCTACAAACACAGTTCCTAGACAAGATAACTCGATACTTCATCCAATCAACTTACATTTCATAATATCATTCATCTGAATCATTAATTCCATTTATTATTCATTATTATATTGAAATTCAATCCGCAATAATCCATACATTCATACAACAAACAGAAGGTATTTGTCTATTGATCAATTAAGATTCTGGAATTCCGAATTTCAAGTCGAAATTCCGACTTTTATCTCGGAATTTCTGACTTTGAACTCGGAATTTCCGACTTTGAACTCGGAATTCAGACTTTTATGACGAAATTCCCACTTGGAAATCGAAATTTCGAATTCTATTCCAGAATTCCGACTTTGGTAATTTTGCACTTATCATGCGATCTATATTTTGATTGGTACTTACGTATTTTGAACTGAAAAACACGAATTTCATAATATTATCGTGAACATATCTCTAGTTTTCGAGATAATCGATGCCAAAGTTCGAAATTTCACCTTCGATTGATCGATTTATGTGTAAGTCAATGAATTCCGAGATAAAAGTCGGAATTCCGAGATAAAAGTAGGAATTTCGACATAAAAGTCGGAATTTCGACATAAAAGTCGGAATTTCGACATAAAAGTCGGTATTCTGAGATAAAAGTCGGAATTGTGAGATAAAAGTCGGAGTTCCGAGATAAAAGTCGGAATTCTGAGATAAAAGTCGGAATTCCGGGATAAAAGTCGAAATTCCGAGACAAAAGTAGGAATTTCGTCATAGAAGTCGGAATTTCGACAGGAAAGTCGGAATTTCGAAATAAAAGTAGGAATTTCGACATAAAAGTCGGAATTTCGACATAAAAGTCGGAATTTCGACATAAAAGTCGGTATTCTGAGATAAAAGTCGGAATTGTGAGATAAAAGTCGGAGTTCCGAGATAAAAGT
Organism: Chrysomela aeneicollis; assembly: GCA_029955515.1. NCBI lineage: Eukaryota > Metazoa > Arthropoda > Insecta > Coleoptera > Chrysomelidae > Chrysomela > Chrysomela aeneicollis. Next base: position 1,447,849 of record JARUHQ010000007.1, on the reverse strand, counting down.
CGGAATTCTGAGATAAAAGTCGGAATTCCGGGATAAAAGTCGAAATTCCGAGACAAAAGTAGGAATTTCGTCATAGAAGTCGGAATTTCGACAGGAAAGTCGGAATTTCGAAATAAAAGTAGGAATTTCGACATAAAAGTTGGTATTCTGAGATAAAAGTCAGAATTCCGTGATAAAAGTAGGAATTTCGACATATAAGTCGGAATTTCAACATAAAAGTCGGTATTCTGAGATAAAAGTCGGAGTTCCGAGATAAAAGTTGGAATTCTGAGATAAAAGTCGGAGTTCCTAGATAAAATTCGGAATTCTGAGATAAAAGTCGGTATTCTGAGATAAAAGTCGGAATTGTGAGATAAAAGTCGGAGTTCCGAGATAAAAGTCGGAATTCTGAGATAAAAGTTGGAATTCCGAGATAAAAGTCGGAATTCTGAGATAAAAGTTGGAATTCCGAGATAAAAGTCGGAATTTCGAAATAAAAGTCGGAATTTCGACATAAAAGTCGGTATTCTGGGATAAAAGTCGGAGTTGTGAGATAAAAGTCGAAGTCCGAGATAAAAGACGGGATTCTGAAATAAAAGTCGGAATTATAAGTCGGAATTCTGAGATAAAAGTCGGAGTTCCGAGATAAAAGTCGGAATTTCGACATAAAAGTCGGTATTCTGAGATAAAAGTCGGAATTGTGAGATAAAAGTCGGAGTTCCGAGATAAAAGTCGGAATTCTGAGATAAAAGTTGGAATTCCGAGATAAAAGTCGGAATTTCGAAATAAAAGTCGGAATTTCGACATAAAAGTCGGTATTCTGGGATAAAAGTCGGAGTTGTGAGATAAAAGTCGAAGTCCGAGATAAAAGACGGGATTCTGAAATAAAAGTCGGAATTATAAGTCGGAATTCTGAGATAAAAGTCGGAGTTCCGAGATAAAAGTCGGAATTTCGACATAAAAGTCGGTATTCTGAGATAAAAGTCGGAATTGTGAGATAAAAGTCGGAGTTCCGAGATAAAAGTCGGAATTCTGAGATAAAAGTTGGAATTCCGAGATAAAAGTCGGAATTCCGAGATAAAAGTCGGATTTTTGACTGAAAAGTCAGAATTCCGAGATGAAAGTCGGAATTTCGAAATAAAAGTCGGAATTTCGACATAAAAGTCGATATTCTGAGATAAAAGTCGGAATTGTGAGATAAAAGTCGGAATTCCGAGATAAAAGTCGGAATTCCGGGATGAAAGTCGGAGTTCCGAGATGAAGGTTGGGATTCCGAGATAAAAAGTTAGCTATTGAGGCTACTTGAAAACTATCATGTCTATCATCCCACAGTTATGATACGTGGTCTGGGGTTTTTTGAGAAATATGACAAGTTTAGGATACTCATTTTGATATCTTTAGCATTCAAGCATTTTATGGCACTATTTCATGAATCAATCATATCATAATTCATACTTTTCCTAGATTTATCTGGAAGAAGGTTCAAAATTGTAATGTTCGCACTTTCTGCTACATCAAGAGGTGTGTTATTATTATTTTCCATCATACTAATGATGGGTTCTTTTTCAAAAATGATGGATGCGAGCGAAAATATGCTGTCACTTATTGACATTATTTCCGCTCACGAGCGGCAATACTGTCACTTAATGACATTCCTCGGATAACGTCAACTTTGTGTGTTAGCCGTTTGTAGAAAAAAATATTTTCGCTTAAAAGTTACTTTCGTCGACAATTATCACTTTTCATTCGGTATTGCCCTACATTCGTTGAAAATCGATTTGTTATGCACAACGGAAAGTTCTCGTAATTACCACAAAACATAGCGATAACCTGAATACTTATTAGATGGATGAAATATTCAAGACATACCTGTGTAGTAATCGAAACATTGTTATGGCACAGCACTGCGGCAGTGTGTTTCTTACATTCCCAACTTGGTGGGTCTGAACGTTTAAGTAAGCTCGCACACCAGAGCAATAAGCAATAAGCAACCAGCAATTGGCAATAAGCAACAGGCAATGCATTGCAAGCTATCTCGTATACCAAAGTTATAAAATATCACTAGTTCAAAATATCGTCATCTGATGAAGACGAAGTTTCGACATTGTGACCGTATCGGCTAAGAAGAAATAGAAAACAAAGATGATAATGGATTCATCCATCATTTCGTGTACTCAAAAATCATGGAGCAATTGTATGTGCTGACTCCATACCATCTCTACCACATCCCTTTTACAATGATCTTGCCGTCGATAATTATAAATACATGAGTATTTTTCCACAAGTTCCACAAATTTGATATTGAATCCTGATTCGTCCGACATGTCCAAATAACTAGAAAACTAGACTCACAAACATTTGATGTTCTACCTGACCCGCTAAACTACAGGCAATATATATTGTATTTCAATACGCACGTCGTGTTGCTAGCAACAAAAATTGCTCTACATAGGCGATAACGATATCACGTTGCAGCGGTGTACGAGTTGCCATATAAATTAATGTGAAATACATACTGGCAATAATATTGCTAATTGCTCGTTGCCTGTTGCTAGTTGCGGATTGCTCCGGTGTGCGAGGCGCCTAACAGTCAGTCCCAAGGAGGCTTGGTCAAGAATTTTATGATTCATTACCAACATCTTTTTCGATGATTTCAAGTAGTCCTTACCTGGTATATTTCGCTAGCGCAAAGTAAAGAAATGCCTATTCTGGTTTTTCCCGTATATTTCTAAAATTCTTGTAACTTTCTCCATCTTTGGTGGTTTGCCCTTGACCTAGTAAAGCTCACTCGAAATCAAGCTTCGGAAAGTGACAGGAAAAATACGTCGAATGCAAATAAGGTACCAGTTTTATGGGTGTTTACAGTGTAAATTATATCTGAATAGATTCATTCCGAGCTAGTATTTTATTATGTTTTCCGGTATTCGGATTGATTCAGAGTAACGCATTATTCATGTTATATAATTCCAATAAGATATTATGCGAGGATGCAAATTTATTCAAATTCGATCGAACTTGCCAGTGTTTTCATGAATATAAAATGGCTGAGGAGTAGAATAGACTATTAGTAGGCGTTGGTTCAATTATTACGATATTTATATAATCACAAACAGCTTGAGTGAGTTTGACTTTTGATGGACAAGTCCATCCATCCCAGATTAAAATTGATGTAAAATTCTAACCAAGGTGGATATAGGATGGTGAAACAGCTCTTCAATTGTTTCTGCGAAAAACTTGTAGACCGTTTGAGAAGGTACTAATATTTCCACGACTTGAATGAAGATGGCGGTAAGATCGATTATCGAAGAAGATTTCTGTTGCTTACGTATTTCTGTGGTTCGCATCTGACAGACGTAACTTGAAACGTCATTAAACAATATATTTTCTATAAATCTGGAATGAATATTAATATTTTGACTCTTCTCAGTCATTTTTCATCTAGAACAGATGAAACTGATGAAAGTATGACAGATGCACAGTTTCTGTTTTACCGACACAAGGTATGTCGCCATCTCTGATAACTTCAGGAAATATTACTACGGTATGAAATCAAGTAGGCAAAGGTCTACAGTTTATTCTAGTGCTTGTTAATAGGAAGCTGTTTCACCATCCTATATCCACCTTGATTCTAACTATAGGTTTATTTCTTCATGAAAATTTCTTAGAAATAATCAGGCAGTCTTCTGTTTGTTACGAGTTTTGTTCTTGTACACTGTTTTTATCGTATGTGAGTTCTCCATGAACAGGAAATTGTCTGTCAGGGAAGCCGTCATCATACATAATCTAACAGCTACTAGCTATTCATTTTTTCGATAATTCAACAGACTTCGAATGTAGTCACTACTGATAAAATCGCAAACATTCCTCCTAGTCACATTAATCATGAATGAATGATTTGCGACTTGATAATCAAGTTTGGAAATTTGTTTCTACTTGTAAAAGTGACTGTTGATTGAATATATCTGGAACGCCTTCAATTGAAATAACTCGATGAATAAAAAAATGCTTGCCTCACATAGTTTTCACATTAATTAATCTAAGTACAATTATTTTTCTCGATGCGGGCCTGGAATTTTTATTTCATTTTTAGAAAGGACCTTTTCTCGATGTTTCGTTTAAAATTCTCCTGCAATGTGGCATCCATAAAAAAACTGATTCTTTTATAACATTCCTCATTATATCACATTTTATGTACTGTTTATTTTAGTTCTTATATTTTGAATATTTTTTGTTCCTATTAATCCTACTCTATAATTGGATGTATATCTGTTGAGTAGTGTAAATAAAAAAAAATAAAAAATAAAAAAATAAAAAAAAATCCATTACTTGCACGCGGCATTGATTTAAGTTAAATCGAATTTTAATAAAGTTATATTTTCATATCGTGTATAATTTTAGTTATTCGAAGAGAAATAATAAATGAAATTTATTAATGATGAACATCAATGAAATTCTTGTTAAAACGATATTTTATTTACCAAAAAGCTGATAATAATTCGTGAATATAATATGTAACAACGTTGAAAGTGACAAGCTTTTATTTTACTTTTATTTAAGTGCGGGAAAGTGATACTTTCGAAACTGTAATGCATGCGGAAAAGTGGATAAAAACGCACAATCGCAGAAAATAATTTGTATGGGACAAAAAAATTTAGAATCACGAACTTTAAATTCAATATATGAGAAACCATTAGCTAAAAAGATGACAATGTACCTAAATATTTCCGAAAACAATAATGACCTGCTAAGAGTCTTTTTCACGAAGTCATAGAAGAGCCACATAATATTCAGGAATATTTCATTGAAAAATTCTTGCTTGGAACTGAAAATTTATTAAAATACCAACTTTGACCTCGAAATTTAATGGAGTTTCTACTAGCAACTCGGTATAAATAAAATTCTGACTACGGAACACGGAACTTCAATTTTCTACTCGAAATTGAGTAAAAATCATACTTTCAACTGGGAATTTCGCAGAATTCCTACTTATTTGAACTCAAAATCTAGTGAAATTACGATGTTATGGCTCGGAAATTAATGAAATTTTGACTTTCAACTCGGAATGAAGTAAAATTCCAATTTCGCACTTAGAACTCAAAATTTGTTGAAAATCAGACTATATCAAATCATTCAGCAAAATTCTGACTTTGAACGCGGATTTGAAAAAATTCCGAACTGGAACTAGGAAAATAAAAAAACAAGTTTGAATATATATAAATATTATGTCAATATTCAGAAATCAGCACATGTTTATCTTTTGAGATGATAGTTGCTGATGTATTGAATTACAAATCTCGTAATTTTTTTTAAAGAGGCTGACATTGTCACGAGTTGTGAAGTATAGAGTTTCGAATTTCCATTGTCTAAAGGATTGAAGATTTGAATCCTAAGAAAAGAAATTAGTTATGCTGAAAAACAAAATAAAATATGAGAAGTATTCAAAAAAGGTTTAAAAAATAACTAGACAATCGAATCCAAAGATTCGAATAATCTGAAAAAAAAGTAGGTTAGTAATAGTATATAAAATAAAATATAAAAATAATATAGTCAGGTGAATTGAAAGAAAGACAATCGTCCTCAGGTGAGAATAGATTTTTTTCAGATTTTTGATAATCGAATTTTTTTATCTGATTGTCTTGTAATTTTTTTAACCTTTATTGAATTCTTTTCATTATTCATTTTGTTTTCAGGATAACTCATTTATTTTCTTAGGATTCAAATATTCATACCATTACAGTTTAGACAATAAAAGTCTAAAACCCCACTTCACAACTCGTGATTTTCAATTTTAATGCGTTTCCTTTTTTTCCGAGAAAGAAGTGCAATTCTTTCAATGAACCTGTTCCACACACTGTATATATTATACAAACACATTTCGGCAATGAGGATAATGTCCCCGAGCACCGCATATGCATATTTCCTTTGTTCCCGAAACCAACTTTGTGTCCCCCCTTTCCGCGTTCTGCATCCCCATGCAGTTGCATTCATTGCGACCTCCCATAGTCCCCAACTACAACTCTCATAAAATCGAATGGCACCCGTAAAATCCCGACGGCGATGAGGCAAAAACGACGTCTCCCGACTCGGGCGACGTTGAACCATCGCGTTCGGCAGGACGCCGTCATTATATCGGCAACCCTTCCTTTGTGCAACTGCCAACGGATGATTTTATGCGAGAGGAGATCGTTTATTTACGGGGAAAGTCACTCTTCATTTCCTCGATTCACTTTCGCGACTGGCGAACGTATTTTTCTTGGGGACGTCGAGGAAGTTGCGGCAACTTTTGGGTTTAGATGCATTTGCATACGGGTGGTTCATCTTTGAGCAACTTTTCAGTCGATCGTTTTCGCCAAATTATATTTATGAGGCGATTCCCATTCCTTACCCTTTTTTTTATCCGGTACCAAACTTGTATCAGTGTGCATTTTTTAACAATATCGGATATTCGATTTTTCGAGTTCAACGATATTTCATATTCGATGATCAAGTGACATTTGGTGGATGAAATGTTTTGAAATACTCCTGTAATAATATTTTCCTACAAGCGTGCGTGATTCACCCTCTACCCGCACGCAATTCAGTTTGGAAAGTGTCATTTTCCCACACTAGTGCGGGAAATTTTTTCCCACACTAGTGCGGGAAAAACATTTATATGATATCCTCGTAAAATATAAGTGGTGGGTGACAAAATATGAAAGTTCAAGCTTTTTTGTTGCAATACTAAGTGAGTTTGTTCAAAATCATCCATCATTTTGCACTATTTATTGAAAAAATTAAGAAATATTGATAAATAAAAATGTATTGTTATGAAAATCACCCTATATATAGGCTTTGATTGATCTGATAACGAGTAGGTAACAATTGATGCTGTCATGCCGATCAATACACATAATTGTCAGAGTGACAGACAAAGCGTTACTTATATAAAATTTTCGATTCAGTGAAATTGCCACAATGTATTATTCATCTGATGAAGAACTTCCACAAGAAATCGTGCAAGCAGCTACAGATGCGAACTTAGAGTTATTGCCAACGAAATCTAAACAAAGGTATGAGAAGCAATACATGAGTTTTATTGAATGGTGCAACAATAAAAAAGTGAAAACACCAAATAAAGAAGAAGTATTCTTGGCTTATTTTCTAGAAATGTCTAAAACATTGAAGCCGAACACTTTATGGGCAAGATATTCAATGTTGAAGAGTGTATTCAACGTAAAGCAAAATTTGGATATTAGCAAATTTTACAAAATAATTACATTCATTAAAAATGAATTTGTTTCCTACGCTTGTAGAAAAAGTATTGTTCCTAACTCATGCGGAAATTGTCTTTCCCGCACTCGACTGCTTACCCGAACTCCGCTCCGCGTCGTTCGGGTTAACGGCAGTCGCATGCGGGAAAGCATCACTTTCCGCACTTGTTAGGAAAATTACTATTTTCTATTTTGGTTGTATAATGAAGTCATTGTGCAACGCAAATGCGTGTCGAAATGGCCTCTATTTCGATACACATTATTTATTATTCGCAACGCAAGTTGGTACAATCGAACTGTCAAATGAAAGTCAGAAGAGTTATGCCCAGTTTGCTTCTGAGCGATTTGAATTTGGTGATATTAGCAGTTAAAAACTCAATGTTTTAATTGGTGAATTTCAATTCAGAGTGTACTTTGATTTAAATTGATCAATAAAAACAATAACAACAATGAATTTTTCACCTCTGGTATTGCAATAATCAAAATCGCTTAACTGTAAACGATGCTTTACGCTTGTGCGTCAGATTTCAATGTCATGATTATTACCAATCGAAGATGTTTCTGTTCTTTATCGATATCAAATCCATTTTTTTCTTCAAATCAATTCAAAATAGAAAAAATTGCATATGACACACGTTTTATAAGACACGTTGTCGCACTTGTTCACTTGGAGCACTCCTCGCTTCGCTCGTCGTACTCCAAACAACGCGTGCGACAAAATAGCGTCTTATAAAACTTGTATCATAATATACTATTTTCTATTTTGGTTGTATAATGAAGTCATTGTTCAACGCAAATGCGTGTCGAAATAGCCTATATTTAGATACGCATTTTTTATTATTCGGAGGTTGGAACAATCGAACTGTCAAATGAAAGTCAGAAGAGAAGCTCAATTTATAAACTCCGCTGCCGTAGCTACAGCAGTTGACGCTGCCGTTCCAAAATGTTTAGAGAAGATATCCGACTGCTGGCATTTCCGAGAAGGTCGGAAATCATCATCCCGACGCGTGACTCACAGCGGAGGTATCGGTCGCAGACGCACCGCTATAATTAGCGGATGATTCATTGCCATCGAATATGAAAAATACTTCCAGTTTATTCCTGTTATTTCTGGGCAATGATGTTTTTACCTGTATAAGATCCGCGGTTTCGCGGACAAGTCAGATTAGAAAGAAAGCTAGTACAGTGAACATTGAGATTTGTAAAGCGAATATCGTTGTGATTTAACTAAATGTTTATTGAGTTGTATTTAGTGTGTTTAGTGAGTTGTATTTAGTGTGCTTAGTGAAATAAATTGTTCAGTTTTGTACTGAGTGTTTTAAATTCACGAACCCAAGTGGAAATAACGTAACAGCATATTCCATCAACGAACAGTAACTGCAGCGTCAACTGTAGCTACGGCAGGGGAGTTTATAAATTGAGCTTTAGGCCCAGCTTACTTCTGAGCGATTTTGGAATTTGTGATAGTAGCAATGAAAAACTCAATGTTTCTATTCCCAAGTTTTAATTCAGCAATAACATCATTGCTTTTTTAACCGCTGGGGTTGCAAAAATCAAAATCGCTCAACAGTAAACTGATCATTACGCTTGTGCGTAAAGTGGTTGTACTTGTTTCCATGGAGCTCAAGATAGCGTATTATAAAACTTGTATCATAATGTACTATTTTCTACAACCGGTTAACAAAGAAGTCTTTGACGCTTTCAAATATCAACACGTTTTCCGATGAGTGTCATAAAGTGGCAACATGTGCGCTCGTGAGTAGAAATATTGAAATAGCGCTCGCTTCTACCATAGGTATATTGTTGAAAACTAACTCGAAGAGCAAAAATTTTGGATTTTGAACCTCCTACCACAGAAATCGAGGAAAAGTATGAATTGCGATATGAGTAGTAGTAGTAATAAAGTATCGTGTTTTCTTGCCTATAGGAACATCGTTTGTAGAAAAATATTGTGTGTATTTCGAACGCGAAGTGTCTTGACGCTCTCAAAAGATCTATCACTTTGCGCTTTGAATACAAAAATAGCTATTTCAACTCCAATTTAACCAAACGTACCAAAAATGAATGAAATACATAATATCGCCTTATCTAATTAGAATACCATGCAGTCTATACACCGATTCACTATGTGAAAAAAGTAATGCAAATGTTTCTTTCCTACACGCGACATTCATCTAACCAAATTATTTTGTTCAATCAATGAATAGGACACAAAATATTTCAAAAATCGATTTCGTTTTTCGGCAATTATAAGTTGCCATCTTCAGTGGAATAAGCGCCAATGAAACTGAGATTATAGATTTTTAAGTAAAACATGACAAATAAGATATTATGATCCAATTTACTGAAGTTGAAGGTTGTCATAGCGCCCTCTATAAGCAGTCACAAAATAAGTTGCAAATTCCCATCGCTGTTAAAAAAAAATCTCGTATCTCTTGAACATGCTGTATTTCTATGAGGCTAAATCTTCCCATTTCGGTGTTTTATATTTATAGTTCAGAGATTGTCCATCATTCTTGATAAATCACCAAGAAACGTCGCCTGCTTCGGGGGCTAATCTTTTCCAAGTTTCCTGACAAAATTCTGGCAACATCTGGAGTTTCCACGTCAAAACGCGGCCCCGGTAGATGTTGTCGTCTGGCCAGATAAAGACGAAACACACAAAAACTCGGAATATCAAGTAGCTGGGAACGTCTAAATATCTGGTGTAATGTCAGCGTAATCTATGACGACTATACCGTATCGAAGACGAAAACTTTCGAGCATCGTTGAAGTTGCATTCGAAATGGCAACTCCAGTTATTCCATTTGGCGACAAAACCGATCGTAAATTCACCATCAATGAGAATTTATAACTGTCTTATGACGCGGGTTTTGGACTCGGGAGGTGCCTGAAAACCGCGGTAAATATCTCCGAACATCTGAAATTCATTGACATTTGGTGCGGCAACTTCTTGAAACTCCTTCTTTGAAAGGCATTTTATGGAGACTCGAAAGCATGGCGATACTAGTTGTCTCATGATGATAATGATCGTTAGCTGCTACAGCAAAAGTGCAGCTAAGAAAAATCGATACTCATTTTCATATTATGCTGTGCAAAAATAATTCAAATATACAGGTAATTGTAGGAGAGAGAACGATATGATTGTTGAAAAGTGTTTCATTCAACGTTGATGTAATGATTCCTACTCCTGATTGAATATATCGAAACATTTTTCTTCATAGAGAAATAGTATATCATGATACAAGTTTTATAAATCCAAGGAAACAAGTACGACAACGTGTCTTATATAACGTGTCATGTAAATTCTTTTTTATGTTGTATTATTTATTGAGACAAAATTGATTTGATATCGATAAATAACAGAAATATCTTCGATTGGTCTAACAATAATGACATTGAAATATTTGAAATCTGACGCACAAGCGTAAAATCCACTTTACTGTTGAGCGATATTGATTTTTGCGATACCAAAATGAAAAATAAGATAAAAAATGCAATGTTGTTGTTGTTTTCATTGGTCAGAAGTAAGCTGGGCCTTGTGTTTCTGACTTTCATTTGAGAGTTCAATTGTACCACCCTCCGAATAATAAAAAATGCGTATCGAAACAGAAGCTATTTCGATAAACATTTGCGTTTCCTAATGATTTCAATATAGAATTAAACAGAAAAAAATTTTCAATTTTCAAAATTTTCAAAACCGAAATCGAAAATGAAATATTTTTATTTATAGAGAAAAACAAATTTCAAATCGCTATAACTTCTAAACGGATGGACCGATTTTTTCCCATCGGGTTCTCATTCTTCTTCTTTTTTATTAATAGCATCCGGTTTTGTTATCGAAAACTCCAAATTCCTGAAATCAACTTTTTTATCTTCCAAATTTCCAATTTATTCCATCGGGGTCTCATATTTCTTCTCATTTATCATATTATATACCTACTCTAGTTTTGTTATCGAGAATTTCAAAATCGTAAAATCAATTTGATTAATCTTCCAAATTTTCAAACCGCCATAACTTTCGAACGGATGGACCGATTTTACCGATCGTTGCTTATTTTCTCTTGTGGAATCCATTACTTCAATTGAAGAAACCAAAATCGTAAAAAATAGTTGTGGGTAGCCCTGGAACTTTTTCGAAAATTATTTTCTCAAATAAGTGTAGTCGAATGGAACTAAACAACGTTTTTTGGGGTTTCTTTTTATGCAGAAGCGTTTGCACATATCGATATTTGTCAAATTAAAGAATTTTCCATGATGTGATTCTTGCCGATCACTCTATATTAATCGTAGACAAAGTACAGTACCCAACTCGTCATAGTGCAACATCAAAAAACTCGCTACTTACGAACGAACGAATTTACCCCCTTTTCCCGCCCATTCCCGAACGATATTTACCCGGATAATCCGGTCTCTTTTGAAGCGACTCCGTGTTTCTGCCATTAATCTCGCAAGTTTGCGCTAGAAAACTATTGCCGGAGTTGTCAAGTTCAATTTGGGGGGTCGACGTTGCTCGGAAGTAACCGGTTTTCTATTTCCCGATTGGTTTTGAACGATCATCCCCCGTTCAGGATTAATCTGTCAAGTGGGTCCCTCTCGAGTACAAAACCGACGGAAAACTTGGGGGGGGGGGGTAGTGGTGGGGGGGGAATGAGGGGTCGAGTTGGTTATGGATTGGTTTTCGTTCGGGGGTGGGGAAAGCAGAATTATCACGTGATACCAGGTTACAGCATGGAAATTGTGTTGAAATTTATAATTGAAAACTGTTTAAGAATGGGAATCCAATTTAGCCAATCTCTTTTCGGCTTATACCGAATGTATATAGGTACCCTTTGACCCTTTTACCCTCAGGGTGTCGGGTTATCATTTCATTGCATTTTATTCTTGTTTGTGTCTTTGCTTCGCTCCAGTGTTCAATTATTCTTCTTCGTAAAAGCTTTCATTTCATGTCGTTCCAGATTTTTCATTTCTTCTCTTGTTTAGAATTTGTGATTCATAATTTTTTCAACAGGTCTATTGTTTGTCATTGTTTGTATGTTGTGTCTCCACCATCCCAATTATTATTGTTCTCGTGCAGTCAAAAGATAAAATAAAAACGTGCAGTCCTTCTCTTATTCTTATTTCTCATCTTATCTCTCCTTGTCACTTCTTTGATTCTTTTCAGGTATTTCATTTCTGTTGCTTGCATTCTACTTTTGATTTTGTTTGTTAATATCCAAGATTCACAACCTTATGTTAGTACTGGTATATATTATGTTGTCTTGAATATTTTTAGTTTTGTCTGTCTTGAGATTTCTCTTTTGTTTATGAATTTCCATTTCATTGCTCATTAGATACAGCTTTATGATTTTCTTGTTTATGTATTTCCTTATCGTCTATTGTTACTCCTATAGGTATTCATTTTTTTATTTTGTCTTTGTTCATTTTCATATGTTTTCTCTTCAATGTTTCATTCCATTCTTCACTTCATATATTCGTTCTTCATTTTCAGCTATCAATTTGATGTCATCGGCAGATGATTCTTTAACTATAAGTACTTACATTATTTTGATGTTTTTATCACATTCCCCAATGATGTCATCCATGAAAATAGTAACTAATATTGGGCCCAATTTTTCACTCTCTCTTTTTTTCAAACTTTCCAATGTCATATGGACAAATTAACTTTTTTTCTTTCATTTACTATTCTTTGAAAGATAACCAACTCTCGTCTTTTGAAAACAAATAAAGTAGAAATGTGATGTAGAAATAATATAGAAATAACAAGTACCAGCTATATTTTTGTCATTATTAGAATGTAAAAGTTGATTTAGAAAAGGAACATATATTTTCGTATAGCAAGTCGCAAAAGAGCAAGAAGCAAATGAAGGTCGTTCATAAAGGTAGCAATATATGGTCTAATGAAAGTGAAAGAAAGTAAAAGATTGATGAGAAAGCGTTGTGCATAAATCCGCTTTTATTCTTAGTTTTTTGTTGATTATTCGTTCCATTATTTTATGATTGTATTCAATAGCGTACGAAGGCGTAGAACGGACATGCAACATTTTTTTCTTCGAACTCGATATCAACAAAAAAATGTTACATCATGTCTGTTCCTCGCCATCGTATGATTCCTCTATAATTATTGCAATTTTTGAGGTATCTTTCGTTTCGTTTCCCATTCTTCTAGTACATTTTCTTTCAACCAAAAGCTTTACTGATTATTCCGAAATGGCTCTTTCTTCGTATTTTTTCTAATTTTTTCCTCTCCTACAGTGCTTTCCCATTCTTCAATGTATTAATTACTTCATCACCTAGTACTTGCATTGCCTGTCGAATGTGTATTCGGATAAATAGGGACATTTCATTCCATGAAATTTTTTACTGCCAAAAATCGGAGAAATCTTGATGTTCAAAGCATGGAGAATGAAACGCCCTATGTACCACTTGCCGCGCTTGGAAAAGCAACGAGCCACAAACTACTCTGCTGTTTTAAGTAAGAGCCTCGTCGTGCAAACACAAACAAACGGTTGCCTTGCTCTGCCCCTGTTCCTTCTCGTTCGAGGAAATGCTTCTGCTGGGGTCAGTCATTTTGGGGCGCTGATAAAGGGCCGTACTGTGTGTGATAAAGTCGCCACTCAGTTTTCGTTAGAGGAGTTTTTTTATATATATATATATATTGAGCCCGAAGTAAAATACTCCTCTGATACTCCTCCGACTTTTTTGTAAATTCAATGATTGTAAATAAAATAAAATAATGAAAGTTTTATTCAAAGTAATAAATCATGAATACATATTCAGCAAATTATCATAGTTTCCTATATTTCCGTTTGAAACATATAAATATCAAAATACTTATTCAAATCGTATAATAACCTAAGCTATCCACACGCAGGTTAACCTTTGTGGATCTTCTTTGTGTTTATTTACCCATGTTTCATATTCAACCGAAAGTATATGTAATTGATTTTATGATTTTATGGTGAATAAATATTATTATCAAAGGGAATAGCCAAAAACTCTAAGTGGAGTGGTGGTGTAAAAAAGGAAAATAAACATCTCAAAGTCATCTCCACAACATTATTAGAATAATCTAACATAACAAGGTAGAAAACGAGCCAGAAAACAATTACGTTCCTGGCAAATACCACGCAAAATATTGAATTATATCCACTCGTAGTCTATGCATCAGTTCATATAAATGAATAAAAATACATGCGTTTATGCTCCCAACGAGACAAACACGCCTGACAACCTGTAGACCGGTTTCGGGCTTATTGGCCCTCATCAGTACAGGGTAGTCAACCGAGTAGAAATCCTGAGATCTCCACACGAGGCGAGGTCTGAATCGATGAAAGCATCCACGCATATTTGATAGCAGTGAGCCGTTGCCCAAGCAGTGTATGAAGACGGCGACACCAAGCGGCGAAGAAAGAAACACTCCTTAATAAATTTCCCATATAGAAGATATGAGAGTGGCTGGGTTGTTCGACTAGCCGATTGAATCAAATGGAATAACCAAAAACTCTAAGTGGAGAGGTGGTGTAAAAAAGGAAAATAAATATCTCAAAGTCATCTCCACAACATTATTAGAATAATCTAACATAACAAGGTACTGATGAGGGCCAATAAGCCCGAAACCGGTCTACAGGTTGTCTGAGGGGTGTTTGTCTCGTTGGGTGCATAAACGCATGTTCGAAGAAAGAAATATTTGTATTTTTATTCATTTATATGAATTTATGTATAGAGTGGATATAATTCAATATTTTGCGTGGTATTTGCCAGAAACGTAGTTGTTTTCTGCTCGTTTTCTACCTTGTTATGTTAGATTATTCTAATAATGTTGTGGAGATGACTTCGAGATATTTATTTTCCTTTTTTTAATATTATTATTATTATAGTTCAAATTATTCAACTCCTTCCTCAAGACATAAATTGTATCATCTTAATGCTCCAATAGCGACATTTGCGATTGAACTTGAAGCTATTTCGCAATACATTCGTTTGTAATTCTATACCTCAAAATTGACCACTTTCAATTGAAGCTAATAGTTTTCAACATAAAAAAACGTTAAATCCCGAATAAGTGATCTGAATTTTCAACCAGATTTCCGGTGAAATTAAATTTTACAACTGAAAACATAGATTTCTGAATGAAGATTAGATAATTTTAGAGTTTCGAGTCGGAAAAAAAAAACTACGTAAAAATTGGAAATTTCGAGTTCCAATTTGTAAATTGAGGTTTTCAGTTCGAACTCAAACTTATGAATTGAACATTATGGATAGTTCGAGTTTGAAGTTGATGGTTCAAATCATTATTCATATATTTATTTTATTTTGTTTTATATTCCCATAAGATCCAAATGAAATAGTTGAAAATACTGTTGTTTTTAAAAATCTACCTTTGGTATCAATTCGTATTGGGAATAGATTCTGTAAAATTTCAAAATGAGTTGACAAAATTTTCTTATTACCCCCTCAAAAATAGTATATTATGATTTTTATAAGACGCTATTTTGTCGCACGCGTTGTTTGGAGTACGACTAACGAAGCTAGGAGTGCTCCAAAGAAACAAGTACGATAACGTGTCTTATAAAACGTGTGTCATATGCAATTTTTTCTATTTTGAATTGATTTGAAGAAAAAGATGGATTTAATATCGATAAATAACAGAAACATCTTCGATTGGTAACAATGATGACATTGAAATAATCAAAATCTGACGCACAAGCGTAAAGCCCAGTTTACAATTGAGCGATTTTGATTATTGCAATACCAGCGGTGAAAAATTCAAAGTTATTATTGTTTTTATTGGTCAATTTAAATCAAATTACACTCTGAATTGAAATTTACCAATTGAAATATTGAGTTTTTCATTGCTAATATCACCAAATCCAAAAGCGCTCAGGAGTAAACTGGGCCTAACTCTTCTGACTTTCATTTGACAATTCGATTGTAATAAAAAATGCGTTGCACAATGACTCCATTATACAACCAAAATAGAAAACAGTATTTTCCAGTTAGCTATCTAAAACGAATGAAGTAACATCAAAACAAAATTACAAAATTTAATAAATAACTGATTTAATAACTGGATAATTGAAATTCAATAAATATTATTTTTGCTTTATATTCAGCGGACTGATATTTTATGGAAAATGCGAAAAGTTTAGGATACTTCGATATCTTTCAACATTCAAGCATTTCATGTCGCCATATCATGAATCTATCATATAATAATTATTCATACTTTTCCTCGATTTCTCTGGTATTATAGGAGCAATCATGAAGAGAATATGAGTTTTTTTTTCGACAATATACCTACTATACGTATGTGTAGAGGCGAGCGTTTTTTCAATATTTTCGTTCACGAGCGCAAATGCTGTCACCCATTGACATTCCTCGGAAAACGTCAATTTTTTATTGAACAGTTTCGAGTGGTGTTAGGTCAGGGGTGCGAGCGGGCCACTGAATCGGTCCAACGTATCCACCCTTGATACAGCCCTGCCCCGAAAGGCGAAAACGATAGTCTCGTACGGCCTGTCGGAAAAATAGGACGGGCCTATTTAATAGGTGTTTACAGGCCGGCAGCAGGCAGTTTGCCGGGGTCCACTGTTTCCTCCTTGATATATGTCGGAATTAATGAAGTTTCAGGATTGTTCCGGACCGCTGACCGTTACGCTATATCTGACCACTTAATTTCATTCAGAGATTAGTAGCATTCGTTTCGTTGCTTTCGAGGTCAACTGCCACCGTTATTGCTCAGTATCAGTCGAGTTTTCGGGAATGTTGCTCTTGATGGCCCTCTCTGCCACTGGTCCAGACAGTGGCGCCGTAGTAAACGTCCTTGTTTTCCTGAAAATTTGATCGATTCATGATTCCTGTTAGGACCTATTAGATGTGCCCTCCTGTCCTGTCCACAGCTTTGCGGATGACAGTACACTTCATGGTGCTCTTTCATCTACACCTTTTCCAGTTGTATTTCAGAAAGCGTCGAGTTAATTTCAGAATAGTCAGTTGTATTTCAGAAAGTATTAATTGTATTTCAGAATAGTGAGTTGAATTTCAGAAAGCGTCAAATGTATTTCAGAATAGCGAGTTAGATTTCAGAAAGCATCAATTGTATTTCAGAATTGTGAGTTTAATTTCAGAAAGCGTCAATTGTATTTCAGAAAAGTCAACTGAATTTCAGAATTCATCATTTGAATTTCATTTGTATACAAATGACGAATTCTGAAATTTAATTGACTATTCTGAAATACATTTGACGCTTTTTGATATTGAACTGACTATTCTTAAATACAATTGATGCTTTCTGAAATTAAACTCGCTATTCTGAAATACAATTGATACTTTCTGAAATATAAGTGACTATTCTGAAATTCAATTGACGCTTTCTGAAATAAACTTGATGGTTTCTGGAATACAACTGGAAAAGGTGTAGAGCCAGAGGTTCAAGGCTGAAGATTCACCTTGGAGACTATCTTCCGGCTAGTGAACGAATAACTTCTGAACGGTTGCCATGGTAACAACGACTTAACATCAAGACTCCAATTAGGATTACTCTAAATAAAACATAAAATACCGATTTTAGTTACGCATAATAATAATAATAAGGTAGCTGCTTGTACTTCAAGTTAAATGTGAATTTCAGTGAACCTGTAAATGTCAAGAAATTTCCATTGTATAATACCATGCTAAAAGATGAGACAAAAATGTCTTCAGTTGCTATATGGTAACTATACAAAATATAGGCTTTTGATTGGTCGAACATTTTAGGTGTGAAACTTTCTTTTTATAGCCATTAATTTAACGAGATTATTATGCGTTTTATAATAGTCGAGGACATTGCGCTAGGTAACGAGGCGTCAGCCGAGTCAACCACAATGTCCGAGACGGTGTTAAATCCATATGTTAAATCGCTAATAATCGAGTTCCTTTTAAAAAACTTCATTGTATCGTAACTGACGCAAATCATGGTAACTAATGTATTGTGAGGTTTTGGTACGCTTATGATGTTGATAATTATTATTAATAGATATTTCATATAATAATCGGATAAATTCTGTTTGAATCTTGCTATGATAACCATGTTGTTATGTTTATAAAATTCGGTATCATGATTAAAATATTTAGTTCTTAGCTTAGATGAAGATATAAAATAACAATATATCATTGGAATTAACAGGTTATATAATTCAGAGTCGGTTATTATAACGTTAGTTTATCGAATCTTTGCTGTGATAGCAATAGCTTCACTGTAACCATGTTGCTATTTGATATATCCGATTGTCTTAATCTTCAATGATACGATAAATATAATGAGTAATTTTGAATGAAAAATTCACATGACGGACCCCCCATTTTGGCTCCCTCAATAGGCCCCATCTTTTATAACATCAATAATCATGTAGAGAATAAAGTATTGACCATGAAACATGTCAGCCTGATTGAAATTATTCTTCTTGTTCGTGGACATTCAAAAATATTCCAGGACAGCGTGGGCAGTCACAAGAAGACCGTTTTATCTCCTGAAATGAAATATGAGATCCAACTTTCAGAAACTACCATTTACTTAATCTGCATGGCGGAGATGAAGTGCCACGATAAAAATTTTAATAAATTGGCGAATGCTCATTCGTAAATACTGCTACGGTTTTGACGTAGCTTCATGAGTTATACGAACGAAATAGGTTCATTCCGGAAAGTTCACAATATGATTCAGAGACGTAGACATTCAGAAATTTGTCATAAAAGTGGAAAGCATGAATATTTGATTATCCAAATTGTGCGCGTGTTGTGAACAGTTTTTAAATTTCAAGTAAACTTGACAAAAATGATTACAAAATAACAAAATTAGCAGCAGCTCCAATTTGAATTTCACGAAAATATTTTCAGCTGTCCTCATTTTCAAGATGGTATGGTTTCACGTTTTTTTTTAATATATTGTCGTGAATAGATATTTTCCAAATTCCATTTCATAAAGAATATCGAGAAGTTCCTATTCCAAATTATGTTTCGATAAATACCATTGTTTGAATATTATAATTTTCTCTGTGCATTATGGGTCAGTAGGAATCAACAATACCTTGATAAAACTAGGTCAATGCTAGTTATAGTTGATACTGCTGACACATAATAATCTTTGGTTTGAAGAAGTTTCGTTGAATGCCTGAATATAGTTTTTGGGGGATTCACTCTTGAGCTCTGAGAGAGTACAGTTGAAGATGTATTTAAATTTAATAATTTCTAAATAGTGAGAATGTAGTGTGAGGTGTTAGGAGATGGCTCCTGTGATAGGAATCTAGTTTAAGGTAAGATTAAGTTAATTTGTAATCTCTTGTATTCGATGTTTATGTAAGATTAAATGTATTTTTGGATTGAGCGAGTTAGAACCTCTGAACTACAACCCCCAGTATAGGACCGAAAGGACCTATACGCGACAATATACTGGGCTATTCAAATTCGAGTCTATGCATGGGGATTTCGATAACGGTAAGATATAGAGGGTTGATGGTTAAATAGGGGCAAAGTAGCGTATTTCAGAGGGTAATTATATGGATGAAAAAAATCCGACCTAGCTTCTTCAGTTCTGGAGTTATACAGGAAAAATCGAAAATTTCGAAATTCTCCTTTTGCCTATATCTATTTATTTTACGGAGATTCAACTGAAATTTTGCCACTTTGCCGTAGCAACTTTTTGTAGCCTTTCCAAATATCTGAATGAAAATTATATACAGGGTATCGTACAAATTGGGCCACCCTCAACTTTCAATTTTCAAATACGGATCTGTATTTTTTATTGCATTTTTTTTAATGTCAAGAGTCATGTTTCATATTGACGTAGTATTTTCATCTGAATTAAAGAGTGTTTTGAAAATATTGAACTATTTTACCAGTAAAATTTCAACATTTTTTTAAAATTTTTCCTGTATAACTCCAGAACTGAAGAAGCTAGGTCAGATTTTCTTCATACATATAATTAACCTCTGGAATGCGCTACTTTGCCCACATTTAACCAACCCTCTTTCTCTTACCGTTATCGAAATCTCCATGCATAGACTCAAATTTGAATAGCCCTGTATATTCGAAAAAAGAAAAAATATCCGCATCAACCACTAAGAATTATTAGCGGGGTACATTATTGAATAACATAGTTTGTGATATCGAATAACTATAATGTATACATAAGATTAACTGATTGTAGGAATTTCATGACTTGGTCTGGTTGTCTATTCAAAGCTTCTGTTAAGTCTCTAAAAATTTTACATTGACTTCTCTGGTAGTCGTAGTTTGGACATTCCGTCAGTATATGTTGTATGCATAGAAGTACGTTGCAATTATGTATATGTATTTTACTGGGTTTCCATATGTGGTTCACAGCATCAGTTTCATTACCATGAATCGCAATATTTTTATGTTTTTATATATTCAGTTCCTCATTCATTCGGCCATTTTTGCGCATAATGTAATCCCAGAATAAATCCTAAACGATCATTTAACATCCCATATAACAAGTACTTCAACTTTTATGGCATATTTCGTATGGTAATATTAATAGACATATTATCATAAACTCCGATTAAATATTACTGTTCATATTAAATTCACCGTTTATTATGAAAGAAACTTGTCACGCATCATATGATCCTCTTATTGATGGGAGAACTGTGAACAGGACTGTGATATTTTATCGCGGTTTTAGCATATCTATAGGGTGTTTGCTGGAGAAACAGTAAACTGTACTTCGAAGCGATTTCAAGAGAAGCGTCGGATAACATTAGTAGCAACATCAATTTGGAGTAAAAATTTTTCAAGGCTACAATTCATCAATCTATTGCCGAATTTTTTGCACCCCGTTTTCTACGAAAAATCGTGGGTTCTGCTAGCTTAACGTTAAGCTGCCAAATATTTCTAGAACCGGTTTCTTATAAGGGTCTGATTACACCATAATTTAAGGATTTTATGTTTGATAAAATTACTTCTCCATTCTCAGGCTGAATAATCGGTCTATATAACGCTTTTGAAATCTTCATGTGCTTTTATACCCATAATCAGAAAAACTTTCCTACGTAAGTGCGGAGTGATATTCAGTGTTTTGTAATATTCCCAAGTTGAATAACTTATATAAGGTACCTACTTAGATTCATGTTTGGGGGTATCTTTCCAAACGAAAATTGAAGTCGAATATTGATTTAAAAAAAAAATTATACTAAAGAATACATAAATTTCTTTAGCAAATGACATTATTTTTGTTATTTGGATTTTCCAACATTTTCAGCATTTTTGATCTTGCTGCATTGAAAAATATCCAAAGCATGAACATTGTGATATTTACATGAACTGCTAGCTACATTAAAACCATTGTCGATCTAAATGAACACCTAGTAGACGGTATAATATTGTCTGTTCACTCAAGCTCCAAATGTTTGCCAAGTTGAGGTCGCTACTTTATAGAAGTCGTACGATGCTCATTTGTTTTAGTTTTTTCTCTGTCAGTGACCCAATTTTAGGTTGAAGTTATGGTCTTCTTTTTTTTGACTTCAGCACATATTGTATGTATCTATCATAATCTGACATAATTTTACTTTTTATACAAATTTCTACTCGAAAAGGACCAATAACAATTTTTAGAAACAATAATAGGGCATATTCCAAGGAAAATTTTTGGAGGTACTCACGTATTTTGGCCTCCCAGAACAAGAATCCGAAACGCTTGTTTCGTAAATATATACCCAACATTTGACATCTTAAAATTCTACTAAAGAAACAAAATTCGTCCTTCTTTTAATTAAAACACCACACACGCTCACATTACTTATCTTCAACACTTTTCAGCGAAAGAATTCAATATTTTTCAAAAAATGTACCGTTCTTCGGAAACACTAGACTTTGATCTGTCAACTTGACACTGTCACAAAATTCAGCTCCCGTCATACTCGGTTTTCGATGGGTTTGGTAAAATTTTTAGAATCAATCTATGACATAACTAGAACTCAATCGAAATGAATATATAGATACTAGCATAAATAATCGAAGGTACTACTATATCAACCGTATCTACTATACTATAATTGTATTATATAACCTGGCAATATTAACCATATCCAGCTAAAATTTTAGATAATTTGGTGGAATATCAAAAACTTTTGTGATAGTCTTGAAATTTCGATAAACAACTTTATAATCCCAATGAATTTGAAAAATTTACTCACATTATTTTGGTTTTATTCCCCCTGAAGTATCGGATATTTCCAGCACCCTAATCATTTAGAGAGTGCAAGCTTTAAGTGAAAAAGGGTGTCAATCAAATTCGCTTGAGGACCCTTTTCGACATTTTTCTAAATCCTCGGTAACTTTTGGCTCCCTGCGATATAGTTATTTATGTATTAAGGGAATTATGAGGGCCTTAATTACCGATGGCAAAGTTTGCGTCCCGAGGGCCTCTGGCCCGAGGGACAGCAATTGCCAGAGGTTATTAAGGCTCTATAATTCCCGTGCTACATGGATAATTTTATTTTTGACCGATTTTCATAACAATATGTCCATATTTAGAACGCAATAAATGTTAAAATTTATAACCTTTCTGGTATATTTGAATTAGGTAGCGTTGATTGTAGCATTGTTGGTTGTTGCTAGGTTGTCGCTATGTTACATGTTTATAAGCAAACTTTCTTTATCAATCAATGTTTTTCCGTTAAAAACGTGTTTATTTTTTACCACAAATCGACGATCTTTTTTTGATATAATGGAGGATATTATAAAAAAAGCGGAAAAAGCAAGACAATCATTACTTCCATCGAAAAATGAAGCCCTATATCAAAAAGAATACAACTTATATCTGAAGTGGCTGACACAGAGAAATGTTATGTCAAAAGATGCCAACGAAACTGTCTTTCTGGCATATTTTCAAGAACTGGTAAAGTATTTTCAGTATTTTCTGGTATAGATTTGGTAATAATTGTATTTATTCGTTGCAGTCGGAAACGTTTAGCCCAAATTCGTTATGGACTAAATGGTCGATGCTCAAATCGATGGTGACCATATATGAGAAAAGAGATATCACCAAGTTCAACGAACTAGAGGCTTTTTTGAAACGGAAAAGTAAGGGACATTTGAAAATTGTACATTTATTATTTGTAATGACGTGAATAAGGAAAATATGTCTTAAATTTCATTACATATAAACGTTTATAAGCATTTCTTGTATCATTTTCACCTGTAAAAGTTAAGAGGGAGTTTTTGAACCTTAATATCCCAAGGGAGTTATGACCCTCATTATAGATATCGTAACTATGACGATACAAGCTTATAATGTCACTGTCAGAAATAAAATAAGTAATCGACCTCGGTAAATTTCAAATAAACCTCTAAACTCCCCAGAATTCCTCGGCATTTTCCGGAAAATTAAGGTCTCACGAACCGGCTGTTCCATTATCGAAGTTGATCTACATCCTCGTGATTTTGTCCTCTACTCTCGAGTGCCCATTTTACGGCCGGAGGGGCTCTGAGAATTCGTTTTTCGATCGTAAAATCACTTTTCCTCCGTATAAAATTTGCAGCTCGAGTTGCAGGGTTATAAAACCCCTTGGGGGTGTTTCGGATGTGCCGATGATAGGGATCCTGTGTCCAGGACCATTCGAGTTTTTTAGTCTCGGCATAAAACAAACGCGATCATATCAGGAAGCCAGGAAGCATCTGGTGTCGTAGTAAAATCGAGCTGCAGCATTGTTTTATATGCCTCTTTGGCAGGCAGAAGTCCAAGTTTACGTGAGAATTGTTGGGGATAAGGAAATCAGCACGTGAATGAAAGTTGGAGTACGAAAATTAGGTTGAAATTCAAGAGGATTGTGCGCATGCTATGAATGACTGAATGGAATTTATTGAAATTTATTGAAAATAGGAAATCCTAATACACGAAAAAAAAATTGTAGGTACAAAAAATATTCTGAACAAAAACATATAAACTAAGTATACAATTACGATACAGAATATACAAAATGACCAATCATTAGGTGAGGATCATTAATAATTTATATATATATATACAACTTACCATGAATAAAACTTTATATAAATACCGTCAGTTGTATGTCTGAACAAAATTCTTCTTATATGAACAACTAGATTACTTTTGAACTCAACAACAGTTTTAGAATCTTCAATGATTCCAGGTAGTTCATTATATTCCTTCAAGCCCTTATAAAATAGGGACTTCATTGTATTACACATATTGACACGTGATATATTAAAATTGTCTTTATTTCTCGTATGATAACCATGGATTTGACTACTGTATTTGAGAAATTCATTTTGATAAGTAGGTACCATGTTGTGAGTTATTTCAAAGATATAAATCATAGCATTTAAGTAAAATCTGTCAGAAACTGGTAGCCAATGTAATGTGTCAAGCATAAGGGAGATAGATGTTAGTGTATCTGTTACATTTTAATATTATTCTCATTCCCCTGTTTTGAAGCTTTTGAAGTGCATTTATTTTGTTTACAGCAAAGGTATCCAATAAGCTCGCACAGTAGTCGGTTGTATGATTGTATTAAATACAGTAATTTTAGAAAAACTCGAGATATTTTGCGAAATTCTACAAACTGAAACATTTTGTTACTTTCATGAGTACGCTGCTGATATGCAGTGCCATGCGTCAACATCAGACGAAAATCAGTAATTCCAATAAGTTTATGGTAATTCCTAAATATAAAAATTCATTGATATCAAAATGGAATAAATACATCATATGTCAAGAAGGGTTTTGTTCAGAAGTAGTTGGTAGTCTCGTGTAAGATATAGATGCCAGACATGCAGAAACGAACCGCCATTAAGGCCGATTCAGATTCATGCATTTCCATGCAGGGTTTTTGAAGCACGTGCGATTTACAGGCACATGCATTTCTGACGCTTGTGTCTGAAAAAGGCATGACATTTCACATATGTGCATTTCCATTGCATTTCTTACCCAAGGTCATATTTTAATTGGTTTTCTCAGTATTGTCAGTTCAAGTAAATCGAAAATTTCATCAAATTCATTTTCTCGAGATTGAAATCACAACAGAGAAAGGCAGGAATGTATTACAAACAACAAAATGATCATCAAATTCAAAATAAATCAAATAAAAGATTGTCGAATATTCACATCAGGCTTCTAGGGATGCAATACAGTGGAAAATAAGAACTTGTCCTTATTCCATGCATGCCCACCACGACAGGCATAGATGTGAACGACGACAGGCATGCATTTTTCATGCAGGGTCAAAAATGCAGGGTGGGCACGCATGAATCTGAATCGGCCTTTAGAGTTTTCCAGAAATATCTATCTACTTTATGGCGTACACTGTATATTATCTTGAACCCTTCACCCTCATTAGCCTTATATACCTAATATAGAATTAAAGCTAGACGAAGATCCCCAATTGAGAATTTTATGAATTCAATTTAATAAAGGGTATATAAGCTTCCTCTTTTTGGAATAGTTTTCCGTGAAATTTAACGTGAACGCATTTGTTGGGGAGGGAATTCTATAAGATTCCACTTCCATTTCATACAAGCCGAGATTCATTGATGTAAACTACGAATTAGAATCCCCATCAAAAGTCTTAATTCGAACGAGGCTCTTGCTGAAGTGTGTTTACTGTGATGGAAATTTCACATAACTGTTTGGTTTCCATCAAGAAATGGCCGATATAAGAGAAACATGAAACCGAAAAATTTTGCTTATTCGTTCGAAATGAGAGCAACAGTATTTTCAGACGAACTAGGCATTTTTTTTCATAAAAAAGCAACCATTACTCTTACCAAAACAAATTGTATAGGAAAAGTGTGAGGAGTTCCTCATTTACTTATGAGAACATTCCATCAGAAAGCTAATTCTTCAAGTACATCAATGCAAAACAGAAAAAATTATGATTCTAACAAAGGAGGAAAAGCAAAATTAAAAAGTCATGAAATTGGACAAAGTGTATCTAAATTGAAATAAAGACATATCTCGTCTTGTCTAATCGAAAATTCAACAAATTTGGAATGACTAGTAGACCACGAGCAATAAAAACTACTTTCCTGGCAAATACCACGCAGAACATTGAATTAAAACAACCACTTGTTGTTTTCTGCTCGTGGTCTACTAGTCATTCAAATTTTGTTTGATTTTCAATTGTACAATACGAGATATTATGTCTTTCTTTCAATTTAAAAATGGAGGATTCGCATATATTCAGCAATATTACAAGTAGTACATCAAAGACTTTCATCAAATGGAACATAAATCAACAAGGAATCCTTTCACGAAACTACACAAACAATGCCATCGTCTGCCAATCCATTTCTGAGGAAAACAAATTTCCCATCAGTCCCAGCAGAGCAAGAAAAATACGTTGTCTGTCTACATGACTACACATTTGCTCTTCATTATGTCCAGACGTCGACAACGGCGAAAGCAAAAGTAAAATCTCTCGCCAACAATAACGCATATCTGGTTTCGAAAATATTTGCTGTTAGGACGCAATGTACATCTGGAAATATTCGATTTAGTGGGTGAACAGTCCTCGAATGTTTGCTTCTCACTTCAAGAGTGGAGATGTGATCGGAGTTGACAAACTTTTAGGTTAGGTTGGTTCTCGGATTGGATCTTGTTGGAATGAGGGTTGAAATGGAAGTTCTCTACGTCCTGCAAAAGCCTACTTCGATATTTTATCGTATTGTTGAGTTTCTGCCAGCAATCGCTTTTAATCACTTATATTGAGGAAGTTGATGCTCTATAAAAATTCTGCGCCAAATTGAGCTTCATTGCGAGAATATATATGAATTTTTTAACCTTCACCACTCTGTAATAGCTATTTGTGAATTTAGAGCGCAAAGTGATAGATTGCCGTTCGAAAAAGACAGATATCAGATGATCTTTCAAAGGCGACACTTTTTTTGTATACAAATGCAGTTCCTAGACAAGAAAACTCAACTTTTTTCAATAAATATTATTTTTGCTCGATATTAAACGAACTGATGTTTTTTTAAAAAATGCGACAAATTTAGGATAGTTACTTTGATATCTTCAACTTTTAAGCATCCCATGGGACCATGTCGTGAATCTATATCATAATTCATACTTTTCCCCGATTTCTCTGGTATAGGAGGTTCAAATTTACAATGTTCGCTCTTCTGCTACATGAGGAGGTGCCATAGATAATTCACAGTCACTATTTTCAATCATACAAGAGAATATGATTTCGTTTTCAACAATACATCATGGTAGAGGAGAGCGTTTTTTTGTTGAGATTTGAATGCGTCAAAGGATACCTTGTCAAACTGTTGTAGAAAATGGTATATTACACAACAAGTGTGGAAAGTGACATATTTCACACGAGTAGTCGTTTAGCACGAGCCGCGTAGCGGTGAGTGCGGAAACGTAACGAGTGAAGGAAATGCACTTTCCAACGAGTTTTGTACACTATTTTTCCTACGACTCCGAATACTTTCATTTCGCGGAAGGTCTTGTCAAAAATGTAACTTGAGCGGACTCTAGAATTTCAGGTGGTTTTGATACAATATATCAAGTACTATTTATTTCCATATTCAAGGTGATATTTGAATACTTCTCCGACAATTTCTCATTATGTGAATTACTGATTGATTGAGTTAGTTTAGTTTAGACAAATTTTACTGATATTGACACCAGCGTACATAAACACCTTGATACCATACGCCTGCTAGCGCCAGTAATCACGCAACCAGGAATACAGAACCATAGAAGTACGTAGTTCGCAAGCGCGTACGAGTTACTCGAGTTAGTGCGTCCTTGACTCCTTGCAAACATCAGTGATACCAAAGAATCTTCTCGTTGGTGATACTGTGATATCAAACTGATGCAAACAGCAAGCCGCGCATAAAACTGTAGCCATACTCTTTTGAATGATCTAATACTCTGTCATCAACATCGAAATAGTTCCAGCAAAGAGTATAGGTTCCAGTTTTAAAGTGAATTCAGAGGTTATGTATCAGACACATTGAAATTAATAGTTAAAGAGTTCTCGGTAGACAGAAATTTCAATAAATAATATGAATTTGATTTGAAAACGCTTATATTGACAGTAAGTACCTTCACAATATACCTAATTATTTCTATATCAATTCAGGCGACCGTTGTGATATTTCTCATATCAACACTAGTGCTTTTTTTCTTTCAAATAAACAATGCCATGGTGATATGAGCTACTTTCTGAATAACAAAACAATGTGATTATTGACGTTTTCATACGTGGTCGTAGGAAAAATATTTTGTCGATTTCCGTCGAATTATGATAGCTTTTTTCTATGTGTGCATTCGAATGGCTCGAGATGAGACGTGTCCGAAAGTATATCTAAATGTCGGTTTTCCATTTGGTGATTAATTCCGAACACACACTTCGTAAATAAAGGATTATTTTGGAAGAACGGCGACACTTATTTGTTATTTTCCGGTGTTATTGAGGACAAGGAGGAGCTTATACGAGAAGATTATTCATTGCGGATGCTGACAAACTGGTTATTTAGCTGGATCACAGGACATTCACACAGATTACGTATAGTAGGTATAGTTTCGTATCATTAGTTTTCTTATATAGGTAGGTGGGTATAGAAGTAGGAAATTCACTATATGAGAACTGAAGTTTGTTTACTATGAATTGAATTATTGTATAATCCATCGCACTAATCGCAGATACACGTTTAGTTGGTGCCAAAACTGAATCTTATTATACTCAAAATACCGATGGTTTTACAGTTTTGTTATCAAAAACGATCTCGATGTGCAGTCCCATCGATTATTTCCATGTAGGGAGATCTTTCATTTGATGAATAAAT
This sequence comes from Chrysomela aeneicollis, assembly GCA_029955515.1. Lineage (NCBI taxonomy): Eukaryota > Metazoa > Arthropoda > Insecta > Coleoptera > Chrysomelidae > Chrysomela > Chrysomela aeneicollis. The sequence continues at coordinate 1,418,798 of JARUHQ010000007.1, read as the reverse complement.
CTTCGCAAAGTATGTACTGCAGTTCATAATCAGAAAGGCATTTCGAATATTCGAATGGATTATACAAATTGTGTGATGACTGTCGACATATCCATATCTTGTTAACCATTAGTAATTTATCAATGCTTTTACTGTCTTTTCTTGTAGAAAAATGATGAAACCCATTCCATATTCCTTTCTCTGTGTACCAGTTTGGTCTACTGCAACTCACCCTGTGTGATTTTTCAGCGAATTTCGAAGTTGTGCATTTTCTAACAATCCTGAATATTCATTTAGAATATTAATATGAAGAAACAAACAATTTTTCTAAGACTTTCAACAGAGACTTGGATGACAGAAATTGTCAATACAACACCCTCATAGATTTTGATAACTCAAATTCGATGTTGAGTATACAAGAGAATAAGGAATCTCCAACTTATTTACTTTTGATTTGAGAAATAGATGGAGGCATAGGTTCCAACTGATAGGAAGGAGTCGTTCACAAAGAATCCACTATGTATACTAATTCGGGCGTATTTTCCATAAAAATCCTATAACGTCCCTCGGGAATCTCCATTTCTGTGATGCGAAACCCTCATATTTGTTCAGTGGAAGGGTGCCATTCTTGTTGAAAAATGTCAACATCTTGAGCTGATTTATTGTCTGTCAGTGGATGAATCGAAGAGAGTAAAGTGGAAATTGGCATGTATCGCTCATATTGAAAGGTTTTTTGTTTCAACAGATATACGGTGACATCACCCTATTTAGAACACGTGACCTTGTTGGACCAAACCTTAGATCATAAAGGCTTACGCTAGATCCGGCATTATGTATTATTTGTTTGGTATTAGAGGGGTCTGTAAAAAAGTACAATGATATCATGTGGTACAACATATACATATGTATGGTCAAAATTTTAAAACGATCAATCAATGGCAGTACCTACGTTAAATCCCTCTGGACCTACCAAACACCGTATCTAGCGTAAGCATATGTGACCTATAAGGACCAAACATGGCGCCAAATTATGTCAATACAAAGTAAATGTCAGTAAACAGGAAAGTTAGTTGCTGATTTACCAGATATTTTCAAGATTATTTCGTTCATGGATTGTAAAGGTAAAAGTAAATATTTATTGGGTTCAGAAAATTCTGATAGTGAAGCTGCAGAGTGATATAGGGATCGATAAAATAAGAGTCATGAATTCTGTTGATCCCTATGTTATTAAAAATGATGAAGTGGAAACTGACGTGGAATTGTTTCCAAAAGTTGCCTCCTTGGTCATCATCAGTATTCAGACTCTTTCGGGACCAAACATGTCTCAGAACTGATTTCAAATACTTCCAACAGAAAAAAATCAACTCGAATGACAGCGAAAATATTTGTGGTTAAGTTTGTTCTAGTCCAGCAGGTCTAATTTGACAGCATTCTAAAATACTCTATAGATTTCAACAAGAAAGTATCTCTAAAGATTCCACTGATTTGAGGTTTTATCTATAAAAAAACGCACATTTTGTTACAACTATTGGGAATTACTTTTTCCCTCTCTTTGACTTTCTTCTTTATGAAATAACAATCATTTATATTTCTTCCTTTTCCGATTTTCACATGAATCCTCCGTTTATTGCAATATTCAGTCGATAAAATCTCGGCAAAATACCCATCAATTCAACTCTCAGACTGGAATTCTTGGCCTAAGGCAATAAACTTCGGGGTTCCTCTTTGGTCCACGGTGTCATATGGAATTCGATAGAGAACGGAGTCGATATTTGAGAGATGATGATGAATTTCATTGACCATCCCCAAACACAATACTTCCGCTTTCAAGAGTTCATTATCATATATTATAGGTGAAGTTGTAAATTCATTACCTTCTGAACTCAGAACTATGCCCAAGAACATAATACGGAGGAAAAAACTCAAAACAATGCTTCTTAAAAATGAAATCCCTATCAATTTCAAAATACAAGATATAGTCAATAATTATTATTATCATGTATTGCATTCATTGCTTCATCCTAGTATATGAGTTTTTTTTAAATATATCTCAATTAATTATAGTCACCTCTCGTAATTATAACTTTAAATTATATGTTCATATTATGTAATTGAGTATTTATAAGCGATACTACACTGGTGTTTATGATGGAAACATGATATATTAAATTTTTCAGTCAATAGAATATATCATAGTTTTTTTTTTGTCCAGGTTACATTGAAAACTACCACCATTATATGTTGTTATATGGCGGTAAGTGTATACCTTTTTCGGCAACCGTCCGGAAAGTACGTACTTTCCAGACGATTTTTTTTTGAGAAAGTGGCATTTTTCCGGCCGGGAAGGATCACATCGTTGTTGTCATTGTAAATATGAAAATCTTGGTAGTATGGTTTTGATAAATGCAGTTGATCATTACCATAGCAGCAAAATAACGACTGACAGCTATCTGACATAAAATTAGCTAACATTTCAATTTTTGAAAGAAATGTGTTTCTTTGATTTGTTATTCTACACGGTTGCCGAAAAAATTGTGTACGCAACACGCCCGAAAACAGTTTTTTTGGACTCGCAGACTTCCAGGACTCGCTACGCTCGTCCTAGAATTTTGTCCACTCATCCAAAAAAACAGTATTTTCCGGACTTGTTATGTAAATTACTATTTCAATCTGCCTATTCTTTTAATTTCAACAGATTTTTTTTATTTGTAACATGGTGTATTGAATAAAGTATTATTATTATGAATTTCATGAGATTCCATCTAAAGAATTACGGGTAAAACTTCGTTTGTCGCACTCTTATCAGTTCAGAAAAAATTTTTGGTGGAACTTACGTATTTTGGCCTCTGAATCTGAAGTCAAAACGCGGCGGTCTCATGTATTTTCGGAGATACGGTCCCATTTTGTATCAAAAATGTACCATTTGACATCTCAAATTTCAGCTATTAAAAAGACACAAAATTCATCCTTCTTTTTACAAAAACATCACACACGCTTACATTTACTCGTTTCCAACACTTTTTCGCAGAAACATATTTTTACAAAAATTCACCCTTCTTCAAAACGTGAACAAAACACCAGACTCAACTGAATTTATGGTAAATTTTTATTCCTGAAGTTGGCAACCAATCGGCTCGTGGGCTCGGCTATCATCGGGTTTTCGAATTCAAATATGGCTGTCATATCGGATTCATTTTAATTTTTCAATTTCGATCAACACAATGGCACTAAATTCAATCAATTTCAACATTGTCTCAAACAAAATTGAAAAATTAAAATGAATCTGATATAACGACCATATTTGAATTCGAAAACCCGATGATAGCCGAGCCCACGAGCCAAACAATCACGTTGCCAACTTCAGGAATAAAAATTTACCATAAATTCAGTTGAGTCTGGTGTTTTGTTTACGTTTTGAAGAGGGGTGAATTTTTGTAAAAATAACAGTTTTTTTCTGCAAAAAAGTGTTGGAAACAAGTAAATATATGCGTGTATAGTGTTTTGGTTCTGAGAAGGGTGAATTTTGTGTCTTTTTAATAGCTGAAATTAGAGATGTCAAATGGTGCATTTTTGAGACAAAATGAGGCCATATCTCCGAAAATACATGAGACCGGCGCGTTTTGACTTCAGATTCGGGATCAGGAGGCCAAAATACGTAAGTTCCACCAAAAATTTTTTCTGAACTCATAAAAGTGCGACAAACGAAGTTTTACCGAATTACGTAGTAGGAATCACGTTTGTTAAATTTTTGGATGCGTATCCGGTTTCAAAATGACAATTATCATGGCATAACTGGAAAACTCTTGATATGAGTCCTACATATGAAATTATCATCTAACATCAATAACATCATACACAACGACTTTTTCGCGTGTTCAAGTTGTGTAATCATGCCAACTAGATATGCTCTTCTCCACATCAAATTATTCGATAATTCCGATTGCATCAAACCGCGTTTCAGAATAATATCAGGTGGTTAATTATGTTTGCTAATCGGTCCGATTCTTTAAAAAGTGGTTAACACAGTGGATACATTAGTAACGTTGTTAACAACTACTTTTTTAACCACTTTAGATTTTCCACTATTCATATGTGGTACTCTTCAAATACGAAATTTATCAAGGTTGCTAATTTCTTACATTTCCACTCAGTGGTAAATAAATGCGGAAAAGTTAGTAACTCCTCTTCTTTTTTATTATAGTTTGCTGTTTTTCTGCAATTTCAACGTCAATCTAACCTCATTTTTTGGATTCGATATAGTATTAGCACATAGAAAATATCGGCACACAGATTACTTTCTGGTCTTCTGTGTCCGGGACTGCCAAGTTTTTCGTGAATAATTGCAGGAATAATAATTATATGTTTTGTTAATGAACCTAGTGAGGTAGGTATAATATATCCCGGAATGCATATTATTACACAGGATCATTGCTCATTGATTCAGCTAGGTATCTAAAATTTTTCAGTAGCAACACATTCTACCATGTTGAACATTATTGGTTCTATCAGAGACATCATTAACATTAATATTCTTGGTTTGTATAATTTCATAAGGCTCTATATAATTGGATGCTATCTGTTTCTTGAGCATATATATGTAGATATTTATATGATATTTTTTTCAGTAGGAAGGTATATGTTCTCAATAATATCGATTATCCTACCATATAATTATTTCTTGAGTGACTCAAATCCTGATAACTGTAACAAATTTCCTTCATAACTGCCTCTTCAAATATATATCACCTTTATGATGAATTATTATTTCATTTCCACCAGTAAAATCTGGTGGATAAATTAGTCACTTTATCAGTGGTAAACCAACGACAAGTTGTTATTTTTTTTTCCATTTTGACGTTAGAGAATTGAAGATTCGGAAAGTGATTCAAATAACAAGTGACCTTCCTATTTGCCACCCAAATGACGGTTGTTGAGATAACCACTTCCTTAGAGAATCAGACCGAATGACCGCCCAAATTGACACGTGAACGTTGGGGACATCACCACGATCGAAAGTATGTCAAATTCTTCTGCGAGATCACTTCAAATACCGATTCGTATACGAGGGAAGTCGAAAGAGTTCTCAGATTTCGATCAAAGGAAGATGTACGAGTGTCAAGTACCAATAGAATAACCGTTGAATTCGTATACACAGGGGACCATTTTTGATGTTGTTTACTTGGGGTTCTTTCAATTATATTTGGTTCGCCCTGTGTGTGCAGGGGGTTACAGGGGAGACTATCACGCTATTTTTCATTCTCGACATGGATTGCGGGCATTTCAAGTCTGCGACATGATGCATTGCCAATGTAGTGGTTTCGATACGAGAACGTAACAAGAAAGCATGTTTTCAATTAAGTCTGATATGTGCTTAATTATTCTTAGACGGTTGATTTATTTATGAGCTTCGATACATGCTTTTTCAATTGATGATTTATTTATTTCTTTTTGGTCAGTCCTACCGCCATTAATCGATGATTTTATCAAGGACCACACAATTATTATTCGCTTAAAATGTTACTTCACCTTTAGTAGTAATTCACTCATGGTGAATATTCAGAATTTGTTTTCTCTTGTCATCTGATGCATCTCAGAATATCAGAAAATTAGTGTAATTGAGACTTTATACTATATGCATCAATTATTAATCTTTTACTCAAGGGTGCGTATGGTAACATTGGATGGATGGATCTAGAAGAGGACTATTCATATAATTGAAAGACTGATTTATCTCACATCTTGTAGAATTCATTTAAGATCATCAAATTTATTCATAGAAAATCAAAGCAATGTACCTGCCATTCCGGATGACACTGAAAAAAATTAAATATACTAGTCGAAAATGATGGATTATAACAGAAAAAGAGAGACAGATGAAGAAGAAGAAGTTGAAAAACGCGAAGAAGAGAAAGAGAAGGAAGAAAAGGAAGGCGACGAAGAAGAGGAAGAAGAAAATAACTACAGGATTCATCTGTGCATATTGGGCGCAGCGATATAGTGGCAATTCACTCATGGTGAATATTCAGAATTGGTTTTAATATCCAAAACAAGATTTAAATCCATAGAAAATCAAAGCAATGCACCTGCCATTCCGGATGACACTGAAAAGAATTAAATATACTAGTCGAAAATGATGGATTATAACAGAAAAAGAGAGACAGATGAAGAAGAAGAAGTTGAAAAACGCGAAGAAGAGAAAGAGAAGGAAGATAAGGAAGGCGACGAAGAAGAGGAAGAAGAAAATAACTACAGGATTCATCTGTGCATATTGGGCGCAGGCGACGAAGAAGAGGAAAAAGAAAATAATTACAGGATTCGTATGTGCACATTGGGCGCAGCGATATAGTGGCAATTCACTCATGGTGGATATTCAGAATTGGTTTTCATATCCAAAACAAGATTTGAATCCATCCAGGCGAAACCAAAGCAGTGCATCTGCCATTCCGAATAACACTAAAAAAATGTTACATACTAGATGATGAAGAAGAGGAAGAAGATGAAAAAGAGGAAGAAGAGAAAGAGAAGAAAGAAGAGGAAGAAGAGGAAGACGACGGAGAAGAGGAAGAAGAATATAACGACACACAGGATTCATCACGATCGATTTCCGATTGATGTAATAAATGATCGCGGACGCTTCGAATGCAAACAAGTAGGCCACTCTTATATCTGCCGGTCGTATAATGGCCGAGAGAAAGTAGTCTTTCAAGATCAATCTCTGAAGCCGCGAATAACCATTGTGCTCGTCGTGTCGGCCATTTTTGCCGTTTCGGTATCATTATCGTCGTCGAAAAGTGGATCAGATCGATCGTAAAACGCGCGTCGATTTCGGACACCCAATGAGATGGAAGTGTTCAATTCGAGCAGTTTAGTTAGATTGAGTGATTTATTATTAGTTACTCTACACGACACACTATTATATCTATAAGATAATATTGTTGTTTACTTTTGTCACTGTGCTGCTACAGAGAATGGGGTATATAAATTGGTGTCTTTTATTGTTATTTAACAGTTCCACGTGGGTCATGATGGCAATATGAAGCTTGTTAGCTGAGAGATTGTATCGTGAATTTAAGCTTGAAAATTAGTCTTTTTATTTTGGTTCCATAAGTTATTATGAAACGCAACTGCGTATCGATACGCTTTTTTTTATTATTCTGAGGTTGGTACAATTGAACTGTCAATTGAAAGTCAGAAGAGTTAGGCCCATCCAGATCCACAGAACTGAGCGATTTTAGATTTCGTGATAGTAGCAGTGAAAACTCGGTTTGATTTTATTGTTAAATTTCAATTCAGAGTGTGATTTTATTCAAATTGACCAATAACAACAATAACAACATTAGTTATGGAAATCATCCATTCTCAAAGTGGTCCAATTTGAATACAATCAAATGAAAAACTCAAAGTCGGTCGACCACACAATATAATAAAATAATGAAAAAGTGGGTGTAACTATAGTTTCGGCTCAACAGCCATCATCAGACACAGTAAGTAATCTGTAATAGGAGAAATAATACTAAATAACAAAATGGTGTTCCCAAATACTTACAATCAAATTCAAAGAAAGGGGTATAAACCAAATCAATGCCAAAATCGGATATCGGAAATCAATCATACATCAAAATACATCTTGTTTAAATTTGCATAGCCACCAAAAGAAGCTAAATATCAAAATTAAAGCAGAGTTGAAGAACATCATCCTCCACTGATGGTAGTCAGTATTCAACTAACAAGAATTAAAATGGTTACGGTTGAAATTTGACAATGACTTGTGGAATTACAGTTGACATGGAACAATGAATTTTATGTCTATGAAATTTATATAATAAAAGTTGTATGAAATACGCCTCTGAACTCGTATATAAATGTTCAATCTTAACCTTTGATTTTCTTCTTCTCAAAAACATAAATTTTTCTCATCTATAAGCTTCAAGGTTTCTTGTTATAGAATTTTATTTTCATCCAACTTTATTGAGTGAAAATACGCCTCTGAACTCGTATATAAATGTTCAATCTTAACCTTTGATTTTCTTCTTCTCAAAAACATAAATTTTTCTCATCTATAAGCTTCAAGGTTTCTTGTTATAGAATTTTATTTTCATCCAACTTTATTGAGTGAAAATACGCCTCTGAACTCGTATATAAATGTTCAATCTTAACCTTTGATTTTCTTCTTCTCAAAAACATAAATTTTTCTCATCTATAAGCTTCAAGGTTTCTTGTTATAGAATTTTATTTTCATCCAACTTTATTGAGTGAAAATACGCCTCTGAACTCGTATATAAATGTTCAATCTTAACCTTTGATTTTCTTCTTCTCAAAAACATAAATTTTTCTCATCTATAAGCTTCAAGGTTTCTTGTTATAGAATTTTATTTTCATCCAACTTTATTGAGTAAAAATACGCCTCTGAACTCGTATATAAATGTTCAATCTTAACCTTTGATTTTCTTCTTCTCAAAAACATAAATTTTTCTCATCTATAAGCTTCAAGGTTTCTTGTTATAGAATTTTATTTTCATCCAACTTTATTGAGTGAAAATACGCCTCTGAACTCGTATATAAATGTTCAATCTTAACCTTTGATTTTCTTCTTCTCAAAAACATAAATTTTTCTCATCTATAAGCTTCAAGGTTTCTTGTTATAGAATTTTATTTTCATCCAACTTTATTGAGTGAAAATACGCCTCTGAACTCGTATATAAATGTTCAATCTTAACCTTTGATTTTCTTCTTCTCAAAAACATAAATTTTTCTCATCTATAAGCTTCAAGGTTTCTTGTTATAGAATTTTATTTTCATCCAACTTTATTGAGTGAAAATACGCCTCTGAACTCGTATATAAATGTTCAATCTTAACCTTTGATTTTCTTCTTCTCAAAAACATAAATTTTTCTCATCTATAAGCTTCAAGGTTTCTTGTTATAGAATTTTATTTTCATCCAACTTTATTGAGTGAATTTTTGCTGAATCTTCCACCTCAACTCACTATTTCTCACCAAAAATTTCATACAACTTTTATTATATAAATTCCATAGACATAAAATTCATTGTTCCATGTCAACTGTAATTCCACAAGTCATTGTCAAATTTCAACCGTAACCATTTTAATTCTTGTTAGTTGAATACTGACTACCATCAGTGGAGGATGATGTTCTTCAACTCTGCTTTAATTTTGATATTTAGCTTCTTTTGGTGGCTATGCAAATTTAAACAAGATGTATTTTGATGTATGATTGATTTCCGATATCCGATTTTGGCATTGATTTGGTTTATACCCCTTTCTTTGAATTTGATTGTAAGTATTTGGGAACACCATTTTGTTATTTAGTATTATTTCTCCTATTACAGATTACTTACTGTGTCTGATGATGGCTGTTGAGCCGAAACTATAGTTACACCCACTTTTTCATTATTTTATTATATTGTGTGGTCGACCGACTTTGAGTTTTTCATTTGATTGAATAACAACATTTTTCACCGCTGGTATCGCAAAAATCAAAATCGCTCAACAGTGAACTGGGCTTCACGCTTGTGCGTCAGATTTTAAACATTTCAATGTCATCATTGTTACCAATCGAAGATGTTTCTGTTATTTATTGATATTAATTCGATTTTTTTTCAATTAAAGACTTCAAATAAATGTAGATATGTGAATGAATCCAGTTCGAAATTATAGTCTACTATGATGAATTCGAAAAGTTTAAACCAAATTTAGAGAAGATAAGACCGATTTTCGGATAAAAATATGATTCCTGTAAAACATTAATAGTCATTGAAACGTCATTCTGTAGTTCATGAAAAGTGCCAATAAAAATGTTGACCTTCGATCATAGAACACTAATTCCCCAGTATATTTCTATCTTGGAAGGGTATGGATTTGAATAAATTGACCTACTAACAAAATTATCATATCCATTCTTCCTAAGACTGAATGAAAACAATGTAATATCAAAGTTTTCCGAAAATATACATCTTCGATTTATTACCCGAATTCACTGTCACAACTATATTGTTTATTTTCTGGCACTAAAAAATGTTTCAAAGTGTCGAACTTGAGGAATATAATATTAAACATGTTGTTATTACTTTTCAATTCCACTAAATATAGGCTTATCTACTATTCTGAGCATTTTCTTACCACTTGGGCATAGCATTTTATCACTTGTAGTAAAATGATGCGAGCAAACTCTAGCGACTCTTGAAATATTCTCTTTCTTGATCATATTTTTACATATATCCACAAAAGTTTTCATCTCGGGGAAACCCGAGAATGTTTTCAAATTACCAAAAATCGTTTTGCATATGAGGGTAAGTGAATAATGTTTATACAACTAATGATACGACACTGAGTAACTCACCCTTGGAATGATGTGTTCTGGTCACCACTTTTAAATCGTCTCTTACATATTTAACAGCGTTTCACCATCCTTAAAATTCGATTTGAACAGAATAAACAAAGTTTTTGAGTAGAATCTAATTCAAATTTTCACACAAAACTGGAAATATGTCGTTCAATAAACCATCGAACAAAATTTGATTTGAAAGCGAGACGTTTCGCGCTGTCACCGTCAGCGTTCGGTCGATTATCGGTTGAACGAAATTAGCGGCGTTGGCGCATTCACCAAAATGCCGCAATCTATAGAAAGACGACGTCGCAACCTCTGTGAGAAAAAATATATGAATATGAATTTCATGTTGGCTTCAAGCAACTTGGGGTGTTGTTCGTAGATGTTGACTATTTTTTTGTGTCTTCGAATAAAGTCACTAGAAACTGAAGACGAAATCGAGGTTTTTCTTTCTTTCCTGTATTCCTCAATCAAGAATTTTCTCGCGTTCTTGAAGATTCAAAAATAATAAATTTCAATATTTTCATCAAAAACACTAAGCTGTGAGATATATACAATGATTACACCATTCAATTTAATTTAGTGCCTCTTTTCGAAGCCACACGCGATATGAACTTCCCGTTTTTTTGCTCGGGCGTTTTTCCCATTATCTCCATCCCACATTAGGATTGCGTGGAAAAAGATTCGGGTGACGATTACGCTCCGGAGAATACCCCCGGATTCGATAACAATGAAGACGTCTTTATTTTTTGGCTAGCCGAATCGTACGATATCGCAGATTCTTAATACACGACGGAAAGTATCGTTTTCATTTGATCGCAGCAATGGCGAATACGGGCAGAAGCAAAAAAAGGGAGATTGTGTCCCCCCCCTGTCTCCCCAAAACGGGGGGAGGGGGGCAGAGCGATCGCACTGATGCGTTCGGTGAAAACTTGGCGACAAAACAAATTAGACGGCAGCTATATTAGGTCTTTGTTTTATCGCTGACAAACGGGTTGGCACCACTTGGGACATTGATGAAGAGTTCTGCAGACGTATACACACAGAACACAGAATGACGAATTTTTTTTTATGTTCTGGTTCTCACGAATAGGGTTATCTTGTAATATTCAGAGAATATCGTGAGAACCAAGGGAAAGAAGGTAAGAGTTGGTGTTCTTCTTAAATTTCTGGAGATGGTATGCCTCGGGGAACACCTCCCTAGGCAATGAGTTCCAAAGTCTCCTTGTTCGTTGGATGAACGAGTCTTTGGAAAGGGACGTTCTGTAGGTCTCTAAAGTGACCACGAAGGGGTGTGAAGACTGAACTTGACGGGTTAATCTCGAAGAGACTGCTAATGGAGGAACGATTGTTGATATTTCAGAAGAGCATCGCCCATGAAAATATCTTTAAAATAGAGATAAATCGCCAACTTTTCTACGGTGTCCAGAGGAGTGAGCGAGCTTGTAAGCGAGGCATCACCGATGAGACGAATTGCCGTTTTTTGAACAGAATCCAATAGTTTCAGGATATGTTTAGGTGCCGCACTCCAAATATGGGAACAGTATTCTAGGACAGTTCGAATCTGTCTTATAGATCATAAGCAGCTGACTGGTAGTGAGATAGCTCTTGGCTCGAAACAGAAATCTATGTTATTGGGATGCACTTTTGGCAATGGACCTCACGTGATTTTCCCAAGAAAGGTTATTGCTGATAGTAACGCCAAGCATAGAAATGGATGACTTCAATTATATGGTTACTCCTGACTGAATTATGTTGGGCACAGTGAGATCGGAAAAGACATGCTTGTGTTTTGTTTGCATTGAATTCTACCTGATTATTAGATCCCCACTCGAGAATTGTTGCCAAGTCCATATTTATTTTGTTAACATTTCTTCCTCGTTCATTTCTGGTTTGACGGGTCGATATAGAAGTCCTGAAAGAGAAAGCGTTATGGAGGGTACTATCATCCGCGAAGCTGTGTATAGGACATGAAGTTGCTTTCAAAAAATCGTATTTCTATTCTATTTATTCTGAATTTATCTAGAATTTGTGGAAAATGAAGGTGTGTTTATCATGGTTCAGACGAAAATTTGGTGTAGTGGCATTCATTTATTTACCAGGGAATCGGAAAATAATATGACAGATTGCAACTAGTAAGTCGTTGTTTAATTAAACTACACCCTACTGCCTTCGAATCAGAAAGCGAAATACAGAAACGAAAACACAGCATGTAGGTATCCAATAGCCAATCAGGAGCCGAAATGCAAAATCGGAAACATGGTGTTATTGCTTATGAACACAATCATTTCAACCAATCAAAAACGTGTATTTTAGCATGAATGGAATAATCGCGGAAATCCAATCACTACTAAAAAAATAATAATCGTCTTGACTGGAACTATTTCTACTACATGGCTGATAATGCTGATGGCTGCTGCTGACATCATCTCAAATTTGATTTTTGCACTCTTTAAATGAACACACTTACCTGACTAACTCCATTTTACTGGTGACAACGGATAATGGGTGAAAACTTCGCTTCGAGTTGGACATTCATGTTTGTACTCAGATCAGTACAATAAAACCTGTATAATCAATATTGAGCCACTTTTTTCACTACTAATTATAGATACCTACTAATAAAATCAGTAAAAAATATAACGAATCTTCTCGTTCTTTCCTTCATATCTACCAAAATGGTCTTAATTTCTTCCCGGAATGCCGGATTTTGTTATAGGCATCTGATTACGCAACTCTGAGCCACCATTTAAACTTTGTTAACTTTCAACATCCCCATGCACATGATCGAATTTGTACCTCTATAGTATACGCAAAGTGATCCATCTCAAAGGAACTCGTTGATATGCAATTACTGTGCCAGATGATGAGATGAAAGCCGATCCCCCTAGTTTTCCGTTCCGGTGGAATCCCCTAAATGGTACACCTAATCGTTCAGTGAAGGACCGCCATCTCTTACTGCCGGAGGCGGCAGTGTTGCCAACTCAAAATATAGTGATTTTCTGGTGGTTTACTACGATTCAAACCACTAGATTAACACCAGATAATAGCTAGTTCTATTGGTAAAACTGGAGCGCACTCGGTGTAAATGTTTCTGCTTAATCGAAAAGGGTGCTATAGTGGTGCTACTTACGTAATTTATGTCAAACTAAAATCTATGCTCAGCATGAAACATGAGAGCTTAACATGACGTTGACGATTTGACGAATATATCGAAATCGTGATCCGTGTCATGCGCATGCGTCAACTGTCAATTAGTAGTGAAATCTGTGGCAGAAATCAAATATGGAAGAAATCTTAGAAATCACCAGATTTCCACATGTGTCATAAAAAAATCACAAAAATAACCACCAGCCACTAGATGCAATTTTTTGTCACAAAACGATAACTCAAACCACCAGTTTTGGTGTAAAATCCACTAAGGTGGCTACACTGGGAGGCGGTGGTAGGTGATTTTTTTTTCTACCCCGCTGTGGATGCCGGCTGGATCATCCATCATTCTTTTCAGAGGCTTGGGGGGTGGAATGGGGGTGGCTTTTGTCCCGGCCAAGGACGACAAGTAAAACGGGGGCAAGGGAACTTTGGGGGTTGCTCTCCCGCTGTTAAGGTGGATTTCCACCAAACGGACAAAACAGCAACTGTGTCGATTTCGACAAAACAAAAACTTTTTTCGGCAACCGTCCGGAAAGTACGTACTTTCCAGACGATTTTTTTTTGAGAAAGTGACATTTTTCCGGCCTAGTCCGGGAAGTACGTATACTTCCATCACATCGTTGTTGTCATTGTAAATATGGAAATCTTGGTAGTATGGTTTTGATAAGAGCAGTTGATCATTAACATAGCAGCAAAATAACGACTGACAGCTATCTGACATAAAATTAGCTAACATTTCAATTTTTGAAAGAAATGTGTTTCTTTGATTTGTTATTCTACACGGTTGCCGAAAAAATTGTGTACGCAACACGCCCGAAAACAGTTTTTTTGGACTCGCAGACTTCCAGGACTCGCTACGCTCGTCCTAGAATTTTGTCCACTCATCCAAAAAAAACAGTATTTTCCGGACTTGTTACGTAAATTACTATTTTCGGCAACCGTCCGGAAAGTACGTACTTTCCAGACTATTTTTTTTTGAGAAAGTGGCATTTTTCCGGCCTAGTCCGGGAAGTATGTACTTCCCGGACTAGGCCGGGAAGAATCACATCGTTGTTGTCATTGTAAATATGAAAATCTTGGTAGTATGGTTTTGATAAATGCAGTTAATCATTAACATAGCAGCAAAATAACGACTGACAGCTATCTGACATAAAATTAGCTAACATTTCAATTTTTGAAAGAAATGTGTTTCTTTGATTTGTTATTCTACACGGTTGCCGAAAAAATTGTGTACGCAACACGCCCGAAAACAGTTTTTTTGGACTCGCAGACTTCCAGGACTCGCTACGCTCGTCCTAGAATTTTGTCCACTCATCCAAAAAAAACAGTATTTTCCGGACTTGTTACGTAAATTACTATTGTTGTCAAAATAAGAAACATTTTGAACACTTTGTGTAGCGAGTTCGTGTTATCGTCAACAACAAAAAATTCCGTCTTCAGGCGGAAAGATCGTAACGTTTCCGTGTTTTGTCTGTGTTTTTGTAAACAGAGTTCGCTATGTGGAAACGGCTGGCGAAAACAGTTCACTATTTTGTTCTGGTAGTGGTATGTGACTTTGATGGCATGATGAAAACTGTTCGTGTAGTGGAAACGTCAGAAAACATCTTCAAAACAAAACACGCGACAGACCAATTTTTTGTTTGTTTGGTGTAATTCCAGTTTCGAGTTTGCTTTCTAAACTACAACGAGTTTTTTGTTTCTGTTTTTGAAACTGATACTAGTCCTTCTTGTAGAAATTTGTTTTTAGGGATACGCATCGTTGTGATGTCACAACGGTGATAATGGATGAGATGAAATCTTTGTGAAATTCCGAGGTGCTTTGTTATTATTGAATATAGTTAAACAAATATCAGGAAAGGATAAATGTCTTCTAATTGTTATCCTACTATAACTATAATTTTTACAATAACCAAAAAAATATTTGGATGATCAATTTTAATATTCGTAGTACTTGATTAATCAGCTGAATCATCTAATATTCGTAACTCAAAAAATAAAATCGAATGAGTCATTGCATACGTCGCGCGATAATGTTCTTTATTCGAGAATACTTTTCCGAATCTTGAATATTTTGAATATCGTCGAAAGACGATAATCATGTACTCATCCCATAGCTGGTGTTTTCATTGTATTCTCATAATATATGAACTAAACCTGTTTGTATGTAAATATACACGAGATTTCCAGTATATATGTTTATGCAGACTATAGTTCAAATTATATTATTATACTGTAAAGCGCGATATAAACTCAATTTGAATCGCACAAACATCAATGCTTATGACTTTGATATGGTAATTGAAAACAAAGAAGAATACCTACATGTATGTGGTTTTCAGATCCTTGAACAGGTGTAATGGAGACATGTTCATCTTATATACTTTTATGCACGACCGAGCGTAAAATGGCACTTCATCGCCCGATTGTGCGGGCGTAAAATACCACTTTACTACCCTCGGACTACTTTACCGCTCGCCGGACTATAAATTATTAATTATTCGCATCCCCAGCTGCTTCACTGATTTCTGGTGGAGTACAATTCACACTTTCTTCATCACTGGAATGCATTTCATAATGACTATTGTCTGTATTGACAGCAAATATAGCTACTAGCCTATTTTTTTATTCACCCACCAGTCTGGAACATGAGCAAATTGTAACCCCTATAGGCTATTACTTACACGCTGCGGTCCATAAAAGCCTATTTTACGCCCTTGATACATAAATAACCATTTTGGAAGTTGTTCATTGGGAAATGGGATCGAGAAAGGTGGGAAAAACAAAATGTATCATCAACGTACAGGGTCATCCAAGATGAGTTTCTTTTGGAAGGATCTGAAAAGTTCTGAATGACCGATCCAACTGAAATATTGTTGAATTGTGAATAGTTTTCATTATACCTGGAGTATTCTATCTCATTTTTGAGCAATGATCCCTAAACCTGTCATACTTCGTTCTCAAGATATTTTCTTCAACTGACACTTGGGTATAGATACTATGAAAGATACCTACTGTCCTATCAGTTATCAGAAATTTTGTATAAGGAGATTGAGATTCAATTGAGAGATATGACTATGTGAAATGAATGAAAACTATACATTTCGAACTGTATACGGAAAAAATTTCATCCCAAAATTTCACGAAGTCATTTTGACTGGCATTCATAAGATTTTTACCAATAAAGTCTTTCGATAAATCCATGACAGAATCATCATTTTTCCAGTATAACGAATAATTATGTTGATTGTTCAATTGACAAGTTCAGCCAGCGTTGAGAGAGAAAAAATATGTCTGCCCTAGTGTTGTATTTGTCATCAAGATTGCAACTTAAAATAATTAAAATGCTATAATTGGTTTGTTTTTCTTGTAGTATTTTCGTCATTCCGATTATTTTGAATATTTTGTGAGTAATGTAAGCTTACAATAATAGTTGAATAATTCCAAATGCATTGTAATTGTGATATTAGTCTTCTTCGTTTTTTGACGTCCAAATCATAACATTTTCATTTTCGAAAGTTGTAATCTTGACGACAAAGACAACACTAGGGCAGACATATTTTTTCTCTCTCTACGCTGGCTGAACTTGTTAATTCGCCTTGATACTTCATGGCTCAGCGGATTCATACCATAACACTGTCGAGAGAAAAAAAAGTCGCAGCCGACTTTGCGTGTTCTTGCTCATCGAACCTTGCAATTTTCCTTGTTCATCTTTGCAGGCATATATTATAATAATGATGAGGATAATATTGACCTTCGCCCTGAAAATGCGTCCGAATTAATCCCAAATAGCTTTTCTATAACCGCCTGAATTTGGCTATATAAACTGTGATTTACGTCTTCCTCAGACTGATATTTGTTCGGTCGTGCAAACTATACAGAGTGTCCAAACTTCTTATACTGTTGCGAGATAGAGAGGTGACGTTATCACATAACTGTCCTACTTTTTTTTTCTGAATTGTCAAAATTCATGTTTAATGGTACAACTTTGATAATTTTTTTAATTTTGATTTATATTTCTTCGAGCTCATCGAGAAAATATATGATGGTTGACATTTAACTTCAGTTTTAATGCTCTTTCGAACATATGATGCTTCACTTTCCAAAAAATTAACTTGCAAATTACTGAGACATTATTTGAACCTGATTTGTCCCTATATAATATTTTGAAAAGAAACCTGGTCTATCTAATTCGTGTTGCAAGCTTCGGTAACTCGAGTAGGTAAATGTTTTATAGAAAAAGGTAAACGATAGGGCAGGAGGTCAGCGTAGTGCAATATCAAATTCCCTCGGGATATTCCTGCGAAAAGGTCTGGCTTTCACAGAATTCATGATGCTCACACCGCGTTTCCGGATATATGGAAATCCTTATGAGGGTGTTTGTCTTTTTTTCATCTGAGTAATTGGAAACATTCAATTCAATTAGGTAGGTGATAATTCAACATTTTAAAAATACGATAAGAAAGTTATAGAATCAAATGAAAATGTATTTTGATTAGGGAAGTAGATATATCAAATACATGACAACTATCATTTTTTATATTTTAACACAATCACTGCCAAGATAAAAAGATTTCTTATAGAATCTACATTCATTATATTTTGAATTATTGAAATATTCTTCAAGTAGATATAATGAGTTTTGGTAAAACCGACCAGGTAGGTACCTGTAACAATAACACTGAAATTACTGATAGTGTTTTGTTTCAACCCCCGAATAATGCATGAGTTGCGTGTTTCTCTGAAGAGTGTCCTGTCGTTCCACAGCCTGCTGTTCTGTTCTTATTTTGTTGTCAAAATTTCAGTCGATATTTCCTGAGTCTAAAAGTGTTTTTCAATATAAAATTGTCTGGAAATAGGACCCTGTGTTAGGTATGTTAAAGATACATAACCTCTATATTCACTTTGATGGAAATTAGTCTGGACATATTCCTACTAAGTACATTTCCAATGATATTGATGACAGTGGGTGATATCCTCCACAACTTGCTATTGAAGAGTACGGCTTGCATCACAATTTTTTACATTTGAGATAACGCACAAACAAATATTTCTCGGTCAATGACAATTCGCGCTGCTGTATTCCTGGTTGCCTGATCACCTACTGGCGACAACGCATAGAAGGTGACATTTGAAGTTACTTTCCTATTCGTGACATTCGTGTAGGCATGACGTGGTTTCAAATACCAATGAAATTGTTTGTGCAAACGAGGAAAATTAAGTCATTCACATCTGGAATTGTCTGGGGAATTCAATTATCTCAAATATTGATAAGATAGCCTGAAAGATATCTGAAATTATAAAGGCTGCTGAAGTCTTTAAAAAATATATAAAATAATATTCATTATCTTAGGAAAAATAAAGTATACATAGAAAACTCGTTGGGAAGTCAAATTCCTGTGCACTTGAAATACGTTCTTGAATACTAGATTGTAGATTGTAGGGGAACGGGGGGTCGTTAAGGTTGTGTAGCCTCTCAAGCACCTCGACCTATTAGATCTTTTGTGCATAACCTTTGATCTATTCGAGGCCTGGGATTCCGAGGCTTCCTGCAAAGTTTATCAGTTTCCTGGGAGCTAGGTTCCTGACATCGGAGGGCTCTAAAAAGGCCCCTTCCAGAAACTGGAGCCTCTTGCAGAAGAGTGCTGGGCATTCGCAAAGCAAATGTTCTGCAGTTTCAGCGAAGTTCTCGCAATAGCGGCAACTATCACTCTCTGTTTTACCCATATTTTTGAAGTGATACCTCAGAGGGCAGTGTCCAGTGAGGAGTCCCGTTACCAGTTTCAAGTCTTTTTTGACCAGCTCGAGAAGCTGCTTAGCTTTCCTTGGCGATAGGCTAACTAGCCTTTTCGCTTGTCTTTGTCCTGGTACTTTATTCCAGTGAGATTTCATTTCATCTGCTTCCCAGCGTCGGAACTCTTCTCTCAGGTGGGCTTTGGAAAGTCCACAGAAGGCTTCTGGGCCGAGTGATTGTCTATTTGCCCTTTCTTTGGCAAGGCAGTCTGCTTCCTCGTTGCCTTCAACTCCCTCATGACCTGATGGCACCCACATCAAAGTGACCTGGTTGTTCGCTACCAGTTGTCTCAGGGATTGTTTACAGTCCCAAGTCAGCTTAGACTCACAAGTGTATGACTTCGAAACTTTTAGTGCTGCTTGGCTATCTGATAGACCATAGATGTTTGCCCTTCGAGCGTCCCTGTCGAGGCACTCCTGGGCACTCAAGTGGGCCCTGTAGATTCTTGAATACTATGTTACCCTCTCATTGGCAAATTATTATAATGACAAGTGATGAGAAAATGTCGTACAAAATGATCTGAATCCAAAATGGTGATACTTGACGAGCAAAACGGTTATCAACGAGAGTGGAATTCTACGTACCCCTTGGAATATCACGAATGAATGTTGAACCTCTCTCTGGAAAGTCACAGAAGTGACTCGGCATTCCTCGAAAACGAAATGGTGCAGGCAAAAGACATTTCCGAGTTGAATATAGTTCGCTGCGCTCTGCGAGAAAAGGCAATGTAACTTTGTTCCAGCAACTTATTGCACGCCATTTGGTTTCGTCTGCCTTGCATACGGGATTCACTTACAGCATCGTTATCCGGAAAGAGAGACACGAAAATGAAGCCACTTTTCCTTCTATATCAGCTCGCTTCTGTGACGTGGATACGGGGCTTGTCGAAATCATCAGGGTCCTATGTTGGATGCGATTGTGAATTTTTCTGGAATTTCGGGATCATACCTACGTGAGAAAAACAGATTTTCCCCATGGGAAGTATCATTTTACTTATTTTTCTACGAGCTTTACTCATATAATCCATCACTCCAATAAAAAATACCGAAATAGTGTAAAAAATATTTTTTCCTACGACCACCTATGAAAACGTCAATAATCACATTTATTTGTTATTCAGAAAGTAGCTCATATCACCATGGTATTGTTTATTTGGAAGGATAAAAGCACAGGTGTTGATATGAAAAATATCACAACGGTCGCCTGAATTGATATAGAAATAATTAGGTATATTTTGAAGGTACTCACTGTCAATATAAGCGTTCTCGAATCAAAATCATATTATTTATTGAAATTTCTGTCTCGTTTTGAATTATACCGAGAACTCTATATATTAATTTCAATGTGTCTGAATACATAACCTGTGAATTCACTTTAAAACTGGAACCTATACTCTTTGCTAGAACTATTTCGATGTTGATGACAGAGGGTTAGATCATTCAAAAGAGTACGGCTACATTTTTATGCGCGGCTTGCTGCTTGCATCAGTTTGATATCACAGTATCACCAACGAGAAGATTCTTTGGTATCACAGATGTTTGCAAAGAGTCGAAAGGACGCACTAACTCGAGTAACTCGTACGCGCTTGCGAACTACATACTTCTATGGTTATGTATTCCTGGTTGCGTGATTACTGGCGCTATCATCATATATATCATATATCAATAAAATTTGTCCAAACTAAACTAACTCAATCAATCAATCAGTAATTCACATAATGAGGAATTGTCGGAGAAGTATTCAAATATCATCTTGAATATGGAAATAAACAGTACTTGATATTGAATCAAAACCACCTGAAATTCTAGATACCGCTCAAGTTATATTTTTGACAAGACTTCCCGCGAAATGAAAGTATTCGGAGTCGTAGGAAAAATAGTGTACAAAACTCGTTGGAAAGTGCATTTCCTTCACTCGTTACGTTTCCGCACTCACCGCTACGCGGCTCGTGCTAAACGACTACTCGTGTGAAATATGTCACTTTCCACACTTACCGTCACAATATACCTTATTATTTCTATCAATTCAGGCGACCGTTGTGATATTTTTCATATCAACACTTGTGCTTTATTTCTTTCAAATAAACAATACCATGGTGATATGAGCTACTTTCTGAATAACAAAACAGTGTGATTATTGACGTTTTCATACGTGGTCGTAGGAAAAAGCCGTTTTTGGTAGAAGTAGCAAACTATGTTTCCAGTGATTTACCTTGTGCAATTTGTTCTACCTAGTATGTTGTGGAAAGCGAGCTCATCTGTCAAATGAAAAAGGCGAAATGAAGGAGGGTTTGGGAACCCCTGCCCTATAGGGCAAAAACCTACTTTTCCCGCGCCAACCATCTAGTATTACTTTACATCTAGCATTTATCATAGCGGCAAATTTACGATAGAGAACAACGGCTAGATGACTAACAGAGTGGTAGCAAAGCGAATGCAGTCCATTTGCATGGTCTCGCATCCCCAATTTGCATGTACGCCGGTTCATGAATTATACAGAGGGTCGTAAAGCGTTCTCCTTCTTCGTGTTGGTATACGGTCTCGAAACGTTGTAACGTCCTCTGATGCACTTTTTCCAGCGGATCGTCTTTCATTTGGCCAAATTCGGCGACAACTTTTACTGGGTTTTTGACGTTCATTGTCTGGATCACAGAGGTGGCTTTTTGTTGTCTGGCAGAATTTTCCCGAAGGAATGATTTTTTTAAAATGTTTTTCAATGGTGTTGAATGTGACATAATGATTTTGTTTTTCAAATACCTTAATGAGAGAGACAGGAATATTTTTTTTCGTTTGAAATCAGTTCATAATAGCATATACCTATATAGTGCCAATATAGTATATTACACAGCAAGTGTGGAAAGTGACATATTTCACACGAGTAGTCGTTTAGCACGAGCCGCGTAGCGGTGAGTGCGGAAACGTAACGAGTAAAGGAAATGCACTTTCCAACGAGTTTTGTACACTATTTTTCCTACGACACCGAATACTTTCATTTCGCGGGAGGTTTTGTAAAAAATGCAACTTGAGCGGTCTCTAGAATTTCCGGTGGTTTTGATTCAATATCAAGTACTGTTTATTTCCATATTCAAGATGATATTTGAATACTTCTCCGACAATTCCTCATTATGTGAATTACTGATTGATTGAGTTAGTTTAGTTTGGACAAATTTTATACATATTGTAGTTCGCAAGCGCGTACGAGTTATTTGAGTTACTGCGTCCTTGACTCTTTGCAAACATCTGTGATACCAAAGAATCTTTTTGTTGGTGATACTGTGATAACAAACTGATGCAAGCAACAAGCCGCGCATAAAACTGTAGCCGTACTCTTTTGAATGGTCTAACCCTCTGTCATCAACATCGAAATAGTTCCAGCAAAGTGTATAGGTTCCAGTTTTAAAGTGAATTCAGAGGTTATGTATCATATACATTGAAATTAATAGATAAAGAGTTCTCGGTATAATTCGAAACGAGACAGAAATTTAAATAAATAACATGAATTTGATTTGAGAACGCTTATATTGACAGTGAGTACCTTCACAATATACCTAATTATTTCTATATCAATTCAGGCGACCGTTGTGATATTTTTCATATCCACACTAGTGCTTTTTTTCTTTCAAATAAACAAT
The DNA here is from genome assembly GCA_029955515.1 of Chrysomela aeneicollis. NCBI lineage: Eukaryota > Metazoa > Arthropoda > Insecta > Coleoptera > Chrysomelidae > Chrysomela > Chrysomela aeneicollis. The sequence goes on along the minus strand of JARUHQ010000007.1, from coordinate 1,395,898 downwards.
ACCATGGTGATATGAGCTACTTTCAGAATAACAAAACAGTGTGATCATTGACGTTTTCATAGGTGGTCGTAGGAAATAGTAATTTACGTAACAAGTCCGGAAAATACTGTTTTTTTGGATGAGTGGACAAAATTCTAGGACGAGCGTAGCGAGTCCTAGAAGTCTGCGAGTCCAAAAAAACTGTTTTCGGGCGTGTTGCGTACACAATTTTTTCGGCAACCGTGTAGAATAACAAATCAAAGAAACACATTTCTTTCGATAATTGAAATGTTAGCTAATTTTATGTCAGATAGCTGTCAGTCGTTATTTTGCTGCTATGGTAATGATCAACTGCATTTATCAAAATCATACTACCAAGATTTTCATATTTACAATGACAACAACGATGTGATTCTTCCCGGCCTAGCCCACTTTCTCAAAAAAAAAAATCGTCTGGAAAGTACGTACTTTCCGGACGGTTGCCGAAAAAAGTATTTTTTCTATTTTGGTTGTATAATGAAGTCATTGTGCAACTCAAATGCGTGTCGAAATAGCCTCTATTTCGATACGCATTTTTTATTATTTGAAGATTGGTACAATCGAACTGTCAAATGAAAGTCAGAAGAGTTTTAGGCCCACTTTACTTCCGAGCGATTTGGATTTGGTGATATTAGCAGTGAAAAACTCAAAATTTTAATTGGTAAATTTAAATTCAGAGTGTAATTTGATTTAAATTGACCAATAAAAACAATAACAACATTGAATTTTTCACCGCTGGTATTGCAATAATCAAAATCGCTAAACTGTAAACTGGGCTTTACGCTTGTGCGTCAGATTTTAATTATTTCAATGTCATCATTGTTACCAATCGAAGATGTTTCTGTTATTTATCGATTTAAAATCCATTTTTCCATCAAATCAATTCAAAATAGAAAAAATTGCATGTGACATACGTTTTATAAGACACGTTGTTGCAAATTTCTTGCTTCTCTCGTCGTACTCCAAACAACGCGTGCGACAAAATAGCGTCTTATAAAACTTGTATAATAATATACTATTTCCTTTCGTATCATAAAAATTACTTTTTGCAAACTTTTTCAATTTTTATTATGGCGAAATCCTAAATCACTTGGTGAAGAAACTTTTGGGAAATGAAAGGCAATCGATCAAATATCATAGTCTCTCCGAATGATACTGTGAAGAAGATAGTTGCGGCAATAATACAGTTTCAGTTCGCATTTTCTATTATCTCCAGACATTTCTCATTTTCGAGCGACTAAAACAGATTAGGGGGAATTTTCATGGGAGCATTCCTCTTATCTCGACCGTATCATAAACGAAAATGTCGCCATTCGATTTTACAGCTAATAAAGTGACCGTTTCAGCCACAGACAGGACCATCTCACTCTTCTATAACGACTTCAGATATTTACTGATTAGTTAGCCTCATATATCTATTAACTACAACATTGACCATACGCCATAAGAGACAATGTTAGCAAAGTGAAGCCGATTTTCATAAATCTATCCTTTTCTAATGGACCGAAAAAGTGTGACGTCAAAGCTATGTTGGTACTACTGATTTGCTTCCAAACAAATTATTTTCCCATGTAAATCTCCATAAGAGATTTTTTGAAATCGATTATCTCATTTATAGTGAAAAAGTTACATATTTCGATACCATTTATGGAAAAAAGGACATACTAGTTCCTATTAGAAAAATAGAAATAGGTGGGAAACGCTAACAAATTTGAATGAGATTATATTGAAATCTATTGAGGTTATGTTTTTTCAGTGTTTACTTTTTAGGCCCTGATATTTCGACTGTATTTTCAATTAATATTATATAATATATCAGTGTAGTGAATGGAAAATATGTCTTGAAGCCAGTTGAAGCTATCAACAATGGTACATTTCTCTAGAGATGAGGAAAAACTGATATCTAAGGGCTAAAAGTCCAAGTTGAGAACATGGTATTGGATGCTGATCTCAAGACCTTAATGTGATTGATTCAAGCGAATATTCATGATAAAACATATAAAGTATACAGGTGTGAACGTATGTGAGTCCCTGTTCAAGAGGATTGTTTCTTGGCCATCACATTGGCAGCTTTAGCAATATTTGCACACTATAATGTAGGAGTACCTTCAAAGCTTGAACTAGGAGTAATAAAGAAAATGCACCATCAACATTTGAAGAGAAATCAGTCACACAAATGTAGAATTATATACATTATATTATACAATATAAAGTAAATATCGATCGACATCATACTCTCGAAGTGTCATAATAAAAAACTGACATTCAAGAGTCATTTTATTTCTTCTTGAGCACTTATCAATGTAGTACAGTGCCTAGGGACAGTTCTCAAAGTTGTTTATGAACTTATATCTCCTGGGAGAACTTATAATTATTTCATGATGCTGATGCTAATAAACTCCCAGGTAAGCTTTCAGATTCTTCTATATATTCCAAAGAAGACATTATCATGAAAAGAAAAATTTCTGCTGACAGCATCAACCTTAGTAGGTATATCTTTCCTCAATCTACAACAAATAATGATATAATAATACCTTTGTTATGTCTAGTAACCATATCTTGATTTACACACTTTTCATTCTTATTTCATATCACGATTGTGATAGAAAATAAAATAATATTAGATAATAAATACAATAATAAAGCAAAATCCTAACCTCACTTCATTTTGATTGAGATTGATTCAAAACTATCAATGGTTAATACATGTTTCTAATTTTTTTTAAGATACATCGAACCTCCCTCTTTCCGTAAATAATCTTGAAATACGTTAAATATTCACGATAAATATTAGAAGAGACTTCAAAAATTTGCTTATGGAGATTTAACATGTAAATTTTGTTCTATTGGAAACATTCAGGAATACCAACATAGTTTGTGACGTCACGACTTTTTCGGTCCATTGGCAACGTTAATCTCATATTCAAAGGAAGAATTTATATATTGTCATTTGGAACATATCCGATGATATTAGAATACATGAAGTATACTTAGCTTTGACAAAGAGTAATCATCAGAGATCTTTTAGTACAGCGAACCACTCCTTTAGATTTGAAAGAATATGAATAAATCAAGATCACAACAATGGTAGGCATACGAATAATCCTGATCTTTGCAATATTTTATTAGACATTGATGGCACAAGCACTTCTCCATTGTATTTTGATTTCTGGAATCGTGGAAGACAATCTGATGGAGGCTTCAACACGCAATCGAAAAACAATAAAGATAAACGAGGAAATTCACATCAACAAAACACAAATATAACCTGCTTGTTTGAAAAAGATAGCAAAAGTGATACCCGACATACGATATCTTTTTCAATTTGAGTAGCAGCGAGGACATAAGAGAGAAACAACACTAAGAAAGTCGTTCTTAAAGCTCAATTTATAAACTCCGCTGCCGTAGCTAAAGTTGACGTTGCAGTTACTGTTCGTAGATGGAATTTGCTAAAAATAAACATCTGTTCATAAACTACGCAGCTGCAGCAGGTGCCGTGGGATATCTCCTCAATACATTTTGGAACGGCAACGTCAACTCTAGCTACGGCATCGGAGTTTATAAATTGAGCTCAACTGTCATCATCTACTTTTATTTTGACGCATGTGCATAAATTCATCGTTGCCAGCGATGCTCTTTTGTTTCGGCTTCAGATAGGTTGTCCTTATTATCAATTTTCGTAGAAAGTTACAATTTCAAGAGAGAGTAATACAATCAAACAGGAGTATTTATTTTTCAACTTAATTTCTGATGTAATCAGTGATTTTCTTATTTTCTGTATCCAACCTATTTTTTTGCTAGCTAAATACATAATTTTCCAAAAGTATTTTTTCTAGTTTGGTTGTAAAATGAAGTAATTGTGCAACGTGAATGCGTGTCGAAATAGCCTCCAAAAACGGGGTGATTTATTAAAATTTCGTATTTTTATGACACGAGTGCATTTGTCACGAATATTTTCAGGAAACAAAACGATGAGGCTTTACGACACCCTGTATACGATTTCTCGAATTACATTCCTTAGACGGCGTTAATCAAATTTTATGACATCGTAATCTAAACTGCCGATATGATGATTGCCCGCCATCCTGAAGTTTATTATTCGATCCTGAACTTTATAATATTTCGATTTCAGTTTCCATACTTTGTCGGAGAAATTTTCAATCGAGTTTTCACCGCCTTCGAACCGTTCGGATGGAAAATACATCGTCTGCGTGAAACGATAGTATTTCAGTCGAGATTCTGGTGCTTGTTTATTGTCTTTTAGCGTGATGGTTAATCCCTAAAATGCAACAAACTGGAATGAATAATACTCCTAGAGATATCAATAGATAGACAGGCCATGATGATCGAAAAAATCATAGGTTTATTCAAAAAAAAGGTCAAGTTAGGGGAAAGTTGTGGTTATTATTCAAGTTAAATCAAAGCTGAAAGCAAATGCAACTTAATCTATAGAATGGGAGAAAAGTCGGTCCATCCGTTCGGAAGTTCGGCGATTTGACACATTCGCAAAAGTCCCAAGGTTAAATTCATTATTTTGTCTATATGAAAATAGTATATTATGATACAAGTTTAATAAGACGCTATTTTGTCGCACGCGTTGTTTGGAGTACGACGAGCTAAGCGAGAACAAGTGCGACAACGTGTCTTATAAAACGTGTGTCATATGCAAGTTTTTCTATTTTTAATTGATTTGAAGAAAAAAATGGATTTAATATTGATAAATAACGGAACCATCATCGATTGGTAACAATGATGACATTGAAATGATCAAAACCTGATGCACAAGCGTAAAGCACAGTTGAGCGATTTTGATTATTGCAATACCAGCGGTGAAAAATTCAATGTTTTTATTATTTTTATTGGTCAATTTGAATCAAGTTACACTCTGAATTGAAATTTACCTATTAAAACATTTCACTGCTAATATCATCAAATCCAAATCGCTCAGAAGTAAACTGGGCTTAACTCTTCTGACTTTCATTTGACAGTTCGATTGTACCAATCAATCTCAGAATAATAAAAAATGCGTATCGAAATAGAGGCTATTTCGACACGCATTTGCGTTGCACAATGACTTTATTATACAACCAAAATAGAAAAAAATATTTTTCAACGATTTTGGTTTTTTGATTGTTAAACGTTTGGAAGTTATCGCGATTTGAAAATTTGGATGATGATTTTTGAATTTTCGATAGCATAATTGAATTTTTTGATGAAGTTAGAATATGATAACCTGATGGGAAAAATCTGTTCGGGAGTTATCGTGAAAATGAAATTTGGAAGATTAAAAAGTATTGATTTCAAGATTTGGAAATTTTCGATAACAAAACTGAAGTCTACGATGAACAAAAAAAAGTGGGATCCATTGGGAAAATCGGTCCATCCGTTCGGGAGATATGGCACTTTGAAAGGTTGGATGACAAAAAATTGATTCAACGATTTCGGGATTTTGGATATCATAACCGGATTCTATGATAAAAAAGAAGGAAAATTAAGAACCCGATGGGAAAATCGGTCTATCAGATCGAGAGTTATGGCGATTAGAAAATTTTTACCTACGACCATGCTTGAAAATATTTTGTTATTTGGTTATTCGTAGCTAACTTCAATGTTTCAATGGGACATAACCGCTGAATTCACGTTGATGAAAATTTGGGATCATCGTGACTCGAACTATTCCATCACCATCTACAACTTGCGTTAAAAAAGTACCACTTACCCACAGATGTTTGCACTTGAGATGTCCAACTAACTTATATTTTTCAGTTAATGTCAATATCAATTATTAACTCCTGTTTTTTGATTTGCTTGATTGCTGGCTAGAACTGATAGATAACGGGTGACATTTGAAATAATTTTTATATCCGAGTAGGCGTGTATATGGAATCGATGATCTACCGTGATATTTGCCAGCATCCTAAAAAGTGGAGTTTATTATCGCATATGTGTTTCTAATTGGATACGATAAGCTCCAATGATCCACCTAGTACTCGTTATCGATCCATCGTATTCGTGTCGCTTCATGTTAGTTCTGGGTAGGACATTGCATCTCATCTCAACTCAACCATTAATCTGCTGTATCCGGGGATGATATTTGCTATCAAAAGCAGGCGCATATATTAGCTTTTACATCGATCTACTGAGTTTGCACAGAACTATGATTCAACGATGGTCCTCTTGAACGGATTTTGAAAATTTTTGATGTTCGAAATTCCAAATTTCACATACTCAACATTACATCAGATTGAATACATCAACGAATTATTGTTCACTTATGTGCTTCTTGAAATTCCATAATAAAGTGACTGTTGTACTTGATTTTTGCAGATTTGTTGATTCACTTAGAAATTAATCATTTGAGGCATCTTTTATCTAGCAGAATATACCTTTGCTACACAAATATTCAACTATTGCTTCATCACTTAACATTTTCAAAGTCGGAAAAAAAATAATTTCAAGTTCAAAGTCGGAAATTCCGAGTTTAAAGTTGGAATAAATCTTGGTGGCCCTCACACGCTTTCGTAGGTTTTGGCATCGTATTCGATAATATATCCTGCTGACCAAGATTTATGTAAAACCGTGAAAATCAAATCAAGCAGTTGAAATTCAATACGCCAAGTAACTCCCCTCAGATAATCAAGTTATCTATGTAACCGCATCGTATAGCAATACAGATAAACTCGAGTTACCGTGTAATTGCGGAAATCTTCATGGGATCAACATGGAACTCCATTGCAGTCGTAAAAACTGCGAATAACGGCAGGTTCTTGCGACGCGTTAACAGAAACAAACACATCTTTATGGTTGGTTTGCGCAGTCTATTTGATGCCACAGTTATCTAACAAGCATCATCACGAATAAAACCAACACAATATCTGCGACCGTGGCGAGGATACTTCACAGGGTGATGGTTTTATTGATCGGTAAACCTCATTAAATGTTACCTTTCCATGCCAGCAAACAAAATAAAAGTCTGGGGTTTGTGGTAGTAGTTTTTAGTAGTCTTCGGAAACTCTTCGTTGATGACCTTCGAGTAAATATATCGCATCATGAACTACATCGGTGCCTTTATTTCCTTGTATTTGTCTCTAAGAGACGATATTTGAGCTTCGAGGGTTTCATAGATTCGGCACTAAGAACAGTTTTGAATAATAGCTATTTATGTATTTATAGCGCTCGGAAAAGACTCAATATTTTTTCTACATTATGAACCAAAAAGATAAAGTCAAATTCATTTTTGCATTATATTCAACGGACTGCTATTTTTTAAGAAAAACGACAAGTTTAGGATACTCACTTTGATATCTCTAGCATTCAAGCATTTTATGGCACCATATCATGAATTTATCATATCATAATTCATACTTTTCCTCGATATTTCTGGTAGGAGGTTCAAGATGAGTTCGTTTTCAACAACGATGATTGCGAGCGCAAATATGCTGTCACTCAATGACATTGACATTATTTCCACGCACAAGCGGCAATGTTGTCACTCAATGACATTCCTCGTAAAATTTCAACTTTGTGTTGAGATATGAAAGCGTCAAATGCTACTTTGTTGAACGTTTTTAGAATGAATGTATTGTGGCGTTTACAACAAGAAAGGCTACTGCCTTGCCAAAAAAGGACAAACACATTATTTCCTGGCCCAGAATCCTTTTGTGGAATCTCCAGAGTCCACTTGGAACCAGAGTTTTCATGCTAGGAAACAGAAATTTCACTGCTCACTAGCGACTTTGGACAAAGAAGACTTCTCCCTGGACACTGTCCTCTGAGGTAACACTTCAAGAACATGGGCAAATTAGAGTCATCTCCACAACTTCAATTCAAACAAGGGTACATGTTTCGGACCTAATTAGGTCCATCATCAGCCAATACTTATCGTTCTATAAAAAGACAAAGTGAAAAAGACCAATCTATACAATATGAACAACAAAAAATTCATATTGTATAGCTTGGTCTTGGTTTTTTCTAATATCTTTATCATACATTGTTGTTTCGGACTTTACCTAAATTCCATGCTGATATAAATAAGTGTTGAACTTACTAAACTTGGAATTTTTGAAGTATAAAGCTAGATTTATAAACTTCCCTGCCTTAGCTACAGTTGACGCTGCCGTTCCAAAATGTATTGACAAGATATCCAATTATGAACAGATGTTTATTTCTAACATTTTCCATCTACGAACAGTAACTGCAGCGTCAACTGTAGCTACGGCAGCACAGTTTATAAATTGAGCTTAAGGATCAAATTATGTCTATGGCAACTGCGTATACTCAAATCATGAGAACGATACGTTCCGTTGTATCCTACGTGATCTGCCAAACTCGAGCAGAAGTTCGCAACTCTCCTCCCCTATCAGTGGACCATTTGCATATTCGGAACCTTTAATTCGCGAATAAATTCGAACTCACGCATTCCCAGATCGATTTCGGATCTTTGCCCGAATCTGGTGTTGAATAAAGAATCATTGGGGCGTGGGAAAGCACCGATAAATTTTTGCGGGAAGGAAACCGCTTTGAATTTAGTGAGGAAACGTTGGAAGAAGTTCCCTTTGTGATTTGCAAAACTCCCATATATATTATACGGTTCCTCGATAAATAATGGCGTGGGGTTCACGACGAGCCACATGTTTGAAAGAAAAAACGCAAATATGGCGAATATTTCAATCGTGTTATCCGTCTCAAATAAAATATATGAACAACCAAGAAAGTGTTTTCTACAGAAAGTGATTGATAACATTGAAGAAAAATGTTTATTTCATGTTTTTCCGAGGAATGTCATTAAGTGACAGCATTTGCGCTCGTGAGCGGAAATATTGAAAAAACGATCGTCCCTACCCTTAGTAACCTGTAGAGCGGCAATCTATTACTTTGCGCTCTAAATACACACATAGCTATTATTGAACGATGGTTCATAGATCGAATATATTTTGTTTATTCTAAAAATTTGGATTCTCAGTTAATCAGTTTTGTTCTATCGATCTAAAATATTCACAGCGTTACGGCGATGCCGCTTCTATCGAAAAGTAGCAACAACTTTGTTATTTCGAATGGAACACCCTGTATTTTGTTACATTCTTGAATTCTCCCTGAAGAGCTGATTTCGTCAATGCATCATACTTGGGGTCTAAGGTGAATGATTACAGTGATACAGGGTGTGAAAAATCGAGATTTTTCAACTTTAGGAATTTTTTTGTGCCGAAACTATCCATTATTGCTCAAAACGGCTTGCATGTCCCTTTCTCAACTTTTCATTTACTATCGATTGATATAAAATTGAAACAAATACAGAGTAGTTCAGAATTTTGAGTTTTGCACCACCGTGTATTTGTTTCTATTCTATTTTCCATGTCAGTAGATATTAAATGAAAAGTTAAGGTAGGGACATGTGAGCCGTTATGAGCAGAAATGAATAATTTTGACAAAAAAATTCCTAAAGTTGAAAAATCTCGATTTGTAATCTTTCTCGCTATACCCCAAGTATGATAGATAAATCGACGAAATCAGCTCTTCAGGAAGAATCTAAAAATGAAATAAAATACAGGGTGTTCCATTTGAAATAACAAAGTTGTAGCTACTTTTTGATAGAAGCGGCAACGCCGCAACGCTGAAAATATTTTAGATCGATAGAACAAAACTGATTACCCAAGAAACCAAATTTTCAGAATAATCCTACGTCCTGTTCTCCAGAAACGTCTAACCACAGATTGTCTAACCTACCATCGAACGTGAGTGACCCTGTATATTGTAGGAATAGTTCACCAGAGATAACGGCTTCTTGGACAATCATTACCGGATTCTTCTCTTTGTTTATCATTATACAATTTCAGCGTAATTATTTATTTCGAATTGCCATTCGTTATGGTACCAGTACCAAAAAGGCATGGAATGCTACCTGCAATTTATTCAATTGGGACTATTGGGAGACATTAACCGTTTGAAACAATGCATTTTGTCCGATTGGGGTTTTATAACGACACTATGAATCTTTCAATCACACGAGCTGCATTGTGTAATGAAGAATTTTTGGTTCATATATGACGAAAGACGATTGTATCCAGTGTTGATCCGGGCTGCACAATTGTGCACTTTGACGCCCTTTCTCAACTAAGTGCGCACTGCGGCACCACTTTCCTTATTTCCTTCAAAAAGTGCACCTTTTCATTTTCATTGAAATTTGCTACAATGTTTTCCAAATATTGCTCAAAATCTGTTGAATGCAATGATCTTTTAATAATATTGGTTGAATGTCATTGATGAGAAGTGGAAGAAATTCAAATAATTTTGATTGTCGGATGTCAGCTTGATGTCAATGACCATTGACACTTGACAGTTTTGCTGTGAATTTCAACTTGTATAAGTTTTTTATCTCTATTCTTTAAGAGTTCAAAGAATACCAAATTCTACATTGATCTTCTTTATTATGATAGTAGGGGGTCACTAGAATGGCGTTGTATTAAAATGTGAAATTGAAAGTTCATGAAATAGTACTATAAATCTATTACAATAAATGTGCACTATTGGCATCTGAAGTGCATTTTTCAACTGAGAAATAACGCACCGAAAAAAAAAAAAACGATCCAGGAACTACACATTTGTATGATAAAATATATGGATTAGGGATTTCTCAAGGCTCAATTCTGGAACCACTTTGATCATTTTATAAGTGTTCAAGTGAGCGCCTGTTAGCTATATAATTTTCGCGATCCTTATCATATACATAAAGAAATAATAATATCGGCATGCGTTTTTTATGAATATTTATAAAAACAGATTTTTCTTTTACCAAACTTTTGAAGTGGCGGTTGAAGGGGCGGAGGTATTGATTATTTATTTCAAAATCTTAAACTGGAATCATCCTGTACAAACGCGCTCCATCTGTCGCAATAATTCCGCATTTATTTTCTCCAAGTCGAATTGCATCTAGAGTGTAATTATCACGGTCGATTAAGGCGATTTAAAAATATTTCAAGTAATTCATTGTTTTTGTGCCAATCAGCTTGCTCTGAAAATCTCAAATAATTGTCGCAATTATCATTCTCCCTTGGCGCGACATTAACATGATATTTCGGACATGTTCTGGATTGATTCGTCGACAAAAACTGATTGATTGCGATATGTCCTTGATGTCGAGCACCGATTTTTCGAGAGAGTCGGATCGAAAGTAGAACTGAAGGTGATGGAATCGAGCATGATCGAATTGAGAATCAAGACTCGACATAATATATATTGCATAAAAAGTGTGGAAAGTGGCATATATTTCGAACGAGCAGTCGTTTAGCGCGAGCCGCATAGCGCCGGTAAGCAGGCAACCCAAAACACAGGAGTTAAATGATAATTTACATTAACCAGGAAATTTTAATAGTTGGTGCAAACCTATGGTGTTGTGTGCCACTTTCTAAATAACAAAACAATCTGTAAAGCATTCGACATTTTCATACAAACATGGTCATAGGAAATTGCCATTTGTGTATTTAGAGCGCAAAGTGATGGATTGCCGCTCGAAATAGTATATTACACAACAAGTGTGGAAAGTGACATATTTCACACGAGTAGTCGTTTAGCACGAGCCGCGTAGCGGTGAGTGCGGAAACGTATAACGAGTGAAGGAAATGCACTTTCCAACGAGTTTTGTACACTATTTTTCCTACGACTCCGAATACTTTCATTTCGCGGGAGATCTTGTCAAAAATGTAACTTGAGCGGTCTCTAGAATTTCAGGTGGTTTTGATTCGATATCAATTACTGTTCATTTCCATATTCAAGATGATATTTGAATACTTCTCCGACAATTCCTCATTATGTGAATTACTGATTGATTGAGTTAGTTTAGTTTGGACAAACTTTATTGATATTGACACCAGCGTACATAAACAAACTTGACACCATACGCCTGCTAGCGCCAGTAAACACGCAACCAGGAATACAGAACCATAGAAGTATGTAGTTCGCAAGCGCGTACGAGTTACTCGAGTTAGTGCGTCCTTTCGACTCTTTGCAAACATCTGTGATACCAAAGAATCTTCTCGTTGGTGATACTGTGATATCAAACTGATGCATGCAGCAAGCCGCGCATAAAACTGTAGCCGTACTCATTATGTGAATTACTGATTGATTGAGTTAGTTTAGTTTGGACAAACTTTATTGATATTGACACCAGCGTACATAAACAACCTGACACCATACGCCTGCTAGCGCCAGTAAACACGCAACCAGGAATACAGAACCATAGAAGTATGTAGTTCGCAAGCGCGTACGAGTTACTCGAGTTAGTGCGTCCTTTCGACTCTTTGCAAACATCTGTGATACCAAAGAATCTTCTCGTTGGTGATACTGTGATATCAAACTGATGCATGCAGCAAGCCGCGCATAAAACTGTAGCCGTACTCTTTTGAATGATCTAACCCGCTGTCATCAATATCGAAATAGTTCCAGCAAAGAGTATAGGTTCCAGTTTTAAAGTGAATTCAGAGGTTATGTATCAGACACATTAAAATTAATAGATAAAGAGTTCTCGGTATAATTCAAAACGAGACAGAAATTTCAATGAATAATATGAATTTGATTTGAGAACGCTTATGTTGACATGTGAGTACCTTCAAAATATACCTAATTATTTCTATATCAATTCTTGCGACCGTTGTGATATTCTTCATATCAACACTGGTGCTTTTTTTTCTTTCAAATAAACAATACCATGGTGATATGAGCTACTTTCTGAATAACAAAACAGTGTGATTATTGACGTTTTCATATGTAGTCATAGGAAAAACATGTATCCATATTGTTCATTTAAAGTTATATGTTGAATATCGAATTAAATTTTCAAGTTTCACCGGTAGAAAAATTCCTCGCCGATTGTCTGGAAGGGGCAACCTTTCGCACTACCCCCATCATCCTTGTAAGACTACCCTCGAGAGAATTGTCGATTTGTATCGTCAAAATTGTGAAAAATTGCAGTGAATTGGACGTCGCGTGATTGATGTTGTTTTCTGAGAGTTTCGTGTCGCTTCGTAAAAATAATATTTGGATGGAAACTGATGATGCCCTGGTCTCTCAACACTCGTTTGAAGATTCCGATATGATATATTAATAATTTGACCCCGCAGAGTCAAAAAAATACAAGGAAACGAAAGCGACACTCTATTGAGCTAATAATCTGTAAAAAGTCTGTGAAACGATGTTTGAATTGATACAGCTTGATTGAACTTCGAGGACGCATCATTATCGACGAAAAAAAAATGTTAAATCCGAACTTTAATAAGAGTACAGTGATCTCCTGTCCTGTCCACAGCTTTGCAGTTGATAGTACACTTCATACCGCTCTCTCCTCTAAATCCCCTTACAATAAAGTTAGAGATACGAGGCAGAGACAAGACAATACTCTGAATGAAGATCTAGCTAAAATTTTGAAATTGGGATCTGCTAATCTAGTGAATTTAATGCAACCAAAGCTCATGATTGATGTAATAGAATTTCTTGCATTCGAAAAAAAAAAAGTCAACAGAACGGTGTGGCAATTTTGAACAATTATTGAAATTTTTCCATAAAAGTACCGATTTCTCTATGATCTCATGATTGTGAGTACACAAGGTCATTACAGGGTTCATCATTCGAAAAAACTTCAGATGCAAAAGTTGTTGGGTTCGTTCTGAACCTCCAGAAAGTTATACCAGATGAAACAAATAAATATCGCTGATATATATATATATATATTTTCAATGGGACACCCTATATCGAAGAAATTGAAGATCTTTTTCTCCTGATTTCGAAAATATATTGTTTAATGATATACGGTTACGCCGTTTTCGAAATATTCGAGGATGAATTTGGTTTTTCCAAATCGCAATTGACATGAAGAAACAACAAGAAATACCTACGAATATTTCGAAAACGGCAAAATAATGTATCAATAAAAATTTTTTCTTTCGAAAAATATATAAGGTGTTCCATTAAAATAACGAAGTTGTTACCCATTTCTTATATCAGCGACGAACCCTACAACTTTTGCAATTGAACCCTGTGTTGCACACATAAAAATGTTGCCAAAATTAATAATATGAGGTCCAGTATCCAGGATTTATATTCATAGCCTCATTGATCTTAAAACATTTATTACCTAAACTGAACTGTCAATAAAATCGATTAGTATACAGGGTCACTCACGGTCGATGGTACCTTAGACGTTTACGGAGAACGGGACGTAGGATTATTCTGAAAATTTGGTTTATTGGGTAATCCGTTTTGTTCTATCGATCCAAAATACTTTCAGCGTTGCGGCGTTGCCGCTTCTTTCAAAAAGTAGCAACAACTTTGTAATTTCAAATTGAACACCCTGTATTTTATTTCATTTTTAGATTCTTCCTGAAGAGCTGATTTCGTCGATCTATCATACTTGGGGTATAGCGCGAAATATTACAGAGATATAGGGTGTGAAAAATCGAGATTTTTCAACTTTAGGAATTTTTTGTGCCGAAACTAACCATTTCTGCTCAAAACGGCTTACATGTCCCTATCTCAACTTTCCATTTACTATCGATTGATATTTAATTGAAACAAATACGGGTGGTTCAAAATTTTGAGTTTTGCATCACCCTCTATTTGTTTCTATTAAATGTCAGTAGATAGTAAATGAAAAGTTAAGATAGGGACATGTAAGCCGTATTGAACAGAAATGATTAGTTTCGACACAAAAAAATCCTAAAGTTGAAAAATCTCGATTTTTCACACCCTATATCTCTGTAATATTTTGCGCTATACCCCAAGTATGATAGATCGACGAAATCAGCTCTTGAGGAAGAATCTTAAAATTGAATAAAATACAGGGTGTTCCATTCGAAATAACAAAGTTGTTTTTTTGATAGAAGCGGCTACGCCGCAACGCTGAAAGTATTTTGGATCGATAGAACAAAACTGATTACCCAATAAACGAAATTTTCAGAATAATCCTACGTCCCGTTCTCCGTAAACGTCTAAGGTACCATCGACCGTGAGTGACCCTGTATAAGAGAAATAATATTAGTATTGGGAAGAATTATCTTTCTCAATATTTTTCGTTATTCTCCATATTCTTTCAAAAATCCTATATCTGTTTTTACAGTAATTCACTCAATTTGTTGATATTACCGCAAACAAGTAGTTATCTACCTTTAGCGAAGGTCTGCAATGTTTATTTCCCTAATTTTAATTTGAAATGTACCTATACTACTGTATTGAGAAAAAATAAACATTATTATTATTATTATTATTATTAGGTATCTCATTAATACAAATATGTATCGTATGCACATTTGAATCCAGAACACCCTGAACGTACAGGGTGTCCCAGAATGAGTATAAATACGCCCCCGGCCAACTGTCCCTCATCCCCTAAAATCTCTATTCGCCTCACACAGGGCGAGATAAAGTTCTGGCGTACCCGCATCGCAGAGCAGATGTGGTTTTTGTCTCGCCCCCCCCCCCCAAGATACGCCCTAAGGGTACGAAGGAGATCAGTTTTTCCGCCTGGGTCCCGTTGGGAAGGATGTTTATGGGCCAAAGTGAGGTAATATCTATCCTAACTCGTGCAAGTTTACTCCGTAAAACTTCTGAGGGTTGCTAAGGCAACTAGGATAGTGGTTAGAAAAAAAAAAATCTTGGCGGGAGTTTTTCTGTGGTCCCCCAGGGAGGTAAGGGGGGTTATGAAAGGTATCTGGATTGGAGGTTCGGGCCTCGGGGTTGGGGAATTCAGTCGAGAGTGAGATTTAGTCATCTAATTTGCGTTCATCAATCTGGAAAATAGAAAGAAAATAATTGCATTTTCAGAGACTTATCTGCTGAAATAATGTATAATCAATTTGTTTACCATAAATAAGCCCTTATTCAGTTTATACGCATACAAAATAGTTTTGAAGCTAATTTATAGGTATTTGAAATTGTGAATTATTGGATTCAACTTTAATGAAAATTTTCTAATTTCTAATCAACATTTTTTTATGAGAACCTCCTATTTCACTATTCTAACAAACTGTGAATTAATCCTAATTAAGTAGATTCCTTATGAAAAGCTGTTCGAAACAGTTCAGTCAAGAGTGATGAGAGTTAGTCATCTGGATTGTGTTCATCAAACTAAAAATAGGAGTACAATCGTGTCTTTTTTAGAGATATATCTGCTGAAATAATGTAAATGTTTCTTTATTGTTTCTATTCGCTACATAAACAATCCTTGTAATTGACTCATTTCAGTCATAGTTCGTACTATTATATTGAAAACCATGAACAATTCTGAAATTATCTTTCTTCCTATGTAGATTAATTTTTTAATTATACAGTTCAATTATTGAAAGTGGACAATTTATATAATTTATTATGTTTGTGCAGAACTCTCAAATCTGATTAGACTATTTCAAACTTGGTGAATGCAAAATGTCAGAAAATTCTGAGCCCGTCTAGTTTGCCTTATGAACAATGTTAAAAAACAGTGCGAATTCAATGTTTGTACGGTCCGTTACTCAACAAGTAATGATTACTGATTATTTGGATTATTTGGAATAGGTGACAGTTATTCCCTAGAAATTTCACAACCCATCAGCCAGTGTCATTTTCCAAAGTTTTTGTATTCTGACAATCTCCTCGTACATTTTCTTGAGGTCTCGGTCACTCGATATGAAGAATTATCTGCGAGTATGGACATGATTCAATGTTCTGCGTAGCGTTACCCAGCAAAGTAGTATTCTGCTGTTTGTCTACCAGTCAATCAAACTATATGTTTGAAATTATGAATTGGATAAGACGTGAGAATTATTTTTTCATGTTTGTGGTACTGCTTTCATTTCATGGATTTTCGTTTATATGTGGCAATATTGTATCAGTTTGTATCAAGATGTCGCTGTCTTGATGTTATAAAGCGCTTTATCCAAGATGGTCGCCAATTTTTATATAGAGGAATTCTGCCATATAAATCGCCCCCACGTCTTGAAATCGTATCATAAACGGATAATATGAGGATATATACGCCCAATTATGTCTAATATTACGACCAAAGTGCCCATATAACAGCGTTTAGCTCGATAAGTGTCTACCGTTTCTTCATTATATCACCTTGTGAGTTAATTTCACTCGTATAGCTTCCACACAGTAGATTGCCATAAACAATATTGAGTTTTTTTTTTACTTTTGGTACCTGTCAACAACGCATTATGGGAGATACCTTGATATTTATCATGGTGATCTTGAGCAGGATTTTAATTGGCTCTGGTCATCTCTCAGTGAAACTAACCTACCTGTGAATTATTTCAGAAAATGGCAAATGAAAAATAATATATTTTATTTCTGACAGTGACATTATATCGTCATAGTTACGATATCTATAATGAGGGTCATAACTCCCTTGGGATATTAAGGTTCAAAAAGTCCCTCTTACCTTTTACAGGTGAAAATGATACAAGAAATGCTTATAAACGTTTATATGTAATGAAAACTGAGACATATTTTCCTTATTCACGTCATTACAAATAATAAATGTACAATTTTCAAATGTTCTCTGAAAATTACTTCCGCCGCTGGAAACAATTTCTTCTTTTTTATGGGTGGTGCTGTTGCTGTTCACTACAGTCGAGGTGCCTGCCTCTTCTGATGGCAAAGTAGACAGCATACGCGCCGTTTTATTTCTCAATTCAATACTGTCCTCCAGATACCCCTCTGCCACCGTGGAACTTCTCCAACCTCCGTGTCTTTTTAAGTTTGTCATAGTTGCTCCTGCATTGGCTAGGGCAGTAGCAGAAGTGCGACGAAGGCAATGTCCCGTATAGGTTAGTGGGTTTGGCAATCCTTAATACATTGCAATTTTGCTGGGAATTTTGCCAAACATATTCTTTCCAATTGGCTGAGTTGTACATTTATTTTGTCGGAAGCTCAAAAAAATCGTTTTGTACCTTCAGGACGCAAGGACATATAAAGTCTCAATAAAGGCAAAGCAGATAACTCTTTTTCATCCACAACTGTAAATTTCTTCGATACACCAGTTTTACTTTCCGGTACGTTCACTACCATAACAGTATCCCGGTCCTCTATATCTGCTATACTCATATTTAGAAGTTCCTGAGTTCTGCATCCTCCAAAATAACCCATAATTAGAACAACCTATAACAAATAAAACGAAATAAACAAACGAAAAAGAAAATTATGAGAAAAAAATTACCTTATGCAATAAATTAATTTCATTAGGGGCGTCCTTTAGAAATTTGATGACATCTTTAGGAGATAAGACAGCAGACTTTTTCGGCTTATACCCCTTACTTTTCCGTTTCAAAAAAGCCTCTAGTTCGTTGAACTTGGTGATATCTCTTTTCTCATATATGGTCACCATCGATTTGAGCATTGACCATTTAGTCCATAACGAATTTGGGTTAAACGTTTCTGACTGCAACGAATAAATACAATTATTACCAAATCTACCAGAAAATACTGAAAATACTTTACCAGTTCTTGAAAATATGCCAGAAAGACAGTTTCGTTGGCATCTTTTGACATAACATTTCTCTGTGTCAGCCACTTCAGATATAAGTTGTATTCTTTTTGATATAGGGCTTCACTTTTCGATGGAAGTAATGATTGTCTTGCTTTTTCCGCTTTTATTATAATATCCTCCATTATATCAGAAAAAGATCGCCGATTTGTGGTAAAAAATAAACACGTTTTTAACGGAAAAACATTGATTGATAAAGAAAGTTTGCTTATAAACATGTAACATAGCGACAACCTAGCAACAACCAACAATGCTACAATCAACGCTACCTAATTCAAATATACCAGAAAGGTTATGAATTTAAACATTTATTGCGTTCTAAATATGGACATATTGTTATGAAAATCGGTCAAAAATAAAATTATCTATGTACCACGGGAATTATAGAGCCTTAATAACCTCTGGCAATTGCTGTCCCTCGGGCCAGTGGCCCTCGGGACGCAAACTTTGCCATCGGTAATTAAGGCCCTCATAATTCCCTTAATACATAAATAACTATTATAGTATTTTTAGTACCTCAACATTAATTATTTTTGTTTTATTGCAGGGATCTTACCAGCAACAATATATCAGTCATCAATGAAACTTCTCTGGCTCGGTATCCACTTCTAGAAGAATTGTAAGTATACATCATGTGAATTTTAGTTAATATATGTACACGAAATTCCGACTTTATTTTTCTATCCAGTATAAGGATATCTATCAGTCAGGACATACGCACTCTACTCTCAAAATTGAAACTTGACGTGTTGATTATTATTCAGGCCTCATGCAGTTGTTAAATAACTTTGTTGGTTTGATATTTTCCTAATAATTCATAACATGAAATGAATTCTAGAATACAGTACTTGATAACTTCAAATTTCATAACTTTTGACTGTTTTGAGAATGTTTTTCAGA
Source organism: Chrysomela aeneicollis (assembly GCA_029955515.1). Classification (NCBI taxonomy): domain Eukaryota; kingdom Metazoa; phylum Arthropoda; class Insecta; order Coleoptera; family Chrysomelidae; genus Chrysomela; species Chrysomela aeneicollis. The sequence goes on along the minus strand of JARUHQ010000007.1, from coordinate 1,376,472 downwards.
ATGCTCATTTTCAATTATTGAGATGCAGCAGTTTTTTAATTGTCTTTTAAGCAGGATAGCTCAATTCCAAAATTTCTCATCAGTTTCTCAGTAACATTTGGATATTCCAAACTGTATAATTCACTTATACAGTCGGAAGTGATCTCACCGATTATTTCATTCATGCTAAAATACACGTTTTTGATTGGTTGAAATGATTGTGTTGATAAGCAATAACACCATGTTTTTGATTTTGTATTTCGGCTCCTGATTGGCTATTGGATACCTACATGCTGTGTTTTCGTTTCTGTATTTCGTTTTCTGATTCGTAGGCAATAGGGTTGTTTAATTAAACAACCACTTACTAGTTGCAATCTGTCATAGTATTTTCCGATTCCCTGATAAATAAATGAATGCCACTACACCAAATTTTCGTCTGTACCATGATAAACACACACTATTAATATGTATCCACTTCATTTTCCACAAATTATGGATAATTTCAGCAAAAATTTATCTAATGTAACCTAACCACACAAATTGTGACAACAATCAAAATGAATTTAGCTCAGTAGTACCTAATGCATAGGGCATAGGTAATCTTGCCTACATCATACAATGGCATAAATGTATTGTTGGTTGCATAGCAAATCTTCTTGTGTCGAACTACAATGCATAATCAAAATAACTAATTCCGTAAACTGTACGTTTAATATTGATTTAAAAAATAAATAGGAAATCATCAGAATGGCTTGATTTTATTCATGAAATAATCTGAACAAATACAGCTCGTGTTATTGATTATTATCGAAAATGCCTTCTCTTTTTCGAAACAAATCATGTTGCTTGGAAACTACACAAGCAACATGATTTGTTCTCAAAATCGAAGGAATTTGTGTTTCGACAATCATCAATACATGCGATGATCACTAATATTGATTTCAGAATGTTCACAATATTTTTCTCAGTGTGCACTATGTAAAATGCACTCCTGAATAGAGGGATCCGAGAAATATATTTGTTTCGTTTCTTGGTGCCTTATCATGCTACCCCTAACCAAACTTATTCACCCTATGCAGTCCAAGTTTTTCACCCTATCTCGTATAATTTCTAGTTCGTTGTATATAATTTCCGGGATTGTTTCAAATTCCCATGGCATTTTTCAGAACGAGCATATAAAAATAGCAGTTTCAATTGTACATTCAGCATGTTCTACTTTGCCGCTTTCCAGATATTACACTCGGAATGACCTGCAATGAATTTTCACGAGTAGGTACTTGTTGAAGCCGCTACCCGCAATTTGGTACAAAAATCGTCTCGGTCATTCTGCTTTATACGACGCTTCTGAACTGCAATCCTCGAAGACATTTTTCTTTCAATAAGAATCTCCTAATTTATAGATGAATTAGATTTCTTACAAAAAAATCACTATATTTCACAGAATTGTAAATCAGCAGTGAGGATCTCCTAATTTACAACAACAACTGTAGATTAGCAATGATTAGATGATCCCTCAATTTACAATTGCAACTACTGTGAATTTGCTCTAATTCACTGTTGATTATTAGATATTTATGTACCAAGGGTGTAAAATACGATTTTATGGACCGCAGCGTGTAAGTAATAGATTGAGCGATAGCAAGGGCTATTAACATGCCTTATTGGTTCATTGAAGCAAGTTACACCCGAAATACATCAGCTCTCAAGGATGATAGGAATAAATACCTTTCAAACCCCTTTAAAATAATTTTTGCTACGCCCATGATGTTCCTCTCGAAAAAGCATTACATGAGAGTGTTTTTACTTTTTCTCTATCTCTTATTATAATGAGGGAGTTATAAAGGGTTTATAATTTGCTCATGATCTAGACTGGTGGGTGAATAAATAGACTAGTAGCCATATTTGCTGTCAATACAGACAATAGTCATTACGAAATACATTCCGCAGTGACGAAGAAAGTGTGAATTGTACTTCACCAGAAATCAGTAAAGCAGCTGAGGATGCGAATAATTAATAATTTATTGACCGGCGGTCGGCAATAAAGTAGTCCGAGGGCGGTACAGTGCTATTTTAAGCCCTCACAACCGGGCGATAAAGTGCCATTTTACGTCCGGTCGTGCATTAAAACTATTTTTCTACATCTGGTTTAAAAAGTAGCCTTTGACTCTTTCAAATCTCAACACAGAATTGACATTTTCCGACAGCATTTGCGCTCTTGAGCGGAAATATTGAAAAAACGCTCGTCCATACCATTGGTATATTGTTGAAAACGAACTAATATTCTATGGTACCTAGTTTCAGTAGTACTACACCTTTTCCAATTTTATTTCAAAAATGGTCAATTGTATTTCCAAATAGTCATTTTGATTTCAAAAAGGATCAATTTTATTTCAAATTAGTCAATTTAATTTCAAAAAGCATCAACTATATTTCAAAATTATCAATTCAATTTCAAAATGCGTCAATTGTTTTTCAAATTAGTCATTTGGATTTCGAAAAGCATCAATTGTATTCCAAAATTATCAATTCAGTTTCAAAAACTAACACTTCTAATTCCAAAGTGGTCATTTGTATTTCCAAAAATATCAAATGTATTTCAAAATGCATCATTTTAATTTCAAAACCGAAAAAGCACAGGCAAAGGTTAGACAGTGTAAGGTGATATTTTCATTCACCCTGTTATAGGAACGCTCCTGGTTCCTATCATATATCACATATTAGATTGTAGTAGACTGATTTTGGAATAAAAATGATTAGATTTGTAGAATTGATAATTTTGAAATAGATTTGATACATTTTGAAATTTAATTGACTAATTTGAAATACAATTGGTATACTTTTTGAAAGAAACTTGACGCTTTTTGAACTACAATTATTGTAAAAGGTGTAGTAATCGAGTTTTGTTGTCTAGTTTGTAGGAAAAAATCTTTAACTGTCTTTTTTCAGCGGCAATATATCAGTTTGCGCTCTAAATAATAATAATAACAATAATCTTTATTTAGCATCAGTGCTATATACATAAAAAAATACAAGTGGCATTTTTTTCTCAATAGAGAATGTATAGTAACAGCAACAAAAAAAAACATTGATAAATATAAGGAGTTACATAGACAAAAACGAATAAAAATATGAGACACATTAAAAAATTAAAAAAACATTTAACATTTATTCACTACAAATTCTCTCGAGAGCCTTCTGAACTGGTTGAAATTATCACAATGTTTCATTATCACAGGGAGTTTATTGAACTCAAAATAATAGTTATTATTTAATTTCGTTGTTTATTTTTGTGTTTCAAAAATGAACCTCAATAATTCACCTAGAGTGTTCAATAATTCTAACATTTTATGAAGAGCTGGCGTATTTCACCCTTTCAAAAATTCCCTTGCTGCTGTGTGGAATAGAAAATTAAGTTATCATCTCATCGTCCTCCTTGATGGGGCATTGTTTCGATGACAAAAACCATGATCGCACAATGTATTCAACACCTTCTGAGAGTTATCCGATAGAGAACTGGTATAAATGCATATTTCTGACCTAATCACTGTGTATGCAAATATCTCGGTTCTCGGTGTAGGTGTACACATACAATGCGCGTATTAGATTAAACCCTTGCGAGACAAAGCTTAGTTTCTCGATATCGAGCAAAATTTACGGCCGTTTTCTAATCTTCGCGCCAGGACGAATGCACGCCTCTCGTTAAATTTGCACTGTGCCAGGTATTAATTAGATTAAAGTGATATCTACAAGTGATTTTTTTTCTCTGTACCCACGTACCAGTAGACATAGTTACAGTTAGTTCGATTTTATCCTAGCTCTACACACTCCTATTTAACCGGTGACCCTATATGAATGAAATAGAAATATTTTTTTCTATGTTGGTTGTATAATGAAGTTATTGTGCAATGCAAATGCGTGTCGAAATAGCCTCTATTTCGATACGCATTTTTTATTATTCGAAGGTTGGTACAATCGAACTGTCAAATGAAAGTCAGAAGAGTTTTAGGCCCAGTTTACTTCTGAGCGATTTGGATTTGGTGATATTAGCAGTGAAAAAGTCAATGTTTTAATTGGTAAATTTCAATTCAGAGTGCAATTTGATTCAAATTGACCAATAAAAACAATAACAACATTGAATTCTTCACCGCTGGGATTGCGATAATCAAAATCGCTATACGCTTGTGCGTCAGATTTTAATTATTTCAATGTCATCATTGTTACCAATCGAAGATGTTTCTGTTATTTATCGATATCAAATCCATTTTTTTCTTCAAATCAATTCAAAATAGAAAACATTGCATATGACACACGTTTTATAAGACACGTTGTCGCACTTGTTCACTTGGAGCACTCCTCGTTTCGCTCGTCGTACTCCAAACAACGCGTGCGACAAAATAGCGTCTTATAGAACTTGTATCATAATCTATTCTATTCTTGTTGCCCTCACTAATGATCTTCATGAAAAATGTATTTTTCTGCAAGCGACTCATTTCAGTTCTGAAATTAGCTCTAGAAGTTGACGTTGCTTATAATACTGACACAAAAAAATGAATTAAGTTGAAATCCTAGAATGAGGAACCATTGTGATATGATTGTGATTATTATTTTGGAAAGGAATAGGTCCAACAAGAAACCTAATATATAATAGATATTCAATCGATTTGTGATATTGATATTGGAACAACAATCGAAAATAGAATAAACTTGATTAGTCAGAAGTTACAAACACGAAAAATTCTCTGTTCATGAGGCAATTGGCCAGCACATTCTTTTTGACTTCATAACTCATATCCATTCAGATGAGCTTGTATAAATTGATGAACTTCCAATACTTCTACCTACTCCAATATATTTTCTCTAACAAATATCAAATGAACAAGAAAACTACACATAAAATGAGGGTTTACCTCCTTCCTCATCTTTCATATTTTTTTTGTTAATTGGCCTCTTCCTGCTGGCATAAATTGGTCAAGTTTAAATTGTCTGAGTCAAAAATATTCCAATTTTTATTTTGTTAAGAGAAGAGCCAGCCCAGTAGGTATATTGTATCCATGGTAGGAATTCTAGACAATATAATAACAAATTAATTAAATACGAATGAATGTCACAAAAGTTGTATTATACAATAAATATTAGTAAAATCAATATACAGTCCACGAATTTATTAATTTCACCAGGAAATCACAACACATTTTAGAAATTAGATTCCAATTTTTTCGGTTGCAGAAAATATATCATGTTTCATTCGGATCAAAAGTAACTTTGTTGCGTTTTTGCGTGCTCGGCTTCGTTATGACTTCGTGATCTCATATTGATAGGAAAAATTTACTTTATTTTTTAAAAAATATTGTCATTTTGAACATATCCGATGATGGTAAAATACATGAAGTATACTCAGCTTTGAAAGAGAGTATAATCAGAGATCTTCTAATTCAGCGAACCAATCCTTTCAGATTTGAAAGAATATGAAGCAATCAAGATCAAAACAATGGTAGGCATATGAATTATCCTGATCTTTGCAATATTTTATTAGAAATTGAAGACATCCTGGAGGATTGACTCGACCTGGACATATCATTTGCCACAGGCAACAAAAAATATATTTGATCAGAAGAAATTCAGAAGATCTGTCAAGAATCTGCTTATTGAGAAAGCATACTATAACCTGCAGGAATATCATGCTGACAATATACATATCCCGTAATTGTGATGTTTTAATTTTATTTTGAGCTTTTTTGTTATATGTATGGTGACAGTGCATATTTTTATATATGTAGCTATGTGTCTATTTTTCATGATGCAATTGCATTTACAGTATGCAAGGTTACCTTTTTATCTATATTTTATTTATATTTTTTATTTATATATTTTATCTATATTTCTTATTATATTTAGTACTTTTTTATATATATTCAATCGTATTCTGTCAATATTTGTATTTTTGATACACTTTGTCAATAAGAATTCTATCTTGGACAATACAGTATATATCTATCTATCTATTTACGGCAGTTTTGAACTTACATTACGAATAGTATCACCTGAACAACTATGAATTTTTGAAACACAAACACTCAACACGCAATCGAAAAACAATAAAGATAAACGAGGAAATTTATATCAACAAAACACAGATATAACCTGCTTGTTTGAAAAAGATAGCAAAAGTGATACCCGACATACGATCATAAAAAAATTTGAGTAGCAGCAAGTATCAGGGAGGACAAAAGAGAGAAACAACGCTACGAGAGTAGTTCTTAACTGTCATCAAGGTGGATATAGGATGGTGAAACAGCTCTTCAATTGTTTCTGCGAAAAACTTGTAGACCGTTTGAGAAGGTAGTAATATTTCAGCTACTTGAATGAAGATGGCGTTGAGATCGATTATCGAAGAAGATTTCTGTTGCTTACGTATTTCTCACATCTGACAGACGTGACTTGAAACGACATTAAACAATATATTTTCTATAAATCTGGAATGAATATTGATATTCTAACTCTTCTCAGTCATTTTTCATCTAGAACAGACGAAACTGATAAAAAGATGACAGAAGCACAGTTTCTGTTTTACCGACATAAGGTATGTCGCTATCTCTGTTAATATCAGGAAATACTACTACGGTATGAAATCAAGTAGGCAAAGGTCTACAGTTTATTCTAGTGCTTGTTAATAGGAAGCTGTTTCACCATCCTATATCCACCTTGACTGTCATCATCTACTTTTATTTTGACGCATGCGCATAAATTCACCGTTGCCAGCGATGCTCTTTTGTTTCGGCTTCAGATAGGCTGTCCTTATTATCAATATTCGTAGTCAACAGATATATGACTATTCTTCATTGATTTGTATAATTAAAAGCAGTTCGTGTAATATTATTTTAAATCATCCAAATGAATTTCATCAATTATTCATTGTCCTACATTTATCGAAATACTTTTCGACCATCGAAATATCCGTCCACCCTGTATCGTAATCGCCTTGCGACACCCATTTACACGGCGTGCACTTGTCGCAGATCGGCTATCCCCACCTGATATACGACCCCCAAAAAAAAAACAATTGCCACTCGAAAACCCCGCGCGCTGATGAAAATTAACCCCCACACTATCTGAACGCGCGCCAAATTTATGGGCCACGCGAGCCCGCGATTAAGGCCCGGGCGGAATTCAAATTCCCCCCTATTTTGGGAGGGGGGGGGGAAAGGGGGGAATCGACTTTCCGGGAAGGAAAAATTCGAGGTCTGGCGGACGCAAGGTCGGCAGACTGCTAAACGTCGCGTTATCGCCGTCGAAAAGATGGGGGGGGGGGGGGGATGGATGCTAATTGTGGGGATGGCGATACTTGGGAGAGGGCTAATTATCCCCAGACGCAGGGGTGAGAACTCTGAGGATGGGTCTGATAACGCTTGGAATTGCTAAATGGAAAAAAATGCCGACGTCGTGGAGGATTATTAGACTCGGAGCGGAGGAACTATGAAATTATATAATGTGACAGATATTTATGAAAGTTCCAACTGAATTGCAAATATTAGAAATTTCAAGGGAGAAAAACTTGTAGAAAAAATGTACCTACTATTGAATTAAAAAAGCGTCAGGACTGAATGAATAAAATATTGAGAATTAACTCGCTCACATAGCTACGTAACTTAGATTGATCTTCTAACCTATAAAATGAATATGGGTCCTTGTATTTTATATTTTTACGCTGCTATTGAACGGACAGTTCAGTTCCTTGAAAAACTTTGTTTGCAATGGGAATCTCATAAGTTGATTATTTGCAAATATAAATAAGCTCTAATTTAGCATACTTATTCGAAGGTATAAAAAAAAGTTTCGAGTGTAATTTATAGTTCCAATTTCAAATTAAACTCAACACTTTTTGTGAGAATCTTCTAATTTACAGTAGCAACTGTGAAAGAAATTAGTTTGGATACTGTCATATTATGAATTTTGAGAAGTGATTGTTTCTTGTCACTAAATCTTTTTGGGATGAAAATATCGCATCTTCATAATTGTAGTGATGCTAGAAATTCAAAATATAAAAAATGCTAACAATAGTACATTATGATACAAGTTTTATAAGACGCAATTTGGTCGCACGCGTTGTTTGGAGTACGACGAGCGATTGCGAGGAGTGCTCCAAGTGAACAAGTGCGACAACGTGTCTTATAAAACGTGCGTCATATGCAATTTTTTCTATTTTGAATTGATTTGAAGAAAAACATGGATTCAATATCGATATATAACAGAAACATCTTCGATTGGTAACAATGATTACATTGAAATAATTAAAATCTGACGCACAAGCGTAAAGCCCAGTTTACAGTTAATCGATTTTGATTATTGCAATACCAGAGGTGAAAAATTCAGTGTTGTTATCGTTTTTATTGGTCAATTCAAATCAAATTACACTCTCAATTGAAATTTACCAATTAAATTATTGAGTTTTTCACTGCTAATATCACCAAATCCAAATCGCTCAGAAGTAAACTGGGCCTAACTCTTCTGACTTTCATTTGACAGTTCGATTGTACCAATCTCCGAATAACAAAAAATGCGTATCGAAATAGAGGCTATTTCGACACGCATTTGCGTTGCCCAACCAAAATAGAAAATAGTATATTACACAACAAGTGTGGAAAGTGACATATTCCACACGAGTAGTCGTTTAGCACGAGCCGCGTAGCGGTGAGTGCGGAAACGTAACCAGTGAAGGAAATACACTATTTTTCCTACGACTGCGAATATTTTCATTTCGCGGGAGGTCTTGTCAAAAATGTAACTCGAGCGGTCTCTATTTTGATTCGATATCAAGTACTGTTTATTTCCATATTCAAGATGATATTTGAATACTTCTCCGACAATTCCTCATTATATGAATCACTGATTGATTGAGTAAGTTTAGTTTGGACAAATTTTATTGATATTGACACCAGCGTTCATAAACAACCTTGACACCATACGCCTGCTAGCGCCAGTAAACACGCAACCAGGAACACAGAACCACAGAAGTATGTAGTTCGCAAGCGCGTACGAGTTACTCGAGTTAGTGCGTCCTTTCGACTCTTTGCAAACATCTGTGATACCACAGAATTTTCTCTTTGGTGATAATGTGATATCAAACTGATGCAAGCAGCAAGCCGCGCATAAAACTGTAGCCGTACTCTTTTGAATGATCTCACCCGCTGTCACCAACATTGAAATAGTTCCAGCAAAGAGTATAGGTTCCAGTTTTAAAGTGAATTCAGAGGTTATGTATCAGACACATTGAAATTAATAGATAAAGAGTTCTCGGTATAATTCAAAACGAGACAGAAATTTCAATAAATAATATGAATTTGATTTGAGAACGCTTATATTGACATGTGAGTACCTTCAAAATATACCTAATTATTTCTATATCAATTCAGGCGACAGTTGTGATATTTTTCATATCAACACTAGTGCTTTTTTTCAAATAAACAATACCATGGTGATATGAGCTACTACTGAATAACAAAACAGTGTGATTATTGACGTTTTCATACGTGGTCGTAGGAAAAATACTTTTCACCATCGACACCCGAATAAAAGATTCTTTTTCCTATGTTTATACACACTTCGATAAATAATCCATCCACCCATCTAGCCATCCATCCTTTCATCAGTTCGGCTACATATTTGCGCGAAAAAACAAACTGGCAAAGTCAAATGTCCCACATTCATTTGCCGATGAAAAATTCCTGTATTTTCCGCAATTCGATAATAATACACATACGATCAAGTGAGCCGTCCAAATGAGCCAGACGATAAAAAGGGTGCCGACATTTTAACGTCCCCGCTAATTTTAAACCCGCTTATACTCGAGCTGCATCATGACAAATGACTATCGGGAGATCAATCTGGAATGTCGGGATGCTCGGAAAAATAATTATTCCTTGACGACGCTGGTGCACTTTGGGAAAAGTCGCCAATGCGGTTTTATAATGCAGTTTTCAACAGCCAGAGGGAATTAGTTCGGTTTACAGGGTGGGCAAGATGAAAATGAATAGTGAGGAAGTTGCGCGATATAATGGACTTTCACGTGGCTGTTGCAGAAATTGATTATCTTCTTTCCTTTTCGAGATATTTTGTCGAAAAAAAGAACAAATTTCGTTTTTATCTATTTCTGCAGTTGTCTTAGTAATGGGGAATTCTCCTACGGACGATAATGAAGTAAATCTTATTAAATATCTTCGAAACGTCGCATTTCAAATTCATTATTTCAATCTTTTTCCGAAAAACAACATTTCAAGTGCTTAAAAAAAGACTCGATATGGGGATTTAAAATTTAAAGCACCTTGTTTCTATTTTACCATATGGCAACATGGACTGCAGATTTCATAAATAATAAAGGAAAACAAATCCATTACGTTGATTAGGTGAATAAAGATAGTTCTATTTTGATTTGATCAGGTCAGAACACAAAACTTATACCACCAATGAGTTATGTGGGTTAGGTGTCATTCTGCTTATTTCTGTTCCATGCTCCTCAAAAGATATGCTACTCAGTTGTTGAGGTTATGTTCATATTTGACATGTGGATGGCTTGTTGTTTTTCTTTGACTGAAATTTATGTTTTGACTGATTATTTTTTTACATTAGCAGTTTGATGCTTGAATTATGCATTGACATCAAGTGTACATATTGATAGTGTGGCCAAATGTGAGTTGTTGTTCTTCTAGCCTACTAGGCGCTGTTGCCAATTTGTTAAGTAAAAACAAAGTGATTTAAAATTTAAAACCCCATATTTGAAAGATTGATTCAGCTAGTTTCCACAACGAATTCGAAAAATTCATGAATGAAACTCATAATCAATAAGTTCATACTTGCTTTTGCTGTAATAAACCGAATTGAGGAATATTCCCCATTATCGAAGAATAATGTGTACTTCTTCACTGCAACTTTTTGGGCTTTAAAAAATAGCGAATGTTGAGTCCAAAATTTCGTCTTTGAGAAATCATCAACTTTGATTTTCCTCATGGGTAAAAACAGAAATATACCTTATTTACAGCAATACAAATTATTCATAACGACCTCTAAGATTGAAAGAAAAAAATATCTAATCCAATTAAAAATATCAAATTCAGTTTGAGTGTAAATGCCTGGGTAGACCACGAGCAGAAAACGATTACTTTCCTGGCGAATACTACGCAGAACATTGAATTATATCTAGTTCTAAGACGTGACAAAGTTCATATCGATAAATGCGATCTGCATTGACAATGTGACTCGTTGCATGGATTACGAGAAGATATTATTCAATGATCTACGTGGTATTTTCCAGGAAAGTAGTAGTTTTCTGCTCGTGGGTAGGCATTCAAATTCGAACTGTGTTTGATATTTTTGATTGGGCAAGACTTCGGGTAAGATTCTGTTCACTTTCAATTTTTCTCCCAACTCATAGCTTTTCATTTTGCAGACATTTGAGTGAAAAAAATTCGTCCAGGGTATGATAAAGCTGCTCGCTCATATTTCATGCTTGTTTTCTTTTTGGTGCATTCGTATAAAAGCTTGTTTTCAAAAATATTTTTTCTCGTATTTCATTTTGTAACTTCTATCATCGAGTATCTATACTTTACCTAATATTTCCAATTTTGAATTGAATTCGACAATTATCACGAAGCTCACGATTATTATGAAGCGGCCATATGAAATTTACAAATTTCGCCACATACCAATTTTGAATAGAATCAAACCATAATCACAGACTTCGTCCGCCATATTGTAGCCGCCATTGTGTTTTCATTCAACAACCTTCATCGAGGTAAGTACCCCTCTGAAAGGATTATACCAAGTTCTCATTTATTATATTTTAAAGGAAACAAATTCAACATTGGTGATTTTTTTTTAATTTTAGTATATTCGTCTTTTTATTTTCATTGTTTATAGCTTGTTATCACATTGTTTGTTTTCTTTATATTCATCTGGTAATATTTCGAAAATTCCTCAGCAAAAATGTGTTTCTCATCTGAAAGGTATGGTTGGAATATTTTGAAATTTAGAAAAAACTGAATATTTGCTTTCTCATTTTCATCTTTGAAGATATACCAAAACTGATATTACGCCTCAATTTTTACTTATTTGATCTACAAAATGACGTTTTGACTTTTCTTGGCCACTATACACCTTTTTTTAAAATACGGATATGCATTTTTAATAATGGACCCCTGGAATACAACATTTCAAATATTTATATCATAAAAGACGAAAAAAAATCAAAATGACACTTCAGTTTTTCAAAAAGTTTTGAAAACAGAGTTCGTGGAATTTCTTTCACTTTAATGACGAGCATACAATTCCGCAACTTCACCCGAATTTGAAGTTATTCGTATCTCTCAATAATGCATTTTCACCGATTAGTTGTGGGTCAAATTCAAGTAACAATATTTGATTACATTGTTGTTAAATACTGGGTCACTCACGGTCGATGGTACCTTAGACGTTTACGGAGAACGGGACGTAGGATTATTCTGAAAATTTGGTTTATTGGGTAATCCGTTTTGTTCTATCGATCTAAAATACTTTCAGCGTTGCGGCGTTGCCGCTTCTATCAAAAAATAGCAACAACTTTGTTATTTCGAATGGAACACCCTGTATTTTATTTCATTTTTAGATTCTTCCTGAAGAGCTGATTTCGTCGATACATCGAACTTGGGGTATAGCGAGAAAGATTACAGATATATAGGGTGTGAAAAATCGTTTTTTTTTTTAACTTTAGTAATTTTTTGTGTCGAAGCTATCCATTCTTGCTCAAAACGGCTTACATGTCCGTATCTCAACTTTTCATTTACTATCTACTGACATTTAATAGAAACAAATAGAGGGTGATGCAAAACTCAAAATTTTGAACCACCCGTATTTGTTTCAATTAAATATCAATCGATAGTGAATGGAAAGTTGAGATAGGGACATGTAAGCCGTTTTGAGCAAGAATGGATAGTTTCGGCACAAAAAATTCCAAAATTTGAAAAATCTCGATTTTTCACACCCTATATCTCTGTAATCTTTCTCGCTATACCCCAAGTATGATAGATCGACGAAATCAGCTCTTCAGGAAGAATCTAAAAATGAAATAAAATATAGGAATGGGTGCCATTTGAAATAACAAAGTTGTTGCTACTTTTTGATAGAAGCGGCAACGCCGCAACGCTGAAAGTATTTTAGATCGATAGAACAAAACTGATTACCCGCAATAAACCAAATTTTCAGAATAATCCTACGTCCCGTTCTCCGTAAACGTCTAAGGTACCATCGACCGTGAGTGACCCTGTATATGTATTCCAACATCTCCTAACTTTTCACATTCTTTTATCGAGAAATCTCATTTATGATCCCCGAACCGATCAACATATCGGTCCATCTCGATGATATTGAGACGTTACCCCACCTCCCGACTCTTCCTTTTTTCCTCTCCCACTCTCGCCCGGAAAAAAGATGTCTCGCTTTTCGCGAGACTTTTTTTTTCCTAGGTGGCGACGGCTGCGACATTTTTCATTTTCGCCCTCTCTTTTGTACTTCTTGTCGTTCATCAAGGCGGCGCTGGCCTGCTCGTGATGTAATAATATTCAGATTCGTAGGGGGGGAGAGATGTGACGCGTTTGGATGCTAGAAAAAAATATCTCGATGGGGAGAGAACTTCGTCCGGCTCGATTTCCCCATTTGGGATCCATGAAAATAGGGCGCTATTTTTTATCGCTTATGTTACCGGATGACAATGCAGAGATTCTTTATCATTGGGAACGGAAATGCCAGAAAAGAACGGATAACTACGATGGTGTTTATTGAAAAACAAGCTTTCCATTTTTGTTACCAAATTATTCTTCACGCAATGGCTGAAATGAAAAAAACTGAGGTATTGATGTAATGCAACACTTGTTCTAGTTTGGGGACCAGACCTATCTACTCATTTGATTTCAAAAGAACTCTTATCATTAAGATTCGCTAGTGAAATAATTGTCATTAGCAAGGATGATCGTAACTCTTTTGTTGAAAGTTGTCAAATAAAATCAAGCTATACAGGGTTTTTCACGATGAGCGTTAATTAAACGTTTCTGATTAACGAGACAATGGATAGACCTGAAAATTTTGAAATATACATAAATCAATATGATTTACACTTCTAAAATATTTTAGATGATGCGGCGTTGCCGCTTCTACTATAAGGAAGCAGCTAATTTGATTTTTCATATGGAACACCCTGTACTTTATTGCATTTTTAGATTTTACTTGGAAGGCTGATTTCATTGATCTTTCATACGTGGGGTATTTATAGAACGATTACAGAGTTATAGGGTGTGAAAAATCGAGATTTTTCAACTTTGGGAATTTTTTTGTCGAAACTATTTATAATTTGTTGAAATAGCTTCCATGTCCCTATATCAACTTTTTTCCACTATCGATTGATATTTAATTGAAACAAATACAGGGTGGCTTAGAACTCTAAATTTTGAACCACCCTGTATCTGTTTCAATTAAATATCAAGCGATTCAACCAATTATAAATAGTTTCGACGAAAAAAATTCCTAAAGTTGAAAAATCTCGATTTTTCACACCCTATATCTCTGTTATCGTTCGATAAATACCCCACGTATGACAGATCAATGAGATCAGCTTTCCAAGTGAAATCTAAAGATGCAATAAATTATAGGGTGTCCATATGAAAAATCAAAGTAGCTGCTTCTTTATAGTAGAAGCGGCAACGCCGCATCATCTGAAATATTTCAGGTTGATCCTTTGTCTGGTTAGCCAGAAACTTCTAATTAACGCTCATCGTGAAAAGCCCTGTAGTATTGATTCTCAGTAAAAAACCTTCAAGTCGATTCTTGAGACTCTGAGTAGAACATTCTTCAATCATATCAAAATTCGATGAAGACAGAAGGTCAAACTCAAATCTATACATTGATTAATTTGTCTGTATTGATTTGATTGAATTATATCTGCTCTCAGTTTATGCAACGATTTTGAATTCCTGGTAGACCACGAGCAAAAAACAACTACTTTCCTGGCAAATCCCACGCAGAACATTGAGTTATATTTGCTCGTAGTGCAACAATTCACAAAGTGAATGCATAATGCACATATGTTTCTTCTTCCGTATCTATAACATTCGAATATACAGGGAGGGCCAATGGAAACTTTCCACCCTAATTTGTAGGAGTTCAAATCAACATCTTGAAAAACGCTCGAATACGTCGATATTTGATTTTAGGGGGAACTAATTTTCAGTTTTTTTCACCCCCGTAGCTTTAACCCTGTAGCTGGGGGGTGAACAACCCTCAAAATTTGAATAGGGAAAAGGGGTCGTGCCATACCTCTTTTTGAAGGTCTCATTGAGTTCTTCATGACCCTATAATTTTGCCCTATTATTGTCATCGATAACGAAATGACAGGTTGTCAAACTCTTGGAAATAGAGTGGGAAATTTGTGGGATTGAAAATCAAAATTGTGGAATGTTCATGGCTGACATTTTGAACAGCTTGGAATTTAAATTTGACGTGTCCACCTGATTTTTGCACTGGTAACTCGAATGATTTGGTATTTTTATTACGAAAACAATAGTCTCTTACCAAGAGTTTGACAACCTGTCATTTCGTTATCGATGACAATAATAGGGCAAAATTATAGGGTCATGAAGAACTCAATGAGACCTTCAAAAAGAGGTATGGCACGACCCCTTTTCCCTATTCAAATTTTGAGGGTTGTTCACCCCCCAGCTACAGGGTTAAAGCTACGGGGGTGAAAAAAACTGAAAATTAGTTCCCCCTAAAATCAAATATCGACGTATTCGAGCGTTTTTCAAGATGTTGATTTGAACTCCTACAAATTAGGGTGGAAAGTTTCCATTGGCCCTCCCTGTATTTTGAACAACACTTATTCAAATCCGATTTTCAAATTTCGATATTATCCGATTTATGATATCTGCTCCTGATCCTGCTCTAACCGTGACATCATTTATACAGGGTCGCTGATATGTATGGAAACGGTTGATTATCTCTTAAAGTAAGATAGCTAGCGAAAAATGTTGGGATACCAAAGTTCAAGGGTTTTTCAAAATCTATCACACTGAATAAAATAGCCTCTATTTCGATACGCATTTTTTATTATTCGGAGATTGGTACTATCGAACTGTCAAATGAAAGTCAGAAGAGTTAGGCCCAGCTTACTTCTGAGCGATTTGGATTTGGTGATATTAGCAGTGAAAAACTCAATGTTTTAATTGGTAAATTTCAATTCAGAGTGTAATTCGATTTGATTTGACCAATAAAAACAACATTGAATTTTTCACCGCTGGTATTGTAATAATCAAAATCGCTCAACTGTAAACTGGGATTTACGCTTGTGCGTCAGATGTTAATTATTTCAATGTCATCATTATTACCAAACGAAGATGTTTCTAAAATTTATCGATAATCAATTTTTTTCTTCAAATCAACTCAAAATAGAAAAAATTGCATATGACACACGTTTTATAAGATACGTTGTCGCACTTGTTCGATTCGCTCGTCGTACTCCAAACAACGCGTGCGACAAAATAGCGTCTTATAAAACTTGTATCATAATATACTATAGTCTATTAACTTCATAGTCCATCAAGTAACCTTCGAAAGTTTCCAGCTCCATAAAAACGCCGCGTCGTTCTTTCGTCTAACAGTGATGAGCTTGACAACACATGTCAAAAATAAATTTAGTGTAAATAATTTTCGCGCAAAAATTGCACATTTAACTGATACTGAGCGTATTTAAATTTCAATTATCATAGGATACAGTGATAGAAGACGAAGTTGTGAATTGAAATATGGAAAAATATATAGGGTGTTCCGTTAAAGAAATAGCAACTTTATTTCTCCAAGACTTTTTGACTAATCCTGTATGCTTAATTTTTATTTAGTGTGATGGATTTCGAAAAACCCTAGAACTTTTGTATCGTAACATTTTTGCTAACTATCTTACTTTAAGAGATATTCGACCGTTTCCATACATATCAGCGACCCTGTATTTATTATACATAATAATTGTTGATGGGTAATAATAATGTTGTTTTTTTTCAGGATATTGTCGGATAATAAGCTGGAATTCATTCATCCTGATTCGTTCTCCAAGAATATATTTCTGAAGAGGCTGTAAGTACAAAAATTCTCAATTTCACGTACTATTAGATCTACGCAAAATAAGTGCGAAAGTTTTTATATACAGTGTCCGCCATAAAGATGGCTACACCTAGTGACAAAATGTCTATCGCACAAATATTTGATTATATAGTTTTGACCCAACCTTATAGATTATTAAAGCTGTTTTCATATGAAAGGCAAATGTATAATGTTTCTCAGTAAGGATAGAGGGATAAAAATTGTATTTTAAATTTTTTCTTCAATCTGGTTCGAAATTGATCCATGGGTTACTCGTAATCACATTTTTCCGATATAATTTTTTGGTATCTTGTCAATTTAACCCATTTTTTGACACCAATGACAACTTTTTTTCAAATTCTTGCCAAATATGAGGTCACGGGATATAAGATAGTTGTCATCAGACATGCAGAAACGAACGAAAGAAAAATCCATAATGAATTTTTTCCCATCATATTATGTAGCCAACTTTATGGCAGACACTATACAAAAACGCATCATTACAGAAGATTCATTCAAAATGTAGACGTTGATAAAAAACAATGGTTTTTCTTCAAGTAAATCTTTTCAAATCCCAACAGACCTTTGAATATACCATGAATATTTTCCGCGAGCCTATGGCCATCAAAAACTTCGAAAGAGAGATAGTTAGATGCTGGATCCAAACAAAGTAACGCATCCAATATAATCAATCAATATAAACAATCCAATGTCGGATCGAGGGGTGAACAACAAATAATCTGTCATTTGATCTCTTGTTAAACCAAAATTTTTATTGAAGAGAATTTCAGTTATCTCAGAGATTCAAGTCGATTTTTCGTACTCGACTATTGGATTGAAGTTGTATCTAGGGTTTGTTGTCGACGTTTCAGTTTTATTGTCAATGGATTCTTGTTAAATGCCACCAAAGTCCAGGTGTGTCCAGGTATCAATTTCGATTTTTATTCGAAGTTTTTCAGTTCTTAGTTCCTGAAATTCTTTTTAAAATGTTAAAAGTCGAAATATCAATTTCGAACATTTCGGATATTATGTGGGGTGAAAGTGTTTCAGCAATCACACAATATTGGAACTGAAGGCCTCAGTGAAGAAATCAGAAAAAGTTTTGTGTATGAGATCCTCCAAAATTCTCACATGAAATCACCATGAAACTAGATCAGATATGGGTTTATTTTAATGTTCCTGTAAAGCAGATTTATTGGCCATTTCGACTGGAAGCGTATAAATTCCACCTTTTTGACTAATCAGTTTTCTTTTCTGTGTTGGTTTGTTTTTATTTTCAGGAACCTAGATTATATGGTAATGTATTCAAATAGATATACCTATTAGAACAAAGTGAAGTGCAAAAACTACCTGGAAGTGACAGTTGATATAGATTCATCATTTTGTGGAGATTTGATACCCACTCATTTTGAAGAAATGAAATAGTGTTCAAATAAATTATTTGAAAAATTCGTAGTTTTATTGGGTAAACAAGAGTAAATGGCTTTCTCCAGCATGCAATTTGGGAAATGTAACACAATAATAACAAATCAGTATTTAAATCTTTTAATCATTGGTGAATGAAATAGATTCCCTTCAGACTGAGAAAGACTACAACTCATAAAAAATCCAAATCCAAATAATACTGCCAAGCAAGCAGATGATAAATTAGTCTTCCATTTACACAACACCAGAATCACCCAAAACTTCATATAATTATCAGGAACATTGTTGAGTGTCATATAGGTTGTTGTTGGTTTTGTATTGACAGTGGAACTCTCCAAGATTCATCACATGATCATGTTAATCATCATCCAAGTGTAGATATTTCATTATGTGTCTTCTTTATAAATCTTCCCCTACTTGTTCATTTCCATGTTGCTCCAACTGCATATAATTATTTGATATTTGCCTGAGCCTGTAATAAATTACAAAATGATTAAAATGAACCAAATGAGGTGGAGAAGAGGTGGTAGCATAGTGACAACAATAATGAAAAATCGAACTTACCACTGAAAAAATCATCATGAGTGCTTGCTACTAACATAAATTCCGAGATAGCTTTTTCTATATTTAAGATCATCTTCCATTTTTAGGCTACTTGCCTTGGGATTTAGGTTTTCCCAAATCCTGCCCATCTTCTGCTTTAGAATCTGAAGGAAATTCATGCAAAGCCTTGAGTATGTAGAGCATTGTGGAACAAGCATATTTTTCGCGATTTTATCTCTATATCACCTCTTCTGATATTTTGCAATTTTAGATTGTGAGGTCTATTAACAACAATTCTTCACAAAATATCATCAAAATACAACACTTTCAATGCTTAAATCACTGAAATTAATAAATAAAGTTCACATTTTACCCATATGAACATATGGAGGTTAGTTTGTTGTTCACCTCTCGAGTAGTTCATGCGATCAATTATAGATGTCGCCCACACCGTGATTTTTCCCTATATACGCAGGGCCGGCTTCATCAATCCTTGGCACCTCCCAAGCAGCCGCGACCGATGATAAAACGATCGCCTATCAACTGCTCCGTTCTGCCCACTCAATCACACCTAACCTAACAAATTCCGCGACACTGTTAGCCGACATAATAGCATTGTATACGTTCTATGCAGTGCACGCGTGTATATTCATTATATGATGCTAGGTGCACCGATTTCGGTCATTTATTACGATCTGTCCTGTCAATAAATCCGCACATTGTTCGACTGGAGTGAATTTACGAGGTTACGTCGTGAACCACAACGAAGTGATATATACATATAGGCAGATAAATGTTGTGAGCATAGTGGCGGGAAAATCGGTGGGGCTTTCGGACTTCTATATGGGCCATTCAGGTCCACCACAATGGACGTATCGCCAGCGAGGCCAACTTTATTTCCGCGTAAACTTTTGGCCAAAGTGGAATGTATACATTAGCGATAAAGTAGCCCTTGACGCATGGTGTTCCCCAAGGATCGGTATTGGGACCACTTCTGTTAATAATTTACGTGAATGACATCAGTAACTTCATGCATCCATTCAAATCTGTATTGTTTGCCGATGACAGTACATTTATTTACTCAAAAACGAAAATTCGATTGAACTATCTAGAATATCAAATAAAGTCGATGAGAAGGCAGAATGTTGGTTCTTGAAAAATTAACTCAAACTGAATACAGATAAAACGCAACAGTTACTGGTTACAGTTTTCAACAAGCTCTTTCGCTACATCAAGTATAGACAGCATTAAATTACTTCGGTAAGTTGTCGATAGTACTCTCACTTGGACCTGTCAAAATTTAAATTAAAAATTTTTAAATTGCAGAAAAAAGCTCTCAGAATAATACCAAACTCTGGTCATAGAGATCATTGTCAACCTCTGTTTTTGAAATTGAGAATAATGCCGTTACCCACATTATTTTTGTACAACGTTCTCATAAAAATTCATAAAAAATCAACTTCATCAATTAAGCAATCAGACCTTCATGACTATGATACCAGACATTGCAACAATATTCGAACAAACCGCTATCGTTTGATTACACAAAATAACACTCTGGATTTCAACCACTACAACTATCTTCCCGATAATTTTGAAAATCTAGTATGTCCAAATTAAAAAAAAATTAATAAAACATCATCTTTTAAGTTTTTGCTTTTATTCTGTCAAAGAATACGTGGATCATTTTAAATGTTTATAATGTCAACATACTCATTTTTGTTTTTATAATTAGGTAGTTGTGTTTCTTGCCTGTTTTACTATTTTAATTGTTTAACTGACCATTACTTTCATGCCAGTTTTTGACTTGCTACAAACATTTTATTATGTAACGTAGTGAAATAAACTATCCATCTATCTATTCAAGTATCAACACAAAATTGACGTTTTCCAAGGAATGTTATTAGGTGACAGCATTTGCGCTCACGAGCGGAAATAATGTCATTAAGTGACAGCATATTTGCGCTCGCATCCTTTATTGTTGAAAACAAACTTATCATTCTGTTGCATGATGGAAAATATTAGTGACAGTGAATTACCTCAAAAAATTACCAGTTTGTTGAATATAAAACAAAAATAAGTTTAACCATATCATTTTGGTCCATAACGTATTATTTATATCTGTGGGATAGACATAAATTTTCAAGTAGCCTCAATAGCCGACGGGTTCAAGTCACAACTTCTCAAGCTGCCAGCCCGGGTTCGATTCCCTTCTTTTCTGTTAGATGTATGAATTATGGATTGAATTTCAATATAATAGAGAATAATTAATGAATTTAATGATTTTGATGAAGAATATCATGAAATGTAAGTTAACTGAATGGAGTATCGAATTTTCCTTTCAAGGAAAAATTGTCTTTTTTGAGCGACAATCTTCACTTCGCGCTCTAAATACACAAATAGCTATTTTCTACAACCGGTTAATAAAGTAGCTTTTCACGCTTTCGAGTGACAGCATTTGCGCTCGTGAGTGGAAATATTGAAAAAACGCTCGCCTCATAATCTCTTACATGACTGAAAATAGTGACTGTTAATTATCTTATCCTCATGTAGCAGAAATAGCAACTATTGTAGATTTGAACCTCCTACCTGAAAAGTCGAGGAAAAGTATGATTAATGACGCATGGTGACATGAAAATGAAACTCAAAGTATCCTAAACTTGTCGAATTTCTCAAAAACCATTAGTTCCATATATATATAAAGCAAAAATAATATTGACTGATATAGATACATTCCAATTATATTTCATACTCTATGGTAGTTTGAGAAGAACCAGTAGTACTAATTAGTAATGACTTATCAAGTTTTCTTGTCTAGAAACTGTGTTTGTAGAAAAAATCTTGTGTGTATTTCGAAAATTCGAACGGAAAATGTCTTGCAGCTTTCGAAAGAAATCGCTCTTCGCTACTGTATTTTTTGAGCGACAATCTATCACTAAATACACAAATAACTATCAACTTCACTAATAACGTCAGGAAAAAAATAATATCTACCTCATCAGTGCAGGGTAGTTAACCGAATAGGGAGCCTGAGATCTCCACCCGAAACGTTGCCTGCGGTAATATTTTCCATAGAGCCTTTGAGACAGAATCTCGGCGTGAGTTTAGCGTGGACAAGAAATCAACTTTCCAAACAAGATTTTTATTCCCCTAGTAACGTGGTGTTGGTCAAAATCAAGGTGGATATAGGATGGTGAAACAGCTCTTCAATTGTTTCTGCGAAAAACTTGTAGACCGTTTGAGAAGGTACTAATATTTCAACGACTTGAATGAAGATGGCGGTAAGATCGATTATCGAAGAAGATTTCTGTTGCTTACGTATTTCTGTGGTTCACATCTGACAGACGTGACTTGAAACGACATTAAATCAATATATTTTCGATAAATTTGGAATGAATATTGATATTTTGACTCTTCTCAATCATTTTTCATCTAGAACAGATGAAACTGATGAAAATATGACAGATGCAGAGTTTCTGTTTTACCGACACAAGGTATGTCGCCATCTCTGATAACTTCAGGAAATATTACTACGGTATGAAATCAAGTAGGCAAAGGTCTACAGTTTATTCTAGTGCTTGTTAATAGGAAGCTGTTTCACCATCCTATATCCACCTTGGTCAAAATCTACAAATTCAAATGTATCGCTTTAGCTACCGATATACAACATACATATTATGTAACAGACCAGTGTGAAGAAATTACGTGATACACATAACAAAATTAAATGTAGTTACTCACCTACAAATTCAACACCAGGTATTTGAATGTAAAATGGGTTTTATTCGAAAACTATTCTGATCTCGGATCAGGAGGTTGTCAAATTTCGACAATGACCAAATATTGCTCGCTTGTCCTAAATTAGCAAAATGGCTTCTAAAATGGATAGGCCGTATTCGTATCATACCTGGATCGGTGAAGGGAACAAAAAACTCAGAAAATACATTTATTGTTATCACGGTACTTGTAACGCCATCTACCTAGTAGCACGCTTATTTACTGATATCACACAGTATCCTGCAATTATATTTATGACCAACTCACCATATACCCGATACGATATTTTACCGAATAAAAATCCTGAGTGGAATATATTTTAATTATTAATACTCAATACGACACCGATTTTCTATTCCAGAGAGCCTTCTATGGAACTGGTGTAATAATAGTAGATTATACCACGAGCCAATAATAGCCATTATTGCGAGTAGTATACTCTACTTTATTTACGACAAATTTATTTATTTTAGATTTTTAATGAACAACTTTATTTGTCAACATTTAAATTAGTGATAGTAGGTACAATTAATAAACTGAATTGGTCGTGAATTATGATTAACTTTGGAAGAGTTTTCAACACGAATATTTGGAATTTCTGTTGCTGTAAAAGAAGAAGTTGCTTCATTACTATTTATCTGTTTGGCAATAGTATATGCTGTAGTTGTTTTGTTTCTCATAGACTGATCAATGTATCCTTCAGCTACTTGGGTAGATTTCCAGCCCCCATGACGCTTCAATCCAGTTATATCGCCTCCTCCATCAATGTACAGAGTGGCAGATGATCTGCGATAACAATGGCCGGTATAACTTTGAGGATTTGGCAAGTTTAAATATTTGGCAATTTGTCTACCAATGTCTGCAAATTTGTTTTTTCCTATACGTTGTTTTCTATATATTTTTTTTTTTTTGAAAAAGTAGGGAATATGGGTCCAAGCCCGATTTCGACGAAACTTTCACAGATGCTTCAAAACATGATAAAAATACTATACCCATCAAAAATTTTCCGCGGAAAGACCTTTTTCCATGTTTTTCTTTTGAAAAAAAAAATTCCCCCACTGGCTTCCAAAATACGCACACAATTCGTTGTAAGGAGTGTCCAATGTATCTTTTCGATTGGTAGGCACTGTGTTGAACCAACAATAATTACATGCACAATCTATATAAATTAACTGATTCTTTGAAAGTATTAACAAGAATTAAAAAACGTTAAAAACTTGTTATCAATGAAGTTTGAATACAAAAACATTTTGATTGGCGAATGACACTAATGACAGCTTGTTAGAGCAGATATTTTTGCAACGTTGCCGGTTTGATTTCAGAAACATTCTATTCAATTCTAATCAAATAGATTTTTTTAAATAATTGATGAATTTTTTGAAAATGGTATTACTTCCACATGAAAGTTATTCCCTTATTCCTTCCTGAAATGAAATCACATTTTTTATGGAAAAAAGTAATTAGTATGAATGTCATTCATCGAGTCGATAACGAATCTTTCGTCTACATCAGATTTGTGAAAATAAGCAGCTTTAAATTGATAATTTGAGAACATGGTGCCTGATAACCCAAGATGAAAGAAGGAAAAACCACTTAACCTAACTTTGTTGAAATTTATTACTATCTTCTCCATTTTTCAAACTCTAATCCCTCATTGCTTGACAAATATCAATAATACATACACGCGAGCGAAGCGAGCGCGCTCGGTCGACATTTCGCAAATCCGCGCGCGCGAATTTGCGAAATGTCGACCGAGCGCGCGCATACCTATCACCACATTGTTCATTTTTATCTACTTACTCTAGGAACGCTGATGAATGGAAACCGAAAAGAAGAAAAAACAACCTAACCTAACTTTGTTGAAATTTATAACTACCTCCTCTATTTTTCAAACCATTATAGAAACTATATTCCCTTATTGCTTGAAAAATATCAATAATACATACGCGAGAGAAGCGAGCGGGCTCTGTCGACATTTCGCAAATCCGAATTTGCGAAATGTCGACAGAGCGCGCGCATGCCTATCACCACGTTGTTCATTTTTCTCTACTTCCTGTAGGAACTCTCATGAATGGAAATTGGAAACAGAAAAGAAGAAAAAACAACCTAACCTAACTTTGTTTAAATTTAAGTTACTAAAGATCCGAATGCTATTTATTGTTGAAAGGATAATGCTTAAAATTAAACGGTATTTCTCAGGACCATAACTATTTTTCTATAGAATTCTCAGATTGAACGTGATGTGTTTGTTTTCAATTTGAAACATTAATTCGTTACCAAAATGATCATCCAATAAAAATTAATTTATCCTTGCTTCTGAAATTTTGAAATTCTGGTCCTCTCTGCTCCGAAATATTTTATTTATTTTACCTAAATCGAATGTTTTTGAAATCGAAACGGCAACATCGCAATAGCAGTTTCGCTGTTTGGAGTTTGAAGGGAGCTGTAATTTGCTAAATAAATGTAAACATAATATGTCTATTGAATAATTCAATCAGTTTATTCCTATATCAAACGTTTTGAGAATTATTGGTACTCATAAATTACTTCAAATAATGTTGATAAAAGTAGTAGCCGTTCAACAAAGTGTGTTTCAATCGTATGGATGCATTTATTACTCCGTCCAATATAGATTGTATTTGAGTTTTGATAGTGAGTACCACGACATAAATTTGTCATAAAAACATGGAAAAAGGTCTTTCCGCGGAAAATTTTTGATGGGTATAGTATTTTTATCATGTTTTGAAGCATCTGTGAAAGTTTCGTCGAAATCGGGCTTGGACCCATATTCCCTACCTTTACCGGAAATCCTTCACGTCTTCTATCTTCATTTCATAAAGCTCGTTAGAGCGGCATGCGCATGCGCCCATAATTCCAATAACTAATATAACCTGAATCAAAAAAGAACATGAGTTTTTGAATAGATCAGATTAAATATGAACATTTACCTTATGCAAAAGAAAAATTTCATCAGGAGCTCCGTCAATAAATTTCCTAATTTCTTCCGGGGTCAGAGTGGAAGATTTCTTTGCTTGAAATCCTTCAGATTTTCTTTTTAAAAACGCTCGTAGTTTCTTATATTTTTCCAGATCAACGTCATGGTTTATCTTCAACACAGATTTAATCATTGAATAGAATGACCATAATGAAGATGGCTTGTATTTTGCACCCAATTCAGCGAAATAGGCCAGCAAAACATTTTCGGAATAAGAGTTTGCCTTGTTTCGAAGACGCCATTCGTTGAACGATGCGTACGTTTTATTATAAATGGATTTCGATGTTTCTGGTATTAAGGTAGATGTTGTTGCTGCAGCTAATTGTACAATTTCTGGTGGTGTACAAGTGAAAGATTCTTCATTTTCATTCATTTTAATACAAATACACAAACACTACGCGTTTGACACTGACACTTTCGAGTTTGGTTATATTGTTTCCATGGTATTATTTAATTCGAGAAATTTTGTGATAGGAGTACAAGAAGGAATAATAGTTATTTATGTATTAAGGGAATTATGAGGGCCTTAATTACCGATGGCAAAGTTTGCGTCCCGAGGGCCTCTGGCCCGAGGGACAGCAATTGCCAGAGGTTATTAAGGCTCTATAATTCCCGTGGTACATAGATAATTTTATTTTTGACCGATTTTCATAACAATATGTCCATATTTAGAACGCAATAAATGTTTGAATTCATAACCTTTCTGGTATATTTGAATTAGGTAGCGTTGATTGTAGCATTGTTGGTTGTTGCTAGGTTGTCGCTATGTTACATGTTTATAAGCAAACTTTCTTTATCAATCAATGTTTTTCCGTTAAAAACGTGTTTATTTTTTACCACAAATCGACGATCTTTTTCTGATATATTATAAAAAAAGCGGAAAATGCAAGACAATCATTACTTTCATCGAAAAGTGAAGCCCTATATCAAAAAGAATACAACTTATATCTGAAGTGGCTGACACAGAGAAATGTTATGTCAAAAGATGCCAACGAAACTGTCTTTCTGGCATATTTTCAAGAACTGGTAAAGTATTTTCAGTATTTTCTGGTAGATTTGGTAATAATTGTATTTATTCGTTGCAGTCAGAAACGTTTAGCCCAAATTCGTTATAGACTAAATGGTCAATGCTCAAATCGATGGTGACCATATATGAGAAAAGAGATATCACCAAGTTCAACGAACTAGAGGCTTTTTTGAAACGGAAAAGTAAGGGGTATAAGCCGAAAAAGTCTGCTGTCTTATCTCCTAAAGATGTCATCAAATTTCTAAAGGACGCCCCTAATGAAATTCATTTATTGCATAAGGTATTTTTTTTCTCATAATTTTCTTTTTCGTTTGTTTATTTCGTTTTATTTGTTATAGGTTGTTCTAATTATGGGTTATTTTGGAGGATGCAGAACTCAGGAACTTCTAAATATGAGTATAGCAGATATAGAGGACCGGGATACTGTTATGGTAGTGAACGTACCGGAAAGTAAAACTGGTGTATCGAAGAAATTTACAGTTGTGGATGAAAAAGAGTTCTCTGCTTTGCCTTTATTGAGACTCTATATGTCCTTGCGTCCTGAAGGTACAAAACGATTTTTTTTGAGCTTCCGACAAAATAAATGTACAATTGGAAAGAATATGTTTGGCAAAATTCCCAGCAAAATCGCAATGTATTTAGGATTGCCAAACCCACTAACCTATACGGGACATTGCCTTCGTCGCACTTCTGCTACTGCCCTAGCCAATGCAGGAACAACTATGACAAACTTAAAAAGACACGGAGGTTGGAGAAGTTGGGGAGAGGGGTATCTGGAGGACAGTATTGAATTGAGAAATAAAACGGCGCGTATGCTGTCTACTTTGCCATCAGAAGAGGCAGGCACCTCGACTGTAGTGAACAGCAACAGCACCACCCATAAAAAAGAAGAAATTGTTTCCAGCGGCGGAAGTAATTTTCAGGGAACATTTGAAAATTGTACATTTATTATTTGTAATGACGTGAATAAGGAAAATATGTCTTAGTTTTCATTACATATAAACGTTTATAAGCATTTCTTGTATAATTTTCACCTGTGAAAGGTAAGAGGGAGTTTTTGAACCTTAATATCCCAAGGGAGTTATGACCCTCATTATAGATATCGTAACTATAACGATATAAGCTTATAATGTCACTGTCAGAAATAAAGACTATTAATCCCTCGCCATTATTCCCTAAGGGATTAATATATGGCATTATACTTCAAAAACCACAAGTATAATACTTATATTATATATTAGTCGTAAATAAAATTTCATTATGTGCTACTCGAACGTAACTCGCCCCATCCTATGGAAACTCCATACAAAGACGAATTGATTGAGAAGTGCATAAACTGGAGAGTCCACCTATTCCACGGCGAAACCTCAATGATATAGATATATATAGAGAGAAAGTCATATTCATCGGCCGCGTATATCTTGCAGAACGGCAATAAAGCGGGCAATTTCGCACCATTAAATTGATATTTATGTAAGGCGGTTTGTTGTACTTCGGCTGAGCTCTGCAATTTTCATTTTGCTCCTCTGACACGAAACCACAACCGAGAATCGCCATGATTTAGGGTGGGCGTCCACTGACTCCCCTGCCGCTTTTCTCATCAACCAACACGTACATCACCCCTACACCGGGTGTTCAATTAGATGTTTTGGTTTGCTTTTTCATCGAGGAAACCTCGAGGGTCGATTTTGTGGACTCCCTTCTGACCGTCATCATTTCGATTCAAACTTCTTCTTACTTTGGTCAAAAACAAGGACCCTCAGATTCCTCAAGATTATTGATGAGAATAACTCAGTTCCGGATTCACTCGAGTTTGAAAATAGTTGTTTAACTGATAAATATAGAATTTGTGGACAACTTCGATAATGGGATAGTTTGTCTTAGCTTTATTTCATTTTGCGATTGATGGAGGCAAAGTTTGGCGGGAAATTCAATCGTCATAAAAAATATATTGCGTTGAAAGTATAGAAAACAAAATACCAATGAAACACAATCAACCATAACATTCATTATTTATGCTGGCTTTTGCTTTTCCTTCGATTATTCGTAATCCAGGATCAAAATTACACTTTTTCAAATGTTCAGATGGACCTCATTTAATAAACTATCATCCTGAGAGTATTTATTTTATGTTCCTGAATAGGGCAACTCGATACTTTATTACTACCATAGAGTATGAAGAGTAGGTAAAATTGATATTTACCTTTTTCAGTAAGTATTATTTTTGCTTTATGTTGAAGGAACTCATGGTTTCTGAGAAATTCTACGAATTTAGGATACTTACTTTGATACTCTAACATTTAAGCATTTCATAACACCATGTGATAAATCTATCATATCATAATTCATAATTTTCCTCGACTATTCAGGTAGGAGGTTTAAATCTACGATATCTGCTCTTTCTGTTACATGAGGAGGTTCCTTAAGATAATTCACAGTCACTATTTCCAATCATGCGAGAGAATATGAGTTCGTTTTCAACAATATACCTATGGTAGAGACAAACGTTTTTTCAATATTTCCTCTCACGAGCGCAAATGCTGTCACTCAATAACATTCCTCGAAAAACGTCAACTTTGTGTTGAGATTTGATAGCGTCAAAGGCTACTTTGTAAAACTGTTGTTGAAAAAACAAATTTGTTGAAATACTTCACATCAGCAACTCTTATGAATTTCAATTTGGCACCGTCAAGTTCATTTTTTCAAATACCGTCCTAATATCATAATGTAAAAGAGAAGTACTTTTGATACCGACTTCAAAGATAAACTACACAATTATTGTTTTGATTATATACGAGTCATTCGAGACCTGCTTTCAAGAGTTTTTTATGCTATGATTCCATAATTCCTATTAAAATTTTCATTCGCAATATCCTTCAATCATTCAATCTTTGTAAGAAAAGTATAAAAACCATCACATTAGGCAAAATTCTTTGGAACAAGAAGACAGAAAAAACTAGATAATTCACATTCTGCCTGATGCGCAAATAGGAGAATAGTCGAACGCCTTGGTAATACTATGACAAACCTGAAGGATATCCTAAATTAAAACGTCTAGTTCGTCTGAATTTTGCTTGAAATCATAAAAACGAAAATTAAAAATTTAGATTTTTTCCAATACTTCGAAAACTGCATCAAAATTTTTTTCAGGCAAGTGTTCAGCATGTAGAAAATGCACAACTTTGACCAAATTTGACCGCCCTAGTATCTCCTATGATGAAAGATTCCCATGGCAGAACTCGAAGCAAATTTTGTCAATTCGATCACCCAAAACAGTGAAATAGTATATTATGATACAAGTTTTATAAGACGCTATTTTGTCGCACGCGTTGTTTGGAGTACGACGAGCTAAGCAAGGAGTGCTCCAAGTGAACAAGTGCGACAACGTGTCTTAAAAAACGTGTGTCATATGTATTTTTTTCTCATTTTGAATAATTTTGAAAAAAACAAATGGATTCAATACAGAAACATCTTCGATTGGTAACAATTATGACATTGAAATAATGAAAATCTGACGCACAAGCGTAAAGCCCAGTTTACAGTTGAGCGATTTTGATTTTTGCAATACCAGCGGTGAAAAATTCAATATTGTTATTGTTTCTATTGGTCAATTTAAATGAAATTACACTCTGAATTGAAATTCACCAACTAAAACATTGAGTTTTTCACTGCTAATATCACAAAATCCAAATCGCTCAGAAGTAAACTGGGCTTAACTCTTATGACTTTCATTTGGATTGTACCAATCTCCGAATAATAAAAAATGCGTATCGAAATAGAGGCTATTTCGACACGCATTTGCGTTGCACAATGACTTCATTATACAATCGAAATAGAAAATAGTATATTATGATACTATAGTTTTATAAGACGCTATTTTGTCGCACGCGTTGTTTGGAGTACGACGAGCGATTGCGAGGAGTGCTCCAAGTGAACAAGTGCGACAACGTGTCTTATAAAACGTGTGTCATATGCAATTTTTTCTATTTTGAATTGATTTGAAGAAAAAAATGGATTCAATATCGATAAATAAGAGAAACATCTTCGATTGGTAACAATGATGACATTGAAATAATTAAAATCTGAAGTACAAGCAGCGTAAAGCACAGTTTACAGTTGAGCGATTTTGATTATTGCAATACCAGCGGTGAAAAATTCAATGTTGTTTTTGTTTTTATTGGTCAATTTAAATCAATTCACACTCTGAATTGAAATTTACCAATTAAACCATTGAGTTTTTCACTGCTAATATCACCAAAACCAAATCGCTCAAAAGTAAGCTGGGCCTAACTCTTCTGACTTTCATTTGACAGCTCGATTGTACCAACCTCCGAATATTAAAAAATGCGTATCGAAATAGAGGCTTTTTCGACACGCATTTGCGTTGAACAATGACTTCTTTATAAACATCCAAAATAGAAAAAATAATTTTAGGCAAACGTTGACAATACACGGCGGTAAATAAATATTCAACAAAATGTAAATTAAAGACGCCACAGTTTCCACCTTTTTCTTCATCGAAGCGCAACCTCGTCATATCCCAATCCCAGCATCTGAATAACCAATCCCAGAAAATCTCGAGAGAGAGAATCTTTCGCAAACGAATTTCCTTCTACGTGATTCCATCAGACTTTGCTCCGCGCGACTCGATCCAGCGAGCGTTTTCCTCAATTTTTCCTCCAATAAAACCGTCAGAAAATACCAATTTGCATCCGACTCATTTACATCCTATTGGGATTGCATATAGACTGCATCGAGCGCTGTCAGAGGGGTTGTAGGGGAATGCGCGGGAGTGGGGGGGGGCTAATATAGGCCATCACGGCTTGTAATGCAGGTCATAGTTTGGCCCGTCTACGTGTCTACGTGATGAGGGTGCAGTTTCACCCCCCGGGTTGGAAACGGCTACGAGGGATGATATTAGAGGGTGATGCAAAACTCAAAATTTTGAACCACCCTTATTTGTTTCAATTAAATATCAATCGATAGTAAATGGAAAGTTGAGATTAGGGACATGTAAGCCGTTTTGAGCAAGAATGGATAGTTTCGGCACAAAAAATTCCTAAAGTTGAAAAATCTCGATTTTTCACACCCTATATCTCTGTAATATTTCGCGCTATACCCCAAGTATGATAGATAGACGAAATCAGCTCTTCAGGAAGAATCTAAAAATGAAATAAAATACAGGGTGTTCCATTTGAAATAACAAAGTTGTTGCTACTTTTTGATAGAAGCGGCAACGTTGCAACGCTGAAAGTATTTTAGATCGATAGAACAAAACTGATTACCCAATAAACTAAATTTTCAGAATAATCCTACGTCCCGTTCTCCGTAAACGTCTAAGATACCATCGACCGTGAGTGACCCTGTATAATAATATCCAGTAAGACGTTGAGAAAGTAGACTTTGACTCTTCCAAATCTAAACACAAAGTTGACGTTTTCGGAGGAATGGCAATGAGTGACAGCATTTGCGCTCGTGAGTGGACATATTGAAGAAACGCACGCCTAAACCATAGGTGGCATAGGTATATTGTTGCAAACGGACTCATATTTTCTTGCATGATTGAATATAGTGACTGTGAATTATCTAAGGTACCTCCCAATGTGATAGAAACAGCAGAAATTGTAAATTTCAACCTCCTACCAGAGAAATCGAGGAAAAGTATGAATGATAGATTACTCACTTGGCGCTGAAAATACAAAATAGCTATTTATTTCGTCATACTTGGTAATTTTTCCGAAAGTGCAATCATTAATGGGCGGAACTAAATTTTTACCATTTTTCTGAAAGCATTTAATTCATTCATCTTGTTACAAATTTGATTCTCTTTGGAACTGTATTAGGTTTCCACCAGGTTTTTTATGGCTACATACAAGATTTACAAATACCAAAATTTACTATATTCAATCAATTCAACGAAAGTCAATGAATAAAAATTAGATAATAGAAGAAATAAATAAAAATTACATATTTTCAACGAAGTAAATGATCGAAAGGATTGCCACTTTATTCGATAGAAGATTTTCCGAATTTACATTTTGACGATTTTCAAATATTCCAAAAGATAACTGGGGTGATAATTTGACGCTCATCATTGAGATTTCGGAAACTCGCGAAGAAGGTTGAAATAGGGCATTTCAAGCTCATTATTATAGTGAAAGAAAATCCACCATAGTACTTCTGGCTTTCAAAATACAGTATTGCTTGGGAAACTTGAAGCGATGGGGTTTTATGGAAATCTATTGAACTGGTTTGCAAGCTATCTTCGAGATATAAATCAATATGTAAAAATCAAGAGTTTTATATCTGAGGAGATTTACGTCACCTCAGGAGTACCACAAGGAAGCTACCTAGGCCCCTTCTTGTTTGATACTTTCATCAATGATATTGAAGGAATAATCAACCATTCAAAATTTTTGCTGTTCGCAGATGACCTTCGAATCTTTAGCTGTGTCTTCAACGAACAACACTGTGAGAATGTTCAAAAGGATCTAACCTCAATTGTCAAATGGTGCTCTGAAAATTACATAAAAAAATGCAATGCTATGTCTTTTTATATAGATCGCTTGAACATATTGAATTTGTTTATAACATTGATGGTGAACCTCTCACAAGGGCACACATCGTTCGGGACCTCGGTGTTCTTTTTGACCCCAAGGTTGATTTCCATCTCCAGTTTGAACAAGTTGACAATAGGGCGACAACATTTTCGCTCATAAATTCCAACATCAATAAGGTCCGAACAATGGAAATTCATTTAGGATTTTCCCGTTTATTTCGAAAACGGTTCGTGATATTTCCGATTTTTTTGAGAATTTTTGGAAATCCTCCTTCCTAAATCTTATTTTCGTACCCAGTTTCCATCCACAGACAGAGAATAGTATATATATTATGATACAAGTTTTAAAATACTGTTACGTTATTTCCACTTGGGTTCGTGAATTTAAAACACTCAGTACAAAATTGAACAAGTTATTTCATTAAACACACTTAATACAACTCAATAAACACTTAGTTAAATCACAACGATATTCGCTTTACAAATCTCAATGTTCACTGTACTAGCTTTCTTTCTAAACTCAACTCATTCCAAACTATAACTGACTTGTCCGCGAAACCGCGGTTCTTATATAGGTAAAAACATCACTGTCCAGAAAGAACAGGAATAAACTGGAAGCACCTTTCATATTCGACGGCAATGAATCATCCGCTAATTATAGCGGTGCGTCTGCGACCGCTGTGAGTCACGCGTCGAGCGGATGCTTTCCGGCCTTCTCGGAAATGCCAGCGCGGTTCGTAACAATACGATATTTTGACGTACGCGTTGATTGGAGTACGACGAGCGAATCGAGGAGTGCTCCAAGGGAACAAGTGCGACAATGTGTCTCATAAAACGTGTGTCATATGCAATTTTTTCTATTTTGCATCAATTTGAAGTCTTTGATTGAAAAAAAAAAATCCGACGACCTACCTGAAATACGAATCACTGATGTAAACTAGTACACAAAATAAGATATTTCGCACTAGTACGCACTATAGTAGTTCGAAAAACTTGAATAAAATTTTCTATTTCATACAACCTAACAGAAACACCTTCAATGATGACATTGAAATAATTAAAATCTGACGCACAAGCGTAATGCCCAGTTTACAGTTGAGCGATTTTGATTATTGCAATACCAACGGTGAAAAATTCAATGTTGTTATTGTTCTTATTGGTCAATTTGAATCAAATTACACTCTGAATTACAATTTACCAATTAAAACATTGAGTTTTTCACTGCTAGAATCACCAAATCCAAAATCGCTCAGAAGTAAGCTGGGCTTAACTCTTCTGACTATCATTTGACAGTTCGATTGTACCAACCTCCAAATAATAAAAAATGCGTATCAAAACAGAGGCTATTTCAATACGCATTTGCGTTTCATAATGACTTCATTATAGAATCAAAGTAGAAAAAATATTATTAAGAATAGGGTATCTTTCGATAATTTTTCGTGATGAGAATATTCGAAAATCTTCCTTCGTAAATCTCAGTATCCATTCACTACAAACTCCAACACAGCCCCTAGTTCTCCTCCTCCCCCCGTAGATATACTCCAGTTGGCTTGCAGCCATCCAGTTCATTTCGGATCCTGTTATTTATTATGATAAGCGCGGTGCACGGCTGCTGCAAAGAAGACTGCATGGCCCTGTTCTTTCCGCCGCCGCCGGGATCTTATGCATTTCTGATTTATAAAGATGAGATTCCATTCCAGTGCCCTGTCGCAACTACAATTCAATGGGATGGGACCAGGTTGACCCGCTTCCCCCGATTTCCATTATTCTTATCGTTGCTACGACACTGCGTGTTTCCATCGTGGGACTGTTTTATTCCGGTTTGTTTTTGAATGTCAACTCTTAGTTTATAGCGCAACTTCAAGATAAGAAGTTTTTCAACGGTGAATAGTCGACGTTTGATTTGTTTGATCAATAGTTAATAATTATTGGAGCATTTTATTTTGTGAGGGAGGAATCATACAACATATTTTTTTCCGACGACCTACCTTCTTAAATACGTAAACAAAATGAGATATTTCGCACTACACCTTTTCCAATTTTGTTTCAAAAATGGTCAATTGTGTTTCCAAATAGTCATTTTGATTTCATAAAGGATCAATTTTATTTCAAACTAGTAAATTTAATTTCAAAAAGCAGCAAATGTATTTCAAAATTATCAATTCAATTTCAAAATGCGTCAATTGTATTTCGAATTAGTCATTTGGATTTCAAAAAGCATCAATTGTATTCCAAAATTATCAATTCAGTTTCAAAAACTAACACTTCAAATTCCAAAATGGTCATTTGTATTTCCAAAAATATCAAATGTATTTCAAAATGCATCATTTGAATTTCAAAACCGAAAAAGCACAGGCAAAGGTTAGGTTAGGTATAAGGTGATATTTTCATTCACCCTGCTATAGGAACGCTCCTGGTTCCTATCAATATCACATATTAGATTGTAGTAGACTGATTTTGAAATAAAAAAAATAAGATTTGAAATTAAAATGATGGATTTTGAAATTGAAATGTAATTTTTTGAAATTAAATTGATCAATTTGAAATACAATTGACGCATTTTGAAGTTGAATCGATAGTTTTGAAATACATTTGATACTTTTTGAAATTAAATTGACTAATTTGAAATACAATTGACGCATTCTGAAATTGAATTGATAATTTTGAAATATTTGATACTTTTTTAAATTAAATTGACTGATTTGAAATACAATTGATACTTTTTTGAAATAAACTTTTCAATAATTCTGCTCACGAGCGCAAATGCTGTCACTTAATGGCATTCCTCGGAATACGTCAAGTTTGTGTTGAGGTTTGATAGCGTCAAAGGCTAACCGGTTGTAGAAAAAAACATTGTATAACTTTTACTTATACTGTTGTCAGTGATTAAAATATAAACAAAAAAAGAAACATTTTGACAATGGCAAAAATGATTTAGACATAACCACATAACTTTCATTCTTTGTTTCATATTTCAGATTGCTGCAAAATTGTGACCTCAAAGAAATACCAAGTGAAGCATTGAAGCCTTTGGGAAAACTTCAAACACTGTAAGTGATTTTCCGCATTATAAATAATTGTACCTTGTCGAGTCCACTCCATTGTGAAAACTTGAAACAGCTGTCAACTGAGTTTGCATTAGTGAATTTCCTCAATTTTAATATTTATTCTAGAACTCTTAGGGTGGATTCATAAAATAATTGAACACCCAAGATTTATCACGTGAGATTCAAGATTTTTAAACAGATGGAATATGATGACCAACTTCCAACTCAAGAAATGGGTTTCTAATGAATCTAAATGGAAAAAGGATATGCGCATGTTTTTTGATATCACGAAATTACTATGATTTTATGGGAAATTTTTTAATAATGGAAACAGTTTGATTGATGCTGCTTTGGATTCATAGTGTAATTGTATTTGTGCTATGGGTATTATAATAGTTTGATCAAGATTTCAGCTTCTGCAATTCATTTGAACTTATTGAACAGCAACAACAAACCAGTTAATTCAGAAAAAGACCTATAAGTAGGCATAGGAAAACTCTTTTCCAAATCAATCCAGTTCCTTTTTCATTTTAATCTAATGGAGAGCATGGGATAATCTTGAATCAGTCTAAAATGTTGAGTATTTTCATAACATAATCCACTATCATATCTCAATTCTTAAGTGATTAGTGAAACTGTTGGGCAATTGTGCTTGTAGCTTCACACCTTTGGTTTTCGAGATATTTTGAGGAAAGTGAAAAGATGCATTCTTCCAAATGAATTTCCAACTAGAATCGCCGAGATGAAAAAAGTGTCCATCCATTGTGGTAAAGCCTCCTTGTCATCTTGTTCCTCGTTTTCATCATCTTCTCCACACTTTCATTATTCGCCAAATCGAATTAGATGGTTCTGAAATATTATTTTCGCGAAAGCCCCTTGTTCTAATTTGACGAATAGGCTGAGAACACTCATAATAATAAACTGTATAATCAGCTTAAAAAGATTAATGAAATTTAGGGGTGAATATAAAACGAGACCATCTGCGTGGTGGTCTGAGGTTTTCATTCCTTGTCGTTAATCATCACTACAGGGTGATAAATATCTTGCGAGACATTCCGACTGTGAAGACGTTCTCTTGGAAGTGAATTTTTTTTGGCTTGATAGGTTCTTATTGTTGTAGTAGTCGCTGGAGGGGATAATTTTAATATACAAGGTAGGGCAGCTCATGTGACACGGTCTAGTAATTTTTCGTGTCTGAAGTATTTAATGTTGAAAGAAAAAAATATCCTACCAATTTGAATGTCTGGGAGACCATATTTATTTATTGTTGTCACGACCCTGACTTAAGTTTCAATTTTATATCCAATAACATTTAAATGAAATGGTACTTTTTTTTCTGTATCAAGAGACTGGCGTTGGTTTCTCGAATTTTCTAGAGATCTATTCTTCTGAAATGATGGAAGTAATCTTGAAAACATCAAGAATTATGAGTCCAAATATATAATGGTTTATTGCAAAAAAACCGTACTTCATTGAAATATTTATTTCAACGTAATGATACTATATGAGATATTTTCATTCATGGAATCGAAATAATTTATTGAAAATGAGAATTGCAACTTTCAACTATCGAATGGAATCCGGTTTTATTGTTGATTACCATTCTGACCATACGAATTGATATTAGTCAGATCGCGTTTCTAAAAAATAAATTATATTTCGACGTTTCAAGACCGACACAAGATATGAACAACAAAATAGGTTTGACTTTGAGAGATTCACGAGAATACTTCCTTTTTATATTCCAGAGCAAACATTTATTTGAATTTGTTTCCATCATCCATCGCACAATGAGAAATTGTATTTGCTTGTGATTCTTCCGCTCTGTCAATTCCAAGAATGAAAATGCTGGAAAACAGAATATGCTCTTTTTTTCCGCTTGATGTAGACGATTTCATCCATAAACTTTTTCTTGGCACTTTCCATATTGCTTTTAGCAAACATTCGGATTGGGGTTTCCGAAAAGATGGTATTGTATTACGGGAAACTTTCAGGAAATATTGGGAAATTCCTTTCCATCAGCTATTTTTTGATCTATCAGGATCGCTGCCAACAGTTGTATAAAAAGTTTAAAACATGCAATGCTGCTTTATGACAAGATGAATTTAAAATATCTACCGAATTCTGAACGAGAGTTATTCTGATTATTTCATTTATGCTAAAATACACGTTTTTGATTGGTTGAAATGATTGTGTTGATAAGCAATAACACCATGTTTTCGATTTTGTATTTCGGCTCCTGATTGGCTATTGGATACCTACATGCTGTGTTTTCGTTTCTGTATTTCGCTTTCTGATTCGTAGGCAGTATAGGGTAGTTTAATTAAACAACAACTTACTAGTTGCAATCTGTCGTAGTATTTTCCGATTCCCTGGTAAATAAATGAATGCCACTACACCAAATTTTCGTCTGAACCATGATAAACACACACTATTAATATGTATCCACTTCATTTTCCACAAATTATGGACAATTTCAGCATCAATAGAATGAATCTAATGTAACCTAACCACACAAATTGTGACAATCATAAAGAATTTAGCTCAGTAGTACCTAGTGCATAGGTAATCTTGCCTACATCATACAATGGCATACATGTATTGTTGGTTGCATAACGAATCTTTTTGTGTCGAACTACAATGCATAATCAAAATATCTAATTCCATAAACTGTACGTTTAAAATAGGAAATCATCAAAATGGCTTTGATTTTATTCATGAAATAATCTGAACAAATACAACTTGTGTTATTGATGATTATCGAAAATTCCTTCTCTTTTTCGAAACAAATCATGTTGCTTTGGGAAACCACACTCGCGCTGTGCGCTCGTGTAGTTTCCAAGCAACATGATTTGGTTCTCAAAATCGAAGGAACTTTTATTTCGATAATCATCAATACACTTGTTGTATTACATGCGAAAACTACATTTACCAAGGCTACACCTTGGCTCCTTACGGGTTTCTAATGTACCCTCATTTTGTTATGCAGATCATAAATAAATATATTTTGGTAATGCCTCAAAAACATGTTGCCGCTTTTATATACACCGAGTTGACTTTTGTGTATTCAAAAAAGTGTTGATAGTTGTTATTCCAAATGAATAGTTTTTTTTGTACGTTTTGTTCGAAAGCTGTTTCAAGTTTTCTGTTGGAATCATGATATTAACCAAGTTTTCTTTCAGCACACATGAATATTGTATTATAGCGAGTTCCTGAAAAAATATAAATATTGGGGTTTTGCAAATATACAGAGCTGATTTCAAGCTCATCTTATTCGAATACTGAAAATACAGCAAGAAATGTTTATGGGTTAATCTTCATAATGTTTCAATAAATATATTATGGGTTTGAAACACTCTCTACAATAAATTTGCTTATTCATAATGAGATCCTGATTCTATGACACACACACACACATACATACATAAAAATATATCGATTTCGTATACTGAAGGAATAAGCTCGCCCCAAACTATTTCTCAAGAGTCTATAGTGTCTCCACACTTCTCTCGATACCCTGTCATTTATTGCAAATTTTTACGACTTCATATATTTCAGTATTATTCAGCATATTCATATATTTCAGTACTATACCATAAACATGTCACTTTTCCAGACACTTTACAACTTTTCATTGAAATACGGGTTCATTGCCACATCATTTATTGAGATTATTCTTGGGTATTTTCAGTAGATATAATAATATTTGTTTAGGCATGCTCTGCATATCAAAGCGACAAAGTGTTATTCAAGGTCCTGTCTAGACAAAAAGGCGGTTTCGAGGGGCAACAAGAAAATGCAATTATATTAATCCATTATTATTTTATTAGTATATTCATGCAACTGTTGTGACGCCCACAGTGTAATGTTTCAATGGATTGCTGTATTTTATTTATATTCACAATTTGTTTCAGGCGGCAAGTCAACATTCCTAGTTTTTCTCTCAATTCATTCGAAGGATGTTATTTATCTTCTCTATAAACTAGACATTCGAAGACACATAAATATCACCAACACACATATCATGTGACTAACTGACTACTAATATTTCTCGAATTTGCTGCAATCACGCAAATTCCTCTGAAAATTCTAAGAAGTCTAGAATTATGGTAAATAATAATGTTTCATTCTTTGGTACTTATTCATACAGTTGCAAGTAGTGTTCTATATTAGTTTAGTGTTTAATTATGGATTTTCATCAAGTATCGGCCTCATCTATTTGCAATTTTTCTGGATTATACTGTTGTACCACTGATTGAGAGACATGAAACATTGTATTTGCCCGCTGATTTTAGTTCAATTGAACTGGTCATAAATGAAAAATGCATGTACTTACATCAAAGTGCAATATTCCTATGTATCTAAAAGCATGTTTATGTGTTTTATGTACTGGGTGATCTTTAATGATTGAAGTCTCAAAAAATAATTTTTGGGAATAATTGATCACGATTTTTTTACTGTCCTCTTTTTATTTAAAATTTGAGACATCATGATATCTGTCTAAATTTTGAGAAATCTCAAACACGATACAAAACGAAACAAAAGTTAAAATTTCCAGAAACTACAGAATGAAAAACAAAAAAATGTTCGAAATTACGAGATAAATGTTGACATTCCGAGATGAAACTCGGAATTCCAAGATTAAAAATTAAAAGTCCGAGATCAAATCAGGATACTATAATAATTCAAAAGACAGAAATGGAATTTTTGAAATGAAATCAAAGTATTGAAATAAAAGTCGCGATTTTGGAATACAAAACGAAATTTAATAATAATAATAATAAGATGATAGTCAATATTCTGAGGACTGAGTTGAAATTTCGGGATAAAATTAAGAAAAGATGTAATAACAGTCAAAATTTCGTGGAGAAATTTCGAAAATAAATATTCTAAATTTCTTGAAGGAAGCCATATTTCATATGCGAAAGTTGAAAGTTTCAGATAAATGTCTAAATTTGAGTTTATTTGAGTTTAACGTTGATTTTTTGATAATAAAGTCGAAATTTGAGTTGTATATCAAAATTGTGAGATGAAAGTCAAAATTTCGAGATTAAATTCAGGAAACAAAATTTAAAAAATACCGAGAGTTGAAATTTTGGATAGGAAAGGTCAACATTTCGAGATAAAAGCAAAATTTTCTAAGTACAATCAAAAGATTGAATGTTGAGATAAACTTTGAATTTTTGGAGATACGGTTCGAAATTACGAAATAAAAATAAGATTTTCGAGAAATTTTCGGATAATATTAGCAGAAGAAAATATCGAGATAAAAGTCGAAATTTTGAAAAGAGAAGATTGAAA
Source organism: Chrysomela aeneicollis (assembly GCA_029955515.1). Taxonomy (NCBI): domain Eukaryota; kingdom Metazoa; phylum Arthropoda; class Insecta; order Coleoptera; family Chrysomelidae; genus Chrysomela; species Chrysomela aeneicollis. Next base: position 1,334,671 of record JARUHQ010000007.1, on the reverse strand, counting down.
TATTGAGATAAAATTCGAAATTTCGAGATAAACCAACAAACAATCTGACCCGTCCCGTGGTCGATCGTGGTTCAGCTTTCCCCCAATCACCGTCGACCACCCCCACCCCCTCCCCACTCCCCCCCCCCACCCAACTTACCGCTTGTGTCCGCTATCAAGCAGATCGGCCACAACGACATTGAAATAAAAGTCGCGATTTCGAGATAATAATCGAAATTTCAAGATGATAGACTGATTTGAAAGTTCGGGATGAATTTCAGAATTTTGAGAGAGAAGTAGAACATTAGAAATAAGAGTCGAAATGTCGTGAAAAAATGTCGTCAAGAATGAGATCAAGAATTTCGAGAAGTGAAAAATTTCGCAGAAGTAATGTGATTACGATAAGGAAAGGTCGAAATTTCGAGATAATGTCAAGAAATTCGAAAAAATTTCTGATGATAGTAGCAGAAGAAAATATCGAGATAAAAATCGAAATTTTCAATAGGAGAAGTGGGAATTTCGAGAGAAAAGTCAAACTTTCGAATTACAATCGAAAAATTGAGATGAAACGCTGAATTTCGAGATAATCATTCTGAAGTTTTTGAGATAAAAGCGAAATTTCGAGATAAAATTAAGAATTCCGAGAAATTTTTGGATATTAGTAGTGGAAGAAAATATCGAGATAAAAATCGAAATTTTCAATAGGAGAAGTGGGAATTTCGAGAGAAAAGTCAAACTTTCGAATTACAATCAAAAAATTGAGATGAAACGCTGAATTTCGAGATAATCGTTTTGAAGTTTTTGAGATAAAAGCGAAATTTCGAGATGAAATTAAGAATTTCGTGAAATTTTTGGATATTAGTAGTGGAAGAAAATATCGAGATAAAGATCGAAATTTTTAATAGGAGAATCGAAAAATTGAGATGAAACGCTGAATTTTGAGATTATCGTTAAATTTTCAGATATGAAAGCGAAATTTCGAGATAAGATTAAAAATTTCGAGAAACTTTCGGATAATCCTAGTAGTGGAAGAAAACATCGAGATAAAATTCGAAATTTTGAAAAGAGATGAAATTGGAAATTTCGATCGTAATCCAGCATCCCCCCAATTCCTGTCGACCAATCCCCCCCCCCGCCCACTTCCCCCCACCACCCCCAAATCTCACTACCGCTTGTGTCCGCCATCAGGCATATCGGCCACAACGACATTGGAAGCGTCGAGGCGGGCGCCTTTGGTAGCGCGTCGGCTTCGCTGCGCAGCCTGCGCCTCGACGCCAACCGTCTGCGTGCCGTTCCGTTTGCGGCGCTGGCGACGCTCGCGCATCTCGAGGTCCTGTGAGTATCTCTCGGGGCCGAGCACTATTTTTTTTTTTTTGGCCTTCGTAGACACGGATTAAGGTGAGTTCACAATGCAGCGTTTTTGCTTCTCGCGTCGCGAGACATGCACTCTGATTGGTGAAGCGGAATTCAAAATTGCTGTGCTGCTTTTTGTTTATTTTGATAGTTTCTAATGAAAGAATCAAGAACTAAGTGTGGTTTTGTGAATATGAATAAATAAATGAGATGGAGGCGATATATAATACAACAAATGCGAAGAAAATTTTTATTTCCTACGAAAACGTAGAAGACAGGGTTCGCTTTGTCATGTTCAGTGAACGAATGGTTGGAGTAAATGAAATGATTTCTGCTACAGAGATGGATGAAGGATCAATACATGCCGTTTGACCAATGGCAACTTCTAAAAATGTATGAATATTTTGAAAAAAAAATTCTCAAAAATGATCAATTTGAAGGTTATTTGAGTGATCAAAAATTGTATTCTAGAAATATATTCGATAATTATGAATCAGCTAATGACATCACTCAGAGTATAAAGAATGCATCAACCCAGAAGAGTTGAAGAAAAACGATCTAATTTTCAAGATGAACATGACAAAGTTGATACGCGATTCAATGCGTTCCGGTCCATTTTATGACGTACTTCAGTTCAGCTACTGACAGCAAGATGGCAATTGCACTAAAATCATACAGAGTCATTGTAAATCATACCAGGCGTTGCCAGATCTTCAACTCCATCGATACTTCCATAACATTTTCATTTTCGGTAATGTGTGTACGATTCAATTTCGTCTTATTATATCTGAATGTCGTCAACACGTCATTACAATACAATCTACCGATTATTATATGATGAAAATGTAAGATTGCGGACAGGTTTTGAGATTTTTTATAATATTTTGTTTCGAAATTTGTATATAGGTTGTGAAGAAAAGTTTCGGACTTCCATTGTCTAAAGGTATGAAGATTTGAATCCTGAGAAAAGAAAAGATGAGTTATGCTGAAAAAACGAAATAAGTGATGAATAACAATTAACTATTTTATCGAATCAAGAAGATTCGAGTATCAATAAATCAGGTTAGTATTAGTGTTAGTATATATGAAGTCGAAAAATGTAGATTTAAATGGGAATTTAACTAGTCGATGAGCCTGAAAATAAGAAAAAATTGAATTAGAAATCAATAGCCTGAAAAAAGAAAAGTTGAATTAGAAATCAATAGCCTGAAAAAAGAAAAGTTGAATTAGAAATCAATAGCCTGAAAAAAGGAAAGTTGAATTAAAAAATTAAAATAAAATAAATGAATAAAGAATTAAAATTATGAGAAAGATTCAAATCGAGTTTGTCACGACGTTTCGATTGTGTGTATCTACAATCGTCTTCAGGTGAGAACTTTTCTTCACAACTCGAGACATTGTCAGCCACCTTCAAACAAAAGTTGTATATAGGTTGTTTTGGATCGTAAGTTATGATTTTTTTTGTCATAAATCAATATGATTCAAATCTGTAGGTTTTGTTAGTCGAACTCTGTTATTCCCGCGTGAATTTCGACCTACTTCTAGTTGTCCAATTGACTTGAAATTTGATGGGTGTTAATAATTCTGGTGACAATAATGTCTAGAACATGTGTTACAGAAAAAAATGACGGCTCCAAGGTAGCAACGAGTTTTGCGATTACGGTCCGGTATGGTAAATTAAAGATGGCGGCTGTAATCACAAATCTCGACCACCAGCTTGAATTTACAAATTTTGACAAATAATTCATAATCTCTGACCCCAAAAATCAATACATACCAATTTTAAATCGAATCTGAACATATGCACAAAACTCGTCCGCCATCATGGAGCCGTTATCTCGAATTCATAAATTTTGATAAAAAGTTATAATCTCTGACCCCCAGAACCCATATATACCAATTTTGAATCGAATTGAACCATGATCACAAATCTCGACCGCCATCTTGAATTCACACATTTTGACAAATCATTCATATAATCTCCAACCACGAAAACTCCTAAGTACGTATCAATTTTAAATCGAATCGGACCATATTTACAAAACTCGTCCGCCATCTTGAAATTTTGATTTATAACGAGAAAATTTAAATCTCTGACCCCGAAAATCCCCAAATACTAATTTCGATTCGAATCGAACCATATTCACAAAACTCCGCCATCTTATTATGAATTTTGATCCCGAAAACACGATGTTGAATCCAGTCGGATCAAAATCACAAATCTCATTCTCCATCATGGAGCCACCATTTTGTTTTTTTCTCTGAAAAAAAATATGTGATGCATTGTCACTGGAATTATGAATAGGTACCTACAAAATATCAACTCAATCGGATGTCGACAATGTATTACAAATTTTGAAACGATATCACTCAATACAATTATTATAGTTTTTCTACCTATTCAATAAAATACCCGGACTCAACAACTAAATTACAACAACCGACAACGTCGCATTCCCAATTAGACGAGGTCTGTTGGGTTGGTTGCAGAAAACTTCATTTTCATAGCGCACTTGAACATCGCCATCTTGCGTTGTAGGTTGTCAAGGATGTTGGGACTCCCACCTTGATACGATCATGCTGGGTTATATGGTGCATAATCCACAATAGTGCTGCAATTATTTTAAAACCTCAATAAGATCATTCAGGGAAACATAAAAAATTTCACTCACTCTCAAGATATCCTCATGCTCTTGTTCCTCCATTTCAGTTAAATAAATAACCTAGCTAGTCAGCGACGCAAGAAAGTTGAAAATATAGAACTTTTTCGCTTCAATATTATCTGAATTCCGATTCACCAATCAGAGTGCATGACGCGCGACGCGAGAAGCAAAAACGCTGCATTGGGAACTCACCTTTAACGTGTGTAGTGTGGCTGCGTCAGCAAAGGCAGTAGCGCCTTGTAGTTATTCGTCATCCCCTTGGGGGTGTGTGGACGTACACGATGCTCAATTCGGCTTTTTGATTCGAGGTTTTTTTTTGGGAAAAATCACTGATTTCAAGAAAAAAGTCGGAATTACGGGATGAGAGTAATGGGAGAAAGTTGAAATGAATAATGTGACATTTAGGGAGATAAGCGGACATTTCGAATACTAACAGTTGAAATCATGAGAAAAAATTTAAATTTCCAGAAACAGTCGTAATTTTGAGATTCAATCTAGAATTTCAGGAAAACAAATAGACGAAAATAATAGTAAGTCGAAAATTCGAGATATAATCAAGAATATCGATAAGAGAGTCGAATATTTTAAAAAACACTCTGAAAACAGGCAAACTCAAAATTTCTATATAAAAGGTGAGTGTCCAAAACAAAATACATAAGAGAAATGAATTGAAATTTCATGTATCAAGTATCTAGTTATAAATCCAGAGTTTCAAGAATTCGTAGTTTTGAAAAATAACTCGAAATTTCGAAATGATAGTTGAGTTTTCGAGAATAAAGTTGACATTTTGAAATAAAACTTGAAATTTCAAGATCAGACTTGAAATTTCGAGATAAAATTTGAAATTCAGATGTAGAACTTGAAATTTCGAGATAAAATTTCAAGTAATGTGTCGGAATTTTGATAAATTAGTTGAAATTTCGAAATTCACTTTAAAACGACGGTTTTGAGAAAACATTCAAAATTTTGAGAACATCCAAAATAAATATCGGAAATGAGAGTGGAAATTTGATTCAGATTGACAAAAGAATTGAATTTCCATAGAAGTTGAAATGTTGAAATAAATTTCTAAAGTTTCAGAATCAAACCGACATTATACAGGGCTATTCAAATTCGAGTCTATGTATGGGGATTTCGATAACGGTTAGAGATAGACGGTTGGTTGAATGGGAGCAAAGTAACGTATTTCAGAGGTTACTTATATGGATGAAAATAATCTGACCTAGCTTCTTTAGTTCTGGAGTAATACAGGAAAGATCGAAAATTTCGAAATTCTTCTTTTGCTTATATCTTATTATATTACAGAGATTTTTTCAAAACTTTGCCACTTTGCCAACTTTATGTAGCCTTTCCAAATATCTGAATAAAAATTATATACAGGGTATCGTATATATTGGGCCACCCTCATCAACTATTAATTTTCAAATACGGACCTGTATTTTTTCTTGCATTTTTTTGAATGCCAAGAATCATGAATTATACTGACGTAGTATTTTCATCTGAATTACAGAGTGTTTTGGAAATATTGAACTATTACCAGTGAAATTTAAAAAAAAATTCAATTTTTCCTGTATAACTCCAGAAGTGAAGAAGCTAGGTCAGATTTTTTTCATCCATATAATTAACCTCTGAAATACGCTACTTTGCCCCCATTTAACCAACCCTCTATCTCTTACCGTTATCGGAATCCCCATGCATAGACTCGAATTTGTATATAGAAATGCAGTATTAGTGAAATTGAGGTTTGAAGAAAAAGTCGAAATTTCGATATGAAAGTCGAACTTCCGAAATGAAAATCAAAAGTTTGAGATTGGGTTAGTACAGTCAAAGTTTCGAGAACACAGAATTTCAAATATGAAATTTTGAAATTCTTACTGAGAGTTCGAAATGAAAATAAAAATGATGTTGATAAGAATCGAAAATGTTACATTGCATTTGAATTGTGATAACCCATATAAAATTCAGAATTCCGCAAAGTACGGAAAAGGTGAAAGTATAAAAAAGGTCCGATTCAGAGACAGAGTTTGAGAGAAGATTACTGCGACTTGCGAGGCTGGAAGGGTTGTTTAGTAGTCTGGGAGGCTATAAAAGAGTTGTTCTAGACGAGGTTGGAAGGAGAATAATCAGGATGGCTGAATGCCAGCTGAAAAGATATATAAGACATATGTTTTAGAAGAAGAGGTTTTCTTTGAAAGACAGATCCTGAACCTGCCTCGCCCTGTTAAAAGAGAACTGTTGGGAGGCCAGAAGGTTTTTGAAAAAGTCGTTTGGCAGTTTGGAATGATGAAACGTTTTAATGATCTGGTAGGATTTTGAAAGAGGGGTGTTGAATAGGTTGGGAGTTTCAATGGTGAATGGTAAATATTGGAAGCTTCTTGATTACCAGAAAATAATATCCAGAGATAAATGTCTGGAATTGAACATTGTGTACGTCCTTCCCGTAGCGATGATCCCAAGTCCCCAAACCCATACTCCAAATAAATATCTGTACTCTTATAGTTTGAACCAACCGGCAGCTATTTAGTTTGTGTAGTTTTTTGCGTAACTACAAACTTGATATCGATCTGGGACCCAAAATAATCTGAAACAATTACACTCCAATAACGCCTTCATCGACCATATCGAGATGGGAATGAAGTCCACGAAATTTGTAGTTACCGCAAATTTTGGTACATCAACAAAATTTTAGCTTCGAAATAATCCATGCATTGTTATACTTACAAGATTTCCATTGTTTTCTTTGCACCCGCATTACTAACTACTTTCAGGTGGCATTGTGAGAATTCATCAACTGGATATAATCTGGTATTAGAATTTTCGTCTGTATGTTTCAATAAAATGTTTAAGTAAATTATATATACAGGGTGAAGTACCTAGAACTGTAAATATTTTTTTGCTCAACGGATTCATGTAATTGGTGAGTTCTCAACTATACAACAGTGTGAACAATTTTCGATATCTCAGTTTTCTGTCGGGTCAGGGAGTTGCGTTTTCACATAACTTTTTTTGTTCAAACGACGATGTCACAATAGATACTTTCGCAGTCCTTTTTTGAGATATAAGTAGGGATAATTTGAACAATTTCTCTTTACAAGTATATGCTGTACACCACCTTGTATAGGTATATTTTTTTCTAACGATCTGAGATATATCGCGAGAGAATCGATCATTGGACACACTGTAATATACCTATCTATGTTGCTACATCATAAGCATGTTTTTATTTACTTAGCCATTATCTAACGCATCAAATCCCATAAGAGCTGATGTCCCATTAATACTCTATAAACAAATCTTTACTGTACATAAATGTCACATAAACTCACAATTTCAAACTACATCTGAGGATTTATAGTCGATTCAATCTATTTGGTAATAAATCTTGATTGGCTTATGAAAAAGATGAAAGAAATTGTTGAAAACATATTAGGTATTGAGAGAAACAATCTAAAGTTTGTATAAGAAGTAAATCGACAGGGTCGTGATTTGTTGATTTTGAAGCATCTCTCGTCAACAAAAAAATCAATCTTTTTATTTTTCAGAAATATCGGCAACAACTTGATCACAACATTAGGTTCTGATGCCTTTCCCCTAATGGAAAACTTGATAGTTTTGTAAGTATTCCACTAGAAATCACCAGTTTTAAACCACCAAACCACTTATGGTTTTCCTTCTTCGTCTGTGATGACTGGACTATAATAAATTCAACTCGCCTAAACCTAACTCAACTATCATTTTCACTTTGATTATAACGATCAATGTGCTAATTTTCGGTAAAATCCATTTTTGTGAACATACCGGATGTGCACTTGAATAGTTTAGAAAAGTTTTATATACATTTCGACATAAAGAAAATGTTTACAGATGGTCTGTGAATCAATATTATTTCTAGCTATAGGTGTTTCATTTTTCAATGGAAAGTAAGTTAGAATCACATTTCTAGTAGTTGTTCTACCCGGTTAGTTATTTTATGACCATCTGGTATATGCTCAACATACCCATTAGAACGATTCGCTCTTCTAATTGTGACAAATCAAATAACCGTCATCAAGATAAATATTTGGGCAAATATAATTCGGTGTTTGCCATCATGAACATGGATTACATATCACACACATAACCACATTAAATGTCGATCATCAACTGCATCGGTCTCCAGAATGATAATGAAAAGTGTGAACAGTGATAGCTGCGATTTAAAGGAAAAAGAGAAACGATGGCCGCAAATCGTCGCAATATTGATTGGTAAGCATTCCTCAAAACGAAAGCATCTTCGATAGACGAGCGCGTTTCAACTTCCAGCATCCTTATGCGCCATCACCAACGGCCTGATCTTCTCCTGGACATCCCCTTTCATCCCCAAACTAGTCGAGGACAAGCAAAACTACGACATAACAGAATACGAGGCCTCTAACCTAGCCATCTTCCAACCCGCAGCCACGCTGCTCTCCTGCAGCCTCTTCTCCTACCTCAGCGACCTCATCGGCAGAAAAAAAACCATCATGCTCATAGCCCTGCCGCACCTCTGCTACTGGACAATGACAGCCACAGCCAGCACCATCCAAGTCTTCTACGCGGCCAAAGTACTGGCCGGCATGGGCGATGCAGGTCTCTTCTCAGCCCTGCCCATGTACATAGGGGAGATAGCCTCTCCGGAGGTGCGCGGCACCTGGGGCAACTGCATGGTGTCGGCGATGTACCTGGGGGAGTTCTTGGTCAACGTCATCGGCGGGTGGTGCAACGTGAAAGTGACAGCCTATGTCTGCTTGCCGCTGCCTGTGATCTTTTGCGTGGCGTTCTCTTTCATGCCAGAGTCGCCGTACTTTTGTGTGATGAAGGGAAGGCACGAGGAGGCCAAGAGGTCGCTGGGCTTCTTCAAGGGAAAGCGTGATGTCGAGGAGGATTTCCAGCGGCTCAAAGCCGACGTGGAGAGGCAGATGTCGGAGAGGGGCACGTGGTTGGACATGGTGCGCATTGGTAGCAACAGGAGGGCTCTCAAAACAGCGGTGTTCCTCAGGGTCTCGCAGCAGTTGGGCGGCTTGGCCGTCTTCTACATGTACACCCAGTTGATCTTCCAGAAGTCTGGCAGCGATCTCTCTCCGCAGGCTTCTTCCATGCTCTTCATGGGGTTGTGCTTCATGCTGAACGTCCTCATGGTGACTTTTCTCACCAGCAGGATCAGCAGGAAGACTTCCTACATTATCTCGCTGAGCCCCTGCGCGCTCGTGCTGTACGTCTTGGCTGCCTACTTCTACGTGGATGAGTACCTGGGGGACGTCGACGTCGCTTTCCTCAGCTGGCTGCCCATAACGGGGATGGTTTTGTACCAGATTTTTTGCTCCTTCGGCATCGCGATCATCCCCACTCTGATGCTGGGGGAGCTTTTTTCGGCCAGCATCAAGTCCAAAGCCATGACGCTGCTGCTGATTACGTTCAGCGTTTCGACCTTCGTCACGAATTTCATCTTCAACACTCTCCTGGCGCGGTTCGGGATTTTCGCGCCCTTTTTGTTCTTCGCTGTTTGCAACACCGCGTCGACGGTGTTGTCGTTTTATTTGATACCGGAAACGAAGGGGAAGACTTTGGAGGAGATCCAGCAGATGTTGAAAAATAAAGGAGCCGTGAAGTATTCTGTCTTTTGCTTTTCCAGAACCGTTGACCCTGTTTTGTGCCCGGCAATTTTTTCGGCGATTCAATCTGATGGGAAATAAATAATTCATCCCCTTGCCGAGATCCTTCCGAACAAGTTGTTACAACTTCTTAATGCGCCGAATAACAAAACTAGAGCACAATAGAAACTTTCACCATTCTTTCCCAACCGAGCGATATGAAAAAATGATCTTGCTGTTCTCGGCTAATTTATTTCACTGCGCTGGAAACTTGGACGCGTTTAATTTGGGCAAATTATTAAAAATCGAATACGGCTCGTTCTGCTGTTGATGGGCTCAATAAAAATTATGAATCTGGGTTTATAGTCGGGATTGCTTTAACAACATTTTTATGTCCTTTGCAGCTTTTCTCAACTCAACCGGTTCGTTTATTATTGAAGGATATTGGACACACACATTTTTCATCTGGCATATTACACAGGATGTATAATATTACACGCGACACCACTGAAAGTAATTTTTTAAGCGCTTTCGTTCTCGCGCCATCCTGTATAAAGTATCAAAGTATGCTATATTGACATTAACATTGGCAAAGGGAAAATCGCCGAGATCAAAAGAACCTCACGTTCAGAGAAAAAAATCCACTGATGTACGCGTGTCAAAGCTGATAACAAATGAAATCAGAGTGCGTGACCGGCGTGGCAAACTCGGTCCTGTTTTTTTTTTCTGAGATACGGTTATATTATTGATATTAATCTATGGAGTTTATGATGTCTGCTATAACGGATGTGAAGCAGTATTTCTTGTGCCATGTCGTGTTCAACTTATATTTCTCCATTCAGTGATTTGTTTGAGAGCAGGGGAATTGAACTTGATAATAAATTTGACAAAGCAGCTGAATAGGAATTAAATGACCAACAAGAAAAGGACTGATTAGTCTTAATAAATATATGCGGATGTTTGTTTATCTTGTCAACTACACCTTTTTGCAGTTGTATGTCAGAAACCACCAAGTTAATTTCAGAAAGCGTCAATTGAATTTCAGAATTGTCAATTGTATTTCAGAAAGTTTCGTAATATAGAAAAATATTTTCATACAGTGTCACACATAAAGTTCGCGAAATATAGAAGTTTTTTTTATTTATAGATATAAAGAAAATTTTATTTCGCACTTAGTTTGTGCTTGAAAAATGAGTAAAATACAGCATCTTTCCCTTTTTCATGTGCTACTCTGAACCTGTAAAATTTGAAATTTTTTTCGAAAATCCTCAATTTTTTTTGGAAATTCTGGAAAAATTCCAGAGAAACAAGTTACCCAGTTTCCAATTTAATGCATTTGTTCCAAATTTCAACTGTCACTTCGACTACTACTGAGTGAAAATTTTATTTCGATTTGATCAGTACCTACTATTTTCATCTCGAGATGTTGCATTGGTCTAGTAAAAATTGCTAGAACGAAAGTCTTTTGAATAGTTATGAAACTGTAGGTCATTGTTTAGTAACTGTAACTGAATTATTGGTCAGAAAAATAATCAAACTGGATATATATCTATTAAAAAAAGAAATACGAGTGTAATAAGAATGAAGAGAAATTCGTTTATTCTATAACTGACATATTAACGTCCATACATTGAAAATCCACCTAAGTTTAACAATGAAATGAAAAAACTTGATGAACTTTACAACAACAACAACAACAACAACAAAGACGAATTTCTGGAGATGCATATTTTTTATTTTCTGCTAACAGGCCAATGTGGGTATTTCCTGGGCAAGATATGATATTGAAGTCTAATATTTATCAAAATTATGAAATTTGAATCATGTTTTGTTATAATCGATAGAGCGGAAGATTCGAAAAATAAAAAAAAATGGAAAAAAGTCGAAGTGACAGTAGAGAGTCCAAATTTGGAACAAATGTATAAAATTGGAAACTGAGCAACTTTTTTCTCTGGCATTTTTCGAAATTTAAAAAAAACTGATTTTTTGAGGATTGAGGAAAAAAATGTCAAATTCGAAAGGTTTAGAGTAGCGCATATGAAAAAAGGAAAGATGTTGTATTTTTCTCATTTTTCAAGCACAAGCTAACTGCGAAGTTAAATTTTCTTTATATCTATTAATAAAAAAAACTTCCATATGTCGCGTACTTTATGTGTGACACTGTATAAAAATAACGAAGTGGTAAAACCGGAAGTGCTACATTTTTGAGGATGTGTAAGATGGATAGCCCCTATAAACATTCTATTTTTTTCTATTTTCTATTTTTCTAACCACTATCCTAGTTGCCTTAGCAACCCTCAGAAGTTTACCGAGTAAACTTGTACGAGTTAGGATAGCGGGGACCTTACCTTTTATAGTGGGATCCGTTTACTACAAAATCTTCTGATTCGGCTTACTTAATACATAGTTCATCATGGACACAACATTAGGAACACTGAAAAATGGAAAAGCCATAAATTGGACAACAATTTTAGAAAGAGAAATTAGTCTATCCAATTAGAATATCAAACATAGTTTGAAATGAATGTCTGGTAGACTACGAGCAGAAAACAACTACTTTCCTGGTAAATACCACGCAGAACATTGAATTATATCTGCTCGTAATCCATGCAACGATTCACACTGTGAATGCAGATCGCAAATGTTTCTTTCTTCCTAAGACGTGACAAACGCGGCTCAGTGCGGTCAAATAAACGCGACGAAGGTGCATTGGGACAGGCAACGCTTCGAGTGGAGATCTTACGGTCTCTACTCGGATAACTACCCTGCACTGATGAGGGCCAATAAGCCCGAAACCGGTCTGTAGGTTGTTAGGCGTGCCTGTCCCGATGTGAATTTGTCACGTCTTAGGAAGAAAGAAACATTTGCGATCTGCATTCACAGTGTGAATCGTTGCATGGATTACGAGCAGATATAATTCAATGTTCTGCGTGGTATTTACCAGGAAAGTAGTTGTTTTCTGCTCGTAGTCTACCAGACATTCATTTCAAACTATGTTTGATATTCTAATTGGATAGACTAATTTCTCTTTCTAAAATTGTTGTCCAATTTATGGCTTTTCCATTTTTCATTTATTAGCTTAGTCGAGCTATAAGCCACTTCCAAGTTCTGTGATTTGGGAGATTTAGTTCTGGAGTGTTTCTTTCTTCTGCCGCATGGTGTCGCCACTTCCAATTGTCTGTTGGAACGCGGCTCAGTGCGGTCAAATAAACGCGACGAAGGTGCATTGGGACAGGCAACGCTTCGAGTGGAGATCTTACGGTCTCTACTCGGATAACTACCCTGCACTGATGAGGGCCAATAAGCCCGAAACCGGTCTGTAGGTTGTTAGGCGTGCCTGTCCCGATGTGAATTTGTCACGTCTTAGGAAGAAAGAAACATTTGCGATCTGCATTCACAGTGTGAATCGTTGCATGGATTACGAGCAGATATAATTCAATGTTCTGCGTGGTATTTACCAGGAAAGTAGTTGTTTTCTGCTCGTAGTCTACCAGACATTCATTTCAAACTATGTTTGATATTCTAATTGGATAGACTAATTTCTCTTTCTAAAATTGTTGTCCAATTTATGGCTTTTCCATTTTTCATTTATTAGCTTAGTCGAGCTATAAGCCACTTCCAAGTTCTGTGATTTGGGAGATTTAGTTCTGGAGTGTTTCTTTCTTCTGCCGCATGGTGTCGCCACTTCCAATTGTCTGTTGGAACGCGGCTCAGTGCGGTCAAATAAACGCGACGAAGGTGCATTGGGACAGGCAACGCTTCGAGTGGAGATCTTACGGTCTCTACTCGGATAACTACCCTGCACTGATGAGGGCCAATAAGCCCGAAACCGGTCTGTAGGTTGTTAGGCGTGCCTGTCCCGATGTGAATTTGTCACGTCTTAGGAAGAAAGAAACATTTGCGATCTGCATTCACAGTGTGAATCGTTGCATGGATTACGAGCAGATATAATTCAATGTTCTGCGTGGTATTTACCAGGAAAGTAGTTGTTTTCTGCTCGTAGTCTACCAGACATTCATTTCAAACTATGTTTGATATTCTAATTGGATAGACTAATTTCTCTTTCTAAAATTGTTGTCCAATTTATGGCTTTTCCATTTTTCATTTATTAGCTTAGTCGAGCTATAAGCCACTTCCAAGTTCTGTGATTTGGGAGATTTAGTTCTGGAGTGTTTCTTTCTTCTGCCGCATGGTGTCGCCACTTCCAATTGTCTGTTGGAACGCGGCTCAGTGCGGTCAAATAAACGCGACGAAGGTGCATTGGGACAGGCAACGCTTCGAGTGGAGATCTTACGGTCTCTACTCGGATAACTACCCTGCACTGATGAGGGCCAATAAGCCCGAAACCGGTCTGTAGGTTGTTAGGCGTGCCTGTCCCGATGTGAATTTGTCACGTCTTAGGAAGAAAGAAACATTTGCGATCTGCATTCACAGTGTGAATCGTTGCATGGATTACGAGCAGATATAATTCAATGTTCTGCGTGGTATTTACCAGGAAAGTAGTTGTTTTCTGCTCGTAGTCTACCAGACATTCATTTCAAACTATGTTTGATATTCTAATTGGATAGACTAATTTCTCTTTCTAAAATTGTTGTCCAATTTATGGCTTTTCCATTTTTCATTTATTAGCTTAGTCGAGCTATAAGCCACTTCCAAGTTCTGTGATTTGGGAGATTTAGTTCTGGAGTGTTTCTTTCTTCTGCCGCATGGTGTCGCCACTTCCAATTGTCTGTTGGAACGCGGCTCAGTGCGGTCAAATAAACGCGACGAAGGTGCATTGGGACAGGCAACGCTTCGAGTGGAGATCTTACGGTCTCTACTCGGATAACTACCCTGCACTGATGAGGGCCAATAAGCCCGAAACCGGTCTGTAGGTTGTTAGGCGTGCCTGTCCCGATGTGAATTTGTCACGTCTTAGGAAGAAAGAAACATTTGCGATCTGCATTCACAGTGTGAATCGTTGCATGGATTACGAGCAGATATAATTCAATGTTCTGCGTGGTATTTACCAGGAAAGTAGTTGTTTTCTGCTCGTAGTCTACCAGACATTCATTTCAAACTATGTTTGATATTCTAATTGGATAGACTAATTTCTCTTTCTAAAATTAGGAACACTGTTATGACCTACTAACTCCTCTCAATCTCGTTAGCGACTACATAATTTCTCAGATAGAAATGAAAAATAAGACCACATAAAACGGGGTTCTCACAATAAACCTTTTTTTTTTCTGAAATACAAGTGACTATTCTGAAATTCAATTGTCGCTTTATTAAATTCAAATGACGAATTCTGAAATTCAATTGACTAATCTGAAACAGAATTGATATTTTCTGAAATTGAACACACTTTCCTGAAGTACAATTGATACTTCCTGAAATCGAACTCAATATTCTGAAATGTGTCTGTGCGCTTTCTGAAATACTACTGAAAAAGGTGTAGAAGTAGTAACAGTAAACACTGTTCCGTTTCGAAACTTTTATGTGTCCTTAGGCAAAAATGTCGGTTTAGTGAAAATGCCGTTTTCCATTAATTTTCGTCATTTTTGTTGAGTTTGCCTATTCAGAAAGGAATGTGAGGACATGCAAAATTTCAACCTCACAACGTTATATCATTTCTGGGGAGACATTGCCCCATATATGTTTTTCGTGAGTAGGAAAAGGGAAGCGAAGAAAACACTCGCTTATTTGTAAAGTATTCGAATATATTAGGACAGTTCGCCTGGATTTTCCATCTCGTACGCCATCATGATCCACTTTTCCAGTTGCAGTGTGGAATTTGCCCGAACAAAAAGCTCCAAATTTATCTGCGGATGCATCCCCCGTGATTCTGGATGAAATGAGCTGGAATAGAGTTGTCTACACAGGGTTTTTTTCTTCGGTTTAATCAGGAATTCCGAAAGTCCAATTTAAATCGAGGCGTAAGATCGGACAAAAGACACAGAAGACATTATTTTCCTCTATTTCAGATTGATGTGATTACGATGCTGATTATGCGAGAAAACATACCTACTTTTTTTTTAACACACAAGTTGCGAAAAATTAAAGCTGATGTGAATCCACTCAGAGTGGACAAAATTTGCTGATTTCATTAGGTTATCCAATAGAGATGATCAGGAGAAGCTAACAAAAAGTCGATTGAAAGTATTTTTCGAGACGTATTTACAATTTGTCCAGGAAACCATTTTCAAATTTTCACATTAGACGAATGGGAAACCATGGAATAATATCGAATCGAATGAAGATGTTTGGTAGTAAATTATAGTGCTAGTCAGAAGTCCCCTCTTTTATACAAAAGTAAACAAATCGAGAAATTGTTTTTCCAGTGAAAGCTCAAAACCCGTTAATTTTGTATTTCAATGTATAATTTCCTATAATTTCTCTATTCGAACTGTTATTAGAATAAAAATGATCTGCTCATGCATTTTCTCCTGCTTCTTCTTGGTGACCCACTCTGTATATATCTTCTAAAAATGTACAAGGAGGGACATTTTCGGTTAGTACATTACTTCATCAAACCATTAATGAACATTTTTTATATATTTCAGGTTGATGAAACGAAATCATATAACAGATATATCCGTGAATGCATTTGCTAACCTCACTTCGCTGAAAGTCTTGTAAGTATGAAAATTTTATATAGGGTCATCAACTCCAAATGGATTCTTCGAAACCTATCCTAATTTGTTTGGTACAGGGTGGCCAGATAAGAATGCAAAGTGCAGTATCTCGGAAACTATTCATCTAAGAGACTTGCGGTGAAAAATGTATATATCGAGATACGGTTTTCACTAGCCTATTATTAAGGTATCATTCCACTACATTTTCATGGGAAAAAAGTCATATAATAGCATTTGATTTTTCAAACAATTTTGCAATTTTTGTTATTATGTTAAAAAACGCGCTCTAGTGGCATCACTTAAAATCAGACACATTACAAATAAGATGAATTTGATAGACCAATGAATGCTCTTTCCAACGATACCAAGTTTGTTGAAATCCGTTCAGTCGTTCAGGAGTTACAGCTGTTTATTTGAAAAAACATTGAACCACTCCCCACCACTTCATTTTAATAGATACGTTAAAAAGTGTCGAGCAAAAATTACTCGAATGAAGCTCAACTTTAAAAGTTATATATTTTATTGGTACGTTTAATAGGCGTATTTCGTCAAAAATTCATTTCAAAAGTTTCAGATGGCGGTTACGCCCCCTGGCGGCCATCTTGGAAACATGAAAATAATTTCCAGGATTTTCTTTTGGTAACTTTAATTTAGACGTATAGTTTCCGAGATACTGCACTTTGCATTCTTATCTGGCCACCCTGTACAATAAGAAATGAGTTGAAATCATTCAATTCATGATTTTTCTCGAGTATCATGTCTTTGTTATAGCAACTTTCACTGTACAATGAAAGCTTTCTTTTTGTTCCAAGCAAACAAACAATATTTGATTGATGCGAAAACAGAGCTTACCCCCATCTAAATATTTACAGGAAAATTGATAATAAGAAACAATCACATGTGCAACGGATTAAATGAATGGTCCATATTTTCGGTAGTTAAAAACGTGAACTCAGTCGTAACAAACGTCTTGACGCGTTTTCAACAACAAACTCATAAAAGCGGCATTCGAGACCGTTCCGATGTCCCACAAATAAAAGTTTTATCTTTCCGTTTCAGGGAACTGGACGATAACTTCCTGACACACATACCGTCCGCGATTACCAAGCTACCTGACCTCCAAGAATTGTGAGTTCCAAAAAAGTCGCCGAACGGCGCAAAAACTTCCGAATTTATCGCTGGCTTCCCAACTTGGTGGCAAAGTGTTGCGAAGTGTATCCTACACCATTATTCATGCATTTTTCTTTTGCACTTTCGAATGCTCAGCAGGGCTGCTGTCAGCTCTATTGATATCTCAACCCTGATTACACATGGACATCTTTCATGAATTTTATGGATGTACTATGGATGTCCAGTTTTGGACGTCCAATATTTGTCCAGCCTGTATGTACATTCATCAAATATCCTGCAGGAAAGTTCTCCTTAAAATATTGAAACATCCTCAGGA
This sequence comes from Chrysomela aeneicollis, assembly GCA_029955515.1. Lineage (NCBI taxonomy): Eukaryota > Metazoa > Arthropoda > Insecta > Coleoptera > Chrysomelidae > Chrysomela > Chrysomela aeneicollis. The sequence goes on along the minus strand of JARUHQ010000007.1, from coordinate 1,317,003 downwards.
TATCTTCTGAAGGATGTCCATTTCAAATCCAGTTGGGAAAAGGGAGATACGTTTTTTTCAATTCATATACGAGCCGAAGCAAACTCTGAATGTGACACTTGGATATCCATCTTGCAATATAAACTAATCTTTATATGTTCTGTCTTCTACCTATAGAATATCTTCTGAAGGATATCCATTCCGAATTCGTCAATAGATATCTTATAAAGGTCCATTTCAAATCCAGTGGAAAAACAGAGGATGATTTTAACTCAGAAATTGACACTGTAAGGATAAATCTTGCAATTTAAACTGATTTCCTAATTGCTTATAGATATCCGCAGAATATCTTCTAAATTATATTAATTCATTCTAGAGATATATCTCCACCGGATTTCTAACCTGAAGTGATAAATTTTTGAAATCGTACGTAGTCGCGACGTCGCAATTTTTTGATTAACAAAACTGAAAAACTCTCTTGATATATCTTCCACAATGAAGAATGCTCAAATGAAAACTTGGTGAAATAGCTTGAGATCAGAATTATAAAATTGTGAATCAAAATTTTTTAGCTGATTTCATTCATCTTGGATAGATAAAGAAAATTTCATTGGCTTTAGATCGGGTGAACGCGGAGGCAAACTGATCTGTTAAGCCTCATCTATACTGGAAATTGATTTAAAGATATTCACTGCGCACATTCAATGATTCTCAAAAATTGAAAAAAAAATAATAATAATGTTTGTCGGTGAACGTCGATTAAAAAAATATGTGTTATCAGATTTTATCGTCCCTTGGCAAGAAAAAATTCGTAACATATTCCAAATTATAAAATTGATGAAAAAAGTTGACAGTCACCGATAAATGTTATTCACGATTTTGATCCATCGACCAGTTTAAAAAAAAAAACACTTGCCAAAATCTGTCATGATAACATCAAGATCTCGTTGTTTTTCTATATAATTTGTGTATATAGGGTAATTCAGGTGGGTAAATTCAACTTTCGTCACATAATATAGAATATCACGAACTTAGATCCAATTCAAACTACCAGTTTAGCTACCAAACTTTTTCCCATCATAACAATATCACATATTTAGTCTATGAGTGAAACTAAAATTCTAGCAGAACTCATAAACCGGAAACATATAAAAATATGAAACCCCTTTTTATGCCCCCTCTCGGAAACTTTGTTAGTTCCGCACTATATTCGGCGTCTTTTTACTTTTGATAGCTTCGAACGTCAGTTAGGCGGGATTCACTAAGAATGTTCCGAAGTTTGTGAGAGAAGTTACTGTTGTAGTAAGGCGGTAGTGCTGTTTACTTGCTGAATTTCCTGCAAAATTTATTTCTCGTTAGCCGGATGAATTGTTCAAGAGGTGTACTTAGAGCCGACAACGAGATATGCAAGACTGCAAGATCTTTGAATTCGGAATGTTCTCATTAACGAACCAACGCATCCAGAACTATGCTGCAGGCGTTTCAGGATTCAAAGATGGAAAAATAAATGCTTCCACAGATTTCAAAGACTCCACTGAATATCTCTGACGTGGGTTTATCCCAAGGATGGTAAACTAGAGAAGGATGGTTCATTCAAGCGATTTTTTTCGGCCAAAAGGCGTGGCTTCCGAAGGCGCGCGATGACGTAGTCAACGGCCCTGAATTCAAAATTATCAATGCTGAATATCACTAAATGGGCATTAAAAGTAATTTACTGTGATGTACCTTTTTATAATCGATACATATTGATTATTGATGGTTATTGGTATCATATGGCTTCAAATATTATTAATTTTTGTGAACAAAAACTCCTTGATTCACAAAAATTCCTGAATGTCCACCCAGAAAATAATACATAAGATAATTTAAAGTTTACAAAACAGGGAATATACCTATTCCATAAATAGGTAAGTACCTAATACCTATATTGAAAACAATTTCATATTAAAAATAGGGAAATTTCAATGAATAATTCATAGGTACTGATAAATGATGCATGTATAATGTATGTGTGCACATATATTATTCAATGCACAGGTTATTGAAAGTTCATATTTTGAATTGAAGTTGAAAAAAAAATACATTCTTTAATTTAATTTATAGGTACCTACATTATACATAATAGGTATATAAATATATTGACATCAATTTCGATTTTCTCATTAGCTGACTATTTTCTTCATTTATACATTGGACTCTACTATAGATGCAATCCAGGTTGTTTCTTTTATTTGCAGGTTTTTATATCCTCATTATAGCACGAAGTATAAAAAATTCCTGAATCTGATTACATGGAACATCATAAAATAATGAGAATATAGGTACTTCTTTTTCATAATACATCTTCATCTACCCATTTTGTAGATCTTGGTTGGACAAATCACAGCTCTGATGTATGACTTGTATCAGGATTCACAACATCTGCATGTTCACAACTCATCCACCTTTTCAAAAAAGTATCCCAAACAAAATCAGTGCCTTTTGGAAATGTGTGTTAAATAATACTGGAGTCCTCTTGGTTTTTGTCCAAAAATAGCAAATCTGCTACCTGGCATAATGGTTATTAGATGGAAATGATTTAGTAATTTATTAATATTTATCGAACTACTAAATCTTCTTACTGAGCAATTTGTCTATACATACAATTATTGAAGAACTCTATTTGAAAAAAAAAACAATTCGTACAACCACAAATATGAATATCAAAACATAAACCACAGATAAGTTACCCACTGCATAAACGTAAACAAAGATTGAGGGCCGTCAGTGACGTCACGAACGCTTGTTCGATGTGCCAACATTGGCAATGAACCATCCTTCTCTATTTTACCATCCTTGGGTTTATTCTTGGCCAAGCACTTACAAAATTACAAATGATTGATAATTGTGGCTTTATGCGGACAGAACGGTCGTTAAATTTTAATTTTATTGATGGGAAACATCCCCGTGTAGTCATTTATGTTGTCCTATTTCGGATACCGTTATCATTTTTAATGGATAATTTACACTTTCCATATTAGGTTAGATCTTAAGGCGAGTTTAGCCAGCTCACAATGCATAATTTTGAAATTTAAATTCCTTATGCACCTGTTTATACAACTCATAGTGCACAAATTCACAGTTGACCAACTTTTACCTTTTATCACATATATAATAACAACTATATGGATAACACCTATTCTTCTCTTCACGCGAAAATGAAGCCAGTTTTGGAAAAACAAAAGACTGTCTGGCTTGCTAATGATGAATTGTGCGCATGCGCGGGTTTTGACGAGTTGAAATCCACTGACGTTTTCAAAATTTCATAGGTTAGGTATGTTTGTTTACTCAAATTATGTAAAAGAGCGTTAATATAGTTATTAATGTACTTACTGATTGTTTACAGAAGTGATTAGTGAGTGATAACAGTGCTGATTGATCAAAAATTAGCCCACGAATCTTGTTCCGATGACTTTATCGTGACAGGTTTCACAGCAAATCGCAAGTATCGCTTTGTAGATCACATCCATTTCTGCATTTATCATCAACTATTATTCAATATCGTCCAACAATCCATCAATGAATGAATATTCGAAAAATATATGTCATGATGAAATAAAAACATCGAATTGAAGGTTACGTGACACATTTGATTGATTTTTAATAATTATCATACGTTTGTCGCTCACTAGAGAGCTACTCTCTTCCATGATGAAAACGAATGTCGATTCTTGATTCAAACTTGCGCATGCGCATATTCGCGATTGGTCCCGCAGACTGTCATTTGTTTTATTTTTCGGCTTCAGCTCTGGTATCCATGTTACCTATATAGTTATTATTAGATATATGCCTTTTATGCATTATTCACTATGTAAGTTCGTGCGCATACGTCTGTCAAAAATGTCAACTTGTCACTTACAGTGAGATTATATTTCTGTTCTATACCTTCATTGTAAATCAATAATTGATAATTATTAATCACACAATATTTCAACCTTGAGACTAATGTCGCCTGCCAGATCTGTCATTTATTTGAGCAATGAGCATGAAAATTATGCGTTGTATGAACACTTCTTTCTGTTGTGCATTATCAATTAAAAATATGTATTATGCATTAAGCACTATGAGTTATTCATTATGCATTGTGAGTTAGCTAAACCCGCCTTTATTCATATTGCCTGATGATGATGTGATGAACTGTCAATGCGTAGGCATCCTTGTTTAACGGTTTTTGTTACGGTAGACCTGAACCTGAAAATGTCACTTATGGAATTTAGGAAAATAGCAACAAAAAATTATAGAAAAAAAGAAATACATATTATCGTCTTATCAATTGAAATATCAAACACAGTTTGAACGACTGGTAGACTACGAGCAGAAAACAACTTCTTTCCTGGCAGATACATACATCTGATGATATGTCTTTCTATTATTTTTTGATGGTTCGTCCAATTAATGGCTTCTCAATTTGCATTAATTAAGCTTAGGCGACCTTTCAGACATTCCCATGTATTTGAAACATGAGCGTGCCTATCTCGATGTGAACTTTGTCAGGTCTTAGGAAGAAAGAAACATTTGATGCCAACTGCATTCACAGTGTGAATCGTTGCATGGACTACGAGCAGATATAATCCAATGTTTTGCGTGGTATTTGCCAGGAAAGTAGGTGTTTTCGGCTCGTGGTCCACCAGTAATTCAAACTGTCCTTGATATTTTTAATTGGATAAGACAATAATATGTATTTCTTTCATTGTTTGATGTCCATAATCAATGGCTTTTCAATATGCTTTGAAAAAATTATAGATCCCTGAAAATATTTTTCTTGACTAGCTTATATTTTGGATTTTTTTTTAGAAAAGTGCATTTCGCCACAATTTAGGTATTCCTAAACTCATCGTACATTTGAAATGGAATCGTAGAGATTTTCCGATGCGATAAACTCTCTGGATAGTTGGTAGTAGTTTGAAAGTGCGTTGTTTTTTTCAGCTCGATTTCTGGTAACCGGATTAAGTACATTGAGGGCGGCCTGCTGCAGAAAACGCCTGCCCTCACCCTTCTAGAACTGAAGGGCAACCCTTTGGTGGGGGTGGACTCGCAAGCTTTTTCCTTCCTGCCGCGACTGCGAAAGCTGCAAGTATTACGTTGAATATCTATGATTTCATTTCATGACAAAATATAGGAATAATAAAGGACGCATAGCTATTTTTCTTTTGTCGGTTTTTTTTTTTCGGTAGAATTTGAATACAATTTTTCGAATTTCAATGAAAGTAACTAAAATAGAATTATGATAATTCACAGAGATAACTTCTAAGAATTGTTCAAATAGTCTAGTAGCAAAAAAGTTACACGAATTGTAAATTGTAAAAAAAAGTTATAGAAAGGATAAAAAGGACGAGGATATAATTTTTTTCGATCATCCTCTTTTTCGGTGCCATTTTACGTATTTAATTCTGTTTCCGTCATATCTTCTCATAAATTTCACCGAATAATGTTCAAAAATAGGTTGCCTAAAATATAATTGATATGAAAATGAGCTGCCCTAAGTTATTCAGATGAATAAAATACTGAAAAATGGAGAAGCCATAAATTGGACTACAATTTTAGAAAGAGAAAATAGTCTATCCAATTAGAATATCAAACATAGTTTGAAATGAATGTCTGGTAGACTACGAGCAGAAAACAACTACTTTCCTGGTAAATACCACGCAGAACATTGAATTATATCTGCTCGTAATCCATGCAACGATTCACACTGTGAATGCAGATCGCAAATGTTTCTTTCTTCCTAAGACGTGACAAATTCACATCGGGACAGGCACGCCTAACAACCTACAGACCGGTTTCGGGCTTATTGGCCCTCATCAGTGCAGGGTAGTTATCCGAGTAGAGACCGTAAGATCTCCACTCGAAGCGTTGCCTGTCCCAATGCACCTTCGTCGCGTTTATTTGTTGTTCTGCGTGGTATTTACCAGGAAAGTAGTTGTTTTCTGCTCGTAGTCTACCAGACATTCATTTCAAACTATGTTTGATATTCTAATTGGATAGACTATTTTCTCTTTCTAGAATAAAATACTGTTTCATTATTTATATTAGTAAGAAATTTTCCTTCCAAATGTCAAGTTCGAGTTTTTGATTAATCACCTATTATCGAATTTGAAGCTATTCAGATAAATAAAACACATATTTATAGATACCTTTATTGTTTATTACATGATTTGGCCGAAAGAGAGCCGGATAAAAGCTAATAAATTTGTCATTTCCCATAACTTTGGAGTTTCTATTTCGAACACAAAAATGTATAGTGTCATCGGAACTCGGAAAAAGAATGTACCTACAAGTGTTTTCATTCTTTCTCGACAGTTTTATCGCCATTTAAAAATAGTACGTGTCGACTCTCGGAATGATTTGTGAATAGACAGAATAATATTTCCTAACGAAGAATTATCACCCGTTGGATGACAGATTTTTACAAAGCATTATTGCCAAGGCGAGAGAGATTCCTCGTTTTTTTTTCCTTTCTTCAAAAATAATTTCCATTCAGAATTTCATTTGGTACCTACTTGTTGAACTGTATTCAGAACATTCACTTATTACTGTTATTCAAACAGGCCTGCAAAGATTCAGCGTGGAAGTTTGAATGGGTAACCCTAAGGTCATCTTTTTTTCATTAATTTCGATAATAGTCAATCCTTCGAATGGTGGTGTAAAATTCATGATAACAAATTCAGATTCAGACTACCAGCAATTCTTGACGTGAATGTTAAAAAAAATAAAGGATTAATATGAGCACTCTCTACATGTAACGTTTTTTGTTCGTCTTGACACGATGCATTTTATATGAAATAAATGAAGTGCATCATGAATTTGAGTTTTCTATCGGGGATTCTCCATTTTTTCATTTGATTAAATCATAATCATAATCATAATTTATTAGCCCAAGTTATGTAATGTTACATTTAAGGTAGTCAAGTAATGTGAAAACAAAAAATATGAACAAAACTGAGTACAGGTATATATCTGACAGAAAACGTCAACAATTTATAGTAAAACCTTTAATATAAAACTATATGTATACTTATGTTAAGTTCAGTCACAAGAAATACATAAAATTCAAAAATTGTACATATAATTTAAAATTAGTCAATACCTATTACATCACAACAAAAACACAGATGCCTGCTTATATCTTAGTTCATTGTTTCGTCAAAATTGAATTCGAAATATTCTTCTAGAGAATAGAATGTATTTTTTAATAATATATTGATGATTGCTGCCTTTAACTGTTTGGTATGGGCTCTTTCAGTGAATCCGGTAATTTGTTAAAAATTTCTATGGATGTGTGATTAATTGGCTGTTGAGTTTCTTTCAGGCGGTGATAGGGAATTCTCAACGAATTTATATTTCTTGTGTTATGACAATGGTAGAAAGAATTTGAAAATAGAGACTTTTCGTTCTCTTTCACAAACATCACACATTGTAGAATGAATACTGAAGGTAAAGTTATGATTCTGAATTTTGCAAATAACGGTTTGCAATGTCCTCGGTAACCAGCCTTAGATATTATTCGTACAACTTTTTTTTGTAGTTTGAATATCCTTCCACTTTCCACGGAGTTTCCCCAAATAAGAAGTCCATAAGAAAAAGTTGAATAAAAGTTAAGTAGTCGACATGTTCTTTCCAGTTCAATTTCGTGTCAATATGTATACCTAATAACTTAACGCTTTTCTCTACCTACCTATTCAAGATTCACCTTGTAACTGGTTTTCCTCTCTCACATGTACAAACGGAAAGACAAACATACCCGGCAAAATTTCCCCCGATTTAATAAAACGACCCCAATCTCGCATCACAGCGACGATATTTCGCAACAGGGAAAAAAAACAAGCGAATAAATCTCCGGAAGAATGTAATAATGATAATAATATCTAATTTGTTTTGATTTACGTCCTTTTTCCGCAGGATCCTCTCGGATGCAAGGGAACTTTCCACTTTCCCGAATCTGAATGGCACCAGCGCTTTGGAAATATTGAGATTGGACAGAGATGGGATCACATCGGTGCCCAGTTCGTTGTGTACCACTTGCCCCAGATTGAAGAGTTTGTGAGTCATCAAAATGAAAAATTACACAGTCATTTTATGTAGGATTAAGTACCAAATCGATTTGAAATTATTAAACTACGCAACACTAATTACGTCGCACCCCATAATTTTGCCCCTGTTTAATATTGAATAACTTTTTTCTTCTTCGAACAATTCGAATTCTGTTTGCACTGTTCGCTAGCTCAGTCCTTCAGCTATAATCTCGTACTTCTTTGATACATGAGGTTATTTCCATAAAATTGCTACAGGATGTTTTTTGGAACTGTGCAAAATTTCGAAATTTTCAAAAGGATCCCAAATGAAGAAAAACAGTTTTTTTTTCAACTTCAACATCAGAGGCATTAGGATTATCTCATTACCTTTGACCATTTCCAAATTTGTCTTCTTATCACTTTTCTTCACAGAGTGATCTCAATAAATCAATTTTTTGGTTTTGCAGTCATAACTTTTTTCCTTTTCAACCGATTTTCAAAAACTCAGGCTCATTTTGAAGCTGAAACCTCATATGAGCAGATTTAAAGATCAGAATTTACTCAAGATGAACATTCAGAATCGAGGGTTTCCTCTAAGGTGACCCAAATCTGAAACACTCTGTAAATCCCGACTGGGAGGAGAATTAAATGAAAATCAACTTGTTTTCGGAAGGATCTTCCATTCTGGACACATCCAGATCTTTTTTTCTTTCAGTAGTCAAAAATTGTGCGTGAGAAAACCGAAATGAAACGCCATGTTCTAGAAAAAAAATCAGCCCAAAAAAAATTCATGGTCCGTAACCAACGTAACAAAAATCATAATGAGTGACTGACAAGACAGGTTGAAAATTACGTTCTCGTGAAAATAAAGACCAGGACAGAAAAAACTATTCGTAGGTCTTTCTTTTCTGAAGATATAAGACTTCATTAAAAAAATTCAAAATAAAAAAAAATCTGAATACAACAAAATATTAGGGTAACCTTCTCACACCCTATACAAAGTCTTCCATCATGTTTTGGATTTTTTTCAAAGGATTTAATTTTTTAGACCCCAAAAAAAAATGTTATACGTACGCCTATGAAACAATTTTTTTTATCACTTTGATCAACTTTTTCCGCTGAACACAGCTATGGGTACCGCTTGTCTCGATTCTGAAAAATAAATTTTTTTCGCCCTGTACATCAAACTATGATACTTGGAGAACTCGAGTTTGGGCGATTCTTAGTAGTTTTGTACGAAACTCACGAAAATTATATGTATAAAAATCACAAGAATCTCCTTCCCCTTCTTTCGTTCCCAAAGTACCCCAAGGGGGCAAGGGGGGCGAAATAATTTTATTTTTTTTCAATCTCCGATCCCGATGTGGGAGTCAGGTGAAATATGTTTACCGATATATCTAACCGTTTGACCAGCAAAAATTTTACCCGCAAAAAAAATTTTGGGGGGGAGGGGGTAAAAAATTCTGCATCAGAATTTTTGGTGGTGATATTTTCGTTTCGACCAAACACAGTTTTGGAAATTTTTCTTTTTAATTGGGATTTCGAGGGGGATTTAGATTTGGGTCACCTTTGCAGAAACCCTTGATCTTCAATATTTATCTTTAGTAAATTCTAATCTTCATGTCTGTTCATCTAACGTTTCAGCTTCAAAATGATCCTGAAATTTTGAGAATCGGTTGAAGAGGAAAAAAGTTATGACTGCAAAACCAAAAAATTGATTTTTTGAGATCACTCTGTAAAGAAAAGTGATGAGAAGACAATTTTGGAAATGGCCAAAGGTAATGAGATAATCTTCATGCCTCTGCTTTTAAAGTTGGAAAAAAACTGTTTTTCTTCATTTGGGATCCTTTTGAAAATTTCGAAATTTTGCACAGTTCCAAAAAACATCCTGTAGCAATTTAATGGAAATAACCTTATGTATCGAAGGAGTACGAGATTATAGCTGAAGGACTGAGCTAGCGAACAGTGCAAACAGAATTCGAATTGTTCAAAGAAGAAACAAGTTATTCAAATTTCAACAGGGGCAAAATTTCGGGGTGCGACGTAATTAGTGTTGCGTAGTTTAGTTTACGATTCAGGAACCAACATAATTTGCTGACAAATTTTCTTGTTCTTCTCAGAGACTTGAAATCCAACAAGCTCCGAGCAGTGCCGGACCTGAACTACTGCAGAGAAATGCGAGTATTGTGAGTATCACCCGAATTCAACAAAAATTATCACATGGACATAACACAAGATATAAAAAATCTGCAGAAAACTAAAGTTCTAAAGTGATAGGCAATATAATAGGGATCGCACTTCTTCACAGCTCCTCGAAGTAGGCAACCAGGTATACAGCAGTGCGTATTCACATCCACCGAGAAATATAAGTTAACTCAAATGTAAAAACTGGATACTTCTGTGATGCAAGTCCTACTCTTTAGTAGCAAGTTGTGGATGATGTTAACCGCTGTAATCAACATCACCATAATTTCAGCAGAGATAGTTCTAGAGTAATCTCAATTAAAGGTTATGTATCATTGAAATCAGTTACGATCCGAAACACCAATAAATATGAATGTGGTGTAACAGAAGCGTTTATGGTGACAGTGGGTAACAACTAATATACTTTATTGTTTCTATCCATACATGCGAGCGTGCAATTTTATTTCCATTTCAACACGTGTGCTTTTTCCTTTTCGTAGGAAAAATAATAAGATAATGTATCACCTTCAATATAAAATTGTGATACCTATTCACTTGGAAACTTTGAGATCCAGAAGTAAACAAGATACTCCCAATGTTGAAGTAGAGTTTTGGATCATTATCTAAATAAAGCATGAAGATTTGAATCCTAAGGAAGGAAAGGATGAGATATGCTGAAAACTAAATAAATAATGGAAAGTTTTCAAAAAAGATTGAAAAGATAACTAGATAGATCAAAGAATTCGAACTCGGATTCGAATATCTATAATCTGAAAAAATTTATAATTAAGTTAGTAAATATATAGAGTTGAAGATAAAATATAGATTTAAATAGTAAAGTCAATAGCCTGAAGAAAATGAGAAATATTCAGGTGAATTGGAAGAAGTAAATTAAAATAGAAGATAAAAAGGATTTCAAACCGAGTTTTAGACAATAGAAGTCCGAAACTCTACTTCACAACTCGAGAGTTCCAATGTTGCTATCAGGGTGGATATAGGATGGTGAAACAGCTTCCTATTAACTAAGATGTCTTCAAGTTCTTGTAGGTACCTTACTATTAACAAACACTAGAATAAACTGTAGACCTTTGCCTACTTGATTTCATACCGTAGTAATATTTCCTAAAGTTATCAGAGATGGCGACATACCTTGTGTCGGTAAAACAGAAACTGTGCTTCTGTCATCTTTTTATCAGTTTCATCTGTTCTAGATGAAAAATGACTGAGAAGAGTCAAAATATCAATATTCCAGATTTATAGAAAATATATTGTTTAATGTCGTTTCAAGTCACGTCTATCAGATGCGAACCACAGAAATACGTAAGCAACAGAAATCTTCTTCGATAATCGATCTTAATAATCAATAATAATCAATAATAATCAGAAGTCCTCACTTGAACCATGTTTTTACTGCTGATGGAGCACATCAAAATGTTGAGGAAATTGTTGATTTGCCTATTAATTTAAAGGGGACTATTCAAATTGTTCCTGCACTTGTAGTACCTTCCTTGTCACAATCATTTATTTTGGGCAGTGATTTTTGTAGAAAATTTGGTGTAACCATAGATTTTAATAGTTTTCGTTGGGACATTAAGTGTCGAGTTTTGGATAAAACTGTCGACAATGTTGCCAGCTTTTCACAATTTCAGGATATATCAGAATTGTGCATTGATGATGAACTTACAGCGAATCAGAGGGTACAGGTAGAAGATCTTATCAGCTCATTTGGGGAAATTAGAGCGATGCTCGTTTAGGTCGTACAAATAAGATTATTTTGGATATTGATACTGGTGATGCAAAGCCATTTAAGCAGAGACAATATTTGCTGTCTCCATACATGTTGAAGATTCTAAACGAGGAATTAGATATGACATGCTTAGACTGGGTGTCGTTCAGCCATCACATAGTCCTTAAACAGTCCAGTACTGCTTGTAAAAAAATCATCTGGGGAATACAGATTTTGCTTCGATGGGCGTAAGTTGAATGAACTAACAAAGCATGATGATAGCTATCCTCTGCCACGTATTGATTATTATTAATAATAATTCATTCAATTAGCTGAAATATTAGTACCTTCTCAAACGGTCTACAAGTTTTTCGCAGAAACAATTGAAAAGCTGTTTCACCATCCTATATCCATATATCATTATATTCGCCTGTTGCTATCCCAATATTTGACCTCCATTTTAGGGACCTGGCGAGCAACCACGTGAGATCCATCGAGGACAAGCCCTTCCGCGGCATGTACCAGATGCACGACCTGCTGCTGGCCCACAACCAGATCCAGTACATCCCGCAGGACGCTTTCTACAACCTCTCGAAGCTGCAAGTGCTGTAAGTGAACCATGCACCATTTCGAGCCAGCCGATAATCATGTCGATTTCTTCATCAGGGACCTCGAGGACAACCAGATATCCTTCATCCATCCGGACGCCTTCATGCCCATCTCCAAAATCGAAGATCTGTGAGTATATGATAATACAGGGTCACTCACGGTCGATGGTACCTCAGACGTTTACGGAGAACGGGACATAGGATCATTCTGAAAATTTGATTTCTTAGGTAATCAGTTTTGTTCTATCGATCTAAAATACTTTCAGCGTTGCAGCGTTGCCGCTTCTATCAAAAAGTAGCAACAACTTTGTTATTTCGAATGGAACACCCTGTATTTTATTTCATTTTTAGATTCATCCTGAATAGCTGATTTCGTCGATCTACCATACTTGGGGTATAGCGAGAAAGATTCCAGAGATATAGGGTGTGAAAAATCGAGATTTTTCAACTTTAGGAATTTTTTGTGTCGAAACTAATCATTTCTGCTCAAAACGGCTTACATGTCCCTAATCTCAACTTTCCATTTACTATCGATTGATATTTAATTGAAACAAATACGAGTGAGACAGAATTTTGAGTTTTGCATCACCCTCTATTTGTTTCTATTAAATGTCAGTAGATAGTAAATGAAAAGTTAAGATAGGGGCATGTAAGCCGTTTTGAGCAGAAATGATTAGTTTCGGCACAAAAATTCCTAAAGTTAAAAAATCTCGATTTTTCACACCCTATATCTCTGTAATATTTCGCACTATACCCCAAGTATGATAGATAGACGAAATCAGCTCTTCAGGAAGAATCTAAAAATGAAATAAAATACAGGGTGTTCCATTTGAAATAACAAAGTTGTTGCTACTTTTTGATAGAAGCGGCAACGCCGCAACGCTGAAAGTATTTTAGATCGATAGAACAAGACTGATTACTCAATAAACCAAATTTTCAGAATAATCCTACGTCCCGTTCTCCGTAAACGTCTAAGGTACCATCGACCGTGAGTGACCCTGTATACTAACCCAAAAAATTAACGTATCACCAAAAAACACTACACCTGGTTTACGTAAATAAGACACTTTTTCAGAAGTACGCCTTTTCCAATTGTAATTCAAAAAGCGTCAAGTTTATTTCAAAAAGTATCAATTGTATTTCAAATTAGTCAAGTTAATTTCAAAAAGTATCAAATGTATTTACAAATTATCAATTCAACTTCAAAATGCGTCAATTGTATTTCAAATTAATCAAGTTAATTTCAAAAAATTCCATTTAAATTTCAAAATCTATCATTTCAATCTCAAATTTAATCATTTTTATTTCAAAATCAGTCTACCACAATCTAATATTATGTGAAATATGATAGGAACCAGGAGCGTTATAACAGGGTGAATGAAAATATCACCTTACATCCCATCTAACCTTTGCCTTTTCTTTTTCGGTTTTGAAATTCAAATGATGCATTTTGAAATACATTTGATATTTTTGGAAATACAAATGACCATTTTGGAATTTGAATTGTTAGTTTTTGGAAATAAATTGACTAATTTAAAATACAATTGATCATTTTTGAAATCCAAATGACTAATTTGAAATACAATTGACGCATTTTGAAATTGAATTGATGATTTTGAAATACATTTGATGCTTTTTGAAATTAAATTGATAATTTTGAAATACATTTGATACTTTTAGAAATGAAATTGACTAATTTGAAATACAATTGACGCATTTTGAAATTGAATTGATAATTTTGAAAAACATTTGAAGCTTTTTGAAATTAAATTGACTAATTTGAAATACAATTGATACTTTTTGAAATTCAAATGACTATTTGGAAATACAATTGACCATTTATGAACTAAAATTGGAAAAGGTCAGGTATCTTTCGATTCTCTATAGATGGGTCAATAAATAGATGTTGGCGGTTTGGTTTTCATTTTATTCGAAAGTTATTTAAAGAAAAGCCAGAAAGAAGAACTTCCTTATTGCCTCTTTTTCCACAGCAACTTGGGCAACAACGTGTTCCCCCACCTGCCGACTGCCGGTCTGGAACTGCTCCTCCACCTGAAGACCTTCAACAACCCCAACCTGCGCGAGTTCCCCCCACCAACGGACTTCCCCCGCATCCAGACGCTGGTGCTGGCCTACGCGTACCACTGCTGCGCCTTTCTACCCCTCATTCCCTCCAACCCGCCGCCCGCCAAGGCCAAAGACATCATCGTCTTTCCGGACATCGAGGACATTGACCTCAACTTCTGGAACAGCTCCGTTGATCTGTGGCCGTCGCAGCGTAAGTAAAGGATTCGTGGAGTTGACCTTTTATTTTCCGTTATGATGCCACTAGAGCTTCAATTATTACTGGAAATGATGTCCAGAACATGAATATTTATAGTACTACTAGAGCTTTTCCGGATTTTAGTTCAAAAAGCATCATTTGTATTTCAAATTAGTCAATTTAATTTCAAAAACTAACACTTGTAATTCCAAAATGGTCATTTGTATTTCCAAAAATATCAAATGTATTTCAAGATGCATCATTTGAATTTCAAAACTGAAAAAGCACAGTCAAAGTTTATACAGTGTAAGGTGATATTTTCATTCACCCTGTTATAGGAACGCTCCTGGTTCCTATCATATATATATACAGGGTGCGGCACCGAAAACGAAACAGATCGAATATCTTATAGACACATGTGTTGTGAAAAAAATGCAAAAACACGTCGATTTGTAAACCAAGGGGGACATCTTTCTACCATAACCTCAAATGACAGTGTATGAACAGTGTATAAACTTAAAAATTGGAAAGGCTTGCATAAATTTTACTCCAATCATTCCAAACTACAATAATTCACAATAGCTGCTCAAAGTGTTCTCCATTAACTGCCATACATCAGTATAAGTTAGTCTCGAAACGTCTGAGGTTTTGGAGCATTTCTGGAGTTATTTGACGACATTCGTACCTTTGAATAAAAATTTTTTTTTTCCGCAAGAGGGCGCCAAAATGAAAAGTTACGAAGCGAACACTCACATGGCTGAATTTCTTTTCAAATTACCTTTTCAGTGATGTGTCACACTTAGTACTTTCCCTATTTAAATTGTATGGGTGATAGTGACCAAGGGGAGGAGAGAGAGGTATGACAGTTGAGGTTATGGTAGAAAGATGTCCCCCTTGGTTTACAAATCGACGTGTTTTTGCATTTTTTTCACAACACATGTGTCTATAAGATATTCGATCTGTTTCGTTTTCGGTGCCGCACCCTGTATATTAGAAATTGAAATGATGGATTTTGAAATTGAAATGTGATTTTTTGAAATTGAATTGATTAATTTGAAATACAATTGTTGCATTTTGAAGTTGGATTGATAATTTTGAAATACATTTGATTCTTTTTGAAATTAAATTGACTGATTTGAAATAAAATTGACGCATTTCGAAGTTGAATTGATAATTTCGAAATATATTTGATACTTTTTGAAATTGAATTGACTAATTTGAAGTACAATTGATACTTTTTGAAATAAACTTGACACTTTTTGAACTACAATTGGAAAAGGTGTAGAGCTTTTCCGGATTCTTTTCTTCTCCTTGACTTTTATAGGACGTGGCATCAACATCAACCGCATTTATCATCGTGTAGTGATTTTAGCGTTGAATGAAGCTCATCGGATGCATAATCCGATGGTCCCAGTTTCTAAACTCACCGCCGATAGAAGACTTTTTTAATTAATTGTTGGTTGTGACGTCAGTACTTTATGTGTTTTCATGCTGTCCTCCCTCTCTCTCTCTCTCTCTCTCTCTCTCTCTCTCTCTGACGTAATCAGAAGTGACTTGGAACACTTTCCAATTGACAGATGATGAGCGTGAAGTGTTCCATGTCGCTGTCAATTCGATGTTCTGACGTCAGAGAGAGAGACAGTGAATTCGTAGTGACGTCACAGCATTGCACTCTATCTGACACATTGGCTTTCGCGTTTCTCTCTCTCTAACAAATGGTTTGCCCTATGCTGGTGGTGTGTTCTCATAGCTTATCTACTAATGACATTTACATTTTCGACAGATACTATAAGTACCACTTCGAGTTCCTTGTAAGAATAGTACTAGTTCTGGAATCATTCGAGTAAATAATAGCGATTTCTAATCAAATAGGTCCAATACCAGTTTTTAGGACCAACAATATAGCATTCCAAGTAATTTGGCTTCTTGAACAAGAATCCGAAGTTGAAACCAGCGTTGCCGTTTGGTGTATAATTATACACATTGTGTATAATTCAATGGCCCATGTATAATAGTGTGTATCTTTCATTTTTGTGTATAATGGTGTATAATGATCAATTTGGTCAAATTTTAAATTTTCGCAACAAAAATGGCTAGGTTGGTTGACAACGTCCAAGACGGGGCAACAAGGCAACAGGCAACACTGTAGGGTGTGTGTTCTTGTTCTTGTCTTTTGAGTTTTTTGTTCGAGTTTTTCGACTGCTGTCACAAAATTCGTAGTAATGACAAGTGGCAACAACAGTCACTCATTCAAGGTTTCTCATTACTGGCAATGAAATAAAATATCTATGGGTTTTAAAAAATGAAGATTTCAATTTTCTGGTCAAATAAAAATATGGAAGCATGGTTAAAAACGAATAGTTGTGCTGGTACTAGTAGTACTAGTACAAGTACTAATACCAATAACATATCAGTGAGTTTCATAAGTAGTTGAACTTTGGATGCATTTATAAAAAAATATATAGGATGAAAATTATAAGGCAGTAGATGAAGAGAAAGAAGTTGAGAATTTTGCCATGTATGCAAAACATTCAGAAATCTAAAATAAAAAGAGAAAAGGGTGCACTGTACGGAAGAAATTTTTTTTTACATTTTCATAAATTTGCCATTCCCGCCATAATGTTCTGTCAAGTTCTGAAATTAGACAGTAAGCCAAGAGACAGAGAATCTTGAAATAAAACTTAAACTAAAAAAACAATCACGTTTGCAGAAATTATTTCATAATCCAATATAAAAAATATTTCTGGAAATCGTTGGTGTATAATTCAGAATTTGTTGTGTATAATGGTGTATAATTTGAGTCTGCGCGGTGTATAATGTTATAAATATTTCGTGGCAACACTGGTTGAAACGCTTATTTAGTGAATACACCATTCAACATTTTGAATTTCTGCTGTTAAAAACACAAAATTATTCCTTATTTTCAGTAGAACACCACACCGCTTTCATTTCATTGTTTTCAACACTTTTTAGCGAAAAAATTAATATTTTTCAGGAAATTTACCGTTCTTCGAAACGTTCAACTTGACACTGTCACAAGTCGATGTGTTTTGTTGATGTTTTGAAGGGCGAATTTTTTTATTGTACTAATTTTTTCTGCTAAAAATCAATGAAAACAAGTAAATATAAGTGTGTGTGGTGTTTTGGTCGAAAGAAGGACTAAGTTTTGCATGATTCAGGTAGCATGAATTCGATATGTCAAATCGTACCTGAGAGTGCCACGGTTTGACGTTTTCGTGTAAAATAGACCAAAATACCTTGATATCACCTATTCAATTCGTTGGAATAAGGTTAACGAATGTATTTACGCAGCTTTTTTCAGTTGGTATATGAAATATACATGAAGCAAATATAAAACTCAACGTACGTCATTACTTGAATTTCAGTTTAATTTTGAACAGGTTCATTTTACTTTGTGACATTACACATTTTATTTCTGACAGTGACATTATAAGCTTATATCGTCATAGTTACGATATCTATAATGAGGGTCATAACTCCCTTGGGATATTAAGGTTCAAAAACTCCCTCTTACCTTTCACAGGTGAAAATTATACAAGAAATGCTTATAAACGTTTATATGTAATGAAAACTAAGACATATTTTCCTTATTCACGTCATTACAAATAATAAATGTACAATTTTCAAATGTTCCCTGAAAATTACTTCCGCCGCTGGAAACAATTTCTTCTTTTTTATGGGTGGTGCTGTTGCTGTTCACTACAGTCGAGGTGTCTGCCTCTTCTGATGGCAAAGTAGACAGCATACGCGCCGTTTTATTTCTCAATTCAATAGTGTCCTCCAGATACCCCTCTGCCACCGTGGAACTTCTCCAACCTCCGTGTCTTTTTAAGTTTGTCATAGTTGCTCCTGCATTGGCTAGGGCAGTAGCAGAAGTGCGACGAAGGCAATGTCCCGTATAGGTTAGTGGGTTTGGCAATCCTAAATACATTGCGATTTTGCTGGGAATTTTGCCAAACATATTCTTTTCAATTGGCTGAGTTGTACATTTATTTTGTCGGAAGCTCAAAAAAAATCGTTTTGTACCTTCAGGACGCAAGGACATATAAAGTCTCAATAAAGGCAAAGCAGAGAACTCTTTTTCATCCACAACTGTAAATTTCTTCGATACACCAGTTTTACTTTCCGGTACGTTCACTACCATAACAGTATCCCGGTCCTCTATATCTGCTATACTCATATTTAGAAGTTCCTGAGTTCTGCATCCTCCAAAATAACCCATAATTAGAACAACCTATAACAAATGAAACGAAATAAACAAACGAAAAAGAAAATTATGAGAAAAAAATTACCTTATGCAATAAATGAATTTCATTAGGGGCGTCCATTAGAAATTTGATGACATCTTTAGGAGATAAGACAGCAGACTTTTTCGGCTTATACCCCTTACTTTTCCGTTTCAAAAAAGCCTCTAGTTCGTTGAACTTGGTGATATCTCTTTTCTCATATATGGTCACCATCGATTTGAGCATTGACCATTTAGTCCATAACGAATTTGGGCTAAACGTTTCTGACTGCAACGAATAAATACAATTATTACCAAATCTACCAGAAAATACTGAAAATACTACCAGTTCTTGAAAATATGCCAGAAAGACAGTTTCGTTGGCATCTTTTGACATAACATTTCTCTGTGTCAGCCACTTCAGATATAAGTTGTATTCTTGTTGATATAGGGCTTCACTTTTCGATGGAAGTAATGATTGTCTTGCTTTTTCCGCTTTTTTTATAATATCCTCCATTATATCAGAAAAAGATCGTCGATTTGTGGTAAAAAATAAACACGTTTTTAACGGAAAAACATTGATTGATAAAGAAAGTTTGCTTATAAACATGTAACATAGCGACAACCTAGCAACAACCAACAATGCTATACAATCAACGCTACCTAATTCAAATATACCAGAAAGGTTATGAATTTAAACATTTATTGCGTTCTAAATATGGACATATTGTTATGAAAATCGGTCAAAAATAAAATTATCTATGTACCACGGGAATTATAGAGCCTTAATAACCTCTGGCAATTTCTGTCCCTCGGGCCAGAGGCCCTCGGGATGCAAACTTTGCCATCGGTAATTAAGGCCCTCATAATTCCCTTAATACATAAATAACTATTTCACAGCCACATCACAGACACTGACTGACGATGTTTTTTCTATATCCTGATTCCCTGATCAATGATATGTAACAATTCTGTGCTTGGAACAGGAGCTTCCCTGTGCTGAAAGGAGCGCGTAATTCAAAATGATTAAGGTTATGCCCAGTATGGCACATCATCAAAAGATGTCTCTGCCTTACAGAGAAAGTTACGTCATTTGCATACGCCAGTGAACTAGGTGTTCATTTAGATCGACAATGCTTACCCCAAGAAGGAGAGAAAAATTTCCGGAAATTTTCGTAGTTGCCATGGTAACAATACAAAATATAGGCTCCCGATTGGTCGGAAATGTCAGGTGTCAAATTTTCCCAGAAAACATAAGCCAGAAGTTCGGCAAAAAGTTCGGCGAGATATGGGAGAACATCCGCTCGGACTTCACGTACCCGAGCAACTTCCCCTCCTACATGGAGGAGTACGCCGCCGAAGAGGACCCGGCGCTGCTGCGGCTACCCGCCGACGCCGACGCCGCCGCGACGCCCAGCAAGATCCAGTGCCTGCCGCTGCCGGGGCCCTTCCTGCCCTGCCAGGACCTCTTCGACTGGTGGACCCTGCGGTGCGGCGTCTGGATAGTCTTCCTCTGTGCCATGCTCGGCAACGGCACCGTAGTCTTCGTGCTCATCTTCTCCAGAAGCAAGATGGACGTGCCGAGGTTCTTGGTGTGCAATCTGGCGGCGGCTGACTTCTTCATGGGGATCTATCTAGGTAAGATGATGTATTACATAGCAAGGGTGGAAAGTGATATTTTTCGGGAAATGTACTT